>CM026556.1:5314689-6684293 GCA_015143295.1 Tetracentron sinense | reverse complement strand
ATTATTTTTTAATTATATTTATATTTAATAAAAAGATCAAGTATATAAAACTAGGAATTGTGACCGCAATGTCAAGGAGCCTAGAAAGGCTTTATGCAAATTATAAACTGGTGATATAACTAAACTTGACACCCAACCACTGAGTCAAAAACCTCGAATGAGGCATGTGTGGCAAGGAGAGATGGTTATGAAGTTCTAAAACTGGATTAACTAAGATAAGGATTTTGAGATTTGTCAGTTGAAGGAATAAAAAAATATGATCAGAAATGACAATATTTGAGAGAATCTTAGAACTTCTTTAATAAGTTGTTAGTGTCCATTTTTTTTGCTGGGTGTCATGAGGTCATTATTTGTCAATGTTAATTAGTAGTGTATGTTAGGTGCTATGTGTTAGTACAAATGTGTGCCGCTTAACCAACAGACTAATAAACTTAAACTTGAATCACTCCCTGAAAAGTAAATAAGGGAGCGTTTGATAAAACTTAAAATAAAAACTTAAGCTTATCCGAAAATTGAGCTTATTTGGACTTTAGACTATTAAGATAAAGTTTAATTGAAAGTTTAAATCTTTTTGAAATAGAGGTTTTACCTCAAAAGTAATAAAGAGAAATGAGCTATTTTTTCCTTTCAAAAAAAATTTAGACATCCAATTAAAATTTAACTTAACAATCCAAAGTCTAAATAAGTTTTTTTTTTTTTCAAATAAACTCTACCTATTTAATTTAGAGTTACCAAAACTCCCCCTAAATCAATAAGCTCTTATTTTAACGCCCCTAAGTCTTACCACTGAAGCAAACAAGGCCGCGTTAATGTCAGTTGAGATGGTTTAAATATGTTCAAAGCTAATCAATTATAACACTTGAACGCCAACAAAGGAAAAAGGGAATGTCTATAAAAGGATAAGTCCATCTTTGATACGGAATGCAATTGGTGTGAATAAATATAATGATGTATGCTCTAATAAAAGATACCGACTTGATTGATAGACCTGGGGCAAAACTAGATTCCCAATTGATATATGGACTAGGCAAGGGGTTGCATCCTGGGTTGAGTTTAATTCTGTTTTTAGACCATTTAAAAATGGTTCGGTTCTTGTTGACAATATTCTTACCTAACTCAAGACGAATAGAGCCCTAAATAAGCCAAGCTCTGATTTGACCCGAATCAAATAGGATCTGGCTAAAACTTGATGTATTTAAACATTCCAGCTCAAATAAAATATTGGCTTAGTTGTTTGAATGGGGCCTGACTCAAACCTAACACACTTAAACATTTGAGCTCAAGTAAAATACTGGCTTAGTCATTTGAGCCTGAAATGCCAGCTTGAGCTTAGCCAAGCAGCAACCCCCGTCCCAAAAAAAAAAAGTATATGAAGCTTGTATTGTGACCTAACAGGGCGGAGGTCCCAAGTCCCAAAACAAAATTGCCTAATACAAGCCTACAAAATAACGTAATGGAAGGAAAAGTGATTAAAAACTCTATTAATACCTACCATCGAGAGCTGAGCCTTTGCAATGAACATCCAATAATGCCATATCTACACATGCTTTTTAAATGATGACCCACTTAATGCTTGACACCATTAGTCCTGAATCCAACAGCCTAGATCTCATAATAAGTACTCTGGAGGGTTTTTAATCAATGAAAAAACGCACACTCTACTTTATTGAAATGACCACTTTGAATAATGTCCACAGAACTCGGATGGGCAACAGCGCCTGTTGCCCATATGTGTCTTATAAAATGAGGGCCCACCTACTATTTACATGGGAATCACCGAATGATAAAAATGGAGCCCATTTTGCAAGACACATATGGGCAACAGCGAGCGCTGTTGCCTATCCGAACTCATGTCCACAGCAAACGGCCAGCAGGGCCTGGCCTATCCCGTTTATAATGTGAAGAAGTAAAATGGGGATTTTTCTTTATAATAAAATGTAATTATATAATTGGGCCGGGTTATAAGTAGTACAAGAGCCTGACAGGCCTAAGATTCTAGGCCCAGCCCGATCCAACTATTTAATGGTGACAGACCCAGTTAGGATCTTATTCAATTTCAGTCTGCACTCATAGGTCAACAAGTGTCTCTTTTAACACTTATTAACAATGATTAAGATTCACTAACCCTTAGAGTTGAACAATCTATTCTTTTTTTTAGAAGAAAAAAAGTAATTCTAAGGGTTAAGACTTGTTAACCAGAGTTAAAAAGACAGTTAAATGCGCTTTGTGAGTACGACTCGCAATTGGACCTAAGACTAAAAGAAGACTCTTTTACAAGACATATAAATAGAGTTAATTACTCTAATACTTAAAAGGAAATATATATCCATAATGCTCTAATAAAATCCTAAGAGAACCTAATTCAAATACCTACTAAATCTAATTACTTATCATATTCTAGATGGATCTTAGCTAATAGGTCCACTCTAATACTTAAAAGGAAATATATATCCATAATGCTCTAATAAAATCCTAAGAGAACCTAATTCAAATACCTACTAAATCTAATTACTTATCATATTCTAGATGGATCTTAGCTAATAGGTCCCCTGATCCAAATGAAACCCTCTGAGGTGGTTGATATAGATTATCTAATGTCCAATGCCTGCATACATGTTAATGCATCGGATCTACGAGTATATATGAATTTCTAACGTTTGAATTCTCAGCTAAGAGTGTTGGAGTAAGGGTTGTCAGTGCTTGAAACCCAAATGTCCGGTCCAAGATTCAAAAGACTAAGAAAGCTCCGTAAAGAGAATGCTAACAATCAGGTGAATGGTTTGGTTGTTGACATGAGTTCATGCATTTTAGTAGCAGCTACGCCACAGAATACAGAATATAGAAGATGGTTTGGGATTTCATAGTTTCTCTAGGAAGAGCTCATTGCGGCCATGTGTTCATCTCCGACCTTTATGGGTGACTAGAATCCCTTGAGGTGAAGGTTTGATTGCCTGATAGGTGACTGTTTCTAATCGCCAACGCCCCAACGACCATGCTATCAATTGAACCAAATATGGTAGATCGCTGAGCCGATTGAAAAATGCCCATGAAGCTTGCTGAGATCGGATTCCGGTTAGGAAATTGATGCAAGGAGGTTGAGATTCCTTGATGAGCTCGAACTTACGTACACTAACATGATCTAGCAGGCACGGAGACTAGTAGTCCTCAATTACAGGTTTTGGCCTAATTACTATCGCCTAGGAACTCATGAAGGTCGACAAGATCCCATAGAGGACCATTTATAGAATGGATGAGGTCAGGAGTATTTTTTTTTTTTTCTAAAAAAAATTTTACCATTTGATTTCTTTTACACATACAGATTTGCAATTAATTTTATTTCTTCATAAAGATTGCACTTGATTTGCTTTCCAAATACAGATATTTTTTTTTGGGTAATCTTCCAAATACAGATTGCACATGCCAATTGGTAATCTTCCAAATACTAATTTGGATATACCATTATTCGCTTCAAAATACTCTTTATCTTTTTCAGCTTTTTGCAGATGTCTCCCTCCCTCTTGTGATTCTTTTATATTTTTAGCAAAGACCCTGTGCGATGCACAAGATAAAACATTTAACTAATACATTGCTAACAAATTTTTAAGTAATAGAAAAAAAATTGAAAAAAAAATATATCGGTCAAATACCTTAATTGACAAAAAAGAGTAGTAATAGAGTGGATTTATTGAAGGAAATAAATCCACTATATGAATGAATTCATCTACGTATATAGAAGTGTAAAAAAAATGAGGTTAGTGGTAAGTTACTCGGATACTGAAGCCGCTGTATATCCGGTCAAATATTGAAGTGTTATTGAAAAATACAGAATTGTTACTTGGATATGCAATAGAAAAAAATATAGAATTGTTCATGACTGAAAACAGTTTAAAAAATAATTAATGGGGGTGATATTTCATTAATAAAGTGAAATTAAGCAAAATAGATGTGTTATTGGAAGTGCCAACTGCTATTGGTGTTGGAAAAAAAAAACACACTTTTCCTCATTTTTGTGTATGTAAATCATGAATAATACCACAATAAAAGTAAGAAAATTCAAGCATAAGCATACAATATTTTTTAACGTAGAAAACCCTCCAAGATGAGGGAAAAAATTACGGGACATTAGTTCAGGAAAAACTTCCACTATTTGAATAATAGGTTTACAAGTGACCACTCTAGACACCACTAGAGTAAACCAACATCAAGTGAAAGTAACACTTAGAATATACAATGCTTCACTAAATAAAGTGGATGAACTAATGAAATAAGCCCACTTACCTCAAAGAGAAATGCAAGATGTAAGAAGATGATCTTCTCTTCTTCTTGTACCCAAACTTCTCTTCTTCTTTCCTTGAAGTAGCCAAATTCTGAATTTTTCTTCACTCTTTTGAGAGGTTATTCTCACAACACAAGTGTGAGTTCACAAGAGTTGAATTCCAAAAGGCCCTCACATTTTTGGCTTAAGGGAGCAATAGACAAAGCATTAACTACAATCCTTTCCAAGAAAGTATTGTTGGATGATTTACAAGAAAAGGTGGTGGGTCCCACTCCTCATAAAAGGAGGAAACCCAACAATCTGCCCCTCCGACTTATGAGGAGGGCTTCACCATGCTCATACATACAGCTCTTCTGCAAAACTCATACTTGTCTTTAGGAAGATTCTTTGTCATCATATCCGAGCCATTCTTCTCGGTATGGATCTTTTCAAGGTGTAGTAATTTCTTTTCTAACACATCTTGAATCCAATGATGTCTTACCTTAATGTGTTTAGACTTAGAATGAAAACTTGAATTCTTACTCAAGTGAATAACACTCTGACTATTACAATGAACAACATACCTACTTTGTTCCAAACCAAGTTCTTCCAAGAACCTTTTCATCCATAACATTTCCTTGCAAGCTTCTGTAGCTGTGATGTACTGTGCTTCTGTGGTAGAAAAAACCACACACTTTTGTAATTTGGACTGCCAAGATACAGCTCCCCTTGCAAAGGTAAACAAATGCCTTGAAGTAGACTTCCTATGATCAAGGTCACCTACCATGTCTGAATCTGTGAATCCCTCCAACTCAGGCTTAGACATCCCAAAGCACAAACACATCTTGAAAGTTCTTCTTAGATATCTAAGACTCCACTTAATTGCTTCCCAATGGTCCTTGCCTGGATTTGAAAGAAACCTACTTACAACTCCAACGGCGTGTGCAATATTCGGCCTTGTGCAAACCATTGCATACATCAAACTTCCAACAACTAAAATATATGGAACTCATTCCATGTAACTTCTCTCTTCTTCACTCGAAGGACTTTGCTCTTTACTTAGCTTGAAATGACTTGCAAGTGGAGTGCTAATTGGTTTAGCATTCTTCATTTGGAATTTCTCAAGTATCCACTCAATGTACCTTTCTTGTGATAGCCACAACTTCTTGGTTTTTCTATCATGAGAGATCACCATGCCCAAAATTTGCTTTGCTGCTCCTAAGTCTTTCATGTCAAAAGACTTGTTTAGGCTTTTCTTTAACCTGTCAATCATGTTAGCATCTTGACCAACGGTCAACATATCATCAACATAAAGCAAGAGAATAATGAAGTCACCATTAGAAAATCTTCTAAAGTAAACACAATGGTCCAAGTTTGATCTTTGGTACTCATGATCCATAATAAATGAATCAAACTTCTTGTACCACTGTCTTGGTGCTTGTTTCAACCCATATAAGCTTTTCTTTAACTTGCAAACCACGTGTTCTTTATCCTTGACTTTAAGATCTTGTGGTTGCTCCATGTATAACTCTTTATTCAAATCTCCATGAAGGAAAACGGTCTTGACACATAGTTGTTTAATTTCTAAATTCAAGCTTGCCGCCAAATCTAAAATAATCCAAATAGATGACATTTTGACTACGGGAAAAAAAATCTCATCAAAGTCAATTCTTTTTTTCTGCCCAAAGCCTTTCACAACTAACCGTGTCTTGTATCGCACTTTCTTTCCATTGTCTTCATGCTTTACCTTGAAGACCCATTTGTTTTTCAAATTTTTTTTTCCTTTCCAGTAGCTCAACAAGATCATAAGTATGGTTTTTATGCAATGAGTCAATCTCATCTTGCATAGCTTTCAACCACTCACCCTTGTGCACATCAACTTGAGCTTCTTGGAAACTTTCCGGTTCACCTTCATTTGTAACCATCACATACTTATTTTGAGGATATCTACTTGAGGGTCTTCTCTCTCTAGTAGATCTTCTTAATTGTGATTGAGATAGTTCTTCTTCATTAGAGGGCTGCTACCCCTTTTCAACATCATCTTGTTCATTCTCATTATCAAGAGGCTCTTCCTCACCATTTTCATGTTGCACCAGTGGAGGAATAAAAGTAGCTTCAATCGGCTCATTTGCAATCTTTTGAGACTCTTTTCTCTTCTCAAAATCTTCAATGGTTTGATCTTCTTGAAATATCATATTTCTACTTCTATGCAACTTCTTATTTATTGGATCCCAGAACTGATAACCAAATTCCGCATTACCATATCCCAAGAAGACACACGGTAAAGACTTGTAGTCTAGCTTGGAATAGAGCTCATTAGGAACATGCATAAAAGCTTTACATCCAAACACCTTCAAACCGGAATATGAAATATCTTTTTCACTCCACACCTTTTCGGGAACTTGTCCTCCAAGTGGAACCGATGGAGAACAATTAATTAGATAACATGTGGTATGCATTGCTTCTCCCCAAAAGTGTTTTGACAACTTTGCACATGCAAGCATGCTTTTCATCCTTTCAACTATTATCCAGTTCATTCTTTTTGTTATCCCATTTTGTTGAGGAGTACGGGGACCGGTTCTTTCATGCCGAATACCATGCATATCACAATAACTCTTGAACGCCTTTGAAGTGTACTCTTCCCTATTATCCGTATGAAGACACTTGAGAGTTTTACCACTTTCCCGTTTAATCATAGCATGAAACATTTTAAAGATTTCAAACACTTCATCCTTGGATTCATGATATAAGACCACACTTTTCTATATACATTATCTATATATGAAGGTAACAAAGTAAGAAGCACCACCAAAAGATTTCACACTCATAGGACCACACACATCCGAATGTACTAAATTTAAAATTTTAGATTTATGTTTGCTGCTACTTTGAAGAAATGAAACTCTATATTGTTTACTAGTATTGGGAGCTTTGGAAGAGCTTGCAATTGTAGCTCCTTTGGTGGTACTAATGATGCTTCCTCTTCCCATAAATCCACTCAACTTAATTTCGGCTTTTAGTGCATATTGGACAGCCTTGTCTAATGTCTTTGGTTCCAACATAATGATCTTATTTTAGATTGATATTCTCAACCTGGAAATAAACCGAGACACCAATTGTTGCTCAGTTTCTCTCAATTTATTTCGACTTACTAAAGCATAAAAATTATGTGCATAATCAGAAACTAAACTGATGATACATTGTTTTAAGTGATGGAGCCGTTGGTACAAAGTTTGAGCATAATTGGTGGGTAGAAACTTTATTTCAAGGGCAATCTTCATGCGTCTACATATAGAAATTCGTTGTTTTCCTTCAATCTCACGATTCCTTGCAAGGTTTTCCACCATATTATTGCATGACTCCTCAATTGGGTTTGCACAAATCTGATTTTTTTAAGGTCTAACATGTTCTTCCATTCAAATAAATACTCAAATTTCTCTTTGGCTTTTTTTCAAGGCTCGAATAATTCTTTCGGGTAAGGTCATTCATTATTATCACAATTATCAATAACTTGGATGACATCTTCTTCATTAGATTCATTATTTTCATTCCTACGGTGATAGCTTTCCAATTGAGCAAGTCTCAATCGGATTTCATCAATTTCGGGATTGTTGTTGGCACGATGTCCTCTTCCTCGACTACCATGGGCACCATGACCTCTTCCTAGAGCAGTCATCATGCGTATAACAATGTATTAGACGCTAATTTAGAAAGAAATGTGTTGAACAAGTTACACGAACCCGTTCTTATACCAACTGATGCAGTGCAAAGAAGAAAACTGCAGCAATCAATCAAATATCCACAAAGATTGAAGGAAAAAATACAAGACTCAATGTCTTCTATATAGATAGTGCTTTAAAAACTGATTTTTCAAGGACAACTCCCTTGGTTTAAATAGGTAATAAGAGGCTCATATTCAATAAGCCTTGGTAATGACTACTACAACTTACGAGATAAGAACTAAAAGCTTTTACAAGTAAGTAGGTATGTATTAAATGTAACTACAAGTAGCTAGGATGGTGTAATTTCCTAGGATGAACTTCTAAGATAACTCATTACTCCAAAGATGACCATGTGGACTTGGGCTCTTCTAGAAAGAACTCTCTTTATGGGCTTGGGCCTCCCTCATGAACTTGGGCCAAAATTTGGTCTTACGCATCAATAGCAAATCAGATGCTCCTTCATCAATGAATTAAGTACACGTGAAGAATACAATGGTGGTAGAGTGTAGGAATGGGAGGAGAAGAAACGTATGTGAATAAAATCTAAAAACTCATTGAATGGAAAATAGTGAGGGAGAGAAAATTCAGGGAAATTTTAGGAAAATATAGGTGAAACCATTTATGATAGGGAAAACTACCTTAGGGTCTATCCGAAGCACATAGGTGGACTTGCTCAATTCAACTTAAATTTTTTGACCCCTACATGTAAAGAAGGTGCACCTTACCATTAAGCAAACACGACTGTGGAGAATGGCATGGTGGCCCAATCGCTTGGTTAACAACGAAAGCACATAAAACAATACCAAGTGCTGAGATCTTCATGAATTGAATTCCAGATTGGATTGCTTTCATTGGCACCATCTTCATCCAAGCAATGGCAAGGTAACTCAATAGTGAACAAGCTGTCATGTGGCACATTGTGAAGATCGGGTACTTGAATCCATAGTTGCTGATGAGGTACTTGCTTAGCAACAAAACCCCTATGTTCGAGAAGCAGATCATGAAGATAGGGGAATAATCGTCCATGGATATGAGATATTTTCATGCGGTAACAGGCTTTCCTAGAGAATGCAATCCATCTTCTTGGGGATAGAACAGCCACCGCAACACCGGAATATCGGCAGAAGCACATGGTGATTCTAGGTTGAAGATGGTGAAACACAAAATCTCAAGGTTGGAAACACGATATCACTCCATTTTCACTAAATGTGTAGGTAGGGGCATATGGGTCCAAAGAAAATAAGATCCCACACATGTGGCTGTTTTAACATGTGGGGTCATAAAATTAAGTTGAATTGTCAAAGACCACTTGTGTACTCTAATCATTTTAGGTAGTGAATCCTTTATGATAAATTATAATATTTCAATTGAGAGAAAATTTAAGGAGAATTAAAAGTAAACCGTTTCAAGCAATTAATAGGGAGGATTTTAAGAGAGAGAAATAAAAAAAAAAGGAGTGTGTAAGAAGAGATTTCAACAATTGCCGTGTCCTTAATGTTACAGTTGTTAAATCCGTATAAGGCAAGACATCCAAGTCTTTAAAGCTTCAAAATGCATAGGGAAAGCCTCACCAAAATATTACATACGATTTGGAATATTAATGTTACAGTTGAAATTACAAAGAAAATGTTTTATTCATAATTACAAGATTGTCAAGACCATAGTGTAAAAGGAAACTCCGTTTCATTGCCGTGAAGCATATGAAATTACATAAATAACATCAACCTAAATTGCATGGAAGACAGTTGAAGAAATTCTCAACCAATTGCATTCTGGATAGAGTAACGTTTCTATAAAGGGTATCATTTCCTGCAAGTTGTAACGACTAAGGGGCAAGTGGACCCAGTTTCTGGTTGGTTCAATTAATAATGGCTTATTAAGAAATGCTAACTTCTGTGGTGTCTTTTTAGTTTAGTTTAGTTTTTTTTGTCTTAGTCATCAATTATTTAATGTTAGTAGTTAAGATTAGTGGGTTCGTGGATGGTGAGTGGACCTCTACTTGACAGGCCACTCAGTAAAAGCTTCTCTCTTAGGGTCATGTGCTCGTTTGGCGAGGGAGTGAGTGAAAGAAAAGAAAGGCGAAAAGAAAAGAAACTGAAATTTTCTTTCAAAATAACCATGAAAAGATGGATGGAGTTTTTGAGAGAAAGTTTGTCACTATTGGATAGTGGAAGAAATAAAAATGTGTTTCTTGCACACCAATTGCAAGAAAAGTGAAAAGAAAACTCACTTTTCTTTTAGTTTCTCTTACTTTCTCGTCCAACGAACACACCCTTAGGGGATTTTGAAAATTTTGTTCGCCTAACGAAACGCACCCTTCGGGGATTTTGAAATTTTTGTTGAAATCCTGCCACCAGATGGTTTTCATCTGGCTATCGCCAGATGAAATCCCATCCCTTTTTGTATTCAGTATATACCTGGTTGAGGTCTGACATAACCGTAATTCACCTAAGTGAAATTGTTTTTTTTTTTTATATAAAATTAAAGAATAATTCTAAGAAATAACACGAATAAAAATCCAAAATTTAGCAAAAATCTTCAATCATTAAGGGCAAAAAGGAAAACCAAGACCATCCTAACTTCCCATGTGGTATATGTAATATATACATATAGGTGAATGTTTGTCAAAATAATCTATTCTGGGACAGTATCATGCATTGAAAGGGTTCTTTTGGCATTACTAATGTGCATGCACGAGGAAAGAATAGGAAGCAGAACAAATAAAATAGATAAGACTTTGACAACACTCTAAAGTTAAGCTCGACCAACAGGTGGTCGGATCTAAACGCCCATTGATGTTATCTTTGTTTTTTTTGTCAATTGATCACCTAATCAACCAAACATGCTCTATGATCATCTCTATATAAATGGCGTCACAAGCTTTCCTGAATCACAAAGGAGCTAGCTAGTTGATCATTACATCTTGTCATTTATCTTTTCCAAATAGGAGAAATGGGTATTTTTCTTCTTCCATCACCAGCATTTCTGGGAGCTTTGCTCTTCGCATTGAGCACTTTGTGGCTCTTTCCGGAGTTCGCAAATGCGAGAATCACCAGGCATTACAAGTTCGATGTACGTGTTTTATATGGCCTATAATTGAGCTAAGGTTGTTTCATGTTATAACAATTTCGATATATATATTAATGCAGATAAAGTTGAAGAATGTTACAAGATTGTGCCACACAAAGAGCATTGTCACTGTCAATGGGCGGTTTCCCGGGCCTCGCATCATTGCCCGGGAAGGCGACCGAGTAGTTGTTAAGGTGGTTAACCATGTTCAGAACAATGTCACCATCCACTGGTATGAAAGCCTAGTCTCACCATTTTCTTTACTTAAATATTGTCTATTTTCATATGCTAACAGCTAGCTAGTGTAGGATTAATCATACAGTGTATTGCTTATCAAACACAACGCAAAAACACCATATATAGTTTCTAGGAAAAATAATAATATGTCCCACACTGTGTTCTATTTGAAATTGTTTGGTGATCGGATGGGAAGAACAGGCATGGAGTTCGACAGCTTCGGAGCGGATGGGCGGATGGGCCTGCATACGTAACTCAGTGCCCCATACAAACTGGCCAGACCTATGTGTACAACTTCACCATTGTTGGCCAAAGAGGGACTCTCCTCTGGCATGGTCACATCTCCTGGCTAAGATCGACAATTTACGGAGCCATCGTCATCCTTCCCAAGCGCAACATCTCTTACCCATTTGCTCAACCCTACAAAGAAGTCCCAATCATCTTTGGTAAGTATCAAGTATCCATGAGTGAAATGTAGCTGAGAATTTATGTTCCTTCTTGGATAATCTGAATTAACAAACATAAACTATGGTACTATTTGCATTACAGGAGAGTGGTGGAATGCGGACACTGAAGCCGTCATCAGCCAGGCTCTACAGACAGGAGGTGGCCCTAATGTCTCTGATGCCTACACTATCAACGGACTCCCCGGGCCTTTGTACAACTGCTCCGCGAAAGGTACAGGGAGTTTTCCAAATTAAGTTTTGACTTTTCAACTTAACTTCTTCTGGGATATCCATATTTATTATTTGGATAAAGCTTCTGAGACCCACTTAGGGCCGAGACCATGCTTTAACAGGATGGGATTGCAGGTGGGGCCTACCATGTGAGATGGGTCCCACCTGAAATCCCATCCTCTTAGAGCATGATCTCGGCCCCAAGGGGTCTCACTAGCAAAGTCCTTAATATTTATATATCGGTAAGTTAAAGCCAAAACAAAATTAGGTGAAAATTCAAAGCCTTTTAAAAAAAACAATTGCTAACTTTGAGGCCTATTTTAAGAAAAATCCATTGTTAAATAACTTCTACCGCTTATTTGACACTTTTGTATGGGACTTGGCAGATACGTTTAAGCTGAAGGTGAAGCCCGGGAAGACGTACCTCCTCCGTTTGATCAATGCTGCACTCAATGATGAGCTCTTCTTCAGCATCGCCAACCATACTTTTACGGTCGTCGAGGCCGACGCCGTCTATGTAAAACCATTCCACACTGATACACTTCTCATTACACCAGGACAGACCACCAACATCCTTCTCAAAACCAAACCCCATTTCCCCAACGCCACTTTCCTCATGGCCGCCAGACCATATTTCACCGGCCTCGGCACCTTCGATAATTCCAGCACGGCCGGTATCCTCGAGTATGAACCGCCATCGGTTCCATCTTCTTCCACCATCCCAATTAAGAACCTTCCACTCTTCAAACCAACACTCCCTCCTCTCAATGACACTTCCTTGGCCACCAATTTCACTAAGCGATTCCGTAGCTTGGCAAACATTCAGTCCCCGGCAAATGTACCCCAGACGGTCGACAAGCGCTTCTTCTTCACAGTAGGCCTTGGGTCGAACCCATGCCCGCAGAACCAGACATGTCAGGGACCCAACGGCACCAAATTTGCAGCTTCTGTGAACAACATCTCTTTCATCTTACCCACCACAGCCCTCCTTCAAGCCCACTTCTTCGGACAGTCAAATGGTGTTTACACCACCGACTTCCCAAACAATCCTCTCATCCCTTTCAACTACACTGGCACTCCACCCAACAACACTCTGGTAAGCAATGGCACCAAGGTGGTGCAACTCTCCTTCAACACCAGTGTGGAGCTGGTGATGCAAGATACAAGCATTCTTGGCGCCGAAAGCCACCCCCTCCACCTCCATGGCTTCAACTTCTTTGTCGTCGGACAAGGCTTTGGAAACTTTGATTCTAAGAAGGATCCTGCCAAATTCAATCTTGTCGACCCCGTCGAGAGGAACACCGTTGGTGTACCATCTGGCGGTTGGGTCGCTATTCGCTTCCTTGCAGACAATCCAGGTGGGTAGAACATAAAAGTCCATTTTGTGGGTACAAGTCGGCACACGGATCTTGTGTGACAAACTTTCTTTCAAAAACTTTTCTCCGTCTTTTAATGGTTATTTTGAAAGTAAATTTAAGTTTTTTTTTTTTTTTTTTTTTAACGATCTTTCACTCACTTTCTCGTCAAACAAACACACCCTAAGTGGTTAATGCTGACATGTCAAATGATGTTTTTAGGCTAGGGTTTTCATTTTTAGGGTTTGAACCCTAATCCTAACTCTAAAACATTTTTCCCATTCCAACAAGTCAGCATAAACTCTTTAGAATCCATGCATCCCTCATTAATTTTTTAAAAATGCCTTAGATGTCACCCAAAAAATATCATAGGATTAAGATTTTTGCCATTTTGCAGCGTTCTTTAGTTTAATGAATTCTATTGTGGAAATTAATTAGCATCACTAGTCTTTCATTTAACTCTGTTGATGTAGAATCTTTACTTACCAATGATTTTACTGGTTCGATCGCATATATGTGATGTTGATGATAACGATGGCATGTGAATTAGGTGTATGGTTCATGCACTGCCACCTGGAAGTCCACACCAGCTGGGGTTTGAAGATGGCATGGGTGGTCAGAGATGGAAAGCTACCCAATCAGAAGCTGCCTCCTCCACCATCTGATCTTCCCAAGTGTTGATCTCCACTATTTGGGATTAACTTATTAACTTAATTGTTCTTGTTTCCTTTCATTTTTCCCTGCTGATAGGAAAGAGTGTCTTTTTACCATTGATTTTTTTTTTTCTTCTTCTGTTCCAAGTGACGCCACCATGAGAATGCTTTTGTAACATTCAGTTTCCGAGTGTGTATGTGTGGGAGCCTCAATAACAATAAGACATTATCGTGATGGAACTTCTATTAGTTATGATCAGCTTTGACCCTTCTTTATCTTTTTCTCTTCAATTACCTTTTGAAATGTTTCATCCATAGAAAAGTGACTTCCAGAATATTTTTAGGTGCCGTGGATGTGGTCCTAAAAACAAAGCTTTTTAACAGTAGTGATCTAGCTTAACCTCATGCCATGCACAAGAAAGAATAAGGAAAAGGAAGGCACGAGTGTCTTGAACAAACTCTCAAAGACAATGATATCATAAAGGCATAAAAATAACGTAAGTATGTTTGTTTGTTTTTTTTTTCAGTTTAAATATAAGGGCCATGCTAGCTCCCCTTTCTTTGAAACTCAGTTTAAATACAAGGAGCTCTGCCTCACAGGGTTGAAGCTAAGCTACGGAGCTCCTCTTTTTACAGTGGCAATCTTGTAATTTACTATGTTTCAAAATTACCCCAGCCTCTTTCAATAATTACAAACATACCATGCCTATAGTGTACAAAGGGGAGCTCCGCTTCAACGCCATGATGCAGAGTTTCGGCTCAAAATTATGTTAGAAATTTTCCTTTTAGTGTGGTCATGCACTATGGTCGATCCTTTTAACTGGTTATGGTAGGGTCCAATTATAATATTAGTATCTTTTGCTAGATGATGTAATTAGAAAGAAGATAATGCACATCTCTAATTAAGGCATGATTATATTTTAAGAGATTAATAAATCTAATATTTAGATTTACAATTGGTATCAAAACTTATGGTGTATTTTTCATCTGTATACATGGGGTTTAATTTTTCAAAAGGGTTTTTCTTTTTAAAGAAGGAAAAATTAATTCAGAAAATCTTTTTCCCTCTTTTGATTTCGGATGAGGTTTTGACCTTCGAAACGAATTATTCTGGGAAAAAAAATTTCACGAAAGATGTAGATCTTTTTGAGGTCTTCAAAATAATTCTATCGGACCAAATCGGATTTATGGTCATTGAGTTATGGCCCAATTTCCGTATGTCATTTTCGGGTCAGATTTGACCCATTTAAATATAAATTACAAACTTGTTTTTGAGTTTCCGGACTCGTTTTAAGACCGTTTTTTACCCGTAAAAGCTCGTTTTACTCATTTTTTTTCGAGATCTATGCAATGAGCCTATTTTTAAGACTTTAAGAATCTGTTAAAGCAGTATTTTGATTTAGATAATGAGTTTCTAATTGGTAAATGATTTATATATTGTTTGCATGTAATGGCTAGAATGCATATGTTTTTTACCACATTATGATCAAGGATGATTGCGAGTTGCTGATAAAAAATTACACAAGTTTATTTTATATGTTTTGAACTTATCTTACATTCACATAAAAGTTCGATATTGTGTAGTGTATATTATTCGGTTTAACTTGATAGATTTATTATAATCATTTATCCCTAAACATAGCCTTATATTGTGTGCCGTTAACCAAGGAAATTGAACCACTATTATTGAAATAAATATTTTCACATTTATGTGGAATGCCCAATGTGGATAACATGGCTTGAAAGATTAATCTCCCCAACGGTGATAATCTTTCCCAGTGCTATGATGTCCATATTGAATTAGGTTTAATTATAAACTCTCTTGATATGGAATGACCCAAATTTAGGTAGTCAACGTTGATGTCACAACTTAAGGAATTTATTTGCCCAAATGTGACAAATTTCTTGATGTTATGATAGTTGTATTTGACTAGCCTACTATTTTGAGGAAATCGCTAGCATGTCATGACTCGACCCAAAGGAGGGACATAATGAAGCAATTGATATCTCTATAAAGCACAGTTAACTAGTCTTTATTTTCGAGGAAATCGCTAACATGTTATTACTCGACCCAAAGGACGGTCATAATGATGTAATTGGTCTCTCGATAAATTATTGTGTGAGATTATGATTGATTTTGCATAATGTATTAGCATGTAAAATTATATTGATTTACAAATCTTGTGGAATGAAGTTACGGATTATGTATGTGGATATAACATGACTTTTGCCCTATGTAAAACATTGAATCCCATGAACATAACTAGTATGATAGGAGGTATTGACGTACTGAGTGGTTCAAATCATGGCAAATTGAAGGAGCAAGTTCTGATTGTTTTGGGTTGCCTAGATCTTAACTATGTTATACGTTTTGACAAACCCATTGAGCTCACTGCCGAAGCCTCTGCCGTGGACTTGGAAGTGAACCATACTGAACTGGAAAAATGGAAAAGGTCAAATCGTATGAGCCTCGTGATCATTAAGAGCTCTATTACTGATGTAATCCAAGGTGTCATTCATGGCTCAGATAATGCAAAGAAGTATATGGCAGCAATCTAAGAAAAATTCCAAGGTACTTCCAAGGCACTTAACAGTAGTCTTATTGTGAAAATGGGAACCATGAAATATGATGGAAATAGTAGTGTACGTGAGCACATTATGAAAATGAGTGGCATGGTTACTCAATTAAAGGGAATGAACATGAAAATCTTGGAAGGTTACCTTGTTTATTGCATTATGACTTCTCTTTCTGCTCAATTTGGTGCATTCAAGATAAGTTATAATACACAGAAAGAGATCACTCCATGGGGGACCTTCTGTTATAAGGTTATGCCATTCGGACTCAAGAATGCTGGAGCAACATATCAAAGAGCCATGATGGCGATCTTCCATGACATGATCCATAAAGAGGTGGAAGTCTCTGTGGATGACATGATTGTAAAATCCAAGGAGGAAGAAGACCACTTGATCAATTTGAAGAAGCTGTTTGATAGACTGAGGAAGTACTGCCTTCGCTTGAACCCGGCTAAATGTGTATTTGGAGTCTCTACAGGAAAATTGTTGGGATTTATCGTCAGCAGAAGAGGAATTGAGGTTGATCCGACAAAAGCCAAAGCAATCATCGACATGCCACCGCCAAGAACCCAAAAGGAGGTAAGGAGTTTCCTGGGGAGATTGCAATATATCAGTCGTTTCATTGCCCAGCTCACACCCATTTGTGAGCCCATCTTTAAGCTTCTCAGGAAAAATCAACCTACCGATTGGAATTCAGATTGTCAAGAAGCATTTGATAAAGTAAAGAGATATTTGCTTAGCCCGCCTATCTTGGTGCCGCCTACACCGGGCCGGCCTCTGTTGATGTACCTGTCAATATCTGAGAATTCTATGGGTTGTGTTCTCGGTCAGCATGATGAGTCAGGAAGAAAAGAAAGAGCAATTTACTACTTGAGCAAGAAGTTCACGGATTACGAAGCAAAGTATAATTCAATTGAGAAGACATGTTGTGCGCTTGTCTGGGCCTCTCAACGCCTAAGACACTATATGTTGGATTATACCACTGTGTTGATCGCAAGGATGGACCCGTTGAAATATTTGTTTGAGAAGCCAGCTCTTACCGGTCGCACAGCTAGATGGCAAATGCTTTTATCTGAATTCGATATCACATACGTGACTCAAAAGGCAATTAAAGGGCAGGCTATCGCGGATCATTTGGAAGAACATCCGATTCCTGACTATGAGCCACTAAAGGTTAACTTTCCTGATGAGTCCATTCTGGTTGCAACAGGTGAAGATGAAGCAAATGTCTCAGCAAGCTGGAAAATGTACTTTGATGGAGCAGTCAATAGATTTGGAAATGGGGTGGGTGCAGTACTTGTGTCTCCAAATGGAAATCATATCCCCATCTCCGTAAAAATGAGATTCCATTGTACAAACAACATCGCCGAATATGAAGCTTGTGTGGTCGGTCTTCAAGCAGCCCTCGACATGAAAATCAAAGAACTTGATGCGTACGGTGATTCAGCTTTGGTGATTCTTCAGACAAAAGGGAATTACAAAACAAAGGATGCAAAGTTGATTCCATATCACGAGTACTTGGAGGAGATCGCGGAGAAGTTTCACCGTATCTCGTTCAACTATATTGAGAGGACAGAGAACCGTTTTGCTGATGCATTGGCTACCCTTGCCTCTATGATTCGCATACCAGATGGAGTGGATATCAGGCCAATTGAGATTGAAATCAGAGATGATCCAGCATACTGTCTAGCTCTTGAGGAAGACGAGTCAGATGAGAAACCGTGGTATTATGACATAAAGAGATATCTTGAAGATCAGGTTTTTCCTCCAGATACGACACCTACTGATCGAAGGACAATTCAAAGGTTAGCCGGACAGTTCTTCCTTGCTGTAGGCAATCTCTACAAAAAGCCACATAATCAAATCATGTTAAAGTGTGTTGACGAAGAAGAAGCAAAGACTATTATGATAGAATGCCATGAAGGGATTTGTGGACCTCACATGAACGGGCATATGCAAGCAAAGAAAATTATGAGATTGGGATATTATTGGTCCACCATGGAATGTGACTGCAATGATCATGTCAGAAAATGTCACCTATGTCAGATTTATGCTAACTGAATCAATGCACCTGCGTCTGAACTTCACAACATGACTACTCCGTGGCCATTCTCAATGTGGGGTTTGGACGTCATCAGCCCGATTTCCCCGAAAGCATCAAACGGGAATCGCTTCATCTTGGTAGCAATCGATTATTTCACCAAGTGGGTAGAAGCAGCCGCATACACTAATGTCACTACAAATCATGTCGCTAAATTCTTAAAAAACGACATTATCTGTCGCTATGGATTACCGAGCGCAATCATAACAGATAATGGAACTAATTTCAAGAATAGGCGCATGACGGCATTATGTGAAGAGTTCAAGATCAAGAACCACAATTCTACCCCGTACAGACCTCAGATGAACGGAGCCGTTGAAGCTGCTAACAAGAATTTGAAAAGGATTATCGAGAAAATGACAACCACTTACAAAGATTGGCACGAGATGCTCCCGTTCGCTCTTCATGCGTACCGAACTTCTATAAGAACGTCAGTCGGAGCAACGCCGTATTCCTTGGTATATGGTATGGAGGCGGTCTTACCCATAGAGGTTGAAATACCCTCTCTCAGAGTGTTGATGGAGGCAGAGATTGAAGAAGTTGAATGGGTGAGGGCAAGGTTCGACCAGCTCAATTTGATTGAGGAGAAACGCTTGAACGCTATATGTCATGGCCAATGTTACCAGAGGAGAATGGCAAGGGCATATGCGAAGAAAGTGCGACCCCGACAGTTCAAAGAAGGCGATCTAGTGCTAAAGAAGATGCTTCATCACCAACCTGATCTGCGTGGGAAATTCAAGCCAAATTATGAAGGACCCTACGTGATCAGGAAGGTACTCTCGGGCGGGGCCGTTATTCTAGCCGAAATGGATGGTGAAGACCTTCCTGAACCGGTAAATTCTGATTCAATTAAAAGGTATTTTGCATGATTCACCTTGAGATTAAACAGTCAAAATTGAAAGGAAGAGAGGCCATCTTTTTATTTTCCCGTAGAAATTCCCCAAAAACCCTAGTCAAGCCATTTGAGCCTCCATGTCATTTCTCAAACCAAACCGGGACAATTGAACCCCACACTGGGGCAGTTTTTATAAATTTTAGGATGTTTCGTCAAAGCCCATTCACTGGCGCAGTTTTTATTTTTGTAAATCAAAAAAAAAAAAAAGTGTGGAAAAGTTAGTGAACAAGCAGAAGAAAAAAAAAAGAATAGAAAAAGAAAAAGGAAAAGACAAAAATAAAATAAAATAAATAAATATATATATATATATATATATATATTTATGGTAGTTTACTTTTTCACAATTAGTCCCGGTCGTCCCATTTCATCTTTATTTTGAGCCTTTTTATCCATTTATTTCTGAACCCAGCCTAGTTTACGTTTCGTCCTATAATAAAGTCCTCTCAGATCAAGATTGACTGTGAAAATCTCAAAACGAAACACATCTTTATTCTAATCAGAGTTCCGGTGATGACGAAAGCTTGCAGATAAAATTTTCATAAAGAAAGCGTGATTTGAAAGGGCGTGATGAAAACCCGAAAGGGCGTCACGAGTAAAAAAATCAAGTCATGGCAAGATTCAAATACCACGGGCTGGATGAAAACCTTTCAAGGCGTCCATGCGCAAAAATTACGTGGGCCAGACCTAGTGAAAACCGTAAAAGGCACTAGGGGTAAAAAAGGCATTCCGAAAAGAAAAATAAAAAAATAAAAAATAAAAAATAAAAAATAAAAAATAAAAAAATAAGCAAATCAGCAAGTATGTTGACGTACTCCAAGGCGGATGGATTCTTCTACAGTTTAGTTATCTCGGATCAGTATAACTAAGCCAGTTGTTTCAGACTAATGCGGTGATATGCCCTACATTGGGGCATTATGGGGATTGATAGTTTCAGAGATTGTGGACTGGGGCATTTTGGCCCAATTTGAACTATTAAGGGTGAAGCTAATGAATCCAAGGTATATGTGGGGAAAGTATAGTCTATGATGGTTTGAGCGCCTCGAATGTGGTATAAAGTTCACTCATTTGCTTACTTTCATTTAAGTCCTTTTATGTCATACCCTTGGGTTTTAAAAAAAAAAGACCAAAACTAATATTTTGGTCGATGAGGAAAATTCTAGGATATTCAAAAAGCAAAAAAATCAGTTTTTATGCAAGAATGATAGACAATTCTAAGGTCAATAAATACCAAAACCTATTTTGTTTCATTTCATTGTATGTAACTCTCTTTACATTAAGCTCATTTCTTTAAAAAAAAAAAGTGATCTCCTAGTCCATCAGACTCCTCAGATGAAACTCAGTCTATATTTCTCAACTTCCATCAAAGACGAGCAACGACAACATTCAGCAGGAAGAGTATTCTCCTTTGAGAACCAGCATGAGTCTGAACATTCTAGCAATACTCGTTGATACTCTCCAAGGTCATCTCCCGAACCTCCAGCTCCAAAGACTCATTCCTTGCTCGAGATGGTACAAGAGAATTTTTTGTCAATTATGCATTGCCTTCTTTAAGAGGTACATTGTCCCTGCAACCAATCCAAAATATCAATCAAGATTAAATGGTAAGAATTTGTAAATGCAACAATTCTATCTCTAGTTATCTTGTTATGCAAATTTTTCATAAATTTATTGAAAGCGAGCTAACAAGGTTTTGTAGGGATATGTCAATATACCTGCGATTCAGATGATGAATGAGATAATCGGTTGAGACCCGCCTGCAATGATGAATGGAACAAAAATTGTAAGTGCATGAAGTTAATGAATGATTAAACTAATTAACATGTTATTATGCTACCTGTGCAGGTGAATGAACAAATGAGGGTCCGAGAGCTCCATCATCAACACTCGATCAGATAAGCTGCATACAGACATAATGGTCATGAGAAGAGAAATTGCAGATGTCAATCAAGAATAGCAACGAAGTGAAGTTGTTCCAAAACGCACGTGTATCATGCAATCTGTTAACCCGTCAATGGTTTATCAGTTGAAAAACGTGCAACATCAAAATTTTAAGTCTAGATAATTTTTAGATTTAATAAGGATTGGAAATCAATGGACCGACTTGATCAATAGTCGAAATCATTTGATCCCCTTGTTTGAAAGATGATGTGTTTAACCTGAATCAATGATTAGATGACTCCATAAAATATTTTTAAAGTAATTTGAAAGCTTACAAAAACAAAATTTGTTTCACTTTTTTCAGTTGCGCTATCCGTGGGTCCCAGATGAGGCGATGAGTCGCGAGGCCGGTTTAGTGAGGGGACTAAATTCCACATCAGTCTTCATGCAGTGGATTTAGTTCCATTTCCTTTTACATCTCAAAAATATATATATTTTTTTTTTATAAAAAAAAAAAAAAAAAAAGAAAAATGAAAGCTTTCAAAAAGTTTTAAAGAAATTTTAAGGAGTCACCGTTCATTTATTTAGGGTATACATGTCATCTTTCCCGTGCAAAACAGGCTTGTGTCTTTTTATCTTTGTCATTCTTTGCAGGCAAATCTGGCAAAGAGGGGCAACTGTAGACACCCTGTTTTACCCGAGAGTTTTTCTTCTTCTTTAACTCCACTTCTCCAAGGCTTTCCCAAGCACTCTTGTCACACCTTAGCATACCCCATAGCCTACCCTCACCTCATTTCATGTGGGACCCCCAAAAAGGCAAAAGGCAAAAAAAAAAAGCGAAAAGGTAAAAGTCAAAAAGAAAGAAAGAAAAGAGAAAAAAATGGGATTTTGCTTTGGTCGTTTATGTCAAAAACGACCAAGCTTTTGTAGTTTAAAAAGCATGGTCGTTTATTACATAAACGACCCTTTTTGTTTTGCTATAAAATCAAAGTCGTTTTTGTTAAAAACGACCCAATTTTTTATGCATTTATTTCATTGGTCGTTTATATCAAAAACAACCCGAGCTTGACCCGTAACAACCCATGTGCGAGGGAATCTTTTCTGTTACAAAAGGGGTTTTTTTGGTCGTTTTTACCAAAAACGACTGGACCATTTTAGGCTAAAATAACCCTGTCGTTTTTGATAAAAACGACTAGACTAATACTCAATTTTTTTGTCCATCAACTCTTATGGTATATTAACCCATTTTGGACCAAAATACCCTCAATATTTTTGACTTCCCAGAGATTTCGTCCAAACAATTAAAAAAATGACTTTTATGTCCCTAAAAGTGTTTAGTCCCACATTGGAAATGGATGAGTTTTTCCCCTCAACCTCTCCCCTATAAATACCTCACCCCTCTACCCCATTTGAGACCACTCTTGCTAGCCAAAACTCTGCAAGAAAGAGACTAAGAAAGCCATGCTTTGCAAGGCATTCTAAGTCTTGAAAAAAAAATTTCTTTTATCCTTGTCCCTTTGCCCCAAAATTCCCTAAGTCCCAAGAGAGTTAGAAGAAGAAAGCCTTGGAGAGGAGAAAGAAGGAGAAAGAAGGAGAGCTTAGAGCATTTGGGAAAAGCTTGAAGATTTAATTTCAAGTGGGTCTCCAACCCATATAGGTAGGCCAACACCCTACCTCATCTCATTTCCTTTGTACTACTTCTCTTCTTTACCCTCTCTTTTATTTTTTTATGATGTGAGCCTTAGGTAATCTTTAAGACCTACCCCCCCTTTTCTTCAAGTAGTTTGGACCCTCCTATGACGCGTTTCGCCGATTAGGGGGCTTCAAATGGAAGGAAGAGGGGTAGGAACCCTTAGGTCTTTTTTTTTAGAACCCTTTTTTTTATTTCCTTTTTTTTTAAAAAAAAATGATGTATGGGCCAAGTCGTTAAAATTCTTCCCCCTCTTTGCTCTAATGCTCATTAAGGACCCCCTAAGACGCGTTTCGCTGAATTGGGGCTCCTTGTGAGATATGAGATATAGAGATATCCATAAACCCACATTTTCGTTCTCATTATTGCTCGAGCATTGTAATGAAGTGCTCCTCTTCTCCTTAAAATGTTCATTAAGGACCCCCTACGACGCGTTTCGTCGAATTGGGGCTCTTTGTGAATAGTAAGGAAAAGAGGGGTATTCCATTCATTGTTAGACACATGTTTGTTTTCAAAAAAATCATTTTATTTTCATTTTTATCATTATTTTATGCAATATAAAGATGTCTAATCTTTCTAGATTAGAGTCGTTATAATGCCGATTTTTAGATAGATTTTTATCATTATTTTAGACAATATAACGATGTCTAATCTTTTTAAATTAGAGTCGTTATAATGTCGATTTTTATATAGATTTTTATCACCATTTTATGCAATATAATGATGTCTAATCTTTTTAGATTAGAGTCGTTATAATGCCAATTTTTAGATAGATTTTTATCATCATTTTAGACAATATAACGATGTCTAATCTTTCTAGATTAGAGTCGTTATAATGCCGATTCTTAGATAGATTTTTATCATCATTTTATGCAATATAACGATGTCTAATCTTTCTAGATTAGAGTCGTTATAATGCCGATTTTGAGACAATTTTTTCATCATCATTTCATGTGTTCTAACGATGTCTAACCTTTCTAGATTAGAGTCGTTATAATTCTTCAGAAATTAGAATTTCATTAATCATTTTCTTTAAACCGATTTATTAAAGATTTTTAAGGGAATTTTGAAATCATAGGTTACCATCTTTGGACGGGTGATTTGGGGTGCCTAACACCTTCCCCAAATCACAATAGAACCTCCTTTCCCGGGATCTCATTATGGTTTCGCATTGATTTTATTTTAAAATGAATTTCGGTGACCAATCACACCATAACTCGATGATTGGTGGCGACTCAAAGTTCTTTCTCTTCAAAAATATTTTTCGAAAAAAAAAAGGTCGCTATCTCACAGATACGAATTGAGATTCACCAAGACAGACCACATGGTCTATTATGATTGTCTCAGAGAGTCTATATTGATAAGGTTCTCAAAAGATTAAACATGCATAATTGTTCTGCTAGTATTGCCCCTGTGGTAAAGGGTGATAAATTTAGTTTGTTTCAAGGTCCCAGGAACAATCTGAAATGATACAGATGGAGACAATTCCCTATGCATCTTCAGTTAGGAGTCTCATGTGTGCACAAATCTTTACTCGACCGGATATAGCATATATAGTTGGCATGCTGGGTAGGTACTAAAGCAATCCAGGCTTGGACCATTGGAAAGCAGCCAAGAAGGTTTTTCGCTACAAGGGACAGAAGAGTACATGCTCACATACAAAAGGAAAGATAGCCTTGAGGTAATTGGCTATTCTGATTCCGACTTTACTGTATTTCAAGACAGAAAAAAGTCCACATCAAGTTATATCTTTATGCTTGCAAGAGGACCTATGTCATGGAAGAGTATCAAGCAATCGCTGACGCCTCTTCCACTATGGAAGCAAAGTTTGTTGCATGTTATGAGGCGACATGTCATGCGACATGGCTAAGAAGTTTTATCTTAGAGCTTTGTGTTGTTGATAATATTTCTAAGCCACTAAGCATAAAGTGTAATAATTTTGTTGCAGTATTTTTCTCAAAGAACTATAAGACTGGAAGAGATTCCAAACAAATATACATCAAGTTTCTTGTTGTAAGATAGAAAATTTAGGATCAAATCATATCAGTTGAGCACATTAGTACTACACTCATGTTGGTGGACCCAATGACCAAAGGTTTGTCACCCAAGCTCTTTGAAGAGCATGTTACGTGCATGGGATTGGTGAATAATTTTGATAGCCTTGGATAGTGGATGTTGGAGTCATTACATTATGTTTTGATTCTATAGTAAAGTTGATTTATTTGCTACTCCATTATCTATTGTGCTTAAATGGATATTTAAGAGGCAAGATGTCGGTAAGTGACAATAAAGTATGACCTAGAATAGATATTGTTTGCATGATGTCACCATTCAGTTACAAACTTGTAGTCTATTCTAAATATAATGCTATTTAGATATCCATGTCTGTGGGGATGCTAAAACTGTAACCAATGAGTGTCTTGTGTCGATGAGATGATGCATTGATTCCATTGATTCCGTGTTGGTAGTCTTACTGGACCGGATTTGTTACTGAAAGATAAAGATTATAATTAGATAAAGGAATTGCCATATCAAAGTTAGCTAGCATTAACATATCGGGATTATATGACATAGTGTGGCCAAGTGGGAGACTGTTAGAAAATTTCCCTTTTAGTGTGGTCATACACTATGATCAATCCTTTTAACTGGTTATGGTAGATTCTAATTATAATACTAGTATCTTTTTTCTAGGTGATGTAATTAGCAAGAAGATAATACACCTCTCTAATTAAGGCATTATTATATTTTAAGATATTAATAAATCTAATATTTAGATTTACAAATTAATCTCTCTTTTTGTGGGTAAATTAGACATCTATTAAGGTAAAGTTCTATTTACGGAATACAAACCATAACGGCTCATTTGAGCTATAGCTTTTGCCATAACATGATCCACAAAGTCCCTAGAAAGAACATAAAAATATTGATGGAATCAGAAGATTTGGTTTCGATTGCAAAGGCCCTTGCACCAAAAATCTAGAAAACATCTTAATAATATTGGAGAGAGAGAAAGAGATACATATCAACCCTCCTTAAGACAGGACCTTTTTGGAGTGGTTGCTTGGACTTACCCTTATGGCACCTTAGGGTCCGTTTGGCATCACTCCCAAGGAACAATTCTCTATTCCAAACGGGCCCTTAGCGACTACCTTAGGTCTGGCTGTGTGTGTTTAGAGAGTGTGTGTTAGTTACATGATATCATTTCAACCAAAGAGGGAGAGAGAGAGAGATGCAGAATTCTTTTTAAAAAAACACAAAGAGAGACGATTAATAATAAGATAAAACTACTAAGGAAGATTATATATAACATTCACCATGATTTTGGCATCCGATAGGATGGTGAGCGACGTTAAATGTCATGGAATGCCATCAAAATACCCAAACCAAAACCTCAACTACTAACGAATTGGATCCAGCTGCACAAAAATTCGCAATACCCAAAAGATGTCCTTGCTAGTTCATGCCAAAGCAACCAGCCACAACACATTGAAGGTTTGGATTTATTGCTCTGTCCACTTGGAGTGTACACCCCCTCCCTAGAGAGGACGGGTCAGGGGCGGAGGTAGGGATTTATTTTTGTAGGGGCACATTATAGTTGATTGAAAATATTAATAATTATAGTTGATTGAAAATTGTAATAATTTTTTATGAAATTGTACAAAATGATTAGGCAAGTATAGAATATTTTTGGTTTAGGGGATGGGAATTTTGGAGCATAACCCAAGAATGGGAGGAGAAGAAACATATGTGAATAAAATCCAAAAACTCATTAAATGGCAAATAATGAGAGTCAGAATCCAGGGAAATTTTAAGAAAGATATAGGTGAAATCATTTGTGATATGTTGTAAGATCTCAATTGAGAGAGAAAATTTAAGGAGAATTAATAGTAAAACCTTTTCAAGCTATTAATAGGGAAGGTTTTAAGAGAGAGAAATAGAAAAAAGGAGTGTGTAATAAGAGATCTCAACAACTGCCACATGTCCTAATTGTAGTCTGAAATCACCAAATGTTCATGCACCCAACCTGCTTGGGTTTCATAGTAAGTAACTACTAAGGAACTTGGGCAAGGGAAAATAAATTGGATAAGTAATAGCACCATAATCACAATTATATTTTGGAGAGGAAGATACATAGAACTAAAGGAGAAACCCCAAGAATCTCCCATGCTTCTTATGAACCTACAACTTTATCCTTAACAAACTCCTTCCCTGGTCTCAATAGAGGCTTAGCATCCTAATCCTTTGGTGTAGGCCTGGGCTACAAAGCCCATTGCTGCCAAGAGATTGCCCAACAGTTGTTGATTAACCTTTTCCAACCATTGCATTTCTTTCATCATCACCCTTAGTTGAGTCACTATCTGTGTTCCCTTAGTTGAATAATGAAAATTATATATCTTATGTTAATATTCTAATTTAATTTCTGAAATACAACTAATTATGTAAAGCTCAATGTTGATACATACTGTTCAATCGGTGATCAGAAACTCGATTCAGCCATTGATCTTCAAAGGAAAGTTAGTCTGAAATTTGAAAAATATAAACTTAATAAAGCAATGTTACTAACACATTATAGGGAATTGGAATATAAGAAAAATGATTGGGGACCAAAAATTAGTAACATATAAAAATTTATGAATATATAATTTAATATGTGGATGTTAATAACACGATATAGGGAATTGGAATGTACTGAAAAAGACCATTGAACAAATAATAATAAAGAAGAACTATATAATCTCGCGGTGATAGATTTAGTACATATATCATCAAAGTTGTTGAAGCAGTTATGAAATTTTGAATAGCCTCCTGAAAATATTGGGGACCACAATGACAATATCTCTATGCAAATGAATCAATGCTCATTATATGAACATATTTGGCATGGTGTATGGGGATCAAATTACTAAACCCCCAATAAAAAGTGGTTCCTGTTCTTACTAAGATAGTTCTTAGTATACAAGTCATGTATGCAAGCTCCCCAAACTACTTTATGGGCATAAGAAAAGTATAGCTCTGTTAAGTGACCAACATAGGCACTTTGATTGCTTTAATCATGTATACAACTATAGTGATTTTGTTTTCTTCTTCTGTTCTTAGTTTTCCTTTTTCTTTTTTCCTACTAAGAGTTTGAATCCTTTGGATTTGAAAAGAAAGGATCCCATTCATGTTCTCCTTCTGTCCCAAACAAATTATACTTCCAACTGTTCTCTTCTGCATAACCCACACTATAATTCCCTCTTTCTCTAATCTCCCTCCTCACACTATTCACCTTCCCAATCACTCCTTGAACAACTAAGTCAAATGCATCTTCAAGGGTCTCTAATCTAGAACTGGGATCTGCATATATTATCCTAGGTATTAAACTTATAAACTCCTCTCATAGATTTCACCTCCTCTTTAGAAATTGGAAGCAGCAACTTCTCTATACTGACTTTCCCTTCACTTATTCCTTCCTCTGATATAAACACAGAGTATTTCGTAAAGTTCTGAGGCAGATGCCATATATATTGCACATATGCAGATCCCGGGTGGAAAAAGACCGGCATACACCCCTCCAATATTGAATCAAAGGCTGATCTTTGTGTAGAGTCTTCGGGGACTTCGGAGTTGGCTGGGAGCACAGTTCTAAAATGGATCTTGCGGTTTGTTTCAGCTTAACTCCCGAGGGTTAATTAGGAGACATAGAACGTGAGCGCCCTGCGTGGTACAGCTATTTTGTCATATCTTGCATGTCGAGCCAGCTTTCGCTTCCTTCCCAGCTATAATTATGAGAAGTATGGCATCCGCTCTCTTTGAAACATTTCTTCCAATAGACACCTCATTTCCAGCAATACGACATACAACAACCATAATGGACTTTAAAATAAAAGAAGAAGTCAAAAATGTGAACTATTTATTGATATATGTAATATCGAGAGTATAGTTGTAAAAGGGTA
Source organism: Tetracentron sinense (assembly GCA_015143295.1). Lineage (NCBI taxonomy): Eukaryota > Viridiplantae > Streptophyta > Magnoliopsida > Trochodendrales > Trochodendraceae > Tetracentron > Tetracentron sinense. The sequence goes on along the minus strand of CM026556.1, from coordinate 6,655,251 downwards.
TATATGTAATGTTCTCTTAATATAAGATGTTAGTAGGGCTTTCTTTCCTTCACTAAGCAACTTACCCTAATCTTTCTTCTTCCTCTCTTATTACTTTTTTCTTCTCTAAACCCTAAATCCTCCAAACCCTTTCTCCAACTTGGTATCAGAGTTACATCAAAGGAAGCAGATCGTCATTTAAAGTCGTAAAAACAACAAAATGAAGGAGGTAGCTACCACATTTTTTGTCACGACCCAAAACTCCACCTAAACCAATGTGGACCTTTGGATCACAATATTTCTTAAAAACCTCCTTAGGACAAGCATACAAGGCAAAATAACATAATCTTCCAAAATGGTCATTATAAAATTCCAACACAAAACTCCAAAATCATCCTGCATAAGTATGATCATGAAGCAAAGCCCACAAAACATAAGGCTCAATAAGCATAAAACTGGGTGACAACCAACTAATAGAAAGTAAGCTACCAACGGTTCAATACAATTCACCCCAACTGTACCCAAATGCTCACTAATAAGGAAAGTGGTCCAATTCTCTAGCCTCCTCAAAGAAAAAGGGGTTACCTTCTTCCTCAGCTTCACAAGCCTCATCCACCTAAGGCACAACTATGTACTCCTGCTCTAGACCTGCCAAGACAAAAGTCTAGCTGAGTACAAAAGCACTCGGTGTATATACAATCCAATTAAACATTATAATAACCTACATTTTAGTTAGTATCACAATTCACAGTATAATAAGAACTTAAGAATGCGGAAGAGTAAATGTATGATAATCAATAGCACAAAAAAAATCAGAGTGTGAACAAATATAAGTGCATATCATCACCATGACTCATGCACCATGAATGACTTAGACTTACATGGTATATGCTTAACTTGACTTATGCAAATGACATGCTTATACCCACAATTATGCAATACTTATTTTCTTAATCAACAAACAGCATATCAATGCCTCTTTTGCGAAGTTTGTAAAGTGTTCTTTTACAGCATAACAGGGCTTCTTTTCTCGAATAGTGTATTGGGTTCTTTTGCAGCATAACAGAGCCTCTTTTGGAATAGTGTTGAGGGTTCTTTCGTAGCATAACAGGGCGTCTTTTGAAATAGTGTATATAAGGGTTCTAACATATTTCTTTCCCAATTATACATGTATCTTATCAAGGTTCATATGTATCTTATCAGCTCATCATATCTCTTATCATGTTATCCATATCTTATCCACATCTTATAATTTTATGCTTCTTAACAAGCATATGCAATGCTTAAACTCATGATTAATGCCAACAACTTGTGAGACTCTTAACTTAGCACACAAGTGAAATTAGTGCAATTGTGTCGTAATTGACATTCAAGTGAATCACCTCTTAGACCCCAGTTTTCCACGAAAGAACACCACAAGGTTCATTACATCTTAATTAGAGAATCCTCGACATGGAAAATCTTATCCTAAGTGTGACTTACCCAAATACCAACTACCATACGAAATAATTAGGGCATAATTTAGCTCAATCAACAATAATATAATTCCACTTAATACTTAATCATTCCTACTATAGATTTTGATACAAGTACTAGACCTCCAAAAGTCTCTCTTCTCATGCATGTGCACCCATTTCATTCATTTCATAGTAAGAATATCATATAAGGTTTCCCAATTCAATTCCATGCTATCCATTACCCTAATTTATCATTTCAAGAGTTTAAAACCCCAATTCCTCTATAAGCAAACCCACCAAATTCAATCCATACTCATACTATAATATGCGCTTATCCCATAATCCTTAAAATACTAGAAATGTTACTATAGCAAGACTAGAATAGCTTAAAAATACAAGGTCATTTATAATAAGGTTGAGTTGGCTAGTATATCAACCCCTCTAAATTGAAATCCAACGAATGAGGGTTGAGAAGGCTAGAAATTGGATCTCCAGGCTCGAGGGAGTGAATCTAAACTTCTTCTTGCTTCCCAAGAAGCTCCCCTTAGAAAACCTAGGGTTTTCTCTTCTCTCTTGCCAAATTAGGTAAAAAGGTCTTAGGATAGTCTAAACCCTCGAATAAGGTGATCTATTTATAGTCCTAGGGTTGAAATCCCCAAAAAACCCGAAATTGCACAAGTTTTCAAAAAAAACAAAAATTTTAACTTCCGTTCAAACGGATTTATATCCGTTCGAATGGATATAACCATTCTAAGCCAAAAGGCCTCCTATCAAATGGAAGTGGTTGCGGGATTGATAAACGCAATAAAATTGGCTTCGTTCGAATGGATTGGAAACCCGTTCGAGTGGAATTTGATTCTCTTCAATTCCAACTCACTTAGATTCATCACTGTGAACACCCCATATTTACACCCCTTAATCCTTTTATTTTTTATTTTTAATTTGTAATTTTTAATTTTAGTATTACTTTACTTTATTTTTTATTATTATTATTATTATTTTTTTATTATTTTATTTGAGTGTCGAGGTTTTAGACCCGACAGAGAGAGAGAGAGAGCCCATTACCTTTGAACCCAAGTCCTAAGCCCAAATCCATCTTTGTAGATCAATCCCGAAAACCCAAATCCAAGTCTAAGGTCTTTAGACCCAAGCCCATGACCCAAAGGGTTTAAACCCTAAAACGTCCAAGCCCAAAAGCCCACCACTGTTCCTTACATAAACCAAAAGGAGGTTTTCAAAACCAAACCTCATTCGGTTAGCCGCTCTCTCAATTTCACTTCTCCCTTTTTTGTTTGCAATAGTGGCAGAGACTCCATTATCTCTTCAGCTCGCGCCTAAGGTACCACCCACCATCAACCGCCCATCTTCATCTTTCTTACCTCTCGATTTGAAGAAGATCTCAGTTCATCCAAGTTCTTCCCTCTACCAGCGGCAAAAGCTAAATCACTCTCTCGTCGCATTGTCTTCACCACATTTCCGACGAGTCGCAACACCTTCTCCGGCCATGCTCACCCGAGCCACATTCGGTCAACAGCTTCCTTCTTCTCCAGCCAACCATCCTTATTCAAGTAATTTCTACTCTCAATTTCCCTTCCGAATTCTTCTCTCTCACACTCTATTGAATTCCATCTTGTTCAGTCTAGATCTGGATCCATAGATCAAGATTTTCAGATCTGGATCTATAGATCTAGACCTAGTTGTTATTATTCATTATTTTAATTTTATTATTTATTTCTTCTTTTCTTCACCTGTTCAATAGCAGAGATTCAGATCGGTGGCCTCATCTCCATTTTTTCCGGTCACTATCTCCGGCGAGCTCTTCTCCAGCTTCATATCCGGTGAGTCTCACCACCATTCTCAGTCAGGCCAGCAACAATTCCGGCGAGATTCCATCCCTTCGGTGAGCTTCATCACTAGTGTCATCATCTTCTCCAGTAAATCACAGTCACCATTTCATTCCCGGCCATTGGTCCATCCGTTCTAGGTAAATATTCAAATCCTCTCCCTCTCTCACTTCAATTCTTTTTTAATCTAGATCTGGGAATTTCAGATCTAGATCTTTGGAGATTCATTCATGATTTCTTTTATTTCGGCCAGTTTCCGTCCATGACCACTGCCTCACCGAAATCCATTGGTTCCAACACACTGTGTCTCTTCCACCTTCCTTAATCAGCTCAGTCCAGCTCGTTGGAGCCGTCGCCACTCGTCCATCTCCACCCGGACTCAGGTAATCTCTTCTTTATTCTTTCAATTTTTTTTTGTTTCCTTGGTGATTTGTCACTGTTTTTGTGTGGTTTTTTTTTTTTCTTGTTTAATAGAGCTTAGAAACAAGAGAATGAGTGGGGTTAACTGGCCTAATCTGGGGAGTAATTTGGCTTTGATTTGTAGTCTGGTTTCGTTTAAAACCAGAGTTCTAAACTCTTGTTTTGAAGTCTAGTTTTATTTCAAAATCAGAACAGCAATGTTGGCCCCTTTCCTTTGATTATGTTTGTTTGGTCTGAATTTTGGAAGAGGGTCTACCGTTATAACCTGTAAACAGAGGGTTGTTTTGGGCTGAGCCAGTGAATGAGAGACCTGTTGTTCGCAAAACTCAACCATAACAATCCTTTATTTATTGTTTGCATATGTCTCGGGCTAAGTTTGATTCCAATATTTTCTATTGGGCTAAGTCTGATTGACCAAATTGCACTATGGATCAATGGGCTTTAGCACTTTAGTTAATCATCACCCGGTCTCATTCTCTTTTAATCATGGTTAAATATCTGTTGTAATGTAATTTAATGCTTTATTTATTTGTAAATTATGGGCCTCACCATATTCAACCTCGGAATGTTATTGAGTCAAAGTTAATTGACCATAAGTGCTCAATGGGCCTTGGCCTATTAACTTCATCTTGGTCTCGGTTTAGTCTTGAGTAGTCTTTAATCCTGCTTAAGAATTTATTGTGACTTGTAAATCTCCATGTATGTATGCGCAACTCATAGGATTAGGCTGAAGTTTCTTTTTCCTTTTGCCTACCTTGGGCACTTAGGTTAGTTCTTGACTAGTTAAACTTGCCAAAATTAAAACAAACAAAAAAATCAAAAAATACAAAATAACAAAAACATTCAAAAAAATCTAAAATGAAAAAGGACTTACCTTAATAAATGAACGCCCCCTAGAGCTCCCCCACGAGCACCTAGTTACGCAACCAACTCCCAGAATGAGATTCATAAATCTCAGTTCCGCTTCCCCCAACTCAAGCACGAGTTGGAAGTGACCACACTCCGAAACGAGTATAAAAACAGTCACCACCCCGAACTACTATTAGGGTCTGATTCCGACTAACTGGATAAGTAGGCAGCCCAAACCAGGGTTCGACCCCAACCAAAGATAAAATTTTTACACCCCATATTGATTTGTGTTTGATTAGCAAAATTCATAATTGTTTAGGAAATTTTAAGTGATTTTAAATGTTTGGCTTAAACCCAATGAGTATGTTACCATCATTGGATGGAGGTCATGGGGTGCCTAACCCCTTCCCCAGGACCTAAATGGATCTCTTACCAAGACTACTCTGGATTGTAGACCCCTTATTTTGGATTTATCTTGGGATCCTACTTCCCCTAAGTAGGTGGCGACTCTTAGAATAAATTTAGCGTTATTCCTCTACTCTCGGACCTTATCTCGACACTTAGAGTTGAAAGGGGAGGAAAGGCGGTAAATTTATGTGCTTACAATCACGCCTGACCTACATGCTTTCAAAACATCCCGAGACAAGTTTAAAGATCAGAAACTTATCGAGGTGCTTCGAGAACGTTGGTCACACATGCGAATTGACCAAAATACCCTTGGTTGCCTCCGGGGCCAAATCTTCCTTGAAACTTGGGATATTACTACCAGGTTCTAGTCTAACACCATTGATGAATACACCCGCACAACTTCCTAACATCATGTTTGATGTGATGAAGGTCGTACAATCCGTACTTAACGTACGTATTCAATTTCTGGATTTCTCCCAAACCTAGACATAGCACTATTCATAGTACTATTCACCGCATTGGGATTTTTGGGGCTCTACATTTTTAGCCATACGGCTGTCTCAAGCCGTATGGCCTAGGCCTTATTTTTGGGTTCTTCAAAGGTATATTTTTCAAATATCTTGATTTTAGAAGATTTTTGAATCCTATATCATGTGATTTGATTCAATATTAAGGAAGTTACAATGTTTTGAAAGAAAAATACACAAAAAATTAGAATCAATAACTCTGTTAGGTCATAATTTTTTTGCTTGAATGAGACCATTTTAATTATTGTTCGTTGATCATGGATGGACTGGTTTTTTGCAAGGAATATTTTAAAACTCAATTTCCCCAATTTGGATGAGATTTAAAGGAGTTATGAGGATTTTGTCAACCCCTTTCTCTACAGGTTTTCACTATTAAGGGACTTTTTTTTGCTTATAACAGCACATTCGATCAATGTTTTGGTTTATCTTACTACCAAAGGACATATTTTTAATGAGGTATTAATTGATGGTAGTGTGACCTTCTTTTTCACCTTAAGTTTCTCCTATGGATGCTAAAGTTCTTACTCCGCAAGCTCTTTCCGACTCCGTTGTCCACTCTATCACCAATTTCAAATTCAATGGTGATAATTTTTTTACGTGGCGAAGCTCTGTTGAGCTTTATATTGGGGGTCATTCTAAGATGGGGTATCTTGATGATAAAATCCTTAAGCTGAAGATAGGTATTTCTGAGATTGCTACATAGAATGCCGAGAATTGCATTATTTTGTGTTGTTTGTTTAATTCTAAGGAGCCTCAGATTACCGGGAATTACATTTTCTATAAAGGTTTCCATGAGCTTTGGGATGTTCTTATTTAGACTTATGCTTTAGTGGAGAATGATGTTCGGATTTATCAACTTACTTTTGAGATTGCTCACTTTTAGCAAAGGGATATGCCTATTTTTGATTATTTTGGAGCTTTTCAACACCGTTGGGAAGAATTGAGCCATTATGAGCCTCTTTATGAATTGTCTGTTGATTCTGCAAAGGTTATAACAAAGCGAATTGAACGTTATCGCATTTATGATTTCTTAGATGGTCTTCGTGCTAAATTTGAGTAATTGTGCACTCAGCTCCTTACCACATCTCTTGTGCCCTCTCTTCGATCTGTGTACTCCACTATGTTCAGTGAGGAACACCGATGGGCTATTATGCCTCCGAGCTCTCCTCTTATGCTCCCTCTAGATCATACTACCTTTGCTACTGAATTTTTATCCTCTTCCAAGACGTGGTAGGAGGACTAATAGGGGTCGTTGAGGTTATGGTGGACGTGGTTGTGGCAAATTTACTACTCCTTGTGCTCACTATGGTATAGTGGGACATGATCGTGATCATTGTTATCGTTTGCATGGCTATCCTGAGGGTTACCATTCTCATCCTAATACTCATTGTAATATGACTCCTGCTATTGATCATCTGCCTACAGTTTCAGTAGTTGCGAGTGATCCTTTGGAGTCCATGAGAGCCCAGGTTGCAGATGATCCGAGCTGAGTTCCATCTATAGAGTGACTCTGATGCTATCCTCTTCACTTATTGCCTCAGGTATCCATGTTCCCTCCGCCTATGCTGCCACTACATCATCTTTTTTCCCTACCTAGGTAATTGATTTTGGAGCCACTAATCATATGACTGGTGAGTCATGGGGTTATTCCATTTATTCACCTCCATCTCCTACTTCGATGGTTCGCTTGGCTTATGGTTCTATTACTCCTGTTTTAGGATTAGGGCATTTTCCTATATCTACATCTCTCTCTTTATCTCATGTTTTACATGTTCCTCATTTATCTTCTAACCTTCTTTCAATCATTGTCTCTTTTAGGACCTAACTACGAGGAGGATTGTTGGTAGAGACGTGAAAAGAGGCGGACTGTACTACCTTGATACTGATTATGCTCCTAATCGTATCCCAAATACTGCTGCTATTGCTACTGTTTTTTTCTATTTCAGTTAATGCTACTCATGATACTTATCATTTATGGCATGTCAAGCCTGGGCATGTTGGATCTAAGATTTTGTGTTCTTTGATTCCTACTTTTAGTAAACTGTGTTCTTCATCAACTTTTTAATGTGATAATTGTGAGCTTACTAAAGATGTTCACACTATTTATCCTTCTCGCATGCATATATGTCATTCTACTTTTAAGCTTGTTCATTATGATGTTTGGGGTCTATCTCCTGCAGTCTCTAGTGATAGGTTTTCTTATTATGTTACTTTTATTGATGACCACACTCGGGCTACTTGGGTTTACCTTATTAAGTCTAAGGATGAGGTGTGTTCTAAATTCTACGAATTTCATACTATGGATCGTACCCAGTTTGGTGGTCTTGTTAAGGCCCTTCGATCTATTAATGGTGGTGAGTATCTATTTACCCCTTTTGTCCAGTATCTTCACACTCATGATATTGCCTATCAGCTTACATGTCCATAAACCCCTCAATAAAATGGTGTTGCTGAGTGTAAGAATCGGCATTTAGTGGGTGTCACTCGCTCCTTGTTGTAAGGCATGCACGTGCCTAAGCCTTTTTGGTCTATGGCCCTTCTCACTGCATGTTTTCTCATCTATCAGGCACCTTCTAGAATTCTTGATGGTCTCTCACCTTATCAGCTTCTTTGTCCTCAAGCTTCTATTTTTTCCATTGAGCCACGAGTATTTGGTTGTACCTGCTTTATTCAGGATTTTCATCCAAGTCGTCAGAAATTCGATGATAAGGCAATTCGATGTGTCTTTGTTGGTTATTTTAATGCATCGAAGGGCTATCGGTGTTATGGTCCCCAATCACGTCGCTTCTTTCTCTCTTTGGATGTTACCTTTTTTGAGACAGTACCATATCAATCTCATGCTCCTACTGGCCCTAGCGTCTCTTTGCCTTTACCTTGTATTCTGCTTACTGTCTCTTTGCCTTTACCTGTTCCAGGGGATCTTCCGCAGTAGAAGGAGTTTCTCACGTACTCTCGTCGATAGCTGCCTGATTCACTCTCCGATGTCCCTCTACCATAGCTTTCCCCGTAGGCCATGCCATTAGGTACCTCTTCACCTTCCTTTATTCATGTTCATACTTCTCCTATTATTACTCTTGTTGCTTCTGATCTTGCCTATTACTCATTGTAAAGGTATTCGTTCCTGTGTTACTCTTTATCCTCTTGCCAAGTATGTTTGTTATCAAGTTGTATCTCCCTCATACCGGGCTTTCCTCTCCACTATTGATATTGTGACTATTCCTCGACTTGTTCGTGCTGCTCTTCTTCATTTTGAGTGGAAGAGTGCTATGGTTGATGAGATAAATGTCCTTCAATCTAATCATACTTGGGATATGGTTCCCCTTCCAGCTGGGAAGAAACCCTTGGGTTGCTGTTGGGTTTTCACAGTCAAATATAACTCTGATGGCAGTGTTGCTCGGTATAAAGCTCGTCTTGTTACCTGAGGCTTTACTCAGACTTATGAGCTTGATTATGATGCTACTTTTGATTCCGTGACCAAACTGACTTATGTTCGTGGTCTCCTTTCTCTTGCGACCAATCAGAGTTGGCCTCTCTATTAGTTGGACACCAAGAATTTCTTTTTAATGCGCATGTCACCGAGGAGATATATATGGATCCCTCACCTGGTTTTCTGGTTCAGGGGGAGCCTAGAAAGGTTTATAGACTTCGAAAGTTTATATATGGTTTGAAGCAATCACCTCGTGCTTGGTTTCATTGCTTCAGTGAAGAGATTCTGGGAATGAGCTTCAGAAATGTCACTTTGATCGTACTATCTTCATTGACTCTGGCATCTCAATCTGTCCTATATTTTTGGTATATGTTGATGATATTATATTGACTAGTGATGATTCCTTTTTTTATCTCTCATGCTAAGAGTGAGTTGGGGTGTACCTGTGATGTCAAAGACCTAAGTCATCTGAAGTACTTCCTTGGTCTAGAGATTGCTCAATCTAATAAGGGAATTTTCTTTCACAGCAAAAGTATGATCTTGATTTGATGAGTGAAACTAGTATGAGTAGCTGTAAACCCACTACTTCTCTCATAGATCCAAAGCTCTCTTTACATGATAGTGAGGTTGATCTTCTTCCTGATCCTCATGTCTACCAGTCTCATGGGTCACTTGATATATCTCACTCTCACTCGACCGAATATTACTCTTGCTGTTATCATGGTTAGTGAGTTCATGCATGCTTCCAGTGCTTCACACCTTGCAACTGTAAATCGCATTCTTCGATATATCAAGTCTAAACCCAATTTTGGACTTGTGTATCGCTCACATGGGCATCTTGAGATCTCCGATAATATAGATGCCGATTGGGATAGATCTGCTACTGATCGTCGCTCTACCTCTGACTATTGTGCTTTTCTTTGGGGCACTTAGTTGCATGGAAGAGTAAAAAGTAACCTGTTATTTCTCGCTCTAATACCGAAGAAAAATATCGGGCTCTTCCTCATAGGACTTGTGAAGTTCTATGACTTCATTCTCTCCTTTTCAAATTAGGGTTTCCTGTTAAAGGCTCTATGTCTTTATATTGTGATAATGAGGCTACCGTGAAGATTGCCTCTGCTTATATGCTTCATGAGAGGACAAAGCACATTGAAGTTGATATTTATTTTCTTCGAGAGAAAGTTCGGGATTGTTTATTATCTCTTCAGCATGTTTCATCTTCTTAACAATTTTCTAACATCTTCACCAAGCCTATTGGCCCTGCTATCCTCCATATTACTGTCAAACTGGGCATACTTAATGTTTATGCTCCAGCTTGAGGGGGAGTGTTGATATATGTAATATTGAGGGTATAGTTGCAAAAGGGTATGTATGTAATGTTCTCTTAATATAAGACGCTAGTAGGACTTGCTTTCCCTCACTAAAAAATTTGTCATAATCTCTCTTCTTCCTCTCTTATCTCTTTTCTCTTCTCTAAACCCTAAATCCTCCAAACCTTTTCTCCAACTCTATTAAGAAGAAGTCAAGCCATAGATCTTGGAGAGAATCAAATTCTTTACGAATTAAAGAGACCAGAATTTTACATCACAAAAGCATCGTGGAAAAATGAAACAACATGAGGGAAAATAAAGAACTACTAAAAACCCTAATTGAGAAATAAATAAGTTTACTCACAACTATTTAAAAGCAGATATCCTATGTGGTTCATCAATTGTAATCTAGGAATTAAAATACATGGGAAAGAAACTATAATTATAGATCAAAAAATCATGATAACATCCACACATGGAGAACACAATCCTCGTAACACCTAGCTAGATTTGTACAGGAAGTAACAATTGTTAAATGATTAGAAGATGGTAACTCTAAAAATTAAAAGGAATGGGAAAGTAACTAAATTTCTAAATTAAAAAATAGGATAACTTCCTCTGACAAGGAGAACACGATTGTCGTAGCACAAAAACTCCTTTGGTAATTTTCTACATAAATGGGAGAGATAGAGGAAACTGTAATTATAAATCAAAAAATCACGTCAACATCCACTTACATGGAGACACGATCCTCTTAATTCCAATATTTCTACAGGAAGCAACAATTATTAAAGGGTTAGAAGATGGTAACTCAGGAAATTAAAATCAATGAGAAAGAAACTGAAATTATAAATAAAAAAAAATCAGGATAATTCCACTTACATTGACAACACGATCATCATAACACAAAAACTCCATTGGTAATTTGCAAGAAAATATGAGGGAGAGACAGAGAAGGTTGAGAGTAGGATGGAGAACCTAATATATAATAAGAAATCACCAAAATTCTGGATCGGACATATTGCGTATATGAATGAAAAAACACCATAATGCCTGGATTGCCCAAATTCTTGAGATTCCATATCACATTCACATAACACCAGAGCAACGAAATCACAGATGTAAGGAACCATTTCAGATAGAGGAATTAAGAGGTGATAATGGAAGGTTTGAAATCCATAACACTCTTAGGTTTGAAATTCATTAAGAATGGAGAGATGTTAGAGAGAGAGGTTTAAAGATGAGGTGTTTAGGGATGAAGCTCTAATTAATCAAGCCTTAAACCCTCCATTAATCAGCCTTAAGATTGGGAATATCCTCAACTCAACTGGTGATTGGGACTTATTTCAGGTAAGTCAAGTTTTGATGACTTCTACTATTGAAAATATAAAATCTAGAGATTTTGCTACTTCAAATGAGGATGATGTTTTTATTTGGAATAAGTTTCCAGTTGGGAAGTTTTCAGTTAAATCAGCTTGGAATCATCTAAGGGTGACAAATCGCTCTCAGTTTTGGTCGTCAGCTATATGAAATCCAATTGTACCTACTAAAATTCAGAGTTTTTACTGGAGAAATATAAATAATGCGATTCCAACTGATTCGGCTATTCAAGGTTTAGGAATTCCTATGGTTAGTAGATGTTGCTGCTGTGACAATCTCGGGATGGAAAATGCTTCTCATTTGTTTGTCAGAAGTGATATTTGTAGAACCCCGGATCTTGATGGCTTGGTATGTGAATAGTGTCTAAGGCTTAAAGCATATTGTAATTCCCTGAATAGTTATCAATGATAATGAGAATCTAGGTTGATTGATTTTGGGTGTATGAAGTGTTATAACATGTATTAAAGCCCTAAGAATAGTTTTAAGTTTATCGATGTTCGGGGATAAAGGAGTAAGAGTACGAAATACTCTAAGTGTCAACACAAAGGGTTATGCCTTAGCATTACCCTCAACTTTAGGAAGCTCTAGTTTAGTCACCGTTGCTCGGAATCGAGTGATTCTTGAATTTTTTGAAAGGTATTGAAACCCTCTTCGAGGTTCAAATTTATACTTTTTTTTCATATTTTGATTCGAGGTGGAGTTAAACGTTGAATTTCCGGAGTTGGGTCTGCTGAAAATCTGGGCTACTGAAATCCATTTCTAGACCAGTCAGATTTATAGCCCATTTAGGTAATTAAAAACTCAAAATTATGATTTGTCTATTAGACATGAAATTTTTCCCCTTTGAATGATGAGTCTAAATTAAGTTGAATCATCAAAATCTGATAAGTGAGTAAACAGTTCTGGCCGAAATACCAAACCCGGAAAAATCTGGAAACTTACTGTCGGTAGGAACGTTCGTAAACAACCTACGAATGATCCTAGAAATGCTACGAACGTTCGAAGAAAGCCTACAAACGTTCGTAGAGCCCCAAAAACTGGGTAAACTCACTGGTAAGTCTACAAATGATCGTAGGAAGCCTACGAACGTCGTAGACGTGCGAATCACTTTTAAAATTTGCTGAATTTTTGGGTTTCTACCCTCTTGGCCTATAAATAGGGACCCAAATTGAGTTTTTGGGTTACACTAACCTAAAGAAAGACCTTGGAAGAGAAAGGGAGAATAGTGGAGATTTTAAAGGAGGGTTTTGGGATTGAAGATCAAGATCAAGGTTTGGATCTTCCCCCATCAAGCAAGGATCCTTCCATTCCAAAGTGGTGATTCTTCCTCAAGGTTAGTACACCCTCCTAGTTGGCTTAGTAATAACCTTGGTTTTCTTTAATTATAATTGTGGATGGACCTTGTATATTCCTTTTCATGAAATACATCACTTTCCCTAAAATGTGAAGATTAAAGTAAATGGTGATGATGTGTGGAATGGATGGAAAATGGGGAGGGCAATGTACACATAATGAACGCACACAAAGTGTTTGATGAAATGTTGATTTTGAAAACATGAGTTAAAAGACCCAAGGAGAAGTTGAATATCACATGTTTGATGAAATGCTTGTATGAGAGTTAAACTAAGATTTTGCAAACATGATTTAAGGAGTTTTTCACAAATTAGCACTTTGATAAAATGTTCTATGTATTCCCTTTCAAGTCTCACATGTTTATATAAATGTTGAAATGCTATATGATGTTTTAGTTTCATGTCACCATGATGTCATCAATTGTTATGCACAAGCACGAAAGCATGCATGAACCGATTTTTCTATTATAAGTATATGGACTAAAATCAAGAATAAGACAAGTGATTATGACACGAATGATAAAGCCGAACATTGCGTCAATCAAGGATGGGGCACATCCAAGGATATGTCACATCTGGCTCACATGAAAACAAGACAAGCCGCTAGTATGTCCATCCATTTCATAGTTCGGGTACTAGTTAAACAAAACAAGCCACTAGTATGTCCGTCCATTTCATAGTTCGGGTACTAGCCAAATGAGATAAGTGAAATAAGGAACTCACAAGACATATAAGGAACTCATAAGACCTATAAGGAACTCACAAGATTCATAAGGTGCACAAGGAACTCACAAGATTTACAAGATAATTGAAATACGTTTTGGTTAAAGCTTGAACATAAAGTATGATTTAGAATATGATGTTTGAGATTTACATTTGTTATTTTGTCTTTGCTTCCGTACTCCGATTTTGCATATGTGATGAATAACTGTACTACGCATGGCATATTAATGTTATTACTATTGTTAACTAGTAGCCTGAACTCGCTGAGTATACTCAGCCATACCTATTGATGTCGGCAGGTTCACCTTTCGGCATATGTGCTCGGTTCCTTGGATCGAAGTGGTTCGTGGAGAGTAGGAGCTCGCTCGGGATTGTCATCCATATTTTTTGGGTCTTGACATGTGGCCCAATGGTTGGGTTGAGTGAGAGAGGCATGTATTTTGGGATTTACTTTTGAGGGTTTTCTTGTGGGTTTTGAGTTGGTAACTCAAGTGTTGTGCCTTTGTACTTATTGTAGTTTTATTCAGTCATTTGTTCATGTCAACACTTGGAAGAACATTTATATAGAAGAAATTTTCAGGTTCACTATTTAGCATGCCTTGTTTACTATTTGCAAGATGGTTTTAAGAATAAGTCATGTCGCCAAAGTATCATAACTCCTAGGTGGTATCTTAGGGCATGATAAAAGTGGTATCAGAGCCTAGGTATTAGGTTCTCTAGGGTCGTTTAGAGTTCGATACCTTGAGTAAATCAAGGCATTAGACTTTAGAAAAAGTCGTATTCCAAGTGTAGATTAATCACTTTGTCTTTGTCTATAATAAGTTAATTTCAACCGAAGTTAGTGTCTAAGTTCGCTAGAAAAAATAAAACCCGAAAAATGTATATACTTATACTATTATGCGTTGTATTGTTATGTGGTATTATATGTTATGTGTTGTGCATATCATATGTTATGTGCTAAGTGAAAACCTATGCTTTATGAACGGGTTTCCCAGTTAGACTCTGGAGTTGTTGTAATACTTAAGCTAGAGTCTAGCCTAGGTGTTGGTTGACAAGGGATTGGTATGTCCTTTGTCATATGTATTATTAGGTTTCTGTAGGGAATTGTCTTCCGAGTGATACTATAAGATTCTCTTTTAGTCTAGTAGATCTAGAGTCGTTGCGGAACTAAGGACATAGGTTTCGATATATATGCTATTATATGTATCCTGTGTAATTTCATCGGTTAAATCATGCTTAATGCATCTTGCATCATAAATAAGCATAAGTCGCACATCATGGTATGACGATAAGTCTATATAAGTTCATGCACCCCATGACTAGTAGGAACAAATATATATAATTTTTTAATAAACTCATGGATGTTTGATGCACATTTCTAGATATAGATGCACATTTTCTACAACACGTTCTAGACTCAGTACTCAGTCCCAAAATGATAAATATATTATAAACTCCAAGGACAAATATAATTTTGGATAAGTTCATGGATGTTTGATGCACATTTCTAAATACAGATAAGCATTTTCTGTAGCACGTTTTAGACTCAGTGCTCAGTCTAAAAGTTTTAGATACAGATGCACGCTAATTTTACAACACATTCTAGACCCAGTGCTCAGTTCAAAATGATAATATATTATAAACTCCAAGGATAGTCATACATCTCAAAAGCATCATACATAGTATGAGCATCATACATAGCATAAGCATCATACATCTCATAAGCATCATACATAGCTTGCGCTTCATACATCTCATAAGTATCATACATAGCATGCGCTTCATACATATCATAAGCATCATACACATTTCGCATGCATCACGTAGATCTTAGAAGCATCATACATGTCACAAAGATTCAAAGGATTTTACTTAAATAACTCAAATGTATAAACTACTCATTAATCTTAGTCTTAAGCCAGTTAATATCTTAAGTATGTAACCGGTTAATACCTTAATCGAGTGTGAGAACTTAGCTTCGCTAGGAAAACTAGTTGTATGATTATACTATTATGTGTGTACTTGGATATATATGTTACACTTATATGGGCAATATACGCTCATTGAATTGTTAGGAGCCTGGTTTCAAGTTATACTCAAGTTATGTTATTGCTCTCAATTGTAGACTAACAAGTTAGTCTTGGTCAAAACCGGTCGAAATCTCAACCAAACTTGGTGTCGTACGTTAGGAAACATTATTTGTATGCTTATATTATTTTATTGTATGCCTCGATGAATTATTATGTACCTATAAACATTAGATGATTGTTGAAATTGGGGTCGAAATAAGGTTGTTTTCCAAGTTAGGCTCATGCTTTGCTATTGTTCTCAGGATTCAATCATAAGACGTGGCAATCAAGGTCACGGTTACCATATTAGAGGAAATTGGGGTAATGCTCCTGTAGGGGACAAACAACTTGACCTTACATAAGTCTTGGGGTCGATAGCTGAGACCTTAGCTATGCTCGTAGCCAGACAACCTGCCACTCCTCCTGCTGCAACACTAGTCCCTACCCCTTCAAATAGAGCACAGGCAGGGATAGAGGCATTTCGGAGGATGAGGCCTCTGGTATTCTATGGTGGCATAGACCCATTGGTTGCAGAAGTATGGATTAGGCAGCTGGAGAAGTTGTTCTCCGTCTTGATGCCTATGGAGGCAGAGAAAGTTGCATGGGCCGCCTTTATGATGGAAGGTGAGGCCGATCACTGGTGGAGATTTGTCATTAGAACAAGGGATTTAACTCGAGCGGGTCAAGAATGGATTTGGAAAAGTTTCTAGATGTTTTCTACAAGAAATACTTCCCGATAGGAGTTAGAGAGAAGAAAGAACTGGAGTTCATTACCTTGGAACAAGGGAACATGAAAGTAGCTGAGTACGAGGCCAAGTTCTCCAAATTGTCGAGGTTCGCTCCATACCTGATAGTCACAGAGGCAATAAAGGCAAGGAAATTCGAGAGGGGATTACAGGCCTACATCAAAAATAAGGTCTCAACGTTCAGGCATGAGACCTACGCAGAAGTTGTGGACAAGGCTCAGTTGGTAGAAACGAATTCTAAGGAATTCTGCAAGAGGAGAGAAATATTGAGAGGCTAATCCAGTGGCTCAACACAGGCGGAGAAGAAGGCTAGAACAGCTATATATCATTCCTCTAGAAATACGCAGGTGTAGAGTACTCCTATTACACTCCAGGCTCCTCGCCCTACTGCTACGCAAGTCACTCGGCAGATGAAATCTTCTTCACCTACATTTGAGGCCTGTTCACACTGTGGAAGGAAGCATAGAGTTGGGGAGTGCCAAGCACACATGGGTGCTTGTTTCCATTGCGGTGACTACGGGCATCGGATTAGAGATTGTCCTCGCCGTCAGTCACCAACTAAGCCTCAGGGAAGCAGGCAACCAATTCAGCTGCCCATGCAGCAGGAATCTTTTCAGGCTTCGAGGCCCCAGAAGCCCATACAGCCAACACGTCAGGCTAACGAGGGCCAAGTCTTTGCTATATCCGGGCAAGGTGCTTAGGCACTTAATGATGTTGCATGAGTGTAGAGACATAGAAATTTTTGTTTTGAAAAAGATGATGTAATGTTGTGTTTCAGTATGTGCCTATGTGTATAAACATGCTACATTATGTTATAAAAGTTTTCTTGCTTTTCATGGGTGTTCAGTAGTATGCAAAACCTAAGTGCTTTGCCAACAAGCGAGTGCCTAGCTTTGTGTTGGTCAATGATGGAGTAGCATGCTCTTTTGGTATAAATAGGCGACAGAGTTCGGTGTCTTCAGTAGTCAAGGTTAAGTGTGGGAATGTGTCCTCACTTGATTGCTTATCATCCTAATTTCGAGGACAAAATTTCTATAAGGGGGGAGGATGTAGAACCCCGGATCGTGATGGCTTGGTATGTGAATAATGTATAAGGCTTAAAGCCTATTGTAATGCCCTGAATAGTTATCAATGATAATGAGAACCTAGGTTGATTGATTTCAGGTGTATGAAATTTTATGGCATGCATTAAAGCCCTAAGAATAGTTTCTTAAGTTTATGGATGTTTGGGGATAAAGGAGTAAGAGTACGAAATACTCTAAGTGTCAACAAAGGGTTATGCCTTAGCATTACCCTCAACTTTAAGAAGCTCTAATTTAGTCACCGTTGCTTGGAATCGAGTTATTCTTGAATTTTTGCAAATGTATTGGAACTCTCTTCGAGGTTCATGTTTCTCATTTTTCCATATTTTGAGTCGGGATTGAGTTAAACATTGAATCCAAAGTCGGGTCTGCTGAAAATCTGGGCTACTGAAATCCATTTCTAGACCAGTCAGCTTTAGAGCCCATTTAGGTAATTAAAAACTCAAAATTAAGATTTTTCTATTAGATATAAAATTTTTACCCTTTAAATGATGAGTCCAACACAAGTTGAATTGTCAAAATTAGATAAGCGAGTCAAAAGTTATGGCTGAAATACCAAAGTAGGAAAAATTTGAAAACTTACTGTCGCAGATACAAACATTCGTAGAAATGCTACGAACATTCGTAGAAAGCCTATAAACATTCGTAGAGCCCCAAAAACTGGGTAACTCATTGGTAAGTCTACGATCGATCGTAGGAAGCCAACGAACGATCGTAGATGCACGAATCACTTTTAAAATTTGCTGAATTTTTGGGTTTCTACCCTCTTGGCCTATAAATAGGGACCCAAATTGGGATTTTTGGGTTACACTAACCTAAAGAAAAACCTTGGGAGAGAAAAGGGAGAAGAGTGGAGATTTCAAATGAGGGTTTTGGGACTGAAGATCAAGATCAAGGTTTGGATCTTCCCCCATCAAGCAAGGAACCTTCCGTTCCAAAGTGGTTATTCTTCCTCAAGCTTAGATTCCAAATCAAGGGGGGCTTTTCTTCAAGATTAGGAGTTAATCCTCAAGGTTAGTACACCCTCTTAGTTGGCTAAGTAATAACCTAGGTTTTCTTTAATTATAATTGTGGATGGATCTTGTATATTCCTTTTCTTGAAATACATCACTTTCCCTAAAATGTGAAGATTAAAGTAAATGGTGATGATGTGTGGAATGGTTGGAAAATGGGGAAGGGCAATGTACGCATAATGAATGCACACAAGGTGTTTGATGAAATGTTGATTTTGAAAACATGAGTTAAAAGACCCAAGGAGAAGTTGAATATCACATGTTTGATGAAATGCTTGTATGAGACTTAAACTAAGATTATGCAAACATGATTTAAGGAGTTTTTCCCAAATTAGTACTTTGATAAAATGTTCTATGTATTCCCTTTCAAGTCTCACATGTTTATATAAATGTTGAAATTCTATATGATGTTTTAGTTTCATGTCACCATGATGTCACCAATTGTTATGCACGAGCACACAAGCATGCATGAACCGATTTTTCTATTATAAGTATAGGGACTAAAATTAAGAATAAGACAAGTGATTATGACACGAATGATAAAACCGAACATTGCGTCAATCAAGGATGGGGCACATCCAAGGATATGTCACATCTGGCTCACAAGAAAACAAGACAAGCCGCTAGTATGTTCGTCCATTTCATAGTTCGGGTACTAGTTAAACAAGACAAACCGTTAGTATGTCCATCCATTTCATAGTTTGGGTACTAGTTAAACAAGACAAGCCGCTAGTATGTCCGTCCATTTCATATATGGTTCAGGTACTAGTTAAATAAGACAAGTTGCTAGTATGTCCTTCCATTTCATAGTTCGGGTACTAGCCAAAAGAGATAAGTGAAATAAGGAACTCACGAGACGTATAAGGAACTCATAAGACCTATAAGGAACTCACAAAATTCATAAGGTGCATAAGGAACTCACAAGATTTACAAGGTAATTGAAATACGTTTTGGTTAAAGTATGATTTAGATTATCATGTTTGAGATTTACATTTGTTATTTTGTCTTAGCTTCCGTACTATGATTTTGCATATGTGATGATTAATTGTAGTACGCATGGCATATTAATGTTATTACTATTGTTAGCTATTAGCCTGTACTCGTTGAGTATTCCATACTCAGTTGTACCTATTGATGTCGGCAGGTTCACCTTTCGGCATATGTGCTCGGTTCCTGAGATTGAGGCGGTTCATGGAGATTAGGAGCTCGCTCGGGATTGTCATCCAGATTTTTGGGGTCTTGACATGTGGCCAAATGGTTGGGTTGAGTGAGAAAGGCATGTATTTTGGGATTTACTTTTGGGGGTTTTCATGTGGGTTTTGAGTTGGTAACTCAAGTGTTGTGCCTTTGTACTTATTGTAGTTTTATTCAGTCATTTGTTCATGTCAACACTTGGAAGAACATTTATATAGAAGAAATTTTCAAGTTCACTATTTGGCATGCCTTGTATATTCTTTGCAGGATGGTTTTAAGAATAAGTCATGTCACCAAAGTATCATAACTCCTAGGTGGTATCTTGGGGCGTGACAATATTGTTATTTCTCTTTGGACGTTTTTCTCATCATGTTGTCTCATCCCCATTATTTTTAGGATAACATTCATTGTTGTTTTAAGAGATGGTTTCGCGGGGCTTCTTCGAGGAAAAATTTCCTTTTCCTCCTTGTCCCAGCTTTGATAGTCTCAGAGATATGGATTGAGAGGTGTAGAGGAAAATATGATTCTAAGGCGATATGTTATTCAGTTTTGTTGGAAAACATAAAGATAAAATTTTTGGATATTGGTTCATTTTATTCCCGAATCGATCTGGATTTGGCTCCCATTTTTTTGTATGACTTATCATATCTGGTCTTCCTTTTGGTCGTTGGTAGTTAATTGACTTTTTCCCCCTGGGCAAGAATGAAAATTAATGTAGATGGTGCCTTGAGAGGAAATCCAATTAAGCATATCAGGTGGAGGAGGTGTTATCAGGGATCATAATGGAGACATAGTGGCTTGTTTCTTCTCTTTCTACGACATTTGTGGCAATATTTCAGCAGAGTCTCATGCCCTTCTGGATGGTCTTTTGTTATGCAAGCATCTTGGAATTCGCAATATGAAAATAAAATCTGATTCTAAAATTATGGTTGACACGTGGAATGGTAAAGTCTCTTCATCTTGGAAGAATTGGTATAGGGATATCAAGATCAAATCTCTCATTCGGGATAGCTACTCCTTCAAGCACGTTTTTTGAGAAGCTAACTATGTAGCTGATGGATTAGCTAACATTGGGTGTGAGTTGATGGTGTCTGAAAATTTTATTTGTTGTAAAAATCCTCAAGTAGTAATTTGAGCTTTTTCACCAAATCACTACTTGAGGATTCTTACAAGAAATCCTAGACAGACCACTAACTACCTAAACTTAGACCTTGATGAAGTTGATCCTTTTTGCTTCTATGGTCTTCAGTAGCAGTGCCTTCAAGACAATCTTCCAGAGTTCTTTTTGCTTATAGTTTGAACATCTTCTTGAAGCTTTGATTTAGAATTATCATCAAGCTTTGATTTGGTCTTTTTCATTGAAGGTTCTTGAGTTTTGCTTGAAATAACTTCTTTAATTCTTGAATACTGTGGAAAAAGTTACTCATGGAAGACATTAGTATTACAAGAGTTATTTCATTATCTATATCATCATTAAAAATAATTGAGGGTCATATGATTGTAACCTTTAGGCTAACAATCTCCTCATTTTTGATGATGACACAAATAATGGAATGAGATGGGTTAAGCTCCCCCTCAACATATACTTTTCATAAATTTTTTGAGGGCAGCTCCCCCTAAGCATGTGCATATATATAAAAAAAAACAGTAAGTTGGAACCAAGAGAAGTTACATAAAGAAATTCTTAGAGATTTTTCTATTTAATACCAAGAGAAGTTCCATTAGAGAATTTTTAGAATTTTTTCATTTTTTGAATCAAGAGAAGTTCCATAATGTTTTAAGTTGAATTCAATTATGACAACATAAAGAGAGATATAGAAAAAATTATGTATTTCATATGTTTGAGAAAAGTTACATTCAAAACATCCATACATTCATTTAATCATTCAATCAATACTCATTCCTATACTGTCTCCCCCTTGTCAACATCAAAAAAATATATAAAAATAGTGACAAAAAAAAAAAACTATAGGCCATCTTTCTTCTGTTTTTTGAGAAGATCAACAACCTTTTTGTAGGATTTCTTGTAAAAATCCCCAAGTAGTGATTTGGTGAAAAAGCTCAAAATACCTTAGATTGACCATAGGTCCCTTAAATATAAAAATATGATTAAGGACCTTAAAACATGATCATCTTATTCATAAATGTTAAGTACAAAACCTTGTAATCAAATCTTATCTTAAAGGTTTTAAAAATGGATTCTGCAAATAAAAATGGTCTATCAAGTCGATCAGATAGACCATCCAGTCGATCAGGCAGACCATCCAGTCAATCAGGCAGACCATCTAGTCGATCAGGCAAGCCCTATGATCGACTGGATAGAACAAATTTTTTCAAAATTTTTCTGCATGTTCTGATCAAGTTGGAACTCTTTGTGAATCGATTTTAGATCATTCAAAAGATCATTATGAGATGTTAATCATGTTTTATTAACATGTTAAAAGACTTTGGAATTTGTGCAAATTATTAAAGTCTAAGAAAAAGCGTTAAAATCCAAATAAACCAAAAACTGAAAGTTTTTTGGTATATCTAGCCGATTGGGTGGATCATCCAGTCGATTAGAAGGTTCATCCAGTCGATCAGAAGACCCTTTTGATCGACTGGATTGAACAAAACTCACAAAATGGTTTTTACCATCCAACCGATCAGGAAACTGATCCAGGCGATCTGAAAACCATCCAGCAGATTAGATGGCCCTTGTGCTCGACTGGATAGTTCAGAAAATTTCTGAAACCCGCATTAAATGCCAACGACTATATTTATAACGGGAGTTTCACATTAAATGATCATCAAACAGTAATAAATTTCAGATCACTATAAATACAAATGATCTTTGAATGATTCAAGAACAACACACATACTCTTACACTTTTCTATTGAAAAATCATTCACTTGAGCTAAAAATCCCAAATCTAAAAAACGACACTCTATTTTTCTCTTTGAGCTGAAAACCAAACTTCTACTTGAGAGATTTCTTAGAGTCTATTATTCCATTCAAATCCAACTCTTAAAGGAGTTTGTACTTCGGATTTAAGATCCAAATCCTTTCATTATAATCATCCAAGAACCTGTGTATTCTACAAGTGAAGGTTGTTGAAGGTTTGATCTCGACCGAAAGGGAGATGATAAAGGTTTAGGCTTCACCAGTTTAAGAAGTCTGTACAGTCGTGGATTGTAGTGGAATCCTCTAAACGGGTGTAGCTTGAGGCGGGGAGTAGGCTGGTTTTGCCGAACCTCGATAATAAATCTAAGTTTGCATTCCTTAACTCTTTCTCATCTTCTTGTGCTTTACTTTGTTAAATTAGTATTACTTTGCTCCATTTTCCTTTAATATTTAATTTCCGCTTTTAAAGGGTAAACAATTTTAAAACTACCATTGACCCTATTCACCTCCTCTAGGGTCCATATCTGGGCAACATCTTTTTTTCCATCACGGGATACACAATCACTTATTCCCGATCCACTTGTACTTCAAAATAGATATAGAGTGCCTTCTTTTGAAATGAACAAATGAACCATCCATTTCCCTGTCCGAAAGGAGGTCGATCTTGAAGAGGAGATTGATGTACAAGACGACTATACCTTGTGGACATTGCCACCCAAGACACCAAATATGATGGAGTTTTTGTTTTGAACTCAGAATCATAAAACCTCACAGAGATAATTTTGGGTGAGTGAGAACGAGTGCAATGGGGCTGTTGCATGCAGTGAATGAGCGTGAGCAATAAAGTGAGCACGCTAGAGATAATTCTAACAAAGGAGTGATACAGTGTGCCTCGTACATGTGTGAATTACTTAAGTTTGGGAAAAAAATGTCATCCGCCTGTTCATCTCCCACACCTCGGCCCTGTTCTCATAACCTACAAAAGTCATGTGAAAAATCAGAGCCTATTTTGGAGGTTTGCCAAAAATATGGGCTTATTTTGGTAAAAACCCCAATTATATATTATAATATCACTTATTAAGATTTGTTTATTCCCACTTAATATTTGTTTCTCATAATACCCAATGTTAAAATTTCTTTCTCATAATACTCCTCGTTAAGATTTGTTTCTATATGTCATTTGTACAAGTTTGGATTTCTTATGTAGTCCTATTAATTTTATTTTCATTTTTTAGAATATCCCTCTCCATCCCAAATTACCACTATTAATCAATTTTTCCATCTATATTTTTTGATTTTCTAAAATACCCCTATTAATTAAAGTTTTTGTTTCTTGAAATACCCATGTTAATTAACTTTTTCAGCTTTCCAAAATATTCTTATTAATTATTCTTTCCATTGCCTATGTAATAAATGCCTTTGTATTTTTTTCATTTCACAAATTTCCCCTATTAATTAAATTTTTTATTATTTTCGTCTGTACAAGTTTTAATTTCCTGAAATGCACCTATTAATCAATTTTTTTATTTCTCAAATTACCCCTATTAATCAATCTTTCGTTTATGTTTTTTTTCTTTTTTTTAAATTCATTGAATGCTACTAATAATTAATTTTTTTTATATTTTAGAATGCCCCTATTAAAATTCAATTTTTAATTTTCAAAATATTCATATTAATCACTCTTTCCACGGCCTCCATATTATTTTTTTCAAAATACCCCATTACTCCCTCTTTCCACATGTTTAAATTAAATTTTTTTTTTATAAATTATGATTGAAGAAATAAGCACACGTGACGACCAACTAGTACTCTTAAATAGGCTATGAAAATTCTAAAGTGCAATAATCTGGTCCTCGAGATGAAAAAATTACACAATAAAAATGTTTTTAAAAAATTGAATTATTGAAAAAATTAAAAAAATAAATAAAGAAAAATTAAATGGTGGTAGCAGTTATGATTTGGGACAAGATATGAAGTTGGATATTTTCTCTGAATCCAAGCTTTTTAGAAGGAAATGAAATCCTCAATTTGAAAGAAAATTTGGGTCTTATTTTCTCCCATTTTCTTTTCCACAAAAATTTTCTTTCTAACCAAACACTAGAAAATTAGATTTTCTTTCATTTTTCCTTTTCACACCCTATTTTCTCGGGAGGCAAACAGGGGTTAGGGTCCGTTCTTTTGCTAACACTTATAAAGTTTGGCAATTTGCAAGTTTTGTCATTTGATAAAATGAATTTTCTTTTGAGAACTAGATGTATCGTATTTTTCATCTTTGGAGTTGCATTTCCTGTAAGACTTCACAACAAAATGAATGATTTCAAATCTTATAAAAAATTATAAGACTTGAAATCTTATTATGGTAAGAAGTAATTATGTTAGAAATTGTGAAAAAGTGACTCAAATGTCTTAACACCTATCATGACAAAGTGTAAAGTATCAAGATTTATAAATCTCAACAAAAGAACAGACCTTAATTTACTTTCAAATCTTTTGTAAATACAACTAAAAAATAACTAAATGACTAAATTTTTTTAAATGACAACTCTAACCCTCCCAATTCCCATTTTTTTAATCAAATTCCCACTTGTCAAATGAAAATTAAACTTTCATGAATTATGTTGGGCCATGACTCAGGTGTGGTTGGACTAGGTTTGAGTCCATTTACGTTCAACTGGCCTAGCTCATTCTTTAAACTAATTGATATCATAAAACCAAAAATCGGGGTTCCAACAGGTCTTTTTGATTCAGATTTGAGTCTTGTGGGAGCTAGGTCGAGTAGGAATACCTTCAACATGAATCTAACCACTCTATAAACGAGTAAATAAGGCAAGCCCAAACCCACCCCAATAAAAGACCCCATCAACAAAATTGACTGTCTAATTTGTTCAAAAGAAAAAAAAAATACTATAATATTAAATTATAAAACTAATATTTGATGAACATATAAACTATAGATCGCAGCCAAGAGGTTGGGATAATTTATTATTCCACCAGATACATTTGCTATTTAATTTTTTTCCAAATATAAATCAAATATTTGCTTTTCATTACAAATAAAGATTGCAAATTAATTTTCTTTCTACATATAGATCACATTTAATTTTCTTTTCAAATATAGATTGCATAATTTACTTACCAAATAAAGATTACAATTTAATTTTGATTTTTTTTTAAAATATTGTATCATTTTCAGCAATACAGAAGTATCTAGGGTTGTATTTGAGCCAAGCTTGGCCAAGCTTGATCTTGATTTGAACATGCTCAAGTTTGGCTTGAGCTTGATTCCAGCTCGAATGTTCAGACTTGAGCTTGGCTTGAACAAGCTTGATCGAGCTTGAACTTGATTCAAGTCAAGTCACACTCAAGTTGCCCCAAGCTTCAATTGGTTCGGATTTTAAGGTTATTTTGATCAATTTTATATAATTTTAATAAAATAATTTATTATTAAATTAGAATACAAGAAACTACACAAAATTAATCTAATCATAGACAAATTCAAATTCGATAATGGTCATCAATTTAAAAGTAGAATTAGGAATAAAGTTATCATTTTTAACCTCTCAATTTTTTTTGTTATTATTATTTCCAAATTATTTATTGTAAGTTGAAAAGTAAACATTTGTGCTCAAATAAAAAAGACGGTTTGGTTGTTCCAGTCTAAATACCAGCTTGAGCTTGGCTTGAATGCAATTCTAGAAGTATCTCCCTTTTGTGCTATTATATTCTCACTCATTGAATTTCAAATCTTTTGTAAATACAGTGGGATGAAGTTCCACTTAAAAATAACTTATAATTATTAATTCTTTTGTAAAATGACAACTCTAGCCCTCCTAATTTTCACTTGTTAAATGACAATTTTACCACATTAGCCATGGAGTATGCGTGTTGGGTTTATCTAGGCCAGATTATTAGTAAATATACCTTCAACCAGGGCTGACTAATTTTATAAGTGGATTGATAAAAGAATACCAAAACTTGGGAGGCAATTGGTTGTTCTAGTTTGAATTTATAAGTTGATTGATAAAAGAATACCAAAACTTGGGTGGTAATTGATTGTTTTAGTTTGAATTTAGGTCGAGTATGACCCAACAGGGCTGAGGTGCAGAACACAAAATTGGACTGGTAGAACCAAACCTGTATCCTGCCTACGTCCAAAATTTTGACCCAAGCACTTGAAAAAAAATAGTGAGTTAATGATCCGGGTCAAAAATTGTCACCCTTACCCGAATCCAACCAAATGAGGGACCCCAAGCCCATGCCTAACTTGTTTAAATATAGTTTAATTATATAACAAATTGAAATACAATTGACTTAATTATTTTATAATCTGATTTTTTTTTTATGTTAAAACATTTTAAGCATTCGGGTTCAAGTTGAATGTCCCCAGTTGGATTGAGTTTGAATTTTGATCCTGAGGCTATTAATGAATCAATTATTCTCAACACCTCTCAAGTAGTTGATCAAACAAAAACATGTTATCATCACTTAGAGGAACCTACTTGCACATGTGAGCTTAAGTTGAACGTTAATGGTGTCCAAAGGGAACCTCAGATACAAAAACCATGAAGGAAGATGGTGATAGATTTCTCAAATTATTGCATTTTCTGCTCCACATGCCCAACTCTCAGCATTCACCACATCATTACTCTTTCAATTTCACCTCAGCCTCCATGATCCATTTGGTACCAGTGGGTCAATGGTCCAGGTTGTGCCGGCCCAGCCTGGGCCCGACTAGGCCCGATTAATCATGATGATACCTTTCTAACATCGGATGCACATATAAGACATTCTTGTAGGGAGGGTAAGCGTATTCGTAGATGGGTTTGCCAAGTGCACTTAGTGATAAAAGTATATGAGTACTGCTAGCCACCAAACGCAAAATTCGATTTAAAAAAAAAAAAAAACTCTCACTACGAGTGATACACCGGTGTTGCTAAACCTTCAGCAGGTTAAGAAAATAATTTTTTCAAAGGTTGAAGTTATGGTTCACATTGGTTAGTAAAAAGGAAAAAAGTAGCGATGCTTGCCGCTGAGTTTGGAAATAGGCTAGAATTTCCAATTTATAATGTAAAATCCTCTATGTGGTGCATTTTCTTAGGAAGGGGATACTAATTCTACAGGGTAAAACTCTCATCAGTCTTCATAGAAGAAAGAAATAAGCATTGAAATGAATTCTGAATTTTGAAGTTTTCCAGATTTGAATTGCGTTTACATTACTTTTATACATTATAATAAAAATGAATTCTCTTTTTCAGAGACAAAGGACAAAAGGAAAAATATTGTGACATACTTTTCCCCAAAAATTCCAAGAAAGTAGACAGCTCGCTTATTAGATCGGGTAATCTTCCCCAATCAAAGTTCACCACTTGATCTCAACCTCCATCATCTCCTTCTCCAGGCTTTAGATATCTGGTACATCGTTGATCCGATTTGCCATCAAATTGATAGGGTTGAGTCACACACATGAGAGCAAGATTCTTAATAAACATAGCAAAAACGATTCTTGAGAAATACCTAGTGACGAATGAGAACTAATGAAGGCCCACTGGATCCTATGGAGGCCCTTTTATAGAATGCAAGATGTTAGGGATATTAAAAATAAATAAAAAATAGATATAATTCCTATTTATTTTTTTTCCAAATATAACTTAACTACTAGATTTTCCTTTACAACCAAAGATTGCAAATTCATTTTCTTTCTACGTATAAATAACATTTAATTTTCTTTTCAAATAAAGATTGCACTATTATTTCCTTGCCAAATACAGACTGCAATTTAATTGTTTCTAAAAATCTTCGACCACTTTAGCAATTTGTAGAAGTATCCCCCTTTGTGATATTGTATTCTCACTCATTGAATTTCAAATCCTTTGTAAATACACCATCGGCAAAAGTTCCACTTAAAAATAACTAAAGAAAAGGGCTGTCAATGGGCCTGTGTCGTGACCCAAAATACCCCCTACGAGTTAGGGATACTTTAACTCGTGACCGCCGTATCATACATCTCATACGATACATAAGGCACACGTACAACCTGTCAGAGTACACAGAGATACATTGCGGAAGCGATTTGAAACACATAGCAGAAGCAAAATATATAATTAAACACTCCTATTACTCGGTACAAGTTTGACCCAACAAAATACATATGTATATCCAAAATGTGGAGTGGACAAATCCTGCTCTCACTTAACAAAATATCATATCATTCTAACTATCGTAATCAACAAAAGTCAAAGTCATGACGCCTATCTAGTGAGACATCATCCTAGTAGTGGTCCATAGAAGGCTTCGGGTCGTAGTACTTTTCCTCTACCCAAGGCTCCGTACCATACAAGTTGAAAGGGGCTCGAGCATCTGCCGATGATAACAAATATCGGCTGAGCGTGGAATACTCAGCATATACATACTACTAACAATGAAGTAATAATATCATAGAGCATGCAAATCATGGAGGCTGAAATCCTTAAATTACATTGAGGTGTAGAACCGTGAACTAGTAAGTACGATGAAAATCCAGAAAACCAAAACCGTGTGAGTCATACAATAATCATCGCCTTGTGAGTTATTTGAGTTAAATCCATAGAGTTCTTTAAAGTCATTTATGATCCATAGAGACGTAGAGCAATACCATGGAGCAAAACCATAGAGATAAACCATAGAGATCTTAGAACATTTGCATTTATGATCCTTAGAGCTTGCACATCGATCTTAGACATTATCATAGAGTTCTTGTGAGTTTAATATGATCTTTGGAGCTTGTGAACCGATCTTGGACGATATCATGGAGTTTCTTAAAAATCATCGTGTGAGACCTTTACTTAACAAACCCGTTTAGAACTTTGAGAAATCCATAGAAAAACCCCGGTTCATGTGAGACATGCGAACATATGAGAGTAATAACATATTTAAACACCAAAAACCCTTAGAAGCATTAAACCAAACACATAGAGTGCATATTAGTGGTAGTTTACATCCAAGTATAAAAACAACATCACACACCATATCAAATCAAGATTTATAGTATATAATAAGAAGAACATCATATGATAACTAGTATCGTCACAAGATTGGTACTAGAATGTATCTAAATTGAGGAAATCGATAAAGTTGACTCCAAAAGCTTGGAGAAGTGAAAACCTTGAGTTTGTAGTTTGAAAAAATACCAAAGAATGGAAGAAACTTGATCTTTCCTTCAAGCTTGAGCAAACTCTAGCCTCTCTCCTTCTTCTCCTCTCAAATCTCTCTCAAAATTATACACTAAGGGTTTTTGAAACCCTAAGACACAAGTTGAGCCTTTTATAAGCAAAGAGGTGTATTACCGATCAATCGGTGGTTAAGCCCGAGCGATTGGTGGCTTACCGAGCGAGCAGTGTTTTCGACCGAGAGATCGGTTGAAAACACCCTCTCTGGAATTTTTCCTCATACAAAATATTTGACCAGTTGACAGCTACTGAGCGATCGGTAGATGACCGGTCGATCATTGTTTATCACCGAACGATCGATGCTCCCCTGTTTTGCTGCAAAACCCTTTTTCCACTACTTGGACCTTCTCCAATCCAATTCCAATACCTTATACACTCAAAACACACTCCTGTAGGCTATATATACCCATCAAACATGTACACCATATATCCAAACATTTTCATTAATCATAAACCCACAAGTGTACAAGACCACACTTGAACACTATTCACACACTATTAACTATTTAGTGAAATGAAGAGTCGGGGTTCTACATCCTCCTCCCCTTACAAGAATTTCGTCCCCGAAATTGGAATGATACCAAAAGAACAAAAGAAACAACTTACATAACAAAACATCAAGAAAACAAATGAGGGTACTTATCCCTCACTTCAGCTTCACGCTCCGACGTAGCCTCTTCCTTGGAATGATGTTGTCACTTCACAAGGACGAGTGGAATAATCTTGGTGCGCAAGATTTGATCTCGACGATCCAGGATCTGAGCTAGTTGTTCAACCAAAGTGAGATCCTCTCGAATCTCCACAAATCAAGAGCAATGATGCGGGAAGGATCCAGAATGTATTTCCTGTGCTTGGAAATGTGAAATACATTATGGACTGCCGCCATGTGAGGTGGTAGGGCTACCCGGTAAGCAACCTCACCAACCCTAGTGATGATCTCGAATGGCCCCACGTACCTAGGGCTGAGCTTCCCTTTCTTTCCGAACCTCATGATTCCCCGGCTCGGCGAAATCTTCACAAAGACCCGATCCCCAATTTGGAATTCCAAATCTCTGTGGCGAGTGTCCGCATAGCTCTTCTGTCTATCCTGAGCAGTTTTCAATCGCTCCTTGATGACTTTGACCCTTTCTACGGTCCGCCCGATCAACTCAGGACCCAGTGCCTTCCTCTCACCAACTTCGTCCCAGTATAGAGGAGATCTACAACTGCGACCATATAAAGCTTCGAAAGGCGCCATTTGGATGCTTGCCTGGTAATTGTTGTTGTAGGCAAACTCAACCAATGGCAAGTGTTCCTCCCAACTGTCCTGAAAGTCCAACATACAAGTGCCGAGCATATCCTCTACAACCTGGTTCACCCGTTCAGTCTGCCCATCAGTTTGTGGATGAAAGGCGGTGCTGAAATCTAAACGAGAACCAATAGCACTCTGGAAGGTTTTCCAGAACCTAAAAGTAAACCTAGGATCTCGATTAGATACGATGGAAACCGGCACCCCATGCAGGAGACAGACCACCTCCTTAACATACAAGGTTACCAACTGACTCGAACTGAAAATAGTCCAGTACGAAAGAAAGTGCATGGACTTTGTCAATCTGTCCACTATCACCCAGATAGTATCAAAGCCCTTCGTCGACTTGGCAACCCAACTATGAAGTCCATCGAGATATTCTCTCATTTCCATTCTGGAATAGGGAGGGACTGTAAAAGACCTGCTGGCCTCTGATACTCGGCCTTTACCTGCTAGCACACTAAACATCTAGAAACATATTCTGCGACTTCCCTCTTTATGTTTCACCACCAGTAGTGCCTCTTGAGATTCTGGTACATCTTAGTACCTCCCGGATGTACCGTGTACTTGGATCGATGAGCCTCGTCCAAGATCTCACCCCTCAACACTGCGTCGGTGGGAACACACAACCTGCCTTTGAATGTGATGGCACCATCACCATTCAAAGCAAACTCCTGACTGCCACTGCTAACCGATTTACTCAACATCCGAAGTCTGCAACTTCTTGATCCAGTCCAAGATATGCGCCTAACTGAGAAGTTTGACATCACTGGCCCATAGGTAGCATACCTAAGGGTAGTGTCTAGGTTACACATATCTTTCAATAACTTCCACTCTTGAACCCTCATGTGAACCATAACCCCGTAAGGCTTCCTGCTAAGAGCATTGGCTACTACGTTCGCCTTACCCGGATGGTACTGAATAGAACAATCATAGTCCTTCATGAACTCCATCTATCGACGCTGTCTCATATTCAACTCCTTCTGGAAGAAGAGATATTTCAAGCTTTTGTGATCCGTGAACACAACGAACTCTTCCCCATAGAGGTAGTGACGCCAAATCTTCAGCGCAAATACGACTGCGGCAAGCTCTAGATCGTGCGTGGGGTAGTTCTACTCATGATCCTTTAACTGACAAGAAGCATAAGCAACCACCTGCTTATACTGCATAAGAACGCACCCAAGCCCGATAAGTGAAGCATCACTGTAGACTTCGAAGCCACCACTCCCAGACAGAACTGTGAGAACAGGGGCAGTGGTAATCAATTCCAGGAAGCTTGCCTCACACTTGTCACTCCAAGTGAACTTAGAGTTCTTTCGCGTGAGGTAGGTAAGTAGAGCTGCCAAGCTGGAAAATCCCTCCATGAACCTCCTGTAGTATCCTACCAGGCCGAGAAAACTGCGAATCTCGGTAACACTCTTCGGCCTCTCCTAATTCATCACTGCTTCGATCTTCGCAGGATCGACTGAGATACCCTCGGCAGACACCACATGACCAAGAAATGACACTTTGTCCAGCCAAAACTCGCACTTGCTCAACTTAGCATACAGGCTATGCTCCCGAAGAGTTTGCAATGTCAGGCGGAGATCTCTCGTGTGATCATCCCGTGTCTGTGAATACACCAGGATATCATCGACAAACACAATCACACACCAATCGAGAGACGATCTGAACACTCGGTTCATCAGATCCATAAATGCAGCCGGCGTGTTAGTCAGACCAAAAGACATCACCAAAAACTCGTAGTGACCGTATCGGGTTCTGAATGCCGTCTTCGGAATGTCTTCTGCTTTGATTTTCATCTGATGATACCCCGATCGAAGATCAATCTTTGAAAAGAATTTTGCATTCTTCAACTGGTCAAACAAGTCATCTATCCAAAGCAATGGATAACGATTCTTGATAGTGACTTTGTTTAGCTGTCTATAGTCAATGCACATCTGCATCGACCCATCTTTCTTCTCTACGAAGAGCACCGGAGCTCCCCAAGGTGAGACACTTGGTCGAATAAAGCCAAGGCCTTGCAATTCTTCCAACTGCTCATTTAACTCTTTAAGCTCGACAGGGACCATCCTATACAGAGCCCTAGAAATCAGAGCCGTGCCTGGAGCTAGCTCGATCGTAAACTTGATTGCCTGATCAAGAGGTAATCCCGGTAAGATCTCCGGAAAAACATCCATATACTCACACACAACCGGAATGGATGTGGAGTCTCGTACTTCTACATTCGTGAGACTGAGAGTTGCAAAGCGAGCAATGTCTCTCTTCTGGAGTCCCCTGAAATGAAACGGCTTTAACCCAACGGGTTTAAAGTTTACCACTTTCTCGAAACACGCCACGTGCCCATGGTGAGTTGAGAGCCAATCCATACCTAAGATAACATCGAAATCCCAATCTTGTAATCTCAGAATGATCAGATCGAATTGCAACTCGTGCGGCATGACTTGAACAACACTGCCCAGATACACTTTATCTGTCTCAACAGACTTGCCCAATGGAGTCAAAAAGGACAACTCCCAAGGTAGCTTACTAGGCTCGGACGTAAAGCCTTCGGTAAAACTAAGCGAAACGAATGAATGAGTGGATCCTGTGTTGATCAACACCTGTGCTAAACACTCATTTACTAGCAATGAACCTGAGGATTATAACCACCCAAGTTATAACATAAACTACATACCAAGTACATGTTAATACATGCATAGCAATACATCACATAGTACATATACACAATACATCATGGCAACACTAGAACTTCAACAACATCAAACTCGCGCGTACCTTGCACAACATCGTCAAATGCCTGCTCGTCTCGGTCGGTCATGGCGAATACCCTGCCCTGATTTGCCTGACGAGGTTGCTGGGCGAGTGGCAAGGATCTGGAGACCTAAGATGAAGATCCATGAAGCGAAGTCTGCCTGACTGGAGGTCGGACTCCCTATGGCTCAGTCTTTGGCTGCTTGCGTGGGAAATCCCGTATCACGTAACCAACCTCACCACAGTGGAAGCATCCACCTGATATTCTTCGGTAATCCCCAGTCTTGTGTGGATAACCACATACGGCGCAGTCCTCGAATGTCTGCGATATGGAGGAAGCTGGAGGCGTAACCCTCGTAGCCTGTGACATCGTAGGGCATGGTGCCTGAGGCACAAAAGGAGGCCTCTAAGCCGACATTGGTTGAGAGAACTGATATCGCGCAGTCCTGGTCCTCTTCTTGGACTGTGCCGAACCACTAGACTGAGCCTAAGACATGCTCCTCCCGAAGCCACTATCCCTTCGCCTGATAAACTCCTTTGCATTCTTCTCGGCGATCTTCGCCTTTCCCACTATCTCCCTCCAGGATTCTACTTGGAGGATGGACACCCTATCACTAATGAATGCCTTCAACCTCATCTCAAATTTTCTGACTCGCAGATCTTCAGTCGCGATTAGATGTGGAGCAAATCTCGACAACTTGATGAACTTAGCCTCATAATCGGTCACGTTCATCGCTCCTTGCTCTAAGAGCATAAATTCCCTTGCCTTCTATTCCCGGATAAATCTGGGAAAATACTACTCGTGGAAGGTGTCCAGAAACTTCGCCCATGTCCAGGGTTCCCTTGCCTTCACAACATCCCTCTGCCTTTGGGCAGCTCTCCACCAATGCTCGGCTTCACCTTCCATCATGAAGGAAGCTCATTCAACCCGCTGCTCCTCAGTACAACGGATAGCCCGAAAGGTCTTCTCCAACTACATAATCCATGCCTCTGCCACCATTGGTTCCAGAGTACTATAGAATATAGGAGGCCGTAGTCTCCGGAAAGCTTCAAGTCTGGTGTGATGCCCCGGCGGAGGCACAGGAGTAGTCGGTGGGGTAGGAGTAGTCACAGCAGGTCTGGCTGCCAGTAAAGCCAAAGTCTCTGCTATGGAATCCATAGCATTCGTGAAGTAAAGCGGCTCCTCTTCTCTCGGAACCTCACCCTCTGATCTCCAAGTATGGTAACCGCAACCCCGATTACCGCATCTCATGATGAAAAATCCTGAGATCAATGGAAAAACATGAGTCTAACTTGGATACCAACCCTCGCGCAACATATAGCAATTCAATAAACATGAAATGCTAAAACCCGCATATAGTATACATTGAAGTATACGCATCATAATACAAATATAACCGAGAGTTTTCTAGTGTAGCTAAGATGCTTGTGTTGGCCATCTACCCTTTCTGGGATGAGACTAAGGACATAGTTTAAACCGACATCTACACTAGGATCCTAGACCGACCTAAGGATTCGCTTGATACCGGTTATGTCGTGGTAGCAAGCCTAACACAACAAGTCCCTCTGAGTTCTAAGTTCAACTCAGAGAACTCACTTCCGCTTAGCCCAAGGGAAACTAATCCCTAGAACTCTAATACCAAATCTGTCGCGACCCAAAATACCCCCTAGGAGTTAGGGATACTTTAGCTCGTGACCGCCATATCATACATCCCATACGATACATAAGGCACACGTGCAACCTGTCAGAGTACACAGAGATACATTGCGGAAGCGATTTGATTCACATAGCGGAAGCAAAATATATAATTAAACACTCCTATTACTCGGTACAA
The DNA here is from genome assembly GCA_015143295.1 of Tetracentron sinense. NCBI lineage: Eukaryota > Viridiplantae > Streptophyta > Magnoliopsida > Trochodendrales > Trochodendraceae > Tetracentron > Tetracentron sinense. Next base: position 6,619,505 of record CM026556.1, on the reverse strand, counting down.
GTTTGAACCAACAAAATACATATGTATATCCAAAATTTGGAGTGGACAAGTCCCACTCTCACTTAACAAAATATCATATCATTCTAACTATCGTAGTCAACAAAAGTCAAAGTCATGACGCCTATCTAGTGAGCCATCATCCTGGTAGTGGTCCATAGAAGGCTCCGGGTCATAGTACTCTTCCTCTACCCAAGGCTCCGTACCACACAAGTCGAAAGGGGCCCGAGCACTTGCCAATGATAACAAATATCGGCTGAGTGTGGAATACTCAGCGTATACATACTACTAACAATGAAGTAATAATATCATAAAGCATGCAAATCATAGAGGCTGAAATCCTTAAAACACATTGAGGTGTAGAACCGTGAACTAGTAAGTACGATGAAAATCCGTAAACCAAAACCGTGTGAGTCATGCGATAATCATAGCCTTATGAGTTCTTTGAGTTAAATCCATAGAGTTCCTTAGAGTCATTTATGATCCATAGAGACGTAGAGCAATATTGTGGAGCAAAACCATAGAGATAAACTATAGAGATCTTAGAACATTTGCATTTATGATCCTTAGAGCTTGTACATCAATCTTATACATTACCATAGAGTTCTAGTGAGTTTAATATGATCCTTGGAGCTTGTGAACCAATCGTGGACGATATCATGGAGTTTCTTAAAAATCATCGTGTGAGACCCTTACTTAACAAACTCATTTAGAACTTTGAGAAATCCATAGAAAAACCCCGGTTCATGCGAGACATGCGAACATATGAGATTAATAACATATTTAAACACCAAAAACCCTTAGAGACATTAAATCATACACATAGAGTGCATAATAGTGGTAGTTTACATCCAAGTATAAGAACATCACACACCATATCAAATCAAGATTTATAGTATATAATAAGAAGAACATCATATGGTAACTAGTATCGTCACAAGATTGGTATTAAAATGTATCTACCTTGAGGAAATCGATAAAGTTGACTCCAAAAGCTTGGAGAAGTGAAAACCTTGAGTTTGTAGTTTGAAAAAACACCAAAGAAGGGAAGAAACTTGATCTTTCCTTCAAGCTTGAGCAAACCCTAGCCTCTCTCCTTCTTCTCCCTCAAATCTCTCTCAAAATTATGCACTAAGGGTTTCTGAAACCCTAAGGCACGAGTTGAGCCTTTTATAGGCAAAGGGGTGTTGGCTAAAGACTTAAAAACCCTTAATGAAGAAAATCTGCGTATAACCGATGAATCGGTGGTCAAGACCGAGTGATTGGTGGCTTACCGAGCGAGCGGTGCTTTCGACCGAGAGATCGGTTGAAAACACCCTCTCTGGAATTTTTCCCCATACAAAATATTTGACCAGTCGACTGCTACCGAGCAATTGGTAGATGACCGGTTGATCGGTGTTTATCACCGAGCAATCAGTGCTCCCTTGTTTTGCTGCAAAACCCTTTTTCCACTACTTGGACCTTCTCCAATCCAATTCCAATACCTTATACACTCAAAACACACTCCTGTTGGTTATATATACCCATCAACACATGTACACCATATATCCAAATATTTTAATTAATCATAAACCCACAAGTGAACAAGACCACACTTGAACACAATTCACAAACTATTCACTATTTAGTGAAATGAAGAGTCGGGTTCTACAATCGGGCTGGTCCATGACTTGGCTCTAGCCCGGCCCAATTATATAGTTGCGCATGCATGGGTAGTTTAGGTCCAGTGGCCCATTGGACTAGGATCAACTCTAAGGATCCCGAACACAAGCCAACTGATCATCGTGCAGATTTGGCAGAAGTGGATTGTACCATACCTTCAAATAAGCTTCTAATTGGAGTTGGCCTGGTCCGATAAAGCCCGATTATTAAAACCCAATAACATAGTGTATTTTGTTCCTTGTTTCTTAAGTGGACTAGCCCAAGCCCAGCCCATTTATACGACTACTAAATTTTTTGTCAAATGACAACTCTAACGCTCCTAATTTTCACTTGTTAAATCACAATTTTACCCTATTAGATGTAGAGTATGTGGGGCCAGGTCTTACTAGGTCAAGTTTAAGTAAATATACTTTCAATCATATCTGACTCATTCTATAAGTGAATTGAAAAAAGAATACCGAAACTTGGGTGCATGGAAATTGGTTGTTTTAGTTTGGATTTAGTTTGAATATGAATACCTTTAACAGGAATCCATTCCCTATATTGACGAGATAAAAAAGGCAAATTTAATCCAATAGATGACTAGAACCTTGAACGAAATTGGCAGGTAATTTTATTTTATTTTTTGTCACAAAACATTTAATCTACTTTATTGATTATCCACAAAAGACAAGTTAGTTACAGGTAAATTCTGACCTGGTCCACAATCAGGACTAACACCAGCCAGCTTTCTCTCAGACAGATAAAATCTAATCTTAAGCAAAGTTATTCTCGCAAGCTCATGAGCTCCCTTATTCAGGTCTCTTGGAATAAATTTCAGCTGAACATCTATACCCTGTTTTAGTAATTCCAAATAGTCCAAAACTATAAAATGGGCCTCTACTGCTACTGAAATCACCTTACCAGCATTAATAGCATCAACAACACATTTAGCATCTGATTGAATCAAAACTTTATCCCACGTATGGTTGATGGCCAGAGAAATAGAAAATTTTATAGCTTGAGCTTCTTCTACAGTAGATGATCCTCCACTGAAGGGAATAATCGTAGTAGTTAGTCTTTCACCCATATTCTTGAAAATTTCCACTCCAGCACCAGCAGCTTCCCCATCAGGTTGAGCAGAACCATCATATTTGATAACAACATCAAACCTTACAAACCTCCTGTGTGTCTCGGAGTACCTAGTCTTACTAGAAATTTATTGTGCAATAGACTTCTGGCCTTCTGTGGCTACTTTCAATTCTTCAAATTGATGTCAAGCTCTTGTAAAATATCACTTAAAGCTTCACTCTTATTGTTAAAAACCCATAGCGCTTTTGTCCATCTTGATGAGAAACTTATATTTATACTCTATATTATTAAACCCATTCACTTACTAAAATTGAAAGAAAACAAGGTTCAAAAGATGAAGGAATTCAGATTCATAGTTCTCTCCCACTTAGCTAGACATTGTGATCCATCATAGCCGAATGAATGATTTCAGATTCCAAGTCGTTACTTAAAGAATATCTCCACCTCAAAAGATTTAGTAGAACATCCATTCTAAATACATAAACTCCCATTGATATAGTGTAAGGAGATTTTATAGCTACTTGTTGAGACAATCTTGGAGATAAATCTTATAACAAATTCATTTAATAATATTGCTTGAATTTTTCGTTCCATATAATTTTTTAATTAAATTATAGGTAATCAAGTGCTATTTTTGGGCATCAATAGTTCTCTTATCTTTCTCAGGTAATAACTTTCCAACATTGAGAGGGGATCACATTCATGTAATTTTTCTATTAGGGCTCTACCAAGTGTATGTCCGCCCAGAAGTTTTTTCATATTTGGAATGAGCTGATGCAAATTATTCAGTTTAGTTAATGCTATTGGTTCAAGACATTCATGAAAGTTTGACACTCATACATTTTATATTTTCATTTCTTCAGAATCATTTTGAATTTCAGTGTATCTATGGAAAGTATGAAGTTAAGAATCATTTCAATTGACAAATTGTGAATTGGAAGCCTATCTTTTGAAAGAAAGAAGTGAACCAACTCAACCAGGTAGTCTTTGATTAGTGCATAGAAGCATACATCTTCTTGGTATCAAATATGGAACTGCAAAATTTAAATGATATGGGTTAAGTGTTGCTTCCTGTGGAAGTACCTAGGAGATGGAGGTTTACAAAACAATGCCCATAATGTTTTATAAAATCCAAAATTGCATCCTGTTAAAATTCATTTACAAATGAATACTTTTCTGAAATTACAAAAAATATCCTTCTATAAAATATTTACAAAAAATACACTTCCAAATAAACTTTAGAAATCACCCCAAAAATAGGGGTGTATTCAAGTCGCAGCTCGGCTGGTTCAGATTGATTTCAAGCTAAAATTTTGGCTCATTAATTGAGCTGACCTTTACTTGAAGAACAAGTTGAGCTCAAGCCAAACCCCATTGATTCGAATTTGAGACTCGATTGGGCTTGAGCTTGGCTTGAATATTAAAACATATAATAATTAATAAATATAATAGTAAATATTACTTATAATAATAATTTTATATATATATATATATATATATATGTTGTCAACACAAATTTCGTGTGGATGATCAAATTATCATTACGAAACAAAATGATATAACATTCAATGACTCATCTAAGATGATGATGAAGACGAGATGAAGCATGTTTCTTGATCATCTTTGTGCTGATGTGGCAATTTTTTTTTGACTCATCTAAGATGATGATGAAGATGAGATGAAGCATGTTTCTTGATCTTCTTTGTGTGAATGTGGTTTTTTTTTTGACTCATATAAGAACATAATGACGACGACATGAAGCAATTAGCTTCTTGATCTTCTGTGTTGATGTAGTTTTTTTTTTTCTTTTGGGTTTCGCGCTTGATAACTAGAAAATTGTGTGTTGTATCTTCTTTTGATTTACAAGGTGTTAGGAAATCACGTTTCCTATACTAAATTGGGCAACATATTATTTTGTTTGTTCAATTATATTAGCTATTTAATTTAGTGGGCTGAAATCAAGTAGTCTAATTTGGTAAGCCCGTAGACTGCTAAAATTGATATGGACTAATTTGAGTAGATACTAATTTTGTTCTAATTAGGGGATTATGGGAACCCTAATTAAACAATATAAACCATTTAGGTTATGGTCCCCAATACACCAAATTATAGCACAGTTTCCCTTCTCCCCATCTGGAAGAGAGACGACGGTCCCATTGAGGAATTAAGGCGATTTGGTTGAGGAAGATCACAAACCACCCACCTGTTCGTGTTCATCCGTTCGTGATCGATTGTCGTAGTATTTCTACAACAGTAGGCGATCGTTCATAATGGATCCAGGTATCTCACCCGAACCCATAAATCCTTAATAATCTGGCATGATGTAAATCTTATGATTTACTGTTCTAGAATGTTTGCATCTAAAATTTGTTTATGACTTTTGGTGTGATTTAATTCCATCACTAGGATGACATGAGAATCTTCCCTCTCTAATCAAAAGGAACCCAAGATACCGAAACCATGAAGGAAATTAAGATCATGACAGATTTCTCAGGTAATCTTCCCAATCAATAGTCCACACTCGATCTCAACATCCTTCATCTCCTCATTCCGGCTTTAGATATCTGGTATATAGCTGATCCGATTATGTGCCACCAATTATGATGGATGTGAATTACACACATTATGAGAAAGAAAGAGAGAGGAACCTTAATATTGTTAAAAAAAGGCTGAAACTGAAACAAAGGTAAAACCTTGAGATTAGTGAGAATGGAACCTTAATATACAAAAGACTGAAATGGATCAGCACAAAACCTTGAGACAAGTGAGAAGAACCCATGGAGGACTAAATTGACAAGATCCCATGGAGGCCAATTTATTCACAGGAAGAAGATTGGTTCATTTTTTAAAAATCCAACACATATTTGTATTTTTTTTTCTCCAAATCCATATTTACTGCTTGATTTTCCATTACAAATACAGATTTACAAATTAATTTTTTTCTACATTTGGATTGCAGTTAATTTCCTTTAAAATCGTATTTTTATATATTTACCAAATACAGATTGCAATTTAGATTTAGGGTTTTTGCAAGAATCTAATTCTTGTCTTTTTCAGCTATTTGCAAGTGATATTTCCTAGCATGACCAAGCGCTTGGTCCTATTGCCGACTGCCAAAAGGCTTTGCCTTAGAACAATTCACGTTTTTTAGGGCCCTATTCTTTCAGAGTGCGCATCCTGTTAACGCGTGCCTCTTCAGAAAGGTCACGTGTCCCATTCGCCCATTTTAACTGCGGTTAAACTTAATCAATTTAAGGTTAATTTTTTTTTCTTCTAAAATCCAAGGTTAGATAGACAAACCCGAGGTGAGTGAAACTTAACCACAATTGATGAGTGCTAAAAGAGGCACGTGGTGTCTTGTAAAGCCCCCTTTAACTGTGGTTTATAAGCATAATCAACCTAAGAAACCAAGTTAGATGGATGAACCTTAGGGGGAGTGAATCTTAACCACAGTTAGTGAGTGTTAAAAGGGACATGTGACGGCTTATAGAGCCTCCTTTTACTATATATGGTTAAGCTTAATCAACCTAAGATTAATTTTTTTTTTTTTTTCTAAAAATCAGGGTTAGATGGATGAACCTTAGCAGTACTTACAATTAGTGAGTGTTAAAAATGGACGCATGGCAAGCTGTACGGGTTCTGAAAAGAAATACCTTATTACACGTGTCCGGCTTCAAAAAAGCATTTGTATTCCTTTGAAAGAGTGAGGACGTGCAAAGTATCAATTCCTTTTTTTTTTTTTAATAGCAAGTGTTTATTTTAGGGTGGTGCTAAGCACACCACTAGATTCATAAAATTACTTGTACACGTAAAAAAGAAAAAAAAAAAAAAACAATTACCTATAAATTACATAACTCCACACCAATCACTAGACATTGTATAATGAATCTACACTCTATAGACTGTTTGGTAGTTATTCTCTTTTTACTTGTACACATGACTGTCAATGGGCCGGGCTAGACCGGGCTTGGGCAGGGTTAAACTGGGGTTGGGCCGGACCAATTTTATATGGGCTTGATATATATAGGCGCGAGCTGTCACGCTAGAACCAAGGGTAGGGCCAAGAATTTTTTATTTGGGGGCCGAAATACATATATAAAAAAATAATGGATTTGAGGGTATGGAATTTGGGGGTTTGGGGGCGTAGCCCTTATAAATTTTTTTGTGGGATAGTTTTTTAATTTTGAGAATTTTTTTCCCAATAACGCCCTTCAGGTCACCACGTGTCCCTATTAATACCCCTTAACTGTGGTTAAGATTCACCCACCTATCCTTGGTTTTTTTTTTAAAACAGCAAATTTCTTTTCGAACCCTAGTTAAAATTCACTAATTCCTAGGGTTAAAAAATTTAATATTTTTTTCTAAAAACCAAGGATAAGTAGGTGAACCCTAAGAGTTGGTGAATTTTAACCATAGTTAAGGGGTGTCCATAGAGACATGTGGCAACCTCAAGGGCATAACCGGGCTCCATTGGGGGGGCCCACTATAAATGTGACAAAAAATATTGGGGGGCCACTATATTATATAAGACAATAATTTTGGGGGGGCCAAATATATTTAAAAATTTTGGGGGGCCCACTATTTCATACAACCGCATGAAGGATTTACAAAAAAATTGGTGGGGCCATGGACCCCCACCCCCAGCTCCACCCCTGCCAGAACAGTCTGGGTCACCTAATCAAGTTATGTGTTCTACTGTAGAAAAATTATGACAACAAATAACATTTAGTTCTAGACTGGTGTAGGTCTTTATATAATTCCTAAATTCACAAGATAAATCTAAGATATTTATGCGCCTGATAAAAAAAATTATAAGTAATTGTTAATCAATTCAATTAAAAGATTAAAGTTGTGAGATCGGATAAAGGAAGTGAGTATCATCTAAGATATGATGAGTCGGGTCGCGATGGAGGGCCATCTGCTAAGTAGCTATAGGATTATGACATTAGTTACACACTGTATAATACCAGATATATCATAGCAGTGTGAAGTAGTTGAAAGAAGGAACATTAAAAAGCATGATTAACGATTCATCTATATTAATAAGAAATATCTTGAAGTTGTGTATATGTTTTGAATTGGGTTTCTTATAAGGCAGTGTTGAAGAGCATTTTGAGTTATGGATGCGAGAAAAAGCATGATCTCAGGTGATCAGTCAGTTTTTTTTTTATTGAATACTAAGAGAGTTTAAGGAATATAGGTTTTAACGTCCCTCTAGAGACACTTGCATAAGTGAGCTAAGAAATGCGAGATTTTTAGAGAATAGTGACAGCAGTAGGAGTTAACTGGAAAGACTAATAGAGTACATGTATGGTTATGATATGCATGAGATACACCATATCATTACCATCATCACAATTGGAAAGAGTTGGATTTAGAATGAGATTGAGATTATTGGAAAGATTTGGATTTAGAAAGAGAATGTAATTGAGATTGAGAGATTAGGAATTATTTGATTTAGTTTCTATTTTATCTATATAAATCGTAGTCGGGTCTCTTTGTAATCATCTTGAGAATTCAATAAAACAGTTTCTCTTTATGGTATCAGAGCAGGCGATCCATCGCCTGTCGATCTTTTTTATTTGATTACGTGTTTCCGGCGGGTGGCATTGCCACCACCCGTCAGGACTGAAGTTCCTTGGATCTCTTTTTTTTTTTTTTCTGCCGTCAACAGTTGCCACCTCAAGTATTACGTGTTTATGGTGAGCGGCAATGCCGCTGCCCAGATTAGAGATCCTCAATTAATTCTCGTATTTTCCAGCATCGTTTTCTCCTCCATCTCAAGGCTTTCAACACCTAAAACTCCACATCAATCTTCTGTCGTCTGCCAATCATTATGGGCTTTTGCTTTAGGGACTTCTTTATGTCCTTTCTTGGATTTTTGTGTGTGGAAGATGGGACAGGCTGCACAAATGGCTCCTAGGCAAGAATCTATCACGTGGAGGATTTTCTCCCTAAATTTCTAGACCTTCCACTTGACCGCTGCATCTCTAAATGAACCGTTGGACAGAGCTTCTTTGGCGGATCCAAAACAAGTCGTGGTTGCTCACGATCACTGCCAACCAATTCATTCAAGAGTACCCGATCCACTGCTATAGTCTTGGGTTTGATATTCTTCATGTCATTGATTCCCTTGTTGAGCCTAATATGGGTCCTGGTAGGGACAATGTTATTCGTTGCATAAAGAAAGATGTTTGTGCATCAACAAGGTCCACAGCCTGATGATCACCACTTCATCGTCATTTGCCAAGATGAATTCCAAAAAAAAAAAAAGAGAGAGAGAGAGAAAGAGTGAAACGCTCATTTTTGTTTTTCAGGCCCAAAGAGGCCCTTTTGAAGACCCGTAACCCCTTTGGCAAGACTATAGGCATGATCACGGATGTCTTTTTAAATATGGCCCACGAGGCCCATTTCATTGCCCAAGAGGCTATTCGGCCCAAAGAGGCCCTGACCTTTTGAGGTCTAGACCCGTGACCCCTTTGGCAAGACCATAGGCACGATCACAAATGTCTTTTTGAATATGGCCCACGAGGCCCATTTCATTGCCAAAGAGGTTATTCGGCCCATTGAGGCCCCTATTATTCTCTCTTCATGCAACACATCAACAACGGTAACGATTGGCAATTATCAAAATCTGCAACGACATTAGAATGACTAACAAGCTACATTACCTGATTGAGTATCAAACTCACGCATATTTTTTCAAATCTACATGAGTTTGAGGGGGAGTAATAGAGTACATGTATGGTTATGATATGCATGAAATACACCATATCATTACTATCATCACAATTGGAAAGAATTGGATTTAGAATGAGATTGAGATTATTGAAAAGATTTGGATTTAGAAAGAGATTGTAATTGAGATTAAGAGATTAGGAATTATTTGATTTAGTTTCTATTTTATCTATACTATTATCTATATAAACCCTAGTCGGGTCTCTTCGTAATCATCTTGAGAATTCAATAAAGTAGTTTCTCTTCAAAGACATTCTCTTAAGTTTTTAAGAACTCGTTTAGCACTATGATTGTTCTCTAGTTTTTAAGAACTCCTTTAACACTATGATTGTTCTAGTAGCTCATTCTGATATGGAGCTAGCTACATCAAATGTTAGGATTGCATTCAGGGCTATCAAAGGGCCAGGGCACGGCCTACATCTTACTAAGCCTAACCCTCATTCACGGGGTGAGGCCCTAGCCCTTAGAGGGCCTGAACCGGCGAATACCAAACCCTACCTCCAAGGGTTACGGCAGACTAGGGATGGGTAAGGGATGAAAGAACAAAAAAAAAAAATCATATAATGTTTAATTTAGAGATTTTTTTCTACATTGATTGTCAACCTGACATACAACCTTCCTCGTTTATTTGGGCTTGGGACTGACAATGCAACTCAAAGAGCAATACGACGAAGTTTTAGTACCGTTAGATTGTTAGTATTTATTTATTTTTGGTTAAAGTTACCATCTAACACTCTAAAACACACAGCCAGACCTAAGGTAACCACAAAGGTGCCATAAGGGTAAATCTATGCAATCACTCCAAAAGGGTCTAGCTAACGGAGGACCGATGGCCCCTTATACAACTCTTGCAAAGATTAGTACCCAACCGAAGATTGCTAGTATTAGTATACCCCATTTGTTACTATTAAAATTGTTAGTATTAGTATCATTATATTTTTATAATGAAGTAAAATGTTACAGCTTACAAGTAGTAACATTAAAAGATTTGGGAATGAGACTAAATATATTATTAGTTTGTTACACATACACACAGTGAGTTTTAAGCCTCAACTTGGTTTTTTTTTTTAAAGAAAAAACGTTACAAGTTAATATATTAATTAGAAAGATTCTAGAAAGATACTACACTGTACACTACAGTGTTAATATGTCATAAATACACACAGTTAATATACGTTATTATATTATCTAGAATGGAGGGTCAGGACGGGCTAGGTGCTTACCAAGCCGACCCTCAAGTAAGAGCCTTTCAAAATTAGGCCTGGCTCGGCACTATGGCCTTATTAAGGAGGGAAAAAGCCTTCCATTTTGTAAACTCCATAGGACTGGCCTGGCCTGGCCCCCATCAAACAGCCGGATTGACAGCCGTAATTGCATCCTTAAATGGTGACCTTCAAGAGAAAATGTACATGGAGCAGCCTGAGAGTTTTGAGGAAAAGGGAATTTGGTTGACATTTTCAATGTCGTCTTAGCCCCCATTGTCTATTAGGTACTAGTGGCATATAATTTACTCATAATACTCGTTCGTCTAACATCGGATTTACTTATAGACATGTTTGTAGGGAGGGTAATCGCAGATGGGTTTGCCAATATTACTGGAGATATCTTCTCTGTGAATGGTCTTCCTAGGTCGAACATCAGGCTACTAATTATATGGGGTAGCATTCTCCTCAATCTCTCCAAGAGAAAATAAGTAATGAAACGACTCTGAATTTTCTGTTTTCCAGACTTTATTTTTTGTATTTTCAGTACTCTTTTAAACATTATCTTAAATACTTTTTGGGTAAATAACTAAAATAATATAATCATGCTTTTCTTTTGTATAAGCAAGGTGCCAGGCTTGCACTAATTGTTAGAAACTACCTCTTGGATAGAAGTGCACAACACATGGTCATGTGGGAGTGAAATACTAACAAGGAAGTAGACCCAGCAGATCCTAGATTACTACACATTAAATAAGCCTTAAAGTGCAGAAAATTAAGCATAGTCAACTCTATTTTGTGGTGGTAATTTAAGAAACTATATGGCTTTTTGTTAGTACAAAGTTCATGAATCTAGCAAGGTTCAAGTACTAACAATACTAGACTGCTATTGAAGATCTTTATGCATATAACTCCCCTCAATTTCCCGTGTGCGCTCTCGTTTATATCGAGGATGAGGACTACGCTAGGGGGTAAATGTACGGTCGCTTGTAAATTTCACTGAGAGCCTCTTAAAGTAAATGAAATATGAAATCCAGTAAGAATATCATTAGGCATAAATCCAATCATAGACTTGATAATTAGTACATAGTCTAATTAATCTGTTTATACAAAATATCATTATAGAGTCTATTCAGTGCAAATGGCTAACTTCCTTGCCACTTGAAGGGGGAAGATTCAACAACCCATTTGTTGATACTAGAGCTAGCATTTTCCCCATCCATATTAACAAATGAAGGCCCTGTAGGCAGTACTGTCTGGCTTTCTTTACTGATGAATGATGTAATGGCGGCTGCAACAGCAACCCTAAACTTAGGATCTGAAGCAATTGCGCTCACATTTTCGGCTAATGACTTGTCTACTTCAACCTTCCACTCTTTCTTGTCCACTCCTTGAGGACTATTGAAATGGTGATCACTACCGAAATCACCTGTGTTCAAAGTAGTCTTGGAATTATGGTAGCTTGAATTGTTAGGTACCCAAGGATAGTTCAGTTGTGCTGAAGAATGTGAAGAGCTAGGGTGAGAACTATAGTAAGGAACAGATGTTTGGATGCTTTTGGGGAGACTTTCTGAAATGGGGTTACTCGAATTTGCTCCGGAGAGTAACATAAAAGTGGCTGCTGCCGATGTTGTTGAAGCCATTGCAGTTGCACCCACTGGTAGTGGATGGTTGTGTGTTCCTTCATAGGTTGTTATGAGTATGGACATGTCCTCTAGGCATCTTTGAACCTAATTGCAACAGCAATAAGATGGGATAAGAGGACTAGATGGATAGCTTGAATCACCTATACTAGATACTTCCATTGACAACTAAATATTAATGGAAAAGGATAATCAAAAGAAAATGAGTACCATAAACTATCTGTATATATACCTGTTTTTTCACTGGGCATCCCGGAGCTACCGTGCAACGATAATAGGCCCTCGGGCAAGGGTTTCTTTTTGCGATCTTCTGTCCATATTTCCTCCATTGGCACCCATCATTCATCTAGATTAATTTTCAAGATTTTATTACGTATCTTTATGGAATTAAGCTTAGTAGAATTTTGTGGAAATTTAACAATTTGTTTCATAAACTCACCTTTGGTGATTGGCATCTCACTCTGACAGAGACCCTGGCTTTTCTATTGGGTGGGGAAGCAGTCTCTCCTGTTATTTCCACCAATTCTCTTTTGTGTAGATTATTTTGCACTTGTCCCAAACTTGTCATCTCTTCCTTATTCTCTTCTTTAGCTTCTTCTCTTCCATTTTGATGATCATGAGTCTGTATCCTCAATGATAATCCTAATTCACCCATATCTCTAACCTTATTACCTTTAGATGGAAATGGAGGTGTTTGGTTTTGAATTTCTAGAATTTCGGGTATTCTCTCAGATCGTTGAATGGCGTCGCTATTACCGTTGAGCGATAGAAAGATATGAGGCTCCTAGATAAGATAATTAATGTGAAACAAAACTTTTAAGGAGATCAAAGGCCATTATTCAATCTAAACTGAAGTAAATGGATTACCTTTGATGGGCCATTTTGTTGGATTATCGCGAATTTCATTTGGAGATCATAGTAATCTTTCATGGATTGCTCCACCACCTTCCTCAACACTTCGTTCTCCTCTTTCATGCGATTCATCTCCATCTCTAACACAAATAACTGGAAAAACAAAAATCATAGTTGGTCTATGCAAATGACAAGAAGCGTGGGAGCTTGCAAAATATATAGATACATAAAGATAAAAAGAGAAAAGAGGATGATAATGATATTATTTCCATATGGATTTTTGGTGCAACCTCTTCTGTCTTCAAGTTTTCTTGCAAGGATTTCTCTAGTGATGCTTCTTCTTCTTCTCTTCCTGCTTCTTCCTTTTGATCTTTTACATGTACTTCAAGTTCTTGATCATCTACTAGCACTTCTTCATCTTCCTTCCCTTCTCGGCCTTCTATCTCCAGAGAGAGATCAATTTCCATTACCTTCTCTTCTCTCCCCATTGAAGAATAGTTGCAGACTCTCTCTATCTCTCTCTCTTCCCTATAGATGTTGTTTTGGGGCCACCAAAAAGTCAATTCCCTCGTCCCTAAGACGTATTATTAGACAAATAAGGACGCATCTCTGTATGGACGACTTTAATTTTACACAAAATAAAAAAACATTTTGCTAGCCCGACTCTCCCTATATTGCACTCTCCCCCCTTTTGGGGCAAGGCAAAGGATTTTGCGATGCTGATAGTTGATAAAAAAAACTGTCTTTTTACCTCGAAAAAGGAAAGTGTATGAGGATGTGATTGAAACGCGATCAGATATTTTTTTGTTTGGAAGGTAAACGGGATCAGATATGGTCTGGCCTTCGCCAAACCAAAACAGTTGACCCAGTCACAAAGCCCTTTAACTCCTCTTTTAACATAGGTTATGAAATTTTAACTCATGCAGTTAATTTTTTTTAAGGTTGTGAACTGTGGTGTCAAGATTCAAGAGGGACATGTGTTGACCTATGGGACGAAGGCCAGAAGGATTACGTTTGGTAAGGCCAGACAAAATCCATTCCCGATTGAAACTAGCACCCCAAAAAAGGTCTTTAAACATTTTTTTTTAGTTATCGGTGCAATTCCGATTAGCTTGGTTAGTGAGTTCGAGCGCATATCAACGTATCAACAACTGCACTCCAAATAATACATCAGTGATCACACCATGGGATATACACTCCATTGAGTACTTAAATAACCTCAATAAATAAGCCTATAATAGTACCCCAATAGGTTCCCTTACACCCTCTCTAAGATGAGACCGGATCACAGCCAAGCGTGATTGAACTTGCACTCACAAGGCAACATGTGTCCCTACTAATCCCTACTAATTGTGATTAAGATTTACTAACCCTTAGGGTTCAATAATCTAACATTGGTTTTTGAAAATAATATTAACCCTAAGGTTTTGTTTGTTTGAATGGAAAATGGGATGGAAAAAAAAACATTTTCAAGAGAATTATTTTATAAAATTTGTTTTCCTAACCTTCACTTTTCTACTATTTGGCTGAAGGAAAAAAATATATATGAGAAAATCATATAAGAAAAATAATAAAAATAATAAAATAATAATAAATTTTTTAGGAGAGTTCGTGTTTTTATTTGGAGACCATAGTAAAGGTACTCTCTAAGGAATTAACTTCCCTCCATATTTGAGGAAAAAATTTTCCATGAAAAATATTATCTCATGTGAAAAGTTTTCTACAAGAAAGTATATTTTCCAAGATACCAAACACTTGAAAGAAATCATTTTCCTTGGAAATGATTTCCTACGCCTATTTTCCTCTCAAACAAACAAAGCCTAAGGGGTAAAAAGTCAAACCAAAGTTGAATTTTTTTTAATTATTTTCTAAAAACCAAGGTTAGATTATTGAACCCTAAGGATTACTGAATCTTAATCATAGTTAATAGGGGTTAACAGGAACACATGTTGGCATGTGGATGTGATTGAACTCTCCCTGAGTTCAATCGTGTTTGGCTATGATCAGATCTCCTCTAAGATGCTACCATACCACTCCTCCATTAGGGTTGTATACCGAATAAGGAAAAACAGCCAATAATCATACAACAACGAAATAACGGCATTATAGCAGCTTTTACTCTGGTTTTTTTTTTTTGATAATATACTAACCACTTACTCAAGCACACCACACTCGTACACACAGCCCTCAATTTCAATTCAAGTCTTTAACCACACAGCCCTCCCTTCTGGTTAAGTTACATGAGAAATTGATGATCTTAATGCGATTACTTGTTATCATTAAGTTACATGAGAAATTGATGATCTTAATGCAATTACTATTTATGATAATTTAGCGAAAAATGAGATTAAGGAGTGATCAGCAAGGTTTTTAATTTCAAAACTATAAGAGATTTCGATCAGCCAACCCGAACCGAAATCCCGAAAAATTGTGGGATTTGGGCGAAATTTCGAAATCCGAAATATTAATATTTTATTAATTATATATATTTTTAATTAAATATATATCTTAAAAATTAATATTTTATTAAAAATTTATATATTTATATAAATATTATTATTTTATTGTTAAAATTAATATATAAAATTTTGAAATTTCACGAAATTTCAGTAAAAATATCAAAATATTTCGGAATATTTTAGAATTTTTATAAAAAAAAAATTAAGAAAAACCTATTTAAAAATAAATTTTGCTGAAATTCTGAAATATTCGAAATCTGAAATTTGACCCAAAATTTCTGAAATTTTGGCCGAAATCTGTTTTCAGAAATAAAGTCAGTTTTGATATCATTAGGGTTGGACGAAACCAAAATTTCACTAAATTTCAAACCTTGGAGGTCAGTTAAAATAAAGTTATTTTATTTTAACACATTGAAAAAGAGAAATAAAGTTTTAAAAAATAATAATTTCACTGCCACATGTCAATTTGCAATTGGGTGGTCAATTTGGAAGAGGACCCTGTGGTCCCTTTCTCATTTTCCTAAGGGGTATAACGGCTGAAGTTACCATTATAAGGTAATAAACCGCTTAGTGTCAGCTGGTATAACATGCCATTAAATCCTCCGTAATCTATATATATATTAGTTAAAAAGAAGGTTTAATTAGTGTAGTGATTTTGACATGAAGGATGAATAAAATAAAAGAATCCTGATACCAGCTCCCCCACGGAATGCGAGCCCCATACGAAATCTCATAAGAAGAAAACCTTTGAGTCGGATCTTGAAAATGTCAACTAGAAGACCCCCACTCCTCTACTCTTTGTGATTTATATATATATATATACCACCTCAGGAATACTAAGACGAATAAAGTAAAGAAAAACAAAGTTCAGCATATTCTACAATAATCTAATTCTATGAGCTCCTGATGCTATATGGTGAGAAAAGCCCCTTATGACTCATGAATATGTAAAGTGGCACTGGATTGGATCCTTACTGTTAATGTCGTCCAATCCATATCGATACAGATTTTTGTTGTTACCATATTATGTCCCTTACAACATCAAATAACTATTTTCTTGTTTTTTTTTTCTTTTTTCGTTTGTATTAAACAATTTGTTTGGTTTGTGCCAAAAAAACTAAATTTGTTGATTGTGATGGAATATGCCTTCTCCATCAGTAACTTCTCCCACATATTGAACCACTTGATAAGCAAAATCAAAAAAATTGGGAAGGATCTTAGTAAGATTAATACCACATTTGGATCTATTGTCTGGAACTTGTTAAAGAGAAACTATGTACAAATGCTCACTTATGAGAAAAGTCACTTTCCAGTCTCGCTTTAAAGAAAGTTTGCTTACATCACATCTCATAATAGGATACCATTGATTGAGATTCGAGATGATTCCTAGTGTAGACGAGCCACAATATTTGACCATTTTTCCCATGGAAGATTAATTAAAAGTGATAGCACAGTTAGGCTGTCTTAAAAAATAAATAAATAGTCTTTGTCATATATATAAAAACAAGAGTAACTACCACATCATCATGAGGGACTGAGAGATTGTGAGAGATAAGTCTAATATTCTTGTTTTTTTTGTCTCTAATAGGAAGATGTCGATGAAGTTAATTGTAATACACATTACATATTCTTTATTTTTTCTATATTAGGCATTTACAAATACAATAATTAAATTAAATTCTCCAAAGCTAAGAAAACCCATCTAATACCACGAATTCCTCCCTTTTTTTTTCAGTGGTAGCTACGAGACTCCTTATGCCTTCTCAATGTTATATAAATAAACTATATAGCATAGGGTGAATGATGACGAATAAGAAAAAATTAATAAATATATAAAACAAAATTTGGGATGCATCCCTCTCGGATTAAAAGGAACCCAATATATATACAGAAACCATGAAGAAAAGGTGGTGATGGATTTCTCGTGTAATCTTCCCCAATCAATATACAGCTATCGATCTCAACATCCTCCATCTCCCCATTCTGGCTTTAAATATCTGGTAGATTGCTTATTCGATTGGGTTACCATCAACTTTGATGGATATGAATCACACATTATAAGAAAAAAAGATAGAGAAACCTTAATATACAAAAGACTGAAAATGAATCAACGCAAAACCTTGAGACGAGTGAGAAGAACCCATGAAGGACTAGTGAGGAGATCCCATTGAGGCCAATTATTTTTTGGTAGTACCATGGGGGCCAATATATAGACATGAAGACGATTGGCACATTATAATTTTTTTTCAAATACGTATTGCTATTTGAATTTTTTCCCGAGTACAATTTACTTCTTGATTTTCCTTTACCAATAAGGATTTGCAAATTAAAATCTATTTCCACATATGGATCCCTGAAATTTTCCTTTCAATTTCCTTTCCAAACAAAATTGTACTTTAATGTACCTACCAAATATTTTTCACCTGTTTGCAAAAGATTTTTGCTAGCATGACGAAGAACATAATCTTGAGGCTTGCCTTAGAACAATCACTATTATTTAATAGCAAGTAGAACTTTATTTTATCATTTATACTATGGCGGTGGCAATCTTATAATTATAGAAAAAGTGTATTACAAATTTCCCCTTGTCTCTCTTTCTAATCACAATGACATGAAATTCTCTACGATTATAACCGTACTCCTTGGAGCCCCGTCATGTCCCACAACGTGTGTTCCTTTTCATACTCCTTAATTGTGCTTAAAACTCACTAACTCTTAGGGTTCAACCATTTAACCTTGGTTTTTAGGGAAAACAATTATTAACAATATTAATTCTAAAGATTAAAGTTGTTAACCAAATCAATCATAAAAGTGTCATCATCGTAGTGAAAAAGGGGAGCTCCACTTCAATGCCGTGGAGCAGAGCTCCGACTCAAAATTAGTGGCTTATTTTATAAGCTACCTACAATTTTATATGTTCATGCAAAATGTAAGAGTTTTCTTGCCTTAAGTAGCTTGAAAATTTTCATTTACAAAAGTATCTCCCTTGTGTAATACCATACATATATTATTATTATTATTATTATTATTTAGCAACAACTCTTGCCCTTTAATATCTATAACCGTAAATATAAACGAGTCAATAGTTGTTGAAGGCGAACCTTGTGTTCCAAAAATACCCTCCTAAAATCCATTTCTTCCTTCTTTAAAATCATCCTCTACCACTGACAAGCTGCTTCATCCACAGTCCCACCGATATGGTGATACACTTGCCACCTGTCATCGCCGCACCGCTATCTCTGCACCGATCCCTCCACTGACGCATACACATACACATACACCCATCAATCTAGCATGCCGAAGCACAATTCTTTGCTTTATCAAAATCATATCATGTCCTTCGAGTAATCAAGAGCTTAAGAGATGAGAACATCTTCGTCTTCTATCTCAGGTTAGGGCATCCGTAGCTCTTGTTTTTGTTTTCCGCCAAAATGCAGATGCTTAGTGGGTTTCTACATCTATTTTTACCAGGTATTTTGTTTGTTTGTTTTTTTCCCTGAGAGCTGTGTAGCTCTTGCAGAGGGAGAGGGAAGTCTTTCTAGAGCAAGGGACGTCGCTAGCATTCTTCTTCTCTAAAGTAGTTTCAGTCCTAGGGCTAGGGCTTGAAATACAAGCTTTTAAAGCATTTTCATTTACCTTAGTACCTGATCCACAACTTGAATAAGGCTTCTTACAATAGCAAAGAGGTGATAAAGATTCATTCGAAAGATGACCCTTGCAAGAGGCAAGAGTTGATATCGAGATGCCTCTTATTGGATATCTGACCGGGCAATAGAGCAAAGCGGAAAGATCAATATTGAATTATAGTCAGGAAACAAGATTCGGTTCTTTATGAATTTGGATACACCGGAGATTTGTAAATTGGCGAGGTTGAATTGGGATTGGCGTCTGAGATTAGTTTTTGATTTCAAAGGTGGGTTTTTAATATGGATAGAAGGTTACATCTCAACTTTCCATGTTCTGATTAGAAGCTACAGAGATTTTGATTGGTTCGGATTTGAGTCTCTAGATGAAGGAAATAGAGAAGGATTCAACCTCCGCTAGTAAGTTGATTACTCTCCCTTTCTTACAATATTTTGTGCTGAATTTTGCTCACTGTAATTGGTGTTTGAATGCATTTGTTTTCTATTGCTTCATAGCACTTCTTAATGAGTTTTTAAGCTTTTTTTTACTGTGGATCGATTAGTGGTTTTCTAGTAGCATTTGTGAAATATTTGGTGTATGTGTTGTGCTTTTCTATGAGATTGTTTACCTATACGGAATTGTTAACTTAACCTGCATTAGGCTCACGATTTTCAGAAGTTACCAAAATTTATGGAAGATAAAGTGGGTATAGTGGCCTGGTAATACTTGGACTTAATGTTCTATGATCATATTCATTATTTATTTACTTTTTATATGGTATGATAATAAAATTAACGTTTATGATAACTATTTTTCAGGAATTTCCCAAATGAACCTATAAACTAAGAATTTAGTACAATTTAGATGGGATAGTAGTTTCTGGACAGGAACAATAAATGATTATTTCAATCAGATTGGTACATGTATTGGACAATTGTATTGTCTTAGATGGCTAGCTTGGGTAACATCTCAGACTCCTCCAAGCTTTATGGGGAACCTACAACCCATGAGGGATCCCCTGAAAGTATTGTGGTGTAGTTCCACGGGGAGAAACCCCCTTTTCTGAAAAAAAAATCAGTAATGGTTGTTGAATAATTACCATCATTCTGGACCTTTGCTAGAACAGTGGTTCTTTTTGTGGTTTTTGTTGAGCCCTAGTCCATTCCAGGGCCTGGACTTAGTCTCCAAGGTCCCTACCCACCTCCGTTGATTATCCCATATTACTTAGATCTCCTTAACCCTGATTAAAATGCAAAAATCAAGAAAAATCCAGAATGTCGGTACTGTATTTATCGACATTCTGGAATTTTTCATTAAAACCAATACCAGACCACTTTGGTCCCAATCCTGACCAAGCCCAAGCCTGAATCAAGCTCTTGCACATTCATAAGGGTCCCTAGACCATTAAGGCATCTCCCCTGACCTTTACCATGATTGCAAAGCCACTGCTACAGAGAACAATGGAAATGGCGGTATTTACATTAACACCAATTCTATTTCTCAAATGAATGGAATTGGCGGCACTATATCTACCGCAAATTCCAATATCCCCTTAATAGTGGTCTTGCACAAGGCCCAAACCAGGTAAGAGGTCATTTAGGCCTTGTCATGCCATTTAGGCCCATCTCAGACCCAACCATACCCTTAACTATGGTTAGTCTTAATCCCGATTCACTTTTAACCATAGTTAGACCATTTCTAACTTTGGAAAAATCACTAAAAATTCCAAAAAACCACAACTTGGCCTTTGGTTTGCCCTCGGGCATCTGCATTATCTGTAGTTGGCCGATTTAATCAAAGGTTAATCCCATTTTGACTCAAACCCTAATTGGGGTTAAAACTTTAACCCTAGTTAATCAATTTAACTTGAAAAAAGTCCCTACAAGATCTGAAATATGCAAAAATGGATCATAGACCCGACCTTGGCCATTTTTAACCATGGTCAATAGTTTAACCATGGTTAACTCACCCCCAACTACGGTTAACTGATTTTAATCATAGTTAAGCTCTTTTTAAGCCTCCAGGCTAAAATCCTAGCCTCCGGGTTCAAACCCTAGCCTCTGGGCTCAACCTTAGCCTCCGGGCCCTTGTCCTAGCCTCTGCACCCAATCTTTAGCCTCCAGGCTAAACCCTTGGCCTTCGGGCCCAATCCCTTAGCCTCCAGGTTAGTCATATACAACTCCAGTGCACTTGACCTCCCCAATCAATCAGCCTTAGTCCCCGGACTAAATCATAGCTACTTCGGTGAACACACACACCCCCCTTAACCCCAACACGGGTTCATGTGCTAGAACTACGCTCGGTCTAATCTCACCCTAGTGAGTACATAGGCAACCCTACTCGGGTTTGACCCTAGTTAAGATTTTCTCCTTTCTTTGATTAATATATTCTAAATATTTAGACATTTGATTAATTTTGACTTAACTTGGCTTATACATAGGGAGTAGTTAACCGTCTTAGACGAGTGTCTAACACCTTCTTCGGTACTTAATCGAACCTCTTACCATAACTCTAATATAGACCATTACCCATAATCTAATCAAAATCCCGGGACCTATCCCCAAAAATGAATAGGTGGCGACTCTCGGTCAAAAACCGGATGGGCGAAATCCGCGCTCACAAGATACACACTCCATTGATCAGTACTTAAATAACCTCACCCTCTAAGATACTACCATAGACATTCCTTCATTAGGGTTGTATACCGAATAACAGTCCATAGTCCAATGCAATAACTGTAGCGGCTTCTGCCCCTCTTGTTAAGTTATATGAGAAATTGATGATCTTAATGAGATTACATGTTATATATTAGCAATCTATAGAAGTTATAACATTAGACCAATTTTCATAATATTATGTTTTTTTGTTGGGAATATTACAATAGTGTATTAAATTTGGTGACAGATTATTTATGATAATTAAGCAAAAAATGAGATTAAGGGGTATAACGGCTGCAGTTACCATTATAAGTACGGTAAAAAAACTGCTTAGTGTCAACTGGTATAACATGCCATTAAATCCTCGGTAATCTATAAATATTAGTTAAAAAGAAGGTTTAATTAGTGTGGTGATTTTGACATGGAGGATGAATAAAATAAAAGAATCCTGATACCAGCTCCCCCACGGAATACGAGCCCCAAACGAAATCCCATAAGAAAAGAACCTTGGAGTCGGATCTTGAAAATGTCAACTAGAAGACCCCTCCACTCTTTGTGATCTATTTTATATGTACTCTCTACCAACTCAGGATTACTAGGACGACTAAAAGCATAAAAAAAAACAAAGTTCAGCATATTTTACAATAATCTAAATCTAAAAGCTTCTAATGGTATGTGATGCAGTAAACTTTCACTTATAAACACAGCTTATATACTCATTTTTTAATATACATATTTTTTTTTTCCATAAATATCTCTTCCCAAGGCAAATTTTGGGTTGACTGTTCAACGGAGCTTCAGTTCATAGTTACTCTCCAAAAAAAAAAATTGAGATCATGTTACCATTCACCACCTTGATATGGTGAGAAAGGCCTCATATGGCTCTTGAATGTATCAAGTGGCATTGGATTAGTACTGTTGAATTGCAACCTATAGCACCTAATTCTCAATGCGTATCTTGTATAGTATAAAGAAAATTCCAACTCCCTTCTCGCTCTTGTAAGTTGTGACCATGTCTTGCCAAGATGGCAGTCTGGACAGTTGGAATGATTTTTCTCATCGTGGGATACAGTTGATTGTGATTTGAGATGATTTGCAGTGTGGACGAGCCACAATTTGACATTTTTTTCTCATGGATGACTAATTAAAAGTGATTACACAATTAAGCCTTCTTAAAATATAAATAAATAATCTGAGTCTTATATAAAAACAAGAAAAAGTACCACGTCATGATTGACTGAATTCTTCAAAGCAAGCGTCTGCCTAGGCTCCTAGCCGCTTCTCTGATTGGGCATTTACAAAATATAATTAAAAAAAACCAAATTCTCCAAAACTAAGTAAACACATCTAATATCACCAAACCAATTTTTTTTTTGCGAATCCCACATGTCAATAAACACACCTCCCTCCATTCAAAATGAAGTAGTAGTTACTCCACGGAGACTCCTTATGCCTTCTCAATGCTATATATATATATATATATATATGGAGCATAGAAACGCATAGTTAAAAATAATAATAATAATTAAGGATGCAGATCTTCCCTCTTGAATCAAAAGAAACCCAAGATACCGAAACCATGAAGAAAATATGGTGACGGATTTCTCGGGTAATCTTCCCCAATCAATATATGGCACTCAATCTCAACATCCTCCATCTCCCCCATTCTGGCTTTAGATATCTGGTAGATCGCCGATCTGATTAGGGTGCCATCATTTTTGATGGATATGAATCACACAATATGAGAAGGAAAGAGAGAAACCTTTATATACAAAAGTCAAACTTAATCAAGGCAAAACTTTGAGACAAGATAGAACATAACCTTAATACACAATAGACTAAAATTGAATTAGCACAAAACCTTGAGACGAGTGAGAAGAACCCATGAAGGACAACTAGTGATGAGAATAGATCCCATGGAGGCCAATTTATAGACGGGAAGAAGAATATTAGTGTCTTTTAAATTTTTTGAAATACGTATTGTTATTTGGTTTTTTCCGAATACAAATTTACTGCTGGATTTTCCTTTACCAATACTGATTTGCAAATTAATTTTATTTCTACATACAAATCCCAGAAAATTTCCTATTCCAAATAAAGATTGTACTTTAATGTGCTTACCAAATGCAGATTGCAATTTAGATTTGGAGTTTTTAAAAGAACCTCTATCTTTTTCAGCTATTTGCAAAAATGATTTTGCTAGCATGACCGAGCACATGATGCTGTGGCTTGCCTTAGATCAATTCACTTTTTTTCTTTTCAATAGCTAGTAGCAGTTTATTTTATAAGCTACTTACAATTTTACTCGTTCTTAAACTTTCAAAACTTAGACCTTTTCATGCCCTAGTTAGCTTATAAAATTTCATTTGCAAAAGTTTCTCCCTTCTAAAATTCATATTCTTTTTTTTTCTTTTCCTTTTTTTGTTAAATGACTACTCTTGCCTTCCTTATATTCACTTGTTAAATGACAAATATCACCACATTAGACCTCATGAAGAATGTGGGATCAAGTCGGATAGGGCCAAGTCTAGGTAAATATATGAACTCATTTATAAGTTGATCTAGAAAATAAAAATCCAAACCCATGATGGAAATAGATTTTCTTTGGTTGAGTAAGAATACCTTCAACATGAATCCAAACCCCTAAAACTAGACATCATCACTATTTGACATCTCAATTATGAGTGTATCCAAGCCGAGCCAGCTCAAAGGCTCAGCTCAATCAAGCCGAGTTCAAGCTTGAAAATTGACTCGATTTAGCCGAGCTGTTTTTTCAAACATAGAATGTGTTCAAGTCAAGCTTGAGCTAAGGCCTGCTAGATTCAACTCAGCTCGACTCGATTCGGCTCAACTCGAATATTTTATATATATATATATATATATATAAAATAAATTATTTCAAGCTGAGCTCAAGCTTGGCTCAGCTCGAATATTACACCCTTAACCTCAACAACATATTATGATTATCAGCTTAGAATAAATTCAATAATAAGAAACCATGAGAACCTTGGAAGTTACCGATCTCCGTACATACACAATCTCCGAAACCACAACCACTACTTCTTCATCCAATGATATTGTATGATCTAGTCCCAATGCGTGATGTCTTGTAAGACTGTAAATGAACGAACAAATTTTCAGATTTCTGTCTTGACTTTCCTTTTTTGGGTATGTCAAATAGGGGCCAACTCTCTATAGAGAGGACCATCTGTCAAAGACAATTGGCTTCCCTTGTCTGGGAAACTTGACAGAGTCCTCTTAGAGGGCCCTATACTGATTTTCCCCCTTTTGGAGAAAAGCCTCTGATCCCAATTGAAAAGAGATGAGAGAATAACTCTCCCTTCAATAAAAGGATGTCAGTTGGCATCCCTACACTAGAATTGAGGACAAAGTCCTCATCCCTATCAAAACTGGGGTGCCATGTGACGCCCTATGACCAGGCTTCAAAGAGGGGATCCTTATCTTATGATCCCCGGAATCAAGGGGATATTCTTTTGAGATCCTCTACCACCTGACAGACATCTATTGACTATCATCTGATGATCAATGATGTTCCATGGGTTACCCGCATCAATTCCTTCGGGATTGGCATAGAAGGCTATCTGGGAGGGTTAATCCCCTTGGGTCAGGACAAGTGTCAGCCCCTTGGGGGTTGACACTGAAAGTCATCTAAGAGAGTCAATCCTCTCGGATTAAGGATAGTTGTCAACCCCAGGAGGGTTGGAACCAAAGCTTATCCGAGAGGTTCATCATCCTCACGGATTAGGGACAACTGTCAACCCCATGGAGGTTGGCACCAAAGCCTATCCGAGAGGTTCATCATCACGGATCAGGGAGACAGATGTCAATCCCCTGGGGAGTGACATAATAGGTCTATCCGAGAGGTTTATCCTCTCAAATCAAGGACAGTTGTCAACCTCAAAGGGGTTGGAACCAAATGTTTATCCAAGAGGTCTATCTCCTCGGATTAGGGACAAGTGTCAATCTCTATTGGACTAATGCTGAGCATGTCCTTGAGACATGATTACCAAAGTCGTCAACATTTAATGCTAACAGACAACTACGATGGCACGTGTCGCAGGCCCGTGTGAATCTCAACTGCCCCTCAGGGGCAGTGAGAAGGTGTGTATAGGTGCATGAGCACATGCACAATAAACAATGACATTTCACTACCCACAGTTAACAAATGATTAATACGAACACTAGGTAAATGATAACACCTATAATTATTATTATTATTATTATAATAATAATAATAATACAAAATAGAATTTGGGTATCCAGATCACTTATCATTCCAATAGACAATTTATTAAAGTATTAAAACACTTCAAAATCAATAAAATAAAATATAAAAAAGGATATGGCGTACCAAAATCTGCCAAACACTTCAAAATCCACAGGTTATGGTTGTTATTTTCATCCTTCAATATCTATGTAGAGCACGAGTAGTATACACGACATTTAGGGGGCGTTTGATAAAACTTAAAATAAGCGCTTATTGACTTAAGGGGGATTTAATAACTCTAAATAAAATAGGTAGAGCTTATGTAAAAAGTTGGTTTATTTAAACTTTAGATTGTTAAGTTAAAGTTTAATTGGACGTCTAAATCTTTTCGAAGCAGAGGTTTTACCTCTAAAGAAAAACGTATACCATATCTTCTTATTATTTTAGAGGTAAAACCTCTATTTCAAAAAAATTTAGACATCTAATTAAATTTAACTTGATATTCTAAAGTCTAAATAAGCTCAAAATTCAAATGATCTTAAGCCTTTTTTAAAAAACCTTAGATTATACATATTCAGGTATATGCATCACATGGTCGAGAACATCAAACAAATCAGTATACAAATCTCACATACGCACTATAAAGCCAAAAATCACATGGTTATAGATATTTAAGCCAGCTGATCAGAGTTACAACAAAAACAAAATAGGTATAGAGTGTTTAAATGTCAAGCAACATACTATTTACATACTATTTATAGGCTCCTAACAAATATTAAACCTTATCACATGATTGTTCACGTTATGTTCCGGTTGGATTGGGCATGGCTGTTTCCAAGAAAGGAAGAGAGAGAGGAAGGAGAGAGACGTGTATTTTTATTTTAACATTTTTCTGGTGATGTTTATTTTTATTTTAACATTTTTTTGGCAATGCATCTCCAAACATGATATGCACCTCGACCATTCCATCTCAAAAGATCAGCTTGTCAACGAGAAGGGGTCTAGTTACTTAATCCAGGCACGCTTCTGAACCGACATACACGGCAGAGATTTAGAGGACCTTCAGCCATGTGGCCGCCACGAAGGGCGGGCCCCATAATCCAACCCTAGGTATCTTTCCCGAAAAATGCCCCGATGCGACTAAAACCCAAGACGTATGTGGTACCTGCTTTGATACCAAATGATTTGCACCTCGACCATTCTACCTCAAATGACCGGTCAGTCAAGGGAAAGAGAGTCTAATTACTTAACTCAAATACACAACAAAATAAAATATCAATATTAGATAGAAGGTCTTGTTGGCATAGAACAACCTCCTCTGGAGGGAATTACAGAAAGAAGCATCCAAATGGACAAGAGCGCTCCAGTGAAATTTGCTACACATTGAGAGCATTCTTGGTGGCTCCGGTTCAGATCATCCTTATAAGAGACTTAGAAATTCAGTCAGATGGTTAAAAGGGAACAGTTTAAGTACAAAGAGGAGCTCTGCTTCACGGTTTTGAGCGGAGCTCCCCTTTTTACATTGGGAGGGTGGCAATGTTATAGTTATGTGTTGGCAATTTACCCTAACCTTTCTCAATAATTACAATTGTGTCACCGCCCTTGTGTACATAAGGGAGCTCCGCTTCAACACCGTGAAGAAGAGCTCCGGCTCAAAATTACTCTCTAACCCTATGTTTGGTTGCTGAGAAAATTAATGAAAACATGGAAAAGAAAAGAAAAGAAAATTAGATAAAACATAGCTAAGAATTGTATTAGAAATATAAAATTCTTTTTTCTTTTCCATATTTTCACCTATTTTCTTGGCAACCAAACATAGCACAAAGAAAGATGCTGACGGGATATCTCGGTTATTGTTCCCCAATCAATATTCGGCACTTGACTTCTACATTCTCCATCTCGTCATTGTTGTAGATATCTGATAAATCGTTGATAGGATTACATTGCCGTTAATGTGATGGACGTAAATTCACACATGATAGAGAAACCTTAATATAAATAAGACTGAAAAAGTTTATAGAGCAAAACCTTGAGACGAGTCAATGAAGGATGACTAGTGACGAGATCCATGGAAGCCAATTTATAGAATGAGACATGATAGGTGCTTTTTAATTTATTTGCTTTTGAAATACACATGCTATTTAATTGGAACAGTAGTCTGGACTGGCCCAAGACCTGCCCAGCCCAACCCACATTACGGATGGGCTGGGCTGAAGTTCTAGTGGGCTGACTTGGGGCCAGGCTCAAATCTATGCTTGAAGTTGAGTTCGAGCTGACCCTGACTCACCCCGAGATCAATGCCCGTACTCATGCATATAATTATATATACTTCTCTTAAATATTTATTTATAAACATAACCAAAATGAAATATTGACCATTTATGAGATCTAATGGAAATGTTTATTATCCCTCTCACTTCCCCATTCTAGAAGACTACAACAACTAAGGCTTCTTTTCTTTTGTTTTTTTCTCTTGGTTGTTAAAAACAACTAAGGCTACACTCAAGCCAAGCTAAAGGGAACACACGTTGGGCAAAGAGGCTATCCCTGAGTAACTTACTCGGGCTTTAGCCGGAGTAAATCTGTTGCCTTTTTGTTTGAGTTTTGATATTTTTTTTGGCCTTTTTGGTTGAGCTTGGATATTTTTGGATCCGAGTAAGAAATATGTTCAACATGAGACCAACTCTTATATACACGAAATAAAAAAGGAAAATTCAAACCCAACCCAGTGAAGAACCTCCTTAATCAAAACTGCCTGCCTAATCTAAATAAAGTAAATAACTATATACTAATTAATTATTTTCAAATTACAATAACAATAATAATTAATATTTGGTGATTAGTATTAAGCATAGTTCAAAAATTCGGTGAGCCACCCGAGTAACTCAGTCGAGTTATTCGATTCGACTGAATTTAGAGTTGAGACACCTCAAAACTTGAAGGGGACACTATTTGCCGAGTTACTCAAGTGATTCGGTTAAATCAAGCCGAGTTTTTTGACTCGCCAGATTAATTCAAGTCATGAAATTGTATTTTTATCATTTTTTTCAAACCTAAACTCGAACGTCATATTATTTTTACATCATATTTTTTTCGATCTACAAAGACAACCTACTATGGGTTCTGTTAAACCTATTTTTTAGGTTTGAGACTGTAAAATCAACATATTTTGAGTTCTTTTAACCCAGGATTTTTAAGTTATTACATATATATTCTAAGTTGGATCGAGTCGAGTTTTCCGAGTAACTTCGAGTTGAGTCGAGTTGAGTTTTTAGATTTTTGAACCATGGTATTAAGTATATATATAAAATTAAGTATTATGACCTAATGGATCAAGGATACCAACTCAAACTCGATCCAATTACAAAGCGAGTTATAAAATCAAAGGAAAAATTGGTGAATGAGTGCACAACCTCATCTCAAACACGTTAAAAATGGAAGGTGGACTGATGAATTGGATCACAATTTGCCACCATTTACTCGAATCCAACCTCGATTGGATGCCTTAGAAAACTTTGTCTGAAAATTTTGTCACATAGCATACATGGAGAACCGCACATCAGGATTTTATTTATTTATTTATTTGGATCTAATGACCCTTCACATTATATTTCATCAAAACGTGTGAGGCATATATACAACTTGCCTATGCATCCACAATGACAGGAGACATTTTTTACCCCAAAAATTGTTTTTGACATGCGGGTCCCCCTTTGACCGCCCCTAGCAATTATAAACAAATGGTATTTTGTTATATTTCTTGTTTTATTATATGACGATATTAGGCAACAAGAACAGTTACTAAGAAGTAAATTTTGTGCAATGATAGAATATAGAAAAGGATTTTGGACTGAAATTACCAAATTTGCCTATAAAGATTGAATCTAGTTGTATTGGTGTTTAAAGTGAATTTCTTTATGTAATATTATAAAGTATTCATTGGAAGTGTTGCAAAATATGCATTGAAACCCATAATTATGGAACCAATAAAGACCGAGATTCACTCGCATTTTGGTGGGGTGTCAAAAAAAAAATGAGTCCAGCGACTCAGGCCTTACGACACTGGTTTATTTAGTTTCCTTAACATGAACTAGATAGCTTCTGCCCAGTCCATTACCAGCACCTCATCTCCACCGGTTATGGACTAATGGTTGAGATTTTAATGCAATGGCAACTTGGGGCTCGTTTGGCATCACTCTTAAGGAACAAATCTTTATTCCCTGAAAATAGAAACTTAAGTACTGTGTTTGTCAGAAAAAATTCTAGAAATGTTTTTATTTTGGAGTAAGAATTGAGAAGTAAAAATTTGTCACTTTTCAAAACTATTTCTTAAATAAACTCTCTCACACGAGACATAATTTTTTTATTTCTTTTTTAGAAATTATTTTTCCTTTATTCTCTTATTTTTATATTTTATTCATCCGAACTTATTTTTGTTCTTAGAACAGATCTTAGCTTATTGCTACCAAACGAGTTTCAACACAGAATTAATCTTGGCTTATTGTTGCCAAACGAGTTTCAACATAGAATTAATCTTACGAATGCATTCTTGGGAAGAACAATTCTTCTTGAGAACATGAAAATTGGTAGAATTCAAACCAAACGAACCCTTAGGTTAGGTTACGCTCCCTAATTTATAAGCCCAGAATTTGAATTGGGGACAGTCATTAAAAATCTTAATGAAAAGCTGAATTTGTTATCTCATATCTTACTTTTTAGTGGAAAATATCAATTGAAATAGAGTAGTAGTATGTACATGGCATTTAGTGACATTTAGACCATGTGGGTATTGGGTAATGCTAGTCACACTCTTTTCCTAGTGCACTCTCCTCTTATTGCGGACTAGAGGATATGGATTTTGTGTAGGCAATTGTGGGCTCTACTATCCAAAGTTGAAAAGAGTATAATAGAGGAGAGTGAGGCTAGCAAAATCATTGGTTATACATGCCACATGTTTGGGCACACAAAAAAAAAATCAAACTATGAATCCCTTATACGCCCCAGTGTACCACATGGCCACAAATTAGCTTGATAGTAGATCTCAGGACATATGGATCAGGCTGATCAACTTGAAAGATTCTCAAATCAATCTTGATTAGGTATCACATTGAATGCCATCTGGCCCACTGAGTCAGATGACTAGCTCACCCTCAATGAACCCACATGCTAAAATTCAACTTGGACAGCTAAATACAGGTGGTGATCTTGGGGATCTGTCATCACGATCTTTGTGATCAGGCCCATAGAGTCCATGGATTAAGAAACCTTCGGTTCAGGTCCGTTCGATAAATACATTCAAATACAACGGCTATAAATCATCTATCAAGATCATCCTTGGATTTCGATTCATCACGTGATGAGCCAATCAATAATGGGGTCTAGAATGCTGATCATCTTGGTCCTTGGGTGTCGGATTCTAGTGGGTATATATATCCTTCACCAAGACTAAGTGAATTCGTTCACCTTCACTTGTCAAATGTAAAGCCAAATGTGTAATTCAAAAGTACTTGAATTATAAAAATGAAACAAATCTAAAATGCCATTTGGCTCATGAGACACTTGCTCACCCTTGATCTACCCACGTGCTGAAATTCAAATTGACCAGCAAAAATCAGATGATGAAATTTGAGTTTCTATCATCTTGAGCTTCTAATGATCAGGCCATAGATGTCGGGTCATCTTCCCCAATCACTATTCAGCACTTGATGCTAATATCCTCCATCTCCCAGTTCCTGGGTTAGATATTTGGTAGATCGCTGGTCCAATTTTATGGATGCGAATCACACACATGAGAGAGAGAGAGCTTAATCTACTAAAGACTGAATTGGAGCAAAAACTTCACATGAGAGAGGAGAACCCATGAAGGATAACTAGTGACCAGATTGTAAGCCAATTTATAGAAAGGAAGATGGTAGGTGCATTTTAATTTTTATCAATTAAATATTTCTATTTTATTTTTTCCCAAATACAAATATACTGTTTTTCTTTCCTTTACAAATATAGATATACAAATTAATTTACTTTCTATATATAACCACAATTAATCTCCTTTCCAAATAAAGATCGCAGTTTAATGTTCCTACCAAATGCAGATTGCAATTTAGTTTTGGTGTTTTTGTATGAATCTCCATCTTTTTCAGCTATTTTCTAAAAGCATTTTACTGGAAGGATTGTGTGTGCATGCCTAAGGCCGAGGCCTCTCCTTGGAATAATTAATGTCTTTTTTTATTTTCAATAGCAAAAAATAGTTTATTTTATAAGCTGAGAGTTGGCGTGCGCATTCGTAGATAATCTAGTTATTTATAATAAAATAATATATTTATTATAATAAAAAAGTAATAGCATAAAAATTTGGGAGTCATTTTAGAAAGAAAATTTGGGAGTCATTTTCGAGAAAAGATTTTGAGGACATTTGGGAAAAAAAATTTGAGGGACATTTTCGAAATCAAAAATTTGATGAACATTTTTAGTAAAAAAAAAATTGAGGATGTTTTGAGTATAGAAACTTTAGGGGCATTTCATAAATAAAAGAAAAAAAGTTCTTACATTTTGGAAAAATAAAAGTTGAGAAATATATTTGAAAAAAAAATGTCTTCGGGAGGATTATGCAAAAAAAAAAACCTTGAGGGATTGGGTATAGAAACTTGAGGGGAATTTTGGAGAAGAAAAACTTTGGGCTATTTTACTTATAAAAATTGACTTGATGTCATTTTTTAAAAAAATTTATACCAAAAAAAAGTGGGTGGTGGTACGCGCACCTCAACCTTTACTACCCCAAGTTATAAAAAGCTCTTTAAAAGTCAAGTTATCCATTGTAAGGAAAGGAAATGACGATAATGCCCTCTTCATTCTTATTCATCCGATTTTCCATAATCCTATATTTGGTTACCAAGAAAATACGTAAAAACATGGAAAAGAAAAGAAAATTAGACAAAACACAACTAAAAATTATACTAGAGATCTAAAATTTTATTTTATTTTTCTTGTTTTCATCTATTTTCTCAGCAACCAAACATAGCATAAGGGTTTTAACATTTTACTAGGGGGGTTGCCGTTTAAAATTGCATACTTTTGTTGTATTACGTATTATATGCATATTGTCATATAATATCCGTTTAATAGGCGAATGACGTAAAACACATAGCTGTACACGTATTTTTGTCATACTTTTATCATGTTAAATGCATATTTCGTATCAAATGATTGTTATTAGTTAATATTCTGATTTTTATTTTTTTATAATTAGGGGTTTT
This sequence comes from Tetracentron sinense, assembly GCA_015143295.1. Lineage (NCBI taxonomy): Eukaryota > Viridiplantae > Streptophyta > Magnoliopsida > Trochodendrales > Trochodendraceae > Tetracentron > Tetracentron sinense. Next base: position 6,586,119 of record CM026556.1, on the reverse strand, counting down.
TGCATATTAGCTGTTGTGTTATACATGCTTTGCAAATACACTGTTATGTGGAATAGTTTTGCAAATTAACTCATGGTTTTGCAACAGTTAGACAAACTACTTTAATCCCTAATTTTGTTAGCCTTCCGTTGGTTATTGATAGGAATATGATTACTATGCCCTTCTGATATTTCTTAACCTCACAAAACCTTTAACTACCCTTAAACTATGGTTAATAATTTTTAATCCTTGTGATTAAGATTCACATCCTTAGGGATTTGGGATAAAGCATCTAATCCTGGTTTAAAAAATATATATTTGCCCATTTAATTTCCTTTAACTTAGGTTAAAATATACTAACCCTTAGAGTTAAAGCATCTAACCTTAGTTTTAAAAGAAAAAAAATTAACATTTCTTCAACTCCCTTTAACTGTGGTTAATATCTATTAAAGCATCTAACCATGATTTTTAGAAAAAATTAATGTGTCCCTTTTTAACTCCCTTTAACTATGGTTAAGATTCACTCACCTTAGGGTTAAAGCATTTAACTTTGGTTTTTAGAAAAAAAAAAATTAAGGTGTCCTCTTTTAACTCCATTTAATTGTGGTTAAGATCAACTAACCATTAGGGTTAAAGGATCTAACCTTGGTTTTTAGAAAGCAAATTGAAATAATTTAACCTATTTTTTAACTCCCTTTAACTGTGGTTAGGGTTCACTAACCCTTATGGAAGGGGACATGTTAATTTATTTTGAAATACCAAGGACCAAGGTTAGATGCTTTAACCCTAAGCGTTAGTTGATCTCAACCACAGTTAAAGGGAGTTAAAAGGGGACAACATAAATTTTTTATTATTTTTTTCTAAAAACCAAAGTTAGATGTTTTAACCCTAAGTGTGAGTTAATATTAACCATAGTTAAAGGGAGTTATAAAGGGACACGTTAATTTTTTCTAAAAATTAAGGTTAAATGTTTTAACCCTAAGGGTTAATAAATCTTAACCGCAGTTAAAGGGAGTTCAAAGAGGGACACATTAATTTTTTTCTTTTAAAACCAATATTAAATGCTTTAACTCTAAGGGTTAATGTATCTTAACCTAAGTTAAAGAGAGTTAGAAAAGGACGCGTTATTTTTAAAAAAAAAACCGAGGTTAGATGCTTTATCCCTAAGGTTGTGAATCTTAATCACAAGGGTTAAAGCTTATTGACCATATTTTAAGGGTAATTAAAGGCTTTGTGAGGTTAAAAAATATCATAAGGGCATAATAGTCATAATCCTATCAATAACAAACGGAAGCCTAACGAAATTAGGGCTTGAGGTTGTTTGTCTAACTGTTACAAAACCATGAGTTAATTTACAAAACTGTTTCTTATAACAGTGTATTTGCAAAGTTGGTAAAACACAACAGTTGATATGCAAAAACCCTTTTATAATTATTAATTATTTTTTAATTTTCTCATACTTTTGTCGTATAATATAACACTATTACTTCTCGAACTGATAATTGCTGCCCCGTACTTGATAACTATGAATGAAAGAGGCCTTAATGTGCTAAAAACTGAAAAAAGTATTAGAGCAAAACCTTGGGGAGGAGTGAGAAGAACCCAAGAAGGATGACTAGCTAGTGGCGAAATCCATGGAAGCCAATTTATAGACTGTAAGATGATTGGTACTTTTTAATTTTTTTTTTTTTTTTTCAAGTACACATGGACCCGAAACCATAAAGACTAAGATTCAATAGCTTCTTGGTAGGGGTGACAAACAAATGAGGCCAGCAATTTCAGCGTTTACTACATTGGTTTCTTTAGTTCCCCTTAACATGGGACGTTCACTGGTCTTTTTTATCCTTATTTATTGAATATTATTCTATTAAATATAATAATAATTTGGTATTTTCATATGGTAACAATGAACCTTTTTTCTGTGAGATGGAGAAAGCGACTGAAAAATAAACAATTAATCCCTTGTGAGAGACCGCAATAGTTTCTGTAAGATAACGAGTAATGAATAAATAATTGAGTTTTTAAAAAAAAGGGTTGGTGCACACACCAAATTTGTTGACAATACACTACTCTCACAGCGACTGCTACTTTTTTGTTTCCAGGTGATACCACAACACACTGTTTACCCAATTTTGGCGGGGCTACCGGAGGGAACTGCGACCAAGATTGTAGCTACTGAAGAGACTGCCATAAGGGGGTTGTTCTAGTACCGATCTTATGATTGACCTTTTGAAGATTCACCATAAACATGGGTAGTGATCCTCTCTGTATCAAGGCTGCTGGAGATCAAATATGCTCTTGTTGGTGGTAATTTTTCAATGAAGAGTGTGGTTGCATGCAAGCAAAATTCCTAACAGAAAATAGAATTCTAGTAGTGTTGAAGCTCCTATCGTTGGCGGATGGTGACAGATTTTTGGGGTTATCTTCCTCAATCAATATCCGACACTTGAACTTGACACCCTCCATCTCTCAATTCTACCTTTAGATATTTGGTAGTAGGGCTGCACAAAGCCTGACCGGCCCGTTGGTGTGGCTCGGCTCGGCCCGGTTCGGCTTGAGATTAGCCCGAATTTTAGGCTCGAACGGGTCAAGTCAAGCCTAAAAAAACCCAAAAACTCCATCAAGCCGAGCTTAGGCCAACCCCTATGCGGCTCGGCCCGCCTCGATTGATGCTCGAGTCAGCCCAAACCATGGTATTAAGTACATATATAAAACTAAGTATTATGACCTAATGGGTCCAAGGATACCAACTCAAACTCGATCCAATTACAAAGCGAGCTATAAAATCAAAGGAAAAATGGGTGAATGAGTGCACAACCTCATCCCAAACACGTTAAAATTGGAGGGTGGACTGATGAATTGGATCAGAATTTGCCACCATTTACTCGAATCCAACCTCGATCGGATGCCTTAGAAAACTTTGTTTGAAAATTTTGTCACATAGCATAAATGGAGAACCGCACATCAGGATTTTATTTATTTGTTTATTTGGATCTAAAGACCCTTCACATTTCATCAAAACGTGTGAGGCATATATACAACTTGCCTATGCATCCACAATGACAGGAGACATTTTTTACCCCAAAAATTGTTTTTGACATGCGGGTCCCCCATTGACGGCCCTAGCAATTATAAACAATTGGTATTTTGTTATATTTCTTGTTTTATTATTTGAAGATATTAGGTAATAAGAACAATTACTAAGAAGTAAATTTTGTGCAATGATAGAATATAGAAAAGGATTTTGGACTGAAATTACTTAAGATCGCAAATCCCAAAATTGCCTATAAAGATTGAATCTAATTGTATTGGTGTTTAAAATGAATTTCTTTATGTAATATTATAAAGTAATCATTGGAAGTGTTGCAAAATATGCATCGAAACCCATAATTATGGACCCAATAAAGACCGAGATTCACTCTCATTTTGGTGGGGTGACAAAAAAACAATGAGTCCAGCGACTCAGGCCTTACCACACTGGTTTCTTTAGTATCCTTAACATGACCTTGATAGCTTCTGCCCAGTCCATTACCAGCACCTCATCTCCACCGGTTATGGACTAATGGTTGAGATTTTAATTCAATGGCGACGTAGGGCTCGTTTGGCATCACTCTTAAGGAACAATTCTTTATTCCATGAAAATAGAAACTTAAAAATTTGCCACTTTTCAAAACTATTTCTTGAATAGGCTCTCTCACACAAGACATAATTTTATTTTTTTTTAGAAATTATTTTTCCTTTATTCTCTTATTTTTATATTTTATTCTTCCGAACTTATTTTTGTTCTTAGAACTAATCTTGGCTTGAGAACATGAGAATTGGTAGAATTGATACCAAACAAACCCTTAGGTTGCGCTCCCTAATTTGTAAGCCAAGAATTTGATCTGGGGGCAGTCATTCAAAATCTTAATGAAACGCTGAATTTGTTATCTCATATCTTACTTTTCAGTGGAAAATATCAATTGAAATAGAGTAATAGTATGTACATGGCATTTAGTGACATTTAGACCATGTGGGTATTGGGTAGTGCTAGTCACACTCTCCTCCTATTGCACTCTCCCCTTATTGAGGATAAGAGGATAAGGATTTTGTGTAGGCGATTGTGGGCTCTACTATCCAAAGTTGAAAGAGTATAATAGAGGAGAGTGGGGCTAGCAAAATCATTAGTTACGCATGCCATATGTTTGGGCACACAAAAAAAAAAAATCAAACTATGAATCCCATATACGCACCAGTGTACCACATGGCCACAAATTAGCTTGATAGTAGATCTCAGGACCTATGGATCAGGTTGATCAACTTGAGAGATTCTCAAATCAATCTTGATTAGGTATCACATTGAATGCCATTTGGCCCACTGAGTCAAATGACCAGCTTACCCTCAATGAACCCACATGCTAAAATTCAACTTGGCCAGCTAAATACAGGTGGTGATCTTGGGGATCTTTCATCATGATCTTTGTGATCAGGCCCATAGAGTCCATGGATTAAGAAACCTTCGGTTCAGGTCCGTTCGAAAAATACACTCAAATACAACGGCTATAAATCATCTATCAAGATCATCTTTGGATTTCGATTCATCACGTGGTGAGCCAATCAATAATGGGGTCTAGAATGCTGATCATCTTGGTCCTTGGGTGTCAGATTCTGGTAGGTATATATATCATTCACTAAGACTAGTGAATTTGCTAACCTTCACTTGTCAAATTGTCAAATGTGTAATTGGAAAGTAATTGAATTATAAAAATGAAACAAATCTAAAATGCCATATGGCCCATGAGACACTTGCTCACCCTTGATCTACCCACGTGCTGAAATTCAAATTGACCAGCAAAAATCAGGTGATGAAATTGAGTTTCTTTCATCTTGAGCTTCTGATCAGGCCATAGAGCCCATGGATTAAGAAACCTCTGGGTTACGTCTGTTAAAGGGCCGGGCTAGGGTAAGGCCTAGGTGTTACTGGGCCCAGCCCTCATTCATAGAGGGGAGGCCATAGCCTAGCCCTAGCCCTCAAAAGGCTCAAGGGCAAAGGCAGAGCCAGGACCGAAAAACACAAAACAAAAAAACGTATATCATGTTTTAGTAATTTTTTCTCGGAGTCAAATCCTCTACGGTGATAACCGGATTTGGCAAATCCGGTTATTACCCCTAGAGGTTGCCACGTGTCTCCTTTGACACCCCTTAACCATGGGTAAGGTTCACCCACCCGTAGGGTTCACCCAACCATTTTTGTTTTTTTTTTTAAATATTAATTCTTTTTTTAAAATTAAAAAACTGTTTTTTGAGTTTTTTTTAATATTAAAAACAGTTTTTTAATTTTAAAAAAAAGAATTAATATTTTAAAAAAAAAACCAAAAATGGGTGGGTGAACCTTAGGGGTGGGTGAACCTTACCCACAGTTAAGGGGTGTCAAAGGAGATGCATGGTGACCTCTAGGGGTGATAACCGGATTTGCCAAATCCGTTTATCACCGGAGATGATTTGGCTCCTTTTTTCTATATTGATTGCCGATTTAACAAGTAACCCACCTTTATTAGGTCTTGGGACCAACAAGGTAATATGAGAATGGCTAGCCTCATACACATTTATGTTACAGTGCGGGTTAGGTTCAATTTATAATGAGGGAGGTTGGTTAGAAATGATCACCGATCAAGATCATCTTTTGTGTTCGAGTCATCACGTGGTAGGCCAATCACTTGCGGGTCTAAAAAGGCATCCACAAAATCCACTACCTTAAATTTGATGGAGATATATCCTAAGATCATCCATAAACACAATCCCAACACCAACACTGATCACGACAACACATATAGATGAAAGAAGGATCACACTTGCATTCGTAAACCTCACCTTAAAACAATTACCATGGTGGAAAGTAGGCCTATGGTTTTGAAATGGCAAGAAACATGAAATTTTATAGGCTGCCGATATGATGTTTGGATATTAAAACCGTAATATTTTATAAGCAATGTATAAAATATCACATGAAATAATATATAATCCTCCAAGCAAGAATTAAAAAAAAAACTAGTAGTACTGCAGTAGGCCACCCCATTAAGTCATGGGAACATAGGAAAAGTGGTCAGATAAACAGATATGCCATCAAGTATATCGCACATAATAGACTGCACCTCCGAAGTGGAACCTCAAATTGGCTCTCTAAGACCAGCAATGATAGCCTTTGAATCAGATTCGCAACCAAATGCAGGCAGTGTCCGGAGGAAAAACCATTAAAGGTAGATGTCGGGTCATCTTCCCCAATCACTATTCAGCACTTGATGTTAATATCCTCCATCTCCCAGCTCCTGGGTTAGATATTTGGTAGATCGCTGGTCCAATTTTATGGATGTGAATCACACACATGAGAGAGAGAGCTTAATCTACAAAAGACTGAATTGGAGCAAAAACTTCACATGAAAAAGAAGAACCCATGAAGGATGACTAGTGACAAGATTGTAAGCCAATTTCTAGAAAGGAAATGGTAGGTGCATTTTAATTTTTATCAATTAAATATTTCTATTTAATTTTTTCTCAAATACAAAATTTACTGTTTTTCTTTCCTTTGCAAATAAAGATATTCAAATTAATTTACTTTCTGTATATAGACCACAATTAATATCCTTTCCAAATAAAGATCGCAGTTTAATGTACCTACCAAATGCAGATTGCAATTTAGTTTTGGTGTTTTTGTATGAATCTCCATCTTTTTCAGCTATTTTCTTGTGTGTACATGCCTAAGGCCGAGGCCTCTCCTTAGAATAATTAACGTCTTTTTTTGTTTTCAATAGCAAAAAATAGTTTATTTTATAAGCTGAGAGTTGGCGTGCACATTCGTAGATAATCTATTTATTTATAATAAAATAACATATTTATTATAATAGTAAAATAATAACATAAAAATTTGGGAGTCATTTTAGAAAGAAAATTTGCAAATCATTTTCGAGAAGATTTTGAGGCCATTTGGAAAAAAAAAAATTTGAGGAACATTTTTGGTGTAGGACTTGAGGGGCATTTTCAAAATCAAAAAATTTGATGAACATTTTAAGTTAAAAAAAATTTGAGGATGTTTTGAGTATAGAAACTTTAGGGGCATTTCATAAATAAAAGAAAAAAAGTTATTACATTTTGGGAAAATAAAAGTTGAGGAATATATTCGAAAAAAAAAATGGCTTTCGGGAGGATTTTGTAAATAAAAAAAAAAAAAAACTTGAGGGATTAGGTATCGAAACTTGAGGGGAATTTTGGAGAAGAAAAACTTTGGGCTATTTTAGGTATAAAATTGACTTGATGGCATTTTTAAAAAAAATGCTATACCAAAAAAAAATGGGTGGTGCTACGTTCACCTCAACCTTTACTGATTGTACCCCAAGTTATAACAAGCTCTTTAAAAGTTAAGTTATCTACTGTAAGGAAAAGAAAGGACAATAATGCCCTCGTCATTCTTATTCATCTAATTTTCCCTAATCCTATGTTTGGTTGTCGAGAAAATATGTAAAAACATGGAAAAAAAAAAAAAAAATTAACAAAACACAACTACAAATTTTATTAGAAATCCAAAATTTTATTTTATTTTCCATGTTTTCATCTATTTTTTCAGCAACCAAACATTGCATAAGGGTTTTAACATTTTACTAGGGGGGTTGCCGTTTAAAATTACGTATTTTTGTTGTGTTACGTATTATATGCGTATTGCCATATAATATCCGTTTAATAGGCGAATGACGTAAAACACGTACAGTACACATATTTTTGTCGTACTTTACCATGTTAAATGCATATTTAGTATCAAATGATTGTTATTAGTTAATATTCTGATTTTTATTCTTTTATAATTAGAGGTTTTTGCATATCAGCTATTGTGTTATACATACTTTGCAAATACACTGTTATGTGGAATAGTTTTGCAAATAACTCATGGTTTTGCAACAGTTAGACAAACTACCTCAATCCCTAATTTTGTTAGCCTTCCGTTGGTTATTGATAAGAATATGACTATTATGCCCTTATGATTTTTTTTAACCTCACAAAGCCTTTAACTACCCTTAAACTATGGTTAATAAGTTTTAATCATTGTGATTAATATTCACATCCTTAGGGATAAAGCATCTAACCCTGGTTTAAAAAATATATATTTCCCCTTTTAATTTTCTTTAACTTAGGTTAAAATATACTAACCCTTAGAGTTTAAGCATCTAACCTTGGTTTTAAAAGAAGAAAAATTAACATGTCTTGAACTCCCTTTAACTGTGGTTAATATCTATTAAAGCATCTAACCATGATTTTTAGAAAAAATTAATGTGTCCCTTTTTAACTCCCTTTAACTATGGTTAAGATTCACTCACCCTTAGAGTTAAAGCGTCTAACTTTGGTTTTTAGAAAAAAAATATATAAAAAATTAAGGTGTCCCCTTTTAACTCCCTTTAACTGTGGTTAAGATCAACTAACCCTTAGGGTTAAAGCATCTAACCTTGGTTTTTAGAAAACAAATTGAAATAATTTAACCTATTTTTTAACTTCCTTTAACTGTGGTTAGGGTCCACTAACCCTTATGGAAGACTTGTTAATTTATTTTGAAATGCCAAGGACCAAGGTTAGATGTTTTAACCCTAAGGGTTAGTTGATCTTAACCACAGTTAAAGGGAGTTAAAAGGGGAGAACATAAATTTTTTATTATTTTTTTCGAAAAACCAAAGTAAGATGTTTTAACCCTAATGGTGAGTTAATATTAACCATAGTTAAAGGGAGTTACAAAGAGACATGTTAATTTTTTCTAACTTTTTTCTAAAAATTAAGGTTAGATGTTTTAACCCTAAGGGTTAATAAATCTTAACCACAGTTAAAGGGAGTTCAAAGAGGGACACATTAATTTTTTCTTTTAAAACCATTGTTAGATGCTTTAACTCTAAGGGTTAATGTATCTTAACCTAAGTTATAGAGAGTTAAAAAAGGACACGTTAATTTAAAAAAAAAAACTAAGGTTAGATGCTTTATCCCTAAGGTTGTGAATCTTAATCACAAGGGTTAAAGCTTATTGACCATGGTTTAAGGGTAGTTTAAGGCTTTGTGAGGTTAAAAAATATCGTAAGGGCATAATAGTCATATTCTTATCAATAACATAACGAAATTAGGGTTTGAGATTGTTTGTCTAACTATTGTAAAATCATGAGTTAATTTGCAAAACAGTTTCTCATAAGAGTGTATTTGCAAAGTTGGTAAAACACATGCAACAGCTGATATGCAAAAACCTCTTATAATTATTAATTATTTTTTAATTTTCTCATATTTTTGTCGTATAATATAACACTATTATTTCCTGAACAGATAATTGTTGCCCGTCCTTGATAACTATGAATGAGAGAGGCCTTATTATGCTAAAAACTGAAAAAAGTATTAGAGCAAAACCTTGGGGACGAGTGAGAAGAACCCAGGAAGGATGACTAGCTATTGACGAGATCCATGGAAACCAATTTATAGAATGTGAGATGATTGGTGCTTTTTTTTTTTTTTTTCCAAGTACACATGGACCCGAAACCATAAAGACTGAGATTCAATAGCTTCTTGGTGGGGGGCTGACAAAAACAAATGAGGCCAGCAATTTCTGCGTTTAATACATTGGTTTCTTTAGTTCCCCTTAACATGGGAATTCACTAGTCTTTTTTATCCTTATTTATTGAATATTATTCTATTAAATATAATTATAATTTGGTATTTTCATTTGATAACAATGGACCTTTTTCTGTGAGATGGAGAAAGCGACTGAAAAATAAACAATTAATCCCTTGTGAGAGAGAGACCGATAGTTTCTATAAGATAACGAGTAATGAACAAATAATTGAGTTTTTTAAAAAAAGGGTTGGTGCACACAACAAATTTGTTGACAATACACTACTCTCTCAGCGACTGTTACTTTTTTGTTTCCCGGTGATACCACAACACACTGTTTACCCAATTTTGCGGGGCTACAGGAGGGAATTGCGACCAAGATTGTAGCTACTGAAGAGACTGCCATAAGGGGGTTGTTCTAATACCAATCTTATGATTGTCCTTTTGACGATTCACCATAAACATGGGTAGTGATCATCTCTGTACCAAGGCTGCTGAAGATCAAATATGCTCTTGTTGGTGGTAATTCTTCTATGAAGAGTGTGGTTGCATGCAAGCGAAATTCCTAACAGAAAATCAAATTCTGGTAGTGTTGAAGCACCTATCGTTGATGGATGGTGACAGATTTTTGAGGTTATCTTCCCCAATCAATATCCGACACTTGAACTTGACACCCTCCATCTCTCAATTCTGCCTTTAGATATCTGGTAGATCGCTGATCCAATTTTATTGCCACATCGATTTGATGGATGTGAATCCACATATGTTATAACATTTGCCAAAGGCCTTAATATACAAAAGAATGCAAATGAATTGGAGCAAAACCTTGAGACCATTGGGAAGAACCCATGACCGACCACTAATAAAATCTCATGGAGGCCAATTTATAGAAATGGAAGATGATTGGTGCATTTAAAAGAAAGAGAACAAATACGTATTGATATTTGTTGGCTGGAAATCTGGTTTGTGACGGGTGTGCCAGCGCCACATGGTGCAATCAGACAGAGTCTTTAGACCTTGGACACCGAGTTGGACATAGTGATCGAGAGTGCATTCACTTCGACCATCCGGTTAGCCACCGCCGAAATGCACTGAATTGGGCGATTTAGAGAGGGGGGTTCGTCCTTCTATAATGAGTTCTATTGTCTTTGATAACTGAAGTGATTTCCAAATTAACAAAGCAAAATAGAACGTGATTATGTTAGGTGTGTGTTTGTGGAAGATGAAGAAGATGATTAAACAACAGTGACAAAAATGATAAATAAATTTTCATTGAAAGTAATTGTAGAAAACAACTTACAAACTATCATACGATCGAAGTGAGTCGCAGAGGCAAATAGAAAGTCCCACCGAGGTGGATAATGCTGGAAATACAATAATTTTGTTATTCAAAAATTTTACTTTGATTTTCAAAAATTTTGTTATTCATTTTTTTAAAAAAAGAAACATGTTTATCAATTATGTGTTTTGTGTAAAGGAAAATTATCACCTCCTCGGACCGAGTAGGTGAGTTACCATCTCATCCCCCCTTTCTGGGGTCACATATCCCCTCTATACTCCCATTAATTGTGGTTAAGATTCAGTCACCCTTAGGGTTCACACATCTACCCTTGGTTTTTAGAAAAAAATATTTTAAAAAAAATTAACTATAGGAGGTAGTTAATTTTTTAACCATAGTTCAAAGTGTTTGTGAGAGCGAGGAAGAATAGTCCCCTCCTCAGCACGAGCAGGTGACTATTGCTCTTGTGTAAAAAGTTTCAAATTTTCATTTTTAAATTAGTTAGGATTACAAATTTGTTTATGAAGAGTGAATCTTATTGTATTAGGATTACACTTGTCTAAAAAGTAGTTTCATAACTACTTTTTAAAGTAGAGATTTTTACCCCTAGAATCTCTAAAATATAGACATGCAATTAACCTTCAACTCAACAATCTAAAGTCCAACTAAACATAATTTTCAAAGAAACACTTCTTTTTAAACTATTGTTAACAAACATCACCTTAGTTGGACTTTTGATTGTTAAGTTGGATGTTAATTGCATGTCTACATTTTAGAGATTTTAAAAATAAAAACCTCTACTTTAAAAAATAGTTTCATACGTATTTTTTAAGGTAGAGTTTTTTACTCCTTAAATCTCTAAAAGGTAGACATGCAATTAACCTTCAACTTAACAATCTAAAGTTCAACTAAACATAATTTTTAAATAAACATTTCTTTTTAGACTAGTGTTAACAAAAACCACCTTAATATTCTGTGTAACGCTAATTGATAAGGTGTGGTTAGTAAGTGTTGGAAGATCTTATTTGAAACCCGTGGCTATGACCAAATCCATAAAGGCCTGCGGATCCATTCACTTCTTAATTGGGTGACAAAACAAATGAGTCTAGCCACTCCAGCGTTAACAGACATTGGTTTCATTAGTTCCCCCTTAGCATGACCTAAGAGCATTCCTAGACCCTCACTAAATTTTACTCACAAAAATAGTCAAAATTCACTATTTCCTATTTTGGCTATCTACTTTTTAAAAACATTCCCAACGGCCTCACCAAATTAACAAAAAATAGAAGGGATAGAGAAACATTATTTTATTATTTGTATGGGAAAACAAAAGAGAAATAGTTAACCTGGGAAATTGATTGTAAAATCCAAGGCTGGACCTCATTGGCCCATTCCTCCCTCTTAAATACCCACCAATTGTGGTGGGTATTTAAGAGGGGGGCATGGACCAGTGAGGTCCAACCTTAAGATTTTAAAATCCATTTCCCGGGTATGCAAATCACTGCTCAAAACAAAAGTAAGAGAGATAGAAACATTATTTTATTATTTGTGTGGAAAGCATAAAAAGAAAATAGAAACATTATTTTATTTATTTGTGTGGAACCACAATAAAGGTGGGGAGAGAGAAACATTATTTTATCATTTCCGTTGGACCACAAAAGGAAAGGAGAGATGAAGATTTGGTGAGTATTGTACGCTCACCAAACCAAAAGGTTCTTTTGAAGAGTGTTGGAGACTTTTTTCCAATTTTTATTGTTTTGACATACATAATCAATTTAAATTTAGGGTAGGTATTTAAAATTATAGTGGGTTAAGTTATTAGGATTTCAACCAAAAAAACCAGTGCACCATGTGGCAAAAAATTAGCTTGAGATGGATGGAGCTAATCAACCAGTGAAATTCTCAAATCAAACTTCCTTAGGTACCACACTGAATGTCATTTGGCCACGGAGAGATGAGTAGCTCACCTTTAAAACACACATGCGAAGAGTCTAAAATTCAACTTAACCAGCGAATTACAGGTGATGATCTTTAAGGATCTTTCATCAGGCCCTTAGAGAACATGGATTAAGAAACCTTTGGTTCACGTCTGATGAAAAGTACACTCAAATACAATGGCTATCATCTATTAATATCATCTTAATTTAGGCCCTGTTTGGTTTCACTTCCGTTTCTGTTTTTTTTCTAAAAAACAAAATTTTGAAAATATTTTGCAAAACATGTTTGGTAAAGTTGTTTGTGTTTTTTGTTTTTAAAAGTTAGTAAGAAAATTTTTTAAAATCAAAATAACATAAAATTTATATGATTTTAGAAATAAAAAGCAAACAACATAGAGCACCACTATCAAAACCACTCACTACTACTACCTACTACTATTACCACCACCACTACCACCACCACCCACTACCACCACTCTACCACCCACCACACCACCACCACCACCACCTACCACCACCCACCACTCCACCCCCCACCTACCACACCCACCACACCACCACCGCCTACCACCGCCACCACACCACCACCAAACCACCACTCCACCACCCACCACCATCACACCCACCACCACCACTCCACCACTCACCACCACCTACCACCAACCAACACCACTCCACCACCCCCACACCACCACTCCACCACCCACCACCACCATTCCACCACTCACCACTCAGCACCACCACCATCACCACTCACCACCACCACCACTCCACCACCACCCACCACTCACCACCACCATCCACCACTCCACCACCCACCACCACCACCACACCACACCACCACTCCACCACTCCACCACCCATCACACCCACCCACCCACCACCACCACCACCACCACCACCAACACTCCACCACCCACCACCACCACTCCACCCACCACCACCACTACCACCATCACCACTAGTCAAAACCACATTACCACCACTAATCTCCACCACCACCACCATCATCACTCACTCACAGCCACACTACCACCACAATCCACCACCCCTAACTTCCACCACCACCACCCACCACTAACACCATCATCACTCACTCACAGCCCCACTACCACCACCACCCCTAACTTCCACCACCACCACCCACCACTAACACCACCATGGTTGGAATTGTTTACTCATTAACATATTATTACGAAATGTGTTTTTCTGTTTTCTCTTTTTAAAAACAAACAAGTAACAATTCGTAATGCCAAAACATGTTTCCTGTTCAAAAATTAGAAAAAAACAACTTTTTAAAATCAAAAAATAAAAACAGAAAAACCAAAGTTTATCCAAACGGCCCCTTAGTATTCCGTTTATCCGTATGGTGGGTCAATCATAGAGTCCATTCTTTTGGTGGAACTTTTAAAGTCTAGAACTTTCATTGTTTCACCCCTAATTATGTTTAATGTCTAAAACTATATTTGGATACTCAGTGATAAACATGTTTTTAGAAGGAGGATGGTAGGTGCATTGTTTCACCACTAATCACTCATTCATGGTTCTAGCCACAAAGGCATCCACATGATCAAATAGTCGGATACTCAGTGATAGCCAGATCGGATAGACGGCCTCAGATCATCCTTAAACACAATCCCCAAACCAACACTGAGGATAATATGAATGAAAGAATAAAACATCTGGGACCTCACTTAAAACAAAGGGAAACTCAAAAATGGAAACCCTGTAGGATGGATGTCGGGTACTCTTTCCCAATCATTATTGGGCACTTATGTCAACATCCTCCATCTCCTTGTTCCCACGTTAGATATTTGGTAAATCGCTGCTCCGATTATATTATCATCAATTTTATTGATGTGAATCACGTACACGAGAGAGCGGCCTTAATATACAAATGACTAAATGAATTTGAGCAAAAACCTCATATGATAGAGAAGAACCCATGAAGGAAGATAAGTGACGAGATCTGGAAACCAATTTATAGAAGGAGGATGGTAGGTGCATTTTAAAAAATTCAATTAAATATTGCTATTTAATTTTTCTTTCAAATACAAATATATTGATTGACTTTCCTTTACAAATAAAGATTTGCAAATTAATTTACTTTCTACAAATAAAGATTTGCAAATTAATATCCCCAAATAAAGATTGCACTTTAATCTACCAACCACATACATATTGCAATTACACGTGTCACTTGCTCCAATGGTAGGATGTGGACTTTCTCATGAGAGTGGTCGTGGGATCGTTCCCCATGGGTGACAATTATGGCTATCAATTTGTTCCTTTCATGATGGTCCGGCCCTTAAAATAGAGGACTTGTTTTTTCCTTAATAAGGCCCTAGAGCCGAGCCAGGCCAGGCTTAGTAAACACCTAGCCCGTCCCGTCCTGTCCCTCTATTCTATATGTTATATCATATATGATATTACACATAATATAATAAATTAACATAACTTATAATAACTTAAGAAGCTAAGCACACATTCCTGTGTGTAAGTGTAACATACTAATAGTGTGGTGTTACGCGCACCCCATTTTTAATAGCTACACCCAAATTTTAAAAAAAATCAAGAAGAAAAGAAAAGAACAATACTACCCTCTTCTTCTTCCTCCCGTCTAGGTTAAATATACTATACAAAAAAAAGTCCTTAACTACCCCCTAACTTGTACCGGAGACTTCAACTTAATGTCTTTTTCTCTATCTTCATCGCCTTTACTGAGTCTTTACTATTATAATGGGAGAGGCATGCGTAGATGATTTTTCCAAAATTCCCAAACTACCCTTATATAAAAACATACCCCTTGCCTTTAATTTAATGTTTTACTTTAATTCCCAAACTAGCCCTTGCTCATCTATATATTTAGAATCACATCCAATCGTGATTGAACTCTAGTAGAGTTCAATCGCACCCGTGGGGTTAACACGTGTCCCTTTTAACTCCTATTAACTGTGGTTAACTCCTTCCACTCGCTCTCACGTGCATCACACGTGCCACTAGCAAGTTCAATCACACCCGGGGGTTAACACATGTCCCTTTTAACTCTTATCAACTGTGGTTAACTCCTTCCCCTCGCTCTCACGTGCATTGCACGTGCCACCCGCTAGTTCTATATAAGAAGAAACCATTCGGTGTCTCAATCATAAATTAGAAGGGATGAGTCTACTTACGCATCTAAACTTGGATGATCCACAGTAAAGCTCTAGCTACGTATATTCATATGGCTATGGATCTCGATCTTCAACCTCTAGATATAGGTCTGGTTCATTGCGGAGCTTTTTGAAGCTAGAGTGCTAGACTACTCATGACCTTGACCTCCACATTGCAGAATCATAATTTTTGATTTCTTATTCAAGTGTTTCGGCGCGCCTTTGCTTCTGAAAGTTTGTTTTCTTGTGTTTGTTATGAATTCGAAGGAGGTCATCACGATGGCATGGAAGGAAAGAAAGATCAATTTGATCTGAATCTAGGGCATAAGGAACTGGAATAAAAGCAGAATTGAAAGAGTGCATCGCACAAGCTATGCCATCTCCAGTAGGCTTTTGGATCTTTTGAAACCATTCCAATTCTCACTAAAAAATGAATAAGCTGTTATTAATTGTTTAATTTCAGGCTTTCAACGATTCTGTTAGGAGGAGGTGATGCGGCTCTTTGAAGAAGAATGTGCATTATTGTCCTTTTTCTTTTATTTTTATTGATGTTTTAAGTATGAAGTGTATTCATAAAAAGTTGGGGTGCGGGTAGCTCCACCCTACTAATATTGTAGTGTAGTATCTTTTTAGAATCTTTTTAATATAGTAACTTGTAACATTTTTTCTTATTATTTTTTTTTAATCTAATAATGGTTAAGACTTATTGTGTGTATGTATAACAAAACAATAGTGTATCTCTTTCAAAAATCTTTTAATGTTACAACTTGTGAATTGTAACATTTTTCTTTTAAAAATAAAATTATATAACTGTACTAATACTAATAATTTAATAGTGAGATAGGGGTGTGTTAATACTAACAATCTAACGATACTAAAACTAAATTGTGTTGTTCTTTGAGTTGCATTGTTGGTTCTAATGAAGAATAAAGAAATAAGGTTATATGTCAGGTTAGCAATTAATGTAGAAAAAAACCTTTAAAACATGATATAATTTTTTTTTTTTTTGTTCTTTTGGCCTTGGCCCTTGAGAGTAGGGCTTGGGCCTAGCTACTTTAGGCTCTCAGAGGGCTAGGGCCACACCTTGGTGATGAGGGTCAGGCCCGATAAGACCTAGGCCCTTTCTTGGCCCAATCCTTTGATAGCCCTAGTGACAACTTGCCCCATGGGTGACAACTTGAAAGTAGTCCATTGCATGCCGCTAACTGCTGCTTGTTGGATTGGGTAGCGAATACGATGATTCTAGAGCTGGGCGGACAAAAGGCTTTAGATAATAAGGTCGAGAAGTAACAACTAACTAATGCTACTAACTGTATGTAAATGATATTGTTAAAAACAAAAACAATATAAAACAATAAAACAATATATATATATATATATATATATATTGCAATTTAGTTTTTTGTGACTTTTGTATAAACCTCTATATTTTTCAGTTGTTTGCAAAAGATTTTTGATAGCTAGACTGCTTGCAAGCTCAGGGCGGGAGGCCTCTCCTTAGAACAAGTCGTGTTTTTTTTTATAGCAAATAATAATTTAAGTAAACTTCGTAGGGGTGTATAGGGGTGTATAAGGGATCAACCCTCCTTAAGATAACCCCTTTTGGAGTGGTTGTTTGGACTTACCCTTATGTCACCTTAGCAGCTACCTTAGGTCTGGCTGTATGTGTGTTTAGAGAGTGTGTGTGTTAGTTACATGATATCGATACACATATTGATACACCACGTGATTGATACATCTATATTGATACTGATCTTCTTCAATCTTGGAACGCAACCAGTATTGACCCGACTGTTGAGTATCTACCGCAAATCATTAAAATGAAAAGAAAATACATGTAAACCCATCTAACCTGAAATTTAAGGTTTAAAATTATAAATGCAATGATTATAATCATTTTTCTTTAGGTAAAACTAATTCATTTTTAAAAAAAAACACACAAAAAATTTGAAAATGAGTGTTTTTCTAATGTTAATGACATTCTCTCACAGTCGTGATTACTAGTTTAGCAAAAATAAAACTCTCTAGTAGAAATCTCAGTTGAAACAGTAGGTAATGAAATGTTTGAGAACTCTTCTTGATCAATAAATGGGCTCCATTGTTGATAAGGAATGGAGAGGACGCAAATATCTTTCGTTCAAATGTTTGGATAAAATAATCCAAAATTAAAATAAAATAAAATTAAAAGTTTGCATGCGCAAACTTGTTCACATGTGTGTTGGGACATTCAAAGTTGGTTTTTAAAACGTGGGTATTTAGGAAACAACCCCAATTTTGAGGGGTAATTATGGAAAAACCCCATCTTACTTGCTGAGGAGAAAAATTGAACTAATTACGGACTGGGCCTAAACTAAGTACAGGCTAACATCTGGCTCAGCCCGAACTCAATTTCTTGTACCTGGGCTGGGTTTGGGTCTTATCTCTCCAGCTAGGTTCGGGCTTGTGAGAAATAATATGGGCTGGGCTGGAACTGGCTTCAGCTCCTCCTAACTCGCCCGATATGCAAGCCTAGAGATAGAATTTCTCAGGAAAATTCTGGATGGAGCTATCTGGTTGATCGATGATACGATTAAATTGCCATCAATGTGATGGACGTGAAGCCACACATGAGAGAGAGGCCTTAATATATAAAAGACTAAAAAAAGGTATTAGAGCAAAACCTTGAGACGGGTGAGAAGAGAAGGATGACTGCTAGTGACGAGATCCATGGAGGCCAATTTATAGAATGGGAGATGATAGCCAATTTATAGAATGGAAGATGATAGGTGCTTTTTAATTTCTTAAATTTTTTTTTCAAGCACACATGGACCCGAAACGATAAAGACGGAGATTTACTAGCTTCTTCGTGGGGGTGGCAAAATAAAATGACGCCAGCAACTCCAGGGAATGGATTTCCTCTGGCGGACGCCCAAGGCCCAGCCTCAGGCGTCCACACATCACCTGCCTTAACATAGTTGTTTTTTTAACCTACGTTAGTTGGGTTAGTACGGTCAGATGTTAGCTTGGGCATTGGAGCTCTTGCAACTCATACTCGGGAGGGCAGGGTAACATGGGACGTTCACAAGTACTCTTTTTTATTCCTATTTATTGAATATTATGTTCCATATTTTCATATTGTAAAAATGGACCTTCTTTATGTGAGGTGGAGAAGGCGACTCAAAAAATAAATAACTAATTCCTTGTGAAGAGACCGCAAGAGTTTCAGTAGGAGAAAGAGTAATGAACAAGTAATGAATTAAAAAAAAGGTTTGGTGCACACACCAAATTTATTGACAACGCACAACGTCTGTTACGTGCTGAAACCAATTTTGCTGGGCTACTAGAGGGAACTGCGAATCTGCGACCAAGACTGTAGCTACTGAAGAGACTGCCATAAAGGGGGTTGTTCTAATAACGATCTTATGATTGACCTTTTGGAGATTAAACATAAAGATGGGTAGTGGTCCTCTCTGTATCAAGGCTGCTGGAGATCGAAGATGCTCTTGTTGGTAGCAATTTTTTGAAGAAGAATTTTGTTGCAATCGAAATTCCTAACTGAAAATCAAATTCTGATAGCGTTGAAGCTCCGATATTTGGTGAATGATGACAGATTTTTGGGGTTATCTTCCCCAATCATTGTCCGACACTTGAACTTGACACCCTTCATCTCTCAATTCTGCCTTTAGATATCTGGTAGATGGCTTAACCAATTATATTGCCACATCAATTTGATGGATGTGAATCCACACATATGTTATGTGAGAGAGGCCTTAACATACAAAAGACTGCAAATGAATTAGAGCAAAACCTTGAGACCATTGAGAAGAGCCCATGAACGACCACTGATAAGATCCCATGGAGGCCAATTTATAGAAATGGAAGATTGGTGCATTTTAAAGAAAAAGATCGAATACGTATTGATATTTTATTGCTTGATTTTCCTTACATATACACATTTGAAAAATAATTTCTTTCTTCGTATAGATTGAATTTAATTTCCTTTCAAAATAAAGATTGTTCTTTCATGCACTTACCAAATACAAAATACAGATGGGAGTGCCACAGACTATCCCAAGTTATGGCAATAGTTTCAGTGGGACCCACATGAAAATGTTTTTTTCCCTTAAATCATGTAAATATATTTTGTAATTTAGTTTCGAAAAATGCTTGCTCCAGGCCCAAGTTTCCAAAGTCTCAAGATGGTGATGACATATGTCAATTTTTTCTTGTTACCTTTAGAAATTGTTGAGGCAATAACTCTCATTTGGGAAAAAAAATATATTTTCTTCACTTATTGAAGGGGTCACAATGACGTGTTGCAACCATCTTGAGACTAGGAAAATTTTAAAATCTGAGATTTTGGCTTGCACTCCTATTTTGTTTTGAGCAATAGTCACCTCCTCGTGCCGAGGAGGGGACTATTCCTCCTCACTCTCACAAACCCTGTGAACTATGGTTAAAAAATTAACCACCTCTTGTTGTTAATTTTTTTTAATATTTTTTTTCTAAAAACCAAGGGTAGATGTATGAACCCTAGGGGTGACTGAATCTTAACCACAGTAATGGAAGTAAAAAGGGGACACATGGCCCCAAAACGGGGGGACGAGACAGTAACACACCTCCTCGGCCTGAGGAGGTGACCATTTTCCTTTTGTTTAAGGGTTTATGTAGAGACTCAAAACTTGTTTTTCTTGAAAATAGTGCTCATTGAATGAAAATATGAAAGTTTTACTTAAAATATTTTAATTAATGTTAATTGATGCCCAATAATATTTAATTAGTGATTAACTATGTCTAAATATGTCTATGTAAAGTTTTAACTAAAGTTATAAGTTTTGCATGATCAATGGTTAAGGAAACAAAGAAAATTGTCAAAATAGACAAAATTGCTTTTATCATAAGAGGGATATTTTGGTTATTATCCGTCATCCGAAAATTATAAAAATTTTAGGGTAGATTTTATATGACCTAAAGTAGTTATAATTCAAATTTCAGGTTAATCCGATAAGAATTGAACTCTCTAAAATTATTCAAAGTTCGGTAGTAAATTTGTAAATATGGTGAATAGTAACTACGTGAATAGTACCGTGTGAATAGTATTTTTAGCAGTTCTAAATATTTTCCAACTCTATTATTGCCTATATAAAGACCTTAACTCATGGGGATTAGGGTTTTTAACATTCTAAGAGTTTGAGAAATCCCAGAGAGGGTTTAACCTAGGTTTTCTCAATGGTTTTTGCAAGGAGAAGAAAGAAAAAGTTTGGAAATCATTCTAAGGGCATTCTCAAATGATTAATCGTAGGGAAGAGATCGTGTAAATATCATGTACTGAACCTTTAATGATGCTATGATAAGGATAAGTAATGAATAAGATTTGAATATGTTTGTATGTGATTTCAAATGAAATTAATGAATGATATGTTCTTATATGATGGAAAATGGATGAGAATTATGAATTGACGGGGATAATGGGCAAATATAATGATACGTTGTTGTTTTATGTTTTTTTAATTAGTATTGATCATGAGAATTATTATATAGAAATTGAATGATGATTATGGAAATAGGATTAAAGACTTATGATGATAAAATTATGGTTATGACTTATGATAATGAAATTAAGGTTATGGAACTACAATTTTGGAATGATGATTATGAGATTGGATATACCTTAATGTTGATAACTCTGTTTATATGAATTGATTGCGATAGCATATTGTAAGTATTATTGTTATATTGTTGAGATGTAAATTAAGAATAATTATGGTAGAATTTCAAAATGATAAATATTTGGAAGATGATATCAAAGCCTTGAATTTCTGATCTTTAGTTTTTTTTTTTTTTTTTTGGTAAATATATTGAGGAGAAAAGAAACAAACACAGACAGAAAGAAACTATGAGGCCGAAAGAACAGGTAAAAGCCCACGAACACCCCTAGTGATACCGGGGTTGAAAGGATAGTTGGAAGGCCGCCGAAGAACCCCATGAGCAGAACTGGGAATCCGAGATGATCTAAACCGACTAGCTGCTACTTGAGCCTGAAAATGAGCTGCTTGATTCGCTTGTCTGCGAATGAACACCACTCTCACATTTGAGAGAAGGGTTAAGAGTGAGGATATATCATCCAAAATTGGACGGACCTCCATGACTAAGGAGGCGGACCCGTCGTTGATAGCACTGACCAAGAGCTGGGAATCGCTTTCAATAGTACTTCGATGCCAACCTCGCCTTAGGGCTAATTCGAGACTTTCTTTTATCGCAAAAGCCTCAGCCATTAGAGCAGAGCTTGCACGGACAGCCAGAGCAACACGATCAAGAACCATGGCAAGATGGTTCCTAGCCACGATTCCAATTCCAGCTACCCTATCTGAATTAGAAAAGGCACCATCACAGTTAAGCTTCATGAAACCACTCTCAGGTGGATGCCAATAGAGAGGGAAGAACGGACGAGGAGGAGCAGGAGCTTGGGGTCCTTGTGGTTGACTAATTGCAGCTTGTTGAGAGATTTCCGTTGCCAGCTGATTGGCCCAATTCACAGTACTCCGAGGATCGACTAATATTGAGGAGAACACTAGATGTATTGATATCGGAATCTAAGGTATAACCCTAATGAAAGTTGACAATGACACTCAAGCACATTATTCACAGCATGGTAAGTTGTTAAGGACATTAGTCTCACATGATCGTGCATGGGTACAGAAACTGTCTAAAATCTGGTATGGACCTTGAAATCTGATATTTACATGGACATGGATATGGATATGGATGCACGTTTTAGATACAATTGCGCATTAACCTATAGCACGTTCTAAACACATTGCTCGTTTCAAGTATGAGAAAAGTTAGCATGGACGTTGGTATGGAAATCTGGTATGAAACATATACTGACATTGACCTTGAACCTTGAACCCTGATATGGACATGGGAACTAACTATTACTATTTGGACTTTTCATGCGTATGCACAAGTCTCACAAATGTTGTATGGAATTATGATATGGATAATATTGCTCGTATATTTTTGCACTCTGATTAAGTATAGTATGGATATGTATAGAACTGCATGATATGTTATATTGTTGATTATACTTTCTATGTACTGAGCTTTCGTTTGCTCAACTGTACCTTTATGTCAGTAGTTTCAGAGGTTATGTTACTGAAGAAAAATTTTAGTTACACATTTAGTATGGCTTCTATGCATGATTATGGATATGGAATGCAATGTCACGAGTCCAAAAGTCTATTTGATCAAGATGTGATTTTGGGGCATTACAGATGTGGTATCAGAGCATAAGACATTAGATCCCTTAGGGATGAAACATTAAGAATAAAACTTAGAAAAGCAACATCAAGAATAATACACTAGAGTTATCTATGCTTAGCATTGAGAGTTCAATTATAGTATTGATTATGATGTTTTTAGTGATGTTTTGGATAACATGCTACTATATATATATATATATATATGAGTTATATTGTGATATACAAACTTTGGCATGCAAACCATAACATAGTTATTTATGAACCTCAGGCACACTATTGATTAATGATCTAGCAAGTGTCTTGTTTGACACTGGATCCACTCACTTGTGTGTTACACTGGGGTTTGCCCAAGACTTTCATATGGAACCAAGTCCACTAGAGCGTAGATTATCTATTGCCACACCTATAGGCAGTTCAGTCATCACAGATAGAGTGTATCGGTCCGGTATCATTCAGATTGGACAACAAGAGATCTTAGCCGATCAACTTGATCATTCTCGAGTTCCAAGACTTCGATGTTATTCTTGGCATGGATTGGCTTTCAGCGCATCGTGGTCACATCTGTTGTTTCAAGAAGATTGTCAACTTCAGGCCAATTAGTGGACCACATTTCCATTTTCGGGGATTGAAGAAAAATGATATTGCTAGATTCGTAGCTTTGAGCATTTCAAATCCAGAAGATCAGGATTCTTCTAGCATTCTAGTGGTGAATGAATTCCTAGATGTATTTTTCGATGACTTGCCTGGTTTACCACCAGATGAGGAGATAGATTTCGTTATTGATCTAGCTTCGAGTACTGCACTAATTTTAAGAGCACCTTATAGGATGACTCCAACAAGAATTGAAGGAGTTAAAAGATCATATTCAGGATTTGTTGGAAATTGGTTTCATTAGACCCAGTATGTCACCATGGGGAGCTTCAGTGCTCTTTGTGAAGAAAAAAGATGGTTCGATGAGGATGTGCATCGACTATAGGCAACTGAAAAAGGTCATCATCAAGAATAAGTATCCATTACCACGGATAGATGACTTATTCGATCAGTTGCAAGGAGCCAAGTACTTCTCAAAGATTGATTTTCGATCAGGCTAGCATCCGTTGAAGATTAAGGAGGAAGATATCCCTAAAACTGCTTTCAGAACTCGATATGGACATCATGAGTTTCTAGTCGTGCCATTTGGTTTGACAAATGCCCCAGCTATTTTAATAGATTTGATGAACCGGATATTCAGGCCAACTCTGGATAATTATGTGGTAGTATTCGTAGATGATATCCTGATTTACTCACCGACTCAGAAGGATCATGAGAGACACCTCTGGAACACCTTGAGGTAAGAGAATATAAGTTGTATGCTAAACTTAGCAAATGTTAGTTTTGGCTAAAAAAAAGTGTCCTTTCTTGGCCATATAGTTTCAGTAGAAAATATTTCATTTGATTCTGCGAAGATCAAAGCAGTAGTAGATTGGGGTAGACCCAAGAGTATTACTGGGATCAGAAGCTTTTTGGGTATTGCTGGTTATTATAGAAGATTCGTGAAAGGATTTTCTAGTCTGGCAGCACCGCTCACCCACCTCACTAGGAAGAATGTCAGAATCACATGGGATGACAAATGTGAACAAAGTTTCCTAGAGTTGAAGAACTGTCTCACTATGACACCAGTATTGAAAGTTCCATCCGTTAGTGGAGTGTATAGCGATGCTTCACACATAAGGTAGCAAGTTCTGGAAGTGAGTGCCCATGAAGCATCTGCATAATTTTTTTTAATAGAGTAAGAAATTTATTACTCCATTGTCCTTGCAGAGAAGCCTATAATATATGGATCCATCCAGCAAATGACAAAAAAGTTTGTATTATATTAAAGCAAAACTTAATACAGAAAGTCATGTGGTGACCATGGAATCTTGAGGCCCTTGCCATGTCAGTCAAAAGAAAAGATGGATGAATGTCTTTAACAACTTTTTGTCAAGCTTCTTGTTGGCCATTAGATCGATCTGGATTCGTCTGTTACAATGATTTAGTTTATTTTGTTTGGTGAGTAAGCCTATAATTATAGATTCTTCCCACAGTTCAACTGTCCACATAAGTACATCTGTTAAACCAAACAATGTTTTCAAATCTCACCTCTTTGTTTTTTTTGAATTTTATATTTTGCATTTTGTAGCAAAATGCTACCTTTTGTTACTTTCAGCAGTTAAGAAACTCTTTCTTTCATCAGTTCAAAACTCATTCCTCCATCACTAGGATGCTTTATCAACTCAAATAGGAGTATAAATCTAGCTTTATTGGGTTCTGACTTCTGACTAGGTTCAGCTCTTAACTTCAAAATCAAAGATTTGATTGTTAAAAATTGGACAATGCTTCAAATCAACAATTTGAAAACAGCATAAACAAATTAGGAGACTTGGAAGTCCATAGAACTCGACGGTTAGGCATGCGACCATGACTACTCAATTGGATGGATCCATGGCATGCATGGACAAGTGTTTGAATTTCAAACGTGAAACGAACTTCCATAAAATTGAATTGCCATCCCTGTTTGTGGTTCTTGTTTCCATTGACTTGGTTTGAATTTGACATCTTCTCTGTCTCTGTCCTAGTTTTTCTCCAAATTTTACTACAACTTTATTTCTGAGTTATACTTTCACTACTTAGCATTTAGAAGAAGGAATGCTAGTATGGGAGAGAGATCCAACGTTCCTCCAAGTGGTGGGATAATCCCACGGAATATGTTCGAGTACGGATCGCATAAAGTACTGAAGAGAAAAATGAGAGCCGCATTAAAAATGTATAAAGGGCTGAAATCAACATGAAATGGAAGGAGCAACCCGTAATTCTTCTTTTCCTTCAAGGACAAAAGAAAGTTCCATACTGCAGACATGGCATAGCCTACCAACTCCATGCATCCCTCAGCCGATAAGTCGGCTCTTGGATTTCTGATTGACCCAAAATCACTATCATAACCGCCTGATCAAGAGCCTCCGTCTGGACGCTTTACTAAACTATTAATGGGTGACACCCCATAAAGGATAGAACCTTCAAATCATCGTGATTCTATTACAGTGGTCCTCTTCAACAAGCTGGGGGGTCTGGATTAATATTTTGACCATGTTCACAATAAGGAATGTAAAGAGTAAAAGTTGTCTCCATCAATGAAATGAGATTGGTCCTTTTGAAAAATCAGCCGCAGGTTTTCAAGTTTAATCCAATTATGTAAAAATTAAGGAAAATGCTACTGAGACCCCTTTAGGGTCGAGACCACCGAGACCGTGCTCTTAGATTTCAGGTGGGGCCTATCACATGAAATGGGCCTAACTTTCCCCATTTTCCCCCGGTTTTGATCGGTTTTGGCCGATTCTGATCCGTTCCCAACCGATTCTACCACTACTTCTGACTGGTTCTTAAAGAGTTCCGATTTTGGGGATTTTGGGAACCGGCGAGAAAATCGGTTCCAATTTTTCCAGTTCGACCAGTCGATCAGGTCGATTTTATAACAGTGATATAACATGAATCTACACAAGTTGTTGTTGTTCAATGAATTAGACAACTTAGATTATGCCACATCGTCCAATAACTGATGACACATCATCAAATTACTTGGACCACTAACCCCATAAATCGTCTACAAAGCCTCTCCAATTACTCAAACCATTAAGATAATCCTTACCCGAGCCCAACCCAGCCCAAGGTCTGGTTGGGTCAGATCAGGTTCGGATTAGCCCACCCAAGTTACACCCCTAGCATTTCTCAATAATTGTTTCACGCTGGTAATATAAGGGCCCGTTTGGCATCACTCCTAAAGAACAATTCTCTATTCCGACCCCAAAGAACAATTCTCTATTCCTTGGGAGTGATGCCAAACAAGGCACAAAGATACATGAAGATGTAGTCTTTTTTTAGATAGTTGTAGTTGAGAATGAACAAGTCATATGATTTTAATGATTTGGTCGACTCTGTTGTATCCAATGGTAGAAGAAACATAATATAGATAAGTATATAGATCATATGGTTAAGTAACTACCTATACTTAACAATTATTGAAGAAAATTATGCAGATGCTTCACACATTGGCCAAGTTTTTAGGCCCTAAGGGCTTTGGCTTGGTTTTGTATGGGCCTTGGGCTATGCCCTAAGTTTGTAGGGGTAGGCTAGGGCTAGACCTAGGGTTGATTTGGAGTGGACCTAGGGTTTTGCTAGGGTTTGTCCTAGGGCTTAGGGTTTAACTAGGGTTTGCATAGGGTTGACTTATGGTTAGAGGGTTAACTTGGGGTTTAACTAGGGTTAGGCTTAAGGGTTGACCTATGGTTTAACTAGGGTTTGTCCTAGCATTTACCTATGGTTAGAGGGTTAACCTAGGATTTAACTAGGGTTAGGTCTAGGGTTGACCTGGGATTTACTCAGGGTTGACCTAGGGTTTGCCTATGGTTTGACTGGGATTAACCTAAGGTTTTAGGAGCTTAACTATGGTCAAGAAGGGGTGTAAAAATTGGGTTCTTACAATCGTCATGTGTCCCTTTTAACACTTCTGAACTATGGTTAAGATTCACCCACCCCTAGGGTTCACCAACTTATCCTTGGTTTTTTTAAAAAAAAATTAACCCTAGGAGTTAGTGACTTTTTAACCAATGTTTAAAAAAAAATTATTTTTTTTTTCTAAAAATCAAGGATAAGTGGGTGGAGTCTGCTTACACCCTTGAGGTTGTAATGTGTCTCTTTTGACACCACTTAACTGTGGTTAAGATTAACCTACCCCTAAAGTTCACCCAACTATCCTTGGTTTTTACTAAAAAATATTAATTTTGTTAACCCCAGTTAAAATTCAATGGTGACCCCGGTGTCATAATCGGCAATATAAAGTTAATATTTGTTTTTAATTTTTTTCTAAAAGCCAAGGTTAAATGGATAAACCATAGGGGTGAGTGACTCTTAACCACAGTTTATGGGTATTAAAAGGGACACGTGACATTCCGTGGAGGCATACAATCATTCATTTTTCCTCTCTTAATCGTGGTTAAGCTTAACCAATGTAAAGTTAATATTTTTTTATATTTTATTCTAAAAACCAAGGTTAGATGGATGAATCTTAGGGGTGAGTGAATCATAACCACAACTTATTGGTGTTAAAAGAGCCATGTGGCATCTCATGGAGGCATGCAATCATCAATTTCTCTTTTTAATTGTGATTAAGCTTAATTAATATAAAGCTAATATTTTTATACATTATTTTTTAAAAAAACCAAGGTTAGATAGATAACCCTAGGGGTGAGTGAATCTTAATCACTGTTTATTGGTGTTAAAAGAAGCACGTGGCATGCCGTGGAGGCATGCGATCATCCATTTCTCTTTTTAGTCATGGTTAAGCTTAACTAATGTAAAGAAGTAAGGGTAGTTTGGGAATTATAAAAAAAATAGTCTAAGTTTATAAAGGGGTAAAAATATGAAAGAGTAAGGGGTAGTATGGAAATAAAGAAAAAACTCAAACCACTTTCTTTTCTTTTCTTTTTTTTGTCTTACGTAAGTGATTGTGATAAGGATAGTTTTGGATAGGCACAGGATTCTCTCGAGTTGAACCCCTAGAGGTCGCCACGTGTCTCCTTTGACACCCCTTAACCATGGGTAAGGTTTACCCACCCCTAGGGTTCACTAACCGATCCTTGGTTTTTTTTTTTATTAATTATTATTTTTTAATTAAAAAAACTGTTTTTAGAGTTTTTTAATATTAAAAATATTTTTTTTATTTAAAAAATAATAATTAATAAAAAAAAAAAAAAAACCAAGGATGGGTTAGTGAACCCTAGGGGTGGGTGAACCTTACTCATGGTTAAGGGGTGTCAAAGGAGACACATGGCAACCTCTAGGGGTTCAACTCAAGAGGATTCTCTCGAATTGAACTCGAGAGGATCCTGAGCCTTTTGGATATTACCAAAAACTCAGACTACGTTTGTACTCTCATTATATTATATAAATGTCTTCTTTTCTTGAAAAAAAATGTCTATTGAAATGGTGTGGAGGAAAAGAAATGTCAATTGAAATGGGGTGTAGCTGTAATGTCAATTGAAATGGGGTATAGGGACACACCAGGGCTTTGTCCCGGTGGTAGTGTCCCAGTGGTAGTGTAGTAGTGTATCCCCTGTTTTGAGGGGAGGTACCAGGTTCCATTCTCGAGAGGGTGAGAGTTTGTATATACTCTCCACCCGTCCATTATTTGAACAGATAATAATACCTAACTGGCGTTGCAGCCTAAACATATATCTCGAACCAAAAAAACAAATGGAGGATAGGGTGCAAAAAAAATGGAGGGTAGAATATACATGACAATAATCTAATTGTAGTTAAGATTCACTAACCCTTAGGCTTCAATAATCTAATCTCAATTTTTAGAAAAAAGTGTTAAAAAAATTTTAACTCTGGTTAAAACTTTTACCATTATAGTTAATATTTTTTCTCTAAAAACAGGATTATATTGTTGAATCCTAAGCGTTACTGAATCTTTACCATGGTTGATAGGAATGAACAGACACGTGTTGATCTATGGGTGCGAGTGAACTCTCCTTGAGTTCAATATCATTAGATGTGATTGGATCTCGACCCACGCCTCAATTTCAAGGGTAATTTCGTCCAAGGGTCAGTATTTATATAGAGCACAGTAGTATACAACAACTAGGCAGTGCGGTGTTTAAGCGCGCGCGCATACACACAAAAGAAGTGTACGGATTCACAGCACAATGTGGCTAAAAATAGTTTTGAATCGGCCTTGGCTTGTCTCTGGCGAAGCCAGAAAGGCATCTCGGGGTTCCATACATTGTGCGACAGTTGGCGTCAAAATGGGGAGAAGTCATTCCATTTTCTCCCCATATTTTTGATTTCTCCCCATTTGATATCTCTCACCCTTGTTATCACACACTTATCGCCACATGTCTTATAAAGGGTGGAGAAGTCAAAATCATGGGCCCCATGATTTTGACTTCTCCACCACTTGTCACCTATTCTATGGAACCCCGAGACAATGCCTTTCTGGCTTCGCCAGAGACAAGCCAAGGCCGTTTCGAAGAGGTACTAATGATTACCAACAAAAAGGTACTACATTGACCAGCGAAATACTTGCGGATATTGTGATAAGGCCCATAGTGCCCGTGGAAAAAAGAAACCTCTGGTTTTAGGCCCTTCCCAAAAATACACAAATACAAAAGCTAGAAATCATTAATCAGGAATAATTTTTTTGTGTTCAATTCATCACCTAGTGGGCCAATCATTTATGGGACAAAATGCCATATTGGCACAGAACAACCTCCTTTGGATGGAGTTTTAGAGACACGCATTCAAATGGAGAAAGACAAGATTGGCCACTGGCCAGTGAAATTCGCAACACAAATGAGACAAATCTTGGTGGCGCATACTATAAAGTCGAAGGGAGATGGTTCCAAAGGGAACTCAGACGGAAAGTTGGTGACGAGATTTCCCAGGTAATCTTCCCCAATCAAGATTCCACATTTTATCTCAGCAACCTCCATCTCCCAATTCTGGCTTTAGATATCTGGTAGATCGTTGATCCGATTACATTGTCATCAATTTGATGGACGCATCCACACATGAGAGAGGAATATGAATTAGAGCAAAACCTTGAGCTGATTGAGAAGAACCCATGAAGGACGACCAGAGACGAGATCCAATTTATAGAATGGAAGATGATATTGATATGATAGGTGCATTTTAATTTTTTTTGCAAGTACATATTAGTATTAATTTTTGTCAATTTATTGCTTCATTTTCCATTACAAATACAGATTTGTATATTAATTTTATGGCACAGGATTCTCTCGAGTTCAACTCGAGAGAATCCTCTCAAGTTGGAGCCCGAGAGGTCGCACGTGTCTCCTTTGACACCCCTTAACCATGGGTAAGGTTCACCCACCCCTAGGGTTCACTCACCCATCCTTGGTTTTCTTTTTCTTTTTTAATTTATATTTTTAAAATTAAAAAAATATTTTTAATATTAAAAAACTCTAAAAACAGTTTTTTTAATTTAAAAAATATAAATTAATAAATAAACCAAAGATGGGTAAGTGAACCCTAGGGTTGGGTGAACCTTACCCATGGTTAAGGGGTGTCAAAGGAGACACGTGGCGACCTCTCGGGCTCCAACTCGAGAGGATTCTCTCGAGTTGAACTCGAGAGGATCCTATCCCTAATTTTATTTCTTCATATAGATTGCTATTTAATTTCCTTTCTAAATACAGATTTTAAGATTTTATTGTTATTAACTTTCTTTCTAAATACAGATTGTAAGATTATTAATATTAATTTTCTTTCCAAGTACAGATGTTTATAAAACCTCTATCTCTTTCATTTATTTGCAAAAATCTATCCCTTTTTTGATTTTATATTCTTATTTATTAGCATTCAATCATTTTGAAAATACTAAATAGGCCACATATAAGTAATGACTATTTAAACTTTCATTTAAATGACAACTCCAACCCTCCTAATTTTCCGTGTTTCCAAATTAAACCTGAAGACATCCTAAACACCAATGATAGGGTGTGGCCTCCCTTATAAGGGAGGGCTTGCTCCAATGGTAGGGTGTGGTCTTGCTCCAATGAGTGAGATCATGAGATCCATTCCCAACTGTTGATGTCTTGCAAGAATCTTATAGGTAAACGAAATCGCCAGCAAAAAGGTAGACCTGAAGTATGTCAAATCAATCAGGTTAAGCCAAGTTTGCCTAAAACTAAGTATTATAACTAATGGTAGCAATGGCCGGGTTTGAGCTTGAATTTTCAATAGGCCCAATCCAAGGCCCTGCACATTAATAAAGGCTTTGAAGCCTATTTGGCCCGATTGTCACCCCTAAATATGATCGGACAGCTCCAAGGAGCCCAACTGAAACACACCTAGACAGCTAAGGAGCTCCACTCAAACTCGACCTAATTACAAAGCGGATTGGTAAAATCAAACAAAAACCTGGCAAATGAATCCAAAACAAAAACCCAAACATATGAAAAAATGAGGGTATACTGATAGGTTGGATCCAAAACCACAACCTAAGTTCGCAAAATTTGCCGCTAAAACATTTTTTGATGCCAATATCAGCGGGGGTTTAGAAAATCGCCACTAAAACTTTTGGTGACGGTTTCAGGTGTTGGATTTATTTACTAAATCCCTGGACAAAGTTAGACAAATAAACAATTGAAAAGCAATAATATATATATACATATATAACCGAATCATGCAAGTTGAAAAGCGTTCGAAAGAGAGTCTTTCTTGAAGATAGTCGATGTCTCTCATGTACAAGGGAAAAGCAGCCTTATCTCTGAAATACAACTTAACTCGGATTCAACCGATCACTCCCTACGAGTTTGAACTACTCGGTGGATGATGGTACACCAAACCTCGTTTAGAGTATGCCCAAATAATTAACTTAAATTTCATTAAATTAATGTAGTCCCACAATAAATTAATTAAATTTTTGAAAAATTCATTTCCTTTTAATTAATTAATCCAAAACTCTTAACCCTGATTTTAGTCCAAAAATCATTTCACGATTCAATCCAAATAATTAAACTCCACTGTTTAATTGAAATAACAATTTAATTGAAACTCAATTAAAACATAATCTAAATTTATTTTGTTTAACTTAATAAAAAATGATTAATTATTAATCTATTTTTTAATCCAAAGATTAGGTTAACTATAGCTTCTGCCATAATTTTGGCAGCATAACGGTATATGGACCCGGAATGATCCAATTGGTTGAGTTCGTTTGGATCATCTTAATTCAATCAATCGAGTTGGTTTAGGCCATGGACCAAACGGTTGGACTATCTATTAGAGAGGTTTATTAGGAAAATTTAGGCGACCTGATTTAGCCATCTCATGTCAATTTGTCAAATTGGTTTAGTATGAGGAATAACCAGTTAGACTGGTCTATCTGAGTGGGTCAATTGAATTAACTACCATAGGCTAATCCTGTCGGGCTTGCCACCATGACTGGGCTACATGTAACACCGTTCTGAGATTTCTGCAATCACAATTTGTTCTAATCAATTGGATCTAGTCAAATCTGGATCACGAACGAGTCTATGGTTCGACTTTCTCATGGTTGGACTGGGTCTAGAGGTCTTCTTCCTCCTTGGTTCGGTTTCGTCTTCTTCTTCTTAACGCACTAGATCTCTAGTTCTAGGTTCTGTCTGTAATTCGGTAGAGTCTCTGGACTCTCTAATTCGTCTAGTGGGTTTGAGTCTTCTCAACCCCCTCCTTATATAGAGTCCCAAAGGGTTTAGCTAATGGAGATATTGACTCTTCCGGGAACCAGTAACGCGTAATGTTGAGTTTTCGGTTCACAGAATTAAAGTCTTTTTGTACATTGATCTCCGAAGCATATCGCTACTGAAATGAACCTGTTTTGGCAAATGCTCTACCAAGCTGCACATCTTCGAGCTTAGGCCCACCTTTACCTCGTTACCTATGCCTTCGCATCTCGTTCGAAAGCGGCGCTCAGAAAGGATGCGAAGTTTGAATGGAATCAAGAATGCCAAGCATCTGTTGAAATAAAAAAATTTCTTTATGTATGGAACATGGAGACCTGCTCATTAGGGTTTTTTTTTTAATCTAAATCTTTCACATGTCATCAAAACACGTCATGGATTGACAACGTTGCCTATGCATGAACGATGGCACGTGACATTTTTTTACCCAAAAAAAATGTTGTGAGTTCTCCATTAAGCCGCTAGCAAATTATAAACAAGAGGTATTTTGTTACATATCCCGTTTTATTATACTGCACTACTAGGAAATGGGAGAAATTACTACACACCGTGGGCCTAGCCCAGTAGTAGCAATTACTACACCCTTATGGCACCTTAGCCGCTACCTTAGATCTGGCTATGTCTGTTAGTTATATGATATCATTTCAACAAAAAAAGGGTTAACATGGATTGATTTATCACCTTGAATATGCAATGCATGAACGTTCCGTCGTGGTGTTCCATCTACTTCCCGTTGAAGTCGAAAAGTCGACTTCCAGCAGAAGCAAACTCGCCTGGCTTCTTAGGGAAGTAGGGAAATTGTCTTCCTACGACTTTTTACTTCCGCACGAAGTCAAATAAAAAATAACAAATTTTTGACTTTTGACTTCCCAAAAGCTTAAAGTTGTTGGGGAACTAGTCTCGTTTGGATAGACTTTTCTAAGTAGAAAACAACTTCTTTAGGAATTTCTTTGCAGACAAAGTCACTTGGTAGATAAAATAGTCTTTGGTTTACACTTTTGAAAAGTAACTTTTATTGGTTCTATCATATACCTATTCTTATAAAATTTGTGATGCTCGCGAATATAAGAGGTGGAAAAAACATGTTTTACACCTTTGTGGTTAGTTATAAATAGTTAGGATTTGAGAGCATATTTGGGAGTACCCATAGACCCGATTCATCTAAAATACATGATTGAGCATTTATAACAATCTAAATCTAACCCTGAAGGGGTGGAGCAGTGGTTCCAGCTTACGCCTCATGAAGCAGAAGGTCTTGGGTTCGACTTCTCACTCCCCCTTTGAGCCAGCCCCACATGGGATTTTCCCAGACTTTCCTGGTGTGGTGGGTTGTGGGCTCCCGTTGAACCCTTGGTGATTAATACTAACCCCAAGGGTTGGGGATACCCCGAGTTTCCCAAAAAAAAAATGTAAACTCTAAAATACATGATTGAACATATAACCTATGTAACTATGTATTCACCCAAACCCACATAATCCAGATACGGTTTTATGTGTCAACCCTGGATTGTTGAAAGTTGGCTTAAATTGAGAAGCACCAATTTATAGAATGGAAGATGTCGGGTACTCTTCCCCAATCATTATTCAGCACTTGATATCGACATCCTCCATCTCCCAGTTCCCGCATTACATATTTGGTAAATCGCTTATCCGATACATTGATCAATCTTCTGGATGTGAATCACTTGCACATATGAGAAAGACCTTAATATGCAAATATACAAAAGACTGAATGAATTTGAGCAAAAATTTCAGATGATAGAGAAGAACCCATGAAGACCAGTGACGAGATCTAGAAGCCAATTTATAGAATAGAAGATAATAGGTGCATTTTAAATTTTTTCAAATAATTATTGCTATTTAATTTTTTTCTAAGTACAAATTTATTTTTTAGATTTCCTTTACATATAAAGATTTATAAATTAATTTACTTTCTACATATATATCACAATTATATCCTTTCCAAATAAAGATTGCACTTTAATTCACCTACCAAATACAGCTTGCAATTACATTCCATGGGTGACAACTATGACGGTTTTTTCCTTAACAAGTACCGGGGTCAAGCTGAGCTTAATTTTGAAAAGCCTTGAGGGGCTTGGTAAGCATCTAGCCCAGCCCGGCCCGGCCCAGCCCAACTCAGCCCCTATTCAATATGTTATATCATACATAATATTATATATAATATATTATATAAATAATATAATAACTTACGAGGCTAAAACCTTTTCTTTATATATAAATAATATACACACACGCCCATGGCATAAGGCCACAACACCCACACAACCCTTTCAAAAAAAGAGGGAGGTGGGGCTTTAAGGACACACATTCATGCATCACCTACCGATGTGAGATACTTTATATATATATATATATATATATATAGAAATATATAACACAAAGAATCACTATATACACAATAAACACCCACTCACACACATGCCCATGGCACAAGGCCACAACTTAATGTGTGTATGTGCAAACTAATGGTGTAACTCTTTCCAAAATCTTTTAACGTTCCTACTTGTAAGTTATAACATTTTTCCTTTTATATATATATATAACGGTAAGAATTAGGGTGTGCGTTAATACTAACAATCTAATGATACTAAGACTTTGTGTTTCTCTTTGAGTTGCATTGTTGGTCCCAAGCACGAATAAAAGATGAGGGTTATATGTCATGTTGGTACTTAATGTAGAAAAAAATCGCTAAAACATGATATAATTTATTTATTTATTTTTTTGTTCTTTCATCCCTGACCAGACCTTGACCCTTGATAGTAGGCTTGGGCCAAGCCACTTCGGGGCGTCAGAGGGCTAAGGCCTCACCCTGGTTAATGAAGGCTAGGCCCGCAAGACCTAGGCCCTATCCTAGCCTGGCCCTTTA
The DNA here is from genome assembly GCA_015143295.1 of Tetracentron sinense. NCBI lineage: Eukaryota > Viridiplantae > Streptophyta > Magnoliopsida > Trochodendrales > Trochodendraceae > Tetracentron > Tetracentron sinense. The sequence goes on along the minus strand of CM026556.1, from coordinate 6,549,776 downwards.
ATATCCTTAGTGACAACTTACCCCATGGGTGACAACTTGAAAATGGTCCACTGCATGCTGCTAACTGTTGCAAACCACTAACTAATGCTACTAACCATAGGTAAATCATATCATCAGCAAAAAAAAACAAAGAAAAAATTACATATTACAATTTAATTTTGTGGTTTTTGTATGCATTTCTATCTTTTACAGCCATTTGCAAAAGATTTTTGCTAGCTGGACTGCGTGCAAGCCTAGGGCCTCAGGCCTCTACTTAGAACAATTTTTGTTTTTCAACAAGGAATAATACACACCATGGGTTTGGCCCAGTGGTAGTGTATCTCCCATTTGGGGAGGGTAGACTCGTGTTCGAGTCCTTGGTGTGGCTGTTGACGCCCACCATGTGTTGAGTTCTAACCCTGCTGACAGTCCTAACCCCTGACATAGTTAGTTAACAAATTAGTCCTACCAATAAATAAAAAATAAAAAATAAAAAAACAAAAAAACAAGGAATGATAATTTATTTTGTAAGCTACTTACAATTTTGAATGTAACATATAAAATATAAGAGTTGTAACATTTTACTAGTCGTTATTAAAATAAGTTACTTAAACATCCAAAACCCTAAACATTTTCATGCCCTATGTAGATGGTTCTAAGTCAAAGTCTCAGCTTTAGGACTCTGTGTACGATCCTTGAATCTTTATTCATTTGCAAAAATATCTCCTCTATGTGAATTCATATTCTTACTCATTGAATTTAAAATAATTTATGTTCAGTTAGTGGGCGGGTGGAGAGTATATACAAACTCTCATCCTCTCGGGAATGGAACCCAGTATCCTAAACGTATATCTCGAACAAAAAAACAAATTAAAATAGTTTGTAAATTCTCCCTCGGTTTAGAGGTTTACTCACAAATAAGTAATGAATAGTTAACTATATCTTGAATGACAACTCCATCCCTCCTAATTTTTAATTGTTAAATCACAATGTAACCACGCAGTCAACTTAGGAGAGTAAGGATAATGATTCCTCATCCAAATGACAAAATAGACAAGAGATAGGTTATAGATTTTTACCGATTTATAAATAAGTAAGATGTGGGTAAGAAGTCTTACATATAAAATATAAGAGTTGTAACATTTTACTTAGTCGTTATTAAAATAAGTTACTTAAACATCCAAAACCCTAAACATTTTCATGCCCTATGTAGATGGTTCTAAGTCAAAGTCTCAGCTTTAGGACTCTGTGTACGATCCTTGAATCTTTATTCATTTGCAAAAATATCTCCTCTATGTGAATTCATATTCTTACTCATTGAATTTAAAATAGTTTATGTTCAGTTAGTGGGCGGGTGGAGAGTATATACAACCTCCCATCCTCTTGGTAATGGAACCCAGTAGCCTAAACATATATCTCGAACAAAAAACCAAATTAAAATAGTTTGTAAATTCTCCCTCGGTTTAGAGGTTTACTCACAAATAAGTAATGAATAGTTAACTATATCTTGAATGACAACTCCATCCCTCCTAATTTTTAATTGTTAAATCACAATGTAACCACGCAGTCAACTTAGGAGATTAAGGATAATGATTCCTCATCCGAATGACAAAATAGACAAGAGATAGGTTATAGAATTTTTACCGATTTATAAATAAGTATGGTGTGGGTAAGAAGTCTTACCCCCCTTTTACTCGAGGGTAGTTAATTTAATAATTTCATATATACCCCTAATCCAAGTTTAGTTATACCTTTGTAGTTTAGATTCAAAGATATTATATTGTTATTTTGTAGATAAATTAAATTTTTATAAGATGACGATTTTGCAGATATTTTTATTATTTTGTAGTTTGATACTTTGTAGTTATGTAGGAATAAATATGGTTCAGACATCTAATATATTTTATTTAACATAAAATTTCTTAGATTTTACCTGATTATTTAATTACTCAATAGATAAATTACTTTAAACATGTAAACAAAATTGATGTGGTTATTTTACCCAATTCCTCGGTAGGTATTTAAAAATAGATACCCTACTCGAGAGGGTATGGCTAAAGAAAATATTACCCTACCCTAGAAAATAAGGCTAAAGTATGTAAGAAATCATAACTATGTAAGAGAAAGGACCCTTCCACACTCCCACAAATATAGATCAAAGACTAAAGCTTTTGGACCCGCACTTGCAGTCATAAAGCACTAAAGGCTATAAAAGGAGCGAATTCAAAGATAGAGCTATATCCAAATTTGTATCTATTTACATATTCTATCCGAACTCGAATAAATATCTAATGGATGGTGAAATATTGTATTTTTATCCCACTCCGATTAAAATATTCGAATTCAAATATATCCAAATTATCTAATTACTTTTTGAAAAATACTAAAAAGATATTGAAAAATATAAATTTTATTTTTAACAATGACAAATTAATATTTTATCTTCATTTATATTTTTAAAAAAAAATTTAATTATATAGAAAATTAATATTGATAAGATTATTTTAGTTTTGTAAACTTATAATATATTAATTATATGTATATATGATAATACATTAAATATTCGGTCAGTTATTTATTGAATCAAAAATATTAATTCTGTATTCGAATCTGTTTATGAATGGATAATACTATTTAAATTCGCTCCATCTGATACTATTCAGATGATTATCCGAGTAAACGAATTTGAATGCAAATTAGATATTTGAATGCAAATTAGATACCGATAATATTCATAAGAGCCTTTGCCTTAAAGAAAGTAATCACCTTAGTAAAAAAGAATAGGTCTAGAGCATTCAAATGGCAAGCACAACAAATGTTAAACCCTAACATTTTATAATAAGTACACCTATATAAAACGCACATTACACAGGCTCGAGTGGGACACATGATTCATGTTCGGGTTGGATTGAACATGACCGGTTGGCCTCACAACCCAACCTTACCCACCGGAGTTGCACCCTAATCTACAAGGAAGAGAGATATTTTTATTACAATACTTTTCTTCCTCCAGTATCATTTTATAAAGGAGTCGAATCCCGTACGGTGATAACGGATTTGGCAAATCCGGTTATCACCTTTGAGGTGGCCTCGTGTCCCCCCTTGACAGGGCTTAACTGTGGTTCAAATTCATCCACCCTTAGGGGTCACCCGCAGATCCTTGGTTTTTAGAAAAAAAATAATAATTCTATTTTTTTAATATTTTAATATTAAAAAACCCCAAAAATACTTTCTTAATTTTAAAAAATAGAATCAATATTTTTTTCTCAAAACCAAGGATGGGTGGGTGAACCCTAGGGGTGGATGAATCTGAACCATAGTTAAGAGGTGTCAATGGGGACATGTGGCCACCTCAAAGGGTAATAAACGGATTTGCCGAGGAATCGTATATTGTTTAAACTTTTTTTGATAATGTCCTCCGATATCGTTAAGACAAAATACTCACTGACATAGAACAACCTCCTCGGGAGGGAATTGCAGAGAAGAGAAGAATCCAAATGGACATTGAGACTATTCTTGGTAACACAGGTTCAGATCATCCTTATCAGACTAAAAGTCAAGGTCAGATGGTGTCCAAAGGGAACCCCAGAAATCGAACCCATGAAGAATAGATGTCGGGTACTCTTCCCCATTAATCATTATTCTACACTTGATGTCAACATCCTCCATCTCCCAGTCCCACATTAGATATTTGGTAAATCGCTTATCTGATATATTGTCATCAATCTTATGGATGTAAATCACAAACACATATGAGAGAGAGACCTTAATATGCAAAAGACTGAATGAATTTGAGAAAAACTTCTAACGATAGAGAAGAATCCATGAAGGATGACCAGTGACGAGATCTAGAAGACAATTTATAGAAGAGAAAAGTATAGAAATGGGCTCCGAAATTTTAAATAATCCGGATGGGCTCCTAGTTTAAAAACTTATTTTTGCAGGCTCCCACGTGTGGGAGCCTACAGCACGTGCTGCGCTTTCTTATTTTCTCCCCAAAATACCCTTACCTTGCGAACCTTTCTTTCTTCCCCAACTGAAGCCCTTGGTTACCCTGTTATTTGAAACCCTTCAAATCCTTCAAACCCCAAATCTGTAACCCTGCAAATCCTTCCCCAAAGTAAAACCCTCAATTACCCTGTCATCTGAAACTTTACAGGCATCGTATTGAAGAAGAAGAAAAAAAAAAAAACAGCCTGGTAAGTTTTAACCTTTTTTAAAAAAATTCAAACTTAAAAATGGGCCCCATAGTTAACAAGTGCATTTTCAATGCTTTTTTTTTTATCAATTTCGATGATTATGACAGTGGTTTTTCGGTATTATTGTTGATTTTGTACTCATTTTTCGTGATTTTTAATGGGTATGTGCAGTGCATTTTCGACCCTTTTATGCTTATTTTCGGGAAAAATACAGTGCAATTTCAATGGATGGTTCTTATAGACCATTTTCGTTGATTTTTTACTAATTTTCGGTACTTTCAGTTATCAAAGTGCTTATTTTCGGTATGTTTCAGTCATGATTGTTAATTTTCGGTATTTTTCTCTTATTACTTTATTTCGGTATTTTTCAGTTATGACAGTGGTTTTTCGGTATTATTGTTGATGTTGAGCTCATTTTCATGATTTTCACTGGTTATTTTATAGTGCATTTTCGATGGATTTGTGCTTATTTTCAGGGAAAATACAGTGTAATTTCAATGCTTATTTTCGATGGTTCTTACAGGCCATTTTCGATGCTTTTCAGTGCTTAATTTCGGTATTTTCCTGTCATGACAGTGCTTATTTTCGGTATTTTTCTATCATGACAGTGCTTATTTTCGGTATTTTTCTATTATGCCAGTGCTTAGTTTCGGTATTTTTCTGTTATGCTAGTGCTTAGTTTCGGTATTATTCTTTTATGACAGTAACCATTTTCGGTATTTTTTTGCTATGACAGTGGTTATTGTCAGTATTGTCGTTGGTTATTGTTATGACAGTGCTTATTGTTTTATAATTTTGCAGCTACAAGATGTCTCGTATAAAGAAAAAAACTGATAGGGAAAAGAAAAAGGCAAAAGATAAAGAAGATAAATATTTTCTCTCAATTAAATGCTCTCAAACAATATGGTTGAGGAGATAAAACCATTATTGGAGGTGAATCCAGAGAGAAAAAGAATTTGGATGGAGAGTTGTTTTTCCCATCTTTACGACATACCTAAAATACCACTGTGTGGCCAAGTAGTTCACCATTTTCTCCAGATGCGTAAAGGAGGCCTATGCTTTGAAATATGTGGGAAGAGTCTAGAGTTCACAGTGTTGGACTTTACTCTGATGATAGGCCTTAATGTCCAAGTGTCCAAGGCTCCAGTCCTTAAACATGAAGCGCCACGAGAGGGTTTGCGGTTGCGAGTTTTGACATCATCTCATGAAACTTGCTTTCTCTACATATCTTCGCGACTTTCTAGAAATACGGAAATAATTGTTTATCCTTGAATGTTGTGTACATATTCTGGCTAATGTAGAATGCGCAGTAACCATGAATTGCATGTGGGAATACAACAGGGACTTGCATTATCAAACTGACATGTCGATCCGTTACCATCACTAGATCATCTACATGCCCAAGTGCTCTTGATAATTGAGTTAAGAAAAAGTTATAACTTACATTGTTCTCCAACTCCGCTATCCCAAGGGCAACTGGAAATATGTGATTGTCTCCGTTTAGAGTTGTTGCAACGATTAGTATTCATTTGTACTTTCCCTTTAAGTGTTCCTATCAATGGCTATCACTTTTCGTAAAGTCGCCTGAAAACCTCGAAGACACGGTCCAAGAGCCATAAAACACCTTTCAAATGTCCCATTTTCAGGGTCGGCCACTATTGTTGTTACTGTTCCCGGATTAATCCTTTTAAGTTCATGAAAATAGGCAGGGAGTTCAGCATAAGAGTGGTCGTAGGAACCTCTAACTGTTTCAATGACAATCTTCTTAGCTTTTCAAGTTTTCTTGTAACTCATCTTAATCTCATATTCTTCCCACACATCATGAATAATCTCTTTGGGCCTATATGAGACATTTGCCTCAATACGTCCCACAACTATGTCACTCACAACTAAACTAAGTTGTTTGTCGATGATCGGGACCATCTAAGGGATATCCACAAGAGTGATGTGAATTATAAGTCTTTATTTTGAAGACACCAGCCTCATTCACCTTCGATGCACGCAACCTCCAGGTGCAATTATCTATAAGACATCTAACTGTGTACTTTTGTTGATTTGAATCCATAATCTTGAATTGAAAATTGTTTCGCATTGCATATCTAGCCAGTACATTTTGTAGGTGTCTTTTGTCCTTAAATAATTACCCAAGTGATATTTCAGTAGCTTCTACTCCAGTTTCAAACTCTGATGCTTCCCAATTTACATAATCATCTACATAGTCATTTATTTGGATCACATTTGCTAGTGATCGCACTTGAACCATTGGAGCTTGTAGTGATGATTCTGGACAAGCTTGTGGAGGAGCTTGTGGTGATGATTCTGGATGAGCTTGTGGATCTACTTGTCTTACTCAACGAAAAGCAAACGTTGAGGAACTAAAAATATCAACATGCAGGGTATGAGAGTATATAGTCCTTGTGTCCCACTCTGCTGTTGCCTCCTTATGTAAAAAGTCTTTACGCATATCTTCAACACCGTATGTTGTTACATTTTCATTTTCATTAAAATCACTATAAAAATCATACTCATCTTTATCAGATGATCCTTCTATACTTTTAAAACCTCCATCACCATTATCATTTTCAGCCCCAAAATTTGCATTTGTGCCTCTAATTGTAGTATAGTGTTGTCCACATAAGTGTTGGCCACAAAACTTGAGTATTGGCTAACTCCGGCTATCAAGTTTATCATCGGATAAGTCCCCTCATAGAAATGAATGACAGTCTCCTGAATATGAGGATCAACAACCTCCTGAACACGGTGATTTTCATAACTCACAGAATTCAAACCAAACTGTGGTTGTGGTACAGATTTCCTCACCTTTGCTATATATAATGGCGGCAAGTATTTATTTTCTATTTTCTTAACATATGAAAGAAATGCACACAGCTCTTCATCGTCTTGTAATATCACTGGGAGGGATTGGCATTGGTATAGGAATCAAATACCTCAATATAAGCTCATACTCTTCCAGTCGAGTGTTAGTCAATTGATAAACTTTATCTAATAGTTTCTCATATGTCATTTTCAAAGATAATTGCAACAACTTTGATTTCTCACCACTATACACGTACCCTCTAACAGGGTCCTCAATGTTCCACTCACCGTCATAACAGCAAACTACTGATATTGACATTATCTGCAATATCGGGAAAACACTCAATCCGTTAAAGTATTAACAAAAAATCATCGAAAATGAGCACAAAACCAGTGAAAAAGCACTGTAATATCAAAAATGGGTACTATAATAACATAAAAGCCCCGAAAATAGGCATTGTAATACCAGAAAACCACTGAAAATAAGTATCAAACCATCGAAAATAAGCATAAAATCATCGAAAATAAGCACAAAACCTTCGAAAATGGGCATTGTAATAAGAGAAAATCACCGAAAATATGCACAAATCCATCGAAAACGCACTGTAAAATCAAAAATGCACTAAAATAATAGAAACCCCCGAAAATGGCCACGCACAATAATAACAGAAAACCACAAAAAATGAGCACAAAACCATCGAAAATAAGCACAAAACCATCGAAATGCACTGTAATATCATGAAATCACTGAAAATAAGCACAATTTCATCGAACATTAGCACAAATTCATCGAAAATGCACTGTAATAACTGAAAATGACCACTGTTACCATCGAAAATTGATCAAAAACGTATAAAACACTTACCATATGTTCTTCTTCTTCTTTTTCTTCTTCTTCTTCTTCTTTTTCTTCTTCGAAATTCTTCTTCTTCTTCCTCGAACTCTTCTTCTTCAAACTCTTCTTCTTCTTCTTCTTCTTTAAAAGGATTTCGGATGAAGCAGAAGAGTTTAGCTCGCACGGTGTTGAAGGGATCTCTGCACATAAGAAATAGGAGTATTTTGGAGAGAAAAGAAGAAAGGAAAACACGTGATATACTCAAAACACTATAAGAACCTACACAAATAACTCCCTAAAAGTGGAGCCCATATCCGGATTATTTCATAATTTGGAGCCCATTTCCATACTTTCCTCTTTATAGAATGGAAGATAATAGATGCATTTTTAAAAATTTCAAATAAGTATTGCTATTTAATTTTTTTTCCAAGTACAAATTTTATGCTTGGATTTCCTTTGCAAATAAAGACTTATAAATTAATTTACTTTCTACATATATACTACAATTATATCCTTTCCAAATAAAGATTACACTTATTACCAAAAAAAAATAAAACAATAATGATTACACTTTAATGTACAGCTTATAATTACACCTTACGCTTGCTCCAAAGGTTGGGAGTGGCCTTTCTCATGAGAGTGGTCGTGACTCGGCGATATTCCCATGGGTGACAGCGATGTCTGACAATCTAGCACTTTCAGAATAAGTCCCTAGGACCGGGTTGAGCCTAATTTGAAAAATCTTCTTATTTATGGAGGTCTTGATAAGTATCTAGCCTCAAGCCTCCATTCTATATGTTATATCATATATATATATATATATAATATATTACATAAATAATATAATACTTATAAAAACATATGAGGCTAAGACCTATTTGTATATATATAACTGTCACACACCCATGGCATAATACCCACACAACCCTCTCACAAAAAAGAGAATGTGGGGGCTTTAAGGATACACACACTCAGCATCACCCATCGATGTGGTGATGCTTATTTTTTTTTATAGAAATATATAACACACACAATCAATTTATACACAATCCACACCCACTCACACACATGCCCATGGCACAAGGCCACAACTTATTGTGTGAATGTGTAACAAACTAATAGCTTATCTTTTCCCAAAATATTTTAATATTACTACTTGTAAATTGTACAATTTTTTCTTTTTTTAAAACAAATATAAAAAGGTACTAGTACTAATAATTTAACCTAGGAGTTAGGGAGGGTGTAAATGCTAGCAATCTAACTATAGTAAAACTTAGTCGTTTTGCTCTTTGAGTCGCATTGTTGGTCCAAGAACGAAAAAGGAGTGATATGATATGTTGGTAATTAATGTAGAAAAAAATCGTTAAACCATGATATTATTATTATTTTATTTTTATTTTTTTGTTCTTTCAGCTCTGGCCCGACCTTGGACCTTGAGAGTAGGGCTTGCACCAAGCCGCTTCAGGCCATCAGAAGGCTAGTGCCTCACCCTAGTGAATGAAGGCTAGGCCCGCAACACCTAGGGTCTGTCCTGGCCCGGCCCTTGAATAGCCCTAGTGACAACTTACCCCATGGGTGACAACTTGAAAGTAGGGGTGCATTCAAGCTTTGCCCTGCTCGGCTTGGCTTGGCTTGAAAGGGGTCTACTCAAGGCTCGAGCTCGGCTCAGCTTGAAATGGTGCTTGAAAAATCAGCTCAAATCTTGACTCGAGCTCGGATTGATTCAAGCTCAAGTCGAGCTTGGCTTGGCTCGAGCGCAGCTTGATTTATTTTAAAAACAATTTTAAATAAAAATAATAATTATTATATTAATTATATATATAATATTTTTTATTTATTTACACAATATTCAAGCCGAGACAATTCACTTTTTTTTTTCATGTTTTTTTTCAACAACGAATAATAGTTTATTTTGTAAGACACTTACAATTTTGTATATAATATATAAATTTGATAGCGTTTGGTAACACTAGTCTAAAAAGAAGTGTTTATTTGAAAATTATACTTAGTTATACTTTAGATTGTTAAGTTGAAAGTTAATTGCATGTCTACTATTAGAGATTTTAAGGATAAAAACCTCTACTTTAAAAAGTAGTTATGGAGCTATTATTGCTATGCAACTAGGCAAGCAATGTCTATAGTAGAAGAATCTCTTACATGTGCCATTGCAACTCCCTGGTATCACCCAATCAAAGCTCCCAGTCGGACCATTGGATGGATCCCACCTGATGATGGCTGGATGAAACTTAAGTGTGATGGATCGACCTCCTTATTAAACCATTCTAGGGCCTAGGGCCTATTGGCAGAAATTCAACTGGGAATATTCTTGCTGGTGTTTACCAAGGATTCAAATGTGGAATTGTTGTAATCGCTGAAGCACTGGCAAGCAAGCTCGAGAGCACACTTGATTGGAATCCCGTTTCTCAGGTTTACTCAATGTTTCTAGATTACTTCACTTGTATTTTCTTGTCACTATTATCATCTTGGTGTAATGCTAATGCACATAGAATTCGCTTATATTTTAAGTTATTTAGTACCAAAGCTCATCAACTATTAGTAGTGTTTTCGTAACGGAATTGGAGGTCGAACCAGTTGGCTGACCAATTTAATGTTCAACCAGTCCGTGGTAGGTTTTAACCATAAAAAAGAAAAAAAAAACCATTAAAAAGGATTCTAAAATATTATTTTTAATTTTTTCCATTTTTTTCTAGTTTTTCGAAGCACCCGTTCTGTGGTTCAATGATTGAACCAGGCGATTCTACCAGTTATGCATAAAATGCCCGCTTTTGAATTTTATGATTGATTCTCAGATTTACCAAAAGCACTTATTAGAATTGTTTAGTTTCTATCTAGTTATTTATATTCATATGTCATTGTGGGCAGTGAAATCTTACCGTCTACACCTATTCACCACCAAAGAATGAGCTGTACAGTCATCATCTAATCATATTTGGAATGAGTCCGGATCTCATCCAATTGTGATTGAACTTAGGAGAGTTCAATTGCACTCACATAGCCCCTTTAATTGCCCTTTTAACTTTGGCTACGATGTTTTAACCCTTACACTTAATAATTTGTAATATTTTTTTTCTAGAAATTAAGGTTAGATAGTTGAACCCTAAGAGTTAATGAATCATAATTGTGGTTAGCATTCACTAATACTTAGGGTTCAACAATCTAAAATTTGTTTTTCTTTAAATTAACCTTAGGGGTTAAAACTTCTTAACCAGAGTGAAAAGAGCAGTAAAAGGTGCTATGAGATCCGGACTCGTCTAGTTGCGGTTCTACAATGAATGCCATTTGGCCAGTGAGACAGATGACTAGCTCACCCTTGATGAACCCACATGCTGAAATGCACTTGAGGATCATTCAATTCAATATGAGCTTTGTGATCGGGCCCATAGAGCCCATGGATTTAAAAACCTTCGGTATAGGCCCGTGCGAAAAATACACTCAAATACAATGGCTAGAAATCATCTATCAATATCATTTTTGGTGTTCAGTTAATCATTTATGGGGTCTAGACTATAGAAAGGCATCTACAATCTACATAATCCAAAATACCCAAATTTTGGTGTTCAGTTAATCTTGGGTGCTGGATTCTTCACAAGGTGGGCTAATCGTTTATTGGGTCTAGGCACAAAGGTATCCACATGATCAAATATCCTGATACTCGATTATAGCCAAATTGCAGGACAAAATACTTCAAAGAGAAATCTACGCAGACTTCTAAACCCCCTCCCAACACTGGAATTCAGGATAACACAGATCAAAGAATTAGGGGTGTATTGGAGCCGGGCTGAGCCGAGCTTGGCCCTGCTCTGCTCGGCTTGAAAGGGGTTTACTCTAGGCTTGAGCTCGGCTCAGATTGAAATGGTGCTCAAAAAATCGGCTCAAAGCTCGGCTCAAATTCAAAAGGCTTGGCTCGAGCTTGGCTTCGCTCGGCTCAACTCGGCTTGATTTACTTATTATTTTTTTAATAATAATATTTTATATTATATTACATATATATCTTTTACATAATATTCAAGTCTAGCTAGAGCCGAATTAAGCCGAGCCGAATCAAACAGGCCTGAAAGCTTGTATACATTTCAAGTTTGAAAACTCAACTTAGATCAGCCAGATCGAACCACATATTCGAGCTTGAGCTCGGCTTGATGGAACCGAGGCTAGCAATCAGCTAGCTCAGCCTTTGTGCACCCCTACAAAGAATAAAGCTTTTAGGACAGCAGTCGTATGGCAGCGTACTCACCTTAAAACAATTACGATAGGCTCAAGTCCACTGGAAAGGAAAAGCACAAAATTTGATAAATTTTTCAAGTTAAGAATAGTTACTTTTTCTGTTTTTTGCACATTTCTCATCTTATTTTCCTTCAAACTGATTACATGGAGGAAAAGAAAATTTTAAAAAAATTACAAAATTTTCTTGCAAACCTTGTTTTTTTTTCCTTTTTTGGTGTCGGCATCATTTACCTACGTTGGTATTGTCAGAGGTTAGCTTGGGCATTGAAGCTCTTGCAACTCATAACCGGGGGATTGGATCCCCAGACCTCCCTCCGCTGAACGCCACACCCCTACCACTCACCCCCCAAGAGGCGGAGGTCTGTAAAGCTTACTTGCATGAGAAAAATGAAATATCCTCTCTTTTCTAGCATCACTTTTCTTGTGAGCAATGGCCATCAATCAGTCCATAAAGAAAAGATGCTGATAGACTTATTAGGTAATCTTCCCCAATCAAAGAGTGGCACTTGAGCTCAACACCATCCATCGCCCTGTTCTGGTGTTAGATATTTGGTAGATCGCTGAACCGTCTCAAATTGCCATTGATTTGATGGACTTCAATCACACACATTTGAGATAGATAGAAAGAGAGAGAGGAGTTAATATACAAAAGACAGAGACAACCATTGGATGAGCGAGAACATAGGAAGGACGACTAGTAAGTAGTGGCCAGATCCCAGGAGGCCAACATATAGTGGGAGACCAAAATGTACATTTAAAAAAAATACATATTGCGTTTTAAGTTTTTTCCATATATAAATTTACTGCCTGATTTTTGCTTGCAAATACAGATTTCCAAATTAATATTGTTCCTTATATAGATATAGCTCCCAACTGATTTTGTTTCCAAATAAGGATTGCACTTTAATTTACTTGACAAATTGAGATGTAATATAATTTGGGGGCTTTTGTAAGGACCGTAGTTTAAAAACCTAAAAACTCTACTTGACTCGAAAGTTAGTCGGGTCGAGTAACTAAAAAAACTCGACTCGATCGAGCTAACTCGGAATTTATATATGCGTGTATCTACCAATTAGGGAATTACCAATTTTTTGACATTTTTTCTAAGATTGAACTACAAATAACTTGAAATACTTGGGGTTAAAAAAATCTAAAGTAGGTTGATTTTGTAACCTCAAACCGAAAATTGGGTTTAACAGAACTCATGATAGGTTGACTTTGCAGCCTCAAAAAACATAATATAAAAACAGTGTGATGTTTAAGTTTAGATTTTATAAATAAATAAAAATAATAAAAATATCCTTCTGAGTTTTGTGATTCGACCGAGTTACATGAGTAACTCGTCGAATAGTGTCTCCTTCGAGTTTTGAGGTAATTTAACTCGAAATTCTATCAAGTCGAGTAATTATGCCGAATTACTTAGGTGACTCGACGAGTTTTTGAACTATGATAAAGACATTTAATTCGTTTAGCTATTTTCAAAATTTTCTCCATTCTTTTTTTTATATTTTCTCTCATTAACTTTCAAACTTTTCGTAAATGCACCCCCTCCCATTAAGGTTCCATAAATAAAGAAATGCTAACCTTAGATGTAGACTTCTAAATTCTCTTTGTGATAGTAAAATATGTTGCTATGTCCTATTATCTTTAAAATTGGTTGGAACCATAATTAACTTTTTTTTAAAAATATTTTTCTCAACAAAAAGGGTAGCAACGACAAGTGTCACTACTACAATGAAAATTTAGAAATCGATGTATAGGCTAGCACTCGTAAAAATATCATAAGAAATGTTAAATTTCTCATTTAATGACAATAGCAATGTCGCCACATTAAACCTGAAGTATGTAGGGCCAGGTCTTACGGGGCCGGATTTCAGTAAATATGATCAACCTCACTGAATTGACCGACAAAAAGGGAATGGATTTTGCTAGCCACAATCGCAAAGCTTCCAAAGACGCAAATAAGTGGCTACAAGTGTCAAAGATACTCTAAATTTCACTTTTTAAAACTGATAAAATATGAAAACAAGCTTCTCAGATCTCCCTCTTCCTCTTCCTCTTCCTCTTCCTCTTCTTCTTCCTCTTCTTCTTCTTCTTTTGCCCTTTCTCTCCTCTCTTGCCTTTCGCACCATCCATCTTTGCCTTTCGCACCATCCTCCTTTTCTCTCTGGTGATTCTTGCTTATTTCTAGGCATTCTGAGTCATCATGACTTGTGCAGTCATGATAAGATCACCTGTCAGACAATCACTCAAGCGAGCCAGCACATAGCCCAAGTGGGCTTAGGTCGGCTAAATTGTCAGAATTTGTGAGCATGAGAAATCCCTATTTTACCCCTTCTTTTTGCTCTTTTTTACGAATTTTATCCGTTACATTTAGCCCCTCCTCGGTGCCTTGAACTCCGTTCGAGGTGCCGAGAATACTCCATGGGTAAAATTCCCGAAAATGATACCTGGTCCGCAGACACTGATTGTGCTCCGTTCTCCGCTCTCTTCCGTTGTAGATGCTCCGTTGTTACTGATACGTTGTGCTTTCGCCAGCGAAGACGAGCTTGTATCAGCCCCTAGTCAGGTCAGAGCAATTGCTTCTCGTGCACAGTACCTCAGAGCATGTGTTAGAGAGCACGGTAATGTACATGTATCACAACACCAAGAAAAATGAAGTCATTAGGTACTTCGAGCACGAGAATGTGCATGAACACGTAAAGATGCATGAGCACAGAGATTCACTTGATAAGCACAGAAATTCACTTGATAAGCACAGAGATTCACTGGATAAGCACACGGATGAGTTTGCAGTAAAAACCATCATAAATATAGACAAATGCTATCTCAGGCGAATGACTCGTAATGGGGCATCATGACACCATGCTCAGATGACATTGCATGAGGATAAGCCAATTAGTTGCTTACCGGGCAATGCATCTAACTAAGTCACAGAGGTCCCGTAGTGAGCATCATGCTTAGATATATGTTGAACCGCGGTAAGACACCTTGCTCGAATGACATGTCATCAAGAAGCTACAAGTGTCCCATCACCGTATTCAGACATATCAGATAAGACATCATTTGACATTGCATTCACGATGTTTTTTACTTGATATGGCACTGGTCGCTTCTCTTGATCTTTCACTTGATAAGTCACTTGAGAGGCTGATAATTCACTTGATAATTCACTTGATATTGAAAATTCACTAGAGCATGCACTGGACAGTTCACTTGATATTGAAAATTCACTAGAACATGCACTTGACAGTTCAATTGATAAATCACTTGAGGATGAGAATGCACTCGATAATTACCTCTTGATTGTTGTCATGCAGTGAAAGCCTCATTCAGATGTAGAAGATGCTCGTCATTTGTGATTGTCTAAGCCCCTTTGCCTCGTTCTCAATTTTTCCCACAGAGGGTTTGATTTCCACAGAAGGTTCGATTCCCACAGACGGCGCCAATTTGAAAGGGAAAAATCTCGTACATGCCACGCGTCTAAAGCTGCTTAGCTGGTAGAGGAATGATAGCAAAACTCCACCTGTGAATGAGTCTGAGGGGGCGGGTGTGCACCCTGAAATAAGCTCCGATGATAAAGTCAGTATAAGGCACAAGCACAGTATAAGGCACAAGGCACAAGCACAGTATAGAGATACTTATCGTGGGGGCACTGGGCATATGCACTTGAGGACGAGCTCTGGTATTATGCTCTGGAGATTGTAGCTCAGGAGGCACAAAGAATATGGCTCAGACAACATAGCTCTGACAACGTGGCTCGGACAAGGCATAGACAACGTAGCTCAGAAGGCACTCACAACGTAGCTCAGAAGGCACTGACAACGTAGCTCGGATAAGGCACTGGCAACGTAGCTCAGAAGGCACTGACAACGTAGCTCAGAAGGCACTGACAACGCAGCTCTGACCATGTAGCTCGGATAAGGTATCGACAACGTAGCTCAGGTAAGGCACTGACAACGTAGCTCTGATAAGGTACTGACAACGTAGCTCAGAAGGCACTGACAACGTAGCTCTGATAACGTGCTCGAATAACGTGCTCTGATAAGGCACAGACAACGCAGCTTAGACAAGGCATAGACAACGTAGCTCTGACAACGTAGCTCTAGCTCGGATAAGGCACAGACAACGCAGCTCGGATAAGGTAACTCTAGCTCTGATAAGATAGCTCGGACAACGTAACTCTAGCTCTGATAACGCATACGTTGTGCATCCGTTGTGCATCAGACAACGGGTACGTTGTGCAGCAGACAACATGTACGTTGTACAGCAAACAACGTGTACGTTGTACAGCAAACAACGTGTACATTGTACAGCTCACGACGGGTACGTTGTACATCAGACAACGGACAACGAGCTCAGCACTATGCACAACACAACGTGACAACGGATTCGGCACCATTCACAGCACAACGTATTCGGCACTATTTACAGCACAATGCTACAACGGGTTCGGCACTGTTCACAGCAGACAACGCTACAACGGCTTCGGCACTGTTCACAGCGTCAGGTACAAGTTCAAGTATGATTGCACTCACCAGATGATTAACTGTAAGGCCGTGCAAGTGGCAGTGTGACCATTCATGGAGAGCATCAGGCAGATATGGCCTATTTGAGAGAATCTGACAGCCATAAACACTTGTGAGGCCATAAAGAGCATCAAGTAGCCGGAGAACACCAAAGGAAGATGAGAGAATCAGGAGAGTGGCCATCTACACAGCACTTCGGGGTAGGGGTGTGAATGACTCAAGCTTCTCAGATCTCCCTCTTCCTCTTCTTCTTCCTCTTCTTCTTCTTCTTCTTCTTCTTCTTCTGCCCTTTCTCTCCTCTCTTGCCTTTCGCACCATCCATCTTTGCCTTTCGCACCATCCTCATTTTCTCTCTGGTGATTCTTGCTTATTTCTAGGCATTCTGAGTCATCATGACTTGTGCAATCATGATAAGATCACCTGTCAGACAATCACTCAAGCGAGCCAGCACATAGCCCAAGTGGGCTTAGGTCGGCTAAATTGTCAGAATTTGTGAGCATGAGAAATCCCTATTTTACCCCTTCTTTTTGCTCCTTTTTTCGAATTTTATCCGTTACAGGGTGTATTGGAGCCGGGCTGAGCCGAGCCGAGCTTGGCCCTGCTCTGCTCGGCTGGAAAGGGGTTTACTCTAGGCTTGAGCTCGGCTCAGATTAAAATGGTGCTCAAAAAATCGGCTCAAAGCTCGGCTCAAATTCAAAAGGCTTGGCTCGAGCTTGGCTTGGCTCGGCTCAACTCGGCTTGATTTACTTATTATTGTTTTAATAATAATATTTTATATTATATTACATATATATCTTTTACATAATATTCAAGTCTAGCTAGAGCCGAATTAAGCCGAGCCGAATCAAACAGGCCTGAAAGCTTGTATACATTTCAAGTTTGAAAACTCAACTTAGATCAGCCAGATCGAACCACATATTCGAGCTTGAGCTCGGCTTGATGGAACCGAGCCTAGCAATCAGCTAGCTCAGCCTTTGTGCACCCCTACAAAGAATAAAGCTTTTAGGACAGCAGTCGTATGGCAGCGTACTCACCTTAAAACAATTACGATAGGCTCAAGTCCACTGGAAAGGAAAAGCACAAAATTTGATAAATTTTTCAAGTTAAGAATAGTTACTTTTTCTGTTTTTCATGCACATTTCTCATCTTATTTTCCTTCAAACTGATTACATGGAGGAAAAGAAAATTTTAAAAAAATTACAAAATTTTCTTGCAAACCTTGTTTTTTTTTCCTTTTTTGGTGTCGGCATCATTTACCTACGTTGGTATTGTCAGATGTTAGCTTGGGCATTGAAGCTCTTGCAACTCATAACCGGGGGATTGGATCCCCAGACCTCCCTCCGCTGAACACCACACCCCTACCACTCACCCCCCAAGAGGCGGAGGTCTGTAAAGCTTACTTGCATGAGAAAAATGAACTATCCTCTCTTTTCTAGCATCACTTTTCTTGTGAGCAATGGCCATCAATCAGTCCATAAAGAAAAGATGGTGATAGACTTATTAGGTAATCTTCCCCCAATCAAAGAGTGGCACTTGAGCTCAACACCATCCATCGCCCTGTTCTGGTGTTAGATATTTGGTAGATCGCTGAACCGTCTCAAATTGCCATTGATTTGATGGACTTCAATCACACACATTTGAGAGAGATAGAAAGAGAGAGAGGAGTTAATATACAAAAGACAGAGACAACCATTGGATGAGCGAGAACATAGGAAGGACGACTAGTAAGTAGTGGCCAGATCCCAGGAGGCCAACATATAGTGGGAGACCAAAATGTACATTTAAAAAAAATACATATTGCATTTTAAGTTTTTTCCATATATAAATTTACTGCCTGATTTTCCCTTGCAAATACAGATTTCCAAATTAATATTGTTCCTTCTATAGATATAGATCCCAACTGATTTTGTTTCCAAATAAGGATTGCACTTTAATTTACTTGACAAATTGAGATGTAATATAATTTGGGGGCTTTTGTAAGGACCGTAGTTTTAAAACCTAAAAACTCTACTTGACTCGAAAGTTAGTCGGGTCGAGTAACTAAAAAAACTCGACTCGATCGAGCTAATTCGGAATTTATATATGCGTGTATCTACCAATTAGGGAATTATCAATTTTTTAACATTTTTTCTAAGATTGAACTACAAATAACTTGAAATACTTGGGGTTAAAAAAATCTAAAGTAGGTTGATTTTGCAACCTCAAACCGAAAATCGGGTTTAACAGAACTCATGATAGGTTGACTTTGCAGCCTCAAAAAATATAATATAAAAACAGTGTGATGTTTAAGTTTAGATTTTATAAATAAATAAAAATAATAAAAATATCCTTCTGAGTTTTGTGACTCGACCGAGTTACATGAGTAACTCGTCGAATAGTGTCTCCTTCGAGTTTTGAGGTAACTTAACTCGAAATTCTATCAAGTCGAGTAATTATGCCGAATTACTCAGGTGACTCGACGAGTTTTTGAATTATGATAAAGACATTTAAATCGTTTAGCTATTTTCAAAATTTTCTCCATTCTTTTTTTTATATTTTCTCTCATTGACTTTCAAACTTTTCGTAAATGCACCCCCTCCCATTAAGGTTCCATAAATAAAGAAATGCTAACCTTAGATGTAGACTTCTAAATTCTCATTGTGATAGTAAAATCTGTTGCTATGTCCTATTATCTTTAAAATTGGTTGGAACCATAATTACCTTTTTTTAAAAATTATTTTTCTCAACAAAAAGGGTAGCAACGACAAGTGTCACTACTACAATGAAAATTTAGAAATCTATGTGTAGGCTAGCACTCGTAAAAATATCATAAGAAATGTTAAATTTCTCATTTAATGACAATAGCAATGTCGCCACATTAAACCTGAAGTATGTAGGGCCAGGTCTTACGGGCCGGATTTCAGTAAATATGATCAACCTCACTGAATTGACTGACAAAAAGGGAATGGATTTTGCTAGCCACAATCGCAAAGCTTCCAAAGACGCAAATAAGTGGCTACAAGTGTCAAAGATACTCTAAATTTCACTTTTTAAAACTGATAAAATATGAAATATCTCCAGGTGATAGGCCATTCTCACAGGTATGGAAATATTTAGAGTTAATGCGATTGAGGCTAGCACTCCTCAAAAGGAATTGGATGGCAATGGATTGTTCTTAGGATGTTAACCTGACCCTCCGATGAGAGGGCCCACCATGTTCTACCCCTCCCAAGTCCCAAAGCCTGCAATTAGAGAGCTTTTTTCTTTACATATGCCCAAGGGCAGGCGAGGCCTAATTTTAAAAGGCCCTCTAACTTGGGAGTCAAGCTGGGTAAGACCTAGGCCCTGCCCTCATCGGCTCTCACTCTAATATTATCAAAACTTAATATAATATTTAAGTAGATATATTAAGCATATATATAAACTATGTGTTATGACCTTTCAGTCTTATGAGCTTAACAGAAACACGGTCCAATTATAAGATAGGTTGGTACAATCAAACATGAAACACCAACCTGGCCAATGAGTCTATTATCTACCCAAAGACATGAAAAATAAGAGCGTTGTTTCTGGTTGGGTAAAAAATTGTCGCCCCTTACCTAGATCAAACCTAGGCAAGGTTGCGCCTATGCCTGTCACATAATTTTGTTTTTGGGTCCCCAAAAAAATTCGTCATTAGGGTCTTCCATTGGCGCCTCCTCCTAAAAATTAGGTTGATCGGATGTAATCCATATGATTATATTTCTTTTTGGCCATAGACTTCGTAACCAATTCCCGTGAGGAGGTCTCTAAAAATTCCATGTCAAAAAAAGATGATTTTACCAAACAGGACAAGACCTAAGATAAATAATTCTTAATTTTTGAGATCTAATTTAAATAGTTCTTATTAAATGAAATAAGAAATGCCAAGTGGCCTTAAGTATATAAAACTAGTTATTATGATATGACGGGTCCAGGGAGTCCAGTATAAACTCGGCCCAATTACCTAATGTGTTGGTAAAACTAGGCTGGGCTTGGAAATGACCATGTACGACCCGACCCGACCCTTAATGTTACACACACACATATATACGTCGTTATCATTGTATTTACATACTACGATCAATTTATATGTACGGTGATGGATTTTTTTTTTATTAGGGAAGATAGAATACAACACACGCAAATCTTAAAGGTGATGACACCATGCAAATTGCCAACAAAAATGGAAAAGAAGAGAATCCAAGTAATAAAAAAATTCCTGCCCTAAAAATTGTATTTTCGAGCAAGCTGTCAATTTTTTTAAAACTTGTAATGCCTTCTCGTTTGAATTTAAAAAGTCACTAAATATTATGAAAAAAAAATAATCTTCTTTTAAGCCTTAGCGCAACCCTATCACGACGTTTCCCCGGAGGGTAGGTCCGAATTAGAGTCTCATCCTTATAAGTGAGGGTCAAGATTGAATCATTGTGGCATTTGACAAAAGCCATATAATTAGGGGTGGCAATCGGCCAAGTTGGAGCTTCACAACCTATGTAAATGTTTAGGGCAGTAAGCAACGCCTATTTAAAAATACTAAAATTCAAGCCTAATCCCGGCCCATTGCCACCCCATATTGAGAGGTATTTTATAGTATAATCATTCGTGTTTTGGGCCATGGGTCATGTCACCAAGCCCATGGCTCATGGGAGGTCTACAAAAATCCCAATTCCAGTTGAGTACAATCGTTCCAGTTGCGGCCTAACCGTATAAACTTTACCCAAAAAAAAAAGTCATAATGAATAAATGAATAAAATTCCGTACGTAAAGTTGCTAGAGTACAATTAACCTCTCGATTTGAAATCGCTGCTTATATACTTAGCATTGGCCATAATTCAAAAGAACATTATCAAAAAAAAAAAAAACATTTAACAATGGTTACCAAGCCTGGTCCAGCCCTTTCGGAGAGAGTGAGGGCCTAATCAATCCAAGCCCTTCAAGGGTTAAGGCAGGGTTAGGGCCTTGCCCTTATAAGTAAGGGCAGAGTTAGGGGTGACCCAACCCTACCCTAACTCCAACCTCTTGAAATCCTAATCCCACGAACCTTAACCCTAAGCCCTTGATTGGATGGTTCTCTAAAACTAATTACAGCCTTAATTTGATGCCCGGTTTTGAATTTTATGATCGATTCTCAGTTTTACCATAAACACTTTTTAGAATTGTTTAGTTTCTATCTAGTTATTTAAATTCATGTCATTGTAGGCAGGTGCATGATGGACCTGTCCACACCTATATATTCACCACCAAAGAATGGGCGGTTAGATCTACGATCATCATCTAATCATATTTGGAATGAGTCCGGATCCTATCCAATTGTGATTGAACTTGGGAGAGTTCAATTGCACTCACATAGCCCCTTTAATTGCCCTTTTAACTTTGGTTACGAAGTTTTAACCCTTACAAATAATAGTTTTTATTTTTATTTTTTCTAAAAATTAAGGTTAGATTGTTGAACCCTAAGAGTTAATGAATCTTAATTGTGGTAAAGATTCACTAACCCTAAGGTTCAACAATCTAAAATTGGTTTTTAAAAAATTTAACCTTAGAGGTTAAAACTTCTTAACCACAGTACAAGGGGCTATGTGAGTGCAATTGAACTCTCCTGGGATCAGGACTCGTCTAGTTGCGGTATACATTGAATGTCATTTGGCCAGTGAGACAGATGACTAGCTCACCCTTGATGAACCCACATGCTGAAATGCACTTGAGGATCTTTCAATTTTGAATATGGGCTTTGTGATCGATTATAGCCACATAATCCAATACCCAATATCCGGATACTCAAAGGTAGCCAGATAGCTGATCATCTTGGGTCCTGGATTCATCACAAGGTGGGCTAATCGTTTATTGGGTCTAGGCACAAAGGAATATATCCACATGATCAAATATTCTCATACTCGATCAATTTAAGGACAAATATATACTTCAAAGAGAAATGCTACGCAGACTTCTAAACCCCATCCCAACCAACACTGGAATTTAGGATAACACAGATCAACAGCACTTGCAGTAGTCGTATGGCAGTGTACTCACCTTAAAACAATTACCTATGCTCAAGTCCGCTAGAAAGGAAAAGCACAAAATTTGATAACATTTATTTTTTCATGTTATGAATAGTTACTTTTTCATGCACATTCTCACCTTATTTTCCTTCAAACTGAATACATGGAGGAAAAGAAAATAACATTTTTTTCTACAAATCTTCTCTCTAACCTTAAAAGTGCTTGAGAAAAGAAAATTATTTTCTTTTAGAGCATCATCACTTTTCTTGCGAAACTAATGAGCAATTGCTTGCCGTCAATCAGTCTATAAAAAAAAGATGGTTAGAGACTTATCAGGTACTCTTCCCCAATCAAAGAGTAATACTTGAGCTCAACATCATCCATTTCCTTATTCTGGGCTTAGATATTTGGTAGATCGCTGAACCGACTGAAATTGCCATTGATTTGATGAATCACACGCATTTGAGAGAGAGAGGGAAGAGAGAGAGAGAGAGGCGTTAATATACAAAAGACAGAGACAGCCATTAAATGAGAGATCCTAGGAAGGACTATTGGTGACCAGATCCCATGAGGCCAATATATAGAGTGGAAGACCAAAAGGTACATTTTTTTTTATTATTAAATATACGTATTGCATTTTAAGTTTTTTCCATATATAAATTTGCTGTCTGATTTTCCTTCACAAATACAGATTTCTAAATTAATGTTCCTTCTATATCTATAGAGAGAGATCCCAACTGATTTTGTTTCCAAATAAGGATTGCACTTTTAATTTACTTAATAAATTGATATGTAATATAATTTGGGGGCATTTATAAGGACCGTGGTTCAAAAACCTGAAAACTCTACTTGACTCTAAAGCTAGTCGGGTCAAGTAACTCAAAAAAATTTTGACTCGGGCTAACTATATATATATGCGTGTGTATGTGTGTACCAATTAGGGAATTATCAATTTTTTGGCATTTTATGCAAGATTGAACCACAAATAACTTGAAAAACTTAGGGTTAAAAGAGCCCAAAGTAAGCTGATTTTACAGCCTCAAACTGGAAATCAGGTTTAATAGAACACATAGTAGGTTGGCTTTACAACCTCAAAAAATATGATGCAAAAACAGTGTGATGTTCAAGTTAAGTTTTTTAAATAAAATAAAAATTTTAAAAATATTCTTCTGAGTTTCGTGACTCAACGGAGTTACCTGAGTAATTCGTCGAATAGTGTCTCCTCCGAGTTTTGAGGCGACTTGACTCGAAATTTTGTCGAGTCAAGTAATTCAGCCGAATTACTCATGACTCGCCGTGCTTTTGAACTATAGTAAAGACCTCTATTTCGTTTAGCTATTTTCAAAAATCTCTCCATTCTTTATTTTATATTCCTACTCATAGACTTTCGAATTTTTCGTAAATGCACCCCCTCCATTAAGGTTCCATAAATAGAGAAATGTTACCCTTAGATGTAGACTTCCAAGCTAGCCTTAGATATAGACTTCCAAATTCTCACTGTGATGGTAAATTTTGTTGCTATTTCCTATTTTCTTTTAAAATGGTTGAAACCATAGTTACCCAACTTGTTGAAATGGTAGGAAGTGTCACTACTACAATGAGAATTTAGAAATCTATGTCTACACTAGCACTCCTCGTAAAAATATCATAAGAAATGTTAAATTTCTCATTTAATGACAACTCTAGCGTCCCCAAATTTGCGAATTGTTAAATAGCAATGTCACCACATTAAAACCTAAAGTATTTATCGGGTTAGATTTTAGTAAATATGCAATCGGCCTCACTTCACTGAAAAAAAAACCATAATTGGATGGCAATGGGTTGTTCTTAGGGATGTTAACCCGACCCTCAGATGAGAGGGCCACCATATTCTAACCCTCCCAAACATGGTAATAAAAATCACCGAAACCGATACGAAACGGGCGATACATATAGATATCAGTAGCCCTCTGTATGATATTTATACTGATATGAATTGAGCAATACATATCATTTACTAGTTATATATGTTTTAATTCAATGTTGAATTATAATTGTGTTTGCTACCATGTCTTTTAGTTGCTTCACATGACTTTATATTTGATAAATTTGGTTCTTATAACTCATTTGATTTTTTAAAAAAAAATTAATTTTATTTTTTTAAAAAGAAAATGAAAAAAATATATGTATCATCCGAAGCCGATACCGAAACTGATATGTATAGGTTTCGACTAGATTGATACATCCCTCGAAACCATATTTTTAATCTTTGCTCCCAAAGCCTGCAATTAGGGAGCTTTTTTCTTTCCATAGGGCCCAAGGGCAATGCCAGGCCTAATTTTAAAAGACCCTCTGGCTTGAGAGTCAAGCTTAGTAAGACCTATGCCCTGCCCTCCCGGCTCTCACTCTAATATCATCAAAACTTAATATAATATTTAAGTAGATATATTAATCATATATAAACTATGTCTTATGACCTTTCGGTCTAATGAGTCTAACATAAACACGGCCCAATTATAAGATAGGATGGTACAATCAAACACCAACCTGGCTAATGAGTCTAATATCTAGGACTGAACTAACTAAGCTACTAAAGGCTATGAGTTAACTGACTCATAGCTCAGTTAATCGGATGTCAAGATATGGGCCTTACTCCATTCCTTTCAGGAATGGCGACCCTTCAGCTTCGCCTCTTATGAGAGCTCTTTATTTCCTCTTTTGACTCTACCTCATAGCTCAACTAATAAGATTCTCCTTACTTGTTAAATCTCTTTTATCAGTGAGGGACTCTCTAAAGAGAGGACTGAACTCACTAATCGACTAGCTCAACTCATAGCTGGTCTACCCTTACTCCATTCCTCTCAAGAATGTCGGGCAATAAAACAAAAAGAAGATTCTCCTTTTTTGGCTCAGGTCATGCGACGGATGCAAGCTGGACTTTAAAGCACAAAATCCAAGATTTCATTGAAGAAGGAAAAATCAACATGGCAGATGAACAGGAAGCTCCAAAGAACCCCAACGAAAAAATGGGAGTTTTAAAGAACCCGCTCCCTAGTATCACTCCGGTCTCAACATGTTGGGTCGAGGATGTAGAGTTGTTATTGTAAGCACCTAATTTTTACACTCTCTCTTAACCATGGTTAAGGATTCTTAACCATGGTTACCCCAGCCGAGTCCCCTAACCATAGCTTAAACCCTAGGACAAACCCTAGTTGGACCCTAGGACAAACCCTAGTTGAACCTTAGGACAAACCCTAGTTGAACCTTAGGACAAACCCTAGTTAAGCCCTAACCATTAGTAAACCTTAGTTTAAACCCTAGGACAAACCCTATTTAAGCCCTAACCCTAGGTATAACTCTAGCCTAACCCTAGGACCTAACCCTAATTAAGCCCTAACCATAGGTAAACCCTAGTTTAAACCCTAGGTGTAACCCTAGCCTAACCCTAGGACCTAACCCTAGTCAAAACCTAGTCAAACCCCCAAGCCCTAAGTCCTAAAGCCTAGCCCTAGCCTAAGCCCTTAGAGCTTAGAACCCCAAGGTCCAAAACCCACTAGGGTCCAATCCCTCGGCCTGGGCCCAAGCCCAGGCCCAAGAATTCAAACCACACCCCTGTATCACATACCTACATGGGCCAGGGGCCTGCTATGCAAAACTCATCCTTGGCAGTAATGTATTCGCCGACATTTCAATTCACACAGGTTTGAGAATAGCAGTAAATATATTACCGTCATTCTCTATAACGTATACCAGCAGCACAACCACCCCTCAAGCGGTCATGCACGCCACCTGCGCAGCCCATCTCCCCTCTAAACATCCGTCTACCACCGTCCTAATACCAGGGGTGTCCCCAACCCCTGG
This sequence comes from Tetracentron sinense, assembly GCA_015143295.1. Classification (NCBI taxonomy): domain Eukaryota; kingdom Viridiplantae; phylum Streptophyta; class Magnoliopsida; order Trochodendrales; family Trochodendraceae; genus Tetracentron; species Tetracentron sinense. Next base: position 6,523,336 of record CM026556.1, on the reverse strand, counting down.
CCTATAAAGGGGACACCCCCACAACCTTCAAACCATCTGCAAGACCCACCTCGAACCCCTACTCGGATACCAAGCTTAGGTCTTCGGCCTTTTTTCCGAAAGCACTCCCAAAAGCTCCCAGCAACTGCACAGCTCATCCCTCATTCCCTGTGCAACACCACCGTGCTCCACCACCTCTGCCAGCAGTGCCACCACCATAGCAAGCAGTAGGGTAGGGCATCCCCCTACCCATTTTTATTTTATTTCTGATCATATTGTGAGCCCTTGATCATTCCAGAGGATTTCTATTTTCTTGTTTTGCCAAAAATCTCATGACGAGAGGGCTCTCCCACCTTCTCCATAGGTGTGGGGAACCCCTCAAGGGTACATTAACACTTCAGGCACTCTCAAGGGCTTCTTGGGTCCCTCATCTCATGGAAAAGCCCCTGGAACCACCCCCATGATAGCCCCATAGGGCAAATTTAATTTCTGAAAAATTTTCAGGAATTGCGGTAAACTCAGTACCGCCATTCCTGGAGATTTCTATTGTAGGCCCTGTGGCCCTCACCTGGTGCACCCCTGGTCCATTTCAGGGCATGGGTCAGACACTCAAGACCTCCCTGAGTCCATCCTGGCCTTTACAGACCCTTCCCTTTAACCTAATCATGGTTAAAATATACCCAAAGTAAAATTATCCATAATGGCGGTAGATCATCTAACGCCATTTATGACTTTATGTAAATGGTGAACAGCCTGACTTTGGTTTACTGTGGGGCCCACTCCAGGCCACCCTTGGGGCCCATCTCAGGCTTAATCTCTTCCCTGGAGTCCCCTCTTCAACCACATGGGTTCAGAACACCCTGGTTGTACGCCTAACCCGAGTTACATAGGCCTAAATCGTGGTTAAGAAGAAACATGTAATGGCGGTAGACTGTCTACCGCCATTCCAAACAAGAAAATGTTTGGAATGGCGGTAAACAGATTACCGTCATTCCCCTATTGCTTGATTTCTGGGCTTTGCAGTGGCCCAAGCCTAGTAGTAAGCCCTCTAGGCCTCGCCTAACACTCCTGAGCCCATTCCGGACTGTCCCACACCTTAACCATGGGTTAACTCAACCCTAGTTAAGAGTTAACCATGGTTAGCTGATCTAACCACCTTGGAAAATTCGTAAAAAATCCCATAAAATCCAAAATAATCTGAGATCATAGAAAATATCAACTTTTGACCATGGAAGCATGCTTAACCACTGTTAAATGAGCTTAACCATGGTTAACACTTGGTTTAACCATGGTTAAGACCACTTAAACCCTGAAAAATCTCAAAAATTTCAAAAAATCTAAAAAGGCAGTGTGATTCCAAATCCAACTTTGTAGATTACCTAATCATGGTTAATCGGACTAACCATGGTTAAACTCATGCCTAACCATGGTCAGCCCCACTTAACTTTGGAGAATTGGAACAAAATCTCTAAAAATCATTAAACAACATTTACGGACCATAAAACTAATCTTGGACCTTGCCCAACCGTGGTCTGCAGCCCTAACCATGGTTAGACCCGTTTAACTCCGGTTAAAACAAACTTGGCCTACCGGACCCATCCTAAGCCTACCGGGTTTACCCTTGGCCTACCGGGCCCAACCCAAGCCTACCAGCCCCAACCCAAGCCTACCGAGCTTACCTTTGACCTATCGGGCCCAATCTCGGCCTACTGGACCCAATCTCTTGGCCTACCAGCCCCAAATCGTAGTCTACCGGACTAACCCTAAGCCTACCAGGCTTGAACCGCGCACTTGACCAACCTCGATCAACTTAACTTTAGTCTATCGGACTAGCCCATTAGCCACCCTTGGTGCACACACACACACCCCTAGCCTCGACACGGGCTCATGTGCCAGAACTACGCTCGGTCTGATCTCACCTCAATGTGAGTACATAAGCAACTCAACCCGGGTTCGACGATAATTTAGCTTTTTCCCTTCTTTGATTAGTACAAACTAAACCTAAAGCATTTGATTAACCACTTGACATTAATATGATTTAAACCTAGTAACTGGGGAACCATTGCAAATGTAAGTGTCGGGGTGCCTAACACCTTCCCCGGGCTTAACCGAACCTCTTACCTAAACCTCTAAGCAGACCAAGACCTTATCCATTACTCGAGGACTTATCCCTACTGAATTAGTAAATAGAGACTCCTAATATAAACAAGTGAGTAAAAATTCATGATCACAGTTATATAGAGAGGAGAGCAAGGGAAAAGCAAGCAAAGATAAGGGCTGGATTTTTCATTTTCTTTTGGAAGGTCATACTTCATTCCTTTCAGGAATGGCGGCCCGATTTAGCTCAAGCTCTAGCTCCAGCTCTTTGGGGTCAAGGAAAGCTCAATCAACGAAAGTGACCCTTGAGCAGACTTGACCTTAAGAGTGGGAGAATGAGGGAATTTTTTCTCTTAAACAGAGAGCTCCTTCGCTCAAGGGGAGGACCCCCTGAACCCCCCCCCCCTTCCCCGCCGCTTAGCTCCCCAAGCCCGAGCAAGCAACCCGCTGGAAAGAGAAAGAGCATATATAACGATAAAAAGAAAATCAGGAGAAATGATACATAGACATCTAAAGGGATGTCTATTCTATTCCTCTTTATTTGAGAGAAAAAAAAACAAGATCTCGTTCATGTATCTCTTGTCTATTTATTCATTGATTCTATCTATGAATCAAGTCAAAAGAGTTCGTTTTTGGTTTCCCCGAAGCTTCGAATAGATTGGATCATTTTTGTCAACGAAAGGAACGTAGAGCCCGTTCCGAATGCTTCTCCGATCCGAAAGTTCTTGACCGATCAATAAGATGCCTATAAAAAGACGTCATAACCTATTTAGGAAGTGGGACGAGTGCTACTCTTTACAAGGTGAGAGGCTAATGGGAATCTGTGACTTAGTAAGTAAATGGAAAGCCGGCGAGGGATTCCTAGATAGCTTGCCGAGGTCTTCTCTATCCGAATTTTAGTTCGAGTATAGAGAGAAAAAAAAAAACCAAACTGAAATAGTTTGGAGCCCAACTCCAACTACTTCTTCGTAAGTGAGGTGAGATACTTCTTTCGGTTTAAATAGGGGGTTGCCCTTTTTTTTTGAAGTAGCCACAACTTTGGTTGTAGTCGGTTCAAACACATAAACCCAAGCCACTTGTTGCAACCATGTTGATCAAAATGACTAAGTTTCATGACTTGACCAGGCACTCGCCCTCGAATTATAAGATCATCTCACCCTGTGGTCAACATTCCATTCCCTCTAGTCGTAGGTGCTCGTTCTATTTTGATTTGAATGGGCCGGGTCTCCCGAGGTACATATGGCTGGCCCTTCGGGTGTCTCGCTGATACAAAAAAAGAAAAGACGAATTCCAACCACATCACCGATCAATCAATCCTTACCAAAAGAGGAAATAGAATCGAATAATCTACTTTATTTCCTTCCCGTGGATTCCCCCCGCCAATCAAGCTGCACTTCCTTCTAGCAAGTGGTTGAGAATTAGCAAGCTACCTTGGCCTCTTGGCAGGAGGTTCGCTATCCTCCTCCTTTCCGGTCCGGCCACAGTACGGCACCTGAACCCAAAGCTACGATAAGATCCGATTCGATCTTATCCGTTCATATTCCACAGATCCAGTTGATTGGGTCTGGTCCTATCCGACCCAACCCCGGAACTTAGAATGGCCGGCCTGTTTCGGATGGTAGAACGGGGAGAGGGGGAGTCGTGCCCATTCTCTCTCCGGGCACGAGCAGGAACATCCAAATTTTAGACCGAATACATGTACATGACGGAACGACATATCAAATAATACGTGATCCGATTTAATAGGTTGCCTACAAAAATAGTGTACTGCCCACATAACAATTCATTCTTGTGTATAACGCGTGGGGCCATGTCTCCCGAAAGATCATAGTACGGCCGCTCATCTAATATCAAATCAATTGGTAGATCTCACTTCCCTTCCCCCATACCATAGCCGGAAGGGATAGCATATCTATAGAAGAGAGAGTATGGGCCCTTACCCTTAATTGAATTTAGACGCGGCTCGAATGACAACCTGTGTGAAGCATGCTTCTTTGCCAGAAAACAAAGTGTTTTTCCATGACAAGACCCGTGACTATGAAGAGCGGGTGGTAAGCTCTCTTCATAGTCCTTTTGATTGTTTGCTCTATGGTGGATAGGTCAGGCAGGATGCCGAAAGCTCAAAGAAGCTTTGTTCAAGTCCTTTGACATGAAGGACTGAGGGTCAGCACGACTCTGGGCAAATCAGTCGTGACAGGAAGACAAGGGCTTACCATATAGCGAGTTGGAAGCACTTTGTTTATCAGGCAACTACTCACTGGCATTACCCAAAGACATGAAAAAATGAGGGTGGGTTTATGGTTGGTTAAAAAATTGCCACCCCTTACCTAGATGCAAGGTTGTGCTTATGCTTGTCACATAATTTTGTTTGGGAAAATGCTAGTGAGACCTCAAATGGCCGAGACCACACCGAGACCGTACATGTGATGCACAGATCTCAAAATTTCAAAAACAGATTGAATGAAATTTTGAGATCCGTGCATCACAAGCACGGTCTCGGTGTGGTCTCGGCCCTTTACAGTCTCAGTAGCAAAATCCTTTTGTTTTTGGGTCGCCAAAAAATTTCGTGATTAGGGTCTTCCATTGGTGCCTCCTCCAAAAAATTAGGTTGATCGGATGTAATCCATATGATATTTCTTTTTGGCCATAGACTTCATCACCAATTCCTAACCCCATGAGAAGGTCTCTAAAAATTCCATGTCAAAAAAGGGTTGATTTTACCAAACAAGACAAGACCTAAGATAAATAATTCTCAATTTTTGAGATCTAATTTAAATAGTTCTTACTAAATAAAATAATAAATGCCAAGTGGCTTTAAGTATATAAAACTAGTTATTATGATATGACGGGTCCAGGGAGTCCAGCATAAACTCGGCCCAATTACCTAATGGGTTGGTAAAACTAGGCTGGCCTTGGAAATGACCATGTACGGTCCGGCCCTTATGCTTTTACACACACACACATATATATATGTCGTTATCAATTTATTTACATACAATGATCAATTCATATGTACGATGATGGATTTTGATACTCTTAAAGGTGACGACACCATGCAAAATTGCCAACAAAAATGGCAAAGAAGAGAATCCAAGTAATAAAAAATTCCTGCTCTAACTATTGTATTTTCGAGCAAGCTGTCAATTTTTCTTAAACTTGTAATGCATTCTCGTTTGAATTTTAAAATTCACTAAATATTATGACAAAAAATAATCTTCTTTTACGCCTTATCCCAATCCTATCACGGCCTTGTCCCTGAGGGTAGGGCTTAGACCGAATTAGGGTCTCATCCTAAGTGAGGTACAAGATTGAATCATTTTGGCATTTGAGAAAAGCCATATAATTAAGGGTGGCAATCGGCCAAGTTGGAGCTTCACAACCTATGTAAATGTTTCGGGTAGTAAGCCAAGCTTATTTAAAAATACTAAAATTCAAACCCAAACCTGGCCCATTGCGACCCCATAATGAGAGGTATTTTATGGTATAATCATTCGTGTTTTGGGCCATGGATCATGTGACCAAGCTCATGGCTCATTCGAGGTGTACAAAAATTCCAATTCCTGTTGTGTACAATCGTATACCTAAAGTCAAAATGAATGAATGAATAAAAATCCTTTCCCTTCGTGTTACACATGGAGCTCTTTGAGTAAGGAATAAATAAGGATACTCCACCCGGTCCAAAGGCAATTTCAAAAATACAATGGAAATGATTGTTTGTTTGAATTGGCATCCAGATCTAAATTCGGGAAGAATGCCTCCACCATGAACCAAATCCGTTCATAAATGAATCAGACGCCCGTTCATAAATGGGCTACCAAAAGCAAACTAGTCAACTTTTCAATTATCACCCCTAAAAAGTCAAACTCTGTCTTATGTAAAGTTGTCAGAGTACGATTAACCTCTAGATTTGAAATCTCTGCTTATATACGTAGTATTGGCCATAATTCACAAGAACATTGTTTAAAAAAAACTTTTAACAATGGTTACCAAGCCTGGTTCAACCCTTTACGAAAGAGTGAGGGCCTAATCAATCCAAGTCCTTCAAGGGTTAAGGTAGGGTTATGGCCTTGCCCTTATAAGTAAGGGCAGAGTTAGAGGTGACCAAAACCTACCCTAACTCCAACCACTTGAAATCCTAATCCCACCTTACCCAAACAAAAAAAATCCTAATCCCACGAACCTTAACCCTGAGCCCTGATTGGATGGTTCTCTAACACTAATACTATGATTATCCTTAGCACTTTGATTACAGCCTTAATTTGATGCCAAGATGGGTTCTATTCTATTTAATTTTACTATCATAATTGTTTTACTTTACTTTTATATCTATTTTAATTTATTTATATCTCAATTATATTATTTGTTGGATTAGCATTTGGTGTCAAAAAATTCTCATTGTCTCAAATGAGAAAAAAAAGAAAAAAATTGGCCATGTGGCCCTGTCCTAGCCCTCAAGGGCAAGTTTAGGGTTGACCCCTGCGCAGCCCCTACCAACCAGGGACCCTCTACTTGGAACTTCAAGTCTCACACAGTTAGTATAAATAAATAATAAAATAAGTTACTTATTTCACTATTAAAGGTTTCGTTTGGTATGTCTAAATTTCGAGTCTACTTGTCTCTACGTCTATGACGGATAAACGCTTTCAAGTTTTAGACCGTTTGATAGCACGTTTATTTTCTATAGAAAAAAATATAAAAAGATATGAAACGTCTAAAATAGAAATTCAAGTTTTTAATGCTTTTTGGGGGAGAAGCGCACGTCTATTTCGAATAGACGTTACAACTAAAATGTCATTTTTGGACCGATTTGCCCCTTTATAATTTATTATTATTATTATTAATAGGGTAAATTACACTCACCTCCCTTGAGGTTTGGTGAAATTTCATTAACCTCCCCTCTAGTTTATGAAATTACACTGCCCTCCCTATCAGGCTCTTAATATTAACACTGTGAACAAAAGTTACCATTTTCCCATTTTACCCCTCTTACTTGATTGAGGAAACACGTCTTTACCGTTTGAAAGTTCAACCAAAGAAAAACATAAACTCCCAACCTTTTAATAGGTACTAACTATGATTGAGATTTACTCACCCCTACGATTTATCCATCTAACATTAGTTTTAGGGAAAAAATAATCTTAGGTTGGTTATGCTTAACCATAATTAAAGAGGGCTCTACAATCCACCATGAGTCTCTTTTATGACCCACTAATTATAGTTAAGATTCACTCATCCCTATGATTCATTAATCTAACCTTGGTTATAAGAAAATAAAATAAAAAATATTAATCTTAGGTTAATTATGGTAAATAACAGTTAAAGGATCTCTATAAGCCGCCACGTGTCCCTTTTAACACCTACTAACTATAGTTAAATCTCACTCACCCCTAGGGTTCATCCATCAAACCTTGGTTTTAGAAGAAAAAAAAACTTAAGTGGCTTATACTTAACCACAATTAAATGGAGTTTTACAAGCCACCACGTGTCCCCTTTAATGCCACTAATTGTGGCTAAAATTCACTCACCCCAAGGACTCATCCATTTAACCTTGATTTTTAGAAAAAAAAACCTTAGGTTAATTATGCTTAACCACAATTAAAGAGGACTCTACAAGCCACCACATGTCCCCTTTAACACTCACTAATTGTACTTAAGATTCACTCACCCTTAGGATTAATCCATCCAACCTTGCTTTTAAGAAAAAAAAAATATTAACCTTAGGTTAATTATGTTTAACCACAGTTAAAGGATCTCTATAAGTCACCATGTGTCCCTTTCAATACCCACTAACTATGGTTAAGATTCACTCACCCCTAGAGTTCATCTATCTAACATTGGTTTCTAGAAAAAAATATATATATTCTTGATTTTGGAAATATATATTAACCTTAAGTTGATATATTAACCTTAGTTAGAAACCAATTATAATTTATTTTAATTGAATTAACTAACCTTGAGTTGAAAAATGATAATTTAGATATTTTAAAATGTTTTTAAATGTTGGCATCATCAAAGTCCATCCATAAATTAACGGTAAACTTAAGAGAAGGGGGAACCGTTGCGGGGAGGGTAGTATAATTTCAAAAACTAGAGGGGAGGTTTCTGAAATTTCACCAAACCTAGGGAGGTGAGTGTAATTTACCCTTAATAATATTATTCATATTATCTATCTATTGTCAAACGGTTTTAAATAGATCTTTTTGCCGCATATCTATTATTTTAGCTTATCTAACTAACATAGACAAGACCTACCAAAAATATTATAATTTGAGTAAGTTGTAAATTTGTAACTAAAATTTTGATGGATGGACCCATCCCTCATCCCAGTTCAGCATCCCTGTAGCTTTAAATAACGTTTAAAAATTCGCCAAAAAAAGAGGAGAAATCATGAATATGAGATACAAAAGCAGATAGATGGTATAAGATACTTGCTATGTTGCTTGTTATTTTTAAGAGATTAGCGTCTAAGATATCAAAATGAACCAAAGAAAGAGACTTTTAATTCCCTTTTTTTTTTTTTTCTTAAAATGACCAGAACGCCATAAGCCATTTGTTGAATTTGGGCCCCTCCCCTAACCTAAAAAAAGGAGGGAAAAAAAAAAAGATTTCCCAAAACTATGCAATTTCCCTCGCTTCTTACATTGCAGACAAGAATAACTCCTTTCCACCCTCTTTCTTCTACCCTTTAAAACTTTGGAAAGCCCTAAGTTTTGGCGGATGAAGCACATTACAAATCCAAGGACTGACTGGAGCACCTGTAACTTATTGCATTTCACTTCCAGCAAACTGCGAGGGTAAAAAAATCCCACCCCTCTCTTCTCAAATACCCACTCAGCTTCAGAGATTTCCATCTCGCTATTAATCAAAAAACGAAAAAAGAAGAAAAGAAAAGAAAGAACTTCTCTGCCATCAAGCTAAGAACTACTCACATCCAGTATGTACGATGTTGGTGAGATAAATCGCACTTAAGATTCGGAGTCGGACGATGAGCTCTCTCCAGAGGAAGCACCACCCAAACTACCCTCATGCGACTCTAACGGCATTGAGAGATTTGGCTGCATGCCCCTGCACAGTTTCAAGGATGGCTTCAACTTCCTGTGCTGCACAAGCAAACAAGCATTTCAAAATTAGGTAAAACTGCAATAACTGGGTATTACCTACTTAAAGAGTGACAGTGTATTATAAATGTCACAATACTGGCATCTAAATTAAAATGCTAAACAACAGCAGAGCATGAATTGCTCACCGCCTGATAGAAAGCACTAATCTCCTCCTCTGTAAGGCCACCCTCCTCTCCTACATTTCCGTCCCACCCTAGCAAACGAAGGAGTGCGGCCTCTTTCTCATCAGGATAAATAACTGCAACAGAGACTTCATGCTTCTCTCCACTGGTAGATGAAGTGTGAGATCCTTCACAGGCATCACCATTGCAAGTAATGTCACCCCCATTCTCAGTCGAAGAGTACACATCAGATGGATCTGATGAAGGGGTGTCACTACACTGAGGGCTAACAGGAGTGACAGGAACCTCTTCGATCAGTTCACCAGAGTTATCCAAGATGGGCGACGGCACAACAGAGCTCGGATCTGGAGCAGCGGATGAAAGGTTAGTAGATGTTTTCTTCCTCATGAGATTAAAGAAATCATTCCGGCTCTGGGCTTGAGACATGGTGGGTCTCTTCACCACAGATGATCGGGTAGCAGCCACGGTAGCTGACTTATGCTCAGCATTAGCAAGCTTTGGGTTGTTTGGGCTCCTTAAAGAAACAACTGCAGCCGGTGGAGCAACTGTGAGTGGTGGAGCAACTGCGAGTGGGCTATTCACTACTCTGCTATTATTTGTCGGACTCAAGCCATCATTTGCAGAAGATGAGACACCAATCTTCTCTCGTGCTGGTTTGAGGATATGCAGCTTTCCAACATGAGATGTCATTGAAACATCAGATCTTACAGGACCTCCACGTAGAGAGTGGTTGGCAAGGTGTGATGATGAGAGCTGCTGCTGCTGCCCAATCTTGGTAGCCACGCTCATCTCACCAGTTCTGGATGCTGTTTTGGATTTCGCTTTATCTGAAGGACTAACCTGAAAAAGCAAATGGATAATGATATATTCATTGTTGCATAAAATACCTATATTTCTGATTTCTACAAGAGAACAGAATCCAATCAAGCCTAAACATATAGAAGTAGGACAACAGTGAATTCAATTCTATTGTACAAGAGGGCTAATACTCTACCCCAAATAAACAGACAAAACTCAGCTATCTATCCAAAAAGGGTGAATTTCCCTGTATTTATAACTAAATCTAAATGAAGACAGTGCAGTCTTAAGTGTCGCCTAGGAAATCCTCTCAATTAGCCAAAACCCCAAGCACCTGACAGTGTCTAGAGGATATTCAGTAAGACGAGGTCTCTAACTAGTGCCTAAGCTTCATCTCCTAAACACTAAAGAACTAGTGACAAAGGCCCAGGACTCAAATGTAGTTTGATGTTATTTACCAGTCACACTTTGGTCTTAAGTATACTTTTTTTCTAATTTTAATCCTTTGTTTTCATAAATATATCTCTATATCTTAGATCTATAAATTTTCCATGTATAAAATAAATTTTGATCGTCCAAGCAATGCCTCACCTAGGAAACCGCTTTCTCACAGGCATTGCTGCAATGCTTCGACTACACTATGATAATGATCCACAAGAATTAAATTTTAAAAATCACCTATTAAAACAGAAGCAAGTGATCGAGGTACGCATTGATTAGATGAAACTAGGCAGTTAGTTGATTGTTGGGGCAACACGTATGCAATGAAGATAATTTTCCTCCAATGGCAACAGATGGTTCAACGTAATGGCAACCACAGTCAATTCTAGACCGAAAAATGGTGACGTCATAAGCAAGCTATCACTAAGGTCTTGGTTCAGTGGACGCATCTGCCAATTGAAGAAGCAATAACATGGGAAGACTTCCATTCTCTGCAGGAAGTCTTTCTCGCAGGCATTGCAGCAATGCTTCAACTACACTATGATAATGATCCACAAGAATTAAATTTTAAAAAATCACCTATTAAAACCATGGTTCAAAATATCGGTATCGGGTGTTGCATCGGTAAGTCCAAAACAGGATACGTATCGCCGTATAGGACCGTATCGAATGAATATGGTGGAAAAAATTAGGATACGCTAAGAAATGTTTGGATACGCAATGAAAAACTTGGATACCTTGCATAAAACTTCTTTTAATACAAAGATAAGCTATTAGTTAAATGAAAGTCTCCAACTATGTTTATAACCATACATATGAGAATTAAGAATTTTAGAAGTTAAAAAAGATGTGCGTATTGTGCTGATAAAAAGATATGAAAATATAAACCATAGTCACTTAGCTAAATATAAGAACCATCTAGATATTAAAACCTTATATTCAATGAGTTAAATAAGAATGTATTAAATTACAACTATAACTTTTAACTTGATGCAAGTCTTTTTATGTTAAACTATTACACTATTTAGTTGATTTTTTGACCTGTAAATGAAAATATTTTCTTAAGACCAAAATATAAGACTTTTTCTGCCAAGCTTTTGGGTTTTGGTAATTTTTTATATAATAAAATTTATGAAATTTTGATATTTGATAAATACCATAACATTTAAAAGTTGAAATTTTGACCCAATCCCTAAAAAGTGCTAAAAAATGATTTTGTTCTTAAACTGGAAAGTTGACTTTTTATTCTTTAGGAATTTTGGATCAAGATAATTTTTGTTGAATTCAAATGGGGGATAACCTCATTTTCATATTAATATCTTAAGTAAATGAAAATAATATTAATTTAAAATCATTTGCTTAAATAATATTTTATATAAATAAATTGTGTATTAACTATCGAGTCTGTGTTGTGGTTACTAGTGTAAATAGGAGAAAAAATTAATTAAAAAATCTCCCCTATCGGGATTGTATCGGTCCCGTATCGGCTTTGATACGGGGGAGTTTTTTTCCAGCATACTAGTGTATCGGGCAGCTCCAAACAGGATACGTATCGGCCCGTATCGGTCGATACGTATCAATATTTTAAACCATGATTAAAACAAAAGCGAGTGATCAAGGTACACATTTTTTTTTACCGATAATCAAAGAAAATATATATATATATATATATAAAGGGGAAAGCAGTACTCTAAATGTACCTCCAAAAGTAAAGACATGACAAGGTTCACGAGGTCGGGTGAGGACCACAAAATGAAGAAAAAGTACCCAGATTGGTCCCGAATAGCGGACACACTACCACTATTCGAACTCAATCTAACAATATTCCCAAGTTCACCCCCACTTGCAGAGAGGAGCACCAATCCACTATGAGCGAACGGGTCCTAGAGCGGATACACGGTAGAGAGGAGGGGTGGTTCTCAAAAGCCCTCTTATCCTCTCTTTCAAAATGGACCATGTTATAGCACCCAGCAAGACCAACCAAATAGCCATCTTCAAAACATCCCCGCTTACCAAATCCCAACAGGATAAGAAGTTGTGGACAGACCCAAGCCACTCCCATTCGAGAGAAAAAAAAAAACTTCAAATCTCACATGTTGTAGGACAATGCAAGATAAGGTGATTCACCAACTCTTCCACTTGTAGGCACATAAATCACTGATTAGCCATCCTCCAACCGATCGAGATACACGTTGATTAGATGAAACCAAGCAGTTAGTTGATTGTTGGGGCAACACGTATGCGTTGAAGATAATTTTCCTCTAATGGCAACCGATGGTTCAACGTAATGGCAACCATGTCGATTCTAGACCAAAAAATGGTGATGTCATAATCAAGCTATTCCTAAGGTCTTGGTTCAGTGGGCGCATCTGCCAATTGAAGAGGCAACAACATGGGAAGACTTCCATTCTCTGCAGACACGATTTCCAGATTTCCTACCTTGAGGTCAAAGTCATTTTCGAGCTGGGGGGAATGTTGAAATCTGCATGTCAATATCATTTTTTACAGTTACATCTTGAGTTAATTAGCTTAGCAGGTGTCTTCATGCCCAGCTATGTAGTCTCTTATACGATCATATCTTTTACAGTTACCTTTTTAGTTAACTTTTTTTAGATCGGCAGTTAGTTAACTTAGAACGTGTATTCAGCCCTAAGAGTAGTTATTGTAAATGGGAAAAAGCATGTGTTAGGTCAGTTAAAAGTGTAAACTCAGTTTGGAAAGGGTAATGAGAAATTTAATTTCATTGTGCTTAGCAGTTACTTAGCACTGAGATGAGGATCTACACTATGATAATGACTCACGAGAATTAAATTTTTAAAAAAACACCTATTAAAACAGAAGTGAGTGATTGAGGTACACATTGATTAGATGAAATCAGGCAGTTAGTTGACTATTGGACATCTTAAGTCTTAACAGCGGATCATGATTATCAGCTTAGAATAAATTCAATAATAAGATACCAAGAGATCCTTCGAAGTTAACAATATCAATACATACACTAAATCTTCAAAACACCAATAAATAATCAGGTTATAATCCATATGGTCCATACTGACGTAAGAAAAAATAATAAAAAAAAAATTCATATATGCAGATCACTTAGCATTCCATTAGATGAATGATAACAATACTAAAACACATAAAAATTAAGAAAATATGATATGGCAAACCAAAAAATGATAAAACAATTCAAAACAAATTGCATTGACCTGATAGCACAATATGGTATTCCAATGTCATTATTTTAACTACATGAAAAATTCAATACATTCAAATATGGGAAAGACGAAAATTCTTGCAAAGGCGATTTGGCTCAACCAAGCCTAGCTGACTGGCCCAACCCAGCTTTTAGTAGGGGTTGGGATGAATTTTTAAACTTGAGGTCAGGTTTGGGTTGAGAAATCACAGTCCAACTCAAGATTGGGTTGGACTTGGGTTGAAGCATCTGGCAACCCGACCAAACCCAAACATGATATTATTTCTTTATGTGTGTGTATCTGTATACACATTATACACACATATATCCCAACCCAACTAGAGTCAACCCGAGTTGGGGTTGAGACATTGGCATATTGGGTTGGGCTTAGGTGGTGGATCACGTCACATTCATGTTCAGGTTGGATTGGGCTTTGGTTGGCCCCACAACCTGATCCCACCTGCCCGAGTTGCACCCCTAAACCCAACCTTTTGAGTCCAAGTTAAGCCCAATTGAATGAAAGAATAGTCAAATCACCAGTGTGAATATTGGTGGTAACCTTGCCGCTGAAGTATCCAGATTTTCATCTAAATTATATCTAGTGACGTTACTGACGTAGAACTAGTACCACACAGTGCAACAATTAAGATCCATTCAGAAGCAAGGAGAGACTAAAAAAGAAACATGCCACAGCAGAGCCACCACATTTGTTAGGCATTGGTTTATTTTTTCAATCTATCTAACAGAGGAAGGTTTACATCTGCAAACTGCTATCTTATTACACTCACCTCCTAATGTCAATAAGACATTAAGGGGTCGTTTGGTTAGGGTTATCGAACCCGATTTAATCACTTATAGAATATAAATGCATATGCTGGGATTTTGAGAGAAAAATAGCGTTTGATTTGACCCGTCAGAAGCTATTATGAAACAATCAGTTAATCAAATAAACAGTGATTCCATAATCTTGTCTGAGAGAGATTATGGGGGAGCATAACCACTTATGCACCTTTAGGATTATGTGAAAACTGTTTAAACACCCAATTTTGCACCCCCATGGCACAAGATCACTTAAGCTTGAGAAATATTAACCACAACTTATTACACCCACCTCCTAGTGTTAATAAGACATTAAGGGGTCATTTGGTTAGGGTTATCGAGCCCAATTTAATCACTTGTACAATATAAACGCATATGCTGGGATTTTGACAGAAAAATAGTGTTTGATTTGACCTGTCAGAAGCTATTATGAAACAATCAGTTAAGCAAATAACCAGTGATTCAATAATCTCGTCAGAGAGAGATTATGGGGGAGCATAACCGCTTATGCACCTTTAGGATTATGGAAAACTGTTTACACGCCCAATTTTGCACCCCCCATGGGGCATATCAACAAGATCACTTAAGCTTGAGAAATACTAACCACAATATCTCTTTCATTTATTTTTAAATGATCAAAATGCATTTTTCTAAAACGACGACATAATCGCTTATCGACAAAGTGTTAACCCAGCAAGCTTATCGACAAAATGTTAACCCAGCAAGATTGTTCACGACAACGCTTACTATGTAATCAATTGCAACTACAATAATCCGACCCGGACGAGGCCTTAAATATTGTCAACCAACCAAATGCAGCTGAATCCATACAACTTTCCTAAACTAAAAGATTTCTTTCTTTTCTTTTTTTTCGATCGGTAATCAAAGTATATATATAAAGATCAAAGCGCAAGGCCAAACAGTACATCAAGAAAGATTTCACAAGAATGTAAACTCAATAGTCAAACAAGAAAGCAAAGATGGAAAGCATAGTATAGAAAACGAAATGTCTCCCCAACAGAAAAAGAATAAGGATGTTGGACTGTCACTCAAGGATACCCAAAATCTCCTCTGAGTCTTCCCCAACCCGCCGTATGGAGCATCATTCCAACACCATGGAGCGGATGCAAGAGCATAAACGAAGAGAGGGAGAATGAGAGTTATCGAACACTCTCTTATTCCTCTCTTTCCATATAGACCATGCTATAGCACCTGGGAACAGCAGCCATATTGCCGATCGAACCCCATTCTCACTTAACAAAAACCAACAAGATAAGAAGCTTTTAAATGATGAAGGATATACCCACTCCACACCCATTCGGGAGAGGAAAAATCCTCACACCTCTTTCGCGATAGGACAATGCAAGAGCAAATGATCAACTGATTCTTCCACACGGAGGCACATGAAGCAATGATTAGTCATCCTCCACCCTCTACTTTTCAAATGATCACAGATCAAAATTGTATTCAATGCGGCATTCCATAGGAAAAAAGATACCTTGGATGGAATAGTAGGATTCCACACCACCCTATGAAAAAAAGAGCTGACAGGGACAGACTCTAAGGATTGTAAGAGTGATCTAACTGAGAATCGTCCATTGTAGAATCTAGACCAAATCCGAACATCTCTACCCTGAGGCCGAACATGAAAAGATGTTAGACGCTCTAGTAGCCTACCTAGGACTTCCACTTCCTAATCGTTGAGATAACGTCTCAACACCGAACACCACTCCATCCTCACCCATCTGGATGTAGTCCTCGACAAGGGCTTCCATACCCTTAGCCAGAAGGAAGATACTGCTAAACTTATTTTGGAATTTCATTGGACCACACTAGACATCCTTCCAGAATCTAACCTCTAAGCCACAACCAACTTCAAAGCTAGAGTTATGTGTTACCAAGTCAACAACATCCATAATCCTCTTCCAAAACCCTACACCACGAGCCCCTTTAACCAGCAGTGGGACCCAACTCAAGATCTCACCATGTCTGGCCACTATGACGACTCTCCCTCTCCTCCAAAAACCTTCAGACTCATTTTCCTAATAACGCCTTGTTCACCTGAACAAGCGATTTTAGGTTCAAACCTCCGCCCTCCTTTGGCCTACAAATCTTCTCCCACGTCATCAGATGATACTTAAAACTATCATCATGGTATCAAAAATCGACTCAATTCCGCCGAAGTTGACCGAATTGAGTCGACTTTCGTGGTGTCCGAAGTGAAATGCACTAGTATTTTAAAAATACTGGACTTCCTAGTAAACTTCGACCGAAACAGAAAAAAATTGTTGAGAAAATGTAGAACTTCTAAGGAAGTTAACCGAAGTATATAGAAAATATCTGTAAATTGAAGGACTTCGGGTTTTAACTTAAAAGGGTAATGCTAGTTTCACTCGTTTTAAACTTACTTTATTCATATGGAAAGACATGTTTACCTAGCATTGACCTTATTATAAACATAATTAACTTTAAAAGAGACTGTGCTAGCATTAACCTTATTATAAATTATAATTTTATTATTAGAGTGTGGTTAGCATTAACCTTACTATAAATTATAATCTTATTATTCTAATAATCTTGTTATTAGTATATTATGCCCATAATGACTTTTTAATAATATTAAAAAAATCAAGTAATTTCCTAATAGTATTTCATAAATTCAAAATTATTTAACTATCAATCTCCTCCTCTTCACATATTAATTCAATATTGTAAAAACATTGAGCCCATCAATTGTAAAATGAAATAGGTTTAGAAACTAAATTGAATTTCAATTATTTATCGACTTCAATGTGCATTCATAAGGTTTTTAGGTTTCCAAAACAATTAACATGGATAATCATTGAAAAATAAAGAGAATACATACCCCTTCACTTGACAAAGAACATGAAATATAATTTTAAAAAATTAAAAATCCAGAGAAATACCAAGAAAAAATTACAACTCAGACAAGCAGACAACGCATGTCACTTAATATGATTTTCACATTTGAGTACTACATGCTTTCATCAATAATATAATGAATTCTAGATGTGTAATTATGCTTAAGTATTGAATTTCTAAAGTTTAATCTTAGATTTCCAATATTTCCTTAAAGTTTCCTAGGCTTCTTTAAACTTCCTCGAAACGTGTCAACTTCCTCGAAACCAAAACTGAAGTTTAATACCTTGCCTATCATGTTGACCATTCCAAAGAAAGTTCCTCTGCGCATTCTCTAGAGCAGACATGTAGTGTAAGGACGGACATGTAATAAGTGGGTAAGTTAATAAGGGTACACCGAAGATTGATAAGTTACGAACATGAAGCACCATAGAACACTAAGGTATCATCAAACTGTAAATGCGAGATGCTAAGTTGCTCCCTACCCACAGAAAAACCTGTAAATGTCTACCCATTCGCTCGAACCAACATTCGACTTAGGGCTTCTGAGACAATAATGAATAGTGCTGGAGACAATGGATCTCCCTGCCTTAGCCCCTTGGAACTACGAAAAAACCCTTTTGAGCTACCGTTGAGGAGGATCAAGATCGAAGCGAAGGAAATACAAGCTTTAATCCACGACCTCCATTTGGGACCAAAATCCATTATGCCCAACACATAAAGGAGGAACTCCCAATGGACATTGTTGTAAGCCTTTTCCATTTCAATCTTACAGATCAGACCTAGGTTTTTAGACTTCGGGCTATCCACACATTCATTAGCAATAAGAACACCGTCTAAGATCTGACGCCCCTGTACAAAAGCGCCTTGATAAGGGGAAATTAGAGAGCCCAAGACGCTACGAATACGAGTGGCCAACACTTTGGCCAGAATTTTGTAAGCGCTGCAGACCGGGCTAATAGGGCGGAACTCTTTCAAGTCATAGGCCCCAACCCGCTTTGGGATCAGGGTCACAAATGTATTGTTGATTGCCCTATCAAACGACCCAGAGAATATAAGAATGTTCTAATGTCTTACAATCCTCTTGTTCAGAGAATATAAGAATGTTCTCAATAGCATGTTCATGTTTTGTATTTGACAACTACACAAGAAGAAAAATTAGTAGAGCAATAAAAGCTTAATGCTTTTAGAGCTTGCACGTAAAGTTTGCATCTTAAAGCAAAAGCAAGCAGATCATCTATATCCTATGTGGCCTTAGTAACAACTAACAAAGTCGGGGCTTGGGAATTATTCAATGGGGGTCTAGTTCGGAAAAAATCAACAAAGTCAGGAAAACTTCAGGAAAAAATGGAACCATTAAAAAATTAATTAAATAATTGTAAAGAGAAAGTAACACGAAACCAACCATTGTCACAAATCTCCCGAGAAATACCCAATGTCTACCGAGAAAAACACCTTAAGTTTAAAACTCCGTTTTAATCGTGATATTTTTAAAATCTAAAAAAAAAAAAAATTCTTTTCATCATATGTAAATATCGCGAGATTTAGCCGCTATTTTAAAAATATCGTGAGAAATACACAATGGTATTGGTTTATGAAGTTTTCACTCGGTGATATTTACTATTATTTTATATAATTTCAATATATTTCTTTAATCATTGCAGAGATTTGGGCGAGAAATACCCGAAAAAAAATTCAGATTTTAAAATCTCTCGAGAAAAACTTCGGCCAATAAAAATCTGAGAACGAGATTTGTAACACTGATATCACCCATAGTTACCAAGTCAGAATTCGGGAATTATTCGTGTAGGAAAAAACTCAAACAATTTGGGCAAAATTTGCAAAATTTGAATTCAAACTAGTAACAATGGGGCAATATATGAAAAAATATTAAATAAGATTACTAATTATAAAAATTATAAACAAACATATTTTATATATTAAATTAATATCCAGGATTTTTTCAAACAGTCCTGAATAATTCGTGATTAATTCGTAAACTTCGCGACTTCTTGAAAAGTCATTTTTTCACAAAAGTCGTATATAGTTTAGGAATTAATCATTCGACGAAAAGGTCACGTATTATTCAGGACTTTTTTAAAAAATTGGAAAACTTTGTTACTATGTACGTGGCTATGTGTCCCCACCATAGGTATCAGATCGAGAAGCGAAGCAAAAGAGAGAAGCGGGAAGCAAGGCTCAAAATATTCTTGGGAAACGAGAAGCAAGAAATGAAATACAGGTGCCTCTCTCCTATTATATTAGTATGGGTCCTATGTGCAACCATACCTTAGATTTTGCCTTGGAGAACTAGACGAATGAGGTTCCAACTCATCGATACTTGCTCAACTCTCTTTGGCCACTAAATGAGACGTGATGAAAGCGAGTCTGGAAAATGAGCTTCCTGGGAAACGAGCATCTCACCCTATACATAACTACCATGCAACTATGGTCCCTAGACTCCCCACTATTTAAAATCTAATAACAAATACATTGCACATTGCAAAAACAATGAGAATCCAAATGAAAAACCCTTCATGGTTGGGACTTGGGACTAAACAAATGAAATTTCAAGGGCTGAATGCTACATTAGCTTAATAGGAATTTCAGCAAGATGAATAAAACCTTCTAGGCCATATTAAGTAAGAACTACAAAGGATTAGGTGAATGCTTTGTGGAATTTGAGATACAATTTGGCCATTTATTAAGCAGAGATCATGTTAACTCCATTTGCCTTTTAGATAGTACGAGAAGAGCCAAGAATCCAACAACTATAAGAACGCTACACAAAATCAATGGTCATGACAATGAAGGTAATCAGTAATAGTGCCAAGAGCATCTATAACAATTATAAATGATTTTTTGAGTAGCATTCATCTCATTTGCGTCTTGTACTTGTAAGTTGTAATTGAGTAGACCTAACGAGATATCGAGAACGGAATCAAAAGTTGTTGGCCAAATAGAGTTTCAACAACTTGTAAGATTCTTTCTTGCATCAAAACGTAAGCATTAAGCAAAGGCAATATCAAACTACTTCAATGGCCTATATCTCAGCAAACAGAGCAAACCACTCGATAGTACCAGTAAGCAATTCCCAATTCTGCTCAAATAAGAAGAAACTGATTATTTGCTAAAGGTCAAAGGTGCATGTAGCCTATCCTCAGCTAGGCATGCTAAGAACATCTCCAAGGGGCACAGCAAACCGGGTAGCAATTCGGGTTTACTGTGCCACGTCAGCTAAAACCAGCTCCAACAAATATGGCATCTCACATATCAAATTTGCTACCGAGCTTGCTTCACGGCAAATCTGCCGTATATTGAACCACACAGCAAATATAATTTTCATTATAAAAATAAGTGGGCCCCTATGGAGTTTCATGCCAACGGCAATATACACCAACGACTCCCTATGCTTGCTCTTGTTCCAACGGCTAGTTTTCTTTGAATGACAATGCACTATCCCATCGACTAGTGCTATTTGAGTACCAATGGCTATAAAAAGCCATGGTCGGGCATATTTTTTACCCTTTGTTGATTTAGTATTCTTAAAAAAACTTAATTTCGACATGGATTCTCATTTTAGCGTCCTACAGGAGAGCGCAAAAAAAAAACAAGGTGTCAGCTTCAACGTACAAGAAGACATTCTTCTTGTGACGGCATGGCTCAACATCAATATGGATGGCGTGCACTGAATGATCAAAGTAAGAACAGTTTTTGGGGGCGAGAGTGGCAGTATTTACACTACTACAAGAAAATTGATAGCGATCGGGATGAGAAGTCACTACAGCAACGGTGGGCAGTCATTCAACATGCAACCAACAAATTTTATGATTATCATGCTCAAATTGAAAATATTCGCCCAAGTGGAAAGAATGAACAAAACCTAAATATATAAATGTCAATTTTATAATTGATTATTGTTGTTTTACATGTATTTAATTAAGATTTGTATTTTTTAGATTGCGGATGCAAAAACACTATACGAACAAACGATTGGAAAAAAATTCATATTTGACAAATATTGGAATCTGTTGAGACTCCAACCGAAGTGGACGGATGACATTAGCAAGCAAAAACCATCATTTAGAGGCAAAGCTATGAAATCTTTTCCGACATGTCATCACCTTCTACTCCAGAGAGTCCCATAAATCTTGCGGAGGACGACATCCACAAACACTGATTTTGTGCAAAGACCACCAAGCAGGAATGCTGAGAAGCGAAAGATACGAGATTGCGAAAAAAAACATCACATTAAATGCCTACTGTTGTGGATATTTTAAGAGAAATGATGGAAGCGAGAAAGAAAACTGATGCGGCATACTTGCAGGCAATTGAAGAAAAAAAACAGATCAATGGAAAAAAAATTGGAGCTAGTCGAAAGGCAGCTAAACCTGAAAGAAGAAAGACAACAATAGAAACAAGTAGCAAAAGAGGAGAGAATGATTACAATGGATACAAGTGGAACGACTCCTGATGAACAAGAATATTATAGTCGCCTTAGGATGCCAACTCTTCAGAGAGGCTTTAGTGGTGTTTGAACAAGAATATTGTATTTTAGACATTCATACGAGTCCATGAAGTTTCCACAAATGCTCAACAAGATCTGCTTGGAGTTGAGAATGTATTTCTCTATCCCGAATGCAATGATGATTTTGAATGATTTGCGATAGTTCTACCGTACAGTGTACACTCGTGTGATCGCAATATTTTCATCAATTACATCATAGTTGAGGTCAAGTAAGTAAATATCGCATTCATCTTCAACTATCATGTTGTGCATTATAATTCACGCCTTTATAATATCTCTGAGCGTTGGAAGATTCCAAAAACGAGAAGGTCCACGAACAATTGCAAATCGCGCTTGGAGCACTCCAAATGCTCACTCAACGTCCTTCCTTGCCGACTCTTGAGCTGCAGCAAAATATTTATCTTTATTCTCTCATGAACATGGAATTGTTTTTACAAATGTTGACCATGGGGGATATATGCCATCAGCAAGATAATACCCCGTTGTATAGTCATGACCATTAATTGAGTAATTGACCGGAGGTGCTTCTCCTTAGACGAGATTGGTAAATAAAGAAGATCGTTCTAACACATTGAAGGGTCAAATTTGAAAATAATTATAAATTTTGCTACTTACATTGGAGTGTCAAATTTGAAAAGTAACAAATATGTATATGGGGTAGCAAATGACACATTTGCTACCCTGATTTGCTACTTACCCTTGGAGATGGTCTAACTGCTACATTTTATTGTCTTTTATCAGAACGCTAAATGCTACATTGTTACAAAACTGAAGTTCAAGAAGGGGTTACTATTTGCTAATACCTAACTTTTCCATTTTGTACTTCGTTCTTTGTTTGATAAACAGCAAAGAGTGTTAAAAAGAAAGCTAAGTAGAAGAACTAGGGTAAAGAGCGGTGTTACAAATCTCATTCTCGGACTTTTATTGGGTGGTGCTACACGCACCTCAATTTTTACTGATGTACACCATTAATTAAAAAAAGTTTTTTTTACCAATAAAAAATATGAAAAAGACTAAAACCCCTTCTCCTCCAATTTTTTATCCATTTAGTCGGCCATCACCACCACGAGCTCTATGTAGAGGATTCCTTGCATTCCTCTGCCATTGATGCTTCTTGATCACTGCAAAGCCAATAGCGACAGGATGCTGGAGTTGTAGTTTCAGATTTTGTTTCAATGGCTAGAAATATTTTTTTTAGGGATCCGGAGCTTATGATCATTCGTAGCCAAGAGAAACTTGCTTTTGAGGGTGGAGAAGATTTTGTAGCTCTATAACTTGTTGATGTTCGGTTCTTGCATTTTGAATGAATTACAAGCCATTTGGTAAAGAATCTGAAGGATTTTCTATGTTAAAGAGCTTTATTATTTGTCTCTTCCCACATTTTAGGTCGTGTTGCTTTGCATTCTTTAGATAATTGATGCTTCAAGCCTTGCACCTCGTTCACAAAGTTTCAAATCTTTTTCTTCTCAGGCTCTTTAGCTATCAGCTTTGAATCAGTAATTTGAGAAATACCTATTCCTTTTAGGGTTCCACCAGATGGCATATTTAGTTCTGAAAATTCTGTTATTCAAGATTAAATTGCAGATTTCTCTCTAATC
This sequence comes from Tetracentron sinense, assembly GCA_015143295.1. Classification (NCBI taxonomy): domain Eukaryota; kingdom Viridiplantae; phylum Streptophyta; class Magnoliopsida; order Trochodendrales; family Trochodendraceae; genus Tetracentron; species Tetracentron sinense. Next base: position 6,499,757 of record CM026556.1, on the reverse strand, counting down.
TTCACCGTCGCAGCATAACTTTCATGGCCTTTTTTTGGGTGTTTAACCAAACGAAGAAGAAGATCTAAATCCTAGGAGAAGAGGGGTCTTTCGTCTTAAATTTCTTTTTGGGGTGTTTAACTAAAGATTTATTTAACTCGGTGTATTTCAGTAAATCTTGGGGTGCAGATAGCATCACCCTAAGTTTTTCTCGGGAGATTTTCAAATCTGTAATTTTTTTCTAATATTTCTCGGTCAAATCTCCGCAATAATTAAAAATAATGATTTAAATTACAGAAAATTAGTAATTATAACACCAATTTATATCTTCATCAACTGAACTTCAAAACATACACCATAAATCATAACATCGCAGTAACTCAACTCTCTCTTAAAAGCATATAAACTTATTCAAAAAAAAAATCTCGAGATTTTGAAAGAGAGAGAAAAGAGTTTAAATCGCGAAATTTTGTAAATCTCGTGATATTTACATTATAAAAAGAGAACGTATTTCACGAGCGATTTTTAAAATATCGTGATAAAATCTGAGTTTTTAACTTTAGATGTTTTTCTCAAGAGAAATTAAAAATTCCTCGCAAGATTTGTAACAATGGTAGAGTTCTCTATTTACAAAATTAAGTTGTTACACTGCTTTTTACCAAAAATGAGAGAACAACATTGTCATAACCTTAATTATATATGACGGCACTTTGATTTTTGAGACGAGCATTATCACATGATAATCTTTGGCGTCAACGGAAAAAGGGAAAAACTCAAGTTTGAATATTGTTATGGTTAAAAAAAAACCTCACATAAGGATAGTTATGGTTGTAAGATGAATACAGTTCTGCAGGTTGGAAATATAGCAACAACTCTGGCTATAGTGAATATATTGTCCTCCGTTCTCCAACCACAATTGTTCTTTTCTTATCAACGTCTAAAGGCATAAATGTCAATGGTTTGAGGCTTTGAGCTACTCTAATGTGAGGTATGTTTTAATAATTTCCTTTATATATCAATGAAGAATAAAGATTATGCATAATATATATAAATGTGGGTGTGGGTGTGGGTGTGGTGACATTTTCTTCCCTATATATCCATCAAGAATATCAGAATATGAAACTTCTAGTCATCTGAACATCGATGTTCATAAGCATTTGTACAATTGTACCCCAGATGTTCGTAATCAAGTCTTCTTTTTAGGGTCTCAGGCTGTAGAACTAAAGCAATCGTTTTATTAACTTTCTTTTTCACAAAAACAAGAAGCAGATAAAAAAGCCCAGCTGACCAAGAAATCCTCCGATTAATTGCAACTCAGATGAAAATTGAGTCTAATCAAGTTGAAGAAGGAAATCAAAGTTTTCAACCTTTGTGTTCATGTAACCAACAAGATGTACTATATTCCACTAGACTACAATATCCTCCAGTTACTGTAACTGGATTATTTGACTCTATATTTCATCACAAAGTAGGCCAACAATCCATCCAATAACTCCATATTTTCTTTCAAGGTTTGATACTGCTTTGTCTGTTTTTCTGATATAGTGTGTGTTTTAATCTGGTCTGATGACTGTACTTTGATTCCTTGTGATAGATATATTTATAGGGAAAAAAGAAAAAAACATGTTTAAAATATGGACCTGGAGATTGTAAATGAACTAAATATACGAATTACAATAAACAAATCCTTCTCACAATTATCTAACAGATGAGAAACCAAAAATTGGTGATTTAAAACACAAGCTCTTAACAAAATCAAATAAGGGAAGGAGCGGCTCTTACCAAGGCTTTAGGCATCGAAGGTGTCATGGGTACTAATTGCCGAGACTTTTTAATAGCCAATTCCTCAATCCTCTGAGTCTCAACAGATAACTATAAATAAGCAACAAAAGATGCTACATAAGAAACAGAAGAATCTCTTAACACATGCCTTAATAACAGGAGGAGGATCTAAGTTACCTGGGGAGTAGTACGAGCTCGTGAAGGGGCATGTGCCAATGTTTCAGCCATATTAAGACCAGTCATCGTGCTTGAGGCCACAGAGGCTGAACCTGCAGCAGCAGTTTGTTGAACAGATGAGAGTCCCATGCTATTGCCTCCAACAATAATGGGCACCTCTGCTAGGGCCGAGGTCCAGCCGTCCCCCCCAATCACAGTCGAAGTACCATTCACCAAGCTTTGAACGGCAGCGCTCAAACCAGGAGATGGGACTCTTCCTATATCAGCTGTAACTTGCCTTTCTTCGGTTCCGAGCGAGGGGAAGTCCCTTTCAAATGTAGCCTTGTGGTGGCTGCTAACAATTCTGCCCCCAGCAAGTGGACCATTGCTGCTGTTGTGATTGCCACTGGTGCCACTGTTCGAGTCAGCTGCTCCTCTTTTGGGCCACACCTCACCCCGCTTCCCCAACATCAACTGAGAACGTCCTAATGCGTCCTTCTCAACCCTACTTGTAGGGATGTTTGCCAAAGGATCATGATAGTCATGGTCCCTGTGGTCCCTCAAGACTGATCTCTCATGCTCACAATAATCAAAGGAGTCTTTCGCCCACTCCCTGTCACGGTGGCTTCTACTAAAACTACTGTAAGACCGCGAGTAAGCAGAGGGGTCCTTATCATGTGTCATGGAACCATTACTGCTCGAACTCCTGCGGAAGTAGGATGAAGAGATCCTATCCGAAGTAGTAGGAGAGCGAAGAGCATCGTAATCACTGAAACTCACGGACGTTCTGTTTCTCGTGGGACGTGCCACAGCATGGTTATCTATAACAACAAAACATAAAAATACGTATTCAAACCAGAAAAAAGAAAATCATATAAACTAAACAAAAGTTCCAAAAACTGGATGAGTGAGTAAATTAATATTACCCGAGTGCGAGGAAGATGATGCAACATTGTGGGTTGCCCTGCCACCCCTAGTTACGCTTCCAGAATTTTTCGACCATTCTGGAACTAATGTGGGTTCATTTCTTTCCATAATGAGTATTGAACATGATCAGATACAATAAAAAGAAATGCCTCAACGGGGTCGCCTTTCACATTAACCTTTCCCAACACAATTGTTATGTTTCTGTACAGATTTCATCCAGTCTAACCGTAATTTTGTTTTCCCTACACAGCAAGCTTGCTTTACAGGATGCAAACTCACTACTTCTGTCGATCAAATTCAAGATATTTCCAAACCCTAATTCTGTCGAATGCTAAGCATTCACAATAACTAGGGTTTCTGCTATCGTTACACTATATAATCACTGAAGACTGAATCAAATACAGATTCAAGGGACCCAAGAGCAAGCTCGTATGCTTGAGAAAACAAATGAGGGAAAACGAAAGCAATGGCAACAACGAGAGACAAAACTACGAATACGCTGAAGAAGAAGGCTACTCTACGCCTCCATCTTCAAGAACAAATGGATTTGCAGTCAGCGAAGAACACACTCAGAATACCACTATGTCTGCAAAATTCGAATCATTACGCAGAAAAACCTATCGTTTACGAAACAATGAAGGAAACGCAACGCTCCTCGAACCAGGATTATCTCCCATTACGGCAAACAGAGGGAAAACCAAACCCTAAGATCAACACGACGATCCGAAAACAAAAACCAGAGAAAATAGAAACCCTAGAACAGAGCTTCCAAAACCTAGGGTTTGAACGGAAGAGAATTCCAGAAAAAAATATATATATATAGTAATATAAAAGGAAAGGATATATATAGAGAGAGAACTAACTAACGCTGCCTCTTTAAGATTGACAAATAGGCGGCTTCCCCGCCGGTAATCTTCACCGCAGGATCAAATTCGAGAAAACCCTAAGCCGTCCGATTAACCGCCGAGTATTATCAATGCTAAGTCCGGCGTTGCAGAGAATCAAAATAGGATGAGAGAGAGAGAGAGAGAGAGGAAGGCGAAGAGCTTAGAATGGGAAATTGGAGTGCGAGGAGAAGTTGTGTAGTTGAGAGAAACTAGATAACGCACGCGCATGGGTTGCGCCGTGAAGGGAGGGAGAGTAGAGAGTAGAGAGTAGAGAGAGAAAGAGGAGAGGCCTATTTCTTGTTTGTTTGGGATTTTGGGTTGCTGTATCAATCTCTTCTCTGTCTCTTTTCTTTTTCCCTTTTATTTTCTCTTTCCTTCTTGCCTTCAAATATCCCTATACACAACTAACTTGCCTATCGAAATTTGAAACTTGGTTTTAAAAAAAAAAAAATTAATAGTAAATATGTTTTTCTTTTTAATCTCATTTTGTTCATGGTACATTCTAATAATCATTGAATAAATAAAATAATCACCTCTTGGTAGGTGACGCGAGGAGGGCGCCTCGAGTGCTCTTTTTCTGTCACCTTTGCCGTATTTAACTCTCTTTAATTATGGTTAAGATTTACTCATCTATCCTTTATTTTTAGAAAAAAAATTAATCAAAAGGATTAAAAAAATTAATCAAAGTTAATGAACAATTGAAGGGACTTTGTGATAATAAGTGCTACTGTGCTGGTGTGTGCTGGTGTCAATTTATGACCCGACCCCAATTTCTCTTAGTTAAGATTAATGTTTTGACCAAATGGTTTGGATTTGGGTTGACTAATTATAATCCATTTATATGAGGTATTAATTTTAAATTGAAATTTTGTTTTCTTATGAACCATCTAGGAAGCACGATACTTTGAAAATGGAAACGTACCCGCATCGTCGTACCCGTATCGCCGTATCGGATACGGCACTCTAAGGTAAAACTTAGCTATTTTTCATAATTTCTACCGTATCACCGTATCGGTGCTTCCTAGTGAACCAGTTTATTGCAATTTCAAACATAACGAATTTCTTTTTTATTTATGAGTTATGTGGGTAATGGTTATGGTCTCTCTCTCTCTCTCTCTCTCTCTATATATATATGGGAAATGTTAACATTCACCAAGACTAGTGAACTTGGTAACTTTAGACTTTGCATCCCTCCATTCCTTAATTTTATCTTAGCATTCTCAACTTCTACCTTCCTTCACTCCAACTAAAATATTTTTCGTCACAATCTCTTCACTTTTCCATGATGTCCACTTTAAAACCTCTAGAAGCTTGTGTTACTCTCTTTTATGTGTTGTTTCTTCTCTTTGTTCTTCTTATCCACCTCTGGTCCATCTTTTCATCTCAATGGCTCAGATAGAACTAGTGCTCCAACATGGAATAGAACCTATAATCCTCTCTCATAAATATTTTTCTATTGATAATAAAACACTTAAGTGGACAAAAACTTTACTAGTAATTGAGGAATATTGGAGAAGTGGTAAGTCATCCTTAGTACTTTATAACTTTTGGAGTGAAATTGAAATGCATATTCAATGAAATGATGTTTTCCTTACTTCTCTCTCATTCTTGACCAAAACAAGTAATGTTATTGGTTGTTGTTTTCTTTTTTACCAGTTTGATAAGTTTAAAGGCTTCTTACTATTCCTCCTTCCTTAGCTTGCTCGCATTTCCAATTTGTTTTAGAATATTTGCCTAATGAAATCGCCAGAGATGCATATCGCATAGAATCTGTTTTCAAAAATTGTCATAGCTAATGCAAATCTAATCCTTTTACTATGTTTTTTACTTGATAGATCATCAATGACTTGAGAGTTTTCACTCTTTACATACTTCAATTCAGTCATTATGTATTGCTCCCTTTGCGTGAAATGATTTTGTCATGCTACACATGACTTGTAGGTGTGAATTTTATTAAAGTCTTTTTGTAGGATACCAGTGCATATGAGATACACTATATTTTATGAATTTTAGTGTCTTGAGTGATGAGATTTTGCTTACTAATTGTGTTTGAGTTTATTTGACCTCTTAATAGACATTTAAGGGTCAATGTCATACTTAGAACATAAAAAATCTCACACTGGAGTTGTTAAGCATCTTCCATTATTAACAACCACATATGATGATCCTTTATAAGAAAGTCATAAATTGTATGATATAACCATCATACAAAAGCTATTTAATAAAGATCGATGCAAACATTTTTCTTTCCCAATTGAAAAATAGATAGTAATTTACAACTACAAGACAATCTAATTAGAGTAACGTGGTGTTAATTGTTTTGTTGATTGGTTTCCAAATTCATGTGCATGTGCATTGGTTGTAAGAGTGTGAATATATATTGTTTGGTGCATTAATTGTCTCCAAATGCAAATAATGTAGTCCCTTATCCCTAAAATGATAGTGATCATATATGTTATCTTTAAGATACTTGATTGTTTTTTGTAGAAAGTGACTTCAATCTTATATTCAAGATCATGTTAAACCAAGAGTAATTTTTCTACTTACATGTATTATATAATATTGAAGGTGGGGATATGATAATTCTCTTCTCGTATTTGTTTGACTCTGAGTATAAAAAAAAAAAACTAATTTGTGCTAGAAAAATAGTGTACTTCACTCATTTTTAATTTATTTTTTAATCAAATGTGCTAGCAAGCCGAATTGACCAAATTGGGCATTATTGAGCTCAGTTCCTTTTTTAGACGACTTGCTCAACTCACGCTCAATTTTAACTCATCAAAACTAACTCAACCTCAATTCACCCATAATTAAGCGAAATCAAAATCGACCTAAGCTAATGAACGAATTGTAGAGACCCGAATCAAATTTCATGTGATTATCTTGATTACTAAGGGATAGAATGGTCAAATATGTGTTTTAATGTATGTTTAACGATAATTGAATGGTATGGTGTTCTAAATGCATATATGAATAAAATCAAGAAAAAAAATCAAAACCTTTGATCGATCGGAGAACACCACCGATTGATCGGACAAAGCTAGCAAATCATCAAGTTCATTGGAATCTTGCGATCGATCGTAGGGTGGCCTACGACCTATCGGTTAGGACCAGAAAAAAATTGGTTGGGCCATTGTGTATAGGCGATCAATCGCAACAATCTAAAAATTTGTGATCGATCGTAGCAAAGCTCTGATCGATCGCATGTTGAGCATAGTTTTTTTTTTAATTGCGGAAATTAGGGTTTCAAACCCCTAGTCTATAAATAGCCACTTTAATTCAAGGGTTTTAGAGTCTAAAAAGTCCTAAACTTAACTTGGGAGAGAAAATGAGAAAAAAAATTGTAGGGTTTCAATAGGGATTTGGATTGGAGAAGAAGGATCTAGCTTGAAAAATGAAGATTTGGCATGGAGATCACCCCAAAAGCCTCTTGCAAGCAAATTTGATAGAAGGGAATTATCACTATGGTCGATATACTCTTTAACATAACTCTATTATGGTTTTACATGATTAAGCATTATTGAATCAAGATTATTAGATATTTTCTTCATGAATATGGTTAGATTGTGGTTCATGGAACATGAAATAGGATTTTTACATATGGTTAGGGTTTTATCATGCAAGAATAGATTATAATTGTGCTGGAAATGTGGTTTGACCTTCATGATGTGTGAATGGAGGTTGGGATATTATTGTGGAGTTATTGGAGGCATGACTAGGGTTTGTGAATGATGTATGTGGAGAATTTGCTAATAATATAGATGAAGATGGTGTTTTATGGATGAATGATGAAATGAATGAAGAAATAAAATTGAATTGGGATGTTAGATGCTTTTAATCATGTTGTGAAAATTGTATAATCATGATATGGAAAATTGATGATCGTTGTGTTAAACTATGCTTTATTTATCTTGTATGGTGATCGATATTCGGGTAAGCCAAAGGTTAGAGGAAGTCTTCCAGGTCGAGAATTCTCTAACCAATAAGTAATGAACCTTGGTGAAGTTTCCTAGCGGATGATTGAAAATCTAAAGGATGACCTATTCAAATGATAATCACGACACTTAAGCACATACTCACATGTATGATAAAAGTAAAGTCCACACGTTCACGAGTCTCATGAGAACATGCATTGGTCAGGAACATGCTACTTAACATGAAGATATGTATTGTCGAAACATATTATGCACATGGACTTCAAGATGTTATGCGTTGTCGGGAAATATCGTGAACACGGATTATATAATGATTATGCATTGTCAGAACATATCATGAACACGGATTAAACAATGATTATGCGTTATCGGAACATACTACAACTCACAAATTAATCTCTTAAAATGAACACATACAAGTTATGCACATGCTTCTTACATGCACAAGTCCAAGAGTCACACAAGTACGCAAGTCAAGATGATTATATGGTATGCACACGTGTTTTTCCACACTCTAATTATGTAACTATGTTATGGATTATGATGATGATCAGGTACAAGTGATATTATAATGTTAGTTGGACTGTATATACGCTAAGTGTTTTCAATACTCAATCGACCTGTTATTGTTAGTAAGTATAGAAACGGAGCATACGACGGAGTCGTAGGTCGAGGAGATATATGTTGAGGAGGTAGAAGAAGGTGAGCCTCCTGAAGAGAGAGCCCGTGATCTTGATCGATGACCATATTATTAGGCCTTGATTTCATTCTACTTTGAGAGAAAATTGTAATAGACTTGTGATACTCTAGATGATGTTGTTTTAGACTTAGTTTTGTGGGGATCACGATGTTTGATCCGAATCTGGTTACATTTTGATGGTTTAGTTGTCTATATATCATTATTGTTAAAAGAAATTTTAGGTTCTCTTTTTAATATTGTCTTGCATGCATATTGTGGAGTTTATCATGTTTAAGAAATGTCACGCGTCCAAAGTCCCATTATGTCCAAGGTGGGGTTTTGGGGCATGGCACAAACCAGCCGAATCAAGTTTGCAGTCAAACTCAAATCTCGACTAAGTCCAACTCTTAAAAATTGAAAAGCAAGGTAATTGTAACAATATAGTTATAATTAATTTTATTAATTGCATTAGATATGTCATAAAAAAAATTAAAAATTTGAAAATGTAAACAAAACTAAGCTTACTATTTCGCAAATCAGTTTGTTTATAAAGTGAGGTTACTTTGTTGGCTTAGTTTGATTGAATAAGCCTTAGTATTTTGCTTTAAGCTCTAGTCAAATCGAGTCATTTAACCTACTAGCTTGCGAAACGACTCAGCTCGGTGCCCACACCCCATATACTTACTAGTAGGATATGAATATTAATTATAATTAAAGAGTGATGGGTGGTAGTCATGTTAGTATGATGTGAATCCTAATCATAGTGGGGTGAAATTTCTATTACTTTAGTAAAAACAAACTTACTATAAATTGTAAGTCCATAAAATTAAAAAATATTGGATTGATCAACTATGGTATATTTGTAACATATATTACACGTATATGATTTTATATGGAGTTGCTATGAATCCGTGTGTGACATAATTTATAATAAGTTTTTAACATTGATTGGTCTTTTGAAGGAGATAGCAACCGTAAATGTGAACGATAGTCTAACCCTTGTGCAGGGGGGTGAAACAACTTGCATGTAAGAGTTGGGGAATGGCGGTAATCCAGTACCGCAATTCCCCTACAAGGGCAAAAATATAATGGCAGTAAAAACTCTACCGTTATTATTAGATTTTTCTAGAAATAGGTCTGGCCCAGAGTTAAATGCATGGCATGCGGTACAGATTTTATTGAAAAAAGAAATGTCAGTGAATAGTTCAACGACATTCTTTGAATTTGAATACTAGGACTTGAGCTCCCCTCCTAGGGCTTGGCTTATGTCTATGGGCCCATGATTGGGCCCAGGGTTGATGGTCTACAGATTCAGGTTCTAGGGGCCTTGGTTTGGTCACGCATGGGCCCTGGGCCCATGGCTTAGGTCTTAGGGTTCTACGCTAGGGCTAGTTAGGGCTGGACTAGGGTTGACCTTAGGCTTTGACCTAAGGTTAAGGTTTGACCTAGGGTTTGACCTAAGGTTTTGACATAGGGTTTGAACTAGGGTTTGACCTAGGGTTTAACTAGGGTTAGTTTAAGCTAACCATGGCTAAATTTATTAAACATAGTTAAGGGATAGATGTAAAAATTGGATGCTTACACATATCTGATGTCATATAAAGGAGATATGGATAGGGTGTCAATGTGTTGGGATGTCCCAATGGCCCATCCCAGAAATGGGCCAATTTCAGCCCTTTTTATGGGACATAGGGTTTGGACTAGGCTAAAAAATGCATGCCCATATCTATATCGGCCAAGTTAGGGCTTGGCAACCTAAAGCCTAGCACCTAAAGCTATAATAAATTAATTATATCATTGAATAACATGGCAATTATTACTGTTATGCATGGACATTACATATACTTTAAATTGGAAGAGTGGTTAGATTAGATGTGGTTATGATCAACCAACCTGAGTTGGTTTCAATCTAGATGATCTCGCAGCTAGGGCAGAGCGCATGAAAAGTTTGTATCCCTTGCACATGAACATGTTTGACACAAGCTATGGATGGCAGATCTTCCTGTCAATCCTAACTTGTCAAAAGCTTTCTATGTATTGCTATTGATAACACTTGAAAGTAACATTTTCTTCATTATGCGGAGTGTTACGCATGACAATCATCACTATTATGCACCAAAATAAAACTTTGTTGGGATGATTGTCCACAATTTTATTAGTGCATAACAATAATGATTGACATGCATAACACTCTACATATATAATAACATGACAATTATTATTGTAATGCACCAGAATAAAACTTATTCAGAGTGCAACCCGATTAATGATGGTTGTAGGATCATCTAGATTAAAATCAACTCAAGTTGGTTGATCAAAACAACATCTGATCTAATAACTCTTCCAAACTATATGTAATGTATAAGGGCCGAATTTGACCCAAGTCTAGCCCGAATTGAACCTGTATAACCTCTAGATCAACACATCCCTAGTCCTTTCCAAGGACGTAAAATTCTATTGACATCCCTTTAGGATCCCAGAACACTATGCTTGTCTTGTCTGCGATGTCATTCTCTATGTGAAATGCATTGAAACATCTGCGCAATCAAGAAGAAATCTAAATGTCAATGATGAAATGAGGACAATACTTTATATTAGAGATAAAATTATTTAATTTGAAAACAATGATTTTGATCTAGAATAGAGGTTTTAAATTTTTAGATAAATTCTTAGTAGTAGAAGCATAGAATGATATTTTTTTCTTTTTAATCAAACAATCATTTAAACGATAAGAATTTTCTAGGTACAAATGCACCCCTCTTATCGAGCTTCTCAGTAAACCCATTAATTTGTAATACCAGAGGCTTCAAGAAGAGATATTAGCATCCTAAATAAATAAATTGTTGCTACAAATATATAAAAACTTACTAAAAAGAGAGATATGCTAAATCATGAGGTAGATTTTACTCAATCGCTTGTAATACCAGAGGCCTCAAAAAGAGACATTAGCATCCTAAATAAATAAAATCGCTTGTAATACCAGAGGCCTCAAGAAGAGACATTAGCATCCTAAATAAATAAATGGTTGTTACAAATATATAAAAACTTACTAAAAAGACAAATATGCTAAATCATGAGGTAGATTTTACTCAATCGCTTGATGCATGTCAACTTTTGGGATTGTCACATGTAACCTGAGAGTGTAAGAAAGAAAAATGAATAGTAACAAAAAAAAATGAGAATAGAATACTAATATAGATTAGAACAAAGAACTCTTCTTGAATGAAAATAAAACAAAATATAGATTTCTTCTTGAATTTAAATGATATATTAAAAAGATTATAAGGATAAAAGATGAAAGAAGGTGTATGCCTACAGCCTGCAGACATTACGACACTATCTATGTCTTTCCTATAGATTCTCAAATGTTTTAGGCAAATAATATCAGCTATCATCTAGACTAATAATATAGGTTGAGCATTGGTGTGTTTTTTATACTATAGTATGTATTTTTTAAAATATGTAGTGATTTTAATTTTTTTGAACTAAAAGAATCAAACTTTAGAGAATAAAAACCTAAACGTACCTTGACCAACTTAGGGTTGGATACCGCAATCGAAGATGTCCAGAATCTAGAACAAAAAAAATGTAGTTGTGTTGTATGAAGGGAAGAAGATGAATAGGGGAGAAGAGATGAGTTGTTTTGGAAAGCTGGAGAGAGTCATTTAGATAGCTGAAAAAGAAATAGTTGTGTTTGAGGAGATGAATGGAGAGAGTGAGAGAGAGAGAGAGTTTTTGTTGCAAAGACGGATTAGATAGAGAGATAGTTTTCAATAGGAAGATAAATTGAACATAGAGAAAGGTTGGGAACTAAACCAATCCCTTTTGTTGGGAAGATAAATGGGTAGAGAGAGAGTTTGTTATGAAGACAAATCAAATTAATTAGAGTTGGACTGTTTTGCAACCCATTATTCTAACTGATGTATTTATTACTAATTAAGTGGGGTTCACAACTCCTTCTCTTAATAAGGATATTTATTGCTAATTACGTAGAGATTAAGAAAAAATAATTAAATGAGACTTGAGATGTGGCAACAATCGTGAAGTGAAAATGGAGGTTTTTGAGATATGTCACGTGGAACTAACCAACATATAGTAGTAGTATTTATACATGGCATGTAAGAATATAATACCACATAAAAATGTGTGTACAATATAAAGTGCACAAACTATAATCATTTTTAATTATTCATAAAAATAAATTACTTATAATACCACCGAGTTAAAACGACTTTTCAGAATTTTTATGATTATTATTAAAGCACTCAACTTTCATTATCTTCAATCAGTTTTTTGTGTAGGCATAATCATGAATTGACATGTAATCCCATTGTGTTTTTAACCATTGGAAGCACAATGGTATGTACACACTTTGAGGCGTCCACAAATACCATTTAATAGTATTCTCAATTTTTCAGCCATGGTTTATATACAATTTGTCGTTTGATAAGAATTTAATATTCATCTCTCTTCAAGCCCTTTTAATATCGTCTCTCGAATCTCAAACCCCAAAAAGAAAATCATAGATAAATACATAGATTTGATTGAGAAAACAAATAGTAGTTTTGGTAGCTAAGGAGGGTTTTAACCCACCTCAATACGCTACATCCAAGCCCATCAGGCCAAATCCCTCTTCTTCAACCCTCGGAAATAAAAAAGGTCCACTGACTAGCTTAAAGTTAATCACCTTCTCAAAATAATAGACGTGTCATAGTAAGCAGAAAGCCAATCCATGTCTAGTATAACGTCAAAGTCTTAGAATTCAAGAATAATTAGATCAGCTGGCATCTCTTGATGTCTAACCCGAATAACACAAGATCAATAGACTCTATTTGTGATGATTGAGCTACCAATAGGAGTGGTGATGGACAGTTCATGGTCTAATCGACTTGGTTCTATAGGAAAGTCTTGTGCAAAACTAGGTGTGATGAAGAAGTGAGTTGATCCAGTGTCAATCAACACATGGGCTAGATATTAATTTATCAACAGGGTGACTTGATGTTTTATATAACTAAGTATATCAATCAAGTGTGTAGACATATATTATATACATAATATGTTTATACATAGTAGCAAACATCATTACTACACAATTATTGAAATAACGAACCAAAGATAATTCACATGTAAACGTATCATGTACTACGTCGTCGGACGCTTGTGCATCCTGCTCGGAAGTAATAAACACCCTGCCTTGAGCTGGCTGGCTGGGTTGCTGGGGTCTCGGACCCTGAGGCGGCCTCTGCTGCATTTTTCTTGACTGCTGGCCTGGTCCTCTGGGGTTGTGTCTGCGGACGCATCTGCTGATCCTGGACCGAACACTCTCTAATCTGGTGGGTAAGATCCCCACAACGGAAACATTCTCCGGTGACCGATCAAAATTCTCCTACCCTGTGTCTCTTACCACACTAGTCGCATACCAAGAATGTCGGAGTCCATGGCATAGTCAGGGCCCCTTGTGGTGCCTGAAGAGTAGCACGAGGAGCAACAGGTGCAAATACAGGCCTCTGATACTGGTGCGGCCTGACAACTGGAGCTGGGCCTGACATCTTTGGCCTCTTGTTTTGTGGGCCATATCTGCTCAGCTGCACTCTCTATCTTCTTTTTAAGAACTCCTTAGAATTCTTCTCCGCTATTTGAGTACGGTTGTTCACTTCCCTGTATGTCGCAAGTCGCAAGATCGAGACCTTGTCCGGACTGTAGGCCTTTAGTCCTCTTTCAAACTTTCTTGCCTTCATCCCTTCCATGACAATGAGATGAGGTGTGAACTTGGAGAGCTCAAATAATCTGGACTCATACTCAGCCACCGTCATGCTCCCCTGCTTCAATGTGTAGAACTCCATATCCTTCTGCTCCCTCACGAAGACGAGAAAGTTCTTCTCTTAGAAGACACTAAGGAACTCTCCCCATGTCCATGCATGCCCAGTACGTGCTACTTTTCTTTGCCTAATCGTGGCCCTCAACTAGTGCTCAGCTTCGCCCTCAATAACGAAGGAAGCCCATGTAACCCTCTGCTCCTTCATGGGCTCTAGCACAAAAAAGACCTTATTTAACGCATAATCCATGCCTCAGCTACTGTTGGATTTCTACTATCATAGAACACTGGGGGTCTCGTCCTTCGAAAGGATTCTACACCTGGTTGTCGAGGTGGGTGCACATTAGCATGTCCGGCCGCTAGTAGGGTTGGCTACTAAGTTATGGTGGTGACAAGGGTCTACAAGATACGACCCAAATCTGGCTAGCCAGTACCCTCGGGAGTGCCTTCTTCACTACTTCCTGCTAGATTTCTATTTCGGTTTCCTCGAGCGGCATGTCTCATGATGATAGTCTTTAGCCTAAGCCTAGTAGAAAACCTAGTCTCCTTAGTTCTGATGTTGCTTTTCTAGGTTGAATAAATCCCTTGTTCCTAGTGAATCTAATGTCTTTGCTCTGATACCAACTCTGGTATTAGACATGGATTTAAGAATAATCCATATTTCCAACTTAGAAGACAAACTTAACCCTACCAAGTATAATGCCTTAACTTTGACACCAACTTTGTCACACCCCAAAATCCCACTTTGTCTAATGGGACCTTGGGCCCGTAACACTACTTACACATGCTTAACTTAATAGCATACAAGGCAATAAAATAAGCATATACAATTTCTCTACAATAAAAATACGATGACCAACTATCAACTATAAAATGCGACCAATTCTAACCCAAACCACATTCGGATCGTTCATCATGATCCCCATAGAATCCAAATCCTAAGCAACATCATGATCCAAATATATCAAGTATATATTACAACCCTTCAACTAAAAACAAATATCTAATAATAAGGAAATTAGTGGTCCAAATCCCTAACTCCCTCCTCAAGGAGATCACGTTCTTCCTATTTCTCTTGATACTCCTCCTCAACCCACGACTCAACGACTCACTCCTGCTCTAGACCCACTGACAATAACAGTTCGACTGAGCTACAAAGAGCTCAGTGGATATAAAATCTAACTAACAATACAATAACACATGTACATAATTAGGATTATTATACATAGCATATTTACATTATCAGAGCGCAGAAAACATGTGAGCATACCATATCATCACCTTGACTCGTGTACTAGTGGGACTCTTGGACTTGTACTCATAAATTACATGCATGCTTGTATCCATGAGATAGTATGCAAACTTGTAGCATGCTAGTAACCATGAGGTAGTATGCAAACTTGTAACGTGCTAGTAGTAACCATGAGATAGTATACAAACTTGTAACGATCGTCAATTTATTAAATCTCGTAGTAGCTACAATTTTGTAGAATAGTGACTAGTATGGGGTGTCAAACCGCAGAAGACTACGCTGGTTTCGTTGTCCTTTTCTCAAGATTAATTCTAAGTCAACAGGTGACAAGATTGAGTGATTTGATTGAATTTAACCTAAAAGTAGAATTTAAACTAACAGATTTTATTGAGTCCAACTAAACTAAAAGTTGTTGGTGATATATCGGTGAGAAAACTACTAGGGTGTTTGAATCCACCACTAGCCTCTTAATCACATCCACACATATCCATTTATGTTCCTCAAGCATAAACTAAAGGGATGAGATCAACTACAAGTCTCACTCATCAAAAATTAGAATAATTTAACAGGCCAAATTCTAGGTATATCCTATCTGCGGTCAGTACGAGTGATACAAACTAAGGTAGGGTTGTGACATCACTCGTCTTCCCTAGGAATAGAATATCCTACAATTCACTTCATTGACAATAAATATCATTGCATAAAATTCATATTTTCAATCACAGGAAGATATATGAACGAATTCAATTTTAACACAAGATAGCCTAAGACAAGGATAAACCACATTGAAATTGAGTATAAACTTTAATAATTGGTTGAAGACAATCCTCTCATTATGCAATCAGAGTTTATACAAGAAGGAACATAAATAAAATACACAGGACATGATTACTTGGCTAGGGTTTCATCGAAACCCTAGAAACAGAAGAATTAGTTCATGGTAGGAAACAAAAACACCACTTTTGACGAAGAACACGACGAACTCGAATGCTCCATCTTCCAACTTTGTTGATCTCCAAAGCCTTCTCTACTTCAGAACTCCAAATTTCAGAACCCTCTTTCAGGGTTCAATTCTCCTTTTTGGAAACTTCCCCAAGGGTTCTTCTCCTCTTTGCGTGCGGATTTCGAGGTTGAAAAACACCGATGACAATCGATCGTCAGTCTGGGACGATCGATCGTCCCTTTTAGAAAATTCTTATTCAGCTACGGGTTTATGGGCGATCGATCGTCAAGACTGGGCGATTGATCATCACTGTTCTGTCTTATGATCGATCGTCTATGTTCTTATTTTTTTCCTTCTTTCTTTCTTTGCTCTTCTCCTGATTACTGTTCTTCCTGAAGCTTTTTCATATGTTATTTCTTTGGTTTTACCTTGTATTCATCGCATAATCATGTCATAACAAATACAACCAATTACCGTATCATGCTTCAAAAGAGAACTTTTAAGGTACTAAAATATATCATTTGAGGTGCATAAATGTGTTACAATTAGCACTGATCACAACCCCAAACTTACATATTGCTAGTCCTTGAGCAATAGATACAAAGAAAATAAAAATACAAATCTAACTACTTAATACATCCCCTTTCGTGGGATCACCAGTTGCATTTGGCATATGCAACAAGCCTTTTAAACCCCTAGGTGACCCTAATAGACTAGTGAAGTATTGTGAGGGTTTACCAGTGACGATACCCACAAATATTAGTGTTTCCTGCAACTCTCACTATGACATGCAATGGTTGACAGATTAATTGATCTTTCTTAGACCTTTACAATCATGAAACACACAGCATAATTCTCTCATTATTAATCGGCTTTATTCTTGACTCTCCACATTCTCAATTTCATACAACTTTCCCCAATTCCGAATGTTTATGCCTATTAAAATTGGTCATCAGTCTCCTTTGATGTGTAGTGTGATCATCCATTGACTATGTGATCTCAACCTTTTGTTTTAATAGTTGTTCTATCACCTCTTTGTCATCAGGTTCCCTTTCAGTTTAATTACCAACCTAAGGCTTTTTCTTGACACTTTTCATTCTTTTAATTGAGTGAACAATGCAAAGTCTGAGTTCATTAAGCTTTCTAGACAACCCGTATAGCAAGTGTTAGGCCAATGACTCCCAAACCAAAAGGTCTTAGGACACCAGGTGTTGAGACACCCCTAGGGCTTATTAACTTGAGTCAAATAGGCTCCAAATTCAGACTAGTCACTCTTATGATGGTTGTTTGTTCCAAACCTCCACTGTTTGACACGAACACTCTCTGATTACCGAGGCAAGAGGCCTTCGTTACTAGGTAGAAGTTCGGTTCAAAGATTGAATAATATTAGTGGAGGTCCAACTTTTTCTGTGATTCTTTATCCTTTCCAAAGTTCACACGGTATGACGTGAACACTCTCTGCTTACTGAGGCAGGATGCCCGATTACTAAGTGTAAACCTAGTTAGGTAATCATTTGTGTCATTATTTTTTTTCAATTTAGCTAAGGGTGGTGTTCAATTTTTCGGTCACCTGACTTCTTACAGATATCAAAAACATCAATTGATTAAGTTGGTTTCAAACCCCACAAGACAATGTTCTAGTGTGCTTGTGCAATTCCTCAAAGTGACTTCTGACTTCCTAAGTTTTTAGCATGCATAATTCAGTTCAAGGTATAAATTGTATCTATTTGGAATCATGTGTTCTCATATTAAGCTAGTCAATAATGATTGGATTATATCATATGTATCACAGTTCGATTTAGGTTCCAAATAGATCAATTATTTTCAGAGTTTAAACTTTTTGCATGTTCTACCCTTGTGCATCATTGCACATATAATAAACTAATCCCCAACCCCAAACTTAAACATTATATTATCCTCAATGTAAGAGAGGAATAAAATAGAGGGTGAGATGAAACGATGTTACCTGGGGGAAGCAGCCAAGCATAATCAAAAGCAAAAACAACTAGCACACAAGTAAAACCTCAAACTTCGTACAAGAAAAAGCATGTATGGTTAGGTTGTGGAAAGGAAACAAAAGCTGCATATGACTAAAAACAGAATCAGAGGGGTCAACATAGTCATAAATAGAGATATCCATCAATAGACAAAGCAGCAGCGTTCATAGTATGCACACAAAAAGAAAACAGTGTAGCATGGTCAGATAACCAAGGGCAGGGGGAGACTCTCCCACATACAAAAAGAGCTAAGCATCTCAAAAGAAAGCCTAGGAGCTAATAGTCTATTGGGGAGGTGGTGGGGGTAGGCTTGGTGGCGGTTTTCTTAGTGCTCGAGGCCTTAGGATTGGGATTTTGCTTCGTAGGAGCCATGAAAAAGGGAAGAAGGTTGAGTGGGGAGTTTTGTCAAACAGGTGGTGGGCACTCCTCTTCATGCTACACACAAATCACTCTTCCGGATGGATACGGTCACACCCTCCCTTCACAATAAAACTAATACACACTACGGTCAACCCGGCCAATACACTCCAACGATCCCTTCCGCCACAAGCACACACAAGAACGAGGGAGAAAAATGGACGGGAAAGGGAGGGAAGCTTACCGTGCACCCACAAGACCAAGTAGACCAGCGGAAGTTGGTGGATGATGGAACCGCAATAAAATGGCACGTATAGGCGGGGGATCGGAGGAGAAGACGTGGAGGAGAGGATTTTGCAACAGGGGAGAAGTAGGAGCTATGGGGAGGTGAACCGAATTTGGGGAAAAGGAAGAGTTTTATAGAATTTGGCACCGACGATCGATCGTCACCCGATGACGATCGATCGTCCAAGAGAAAAATTGGACTAAAGATGGGCGGCAAGAGGGAGGCATGATGAACACGTGGACGAAATAAGGACGATCGATTGTAAAGGCTGGACAATCGATTGTCCTCAAACCCGAAAGGTGGTCTAGAAAAATTAAGCTCTGACAATCAATCGTAGGGCCTGGAGATCGATCGTCACCAAACCCGAAAGCATATGAGAAATCTGGGCAATGGACGATCGATCATTGCGGTGGGACGATCGATCATTTGAAAAATCTGAATGACCCTGAATTCTGGAAATTGGATAATCGATCGTCCAAAGAGTGACGATCAATCGTCAGGGGTCAGAGCGGAAGGGGTGTTGTACAAACCACCCCAAACTTAGAATTGATGACAGATCAGAAGAATTGTTGCATGAGATGATGGGTTGCCTCCCATCAAGCGCTAAGTTTATCATCTTCAGCCAGACGTCTGCTCAATTAGGCAGCGAGATACACAGGGTCCATCAAGTCGATGGACTTAATCAGCTCACCGATCACAATACCCTCAACATAGGGCTTCAATCGTTGACCGTTAACTATTAACAGATGCCCATCTTTGGGGTCTTGAAGCTCAACAGCTCCATGGGGGGCTACAGATATGACAATATAGGGGTCATCCCATCGAGAGTGAAGTTTTCTGAGAAAGAGACGTAGCTTAGAATTGAATAACCAAACCTTTTGAGTTGGGACAAAGGATTTCCAGCGGATATGCTTGTCATGAAATATTTTGGTTTTGGATTTATAGATCTTGGTGCTCTCATACGCATCATTGTGCATTTCCTCTAGCTCAGACAGTTGGAGCTTCCGGTTTGATCCGACTGCGGCCATGTCGAAGTTAAACTTCTTAATGACCCACAGGACTTTATGTTCTAGTTCGATCGGAAGGTGATAAGCCTTGCCAAAAACAAGGCAATAGGGAGACATACCAATGGGGGTTTTGTAGGCTATCAAATAGGCCCAAAGGGCATCGTTGAGCCGTACAGACCAATCTTTTCTATTTGGCCTCACAGTCTTCATCAGGATGTTCTTGATCTCCCTATTAGAGACTTCTACTTGGCCATTCATTTGTGGGTGGGATGGTGTGGCTACTTTATGAGTGATGGAGTATTTGAGGACTAAGGCCTCGAAGTATCGATTGAGGAAGTGTTTTTCTCCATCACTAATGATAGCTCGTGAGGTGCCAAACTGACAAAAGATATCTTCTTGTAAGAACTTGACCACGACTTTGTGATCGTTTGTCTTGGTGGCAACCACTTCTACCCACTTAGAGACATAGTCTACCGCCACCAAAATGTATTCACAACCGAAGGATAGCAGGAAAGGACCCATGAAGTCAATACCCCAAACATCAAATATTTCAACAAGTATTGGGGTAAGAGGCATCATGTCTCGTCGGGACATTACTCCCAACTGCTGGCACCTTAGGCAAGCCTGACAAAAGTCATGGGCATCCTTAAAGAGTGAGGGTTAATAGAAACCGCTTTGTAAGACCTTGGCAGCAGTCTTCTTCCCTCCAAAGTGAATCCGCATACAAGAGAGTGACAGAATGTGAGAATACTATGGAATTCACTTTCAGGCACGCATCGTCGGATCACTTGGTCTGAGCAATATTTGAACAATTCCGGATCTTCCCAGAAAATGAATTTGATTTGGGCAAAGAAATGAGATTTGTCTTGTTTGGATCAATGAGGGGGAATTTGCCCAATTGTAAGGTAATTTACAATGTTTGCAAATCATAGAGGTTGCACTTAGGTTACCTCGAACAATTGTCGTCCGGAAAAGAGTCTTGGATGGGGGAATGATCATGAGAAGAGTTAACCAAGAGTCGAGAGGTGATTAGAGACCACATTATCGGATCCTTTTTTGTCTCAAATTTCGAAGTCAAACTCTTGAAGGAGGAGGATCTACTGAATCAACCTAGGCTTGGTGTCTTTCTTAGAAAGGAGGTACCGCAAAGCAGTGTGATCAGTGTACACCAAGATTTTGGATCCGAGAAGGTAGGATCAAAATTTATCTAGGGCATATACTACAGCCAATAACTCTTTCTCGGTGGTGGTGTAATTCAATTGAGCATCTGAGAGACTTTTAGTAGCATAGTAGATAGCATGCGGGGTTTGATTCACCTGTTGCCCTAAGATCGCCCCGGCTGCATAGTCTGAGGCATCACACAATAACTTGAAGGGGAGAGACCAATCTAGGGGGCTGCATAATTGGGGTTGTAGAAATTAGATGATGGAGTTTGTTAAAGGCTTCTAGACATGCGTCATCAAAGGTAAAAGGAATATCCTTGGCAAGAAGATTGCTCAAGGGTCCAGAAATTTTGCTGAAATCCTTGATAAACCAATGATAAAACCCCGCATGACCAAAGAAAGAACGAACCTGTCGCACCGTGGTTGGTGGAGGGATACTTGAAATTAGATCGATCTTAGATTTATCTACTTCTATACCCCGTTTAGACACAATATGTCCCAAGACAATGCCCTCTTGAACCATGAAATGACTCTTTTCCCAACTCAGAATAAGATTTGTCTCCTCACAACGACGTAAGACCAATGACAAATTATGAAGACAATCTTCAAAAGAGGTTCCAAATACAGAAAAATCATCCATAAAGACCTCAAGGAATTTTTCTACCATATCGGAGAAAATCGACATTATACACCTTTGGAAAGTCGCAGGTGCATTGCATAGACCGAATGACATGCGCCTATAGGCAAAAGTGTCAAAAGGGCAAGTGAATGTAGTTTTCTCTTGGTCTTCCGGGTAGACAGGTACTTGATTATATTCAGAATAACCATCTAGAAAGCAATAGTAACTATTGCTTGTTAACCGCTCTAGGATTTGATCAATGAACTGGAGTGGGAAGTGATCTTTCCTAGTCATGGAGTTGAGTTTCCTATAGTCAATGCAAACACGCCACTCAGTAGTGATACGAGTAGGAATCATCTCTCCTTTAGGATTGGACACAACAGTGATACCGGATTTCTTTGGTACCACTTGAGTAGGACTCACTCACTTACTATCCAAGATGGGTTATATGATACCCGCATCAAGCAGTTTTACAACTTCTTTAATGACCACTTCTTTCATGTTGGGGTTTACCTCCGTTGTGCTTCTCGAGAAAGTTTGACATCCTATTCAAGATGGATGCGATGCATGCACACGGAATGGTCAATTCCCTTCAAATCAGCGATGGTCCACCCAATGGCCCCTTTGTGCTTTTGCAGCACTTCCAGTAACTTACTCTCCTGTTTAACTGATAAATCGGAAACAATAATGATTGGGAGAGTGTCGTGAGGCCCCAAGAATGCATATTTGAGTGAATCCGGTAGAAGTTTCAAATCAAGAGTTGGTGGTGCAGTGAGGGATGGGTAGGCTGGAATGCTAGAGGTGGGAGGGGGAGGCTCAGCCCGAGCTTTCCATGGGGGAGAATCCAAAAGGGAAGTTGAATTTAGGATATGGTTGACTTCCTTAATGGACTCTTCGATATCATAGTCATCCATGTTAAAATGTGTCAAACATGCCTTGAAAGGGTCAGTGGATAGGATGTAAGGAAGGGTGTCCTCAATCATCTCTTCAATGGAATCCACCAAGAAGCAATCTTCATGATTTGAAGGCTGTTGAGAGGTAGTGAAGATGTTTAACCGGAGTTTCATGTTTCCAAACTAGATATCCATCACCTCGGTTCGACAATTGATGCAAGCATTGACGGTAGCCAAAAAGGGTCGACCGAGGATCACCGGAATTTGTTTGTTAGGATTTGGTACCGGTTCCATGTTAAGAACTAAGAAGTCGACCGGGAAATAGAATTTATCAGCTTTGATCAAAACATCTTCAATCATTCCTCTAGGCATTTTAACAGATCTATCAGCTGATTGGAGGATGACTGATGTGGGATTGAGCTCTCCTAACCCCAGTTTTTCATACACCGAGTACGGAAGAAGGTTTAATACTAGCTCCTAAACCTAGGAGTTCCTGAACAATGGAGTGGTCTCCAATGGTACATGAGATAGTGGGAGCACCTAGATCCTTGAATTTAGGAGGGGCATAGTGTTGGAGAATGGAACTCACTTGCTCGGTGAGAAGGACTTTCTTAGACACATGGGTCTTTGTTTTACGCTTTTGAGTGTACAAGTTCTTAAGAAATTTTGCATAAGCTGGCACCTGCTTGATGGCATCAAGTAGAGGCAAGTTGATTTTGACCTGTTTGAATACTTCAATCAATTCATCCATTTTGACTCCCTTTTTAGCAAAGGGGGATGAGTCCTTCAAACATGATGGAAAAGGGGCCTTAGGCATGTAGGGTACCTCAAAGGCGGGGGTTGGTGACGATGAAGGACCTTGGTCCTTGTTATTGGTATCCCCTTCTTCGCCCTTAGACATGGATTGATCAACTTTATCTATTTTAGTTGTGTGTTTGGGTTCCCTAACCGAATTCTTCACTATCTTCCCATTCCTTAGGGTGATGATAGCCTGAACATGTTCTCGATTTGGCTCATCTACTTGATTCACACCCCTAGGATTGCTCACGGGTTGGCTTGGAAGGGTTCCTTCCACTTCTTGTTGATGGCATTAGCTAATTGTCCCATTTGGGATTCGAGCTTTTGGATTGATTGAGAGTGAGAATGGAGCAATTGAGTGTTGTTTTCCAATCCCTTGAGAGCATTCGACACTTTCTCCAGGAATGATTAAGTCCTTTGATTTAAAGCAGGAGGATTAGAGTGTTGAAATTGTGGTAGGCCTTGATAGTTGGATTGATTTTGGAAAGGCCGATTGTTCGGCCTTTGAGGTTGGGAAAACTGATTGCCTTGAGCTCGGGGGAAAAAATTTCCTTGAGCTTGGGGCTGCCATGAGAAATTGGGATGATTTCTTCACTCCGGGTTATATGTATTTGAGAAAGGATCATTACTTGGGTGAGTGTAGGCAGCATTAGCACGCTCTTGGACAAATTCGGGAAACTGGGCAGCTGAAGGACACTCATGGATGTAATGTACAGGATTAGAACATAGAGCACATACCTCACTAGGATTCGAAGAAAGAGGAGGAGGTCTGTAAGAAGATGGCCCTGCAGCCATGAGCTGGTCTAACTTGCGAGACAACTCGTCCACTTTTGATGAGACATCGATAGAAGTGCCGACTTCATAGATGCCTCTCTTAGGATTGGAGGTGGAGGGTTGTCTCTCAGATCGACTATTGGAAGTGTGGTGTTGAGAATTTTCACTCAAATTTTTAAATAATTCTCACGCTTGTTCTTCTGTCATTATAGAGAAAGGAGTAGTCTTTAGGTTGGAGTAGAATCGGGCCGAAGCCTTGAGAAAACTAGTGGTACACTCTAACTCTAAATTAATAGGGATTAATTTCGGTTTACAAGATCGTCTATCGTGCATGCACCCTAGAGGAAAATTCTATGTTCGACATACACCAATTTACAAAATAATTCACTTCATTTAGGTTATCCCTTAGATTCCGGTCTCCCACCATGGAAACTCCACCAAAGTGTCTCATTCCACATAGTTGGGGAATTCCCGGTCTGAAAGACCTTTCTCTAAGTCGTGGCCTATCCGAATCTCAACCACCATACTAGTTATATACGCATAATTTACCATGAAGATCATGCCGATATACTTTATTACACATACAAGATTTAACACGATTCATAAGCAAAACCACAACACATCCTCCTTATCAAGCCATTCACATTATTTTCGCATAATTACCCTTCCACCATCATGCTCGATTCATTATTCACATTCAAACCCCAAAACTTTGCCAATTTCATCCACATAATTTCTCATTCTCTATTTCATTCACGAATAGGGTTAACCATCGAGTAATAACCCCACAAAAACCAAAATCACATATATTGAAACCACATTTGCATAGAAAACCCTATTTCATGTATAGAACTTGACAATCCATGTATTATCATGTAAATCACCCAAAAATCCATATACAATCTTGTATAAACATGCAAAACCTTAATCGAGTTAGCTTAGACAATATATCGAATTGTTTTCCTACAATCCAACGCTTGAGAATTGGTTTTTGGGGCGATCTCCTAGCTAAATCTCCATTGAAAACCCTAGGTTTTTCTCCTCCTTTGCCAAATTAGGTTTAAAATTCTTAGAGAATATAAAACTCTCAAAATAAAAGGTATATTTATAGTAGTAGAGGTTTCAACCCTATAAATTTGTTTAAAAGGGTATTTTTGTAATGATTTTGCTCTAATTGTTGTCATTCAAACCCGCATCGAACGAAAGGATCATGTGAATACTAGAATTACATTTTTGACAGACCGTTCAAATGGCCTGGGAGTCCGTTCGAACGACTTCGAACGGATGGTGGTCTGTTCGAACACTCTGTACAGATTTCATTTTATTTTAATTCTTTCTTCATTTCTTTAGTTGTTTATACTATTTTAAACACTCCATAACGTTAATATACATCAAACACATAACACACATTTTAATTTGATCATTTCACTCTCATTAATTAAGATAATGTCATAAATGTAAATTTGGGTCTCTATAGAAGATGCAGGTGGAGCAATGCATGGAGATGGATAATGAGTGCAGAAAGGACAATGCAAGGAGAGGCGTAATTAAATCTTTGGAGGGTTTTTTTAGGAAAAAAGAAAAGAGTAAATTGATTAGTTTTTGAAAACAGTTGCTTCAAGCCTCTTTTATTATAAAATAACATTATAGATAATGTATATATATATAGATTGGCTGACCCCGTGTGATATGCACGAGAGTTCAAATAAAGAAGGAAAATAAAAAATAAATTAAAAGTTGAAAATCTAACGATTTTGTAACTACACAAATGAGTGAAACTTTTATAATCATGCTATCAAACAAATGTTCGAGAGTTATGCGTTTTGATTAAGAGTTGAAGGCTTGATTAGTCGGTAACTAAAGTGACATTAGTATATTTTAATAACATAATTTTATTGTCGCGCCCCAAAATCCCTCCTACGAGTTAGGTGGAACTTTAGGTGTGACTATACATAACCTAGCAAACCATCTTGCAATGAACAAGGCATAACATACTATAATAGAGACATGATACAGAGTGCAAAAGTTATTATCAATGCGGAAGTGTAAACCAACTTTTTCTTTTCTATACACCTAACCAGTATTCCAAGTTCATATACAAAACATAACAGTAAAGGTGGACATGCCCACCTGCCAAAATACAAAATCATAACATGTCTCTCTCTCTCACTCAGTACTCATCCGGGTAAGGCCAACTGTCTAAGTCTCTGGCCTCCACCTGAAGCTCTATCATAGGGTCCACGTGAGGCTCCTCCTCACTGTAATCCTCCTCGACCCAAAGACCCGGAGCGCATATGTCGAACCGTGTATCTGCCGACATCAATATGTATGACTGAGTATGGAATACTCAGAGAGTACAAGCTACTAGTTAACAATAGTAATAACATAACACAATTCATAACATCAAATTAAAAGAAATGCAATAATTATGTCATGCATGGAACTAATGCAAAAATTCTGTATAAAACCCGTGTTCATGATTCATACTTATACTTAAAATATCTTTTCATGTTTTTCAAAACTTGTTTGACGTGTTTAAAACTTGTTCTTGTCTCGTGGGAATCATGCATGTCTTGTCTTGTTCTTATTTGGAATCACTTTTCATGCTTGTCTTGAATTATCTTGTCATGCTTAACTTTTGAGTCAGATGTTAGTGCCCATGTAGCGACTTGTGAGCCGGATATGTAAGTATCATTCAGTGAAATATAGAAAGCAACTTGTGAGCAGGATATGTAAGTACAGCGAAATAGAAAAGGTACACCAACATAACCGGCCCTCTATCTGGCATTATCATACTTGTCTTGCTTTCTTGTGAGCCAAGTATGACATATCCTAGGATAGGCCCTACCCTTGACTGGCCCGATGTCCGGCTTTATCAGTCTTGCTTGTTTTCTTGTGAGCCAGATATGACATATCCTTGGATATGCCCTATCCTTGACCGGCCCGATGTTTGGCTTTATCATTCGTTTCGTAAATCACATGTCTTGTTCTTATTTGTTTTCTCATATATATATATATTAAAAATCTTGGTTCATTCATGCATGCGTGTGTGTGTGTGTTACGATTTGGGCAATCTTAATGACATGAACGATTAAAGGAGACACCACTTAGCATTTCAATCCTATTTATAGTAACGTGAGGATGTAAACAATCACATAGAGTATTTAATCAAAATTACCATTTGAGAGAAACTACATGAATCATGCTTTCATAGTCTTAATTAAATTCATTTTAATTTCTCATACAAACATTTCATCAAACATGCGGTGTTCAACATTCTTATAGCCATTTATTTGTGTTTTTATGTTCCAACATTCCATCAATTACATAGAGTGTGTTCATTATGTGTACATTGCCCTTCTCATTTTCCATCACACACCACACATCACAATCCACATGGCATCCAATCACCTCAACCATCCACACATCACACACATCTTTCACTATTTAGTTTATCTTATATGTTTTTAGGGAACATTGGTTTATTTCAAGAATTGGAAGATACAAGCTCAAAACATAATCATTTTCAAGGGAAAACCCAAGTCATTACTAAGCTAACTAGGAGGCTGTACTAACCTTTGAGGATAAAACCCCAACCTTGTAGAAAACCCCTTGATTTGGAAATCTCAAGCTTGATAAGGGAGGATCCAACCTTGAAAATAAGGATCCTTGTTTGAGGGATGATCCAAGCTTGATCTTGAGCTCTTCTCTCTTCAATCCAAACTCCTCCTCAGGAAAATCCCCAATTTCTTCCTCTCCTCTCAATCCTTTTCTAGGTTTTGATTAAACCCAAAAATCCCCAATTGAAGCCCTATTTATAGGCAAAGGGTTAAAAACCCTTATTTCCAGATTCGGCACCCATGTGCGATTGATCGCACACCAACTGCGATTGATCGTACCTGGGGACGATCAGTCACACTTGAACCCCACAAGGTTTCTGCCAAATTTTTCCTGCGATCGATCGCACACCACCTGTGATTGATCACAGATCAACCCGAATGTTTCCTTAGTTTTTCTTTTGTATACGATCGATCGCACCTTACTTGCGATCGATCACACATCCCATTTTCTAATTTTCTTCACCTGCAGCCCCCTTGGGGTGTCTCCAACCTCGATCCTATACTTTTTAGGGCATTTATCCTCTATATACATAATACACATAGCCCCTTACCATTTCTTTTCTCATTAAGCACAAATCCCAATACATGGAAGGCCGTTCAGTCAAGAAGACACTATCCATTAACCAAGTACGAAAGTTTCGGGGTGCTATATTTATTGTCTAGTAATGACTTACTACAATAATCTACAGGATCATCCCAATTGTCATGAATACCCCACTCCATTCAATTTGAAACTTCAGAGCAATGCAATGACATGATCTCCATTTTGTAATTACCCTACTTAGCTCTTAGGGATAATGCGTGCATGATATATTAAATATATTTATATTTATCATTGACCTTCTTTCTTGCAGATTTTATTTTGGCTATAAAATAGCTTTAGTATATTTGTTTCTAGAAGATGGCAGTCTAGGAAGCATGGATACTTCAAATAGGCCTTCGTACCCGTATCTGATACATATCGGATATGGATACGCCTCTAATATGGTGGGATACGTACGGGATACGGCTTAGACGTATCCGATTAATTAAAAACAATTTTTCTATTTCGGATATGGCTCCGAGACGGCATGGATATGCTAGGATACAGTCGGGATACGGAATTTTTTTTTTTTTTTTGAGACCCGGGGGTGTGACCCTATCTCTTTTGTTTTTGCATGGACATGGTCTTCTTTATATTTTGCTCAGTGGATGATAGGATGATTTTCTTTTTTGCTTAGTGGATGATGAGATGACCCTATTTCTTTTGCTTTTGCTTGGACATGGTCTTTTTTATACATAAACAGAACTTAACCAATTGTTATTTTGTAATTATAATACAAAATATAGTATTATTATTATTTTAAAAAAAAAATTACAGACGTATCCTAGCCGTACCAGTAACCTTTTTTTTAGGTTCTGCCGTATCACCGTACCCGTATCGTATCGTACCCGTATCCATATCCGTGCTTCCAAGATGGCAGTTTAGGAAAGAAATGCCTATCTATGCTCTAAATGTCTATACATGTGTGTAGCTAGTGCATTGAGAAAGTTCATCGCCACTTATGCTTTAAGCTCGAATAGGGCCAGTTATTCTTTTGTTCATAATCTTTAATATCAATGAAGTTCTCTTTTAAAAAAAGGCCTAATAAGTGTAGTGGAGCACTCTAAAAATTTATAAAAGGTTTCCAAATTTTGCGAGTAATTCGAACTGTTCAACCGAAACTTTAGTCTTTAGTTGATGTTCATAGCTTTTGGTTGTTACTAATCTTCGATTATGTGATTTGGGTTTCATCTTCTTAAAATTGCAATATCAGAAGTCCTTTTTGAACTGATTATGAAGAAACTGCTATGCAAGTCTACATGAACCAGAAATAGAAAAAAGTCAGAACAAAACACTGAGGATAAAAGAAATACATGAACACTCATGTATCAGGTAGAATTAACTACCATAGAAATTTTTAAAAAAAAATCCACATTTAATCTCTTATCAACCAAATAGAAAGAAGTAAATGAAATAACATGACAAACCTGCAACATTTGCAAATCAAACTTGGAAGTCAGATCTGCTAGACAGTCAACAAACCAAAGAAATTCCTTAGAGTACAATATCAAGCACAAACCATACCTCGAATAAGTCCAGCAAACAAATCCCCCTAAGAAACTGTCCCCTGCACCTGTAGGATCATTTTGGGACTATTGGAAATGACAAAAGCTGCAATTCCCCATCCTTCCAGTAAACCATACAACCATTTTTTTTTTCGTCGGTGACAACAACATTGTTCCATTGAGTGGGTGGTGGCGGTCAAGGGTGGATAGACTAATCAAAGTTATTTGCATGGAAAATATGGTAGTAGATTTTCAATGAATAACTATATATAAGAGACCACTCCACGTATGGTAATAAATAGACTGAGTGGTGGTGGTCAAGGGCGGATAGATTTAACCAAAAAAAAAAAAAGGGCGGATAGACTAATCAAAGTTGTTTGCATGGAAAATATGGTAGTAGATTTTCGATGAAAACTTATATAAGAAAAAAAAGTTGTGTGTGCGTGAGTGAGTGGTGTGTGTGTTTACCTTCTATTACCTGCAGCTCTGCCTTGTGGTATTGTTACCTTGACAAAAAAAAAAAAAAAGTTGTTTGCATGGAAAATATGGTAGTAGATTTTCGATGAAAAATTATATAAGAAAAAGCCCCACATATGCAAGGAATAATATATGGTTTGAGAATTGTACAGTTTAATGCTACTTAAGAGTTGAGTGATTTCTCTATTGGAGTTGACTAATTTCTTATATATATATATTTTTTTTTTGTAAACGTGGAGTGTTTGGAGCTCAAGATTATGACTAATCCCATGTAATGCCAGGGATACCCTCCCCCTGACAACCGATAACGCGGGTGCTCCCAGACTCGATCTCGAGACTTCCGGGTCTACGGTTCATCTTCCGACCACTGGGTTACACCCCCGGAGGGTGTCGTCCCAACTTTTGTTTTTAGTCATCATTGTTTACATATTTTATCTACATATTTGATTTTATTTTCACCTTCTCAATGGGTGCATCCTCTCCGAGTGATGGGTGTGGAGTGGTGGTGGTCTGAAGCAGAGAGGGGCAATAGCCCCCCAAAATTTTGAAAATTTCCCTACTATATTGATGTGATTTAAAAAAATTAAATAATCTTTAATTTTTGTATATATTGGCCCCCAAATTAGGATGTAATTATTATGGGAAATTGATAGCAGACCGCACATTGGGTTACCTAGCTGAATGCGCTGTTTACATGCTATTGTGTCTCCTTTTTAACACCCTCTAAATGTGGTTAAGATTCACTCATCCTTGAGGTTTATCCAATTAACCTTGAAAGAAAAATATATATTAATTTTAAGTTGGTTAAGCTTAACCAAGATTAATCGCAATTAAAAGGGGACGAAATGGGAAGGCATTCGGCTAGGTAACCGAATGCGAGGTCAGCTAATCACTACTCAATTGTTAACTGCACTGGAACTTTGGCCCCCTCAAAATTTGTAATTTTTATATGTATAATATAAAATATTAATTAAAGATATATAATTAATTTTATTTATATAATGAATCTCTCCAAAGGGTGGGCCTATTAATATTTTGTACGTGTCTATCATTTACCACAAAACCCATTAATATTCTTGATACATATACTTCAGTCCCTCCAAGGAAAAATTCTGGCTCTGTGCCTGTGGTGGTAGTGGAGGAGGGTAGGTGGTAGTGGAGGGTAAGGGTCGAAGTGAGGTGAAAGTTAAAAAAGAGTGGGGAAATAGCGTGAAGACCTATACTAATTATTTCGGAGAAGTAATTGTGAATTCGCAGCTTGAAAGCATCTCTTACAAGGGTGATTGGGAATGACTTTCTTTTTTTTTCTTTTTTTCTAAAAAAATTGTGTTAGAGTCGGGATGATTCTTAGAATCGTTCAGTTTTTAAGTCTTACCAAACGTGTTGGTGTTTCTATTCCCCAAGAGTGGAAAATAGTTTCCAATGAGTGATGCCAAAAGATATCAAAGTTGTCCCAGACTTACAAATGATCAAATTACAAGTCTCTGCTAAAGAGCAAGGGCTTAGGGACTGAAAATTCATTGTTGTGGATAAAAAGAGGTTGATTGCGTATCGGAACCAATATTATGCTTGAGCTTGCCTTGAACGAGCTTGATCTTTGTTCGAGATCGAACTTTATTCAAGCCGAGCTGAGCTCGGGTTGGCTCAAGCTTGATTCACGGAATTATTTAATATTTTAATAAAAGTATTTATAAATAAATTATAAAGAAACTACAAAAAAATTAATATATTCATATACAAAAATAAGATTTGAGAGTAGTAATTCGATCAAAAGATTTGAGAGTTAGATCAGAGTTTCTGGTTTTAACATCTTAACATTTTTTTTGTTATTATTACATGTTAAACTTATTTATTGTATATTAAAAATTATTATAATTTATAATAAAGAAAATTTAAAATATTATTTTGTATTAATATAAATAACCTTATAAAAATAATATATATATTTCAAGCCGAATTGAGCCCTAAACGAGCCGAGATTAGAGCCAAGCCGAATCAAACAAGGTCTGGCTTGACCTTGCTTGTTTAAACATTCGAGCTCAAATAAAAGCTTGGCTTGATTTGTTCGAGCCTAAAATGCCAGCTTGAGCTTGACTCAAACGAGCCAAGCTAAGTCGAGCCATCGAGCTAGCTTGAATTGAGTGCAGCCTTATTTGTACCTAGGAAATAGGACCTCCTCTTAGTGAGTATAACTAGGTGGCAATTTACACTGCAAACAATCACTTGGTGTTGCTATAACAAAAAATGCAGATATACTTTTAAAAAAATACTAGTGTGCTATAAGTGGATGCACGTGAGAGAGAGCGAGCAGGAGAGAGATTGGGAAGAGGGACCCTATTAGGGGGTAATTTTGTCATTAAGATAATTCAATCAACGTTTTTAACTGGTCCACTCTCTTTATAATAGTAAAGAAGGTAGAAAATAATTATAAGGGTAATTTTGTCATTATGACAAAATTCAACCAACATTTTTTTACAGGTCCATTCTCTTTATAATAGAAACGATATAAATAATGGGCCACAAGTGCAATGCATCCCATGAGATCAACAACAGAACACACTACATCGATTAATATCCTTGTACATGTGAACATGCAAGTGCAATGCACACACATAAATAATATAGAATTTTGAGAGGCAATTCGGGGGAAAAAACATTAAAGAATATTTTGAGTATAAAAACTTGAGGGACATTTTAGGTAAGGAAATTATGAGGGATATGTTGGGTATAGAAACCATCAAGCATTTTGAGAACCAAGAAGCTTTAGGGCATTTGAGGTATAGGAAAAATTGATGGCATTTTGGGTTATAAACTTGAGGGCCATTTTAGAAATAAAGAAAATGAAATATAGGCAAACTTGAGGAGCATTTTGAGTTAAAAAATTCTTAGGGGCATTTTGGGAACCAAAAAATTCACGACATTCTAACTAGAAAATAAAATTGGCATTTTGGGTATAGAAACCTGACTTAAGGGCATTTGGGGGATAAAAAACTTTAGGGACATTTTGACTATGGAAAAATTTACAGACATTTTGGGTATAAAAACTTAAGGGACATCTTTTAGCAATAAAAATAGAGGCATTAATAAGGTAAATTATAATCAAAATTTCTAAGTCTCACTCTCTTTATATTAATTAATGATAGTTTTAGAATTAAGATACATTTCAATCAACGCTTTTAAATCTTACATTCTCTTTATATTAGTGTTTTGAAAATCTAACAGGACCGATCAGTTGAACTGGTAAGATTGGGACCCGGGCCGATTACCTCGGTCCTCAAAGTCACCATAACCGAACTATTTTAAAAACCGGCCTTAAAATCGGGAATTTGAAGAACCGGTAGGTTCAACCGGAGAATCAGTGATATAACCGCAAAAAAAATCGGAAGAATCGACCAACAAAATAAAAAATAAATAATTTAATAATAATAGGACATGATCTAGCTAGACCGTTCAGACTGGGAATGGGTCAACGTTTTGAACTTTATATGAGTAAAGGACAGTTTTTGAATTAGCTAAAATTCAATCAACATTTTGAGGCTTGTATGAATAAAGGCTAATATTCAAATTAACTAAAATTCAATCAACATTTTGGGCTTTATACGAGTAAGGTTAATTTTGAAATTAGCTAAAATCTAAGGACAATTTTAGAATTAGCTAAATTTATTCAACATTTTGAGCCTTATATGAATAAGGGCAGTTTTAGAATTAATGAAAATTAAGTCGACGTTTTGAACAACCCGAGTATTCTCATTATATTAGTAAAAATGATAGTTTTGGAATAATCTAAAATTCAATCAACGTTTTGAGCCTTATATGAGTAAATGGTAGTTTTTGAATTAACTAAAATTCAATCAATGGTATGAGCCTTATATGAGTAAGGACAATTTTGGAATTAGTTAAAATTCAATGGCAGTTTTGAAATTAGCTAAATTTATTCAACATTTTGAGCCTTATATGAATAAGGGCAATTTGGAATTAATAAAAATTCAGTTGGCATTTTGAACAACCTGAACATTCTCATTATATTAGTAAGAGCATTCCTAACAACCTCTTCAAAATTCTTTAAAAGTTATTTTGATGAACCAAAACACTAAAAATGGCAAAAACGAGTCTCCAGCAGCCTCTTCAAAACTCTTCAAAATAACCATTTTGGTTTAGTGAGTGTACAGTACTCACCAAGTTTGGTGAGTACTGTACACTCACCAAACAAAATCTTCATCTCTCCCTTCCTTTTTGTGGTCCCACACAAATAATAAAATAATGTTTCTCTCTCCCTTCCTTTATTGTAGTCCCACACAAATAAATAAAGTAATGTTTCTCTCTTCCTTCCGTTTTTTGTTTTCCCACACAAATAATAAAATAATGTTTTTCTCTCCCTTCTTTTTTTTGTTAAATTGGCAAGGCTACTGGGAGTGTTTTAAAAAAGTGGATAGCCAAAATAGAAAAAAAGTGAGTTTTGACTATTTTGGTGAGTAAAATTTGGTGAGGCTTAGGGCTGTATTCGGGTTAGGCTAACCAAGCTCGGCTCGGCTTGAATGGATTTGATCGAGGCCTGAAGCCCGGCTCGGCCCAAATTCAAAATTGTGGCTCGAAGCTTGGCTTAGCTCGAATGGATTCAAGCTCGAGCCGGGCTTGGCTTTGCTCAAGCTCGGCTTGAATCCTTTTTTAAAAAAATAATAATATTTTATATTATTTATATATATAATTATGATATATATATAAATAATAAATTTTTTTTTTAATAATATTCGAGCTGAGCCGAGTTTAGGCCGAACCGATCCTCAATCGAGCCCAGCCAAGCCGCACTGGGATTAGCCCGAGCTTGGCTTGATTGAGTTTTCGGGCTTTTTTTTAGGCATGGTTTGGCCCGTTCGACCCTAAAATTCGGGCCGATCTCGGGCCCAACCAGGCTGAGCCGAGCCACACGAACGGGCTGATTGGGCTTTGTGCAGCCTTAGTGAGGCTACTAGGAATGCTCTAAAAATGATAGTTTTGGAATTAGCTAAAATTTAATCAACATTTTAAGCCTTATATGAGTAAAGGATAGTTTTGTAATTAACTAAAATTAATCAACATTTTGAGCCTTATATGAGTAAGGGCAAATTTGAAATTAGCTAAAATTTAAGGCTAGTTTTGGAATTGGCCAAATTCATTCAACATTTTGAGCAAGAAGGACAATTTTAGAATTAACAAAAATTCAGTTCACGTTTTGAACAACCTGAGCATTCTCATTATATTAGTAAAGAATGATATACGTTTTTTTTTTAGTAAATGTGGGTATCTTGGGCCCAAACTAAGACTAGTCTCATGTGATGTATAGAAAAACCCCAACTCATACATCCGATATTGAGGGAGCTCAGATTTGATCTCGAGACCTTGAGGTTTACAGTTTGTCTTTCGACTACTATGCTACACCCCAGGGTTAAGAAAGATATATGTTAGATGTGTATTTTCTGATTGAGCAATAGTTCTCTCCACGGGCCAGGAGGGAACTATCACTCCTCGCTCTCACAAAGCCACCCCTTCAACTCAACATGAACTCGGGTTAATTTTTTTTAATCCTGTGATTAATTTTTTTTTACATTATTTTTTTAAAAACCAAGACTAGATATGTGAAACCTAGGGGTACCACGATTAAATGGAGTTAAAAGGAGGGACACATGGCAAGAAAAAGGGGAGCCAGACGCACCTCCTCCCATCACCCTCCGAGGAGGTGAATTTTCCTTTATGATTAGGTGTGTATTTTCAGGATGGTTGTTTATCCTTGGTTAGGTCCTTTATTTCTTTTTGAGGTTATATTTACCCTTTTCTGAATGATTAGAATAACTATAGTAAAATGATTCCGTATCTTGACCGCTAATTCTTTGCTCTTTTTAATTTTTAACTTTTAGATTCCTGAAGAAAGGGTCAAACAGGGGACAGGTGACACTACTCGCGTGTGTTTCTTTATTCGCGCGTGGCCCTAAGACACGGCGGATCCCACAACTTCTGTTATAACGGATAGCTCTGTTATTCGGTATTTTAATTGGGAAATGCGTAACTCACAGCATTTCCTCTTTCCTCACTAGTACACGTCCCATTTTTTAATTACCTTTAATTGGGAAATGCGTAACTTACGAGGCATTTTCTCATCACCCACTGTGATTAAGATTCACTCGTTTCTAGAGTTAAGTAATCCAATCTTAGGTTTTAGAAAAAATAATGGCTAAATTATACTCACCTCCCTTGAGGTTTGATAAAATTTTAGAAACCTTCACTCTAGTTATTGAAATTACATTGTCCTTCTTTCAATTTTGGTTGTCTCTAACAGATACCTCATTTCCCTAAGTTTACCTTACTTTACGATGGAGTTTGATGATGTCCTCATTTAAATATTTTAAAATGCCTAAATCATCATTTTTCAACACAAGGATAGTTAATTCAACAAAATAAATGATAATTGTATTCTAATCAAGGTTAATAATATCACCTTAAGGTTAATATATATTTCCAAAATCAAGTATATATATATATATTGTTTTCTAAAAACCAATGTCAGATAGTTGAATTCTAGGGGTGAGTGAATCTTAACCAGTTAGTGGGTATTAAAAGGGACACATGACGACTTATAGGAATCTTTTAACTATGCTTAAATATAATTAACCTAAGGTTAATATTTTTATTTTTTTCTTAAAAGCAAGGTTAGATGGATTAATCCTAGGGGTGAGTGAATCTTAAGCACAATTAGTGGGTGTTAAAGGGGACACGTGGCGGCTTGTAGAGCCCCCTTTAATTATGGTTAAGCATAATCAACCTAATTTGTTTTTTTGCTAAAAATCAAGGTTAAATTGATGAATCCTAGGGGTGAGTGAAATTTAACCATAATTAGTGGGCGTTAAAGGGGACACATGGCGGCTTGTAGAGCTCCCTTTAATTGTGGTTAAGCATAAGCAACCTAAGGTTTTTTTTTTCTAAAAACCAAGGTTTGATGGATGAACCTTAGGGCTGAGTAAGTTTTAACCATAGTTAGTGGGTGTTAAAAATGACAAGTGGTGGCTTATAGAGATCCTTTAACTGTGGTTAAACATAATTAACCTAAGATTTTATTTTATATAACCAAGGTTAGATTAATGAATCCTAGGGATGAGTGAATCTTAACAACAGTTAATAGGTGTTAAAAGGGACACATGGTAGCTAGTAGAGCCCTCTTTAATTGCAGTTAAGCATAACTAACCTAAGGTTATTTTTCCCTAAAACTAAGGTTAGATGGATAAACCCTAAGGGTGAGTAAATCTTAATCATAGTTAGTGGGTATTAAAAGAGACACATGACAGCTTTGTAGTTTATATTTTTCTTTGGTTGAGCTTTCAAACGGTAAAGACGTGTTTTCTCAATCAAATAATATGGGTAAAATGGAAAAATAGTAACTTTAGTTAACAGTATTAATAATATGAGTCTGATAAGCGAGGACAGTGTAATTTCATAAACTAGAAGAGAGGTTAATGAAATTTCACCAAACCTTAGGGGAGGTGAGTGTAATTTACCCAAAAATAATCTTATCTTTAATTTAGGGGTAAATTACACTCAGCTCCCTTGAGATTTGGTGAAATTTCATAAACCTCCCCTATAGTTTCTAAAATTACACTACCCTTCCCTCAACTTTGGTTGTCTGTAACAGGTATTCCTTCCCTTAAGTTTACCATTACTTTATAAATGGACTTTGATGATGTCATCATTTAAACATTTTAAAATGTCTAAATTACCATTTTTCAACACAAGGTTAGTTAATTCAATCAAATAAATTATAATTAGTTTCTAACCATGGTTAATAATATCAACTTAAGCTTAATATATATTTCCAAAATCAAGTGTATATATATATATATATATTTTTTTTTTTTAAAATTTTTTTTTTTTTCTAAAAACCAATGTTAGATAGATGAACTCTAGAGGTGAGTAAATCTTAACCATAGTTAGTGGGTATTAAAATGGGCACATGGCGACTTCTAGAGATCCTTTAATTGTGGTTAAACATAATTAACCTATGATTAATATTTTTTTTTTTCTTAAAAGCAAGGTTAGATAGATTAATCCTAGGGGTGAGCGAATCTTAAGCATAATTAGTGGGTGTCAAAGGGGACACGTGGCGGCTTGTAGAGCCCCCTTTAATTGTGGTTAAGTATAATCAACCTAAGGTTTTTTTTCTCCCAAAATCAAGGTTAAATGGATGAATCCTAGGGGTGAGTGAATTTTAACCATAGTTAGTGGGCGTTAAAGGAGACACGTGGTGGCTTGTAGAACTCCCTTTAATTGTGGTTAAGCATAAGCAACCTAAGGTTTTTTTTTCTAAAAACCAATGTTTGATGAATGAATCCTAGGGGTGAGTGAGTTTTAAGCATAGTTAGCGGGTGTTAAAAGGGACACGTGACGGTTTAAAGAGATCCTTTAACTGTGGTTAAACATAATTAACCTAAGATTAATATTTTTAATTTTATTTTCTTATAACCAAGGTTAGATTAATGAATCCTATGGATAAGTGAATCTTAACCACAGTTAGTGGGTGTTAAATGGGACACATGGGGCTTGTAGAGTCCTCTTTAATTGTGGTTAAGTATAACCAAGGTTATTTTTTCCATAAAACTAAGGTTAAATGGGTAAACCCTACTGCTATGTTTGGTTGTTAAGAAAATAAGCAAAAACAGGAAAAGGAAAGAAAATTTTGAACTTCTAATACAATTTTTAGTTGTATTTTGTCCAATTTTCTTTTTTTTTTCCATGTTTTTACTTATTTTCTCGGCAACCAAACATGGGGTAAGGGTGAGTAAATCTTAATTATAGTTAGTGGGTATTGAAAGGGACACATGACGGCTTGGGAGGTTATGTTTTTCTTTGGTTGAGCTTTCAAACGGTAAATATATGTTTCCTTAATCAAGTAATAGGAGAAAGATAGGAAAATGATAACTTTAGTTAACAGTGTTAATATTAAAAGTCTAATAGGGAAGATAGTGCAATTCAAGAAAATAGAGGGGAGGTTTCTAAAATTTCAGCAAACCTCAGGAGAGGTGAGTGTAATTTACCCTTAATATTAAGAGTTTGATAGGGGAGGACAGTGTAATTTCAGAAATTAGAGAGGAGATTTATGAAATTTCACCAAATCCCAAGGGAGGTAAGTGTATTTTACCCTTAATTTAGTTAAGTTTAACTAGGATTAAAGGGCTGTTAAAGGAACACGATGGTACGTTAATCACTGCGTTCTTAATTTTACTTGGGATCTTCTCTATTTTGGTGCTGGCTTCTCCGGTTGGTGTTGGCGATCCGACCGCCAACACCACTCAGTCATGCCTACCAAGTAAATGCGTACGCAAAAACCAATTCTGTTGACTGACAAAAATACGTATGTGGAAACTTCGGGGTGGATACTGGCGGCGCCAACACCAACTAGAGAAGATCCATGTCTTTTAATTCACTTACATTTCCTACTGTGTGCTGTGTGGTTGTTTACTTAGACGACCCTGACCATTAGGGATTTTATTGGATAAAGAACTTTAATATACGCAATTTTTAGAAAAAGGCTGGGAACTTCTCCGGTTGGTGCTGGTGAGGATACCATTAGCGACCAATCCAAATACGCCACATCTCCCGTCAATTAAAAACGATTGAGTTTGTACGGATACAAGACATTTTCTTAAAATTACAGTTAGGCCGCAACCCCAATTAATAGTGGTTGGTGGGTGGGTCAGAGCGCAAAGCCCCCGAGAAGCTTGGCTAAACATTGTAGGTCTATCAACAACCACACCACCCACACTGGATAGACACTGCCACTAGGCTGGGCCAGAGCTAAATACTCCGACCCAACCTCTCCAATTTGCCATATGCCTTTTTTTTTAAAACTATGGTTAAGATTCACTAACCCTAAGATTAATATATTTGACTTTCATTTTTTTTAAAAAATAAAATAATTAGATATCAGGGCTTAAAGCTTATAACTAGAGTTAAAGGGTGTTTAAAGGCCGGATATAGTAGTTTAGTCCTTTGCCTTGCAACTAGTACCAACGAGCAGGTGTGGATACAAGATATTTGTTTTTATTTTATAGTGGTTTTTGCATATCATTTATTAGGTTTATCCTACTTTGCAAAATACATTGTAATGTATATCAGATTTACAAATTAATTTATCATTTTCAACCGTTGGATAAAGAACCTTAATACTTAATTCTGTTGGACTTACGGTTATAATTGTTAGTAAAGTAATAATTATGCCCTTAAGAAGTTTTTTCCAATTAAGTTTTATTAAAAGATTAATTTGGTAAAGTAATAGGACGTCAATTGTACTAATTTTAGTATATACTTCACCAACAATTTATATTTATATCCAACAAAATTAAAGAAAATCCAGTAATAAATTATGAGGTGTTTAGTCCACTAATTGGTTTTTTTTTTTTTTTTGCTAGAGTTATCATGTACCTACACTAGTAATCTTGAATCAATTAGGCTGTTAGGGATTAGCATTGGACCAAGGGAGTTCTTGCAACTCATACCCGAGGGGATTCGATCCCCTAACCTCCCAAATCTGGAGGTCACACCCCAACCACTAGCGCAAGAGGGCGGGGTGTTAGTCCACCAATTGTTACAAAAGTATTATAATTACTTTTTAAAATATTTTAATACAATTTAACATAAATGAGGTAACGTTTGAAAAATGATGAGTTAATTTGTAAATATGTTGTATATAACAATTTATAATTAGCAAAGTAGGATAAAACTTGTAGCTTATTAGCAAATATCGTTTTATTTTATAATTAGTGGGCCAAACATAAGATGCACATGAAAGAGGGAAGAGAGAGAAAAGGATTGGAAAGACGAATAATGAGACCCACACAATGCACATATGATAGAGGAGAGAAGAATTAGAGATAAAATGTGTTAGGAATGGCAAATTGTACGACGATTGAAAATACATAAAAGAGTGAAATAAAATTAGGAGTATATAGTTAAGAGAATCAACCCTATTTAAGGGATTGATGCTAATAAATTTTCTTACAAAAGACAAATAGCTAATAAATTTAAAATGAATTTAATATTTTTAAATAAATATTAATAAGATAATATAATATTTAGTTTTTTTTAGGAATCAAATCTTTTACAGTTATAACTGGATTCCCCATAATTTGGTTAAGCCCTTGGAAGTCTCCATGTATCTCTTTTGACCCCCCTTAACTGTGGTTAAAATTCATCCACCCCTAGGGTTCACCAATCCATCCTTGGTTTTGAGAAAAACATATTAAAATTATTTTTAATATTAAAATATATAAAATAAATCAATATTTTTTCCTTAAAGGCAAGGGTGGAAGGGTGAACCCTAAAGAGGTGTATGGAATCTTAACCACAGTTAATGGGTGTCATAAGGCAAACGGGGTTACCTCAGATTTGGGAATCCGGTTATAACCTAGAGGATGTTTTTTTTTTTTTTTTTAAATCATGGTGAAAAAAAAAAAAAGGATTATCGCAACCTAATCTTCTTCTGTCATTGTAATTGCAGAATTAGTAAAATATCTGAAGTCATTATTATAATTGCACAAGACAAGAACGTCGTAATTCATGACTTTACCATGACTCACTCCATTGCACCGCGTTTTTCCTTCTCTATAGCGACGGCGTTAACCAGTCCCCCTTGCTCTCCGTGTTTCAACCATTTCAACTCTCTCACTCTTCTGACTTATCTCATAAAATCTCACTGTATGACAACAATCTGACCCACACGCTAACCGCCGAATACGTCCGACTTTTCACAGTCCCAAGTCACGTTTGGACTCGGCTCCTTGTGTTGACTGATGTTTCATACCTATCTCTTAACTCTTAACCCAATACGGGACAGCTTGGGCTGCTGCTCTTGATTGTCCTTGGCGTCTCTGCTTCTCCGAACTCTGTATGAACGTCGAGACTGGCGAGATAGACCGAAGGTGAAGGAAATAGGAATGGACCCGAAGCTGAAGCGACAGAAGCCGAAGCTGGACCGTCGTAACGCGGTCAAGAACATCGTCTACGATGCTGCTTCCACCTCCTCTTCTTCATTTCAAGATCCCTCCTCTCTCGTTACTCGATCCCTCGACCTCTGCCCTAACTCTGATCGCACTAGCTTTCGAATCAAAGGTATAGATGGAGAATTCGACATAATTTGTCGGAGTTTAGGGCTTTCCGGCCCCGACGATTTTGCAATTCCGGCAGCGGCCTGGGAGGCCAGGAAGATTAGGTCGTCTTCTGACCTCCTTCCGAGGTCCCGGTTGAATCTGGCTGATAGACCTGAGCCGGACGAACCGGAGGAAATTACAGCTAGGGTTAGGAGGTTTAGTGATCAGGATAGGCATGAGATTCCTTGGAACTCAATTCTTTTGGGTTCTTCCAGTGATGATGGCCCAGGAGGAATTAAGCCTCGGAATACAATTCTTGTGGAATCTTCCAGTGATGGCAGAAGAGGAATTAAGCCTCAGCCGCGGAATTCAATTCTTGTGGGTTCTTCCAGTGATGGTGTAGGAGGAATTAAGGGGGTTCGTCCACCGGTTCTCGCTCCTCCACCATCTATGTTGCTCCCAGTACTTGATAATCTGGGCTCAACATGGGATATTCTTGAGTCTTTTGCTCCTCCAG
Source organism: Tetracentron sinense (assembly GCA_015143295.1). Classification (NCBI taxonomy): domain Eukaryota; kingdom Viridiplantae; phylum Streptophyta; class Magnoliopsida; order Trochodendrales; family Trochodendraceae; genus Tetracentron; species Tetracentron sinense. Next base: position 6,456,699 of record CM026556.1, on the reverse strand, counting down.
ATGAATATGATAGAGGTTCCTCTTCGAGTAATGGCGGCCTAGTTATGGTTGATGGGGCAATTTCTGTGAGAGAAGAGGCAAATGTGGTGAGGTTAGGGGAGACTGTTGTTCTCTTCAAATCTTGTTCATTTTCGACATCGAATGAGGACGATTCTCCCAGCTCCGCCACCGAGCTCATGTCAAATATTTCGTCGACATCGAATGAGGACGATTTTCCCAGCTCCACCACTGAGCCCATGTCTAATATTTCGCCTGATGGCAGTTTCAGACGCAATATCTATTCTTGGCAGAAAGGTGATCGTTTGGGCAGCGGGTCGTTTGGCACTGTGTATGAAGGGATCACTGAGTAAGTGAAATTGACTCCACTACTTCATTCTTTTTGCATTTCATTGCCATATTTAGCACTTAATACTTGTATGCAGTTCTCTGATATTACCCATCCTTCACTATTGAAATTTTGTCATTGAGAATTTTGTGTTGGTCTGCCCCTAGTTCTGGATGCAGATGGTAGTTCCTTTAACCCATTGGAAACTTTTTCACAGGAGTGAATCAGTGTGAGCATATTCTGTATACTTCATCTGAGTTCACCACCATGCGAGTGACACATATATTTTGATTTTTCTACACCTACTACGAGCATTAATGAATAAACCAAAGGTGGATTAGTGTACTAGTTGAAACATATATTGCTGTACAAGCTTGTGCACTCATTAAAAGTCATGGATAAAATATCTACAAAAGAATGGAAGTCATGGACAAAACTGGGGTAATTTCTAAGCATCTAGGAAATAGAAGGTTTATTTTGATGTTTTATATTGAGAGTGTTTTTCTGAATAACAAAATTTGTTTGAGAGCATTTGCTTTAGAAGTATTGTACAATTTTTGTTCTTGAAATATAGATTTCTATACACATGTAGATACTTCTCAAAGTTAAAGCTTTGTCGAAAAACATATCCAAGTAGATATTTATTATCCTTTATTCTCTAGTACTACTCTTTTGCAAATATCTTTTTGGGATTTAGGGTTAGGAATATTTATTCTAGAACGTAGGAACTAGGAATGTAAGATAGATAGACTTGGTTTAAGGGGTCTAATCTATGGATTAAATAAGTCAAATATCATTTACTTGTCTCCTAGGTGTCATACAAAACAAATGAAAATCCATAAGTAGGATTAAATAATCTATGGAATGTAACAAATGAAGATAAGAATATATATATATATATATATATAGGATCATATACATATAATCCAATCGGTTTTTTATTTGATTGGATCACCATGGATCCAAATTTGATCTGCTTATAATTGGATTCCAAAAATCAAATTCGTAGAAAATCTAATATATATATGAAAAAATCTAATGTAAAGATTTATTATTTTAATATAATATACTACACTTATATACTTATATATAATCTACTATGCTTATGTATTACATATTACATATAACATATTTTATAAATAAAATATACTTATGTTCATATACTATGAATTTTTGCTCACAAAAAAAGCTTGCAAATAACTTCTAGGAAATAGATGTTATGAAAGCATTGGTAGAATACATTTAATTTATTGGATGAAAAATAACCTTTAATGTTTTGAGTTCCTTGAGGACTTTTGGGTAATTTGGATCAGTACCTTGTGTTGAATGATTTTCCTTGGTTTCCCTATGAGAAACTTAGGGTTGGTTTCCCTATGAGAAACTTAGGGTCCGTTTGGTGTCAATTCGGGTGATTCTCTCAATCTGGAAAAGAATTAATTATCATAAGTGTTGATTCTTATAATCAATTTTGTTTGAAGAGCGTGTTTGGCAATTTTTAGTCTGAATCAATTATGAAGAAAGGAAACAATAGAATTACATTTGAATGGGGAAAAAAAGGATAATTTGGATCAGTACCTTGTGTTAAATGATTTTCCTTGGTTTCCCTATGAGAAACTTAGGGGCCGTTTGACATCAATTCTGGTGATTCTCTCATTCTGGAAAAGAATTAATTCTCATAACTATTGATTCTTATCATCAATTTTGTGTAAAGAACGTGTTTGGCAATTATTTGTCTGAATCAATTATGAAGAAAGGAAACAATAGAATTACATTTGGATGTGAAAAAAAGAGAGATTATTGTAGGCATTAAAAATATTGCTATATTCATCAACCCATTTATAAGTGTCACAAAATATTCAAAATTTTATCATGCCCTATCTATCTCGTCCGTTTTCATGCTTATCTTGTTCGTGTTAAGCGCGTTTCTTATATTTAATTCTGAGAACCGTCTTTTTATGTTTTGCTAAAATTGTGCTGAAAGCGGAATGATTCTTAAATCATTCCCTAAAAATGAGCTGCCAGACTCGTTTACATCATTTCTATTCCCAGGATAAGGAAAATTGTTCCCAAGGAACGATGCCAAATATCCCTAGTCCTCGATAGTGATCAAAATATTTTTCCACTATCATTCTGTATAGCAGGGATAGAAATAACCGTCGCAGTAGGTGTGGGAGGATATCTTATAGGATCATGAGCAGTTTTTAGAGCAGACGAGATTTGCAGTGGGTTGAGAGAGGCAGAGTCCGATTCTGGGAGGATGACTGGAGGAGGGTTGGAAGGCTATGGAACATCTTTCCGAGATTATATAGGTTATCCCCTTCAAGGGAGATCCTGGCTGTTGATCAAATTTGTAAAAAGGAAGGGGGAAATTGTTTGGAGGCCTGTTTTTCATAGAATCTTAGAGAGAATGAGATAGAGGAATGCATTCTCCTTCTCATGAGGTTGATGGAGACTCAGGCCAAACCTAACTGGGGCAAAAGGGAAGTTCAGTTGGGGACTACCACAACACCCTAATTGAGAAAAAAGTATGAGGAGCTAATCAGGAACCCTTGGTTTGGAATGATCTGGAAGTCCCTAGTTTCCCAAAAATGAAAGAATGCACAATCCTGGACAAGATCCTTACTGTTGACTACTTGAGGAATGCGGTTTGTTGGTCTCAAATAGCTGTTGCATGTGCAAGTCGATAAGGAAATCATTAACGATCTTCTTTTTCATTGCCCAATAAAACATAAGCTTGGGAGATAGTCCATTTCCTACTGATAAGATGACCCACTATCAAAATTATGTCGGACGACGATGTTGTCCAAAGAAAGAGATTTCCGATGGAACGGCTGTCTTCCACACTAATTGAGCAGGAAATGAATCAGGGACTCTACTGTCAAGGCCTCTCAGGAATGACTTCACTATAAATCTGCCATGCTGATCCCATTTCCATAAGCAAGCGTCTGGACTGTCTGCCCTTATTCCGCACCGCTTTAATCTGGAAACAGTTTAGGAAGGGACTCTTAACTCCAAATTTTGTGCATTCCTTCTGAATCCCACAAACCCTCCTCCATGCCAAGAGAAACAGTTCCTCAACAAAACACCCTCCTTCACCACCATAGCATATAAATCTGGGAACTCAGTGCGAAAGAGCACATCCCACACCACAAGTCCTCTTCGAATGTCACCCTGTTACCAAGCCTGACTATGTATTGAATTCCTTTTAGGAATCCTTCGGAATCGTACACATGCCTCTCCAAAGACTCAGGCCCTACCTCGACATGGATGAGGCATGATTTCAGTCGTTTATCATAATTTTTCAACCATCACGGATCTCCACAAGCTGTCATACTCCTCTCCAAACTGTCATAATCCCCTAACAAGGCCTTCTTGATTATCCTCATGGGTCGAAAGCTCAACCCCACCTCCTTAGACTACATGTTTTTTTCCTCTACACCAAGTGGCAATTCCTTCTATCATTTTGCGTTATCAATGGTACTTCCTCATCCATACCATTTCACAAAAATTCCCTTTGAAGCTTCTCAAACTTTAATGACATCGAGGCTGGAATGGAGAATTTTGACATAAAATAGGTTGGTAACTGATAAGAGTGCTCCGAATCAACCTTATTTTACTGCCCTTGGGTAATTACGATTTCTTCCATGATGCTAATCTCCTTTCAAATCTCTATACCACGTGGTCCTACAGAGATTTTGACCGTCCTATAGAGATTTTGACAGGTGATTCACACCAAGGGGAAGATGAAGATGGGATGATGGAAAGGTTCCTGTTGCATTCAATAACATCTGCTAAATCTCTGAGATTGCTAACTTCTCCTACTCTAAATACCATTGTTAAGGTTAATCCTGAGGCTTGGCATTGCTCGAAGCAGTAGTGAACACACCTCAAGAACGTTAGCTGATTATGCCTTGCATTACAAAAAAAAATGATGGAATTTACCATGATTTGCAGAAGGGAGATGGTCTGATTCCTGTGTCCATGGGAGAAATTTTTGGTCACACCACCCAATTCCGCCTTTTTCATCAACCTGTTTAGCCCATCTGTAGCCATTATAAAAAGAAAAGGCAAAAGAGGGTCTCCTTGACAAAGGCCCTTATGCTCTGAAAGAAACACCAATCTGCTGACCAGAAAAGAAATCGTCGAAACACATATCCTTCTCCACCTCAGCCAAAACCCCATCATTCTCAAGATATAGTTGTGGAAGCTCCAATTGACCTGATCATAAGCTTTTTCTATATCCAACTTACAATTCCCGACCTCCCACTTCTGACATTAGAATCTATGCATTCATTGGCAATCAAAACTCCTTCTAGAATCACTCTCCCACCCAAGAAAGCACCTTGGCTAATGGCTAGGGTCTAGGAGTGAATCTCTATGCATAAGTTCTAGTAAGTTACCGGAGAGTATAGAATCCTGAATATTGAAAAATAAGATCAAGTAACCCTTGCAAAGATGAAAATCTGTTGCACATCTCACCTCTTCATTGCACAAAGCATATTCGTTTTGAAATACAAATTTGATTAATAAATGTTCACCAATATGATTTCTGGCTTTATTGTTTTTCATTTTTCTGCAGTGATGGATTCTTTTTTGCTGTGAAGGAGGTTTCTTTGCTTGATCAAGGAAGCCAGGGCAGGCAAAGCATTTATCAACTTGAGCAGGTGAGACACTTAAGTTTTGTCCTGATGTGATACTCTCTCTCTATATCCATATGTATTTTCTCATCATTTTTTTACATCCCATGAACATCAGAATAATTGTTGAACTTCTTTTCTACTATGTGACTAAAACTATTGCACTTATTAATGTAGTTACTCTGTGAGATTGTCTTTTCCTAATCCCCTGCTTATTGGTTCAGGAGATTTCTCTTCTAAGTCAGTTTGAACATGAGAACATAGTTCAATATATTGGCACAGACAAGGTACTGCTTCTTAGCTTTTTGAGTTGGCCTTTGTATCATGTTCCATGAGGTTCTCTTACTAATAAAATGGTATTCGGGATGACAATAGAGTTTCCTGCATCTCTTCGATATGCACTCTTTGCTATGTCATACTTTGATACTTCTATTGGTCACGAGAGAAATGAGAGGGAATTTAACAACTCAATCACTGGCTAACCTAGGAACAAATATACGAACTTACCAAATCAAATGCCAAAGTCGAACAAGCCTCTTTGGAAAAGGCATCAGCCACATCATTAGCCTCACAATGAACATGAGAGAGTGAAAACCCCAAAACTTCAGATATCTCCACAGTCCACAATGTCTTCGATTGAATAAGCCAATTTCCATGACTTGGCTCATTTCGTCGATTTCATCATAACATTAATTCTGCTGCCTGCCTATTGAAGCCATATCTTAAGCAAGCAAACATTTTTCAAGCACCGGATGCATGGAGATGATTAGCACCTCTTTGGATATTCAGTATTGTGCTCTATTGTGGCTTTCTTTTGTTCATGGTTTGTGCAATTGGTCAGTACTCAGTAGTATTGTCATCCATTTTTATTTTTATTTTTATAATCAGTAAATTATCATCCCTGTTTTCACTCTAGATCTCTGTTCATCTGTGTTTTCTCACGCAACTACTGGTTTATGGGATTTGTAGTAAGTTTTATTTTTTCCACTAATCTTTGCAGGATGAATCAAAACTCTACATCTTCCTTGAGCTTGTAACAAAAGGTTCTCTTTTGAATCTCTATCAAAAGTATCATCTGCAGGATTCCCAAGTCTCTGCATACACAAGGCAGATTCTAAATGGTTTGAAGTATCTTCATGATCGAAATGTGGTCCACAGGTGATACAACTGAACCTGTTACATAATTCTTTGGTATTTATTTATTTGTGATATTGAGTTTTTTTTTGTCTTGGTCTCACCGCATCTTTGTTGTTCTACTGCTTGTAGTCTGTGTTGCTTACTTATACTCTTCCTACCTTTGCCACCAAGATGTTAATCATATGCATAACCTACATGCTGCCTGCTTGTGCTTTGCATGCCCGGAGTGAAATTTGAATTTTCTCTTCGTAGAGTCTTCCAGTTTTCTGGATTTTTCATTGTCTGAGGCTTTTCCAAGTGGATTTGTTCGATTTAGTTCACGAACATATTACTTTTTCAATTGGAGTTTATCACTGCTTTAATATCTATTCTTCACAATATTGAAATAAACTTTGAAAGTTGACTCTGACTTAGAAGATTGATAACGAGATGGTTTTCCGTCGGACTATGACAAGAGTTCTCTCCAGTCTCCACAGATATATCCTGGGATTCACAGATGCTGCCTGCTTGAGTTAGTTTCAGGGTTTAAAATATTGATACATATCAACCTTATCGGTAGGGCTGTCAACGGATCGGATTCGGCTATATCCGTATCCTATCCTTTAATATTGACCATTATCCGAATCCGCTCTGTTATCCGGTGGATACCGAAATAAAAAATTCGAATTGAATTCGATTAAATATTCATATTCGGATAGTTATCCGAATTCGTCCGATTAAGTAATCAAATATCAAATTCGGATAGAATCCGATTTAATTATCCGAAAAAAGTCCTTTAAGGCTCCGTTAGATAGCATTACAGGGATGGAATTTGTAGAGATATAGGGTGAACTGATGAAGAAAAACAGTACCCGGAACTTGAGAACCTTTCAACCCTCGACCTCTCTTACGATATCCTGTCCGGTGAGATCCGAAGGGGTTTCCTAGCAGATTCACTCAAATACCTGGACCTCTCTCACAACAACTTCTATGACAAATTCTCTGCCATGGGATTTGGGGCTGTGGCAATCTCATTGTATTCACCTGTCTCACAACAACCTCTCCGGTGCTGGATTTCTGGAGGGCTTGACAACTAGTTGCCAGTTGCTTGAGAAGCTTGATCTCTCCCATAATGTGCTCCAACACAAGATTCCGTGGGTCTTAGGGAACTTGAGGAATTTGCAGCAACTGCTTTTGGCCAATAATCACTTTGGTGAGATCCCACCGAAATTAGGTGTAACTTGTGGGATTCTCCAAAAGCTCAAGCATTGAATACTAAGAGATGAAAGGAGGGGAGGGGGGAGGAGGGGAAACGAGAGGAGAGGGCAGCGAAGATGAAAGGGTTAGAAATTAGGGTTTGGTTAGTAGGTTATGTATATATATAAAGGTAAAATTACCTTCTTATCCTCGTGTACTTATAGATATTACAATGTTACCATTGTAACTTTAAAGAATAACAAGGGCATTGTTGGTATATAGAAAGTATATATTCTCAGAAACGGTCAGGTAATTATTCGGATCGGATAGGGTACTATTCGCTCCGTTTATAAACGGATACCCCTAATAACTATCCGAATCCGATCTATCGGATACCTATTCAGATACATATTCGGAGCGGATTTGGATAGTTATCCGGATAGTTGACAGCCCTACTTATCAGTTCCATACATATTAAGTTTTAATGCTACCGATACACCTGAACGCAGACTCATTTTTTCTCCTGTATCAAGTGTGTATCGACTGTATTGGTTCGTTACGGTTGATACTTACACGATAATATATTTTTAAACCATTTTAAAAAAATTCAACATATCGACCGATATTGTCGGAAAAACTATAAAACCCTAATGGGAGCTCATTTTGTGTATTGTAAAACACTCCCAGAACCTCTTGTGAGATTTTCCTTTTATTGATTGATTTTTAGGCCTAAAACAACAATTCCAGAATCGATTATTGGTTCAAAAACAAAGATTTAGACATTTAATTTCGGATTTAAAAGGTTTCCCATAATTTTGAAGATATGTTAAATTTCCATTTTTTTCATTTTAGCTGTATAAATTAATGCAAATATGTTGCAATCAATTTAAAATGAGTAGATCTACTGATTTAATGCGAAATCCATGACCACTTCTTAGGAGAAATTGATGATTTTTCCTCACTGAAAAAGTCAAAAATTCTACCATCTTCATTATTTTTCCAAAACATACCTTGTATCTAGGTTTGAATAAATTGAAACGGATTAAGACTATGGATAGTCCACATGATTCATTGGCTAATCCTAATTTCCGTAAACAAATTAGGGTTATGGTCATCGTGGTAGTGGCTATGGATATGGGAGTGCTTGTTCGTCTTCATATGGGTATGGTCATGATGTCCAATTCTAATCATCTAAAGCTTATGGACATGATGCTCAGTCCCAGGCATCGAGTAAAATTATGGACAAATACCAAAATTCACAGGTCTCCACCTGATTGAGATAGTGTATGCTCTAGATGCAAATCAATACCAGACATACATACAAATGTACCAAACCACATATCATGTTTACATGAGCCGGCCACAGTAGTATTATGATCATGTCTAACACAATTATCATGTACCACTCTATTCATTCTCTAAGCCCAAAGTGTTCGAGCCGACATGTAATTCAATATGGCATTAAGGTTGTATTATGTATGTCATTTACTTAGGTTGTAAATTAGTACTTTTTTTTTATGTATTTCATTGAATTTAAGGTTTTCATATTTAGATTGTATTGCATATAATATGCTACGTGACTATGGTTTGTGTTTTCATTCCTATTGGTTTGTGTTTTCATACCTGTTTATCAGCATGCACGCATTTTTTAAACTAATATTATACAATTCTTAACTCTCATATGTATAATTATAAATGTAGTAGATGGGCTTCATTTAGTTTGTTTTTAGTTTATATTTATATTTAAATAAGTTTTATATAATGTATCCAAGTTTTTCCTTGCGTATTTAAGCATTTCTTAACATATCTTAATTTTTATGGTGTATCTATGTGTATCCACGATACGTATCCTAAAATCACTGGACCGATACACCATTTGATACTGATATTTGGAACCATGGTTAGTTTAAGGAACATGTTTCTACAGCTTCAGCAATGACCCATATATAAGCATCTTATAGTCAGAATTCTAGCTTGAACTTTTTCTATATAATTCATTTTTTTGGCATTTGTGTAGCACTAGTACAGTTAAACCAGTTTAGGGTGTGTTTTGGCAGTTTGTCAAAGCAACTATCTGATGTTTCTGCAGCATATATTACTTTTTATTCATTAGCATGCCAAGTCCGGTTGCCTAATATTTTAAGAGTTGTGGCTCAACAAATGTGGTCAGAGTGCACATTTTGATAAAACCATTTTCCAAGGACTGATTTATGTATGAATTTTGAAATCCTAATTCAATACAAAGGCCATACCCGCCCTCATACAGGACATATAAAAAACTGGGATGTAAATATGTAATAATTTCAATTTATGACAGATGTTTTTAACTTTGAAATGCTTCTAACTTGTGTGCTAGTTTCCTTGCTTAAACTTTTTAATAAATCGCTTTTCCTGAACATTCAGGGGCTTTTGAGTAAATCTGGATTTGAGACCATGGTTCAAAATATTGAATCTTATTATGCATATTGATATGATATGTATTAGTTTTTTGAACCATTGGTACACATGAACAACATAGTACACACAAATTCCTTTGTATTGGCAGTGTATCAACGGTATCATGTGTATCAACACCCATACGTACAGATAGGGGGCTGAACCTATTTGGAGTGTTCACAAACGCTCCCAAACCCTGTAAAACCTTCCAAAATCCATCCTAGAGCTTGATTCAACAATTCCATTGTCTATTTTTGGTTGAAAACACAGGATCTTCCCCTCGATTTCGGATTCTAAGCATTTCCCCAAAATGTTTTAAGGTATGTAATTTTTGCATATTTACCGTATTTGGTGCTTTCATGTAAACCGCTCATAATGGAGTTTTAATGAGTAGATGTATGGATTATGTGTGAAATCCATGGATCTACAAGCATTGTTTTTTTTTAATGAAGGATTTCTCATCACTTTTTAGGGGAAAACCGAAAATGGAACTTTTCCATTATTTGTAATGGTACTTGGAATCAAGGGCTAGGATTTGGTTTATTGTATGGATGATCTACCACATCCATGAACTAACACTATTTTAAAAAAAAATAAAAAATATTTGTATACAAAATATTATGTGAGGCTGATTTTTTTATGAAGAGAACGTAGATGGTATGAGACGGAGGTCTTTTACCTAAGTTATAAAAAATAAATGTAAAGAAGTCTACTGATTGACTACATCCATTAACTAATCATAATCTTGGGAATGTTTAAAAAAATTTAAAATTAATTTTTTGTATATTAATTACAAATAGAAAAGTAGAAATAATTGTGTTTGTTAGTACTAGTAGTCAGAGCTACATAAATACATGTCACGGCCTCATAAGTTTGTATATTTTCAGAAAGTGGAGGAGCTATATACAAATTACATAGTAGTATTAAAATTATACAGTACGTTATATGATAAAAATAAAGCTATAGTATTTCTTGGTCATTAAATTATGTTTTGCATTAAGTTATAGATAAATCTTATTTTATAAAACTCAGCTCAATTGGCAATTGTTGAGAAGATTGCCAAATGATATTGGATAGCAACGTAGCGACCTTATTGAGGGGAACATATAAGACAAAATGTAAATATTACAGACTTGAGATAAGAGGTGGTGGATTAACTTTGAAAATGAATGCTTAACTAGCGGGTATCCCATCATGCATGCTTGGCTGCTTGCCCATTATTTCCTCCAAAAGTTAGGCACAATGGTAGAAGCCGCAAAACATCTCAGTGGGCAATTATGTCCATACATAGAAATGATAAAAAACTTAAAGTTGAGCTTAATGTTATGTATTGTGATCTATTTTTGTAGTGTTTGAGAACTTATTATGGTTTGTATATTTTACAATGAATGAATCAGACTATCAACTTGCTTGCATTTTTATGAGATCTAGTGTTCTTATATGTCATGTGGATGGTTGCAATGGTGGTCGTAGGCATTAAGCGAGGTTTATGTAAGGTATCCAATTGTATCCATGCCTTTCTTAGTGTATCTTAATTTATCCCACATAACCATGCTTATTCTAGCGTATCCACAATAAGGATCTTATTGACTTTCCAATATGCCCACCGATACCAATACTGTGAATTATGTTTAAGACAGAGGCAGTTGGTAGTTTGTCATAATGATATATATATTTGGGGTGTGTTTGTGTATATAAATATATTTCTTTTCCTTCTGATCCAAGTCTTGTCCTTTGTTGTCTTCACGGTATATCAAATGTGCTAATATATGGGTGGATGCAAGTGGATATGAATCTTAATGAATCTTTTTCCTGAAAATTCAGCCGAGGGTTTTATGTAAATCTGGAATTAAGATGTAGTTGGCAGTTTGCCATGGTGCTTTAATTTGTTGGTGTATGTATGTGTGCGTAAAGATATTTCTTTTCCTTTGATCTAAGTCTTGTCATGTCCTTTATCATCTTCAAGGGATATCAAATGTGCTAATATTTTGGTGCATGCAAGTGGATCTGTCAAACTTGCAGATTTTGGATTGGCAAAGGTTTCTTTCTTACTCAAAATATGATCTCTCTCTCTCTCCCTCTCTTCTTTCTTTTAGCTTCTAAAATGGCTGTAAATTTCTTGGTCTAACATTGCTGTTGGTACTTTGTACACCTTCTCAGGCAACTACATTGAATGATGTGAAATCTTGCAAAGGGACTGCATTCTGGATGGCCCCTGAGGTTTGCCTCTACTCTTTTTGTAACGTCTATTTTGATAATTCTTTTAACTGTATCAGAAAAATTGATTCAGTAACCCTCATCGAAATGTCTTAAAAGTTTTTTCTTATAGATTAGCTAATACAGGTGTATATTAGCTATATTGGTTGGTAGGAGTTGATTTAAATTATGATAGCTATGTAAAATAATTCTTGTTTTCTGTAGCATTGGGCCAAGGTGGCACTATACATAGCATATTGACAGGTGCTGAGGTGCAGTGTGATATATAATAGCATATTAAACACTCAGCTACTAATGCATTTTGATTCACCAAAACACTGCATTTTCGGCCATCCATATCATCTCTCCAGATTCCAATACACTGCCATTCTCTGATATCTGGAACCATGGAATGCTCATCTTCATCAGGATTTTCTAGCGGTGAGCACTTTAGCTAGGAATTACTATATCCGATGATCAAAGTTGGGGCATTGGCTTTGGGATTTGATATAAAAAATGTGGCATTAACCACCAAAAAAGGGTAATTGGATGATCCTGCAATTTGTTTCCAGCTTCCAACATTTTGATACTTGTAATAAAATCTAGTGAAGTTGCTGAATCTCTTTAAACCATAGAAAGAAAATATGATAAACAACAATAGAACAAGAACTAGTACTAAGAGCTAGAAATCGTAGTTGCCTAAAAGGTAAAGGAAACTGCAATTCATAACATAAAAATTCCAAAATTAAGAACCAAGTTCTCTAGATTTAGCTTCTTGAGATATGTTATTATCATGGTAGTTGATACACCGCATCATGTCTTAAGTGTATTGTAATCATGACCTGGGAATTGGGTTTGTTTGGGGTTCTTATAAAATCTTTTCTATTTTCCATTTGTAATTTTTAGTTTTTGAGTTCATGTTTTTTCCTTTCTGTTTCCTTGTCATAATAATGGTTTCACACTGAGATTTTTGCATTCATGGTGGTTTTGGATAAATCTACATAACCTCAAGTCGAGGTCAAGCCAAACTGAGCTCGAGCTCAACAAACCCTGTTCGAGCCGAGCTTCGAGCCTGGCCTTTTAAAGTTGATTAAAGGTCGAGCCGAACCGAGCCTAGTCTAAACATCTTCAAGCCGAGCTTGAGCTTGGCTAAGCTCGGCTCAAATACAGCCCTAGTTCTTTCGATCAAGATCAACAAAGGAGTACAAAAAAGAGAGGAGGAAGGACCGTATGACTAATGTCAGCAGCCATACAGGCGTAGCGCCCCCCCTACAAAGAAAAAACTTGCAAAGGTTAAAGAGAATGTTAATCTGGTTTTTTTGAGTATCTTTCTGGAATTATTGGATGGATTTTTAGAGGGTTTTTTGATTTTTTTCTAACCCAGAGTGTTTCATGGGGAAATTTTCAAATTTTGAAAATATGATTGGTGCAATCTGTTCGGGCTATTTTGTCGAGGAAAATTGGTATTGTTTGATGAGTTTGAATATTTCAGTTCTAAACTTATATGGAGAACTTCTGTGAATAATTAGAGTCAGGGTGATGATTTCTCTCTCGTTAGTACTGTTTTTTGCTTTATTTTGTTTGTGATTTTGGGGTTCCAAATCTCATAGATTTGAGATTTAGAGAATCTATATATATTCGAAAGATATTAAAGGATGTTATCATCAAAGTCAATTGAATGGGGGGTCTAAAGCGATTTCTAGGGTATCCTAGAATTCAAGTTCGATGCATATCATAAGCAACTATGGTGATAATCCTAAAGTTACTTGACACTAATTTTCTTGAAGGGTGTAAATTAGTGAAGATGTATATCAGTGAAAGAGGAAAGCTAGGTTACTTAAATGGCAGGGTGAAGGGACCTACTATGAATGATATGTCATATCACAAATGGGAATAATAAAATTTTATGGTGATGTCATGGCTACTCAATTTCATGCAATCACACATTAGTAGAGGTTTTTTGTTCATTCGGACAACGAAAGAGATTTGGAATAAAGTTACTAAAACTTATTCTAATGTCAGAACATTGCATAGGTTTATCACTTGAGGCAAAAAATTGCCACACTTCGACAAGGGGAACAGGAGCTTAGCTAGCTTGAACTACGAATTTGAATTAACTAGGCTTTAGATTTTGGAGAGAAATGAGCTTCCTACTTTGGATCAAGTTTATTCTATGGTAAAAAAGTGAGGAAAGCCTTAAGCTCGTAAGAAAGCTATGCAGCGCACTCCGACTAGCGGTCATTCGACCCTTACTACATTTTTTAGTGCTCAAGTGGCAGAAGGCCTCATTCGAAAGAACAAGCCTTTAGATAACAAGAACAAACTCAAGTGTGATCATTGTGGGAAGACTTGACACACACGAGTTTTTTTAGGATCTGCATGGTAGACCGACAAGGTATAACTGTCTCGAGCAGCAGATGAATGCTCCTATTAGCCACACTGCAAACTCTTTCTATGTGTACTTCATCAACTCCTACAAGAGGTGCCTTATCATCCCTAGACAAATTTTCTACAACTGAAATTGAATGCCCCCGGCGTCTTCTTATCCAAATGGATGGTTCTTCTGCTTCCACATCCTTTGCACAGTCAAGTTCTCATGCATTTGCTAATTTCTTAAGTCATTCATTGTCCAGTCCAATTTGGATTATTGATTCAAATGCATCTAATCATTTGACTAGTTTGTTCTCAGTTCATGCACGAACCTCTGATTCCTTATTATGAAGCCATTGAGAGGACATTTCATTATTTGAAGACCACTTCAGGAAAATGTATACTATTTACTAATCATGGACATCTCAGGTTTGAAGCTTACACTGATGTTGACTGAGTTGGAAATGTCGATGATAGAAGGTCAACAAAACAAGGTATTGTACTTTTCTTGGAGGTAACCTAATAACTTGGAAGAGTAAAAAAAGCAAAGTGTGATGGCTTAGTCGAGTGCAGAAGACAGGTATAGAGCAATGGCCCATGGTGTGGTTGAATTGTTGTGGCTGAAAATTTTATTGCAAGATTTCAGAATCAAGATAGGTGTTTCAATGAAGTTGGTGTTTCAATGAAGTTGTTCTGTGACAATAAAGCAGCCATCAACATGCTTAGAATCCAATTCAACATGATCATACTAAACACATAGAGATTGACAGACATTTCATCCGAGAGCGGGTATTTATCAGATTTGTGTTTACTATTTGTTACAACGGAAAATCAACTTGCTGATAGCCTAATATTCTTACTAAAGGTGTTGCCAAGGTAAACCTAAAATCTATTTTTAACAAGTTGGGCATGACAGATATCTATGCACGACTTGAGGGGGAGTGTTGAGATATGTTATTATTATGAGAGTTGATAAACTGTATCATGTTTTGAGGGTATTATTGTAATCTTCATTTATAAGTGATATAAATAATGAAAAGAGGATTAGCCCTCTAATCTTTTCTCTTCAAATTTTTTGTCTTCTTTTCTTCCTCTTTCCTCAAAGGTTTCACTTTCTACTCGGCTCAAGAAGGTATAGTTGAATCACCAACAAGTATACTCTTGAATCACCAGAGAAATAAGGAAAGTAGCCCCGAATTGTGTTTTTTAGTGAGTCACATAAAATATGGTTTAAAAACTCATCGTAACTGCTATTACTAACGGTTTTGCCAGTACCCGTTACAATTTACATTGCATTGTGTGTTGCTAAAAAAAAATCAAAACAATTATGCAATGTTTGAAGCAACTTTATGTATCGAAAATTTTGTTTACAAGCATTACGGTTAGCACATAAAGTTTAAAAGCACCCAAAGAATTTTTAAAAATTGGTCTTCCAAAACTTCAAAAATAACATTCAAATAAAAGAACCTTTATAAAGATGGGTTTGGCAACTTGCATCTTCAGAATTATTTTTTTGTTATTAGACATCTCTTCCTTTTGACAACTTTAAACTTGAGATTATTTCTTCTGGCTGCATTCCTTAAGATTTGTGAAAGAAGTTGCCCTTAATATGATGAAACATAGCATGCTCCAAGTATGCATGTTTTCTATGAAATGATTCTGATTGTTAAGTTAGTTTTGCAATTCCAGGTTGTTAACCGCAAGAACCATGGCTATGGGCTTCCAGCTGATATATGGAGCCTTGGATGCACCGTCTTAGAGATGTTAACCCGTCAGCTTCCATACTCTCATCTGGAATGTGTACGTGACAAGTTTGTTATAAATTCAGATTTTCCTTTTTCTTTTGTTTTAGCTATGCTCTTGCACTGATTGGTTTATAAATAAAATCGCTAATGATTTAGATGAGTAGTGCAAGACAACTGAGTTACCAATCTGCATAGTTGCATTTTGTATTGGTCCACATTCTGTCTTACCTGGTCTAAAGTAATGCTCAAGTCATATTTTTTTTTACCAAGATTGCAACTAATGTCAAAATAAACCAGTAACTAGGAAATAGCCTGCTATAATTCTTTGATTTGATTAACCATTACTCCAGCTGCAAACTTTAGTAAATTGGGTTCAACCAAGTGATATAAGAACTCTAATTCTCCGTATGTTATCTACATGATTTGGATCTTTTGCTGCATGTTTGTGGAATAATATTATGTTATGTTATCAGTAGCACATCATTCTTTTTTTCCATTAAATTGGGGTCCATGTTATGTTGATTTAAACCCAGTGGAGGATCCAGGCGATACCTAACAGGCTAGGCAATAGGGGTTCTCTAGATAAGGTGTCTGCTAGGTGACCAAAATTTATACCTTTTAATTGAAATTATAAAAATTGAAGATATCTGTATACAATTCAAATTATATATTAAAAATTGGAATAAACCATAGATAAAATCAGAATGTCACTTCAAAAGATAAAGAGCATAGTTTGGAGCACGAGGAGGGAGAGAGAGCTAAATGCAGAAATCCTAGACAATATCTGATTAGGAAAATATTTATTTTCATATTTAATTGTTATTGCTACTATTTCTTTTTGTAAATATTTTTTAACTTCATGGGGGCCTCGGGAGACCCTGCTTTTATCGCTAGCGCTTTAGGGCTTGAGAGACCGCGTAGGAGCCACTAGGGGATCTCCTCTTAATGAGCACTAGCCTTACAACTACACTTTTAATACCATCTACAAGGTTGAGTTTGGGTGAATTATTTAGCTTCTGTGAGCCTCCAGTTTCCACTGCATAGGTCCTAAACTGCAATGAAGCTATGTACAAGGTGAGATGCTCGCTTTCAAAACTCGTTTCACAGTAAGCTTACTTATTCCACATATCATTTAGTGGTTAAAGACAGGTATGTATATGGGAAAGTGATGGGATAGACCCGAGTCTGCAGCCTAGAAGATAGACCTTGAACAAGTGTCGTTGGATTGGAATCTAATGCACCTACTTCTCCACAAACATCTTATGTAAGATAAAATCTAAGGTAGGGCTGCCCATACTAATATAATGAGATGAGACACCTATATCTCATTTCTTGTTTCTTATTTCCTAAAGATATTTTGAGCCTCGTTTCCCACTTGTCGTTCTGGTAACCACTACCAGGATACAACCATAACCGGATCACATTGTTGCACCACATGGTACCTTGAACTGTTGCTTGCCTGAACACTAAGAACCACATGGACACTTCGGAATTGGTTTTGTTAAAATCAACAAAATCTACAACCATAAATCAGCGCGATGCATTTTATCATGAATTTTAAATCAGTCTACGGATTATATGGCATGTTAACATAAATCTCAACTTTGACCTTGCTAATAAGATTGAATGACACCTCATTATTTGTGGTGTCATTTCTTCCAGAAACACGGCTAATGTATTCCATCTTCAAGCTGCCGAAAAAATTAACAAAAACTCCCTTTGCATTAGAAAATCTTTCCTTGTCTTTTTTCTTCTTTAGGCCATGTTTAAGAAGCCAGGTTGTAGGATTGTGCTGTATCTTTCCCTGATCGCTAATTAAATAAAAATTATTCACGACTTTTTGAAAAGTCTCGCATACATACATACATATGTATGTATACATATATATATATATATATGTTTAAAATTTTTCATAATTAATAATCTTATTTTATATTTTTCATATCTTTCGCGACATTTTCCCAATTTATTTTCATATTTTTCTACTTTTGCTGATTTTAGCCAAAAATTTCCTAGACGAATAATTCCCGAACTTCGACTTAGTAACTATGGGTATAATTAGTATGAATTATAGATCTATCAATGCATGAAATTTTCTATTAAATATCACTGTGTAATACAACTATAACAATTTTACCTTCAATGGGAACAACGGTCAATATGATGTGAAAAGACATGATTATTCCTCCATTCAAAGTCATGATCTCAATGAACAAACCTAGAAGATTAGATTTCAGAGCTGATGAATATAAAGAACCAAGAAAATGTGAGGAACAAGTACTAGTAGCACCTGAAGTTGAAGAGACTGGTTGTTGAGGAACTGGTGGTTCCATGAAATGCACTTTTAAAATCTTCACTTGCTGCTTCTTCTGCTGTCATTGTGATCTTTGGTACTTTGTTCTTAATGGGGAGTTCTACCACCATCCTGAGTGATCATCTCATAGCATTACTATCGAAGGAGGAACCATGTTTTCAATAGTGCTGATAACTGCCTTTTGATTGATCATAGAAGCAAGGAATATCCCCAGAGCAGGTGGCATTCGCTTGCTACTTAGAGGTTTCAACGCTTTTAACTCTTTTAAGAACTAAAACAATCAACAACGTTACACTTAATTGCTCTAGGACTTATTTCCAACTCCAATTATAGCTTGAAAAAAACAAGCACAACCTAAAATCACACAAAGGAGCGCAATGAATTGGAACATCCAGAAAGACAGTCCGAAGGAACCACTCCTTGTTATGTGAACCAAAATACACTTGATCGTATACTGCAAGCCACTGATACAATAGCAAGAGCACCTCATTTATTTTAAAATCCACTAGCCAAGAACAAAATTATGTTTAGTATGGTACCTGATTCACTAACAGTGCAGTGACATGTCAAGGGCTTGCAGTTATTGTTTGTAAACTCTAGCTATCGTATTCTTTTCTCCTGAATATCTCTTCCTATGTGCTGATACACAAGTATTTTTAGCCACTTCAACATATTTAATATTATTATTTGAATGAATATCTTGCCCCCATCAGTCATGTATAATTGTATACAAGTAGCACCGCACCCACTTCTGATGTTGATTTAAGAGTTTTAACATCTATTTCTCTCCCCGTGACATAACAGATGCAGGCAATATTTAGGATCGGCAAGGGTGAACAACCACCCATACCTAATTCCCTATCGATAGATGCACGGGATTTCATCCTTCAATGCTTACAAGTCAACCCAGACGATCGGCCCACTGCTGCTCAGCTCTTGAACCATCAGTTTGTGAAGAAGCCACTATCAACTTCCTCGGGCTTTGTATCTCCTCATATTAATGGCAGACGGTCCTACAATTTTCTTATCAACTTTGGTGATCGAAGATAATGAGGTAAATATCATTTATACATAGAAAATAGTTCCATTCTTTCAACACCATGGATCCTGCCATTCTTGGCACTTGAACCATGCTGGCAAAGACATATACCTTTTTGGTTGAATATTTTGACAAGGGTAGAACACCTTGGTGAATTACGGGATCCTTGATTCTGGACTCGTGAGACAAAGTTATCTAGTTGCACATACTCAGACATGCTTGTCAGAATCCACCCTAAAAATAGGATTACAAGACATGAGAGATTTTTTTAATTATTATTATAAAAATTAATAAATATAAATTTTATATGAAGAATGCTTACAGAGATTGCAAATTGATTAAATAAAATATGAAAGCTTATATTGTTGCAAACAACACTAAATAAATAATCTATAGTTGAGCTATTATATTCAAAATTCGAATGGAATATATATTACGTTTTTACAAAATAATTTACAATGACTAAGATATTACGTGATTAGTTTTTCCAGTACTAAACGAGCAATGACTTAACAATTATCAATCTATAAATGATTATTATTTTTAGGAGGGTGCAATTATTACTGTGCGTGTGTGTGTTTGTATATATATATTGAGAGAGCCACCCCATGGGAGTTAGGTAGGACCCTTACATGTTTATTAATATGAAAAAGGATTTACAAATGAATAGGGGGTGTGGAACCAAACCCCTAATAAAACAATTCATCAAATAATCCATGTCTAAAGTATGGATTTATTAGTTAGAAGAAATATAGTCAAGGCTGTGTCCGAATCTGCGTCCACACGTATGGACATGCGACTCACCTACATATTCAAAGTGTCCACCCAACTTAGCACGTTATCAACAAAGGTTGTGATCATTCATTCCTCTATTGGAGGCACAATGCTTATTGGTGTTACTTCCTTTTTGCATCAATCACATGCGGTTACTTCCTTTTTGCATCAATCATATTCAGCATGTTTATTGCTATATTTTTGGCAAAACTGCTTGTCCTTAGGCTGACGATATTACTTTTCATTCTCTGTTGTGGTATCTTTGCTCTTGAAAACAGCCCCTTCCATCATTAAACGATTCTTGCATTACTTCTGCGCATCGGATCCTCAGGTTGGATGAGTTGTTCTTGGATTCATGCTGCAGTTGGCGACTTTGCCTCAATGGTACACATATACACACCAACATGGTGGGGCATGCTGGTTGAACTTGAAACAATCATCAAGCAACGAGCAAGAGTGCAATCTAGCCATAAATGCGGAGCACCAAAAGATCATGAGTATACATGTGGTGATAGATTTCCTTGTTGGGAGATTCTTTGCATTTAGAGCAATCAGTGTTCTATTCTTCCTTTCATTGTTGTGTTATTTATTTCTTGGAAGTGATTGTGGGGTTACAAAAATTTGGTAGATATGTAAGAAAAAGAAAATGTTGGGTTCAATTTTGTATGAATAGTGGTGTATCTTTTTGTGAATTCAGATAGTATATTTATACATTTTACCAATTAATATAATTCATATTGACCCACCCATAAATATACTTTATATTTTTATGCATCTCCAGCGAAATTTTTCGTCTTTTGCTGCTTTTATTGATTTATAGTGCTTGACTTCCTATTTCGTGTTGTGTGAATTTGTTAAATATGGAGGAACCAAACCAAAAAAGAATTGATTTATAAATCTGTTTTAATTAAAATCAGATTGTTAATAGAGTTGTGTCTAGGGTGGTATTTGGGGGTCAACCCAAAAAGATGAGAATCCATTAGCAGCACGAACTGCTGCCCTAATAGCTAATACTTTCAACTCAGATTAAAGAAGCATTGGACGATTGGAGGAGAGGCATGGCATGGCAGACACTTATTCTCACACGTAACAGTTCTTATTTCCTGTTTTATGTTGTGTGAATTTGTGTCAAGCTTAAAACTGGACATTCTATTACTTTGATTGCTAAGACTAGCATTGTATTATTTTATTTCTCTAGTTAATTGTTGATGTAAAATTTTGCTTACAAACTT
The DNA here is from genome assembly GCA_015143295.1 of Tetracentron sinense. Lineage (NCBI taxonomy): Eukaryota > Viridiplantae > Streptophyta > Magnoliopsida > Trochodendrales > Trochodendraceae > Tetracentron > Tetracentron sinense. The sequence goes on along the minus strand of CM026556.1, from coordinate 6,435,318 downwards.
TCTATTTGCAACAGTGCTAAACAATACTATTTGCTACAAGTTCTGTTCTTTATGATGCTGTTCTCTTTAAGTATTTGTGGTGCCCTACATTAAGCTTGAACCAGGAAGCAGATAAATTGTTGGCAAATGACTGCTTCTTGTCAGTTGTCACGGTGAATAAGAGTTAGCTACCATGTTCCTTCTAGTCCAGAAGTAGCAAACAATGCAGCATTTTTTCATAGAGCAGCCGGAACAAATATGGAGGAAATGAGGAGCTCGCAGCTACAATTGGAACCATTGAGGTAGTAGTCAAACTAATGGACGTGAGGCATCCAGAAACCTTACAGCCACACAGAGAGGAACCATACGAATGGAATGCAGAAATGGAGTCCAGTCGCTTTTGAGTCCAGACACCATCTTGAAACCAAAGAATGTGAATCAGTTCATGGAGTGATATCCAACCGTCACCGCTGACGATGATGACCCATGTTATCCTGAGTGCCACTGGTGTCAATGAAAGGATTCTGACATTCAGCGGGGACGAGACTATCAGAAAATTTTGAAATTGACAAAGTTCTTTCAAACCTTGGCGTTTGATGCAGCCATTGAAGCATGCAAGTTAGTTCAGTTTACACTGCACCTTATTAGTCCCCTCATGGGAAGGTCTGCATATCAAAAGATTAAGAAGAAGAGGCTTATTTAGGATTAGTAATTCAGTTTTCTATCCACTTCATCCTACATCAGTATTTGACCTACATTATTTCTCATTTCTTTTTCTTATTTTCCAATGCCTCATAACATCTATTTCAGGTTCAGCCCTCCTAATATACAGGCTTGGAGCTGGGAATGCAGCGCAGAGGATGACACCGGCAATGCAGCAGCACGACTTTGTTACAGATCATAAATCATATTGTAAGGTGAACTGCTCCATATCCCTTGAAAATTCCTGTGAAATTTAAACATTCCATGCTGCTTCCTTCTCTCCTTTCTGTATTATTCAAAAGACATCTCTAGGAGTTGTCTCTACTTTCTTACTAGTCAGGTATACCATCACGGCCTCGGATTCTCTCAAGCGAAGCCAAAAAGGGTGGTCTCGGGCTACGACAATGTGTACGACATGTGGCTGGAGAAGTCATTTCATGGGCCTCATGATTTTGACTTATCCAGACATTATGAGACATGTGGTGATAAAATGGTGAGAAAAAGGGGCAGAGATATCAAGTGGGGAGAAGTCAAAATCATAGGGAGAAAATCAAATGACTTCCCTTTTTCATGCCACATGTCGCATAATAGCCCGAGACCACCGTTCTGGCTTCGCCAGAGACAATCCTGAGCTTACTATCACATATCTGGCGGTAAATAGTGTTTCTAGATGTCTTTAACACCAAAAGGTCTAAAGCTAGTGTCTCAGTTCCATCAAAAAAAAAAAGCTAGTGTCTCATTCACTCTATCACCATTTACCCCGAGAGAGAGAGAGAGAGAGAGAGAGAGAGAGAGAGAGAGAGAGATTTGCTAGTAAGTTTTCATTGTCAGCAAAGCTTACAGGCTTCAAATTCAACCTCGTCTATCTCTGGTATTAAACCCTTGCAATTTTCTACTCTCTTGTAGGAATGCACTCAAGCAGGCTTTTAGGCTCGGCTTGGTTTGGCTCATTGGAGTCGAAGCTTGAATTTTAGGCTCAAATGAGCCGAGCTGAACTTTTAGTTGAGCTTGAATGACTAAACAAACCCGAGTTCAAGCTAGGTCTTGTTTGATTCGGCTCGGCTTTAGCTCAACTCGAAATATTATATATTTTATCACTATATTAATATAAAAATTACTAAATTATATATAATGCTTATAATAACCCATATAAGTCATGCATTAAATTATTAATACTTATCAACTTTGTTTTCTTTATTTTTTTATTTTTTTGAAGGACAATCTTGCTCTCTCTCTCTCACACACACACAAATACACCAACAGAGGTTACCTCAGATTTGATTGGTCATGGAACTAACAATGGTGACTCTTCTGTTTGGAGAGAACATATTTAGTGCATACACACACGGTACCGCTTTTCATGTCTATGCCTCTGTAAGACTGTAACCATGAATGAATTGACAAATAACAGTGATAATCTGAATTGATGGATTAAAGTTCATGAATGCCAAGACATTTTAAAATATTTTTTTAGCACATTCTACCAATGACTGCACCCGTTTAGAGATAGGTAGGGAGTTGAACTCGGCTTGAAGCCTTGAACAATCTTGATTGAGCTGGAGTTCTGCTCGAGCTCGATTTGAGCTTGGCTTGAGCTTGATTCGGAATGCATGTTTAGGCTTGAACAACCTTGATTGAGCTTGCGATTTGAGCTTGGCTTGAGAGCTTTTTTCGAGCTCAAATGCATGTTTAGGCTCACATTTTGTTCAGGCTCAAGATCAACGTTAATTCAAGCTGAGCCAAGTTTGGGTTGGCTCAAACTTTGATTTATTTATTATTAAATAATAAAGAATAGTTTTGAGACCGTACTGTCTCAGAACTACCCAGGACATTACACCAAAACCTGGGATTCTAGGGGTGTATGTGCAACCTTTACGATAAAGATTCACTAAGGCGTTTGGGTTGGGATTTTACTAGCTAAAAATCAATTCTGATAAAATAATTTCTGTAAAATAAATTATCAAATAATTATTTTTTCAAATAATAGTGTTAGGGGAATACGAAGTTTGAGTCTATTATCTTCGTATTCCCCAAATACTATTATTTGAATTATTTGAAAAAGTGATTGTTTGACAATTAATTTTATAAAACAAATTTTATATTTTTGGCTAATAAAATCCAATCCAAAGGCCACCTAAGATTCACTTTTTTTAAAAAAAATTTTAAAACAAAACATCTAAGAGAGAGGGGGTTTGAAGGACCTCTACCAGATTTATTAATAGAAAAAGAAATAGGGGTAACATTTATTAATAGAAAAAAAATAAATTGGGGGATATAAAACCTTACCCCTATTGACTCAGAGGGAAAAAAAAAAGGGAGGGACATAAAAACCTAAGATTCATGTTGTTAGTATATACTAATTGTATAGAGAGATCGTAGGGATTCTAATTTAGGATCCGAATATTTAGTTTCCTTATTTAATTTGTAATTGTAATCTATATATATTGATACCTCCTTGAGAGAAGAATACATGGTTTTCTAATTCTTCCCAAATACCCTTCTGTCATGGTATCAGAGCGGTAAAATCCTTTGTTTTTTTTTGTTTTTTTTTGTTTTTTTTTTTTCTCCTCTGCCACCGATCTGTTGTTGAAGAACGCAGCCACTGATCTGCTGTTATAGTCACACTCGGGGCATCTTGTCACCATCTACCTCTCGGCTCCACAAACCAAGGCTCTCCAGTCGCTCGACAGCACCACCCAGGCCCCCTAGGCCACTCGGATCCACCACCAGCCCCTCTCGGCATCTCTCGTTCATCTCGGCATCTCTCGTCCAGCCCCTCGACATCTCAGTTATATCGTGAATATTTTTCTCGTGCATCTCTCATCTTTTTAATACCATGGGAGACAAATCTGAACCCAAGGATTCTCTTTTTTCCGGGTCAATGACTAGTATCAAATTGAAGGGCCCCAATTACCTTCAATGGTCTCGAGCTGTCTCCGTTTTTCTGAAAGCTCGTGGCAAGACCTCTTATCTTACGGCCACCAAACCTTCTGATGTCACCAAAGTTCCTACATGGGAACAAGAGGATGCACAGATTATGACTTGGCTATGGAACAGCTTGGAACCCAAGGTCTTTAATAATGTCTCTTGTTTGGAATCCTCTAAGGATATTTGGAACACTCTGAAAGAGATGTATTCTTCAGATCAGAATATTTCTCGTCTCTACCAGTTATATCAGGATATGTTTTCTCTCCAACAGGGAGATCGCTTGGTTGAAGAGTATTTTTCTGCTCTCAAAGGTATGTGGGATGAAATTAATGTCTATCAGCCATTGTCTACAGATTTGAAGAAACAACAACAGCATCGGGAGGAATTTCGAGTCGCCAAATTTCTATCAGGTCTTAAACCAGAACTTGCTCCGATCAGCTCTCAGATTTTATCCGGTAAAGACATACCAACTGTTAGTGAAACTTTTGCTCGAGTTCGGCGAGCTTCTATCCATCCTTCTGCTCAAGAGAAGGATGATCGTTCTGCTCTTGCTGCCCCTGTTGGGCGATATGATACTCCTCATAGGGAGCATGGAGGTCGTGCTCCTCTCGATACTCGCGGTCGTGGTCGTGGTCGTGGTGGTCGTAGTGGTAACAGTGGACGCAGTACTAAGAAATGTTCTCATTGTGGCCGCCATAATCACTCTACTGATTTTTGCTGGAAACTTCATGGCAAGCCGGCTTGGGCTAATCAGGCTACAGTTGAGGGGGAGCACTCTGGTTCTATCTCTGATGTACAAGTTCTTCTTTCAAAAACAGAGTATGATTCAATTCTCCAGCGCGCCAATGTCTCGTCATCCTCCACAACCCATTTGGTAGCTTCAGGTAACACCTATCTTCATTCTTCCTCTAGTACCCCTTGGGTTATTGATTCAGGGGCCTCCGATCATATGACAGGTAATCCATCTCTTCTTTCTAAAATTTCTCGTACCTCCTCTCCTTCGTTTATTTCTATCGCTAATGGGACTAAAACTCCTGTTCAAGGGATAGGCACCGTTAGTACTCCTGATCTTACTTTTTCATCTGTTCTCTATTTGCCTCAGTTTCCTTTTAATCTGCTATCTGTGCGCAAACTTACTCATGCTTTAAACTGTTCAATAATTTTTTATCGCACTCATTGTGTCTTTCAGGATCTAAAGACGAAGAAGGTGATTGGTGGGGGATTTGAGCAGGATGGACTTTACTACTATCAGCCGTCTTGCACTTCGGGTCAATCTACTCTTCATTCTACAGTTTCTCCATATCAGTGGCACTGTCGTCTTGGACACCCATCATCGTTCAATCTTCGGCATTTAGTTCCTTCTTTACCTTTTTTTTCTAGTTTTAATTGTGAGACTTTTGAACTTAGTAAACATCATCGGGCTATTTTTCAACTTCGACATGATGAACCTTGTTTACAACCTTTTGAACTGGTCCACTCTGATGTTTGGGGTCCAGCTCGCACCACTGGTTTATGTGGTGCTCGGTACTTTGTCACTTTTATTGATGATCATTCTCGTTTAACATGGGTATATGTGCTTAAAGATAGATCTCAAGTGTTTACAGCTTTTCAATCATTTTATGCTGAAATTTCAAATCAATTTAATGCCAAACTTCTTGCTTTTCGGACTGATAATGCTCTTGAATATAAAGAACGTTCGTTTGAACAATTTCTTGAGTCCAGGGGTATTATACATCAAACATCTTGTGTTCATACTCCTCAACAAAATGACATTGCTGAGAGAAAGAATTGGCCTATTCTCTCTATTGCTCGTGCTCTGATGATCCAAATGCATGTTCCTAAGCTTTTTTGGGGCGATGCAGTTCTTACTGCTGCATTTCTTCTAAATAGAATGCCTTCACGTGTTCTTAAAGGTAAATCTCCGTTTCAGATGCTATTCCCTGGTAAAAACCCGTTTCCTCTGCCCCCAAAAGTCTTTGGCTGTGTTTCTTTTACTCATAATCTAAATCCTGGTCGTGACAAACTTGACCCTTGGGCCCACAAGTGTATCTTTCTTGGTTATTCTCGTACTCAAAAGGGATACCGGTGCTATAGTCCTACCTTATGTAAGTACTTTGTTAGTGCTGATATGACCTTCTTTGAGAATGTGCCATATTATTCTCCCGAATGAGGTGAGTTCCAGGACCCTCTACTTTCTGCTCCTGTTATCCCTACTATTGTTCCTGCTCTCCCTCCTATCTCTCAGGTTTATGTTCCTCGTCGGCCATGGAGCGCATCTCGTGCTCGAGTTCCTGCCCATGTGGGGTCCTCTCTACCGCTTCCCCCATCCACCTCGACGTCTGCAGATCCATCTCTCCCTCTTTCTGACTCGGACCTTGATCTTCCTATTGCAGTTCGTAAAGGTACGCGCACATGTACTGATCATCCTATCTCTAACTTTGTCTCATTTGATCATTTGTCTCCTTCCTTTAAAGCTTTTTCTTTATCCGTATCATCTCTCGATATTCCTAAGTCCTACAGGGAAGCTCTTTCTCACCCGGGTTGGAGGAAAGCAATGGAGGAGGAAATGCATGCTTTAGATTTGAACCAAACTTGGGATCTTATTCCTACACCTGCAGACGCTCCGATTGTTGGTTGTCGTTGGGTTTTCACCGTCAAACAGAATCCTGACGGTACTGTAGACCGCTTAAAGGCTCGCCTTGTGGCTAAGGGCTTTACTCAGACATATGGTATTGATTACACTGAGACCTTCTCTCCAGTTGCCAAACTAAACTCTGTTCGTATTATTATCTCTCTTGCTGCGAATCTTGCTTGGCCTCTTCATCAACTAGACGTCAAAAATGCCTTTTTACATGGTGATCTTACTGAGACTATTTATATGGCTCAACCACCTGGGTTTGAGTCCAAGGGGGAGTGTGTTTGTCACCTTAAGAAGTCTATTTATGGCCTCAAACAGTCCCCACGTGCTTGGTTTGACATATTCAGTAAGACGGTAGTTTCTCATGGCATGACTCGAAGCCAAGCTGATCATTCAGTGTTCTTTAAGAAGACAAGAATTGGTATTGTGATATTAGTTGTCTATGTGGATGATATCGTCATCACTGGGAGTGACAAGGAAGGTATTCAGACCTTGATTCATCATCTCGGCTCAAGTTTTCTCACTAAAGACTTGGGTAAGCTTCGTTATTTTCTCAGTATTGAAGTTGCAAGGTCTAAAGAAGGCATCAGTTTATCTCAAAGAAAATACACTCTCGATATTCTAAAAGACACAGGTTATCTTGGCTGCAAACCTGTAGCTACTCCCATGGAAACTAATATAAAATTAATGCCGGATATGGGTGACTTGATTGATGACCCAGAAATGTATCGGAGACTTGTGGGTAAGCTTATTTACCTAACCATTACTCGACCTGACATTTCTTATGCAGTTAGTATTGTGAGCCAGTTCATGACTAGTCCTCGAGTTCCTCATATGGATGCAGTAATACGCATCTTGAAGTATCTTAAGAGTGCCCCAGGCCGTGGCCTTCTATATCGGTCATCTGGACACCTTCGCATTGAAGGATATACTGATGCTGATTGGGCAGGATCACCTTCAGACTGAAAATCCACCACTGGCTTTTGTACCTTTATAGGAGGTAATTTAGTCACTTGGAAAAGTAAGAAACAGTCAGTTGTGGCTCGTTCCAGTGCCGAAGCAGAATATCGTGCAATGGCTCATACCGCTTGTGAGCTTACTTGGTTGAGAACTCTTTTACAAGAATTCGGAATTTCAGCACAAGGTCCCACACCGCTCTATTGTGACAATCAAGCAGCTATTCATATTGCTAGCAATCATGTCTTGCACGAAAGAACCAAACACATCGAAGTTGATTGTCATTTCATTCGTTCTAAAGTGGAATCAAAAGACATCATTACTCCCTTTGTACCTTCTGGATGTCAGCTAGCAGATATCTTCACTAAAGCTCTTCCCAAGAATGTCATCCAATTTTTTTTGTAGTAAGCTGGGAGTTATTGTTATCTACTCTCCAGCTTGAGGGGGAGTGTTGTTAGTATATACTAATTGTATAGAGAGATCGTAGGGATTCTAATTTAGGATCCGAATATTTAGTTTCCTTATTTAATTTGTAATTGTAATCTATATATATTGATACCTCATTGAGAGAAGAATACATGGTTTTCTAATTCTTCCCAAATACCCTTCTGTCAATTCACTTAAAATACGGATTCTTCCCAAAATCGGTTTCAATGTAGGTGGTATATATTTGAAATTTTTTATTTTTTTATTTTTTTTTAAAGGTATCATGTAACACGAACAATAATCAGACCTACACACGGATTCTTCCCAAAATCAGTTTCAAAGAATTTATTTATTTAAAAAAAAAAAAAAAATTCCCTGATGTAGCATTGTCAGAGTGCTTTTGCAGCCCCGGCTGCAAACCACCGCAGCTGATTATTATTCCATGTAAGCCAAACACACACTCGCAGCCGCAGGCACACTCAGACCTGCATATGAAAAGTCAAAAGCCTTAACAGGCCTATTCTGGAAAAAAAAAAAAAACCTTAGATTGCTATTTATAACTGTTTTTTTTAAAACCTTTCCCTCTCTTTGTAACTGTAATTTGAACTATGAGCGCTCCTGCCTACACAAACACAACCAACCCTACCCAGCTTCCTCAACCTCCCAGACCACCCTCCCCTCTCTCCCATCCAAATCCAACCAAAACCCACCTCCCTAACCCTAATCTCAACCCATCCCTCGATAAGAACCGTCTCTTTCTCCGGCACAACGACCAACCTGCCGACCCCACCGTCTCATGGACCTCGTCTATTGCCCGCCGCTGCCGAAATGGGCGACTCCTCGATGCTGCCACAGAGTTTACCCATATGAGAATTTCCGGTGTTGAACCCAATCACATCACTTTTGTAACTCTTCTTTCCGCTTGTACCCACTTTCCCTCTAGAACTCTCCGTTTCGGATCTTCGATTCACGCCTATGTCCGTAAATTGGGTTTGGATAGGGACAACGTCATGGTAGGCACAGCTCTTGTCGATATGTACTCCAAATGTGCTCAGCCAGATCTCGCTCGCCTAACGTTTGATGAGATGTTCGTGAAGAATTCTGTGTCTTGGAACACAATGATTGATGGGTATATGCGGAATGGGAAAATAGAGGACGCAACCACTCTGTTTGATCGGATGCCGCAGAGGGATAAAATTTCTTGGACTGCAATGATCGGCGGGTTTGTAAAGAAAGGTCATTTCGATGAAGCAGTGGAACGGTTCCGAGAAATGCAGCTTTCCAGGGTAGAACCTGACTATGTGACCATCATCTCTCTCCTTACCGCTTGTGCAAATTTGGGAACTTTCGGTCTAGGCCTATGGATACACTGTTATGCTCTACGGCGGGACTTTGGCGGCAATATCCGGGTAAGTAACTCATTAATAGACATGTATTCACGATGTGGGTGTATTGAGTTTGCCCGTCAAGAGTTTGAGAAAATGCCTAAGCGAAGCTTGGTCTCGTGGAACTCGATCATTGTGGGCCTTGCTATTAATGGGCATGCAGAAGATGCTCTTGAACACTTCTATCTGATGCAGAAGGAAGGGTTTGAGCCAGATGGTGTCAGTTTCACAGGAGCACTTACGGCCTGTAGCCATGCCGGTTTAGTTGATAAGGGGCTTCAGTTATTCGACACCATGAAGAGAATTCACAGAATAACCCCTAGAATTGAGCATTATGGGTGCATGGTGGATCTTCATAGCCGTGCCGGGCAGTTGGAAGATGCATTGCGGGTTATAGAAAGCATGCCCATGAGGCCAAATGAAGTTGTGTTGGGGTCATTGCTGGCCGCTTGTAGAACTCGTGGGGATGTTGGTTTAGCTGAGAGGTTGATGCATTATCTTGTTGAGTTGGAGCCTGGTTCCGATTCCAATTATGTGCTCCTTTCGAACATATATGCGGCAATTAACAGGTGGGATGGTGTAGGCGAGGTTAGGAAGAGAATGAAAGCCTTTGGAATAAAGAAGAAACCCGGAGTCAGTGCCATCGAAATTGATTGCAGTATCCACGAATTTGTGGCTGGTGATAAATCTCATATTGACACGGAGTATATCTATGCAATGCTCGATCAGCTGTCCCTTGAACTGAGGCTATGTGGGTATGTGCCTGAAATGAGTGTAGGGGAATCATCTGAACATGATTGAAACTCATGGCTATACCTTCTTCGAGGTAAACTTATGCTTGCCTGTAGCATTCATGTGCTTGATCAGCGGAAAAGACTCTAATGAAGCAGAAGTCTGTAATCTTTCAGAAAAAATTTGTATTTTGTAAATCGTTGCCAAGTTTATTTGAGAATTTGTACTTTTTTGTTTTTCTTTTATATATTTAATCCACAGTCTAATACCAATACATATACTTTCAGAAACCTTCTTTGGTTCTCCCTGCGCCTAATTTTTTGTCCCCTCTTCTTTATTTACTAACTTTTTATGCTTGACTGCCAAAAGATGAAAGATGACCCTTCATGGGTTTAAATTTTCTACAGATTTCAGTCCCCTGAGGATATGATTCAGCTTTCTTGAGTTCTGATAATGTTTCATGCCGTATAATTTACGGGCACAGCTGGAGCTTCAATATTTTGTCGACTGCCAGATCTTAAAACCAGGACAGCACAGGTAACCTGACCATTTTAAAAAGTGAGAAATGCTAGCCCCAGTCTCATACTTCCAAAGTCCCAAGGTGGTGGTGACAAAGGTTCGCTGCATCTACCTATTACCTTGAGAAACGGTGCAAACCATAACTCCTCTTTTTTGAAATTTCTGCTTTTTAACCTGTTGCAGGAGTAGCAATGCCATGTGTTACTACCACCTTGAGACTGGGAATTTTTGAATTGTAAGACCCGGGCTGCAAGCCCATCATCGTCTCTGCTCAGGCTTGCAAAACATCATCACAACCAAATCTCATGCCACTTCTCTCTGTCAGAGTTCTGAATTGCCAATGAATCCTAGGTTTAATCCCAGATTCAAAAGCAGATTATTGGCATTTCTTGGGCTCAGAATTTTCAGCCTGTCATCTGAATTCGGCATGCCCAAACCGAAACTACCTCAAACTAAGCCATCTCAGTGGTCTCACCTACCTCCACCATATAGCATTTGCAATGCCACCAAATAAATTTTAACCTCAACCTATATATGTTTCCACCTATTCATTTCTACTTGTTTTAATATATTTTCAGGTGATATGTAACAATATTTATCTGCTTTATTTAATATAATTCAATACAAAAATTTACAAAAAAAAAAAAAACTTAAAATTAAGAGGAAAATAATGTAAAATTAGAATAACATAGGGTATGTCATAGTACCACACAGGATATATTAAGTATTTTAGTAAATGGACTAATTTCTTAAATAAAATATAAATATACTATAAGATATATTAAGTCATTTTAGTAAATAGACTAATATCGTAAATAAAATATAAATATACTAAAATTCATACTTATTTGGCTTGAAATCCATAATTAAATGGCGTTTAGACACACCAGGGGTCTTTGAAATCAATGCTACGGCATCTCAACTTTTCAAATCAAAATAATATCAGACAAAAATAATTCTAATTTAAATTTTTTTAAATTGTAAGAGACGTTGAAAAAGGAAGAAACCTACACGTCCATCTGTAAAGTATGATGCTTTTACGTAACATTATATTAAGTTTTTTTCGTAATCTTGTACACTTAACTACGTAACTTGCATGACTTTTAATATGTCAGATTTTAAGCATGGCTCTCGCAGTGTATCGATACCTTAACACTTTTAAATTTTATAATGTCTTCAAGATTTTCCCATATGTTTTCAGTGTTCTCTCAGAAGCTTCCAGAGTTTACCATAATGGTTTTAGTGTTTCCACTAAATTGGATGTATGAGAAACAGAACATCCACATTGTGAACCTTTACTCGAAACTAACCTAAACAAAGTCAGGTCAGACCTCTTAATTAAGCCTTTTAATGTGTCCGAAAATTTTACAGATTTCTAAAGATGGACAAAGAGCCCCAGTTCGACATAGGTAAATTCCACTTGACCTGCACAAAGATGGACCAAGTCAAGGGCGCATAAGAACAGGTTCTTCTCACCTGCTACTACACTCAGGGGATAACCCAGGATGAAGCAAGACCGTAAGAAGAGGAAATATGTTGGCAATTCTATGCATAATAACATCTTTTCACAGGTAGAATAATATCACATGTAAAAAGAAGAAATAACTAACTGAATTTCTGCCAAAGATAGCAAATGAGACAGAAATCTCGGCTTGAGCAGGGGAGCAGATAATGTTCCAAACTCATCATCCAAATATGTCTTTGTAGAAATTCTTTAAACTCAGTGGCTTGAGTTAAAAAGGAAACCAAACTGTGCTGGCAAAGAGCCCTTATAAGCATCTGATACGGACCTAGCGGTTTCTGAGAGATTGCTCTTCATCTCTGACATTGTTGACTCCATGTACTCTTTGTATTTTGAGACTGAATCAACCAGAGCAAGCAGTTCACGAGCACACAACTGAATTTCTTCATCACTTTGTCTAATTGCATCATCCAACTTCCACTTGGAGGCCTGCATGAAAACATTTGGGTTGCTCAGTACTGTTTTAAGTCCACTTTCCTGTTCCCATTAGAACTCTTTGAGAGAAGTCAGAAACTTCCACTCCTAAAAAAAAAAGCAGAGAGAAGTCAGGAACAAGGATGTACCTTCAGAAACTCTTCTGCTTCTCTTTCCACAGTATCCAAGTTGTGTGCCTCTGCCTCAACGTCTTCTATCATTTTCTTAGCTTCTGTGGCACATCTGGATATGTAATCTTGTACTTCTTTCTTTAACAAGTTCAACTGAGCTTCGGCCTGAAAATTTGATCATTTATTTGTTCTAGGATTACCACTGACAGCAGTCTCTATTGTATAGTTTCTTTTATCTAATTCCACCTTTTAATCATTACGGGATACCAATTTCAAGAAAAATGAATCTTATATATAACCTCACTATTTGAGCTTTGACATCCTATATATAGTGCCCGCCAAATGAAGTTGGCTTGAAAATTACCCGAGCACCAAATAAAATTTATCAAGGCCTCTATCCTTGGAACCAAACTCACATAGTCTAGAATGAGACTGTGGAGCTCAATTTTTGCACTTGTGAACATTAGATGGTCCAGAAGTTCCTACACCTAGGATCCTGCAACCTAGAGTAACTCCACATTCCACAACACAAGACACTCTTCAGTTACATTAACACATTTAGAAAACAAAGATTTTGGAATCCATAGACACATAATATTGTAGCTCGTGAATTAATGGTGATTTCCCCTAGATGCAAACATCCTGCATTTTGAATGACTTTCGAGTAGGAAAAGAAAAAAGTGGAAAACCAAAATTGGCATCCCCAATGCTGTAGGGCGCCTTCTTGGAGCATTGGGGGAAACCATATTGAGTCAAGGATAGGTGGTAAAATGTCATACATAATCATGGCCATTAGTTTTCCATCCAGTCTAGAGACACCGAGAGTGGATGCTAAGGTTTCTGTCCTTTCAGCAACTTATAGAGTTTGAATTTATGTTTTGACACCAAGAATGGATGCTAAGGTTTCTGTCCTTTCAGGAACTTATAGAGTTGGAATTTATGTTTTGAACCCATGATATTACTTAAATCAAGTAAAACAAGGGAGCTTTGAAACCATAATATACAATATATGATGCAATAGAGAATAATAAGTTCAAACTTCAAACATATAACTGAAACTGTACGCCTCATAGATGAATGAGAGCTGTCAATAATTGCACAGAACTATTGAAAACAGATGCAAAGCATAAAATGTTCTCAAAGTAGTACCCCAGTCTAATGGCATTTGAACAAGTAAATACTAGTAATGTGGAAATAAATTCAGGAAGATTAGGTTAGCAACTAAGAACAGTGTGCTGATCATCATCCCAAATGTTGCACATTCAAGACTTCAAGGAGACAAAAGTAGGATCGAATGCATCTTCAAAAGTGCTATTTTATAACGTAACAGTTTATCTCGACATGCTTAATGAGTTCACGGGACTATAGGCCTCAAGAGAATATAGCTAGCAATGTAACATGAAATGAGGAATGTAGAAAAACAAAACAAGAATCCAACAATGTATGTAGCTGTCAGGATCTCACTACAGTAGAGATCATGATGTTAGATCAGGTATTCACCAAAGAATCTGCAAGTACAACTTGTTTCTCGCTTTTCTACAAGGCAAGCAAGGAAAATACAGGCTATACAGCATTGGTAAGCAAAGACAATATTGGCACCAATATAGTTGATACAATTTATGGACGTTGATCCATCACAAACTAGTCTGTATTCCAAAAGAGGTCATTGGGTGCAAACCCAAGAGGGATATGCATTCATTACCAGTCATGAAGACAAGATGCTGGGACTACTTCTGCAGAATAACCCTGTGGTATAAGCAAACTCAACACCTAAGAAGAGCTTGAGTCTGTGAAACTTGATCCTGAAGATGTTGACAAAAGTATTGCACGGAAATAGATGTGATACTGAAGCTGACCATATATATAGAAATGATGGAGAAGCAAGAGAGAGAATGAAAGACTGAGAGGCTCTAATGAAAATCAAGAGAAATTGAAAATGGGTGACGCACTTATTTCAACCAAGACTCTAAGACTCAGCTTGCACAATCAGCAATTTAATAGAAAATACGAAAGTACAAACTTGATGACCTACTTAGTCCATTAGTCTTACCTGCTTGACAAAACTAAATGTGAACCAAGTCACCAAATATCATTTTCATCAGAACCTTATCCCAACTACATGAGGTTGGCTATGTGAATCCTGTTTTGCTATCTTTTCTGTATAGGAGCACATTTTCCATTGAAGCATGAGTCTTCAAATTTTCTCTTGCTACCTCAATCTAAGTCGCTTTCAGTCAGCCAAGCGTCATTTAAGAGTTTTCAACCTGGACAAAGCTCTTTCTCGCTGGAGTGGACATTGGTCTCCGTTGCACATGACCAAACCATATTAATGTACCCTTCTCTGTTTTCCCTATTGGGGCTACTTCCAGGTTCCCTTAACTGTCCTAATCTCTGATTGTCTTTCCTAGCCTTGACATACATCTTCTCAATAATTGCATTTCCGCTAGTCACCCGATGTATATTTTTTATTGTGGATATGTTGTTTTTAAATTGCTCAACATTTTACTCAAAGTATGACCAACCTTTATAAACATTTTCCTTAGTTTTGTATGTGTCAGTGGCATAAACTCGGACATGTGTCGGAATCCGACATGGATGCTAAGTGTTAGACATTGAGTGTCCAAACTTTTGAGCCCAAATTTCACTCAAAACCATATTATACCCGAATATATCTGCATCCGATTGTTTGTCATCTCCATTTTTAATGGACAATTTTTTTCTCCGTTTTTAATGGCCGAATTTTTCATTGTTTTTTCAATGTCAGACCCTAATAATACATTTATGTATCTCATACATGGTTGTTAAATCCTTGCGATTTGCGATTCAAATCCTATGATTAGAATCGAATCTCATGCAAAACGATTCAAATTGCAAGTAAAAATATTAATTGGGTAAATCTCATTCAAATTGCAATTCACGATTCAAATCGTACGATTCATACGATTAATGTGATTCGAGCATGAAACCTCTGTTACAGAAAAATTCTTTCAATTTTCTAAAGGTACTTTATGTCTTAAGAAGAGAAAAGAAACGGGAAAACCCGTTTTACGGACATGTCAAAACCCTTATTTGAGTTTTCTCTCTGTTGGTGTGAAACGGGAAAAAAAGATATAGAGAAGAAAAGAAAAGAGGAAACAGGAAGAAGATAGAGTTGGAGAATTGGACCTAAGTAACCAAAGTGGGAGCGGAAGCGGGAGTGGGAGCAGGGAGTGTCAAATTTCAATTTAGGATAGGGACGAGAGCACCTCCAGAGCGCCGACATATATATAAATAATATTTTAATATTTTTTGAAAATCAAGGTTATATTATTAAATACTAAGAATTTGTTAATTTTAACCACAATTAATAGAGGTTATAACCTCTGGGTGCGATTGAACTTGGGGAGAGTTCAATCGTAATTGGTGTGATGTGATCCATCTCTCCAATTAAAAGAATAAAGAAATAAGGAAAATGAAACAACAAAGAAAAGATAGTTGAAAATACTAAAATCTATGACACAAACTATAACATTTATTAAAAAATAAAGAAAATGATGAAATGTGAAAAGACTTAAGTCTTTTCCCAAAAATTTCAACAAATTTTATGAAAAAAGTAATGCAAACTGCCTATGTCTTCCTCACGTGGTTTATTGTTTGGAAAACCGGCGGTTTATTAATTGGTAAACCGCGTTCTATACACAAATCCGCTCTCAAACCGTGAAAGCAAGATTTGAGAGCAGGAGCGGGAATGGAAGTTGGCGGTTTGGGTTACTAAGAGTTAGACTATGGGAGAACTTGATAGTTTATTTTATTAGTTTTTTTAATCATATAAGTCTTTTGATATCTCATACAACATGATTATATGAGTTTATTTTTATTGATTATCTTTGATGATATTGGGGGTTATGTTTCGTTTTATGGAGTTCATTCACGTTTTATATAGTGTATCCAATGAAATGTTCATTACTTTCTTCTATCAATTTTTATGAATGAAATCTTTCGATAATGGATTATTCTAATTTTTTTGATCTATTAAATATTTTTTAACATTTTTTTTAAAATGGGTTGATTCTTACAATTTACGATTTGAATCCCGATTTGAATCAAATCAATCCTAAAACGATTTTACGATTCGACTACGTTTTAACAACCTTGACCGTATAGCGTATTTTTCATGACTTTGAATTTGCTCAATATGGCAACGCCTATACCATCAACTCGCATAGACATGACCCCTATCGTCACGATCTAGGCTGGCACTCACTAAATCTTATGTAACATAATATAATGTAAATAGAAAAGGTGAATTTGGGGGGTCACCTAGACGCTTTGAATACACTGGCAATTATACGCCTGTATTGGACCATGTGATACCAAATCCTTTCTAGTCTTCATATTTGCTAGAGCTTCTTATGCAATTCTGATTGTATGAAAGCATATATGCTCAATGATCTCTCCAAGTTATCCTATCCTCTTAGTCCCATTGTCCCAAGCCCTCAGCATTAGTAACAATTTTTGGAAATAACCACCCTTGTACCTTTCTAGTTACTTCATCCTTCACCATGAATATCTGGCCCTCTTATATGTTGAGGAAAATGGACTTTGGAGTTAGATTGAAGGGGTGGATGAAGACCTGTTTCGAGTCGGTCTCCTCTATTTTGGTGAATAGGAGTACATTTGAGTGTTTTAGAAGCTCTTGGGATTTAAGGACAGAGATCTTCTATCTCATTTTCTCTTTAGTACGATCTCATAGGCATTGAGCAGAATGGTTGGCAGAGTAGAAGAAGGAATCATCGAAGGCTTCTTGGTGAGTAGAGAGAACTAGGAGATCTCTCATCTTTCAAATGTTGATGATACCCATTTCCTTTGTTATGCGTCAAATCAGCAAGTAGGACACCTTAAACGCTTGCTTAGATGTTTGGTTTAGCAAGAGCAAAATGTTAGTGTTGGAGAGGTCTCGGATGCAAGATAGGCTTTCTTCCTCCAAAATATTTGGGTCAGTGTAGTCAAAATGTTGCCTAGGCCACCGCCTCGCCTAGCCAAAACCCCTATCGCCTAGACCATAATTTAGGCAGGCACTCAATAAATCTTATATAATATTATGTGCATATAAGCGGAAAATGTAAATTTTGGTCGCCTTGGCATCGCCTCGCCTAGAGAACCGCATATCGCCTGGACACTTTGACTACACTGATTTGGATTTGCCTTCAATTGGAGGCTTCAAAGCAAAATCTATTAGAGGCGAACCGCTTGGAAGGCCCATTTCTTGTCTAACGGAGGAAGACTTACCCTAACTAAAACCACTTTGGTAAGCATTCCTACTTATTTTATGTCTTTTATGCATAGTTACCAAAGCGAGAAGCGAAATCGGGAAGCAAAGTGAAAGCGAGAAGCGGGAAACGAGGCTACTAAAAACCTTGGAAAACGAGAAGCGTGAAACAAGTAAGAAACGACTAAGGAAGCGTTCAAGAAACGAGTGAGAAGCGATTGGGGAAGCGAGCAAGTTTATAATTTATATAGAAGATAATAGTTATTCTCTCTTAGTCTCCCTTTAATTTTTTTTATTGATTGGGCCAATAGATGAGATTGGATCACAGTCAATTGAAATTGAACTTGGGAGAGTTCAATCACACCCACACGTCAATACGTGTCCCTTTTAACCCCATTAATTGTGGTTAAGATTCAACAACCCTTATAGTTCAACAATATAACCTTGGTTTTTAATATATTTTTCTAAAACCAAGGTTATATTGTTGAACCCCAAGGGTTAAGGAATCTTAACCACAATTAATAGGGATTAAAAATGACACTTGTTGACTTGTGGGTGCTTTTCCTCCTCGAGTTCAATCGCAATTTTGTGATCCAATCTCCATTAACATGCCTCTTGTGGCCCAATGGGCTACAACAGTGGATTGTTGCCAATCCATACTCCTCCCTTGTTGGCAACATTCTATTGGTTCATTCTATAAAAAATAAAAATAAAAACTTTTCCTACTAATGTACACGTATGCTTTTAGGTCTTGACTTAAAATTCTCTTAAGTTGTAACCAGACTCTTTGGAGTCCGACTATGCCCCTGAGATGACCACATGTCCCTATTGACACCCCTTAATTGTGGTTAAGATTCACTCACCCTAGGGTTCACCCACCCATAGTGACAAAGTCAGGGTTCGGGAATAATGAAGCAAGGGTCAAATTCGGAGAAATCTAAGAAATATTCGGGAACAAAATAATTATTATAAAAAAATTCAACAATTTAATTAGATAATATAACAAATAAGTAGTTTACTTTGCCGAACCAAACGAATTATTGCGAAATTTGAAAATAATTTGCAAAATTCGTAAATAATTCGACAAATCTAAAATTCTTGAATAATTCGGCCCACCTAATAATCACGAAAAATTTGTGAATTTTTCAAAAATTCAGAGAATTTTGTTACTATGCAACCACCTATCTTGGTTTTTAGAAAACAAATATAAAAAAAAAATTAACCCCGGTTAAAATTCACTAACTCATAGGGTTTTAAAAAATTCAATATTTTTTCTAAAACAAGGATTTTGAAATGGGGAAATCGTTTCCTGATCGCTTTCAAGACGCTTTGTCATCGTTTCTCCATCGCTTTCTCAATGTTTCTCCACCGCTTTCTTAGCGCTTTGTGATCGCTCTCTAAGCGTTTCCCCGATCGTTTGGAAGCGTTTCCCAAGTGTTTCTTGAAAATGGGGAATCTACATTGCATTCGCTTCCCGAACGCGTTTCCTAGGAAGCATGCTTCTCACCCTATATATGGCTTCCCTGCAACTATCCTTTTGTGAAAATCTTAGCATCAGTGGCAAAATCCTAAGAGATTATAGAGGATTTTTTGTGAAATGACTAAATAGAAGTGGAAAAATCCGAAGAGATTATAGAAGATTTTTTGTGAAATGACTAAATAGAAGCCAGCAATATCACCCAGTCGATTAGAAGGACATTTGTCGCCCCATCAGGGAGGTGAGAGTTAGGCCATTGCGCGAGATGCATTAGCTTTGTTAGGAAAGTGGTTATGGAGGTGTGGCCATGTAGGGAGGAAAGAGAGTTTGTGGATGAAAATTATTATGGCTAAATAAGGGAAATAGTTAAGAGTGAGAGCAAAAAGGAGTCAAGAATTCATATTGGGTGAGTATGTGGAAGGCTATAGTGAAAGGGAAAGAGGAGTTTAAATTCCGCAAAGGTGAGGTTGACTTTTAGGAAGATTTATGGTCGTGGACAGAGTTCGCTTAAAGATGAGTTTAGTAATTTGTACTCTTTGGCCTTAGATAGGCACAACACAACAAGGTAGCCTCCTCTTTCGAGGTCAATAACAGTGAGATAGTGTGAGCGCCTAAGTTGAGAAGATGGTTGAATGATTACGAGATGGAGAAGTTCCTTAGTTTTATGAGGTGTCTATCATAGTATCATTAGTGAAGCTAAACACTTTTGTCAGCAATAAAAGGGTAGGGTATAGTTTGGGGACAACAAAGGTCGATTCACTGTGAAAACATTCCTGACCTTTGGTGGTAATTCTTGTTTCCAGTTTCCACACAAACAAACAGACTAGTGTGAAATCCAATATTCCTTCTAATATTACTTTCTTCCTCTGGACACCATTCCTCGACAAAATCCTCACGTTGGACCATTTAAAGGGTAGTGGTTGGAGACTTGCTAACGTGTGCTTTACATGTATGACCGAAGAGGAATCAACAGACCACTTGCTAGTCCATTGTCCTTTGGCTAGTAGGACTTGGGATTCTTTTTCTATACACCTGGGGATTTAGTAGATCTTTCCCTTAGCCTCAAGAATCTAATCTCCAGCTGGTTTGTGGGCTTGTGGATGCTACTCTAGGAGTGCTGTGGAAGTTTCTCCTGAGGACTATCAGTAGGGTATTTGGGAGGGGAGGAATCGGAGGGTGTTTGACAATTCAAGATCTATCCACAAGTCTAACCTACCACCTAAGAGACATGAAACTAGGACCATAAAATGTGGAGAAAAGACCCACTCAAAATATCCTCTCCTTTTGACTAGAATGGATAGCGTGTAAACCCCCCTCCTGTTGATCCATCATTTCCAAACTTCACCCACATCAAGACTGTAAGAAGTTTTTGATATCCCACCATGACATGCAAACTCTCCAAGAAAAGCCAGAATTGGCAACAACATGCATAACTATTTTGAAGTATGAGGACCATGTCAATAAACATAAAGAAACTCCAAATTTAAGAGCTCAAGATTCCACAATCATGCTAGTAATTTTTCTATAGAAACTAATAGAAGTGGATACAGAAAAAAATCGTCACCATTTCTTAAGGCATTAACCTATTGTAAATTTTCGGCTTCATTGATCAAGAAAAAAGAATAGCTTCCCTCTGCATGCCCACTGACATTTAATTTGCACACTAATGCAACACACTTTTAGCAGTTTTCATATTTGTGTAGCATAACTTCCAAGACCAACTTATAATTATCAAACTACTACTTTAAACTGGTAATAGATCAATTGCTTAATTTACATAACAAACTATCATTTTCTCCAAAAGGGCCCTCATCTAGAGCCATATGGTGCTACAGTTATATGTCTTATAAAATAAGAAATTGTGACACCCCTCTAATGTAAAACACAATAGTTAGAACAAGAGTGCCACACACTCATGTGCTATGTTACACGGACAAAGGAGACTGTGTGGGACTCAGATACGAGGTGTCAGACATGGCGAACCCCAAAAAATAAGATTTGGGGACACAGGAAGATTTTTTTAATTTTTTATTTCAAAAATTATTATACTTTTAATGTTATATGAATTAAACTATAAGATTAAAAAAAATATGAAATCGAAATTATTGCAAACAACTCTAAGTAATGTATTCCAAACTATAATTCAACTAACAATGTAAATAAGACAAGAATTAAAAGAAATAGACTAAGGATCGAATGAAGTAATGAGCATATATAAATTTTAATTGCTAATGCTAATCTCAAAAATAATTACTTTAAAAGAGGTTTTTGTATCCCAAATTTAGCCCTTGACACCCCTTTTCCTTTCTCTCTCATTTTCTATTTGGTTCTAGTGATCAATACTTTCTCTGGTTTTTTCTATTAAAAACAAATGGATCATGGTTCTTGCATTCTTTTCCTACTGGTTCTATTTTCTTATGATGAGAATCAGAAAGAATTGACTGAAATTTATGCTAACTATATGCAGTTTTATGCTTATTTTGCATAATAAACATTGGGTAACAGTTGTGCCTGTGTCCATCTGTATTCAAATGCACAGATTCTTCTTAAATGAGTTACAACAGTCGTGTCCATGTCCGTGTCCGTGTCCACACGGGACACGCCTATTATTACCGCAACTTGACTAATGACATTTAACGAAAATATACAAATTATCACAATAAATAAATAAAATTCATTATTCTAGTTTGCCATTATTCAAGAAAAACAATATAGTTTTTTTTTCAGTAATCAAAAATAATATATCATAAGAAGCTGTTACAGAAATATATGAGAAACATAGCTAAGAGGTTACTGAGAAGTAAACTCAGAAGCTACTGAAGTACTACAAAGTAGAGATTAACTACAATACTAGTAAGCACTAAGCATTGACTACCACAATATCACCAGCGATGGTGACTACACTATCAACAGTGAGGTTACTGAGAAGTAAAACAATATAGTTGTGGCAGTCAAAATAGTACCAAAATCAGAACAGCATATAAAAGAGCCCTTGTGTATCAATGCATCACCATGGCTTTACAAATCAATTCAGGGGACAGCAATGAGACTCGTATTAGGTCACATTGGGTGCTTATTCCAAGCCACCCTCCTTCTACAGGATATTCTAGAATTATCAACCTAGGGGAACAAGTCAAGCACACAAGCTGACAACAGTGCTCCATCCAGTCAGTTTATGTGGCCTCAATGAAAAGGTCAAAGAAGCGTATAGTTTCAACACTTTGGTTCTAAAAGGTGCATTCATGCAAGAAAATGATCCAGTAATTTAGTATTCTATAACAAATCATAGGTTGGCATGGTGAAAAAAGAACAAGGCCTAACACAGTAGGGAAGGTGAAATCAAGGCCTGTTTCCACTGTATTTTGCTATAGAAAACAAACCACTGTATATGTATTATCAGTTTGGCAAAATTCCAGCATCAACAAAATATTGTTCAAGTTTGAAGTTATCCTACCCCTCTTCCTGAAAGCTCCACAGTGACTACTTTACGACAACAGACGACCGCCCATTGGCAGACATTGAATTTCGGTAACAATTGAACATAATATGCACAACATAATATACACCGATTGATAACATGGTGCTAGACACTTACTTCATCAATCCGGGATTGAAGCGCATCAAGACGGCTTCTTTTTGCCTCAACCTTGGCAGCATTCTCAACAGACTGTTGCTGAAGGGAAATCAACTCCTCCAACTTCGCCATTGAGCTTTTCTTTATGTCATCTGCAAATGCATCAAGTGCAGGTTTAAGTGTTGATTTGTAGTCAATCCCTAATACCTCAGCGGGTGTTAATCCTTTGGCATTCAACATATACTGAAAATCTTTTCCAAGCTTCAACCTGGAAACCATCAAAGGAAAATCAGTTATGGCATTCATTACCTTACTCAGCAATATACACATGAAAGTTCAAAAGAAAATTCTTAAAATCAACAAGATCCAACTAATATGAGGTACATAGGGGACCTGCCTTTTATCACAAATGTTAGGTTTAGGTTCACATACTTTGGAAGATAACTAATCATGGTGCAGAAAGGAAAGAATATGAATTAGTGTCATTCAGGAAGATGGCCAGAAAGACTAGTAAAGTTGCAAGAATTAGTCAAAATCACACAAATAGTTTACCTGCATTTTAACATTAAGGATATCAAGGAAAAACTTCAAATCAATAACCAAGATAAAGGCCCTACGCCCCCGTAAGAAAATGTAAACAACCACTAAGTAGAACTTCTCTTGATGTAGAATAACTACCCAACCTAATCGGTCAATATAATGTTTTGCCCTTTGCTAGACAAATGCATGATAAAGACAGCAAAAAAACTCATGACTGCAAAGCCTTGGCAATGTTCATCATCCACGTTCACCTGATCGCAACTCCAATCAGTTGGGCAAATTTATCAAGATTGCAGCTTAATTGCTTAAATTAGTCCTATAAAACCTTCAAATTTGATACTAGATATTATGAATTATTGGAAACTAACTTCATAATGGAGTTAATTCAAATTGATGTAATATGTAAGGAAATATAATTAAATTCAGATAGTATAGTATCCTATGTACAAAAAAATTAAATTTCAAATTGTACTGAGAAAAAGGAAGGAAAAAATAGATAAAAAATAAAAAATAGTCAAGTTTCTTGATGATTTAAATGGTGGATTTGAAATATGAGTTTTAAAAATTTTACAGCTTGTAAATCCAGAATTTTGATGCAAAGGGAGATGTATAAGAGGCCTTGCCTCAATTGCTAAACACCCCAAACGTGATGTCTTCTTGGAGTTTGCGTCTTCTCCTTTGCTTCTAGTAACCAGCATGATCAAACAGAGCTTATAGGCCTAAGCTTGACCACCCAAGCCTATTTATATGTTAATGCTAGGGACAAAAAGACATAGGAGGCGTGGGACCCTTATAGCTTTTCTCTCTAGTCTCTAGTTGTGGGCTATAGCTATATTGTAATTGCCAATATATTCTTAGAGTCCATATCTGATTTCCTCATTTATAATAGTTCTAATCAATTAGAATTATTCAAGAATTCCACAAATAGCAAATGTGTCCATTAAAATTTTGCAGTTAAGCCACTAGAAAGAAAATAATTATAATGAGCCCTTGCACACAAAAACTTGCAAATTAGTCCCCCCCCACCATGCAATATCCCTAATAAGCCACCAGGTGATGGAATTTCTTATTGTCTAGTCTCTACCTTATTGTAAATAAGTTCTCATGGATTCATTCAAGTCTATTGGAAATTATAAGAATCATTTTTTCAACAAGCTTTTCAAAATAAATATATTTTCTAAAAATCAAAAATCTTGATAAACTATACTTCATTAAAAGCTACCAGCACCAGATTTTGTGTCCATCGGCATATCAAATCTCGATATATGATCTCTCCATATAGAAGTGGTAGATCCTTTGTTGAGCATCAATAGCATTCAAGCACCACACTGATTACCCAACGTACCCATGTACAGTTTGGCTAGAGTCTAGACATCGACTGGCACATCAAAGCCACCAATCCACTATTTGAATGCATGTCAACCTCTCAGCTATAGAGACAATTTGATTCCTGCAAGGAAAACTATACTTTCTTCTGACAGTTTACATTCCATCAACGTGTCATCCTGCATCTTATTCAAACATTCTGAACTATTCACACCCAAATACATGCTCAAACCGTATGAATTGCATGAATCGTACAATTTAAATCGCGAATCGCAATCTGAATCACAAATCGAATGAGATTTACCCAATTAAGATTTTCACCAACAATTTGAATCGTTTTGCTTGGGATTTGATTCAAATCGTAGGATTTGAATCGCAAATCGCAAGGATTTAACAACCATGACTAAGATATCATCACCTCATCACATGGCACCATATAAGTGAGATGCCTAGTCTCACCCTCCAGCTGAGAACCTTTTTGTTGTTGAATTGTCATATCTCCCATGTGTGATTCATAACCACACACATTGCTGAGAACCTTTCTAGACTTCCAATGTACAAGGAATAGAATTGTTGTATCTCCCATGTGTGATTCATAACCCCACACATGAGCATAGTTAGTAATTCGGCATATAGTAATTATTCGGTATGGAAATTATTCAAGTAATTTGAAATAATTATTCAATAGTTTGTTTAAAATTTTGGTGAAAAAAATGCAGAATGCCAAAAATACAGTACATAAATAGTTCGAGTATAATTCGGGTCAACACTTATAATTCGTTGAAAATTTTGACTAAACATATAAAGTTGCATATATAAAATTTCTAAGAGATGGCGTTAAATCTTTAATGTCACATTGTGAAAAAAGAAGAAAAAAGAAGTGCAATCAAAGAGAGAGGGAGAGAAAGAGGGAGAGAGTTGCATTTGGAATGGAGACTGAGAGGTGATAATTGCTAGTGTTGAAAATGTTGTACAATTAGAGACTCCGTCCTCGACTTTGGTGACTGAGGTGCAGTTGTGATGAGTGACGACTGTGAAATAGTTAGGGTTAGAGATTTAGGAAGAAACGAAGATCAAGAGAAAATAAGAAGATTGAGTGGTGGCCAGTGAATACTTACGGACTGTGGCTGATGATTTTCAATGATGTTGTGGCCGATAAGATAGAGACTTAAGGTTGCAAATTAAGGGAGATAAAGAAATCGATAGAAAAGTGTTAGTTGTATATATTGGTTATATATAGTAACAATAGATTTGTACATCCCAACGGTAGTTTTCCTTAATTCTGCTTTCCATTCTTGTATGTTCTCTCATTGTATAAATGAGAGTTAAACCCTTCAATAAGACTATCAAGTTCTTCATTTGTTTGGGCTGTTTATTCTTTGAGTTAACATGGTATCAGAGCCATAAATTTGGCCAACTAGATCTACTGCCCATTCTTGAATCAACCCCATCATTTGTGAAAATTTGTGGCCATTAGATTGTCTGCTACGACCATTTAGTCGTTTCTTCCATCTGTTCGTCTGAAAATATGTGGCCATCGGGTTATCTACTACGGTCATCTACTTGCCCACTTCATATGTCCGTTTGAACATCTGTGGTTATCCGATCTGTCAACGGCCTTTGCTTTCCTTTGGTTATTGTGTTTAATAGCTACCTGCAACAAGTTTATTTTTGGGGTTGAAGACGATTTGTTTTGTTTTTGGCGAGAGGTTGAAGAAAAGTTACTTTGGGGGCAAGAGGACATATTCTCTTTTCCCTCATTGTGCACTAAAGACAACATCCAAGCCGTTGAGCTGAGTTACTTCAAAATAAGCCATCAAGTTGTTGAGATTAGAAATTTACAGATTTATCCTACCCAGGTCAGATTTTACATTGTTGCCCTTATTATTGCTCTATGATTATTATCCTTTCTTGATATGTTGGAACCACAGATTTTTGTTACAAAAATTTAGATGGCTTCATCTGAATTAGCTTGTCTCATTTCAACCAAGTTAGATGAGTCCAATTATAACCATCGGTCCTATCTTATGCCAAGTTTTCTCAAAGGAAAGGGCCTATGGAAGTATGTTATTGGAGAGCAACTATGTCCCTCAACATCAGATAATTTAAAAGAAGATGCTCTAGCCTCTAAACTAGAAGAATGGGACTATGGGAGATAAACAATAATAAGATAGAAACTTGGATTGCAAATTCAGTTACTCCCTCTATTAGTATGCAACTTGGAAAATTTGAAACGGCAAAAGAGGTTTGGGATTTCTTAGCTAGTAGGTATATCCATACTAATTTTGCTCGTAAATACAAACTTGAGATCGGCATTCGTGTAATGAGACAAAAGAAGGGCAATCTATTCTTGATTTTCACTCCCAAATGTATATTGTTTGGGATCAATTGGCTCTTATGGAGCCCAAGTGGACTATTGATGCTCAGATTTATTATCAGTATAGAGAGGAGTTGCGACTTGTTCAATTTCTAATGGCCCTTCAGGATAATTTTGCTCCTTAGCAATTGATATCCCACTCTAGTTATCTTACTGTCGATCAGGTACAGGAGATGATCAAACAGGCTCTCCCTGGTATGGGTCATGATTCCACTGCTGCTTCTGCCTTTTCTGCTATCCCAGGTACTCATCTCAATACTTGGATTATTGACTCCGAAGCATCCATTCCTATGACTTCTAATAATGGTTTTTTTGGTTCATCTACTTCTGCTTTTTATTCACCTACAATTCGTACTGCCAATTGTTCAGTTATGACTATCAGTCATATTGGTTATGTTGACTCCTCTAATAATTTATCCCTTCCTGATGTGTTCTTGGTTACAAAAATTTCTATGAATTTTATATCAATAAGTCAATTATGTGATCATGGACTTGATGTCGTCTTTTCTTCCTCTGGTTGTGTGGTACAAGATCACTCGGCAGGGAAGCAAGTTGGGATAGGCCGTAAGGTTACGCGGCTATTTATTTTGGAAAGCTTACATGTTCCACGACGTTCTAGTACTCGATTATTTGTTGGTTCTGTAACTTCGAGTTTTTCTCTCTTTTCCCTTTGGCATAATAGATTAGGTCATAGTTCCATTCATAGGCTTAGATATATGGTATCCAATGGTGCTAGGATCCGTTAAACTTGAAGGCATGTCACATTGTATTGACTGTAAGTTGGCAAAACACTCAGCTCTACCATTTAATAAGTGTGATTCAGTTTCTTCGGCTCCTTTTGATCTTATTCAATATGATATGTGGGGATGGACCCTCTCTGGTATCCACTATGGGTGGTGCTTGTTATTATGTCATATTTGTTGGTGAATTTTCACGCTTTACTTGGATTTACATGTTACACTCTCGATCCGATTTTCTTCAAGCTTAAAAAACATTCTCCACCATGATTAGAACTCAACTCTCTAAAATCATTAAAATATTCCGCTCTGATTCTGGTGGTGAATTTATATCTCTATCTTTCAAAGAGTTTCTTATCTCGTAAGGAACTCTTCCTCAATTATCCTGTGTTGATACTCCTCAGCAAAATGGGATTACTCAGAGGAAACATCACCATATTATGGAAACAGTTCATGCCCTAGTACTATCTTCTAGGGTTCCTAAGAAATTTTGGGGAGAGGCATCTCTCACTTCTGTATATGTTATAAATCGTATTCCCTCATCTGTTACCGCCAGCGTATCTCCATTTGAATGTCTCTATGGAACTACTCCCGACTATTTTGAGCTTCGTGTTTTTGGTTCTACTTGTTTTGAACTCTTCCTAAGGTTGAATGTGACAAATTGTCCAAAAAATCTGTTATTTGTATATTCTTGGGATATGGGATCGAACAAAAAGGTTATAGAAGTTATGACCCAAATTCTCATAAACTTCGTATCTCTCGGCATGTCACCTTTTGGAAACAAATTCCTTTTTATTCTCTTACTCGTTTTCGTACCTATTTAGATTCATCCATTGAGTCCTTCAAGTTCATTGATCCTTTTTTCTAAGTTTGATAACCCTAGTTCATCTTTTGAACTTAATCTTACGGTAACTTTAGATAATTCTTCAGTCCCTCCAGAATGTCATGAGACCATGCAGCTGACTCTCGTGGTAAGCCAGCCAAAACTTGATGTGCCTTATCTCAACAGAACATTTCTAGGGAGTGATCAGCAACTCATTGTTCCTAAACATCGTCACTTGACACGTGAGCATTATCACCGTGTCATTATCGTGACTTTCATTGTTTTCTATCGACAGTGCTCTCTATCCATGAGCCTCGGTCCTATTTTGAGGCCTCATAAGATCCACATTAGCAGCATGCTATCGACAGTGCTTACTCTGATGTTGATTGGGCTGGGGACATTACAGATCGACAATCTACCACTGGATTTTGCATATTTTTTGGGTTCTCTTATCTCTTGGAAGAGCAAGAAACAGACTGTTGTTTGTCGTTCTAGTGCGGAATCTGAATATCTATCCCTCCCAGATACTATGTCAGAGATTGTTTGGTTATGTTGGCTGCTTAATAATATAGGAGTTACTTTTTTGGGCCCCACTATTCTATTTTATGATAATAAAAGTGTCATCCAAATTGCACACAATGATGTGTTTCATGAGCGGACC
This sequence comes from Tetracentron sinense, assembly GCA_015143295.1. Classification (NCBI taxonomy): domain Eukaryota; kingdom Viridiplantae; phylum Streptophyta; class Magnoliopsida; order Trochodendrales; family Trochodendraceae; genus Tetracentron; species Tetracentron sinense. Next base: position 6,406,222 of record CM026556.1, on the reverse strand, counting down.
AAACACATTGAAATTGACTGCCATTTTGTTCGCTATCACTTTCTACACAGCTCAATTACATTGCCCTACATTTCCTCCGAATTTCAGATCGCAGATCTTCTAACAAAGACCCACACTGTTGCACGATTCCGATGCTTGATCTCCAAACTCCAAATGTTGTCTCTTGAGGCATCTTGAGTTTGAGGGGGGGTGTTAGCTGTATATATTGGTTGTATTTGGTAACAATAGATTTGTCCATTGTAACGGTAGTTTTCCTTAATTTTGCTTTCCATTCTTGTATGTTCTCTCGTTGTATAAATGAGTCTTAAACCCTTCAATAAGACTATCAAGTTCTACATCTGTTTAGGCTGTTTATTCTCTGAGTTAACAAAAATAAGTTACGTACAAATGTGAGAAAGAAGAAAGACGATTTGTGAATAAATCACGAATGATTCGCCTTGCTTAATAAATTCGCAAATGTTTTCGTATCTTTGAATAGTATGGACGAAGTATACGGATAATGAATTATACGTGTATAATAATACGTGGTATTTGTGTATAATTCGCGTATAATACGTGATTTTACTAGCTATGCAGATGACAATCCACAATGTTACCAGAGGACTACTCTCATCGTCATATGAGGATATTTGAGTTAAGCCAAGAGAATATAATTAGAAATGCATATGCAAAAGCAAAGAAACAGCATTCCTTTTGACGAAAGAAGTAGTTTGATATAACAAATAAAAGACATATGCAGATAAAATGTGTGCAATGTCAGGGCATACATATATATAATTTATAATCCATTGCTGCAAAAAAAAAAAAAAACCATAAAACTGACTTTGCCTACAGCACATGTATTAGAGATCAAGAAATAGAAAACACCGCAAAATAAGAAGATGGGAGAAAGATACCTCTTGATAGCCTGGTTGCATTCAATTGAAAGGGCCTCAATTTCCTTTAACTTGTGCCCGACAGTGGCATCCAGATCCCACGACTTCTCCTCCCAAGCGTTCCTCGCGAGCTCAGCCTCCGCAATATCACGCTCCACAGCCTGGAGCTCTCTCTTCATCCTCTCCACATCCCTCGAATTAACGGTCTGCGTCTCAATCATCTTCTTCAACTCATCATTCTCCTCACAAATCCTCCTCCTCTCCTGAACCTTAGCATCCAATTCCTTCTCCTTGTCTTCCAACCCCTTCTCCAAAGTCACAACCCCATTAGAAAACCCCTCGATAATAGAATGAAACTTCTGAACATCCTCTTCCAAAACAGACTTCTCCTTCTCAAGAACATCTCTAGCAGAGGGGGCGGACTTGAAAGCTTCAACCTCAGCCTCAAGATCCCTAACCTGCTTCTCCAACAGCTTATTATTATTGCCAGATACATCCCTCTCGCGATCCAAATTCTCAATGAATTCGCGATCGAGAGCTTCGGCAGTATCATCATCGCCCTGAATATAATGCAAGTAGCTATTGAGGGAATAAACAAGCATAAGATTGTCCTGGAGGATGGATCGATTGGGGGCGTGGTCATTGTATTGGGCAATCTGGACGAGCCAGTGAATGAGGGCGAGAAGGGAAGGCCAGGCGTGAGGGGTGCCGGGAGCTTTAAGGGCGGATTTGTTGAGTTTGATGGGGCAATTGAAGTGCTTGAGGAGAATGGGGAGGTCTTCATCGAGTTTGGGGGAAGGGAAGTCGAGGCGGTTGAGGATGAAGCGGAGGGTGTCGGTGATGTCTTTGGCGGAGGGGAGAGGGGGTTTGAGGAAGGTAGGGGAGGAGTGGGAGGAGAGGTAGGCGTTGATGGTGCGGATGGCCGATGATTGGTAGGACCGGTCGTTGATGGGTACGGCGCTGCCGGAGCGCCCCACTCCGATCGAGGAGAGGGAAGGGCGGCTGCTGCAGAAGCTGGCGTCCGAGTCTCGGCTGCCCGTGCCTGCAGATGGTCTCTCTCTCTCTTGGACGGACTCCTTCCCCTGTCGTCGTCCTCCACCTCTCATTTCTTCTCTCTCTCTCTCTCTCTAGTTTTCCCGCGCCTGTCTTTCTCGTGTAGTGAAAGCCTCAATTTGAAATGATTCCGGTGCTTCGTTTTTTTATTATTTAACTACTAATATAAAAACATCATTAGTAATTCTGTAAAATAAACAAATTATTTCGGACAAAGTTTTAAAAGGGTAGAAATTTTAAAATATTTTGAAAAAATAAAATATTAAAAAGCTCAAATGGTTTATGTACACCACATTGTGTTCCAATCCAGCTTTTACCCAAAAGAAAAATACCAAAGAATGATGACTGGTGTGTTCCTCGTACACGATAATTACATAAGTTTGGGGCAAAAATTTCCCTTTCTATACACCACGAGATACAACATTGATTGTCTTGCTTTCACATTCTTTGTACAAGGGTGGCGGCATTTGTTCAGAATCTCATCACTTTATTACTCGTTTGACTCGATTCATCTGTTCTAGAGGTATGAGTTTCTCCATATAAATTATCATCTTTCATAGTAATACATTCTCAACATTCAGTGGGTTATTGTCATTTTATCGGTTGAATCCAAACACCATCTCTTCATCTAATTTTATTTGCTCAATGTATTTTTGTTGCACAGGTTTGTTCGATTTATTTCTTTGATCACCCTTTTTTGTTATTCAAGAATTTTCATTCTATTCACTCTCAAATTTTTAATTTTATAGTAGCGATCGATATCATATTTATTATTGATCAATCGATCTATGACATCGATCATTTAATAATAATGTTGATCGATATCTGAAACGGAATGTCCATCGATCGTTATAAAATATCAATCAATGTCGCAAATCAACCTATCGATTTTAGATATTGATTGATCGTCACGGGAGATTGATTGATTGGTATGGGAGATTGATCGATGTTATGGAATTTCTCTATCAATATATTAAGTAGCCTCATTGTATAGCTTTTATTATATTAATCTTATAATATTTGTTGCAATATTACAAATCATTGATGGATCATCAATACATTTACTTTGCTATTATGATGGGATGGATTCATGAGGGTAGAAGCTTATTTTATGATGATGGAAAATCCAAATTTATATTTATATGTCGGGATATTACATACAAGCTGCTATTATATCTAAAGTATATCAACTGACTAACTCTCAACCAGATGAGGTTGATATTAGAATTAGGTGTTTGTTTTCTACATGCACAGACATTTTGATGACCCCCACTGATATTACTGATGACGAAGAATTGTCATTATATTTTATGCAAAACGAACGATCACAACTGAGTGTCGTGCAACCGTTTTTGATCAAAAGTGCAAAACAAACACCAGATACCACATTTGTTGAACTGAATGCACCTACATCTGCTATTTGCGAGGTTGAGTTTCTTATTGAGCCTCATCCTAAACCAATTACCAAGCATGAGCCTATTCCATCAGCAGAAGAATTCAGTCAATATGTAATTATGGTGCCCAACACATTTACGGATTATGTTGGCATTACTAGAGAGGACAACTACCATGCTAACGAATGTGGTGATGAAGTTGAGGCGGTCGATGATGATAGCAATGACGAGTGTGTTGGGAATGAGGTTTAGGAAGCTAATGATGATATTGATGGAGAATGTAATAATGAAGTTAGAGAACCTATCATAGACGCTCAAATATTTGTCTCACATATTCCAAGGTATGAAGAGTAATTTGAAATATATATATTTTTTTTTAATACTATCACAATTGTCTTAATTATCTTTCTTAACCTTTTGTAGGCTTAAAATTCTCATTATATCCGCCTCTACTTTTCGACAATTCAATCCAGTTAGGGTTATTCCATCAACAAGTAAAATGTTAGAGTGCAGAGATGCAATAATCAATCAAAATGCTCATGAGAAGGAAGATAATTATGTAAATGCAAATAATTCGGGACATGCAAATATGCTTGTAGATGCTTATGAAATGTCACTTGGCGAAATGTTCAAGGACAAGTCCAAGTTACATAATGCGCTCCACAAGTATGCATGCGATTAAACTTTCAATTCAAGGTGGTAGATTCAAATAAATTGAACTACACAGTGAAATGTATTTAAAAAGTTGCACGTGGAGACCGCGTGCATAAAAAATGAATGGATCTTCTGTCTTCAAAATAAAGATGTATACACATCAACACTCTTGTGAGATGCCTTTGGGTAGGGAGGACCATCAACAAACGACTAGTGGGGTTGTGAGCCACATGGTAGTTGGACTTATTGAAGGACATGCAATTATAGGCCAAATGAGAGTATCCATTATGTGTGGCAAAATTTGGTGTTAAGATGAGTTATAAGAAAGCGTGAAAGGCTAGGGAGTTTGTAATAGAAATGTTAGAGGATCATACGAGCAATCTTTCGCTCAACTCCCTACATATTTTCATGAAGTTGAGAAGGCAATCCGTGCAGGATCAGTAACTTCAATTATGGCCAATCACATAATTGGGGCATTCAAACGATGCTTTGTCGCCCTCAGTGCATGCATTAAAAGTTTTTAAAATACCGTATGAAGGATGTTAGAAGTCGATAGGACACACTTGAAGGGAAAGAGATCACTTGGCATGATTACTACTACCACACTGACTACCGTATTCCATTCCATTTGCTTAATTATATATCTATTTACATATTGTGGCACTATTGGTTTCCATCCTCAACTATTGTTCATTTAATGATCAAGATGCCATTTGTTTGGGTTAAATATAGTCATTAAACATGCTCTGTGCTTTAAATTATAACCTCCTGGTTTTTTTTTTGTCTTCATAGTAATGCTCTTCTACCAACAAAATTCCTTTATTTTCACTTGATTTCACCTTATTTCAAAACCAAGCACCATTGATCATTTTTCCATGCTGCGGGCATACACCTCGTGTTAGATTTTGTCTGCTCTTTGTATTAAGGTATAATGTTTATACCTATAGACCATGCCAAACCCATCTAACAAAGTGATTTCCTTTTGGGGTTTTCCTAGATTGCCCCTCTAATATGGGTTTCTTCCCTAAATACCCAAGTTTTAAAAACCCTTCCCTAAATGCCCTTATGAAGTATTTTTGGTTATTATGGATGTGTAAAGTCCAAAATACCCCTCCGCTACCTTCAAGCATTAAACAATCAACCATTAATGCACTAACTTTCAAAAAAGGTGGGAATCGGTGTGGTTTACGTATGTGCATGGGAAAACCTTCTACGTGCATTATCCCAGAAAATTTTCCGACGAACTCCAATCCAAACTCATTTTGTGTGAATCCTTTTTCTGGCAAACTTCAAACTCATGGGTTTTGTGTGATAATCCTTTACCTTGTGATAACCAAAACCTAGAAAGGTATGTTTTGATTTCTTAATTTCTATACCTTGTGATTAAATTCTTACTAATGGTATATGAGGCTTTGAGTAATCTAAGGAGCCATTACATTGAGGTTTTCTCTAACAATCTGGTCGTTAAATAAGTTTTAGGAACGCAGGGGACGAAGCCGGTGGAAGTCGGTTAAGGGTCGATACATTTTGTTTGCGAAGTTGATGCATGGTTCTTGGTCCATGTCGATGCTGTCAAAACACTTGATACAATCTTATTTCGACCCTTAGGGTATTTGCATCAACCATTTGCATATTTGCATCGACCCTTTGCATATTTGCATCGACCCTTAGGTTTTTTCATTGACCATCTACACTGTGTTGACCCAATCCCTTCCATGCAACGTCCCTTTACATATTTGCATCGACCCTTTGCTAATTTGCATTGACCCTTTGCTCATGTACACTGTATCGACCCTGTCCCTTCCATGCATCGATCATTTGCATATTTGTATCGACCCTGTACTAATTTGCATCGACCCTTTGCTTATGTACACTGTGTCGACCCTATCCCTTCCATATTTCGACCCTTTGCTGATTTGCATCGACACGTTGCTTATTTTCACAACTCATTCATCGTCCCTTATATAACTAATCAATAATATGTTTCTTACAGACGATGGTGCCAAAAGTATCACTAATTTGTTGCTACGATGGAAAATGGGATGTGGAAAGTGGTAAATTATTGGAAAATGGAGCACAAGGTATTTGTTATCGAGGTAGAACGGCTCAGTGTCTACTAGTGGATAACAGTATTACACACAATGAGCTCTTGTCTAAAGTTTATCGACTTACCAATTCCAAACCGTGCGAGTGCAATATTACTTTAAAGTTCTTTTTTCCTTCCTCAAACCCAATTCTACCAATCGAAATTGCCAACGATGAATCTTTGTCAACTTTTCTTTATATGATTATGGAACAAAATGATATTTACCTTCTCTTGTACATATCGAATGAGGAAAAAAGGAAGCATATTTTAAAGGAAGAGTATGTTCCTATCGAATTTTCTAGAAAACATTTATTCAAGCAAAATGATGTTTCCTTTGAAGTTGTTGGAGAATTGGATTTTGATTCTGAGTGCAATACGGATAGGATGACTAATATAAAAGAAGACAATTTGCATATGAAGGATCTTGATGACATCAATGATAATTTGCATATGAAAGATCTTGATGACATTGATTCAATAGATGATGCTATGAATGATGTCATCCCAAAATATGCAGATCTTGGTGTAGAGGTCATCGTAAACGACTTCCCTAGCAGTAAAGGCTTTCAAACGGTCTAAGTTTCGTGAGTTCATGACGATTATTTTCCAGACAAATTAACAAGCACATGAATTTTTAAACGGGATTCCGAGGCAAAAATGGGCAAATGTTTACTCTCCTGTGAAGAGATATGAGATTGTGATGTTTAATATAGCGAATAGTGTTAATAGCTTATTGAAAGAGACAAAAGAATACCCGGTTACAGCATTAGTAGAAACCACACGTGGAATAACTCAAAAGTTTTATTTCACTCGACGAATGAGGGAATGGTTAGAGTGGCCCTCAAGGTTGACTAAAAATGTCGAAGAGAAAGTGGAAAAGGATTTTCAAAAATGATGAGGTAGACGTGTTGACGGTATCAATGATCATGAATTCAGAGTCCATGGAGAAGAACATAGGGAGTTGGTCAATCTACTTCAAAGGTCATGTACTTGTGGTAAATTCAACGTGACAAGATGGTCGTGCGAGCATGCTCTTGCTGCATGTACGAAATATCACATTGATAAATATAAATATTTTGATCGATATTACACAACGGAATGTGCACAGATGACTTATGAGGGGTCGATTTACCCGGTACCGGACAAATGCGATTGGGAGACACTGGACGCACTACTCGTACTATGTGAGAAGATGAATCCACCAAGATATGGTCGGAGTGGCGGAAGACCTAAGAAGAAGAAACTTCTATCACAATGAGAAGATTGTCGAACTGTGAAATGTGGTAGATGTAAGCAAACATTGCACAATAGACAAAGTTGTGCTCGAGTAATTGGGCAACAAGTGTAGAAAAGTTATAATTTTGTACAAAAAAATTGAAATTTTTGACAAAGATACATATAAGTTTCGAAGAAAAATTGTAATTTTGGACAAAGAAATAGAAATTTTTGAAAAATCTAACTATTTGGACCCTGTAGTTTTTGGTGTATCGACCCTTCATAAAATGCATCGACCTGCATCGACCTCATAAGTTAGCTACTGCCCATTTGAACTTGTATCGACCTTGTCATCTTTGGTGTATCGACCCTTCATAAAATGTATCGACAGAGTTGATGGGGAATTTGTTAAGTACAAAAATTAGCTTCCGTTTTATGATTGTTAGAAATCATTAGGGGACAATTCGTCTTCCATCTATCAAAGAGACAATTGCTCTTATAGATACACATACATTATGGGTCATAGATGCAAATGGAAATCCTCACTATGCAAACCTTGAGGATCTAAGATTGAATTTGTTTCAGGTTGTTAGGTCTATTAAGAGATCTGAGTAGGGATAGCCCATTAGTTGAGAGGAATGGATCAATACAAGATGGCCTTCCGAGATGTTCTTCTAATAGAAGGGAATGGTGTTCTAATAGAAGGGCATGGTTAGAAGGGCATGGTATTCGTAGATCTTTACAAACATAATGTGTTTGACTGAATATGTGGAAAGGAAATTAAATACATTCTCAAAACACAAAACGGAAGGAAAGTCAAATTTCAATTACCAATGCAACTATATAATCTATTTTCTTTTTTTTTTGGTTACTAAATATAATCTATTGATGATACTATTGATAAATCATGCGGCTACGCAGTGAGCACAAAGTGAATTATTCTTTCTCATTTTACTAACAATTCTGGTGTTAGAAACTAAATGCTCTGCAAATTGATGAGTGAAGATGAAAAAAAAATAAAAACAAGATTTTCTCTATATTAGTCTGACACACATTGTTAATTTAACAGATATTGCACTACAAATTTTAGGAGAAAATCAGAAAAACATGAGGTCATCCCTATATTATTTCGAATATACATTGTTAATTTATCACACATTGCACTAGGAATTTCTTTCTATTTTATATGCTAATTAGTTTCACACTAAAGAATAAAAATTGCAGTTTGTTTATGACATATTTGAATAACTATTTTATATTCATTAGGACCAAGATCCTTGAATAACTATTTTCTAATCATAAGAAGGGTACATTCACCTGCATAGCACGTGCATTCCGCTAGTACTAATATAAAAAGATCATTAATAATTCTGTAAAAAAAAAAAAAAAATTATTTCGGACAAAGTTTTAAAAGTGTAGAAATTTTAAAATATTTTGAAAAAAATAAAATATTAAAAAGCTCAACTGTTTTATGTACCCCTACATTGTGTTCCAATCCAGCTTTACCCAAAATAAAAATACCAAAGAATAAGGAGAAAATACATTTACACTCCTGAGGTTTGACGAAAATACACACAGACCCCTCAAGTTTCAGAAAATACATTAAGTACCTTAACTTTTCAAAACATTGACACTTACACCCTTTTCATTAGTTGACCGTTAGTCAATTGACAAAATGATGATGTTATGTGATAAAATGGTATGAAGTAACAAAAATGTTCTCTCTAAAATTGTCATTTTCTATTTTTCTCATATACGAAATTGTCCTCTCATTTTAAAATGAAGTCAAATACTCTAGGGGTGGCCACGTGTCCTTTTTGACACCCCTTGAGGTGGCCACGTGACTTTCTTGACACCCCTTGAGGTAGCCACGTGTCCTTTTTGACACCCCTTAAATGGAGCTAGGTTCACCCGCCTATCCTTGGTTTTTTTTTTTTCTAAATATTAATTCTTTTTTTTTAATTTATCATTTGTTTTTAAGACTTTTTTAATATTAAAAAAATAATTAATATTTTTATTTTTTAAAAAAACAAGGATGGGGCAGTGAACCCTAGGGGTGGCTACGTGTCCTTTTGGACACCCCTTGAAGTAGCCACGTGTCCCTTTTGACACCCCTTAACTATGGTTAAGATTCACCCACCCCTAGAGTTTACTCATCCATCCTTGGTTTTTTTTTTATATTAATCATTTTTTAAAATATTAATTCTTTTTTAAAAATTTAAAAACTGTTTTTAAGGCTTTTTAAATATTAAAATATTTTTTTTTAAAATTAATATTAAAAAAAAAAAAACCAAGGATGGGCAGGTGAACCCTTGAGGTGGCACATGTCCTTTTTGACATCCTTTGAGGTGGTCATGTGTCCTTTTTGACATCCTTTGAGGTAGCCACGTGTCCTTTTTGACACCCCTTAAGAGCATCTCCAACCGTCCTCTATAACTCTAAATATAAAGTATTGGTTGGAAAAGAGCACTCCAACCGTACTCTATATTTAGAGTTGGTTCTCTATATTGCTATACAGTGATCTTCTATATTTCGAGGATGGGAGAGAAAATAGAGGAGGCCCTTATAACACTATTCATTCCCTTAAAATGACATTTGTGTCCCTTTTTTGTCTCTCAATCTTTTTCAAAATGTCAATTGTATTCTTTTAATTTATTTTAATAATTATAATTTTATATTTAAATTATTTTTAATAATTGTTTAATTTTTAAATTTAAATCATCAATAAAAGATACCAAAAAAGAAAAAACAAATCCTCTACGGTATCACCCCTTGAGGTCGACACGTGGCCCTTTTGACACCCCTTAACCGTGGTTAAGATTCATCCACCCATCCTTATTTTAAAAAAAATATTAATTCTTTCTTTAAAATTCAAAAACTATTTTTAATATTAAAAAAACTCTAATAACAAACTTTAATAAATAAAAACTCTATTAAAGTTTGACACTTTTTTTTTAATGTATTGATTTCAGTATTCTTGTTTTAATGTATTTTTGACACTTTTTTAAAATTAAAATATGCAAATTTAATTAGTCTTATTTCTAAAATGTTCATTTCGTACAATGAATTATTTATTTTTAATCACTAGTGGTAATTTTGTGGACCAATTATTTAGTTTTGAAGGCAAAAGTGGTGAACTATTGAGTTTGAGATGAAAAATGGGGAAAAAAACATGTGAAAACTATTTTTTTAAATAATAAATGAATAGTGTTATAGAATAAGAATAGTGATTTAGAGTTCCACACCATTGGAGCAAATAACTTTAAAGTAGGGCCATCTCCTCTATATTTAGAGGAGATTCCGAAACAGAGGAGAGATATAGAGTATTGCGTTGGAGATGCTCTAAATGGGGTTAGATTCACCAACCATTAGGGTTCACCCGCCCATCCTTGGTTTTTTTTTTAAATATTAATTCTTGTTTCAAATATTAAAAAAGCATGTAAGCTAATCAATAATATCACTACATCAAAATAGAATTAAAAAAACAGCATGCAATATTCAAAAAAGCAATAAGCAAATTAGAATTGCAATAAAGGCCAAATTTAATTAGAATAGATAATAAGTAAATAAGGGGTTACTTAGGATTTCAACAAATAGCAGAGGCACAACACTCTCTGCACAACACTGAGCAACAACTAATAAAACATTGATTTAAAAAAATGAGCAAAGAAATCACACATATCAAAACAGATTAATCATAGTAGATCACTAATTTTTTTATCATTAATCAAATTTAATCAGAATAGACAATAAGAAAATCATGGGGTTGGGGACTTAGTAACTTAGGGTTTCAACTTTCAACAAATCATAGCCTAATAATAATAATTCAAAAAATGTATTGGCTTTTACTAGAGGCTAACACCTATTGTTTTTTTTTTAAATAGTAATCTAAAATCCAAGGTCAGAAATATATATAACTTAGGAGTTAAAATGGGGTTTTACCAAAATAGGCCCCAACTTTTGGCAAACCTTCAAAATAGACTTTGATTTTTGAAATGAACGTGTGTAGACTTATTGTGTTCCTTGTACACACGCGAATTACGTACAAGATAGAACATTGATTGTCTTGCTTTCACATTCTTTGTACAAGGGTGGCGTCATTTGTTTGGAATCTCATCACTTTGTTACTCGTTTGACTCGATTCATCTGTTGTAGAGGTATGAGTTTCTTCGTATAAATTATCATCTTTCTTAGTAATACATTCTCAGCATTCAGTGGGTTATTGTCATTTTATCGGTTGAATCCAAACACCATCTCTTCATCTAGTTTTATTTGTTGAATGTTTTTTTGTTGCACTGGTTTGTTCGATTTCTTTCTCTGATCACCCTTTTTTGTTATTCAAGAATTTTCATTCTATTTGCGCTCAAATTTTTAATTTTATAGTAGCGATCGATATCATATTTATTATTGATCAATCGATTTGTGACATTGATCATTTAATAATAATGTTGATTGATATTTGAAACGAAATGTCGATTGATCGTTATAAAAGATCGATCGATGTCGTAAATCAACCCATCAATTTTAGATATTGATTGATCGTCACGAGAGATTGATCGATTGGTATGGGAGATCGATCGATGTTATGGAATTTCTCTATCAATATATTAAGTAGCCTCATTGTATAGCTTTTATTGTATTATAATATTTGTTGCAATATTGTAAATAATTGATCGATCATCAATACATTTACTTTATTGTTATGATGGGGGATGGATTTATGAGGATAGGAGCTTCTTTTATGATGGTGGAAAATCCAAATTTATATTTATATATTGAGATATATATTACCTATGAGCTACTCTTATCTGGTGGAGTATATAAACTGACTAACTCTCAATTAGAGGAGGTTGTTATTAGAATCAGGTGTTTGTTTCCTACATGCACAGACATTCTGATGACTCTCACTGATATTACTGATGTTGAAGAGCTGTCATTATATTTTATGCAAAATGAATGATCACAATTGAGTGTCGTGCAACCGTTTTTGATCAAAAGTGCAAAACAAATACTAAATACCACATTTATTGAATTGAATGCACCCACATTTGCTATTCGCAAGGTTGAGCCTCATCCTGAACCAGTTTCCAAGCACGAGCCTATTCCCTTAACAGAAGGAATCAGTCAATATGTAAGTATGGTGCCCAACAAATTTGCAGATTTGTTGGCATTACTAGAGAGGACGACTACCATGCTAACGAATGTGGTGATGGAGTTGAGGTGGTCGATGATGATAGTGATGATGGTGTTGCGAAAGAGGTTCAGGAAGCCGATGATGATATTAATGGAGAATGTGATGATGAAGTTAGAGAACCTATCGTAGACACTCAAATATTTCTCACATATTCCAAGGTATGAAGAGTAATTTGAAATATTATTGCTTTTTTATAATACTATCACAACTGTCTTAATTATCTTTCTTGGCCTTTTGTAGGCTTGAAATTCTCATCATATCCACCTCTACTTTTTGACAATTCAGTCCAGTTAGGGTTATTCTATCAACGATTAAAATGTTAGAGTGCAGAGATGCAATAATCGATCAAAATGCGCATGAGAAGGAAGATAACTATGTAAATGCAAATAATTCGGGACATGCAAATGTGATTGTAGATGCTTGTGAAATGTCACTTGGCGAAATGTTCAAGGACAAGTCCAAGTTACATAAAGCACTCCACAAGTATGCATGTGATTGAACTTTCAATTCAAGGTGGTAGATTCAAATAAATTGAACTGCATAGTAAAATGATTTATAAAAAGTTGCACGTGGAGACTGCATGCATAAAAAATGAATGGATCTCTTGTCTTCAAAATAAAGACGTATACACAGCAATACCAACACTCTTATGGGATGCCTTTGGGTGGGGAGGACCTTCAACGAACTAGTGGGGTTGTGAGCCACATGGTAGTTGGACGTATTGAAGGACATGCAATTATAGGCCAAATGAGATTATCCATGATGTGTGGCACGAATATGTGTTAAGATGAGTTATAAGAAAGCATGGAAGGCTAGAGAGTTTGTAATAGCAATGTTAGAGGATTATATGAGCAATCTTACGCTCAACTCCCGATATATTTTCATGAAGTTAAGAAGACAATCCGTGCATGATCAATAACTTCAATTCTGCCCAATCACATAATAGGGGCATTCAAATGATGTTTTGTCGACCTCAGTGCATGCATTAGAAATTTTTAAAATACCGTATGAATGGTGTTAGAAGTCGATAGGACACACTTGAAGGGAAAGAGATCACTTAGTATGATTACTACTACCACATTGACTACCGTTTTCCATTCCATTTGTTTAATCATAATTATCATGGCACTATTGGTTTCCATCCTCAACTATTGTTCATTTAATGGTAAAGATGCCATTTGTTTGGGTTAAATATAGTCATTAAACATGCTCTGTGCTTTAGATTATAACCTCCTGATTTATTTTTTTGTCTTCATGGTAATGCTCTTCTACCAGCAAAATTCCTTTATTTTCACTTGATTTCACCTTATTTCAAAACCAAGCACCATTGATCATTGTCCCATGCTACAGGCATACACCTTGTGTCAGATTTTTTCTGCTCTTTGTATTAAGATATAATGTTCATGCTTGTAGGCCATGCCAAACCCAACAAACAAAGTGACTTCCTTTTGTTGGACATATATGCTCTCGAAAGCCAATAAGAGACTTTTCTATGTTGATTAAACAAACATCATATTTATACAACCAACTATATAGGATATTTATATTAATTATTGTCTCATTTGATGATGACATAAAGTTCCATAGGTAACATTATAGGAAAATCATGCAAAGGTTGCGAGAAGATATGATTTTCCGGTTTCTTGTAAACCTAATATTGTTCGAAGCCTCTAGAGTACTGGTTGGGTGTCGTACTTCATCATGGCTTGCACATGTGTAGTTCTATGAGATAGTGTGATGAATCTTATTCACAGAGAGTAGTGACTCTTGATTAACTTGTAGCAAGTACATAATACTGAACGAGGTCACTAGTGGATATCTTATGGAATACACTGTCAGATTGTATTAGAGTTATCCATTTGACAAATTATCCTTACACCTGAGAGGTTAACATCTTCTTAAATATTTGTCTATATGGTTTTGATGTGCCAATCAACAATGTCCAATACACAGGACTAACTCTGGGCACGTTGGGTCATGCACACAATGTTTGGAGAAGTGCATAAACACGCAATAAGGAATCCACAACTCCTTAATTAGAGATAATGATATCAAGGTGATACTTGTTGAACTGAACTGTTAAATCCAGTGCTGGTGCTTTTCGGTAAAATGGTCTTTATCGAACTTGATATTTTTAATATGGAAAAGTATATATAAATATATATATGTCAGTTCTTTTCTAATGTTTCTTCAAAAGTGTTTTGGAGGTTCAGTTCAATGAAAAAGTAATCATGAGAAAATGTTCTATTCATAAGTTAGGGACTAGACAATGGAATTGTTCCAATCCCGGAAGCTTACAAGTGATATCGGAATGTGGAAAAATTTATTTATAAATATATTGTGAGATGGTACTTACAAGCAATTCTCTAATTTCTGGAGGTTAGTCACATTGTGTTAATGGACATTATTATGATTGGTGAAAGTCCAGAGACTTAGATAACATTCTATGATCCTAATGGAGTTTTAGGAAAGGTGTTTCCTAGTAATAATACTTTAACCAAAAGATTGAGTACTTGGTCTCACAACCGGAAATAGGAGATCCCTTTAGATCCCACACACAAGGACCTTCTTAAAGTATTTAATTTAATTATTAATTAAATTAATTAATTTCTCTAAGTAATTACTATATGGTATAGTGAATCTCTAAAATGTGGAATCACATTAGATGTAAAAAACCAAATGGGTAGGACCCATTGGGGATAATTTTAAAAGAATAATTGAAGTGACCAAAAAGGGTTTAATACCCTAGAGGGTGTGTGGGGTGGGACCCACCTAGGGTGGGACGTCCACTCCATGAGGGAATAATAATTGTTATTATTTTTAATTAGTTTCTAATAACTAATATCCTTATTGGATAAGGTTAGTTAGTTACTAATTAAAGATTCCTTGTTGGAGAAGGATTCTATTAGTTTCTTACTAATCAAGGAATCCTAATTGGATTAGGATAATGACAAGATTAGTTAGACACTAATGGATAAGGTTAGTTTCTATCTTGATTAATCTTAATTAATTAGGAGATATCAAGAAAAGAAACAAATTGAGGATATCCTAATTAGATTAGGATAAGGATAAGATCCAATATGGATCTATATATAAGGGTTGGACGTCCAACATTAAAAGGACAATTAAAAATTCAAGAATTTTTAATCTTTCTCTCCCTCCCTCAATACCTCACGCCCATCTCTCCCCTCAAAGGTGTACGGTCGTACGGTCACCTCTCCTCATTTTCTTCTTCTATTTTTGTTTTCTAGTTTGAAAATAAAGAAGAAAGAATATCAAGGATCTTGTTAATCAAGAAAGAGTTCTTGATAATAAAGATTGAATCTTTATTTCAAGATCCTAGAGCTGAAAATTTGGAAGGGCATTAGCTTCCATTAGATAAAGCTTTAAAGGAAAAAGAAGGTTCCTATGGATTGCGAAGGAGACTTGACACTTGTGAAGTTTTGCGAGTACTGTTCTTATGTGGATTTGACTTAACAATTTCAAAGTCGCAAAGGTGATTGTTATTTCAACCTTCATTGAATAAAATCAATTAGAATCTTAGTCAGATCTTGGGATTCGATGTATGGCCCCCAAGAACTGTTTTTCTAAAATTAAAAAGATGCATACTTTCACCTTTTTGTTTCTATCCGAATCCAACGAACAAGAACTACAATGATAGTAGCGTTCTGGCTGCATGGTTGTTCTTGCACATGATTTGTTTTATTTTTCCCTTTTTTTTTTGTTCCTCTATTGTATTATTTGGCTGAAAATTTTGGTGCGTTGATGCTGTGATTGTATTTTGGGCAATGCTCCCATTTTTTTTAAATTTTTTAGGGCACATTTGTTTTTAAAATTTTAAATGAGGGCCTGGTGGGTTCATGAAAATAAAATATCGTCTAATATTTTATTCGAATAACAATTTTGTTAGATTGACCGTGTGGGTGCCTTGTGTTTTGGTTATTTCTCTCATTTTCTCATTTTTTGATAGATATGTTTTGAAATATTAATTGGGTACTAATGGGCTCTTGAAATTAAAATTTAATCTTTGTATGCTTCTAAATCTTTGCTTATTACGTCTCTCTTCATGACATACATGTATAAATAATAATTATAATATTTACCAATCGGAATTAACCATGTACATATATGACCATGTTTGTTAACATGTAAGAGATCAAAGAATCTTATGATTGTGTTATATTGATTTGAATATTATATTTTCTTTAGTAAAAATGTAGTTTAGAGATTTAAAATGAAAGAAATATAATTTTGTACGTGCTTAACCAAAAGTATAAATTTAAATAGGATTGCATTTCACTTGATGAAACTTTTTGAAATGCATGCCCAATTCAGCCTTTACTTGCTTTTAGATTGTAATTTTCATTAGTCATTGTTTTTTGGTTAAAATCTTGTATTAGATCTGTTAAAGTGTGTAACCTTTTCAATCTCTTCTTAGAATTTCATTAACTTTCCAATATATTAAACTTATTATGTTTTTTAAAAAATATTTTTTCATATGTTTGATTTCTATTACTCAAGATAAATAGTTTCAGTAATTTCGATCATGAGAAAATAAAAATCTTTGATTTTGCTTTACGGTTTTATGAGATTGTTTTTTTAAATGACAGAAATTCTTAGTAGAGTCAGACTGTCAGTAGGGGTTAGCTTGGGCAGTGGAGCTCTTGCTTAGTCTTACCTGGGTGGGATTAGATCCATAAAACTCCAACATGGGAAGGCCACACCCCTACCACTCATGCAAGAGGTGGGGGGTAAGTTTTATGAGATTATAGATACCAATTCCTGTGTTTTGTTGTCTTATATTCTGTACGCTGAATTTTCTATTTGCATTTCAAATTCCTTCAAAAATGTAATTAATAATATATTTTTTTCATTTTTCTTTGTACTGAAAGAGATGTCTTTTTTACTTCTGGTAACATATTTTTTTTTATCAGGGGAGGAGGGGGGGGGGGGGGGGGGGGTGATAGTTTCCTTGTGTTTCCTTCCCCCCTCCTTAACTGTAGTTAAGCTTAATCAACTGAAAGTTGATTTTTAAAAACTTATTTTTTGAAAAACAAGATTAGATATGCCCTACCATTCTCCTTTTCTTATATATATAAATTTAAATTTAGGAAAAACAATCATGAACGTGCACGGCCAACTAGTAATTCCCAAATGAAAGAGTTCATTTTCTTTGAAAGGTGTCTCATTTATTTAGGTTGACTTAGGATAGCCAGAGGCGTCCTCTCTGGCTGCAATGCCATAATGCTATATGTCTAAAATAGCACAACAATTGTTTTAGCCTTAACCCTTTTTCCTCTTTCCTGTTACTCCATTACTTCCGAAATCTAAGGGCAAGGCAGTTACGAGACACATGGCACCATGACATTGCAGCCAGAGAGGACGTCTCTGACCATAGGTTAGGAAGTGTTGGTTAGGAGTTAAGATAGTACCATAGTATGCATAATGATTTTTCAAATTGTAGCACCACAATATCAAAACAATATCCTCTCTCAAAAGGATAAATCTATACTATGATATAATCTACTACTTCTTTACTATTGTAATGCAAGAGGCATGCGTAGATGATTTTTCCGAAATTCCCAAATTACCCTTATATAAAAACAAAACATTGATTTAATGTTTTACTTTAATTCCTAAACTACCCTTGCCTTTGATTTAATATTTTACTTTAATCCCTAAACTACCCTTTGCCATCTATCTATTTAGAATCACAGCCAATTGCGATTGACCTCGGGGAGAGTTCAATCAAACTCGTAGGTTAACACGTGCCCCTTTTAATTCCTATTAACTGTGGTCAACTCCTTCCCCTCGCTCTCATATGCATTGCACGTGCCACTAGCGAGTTCAATCGGGTGTTGTTAACTCTTTCCCCTCGCTCTCACGTGCATCGCACGTGCCACCCGCTAGTATACCATATAGAAATAAGACTTTCTCCCTTTGTTCTCCAAACTCTCATCCCTCTAATCCTTTAAGTTATATTTTAAAGAGGACATCTACTACTATAATATAAAGAAATAAGACTTTCATCTTTGCTCTCCAAACTTCAATCCCTCCGATCTCATAAGTTCTATTTTAGAGATGACATGTGGTTTTTCTCTATAATCTCCACGGTTCAAATTTGGGACACACTATTTCATCATGGAGACCTCTCTATTTCCACTATTGTAGACTCCTCTTTTATCTCTAACTCTTACATGTTTGGGAACTACTATCTCATCCTAGAGCCCTATCTATCTCCACTATTATAGAGGTCTCTCTTATCTCCAACTCTTGGTGTATTAATTTAAGTTTAATGCTAAAAAACTTATGATTTTCCTATAAATATTATTAAAATAATAATGAATTATTATTATAAAATTAATTAATTAATACAAATAATAATATATATCAAATAAATAAATAATATTATTTAATTTTAGATATTCTTAATTATTACCGTGCATCGCTCGGGGTCTTTGCTAGTACTATAAAGAAAAAAAACTTTCTTCATTTGCTCTCTAAGTTCTATTTTATAGATGACAAGTGGCTTTTCTCTTTAATCCTCACCGTTTAGGTTTGTGACCAACTATCTCATCCTAAAGCCCTCTCTATCTC
Source organism: Tetracentron sinense (assembly GCA_015143295.1). Taxonomy (NCBI): domain Eukaryota; kingdom Viridiplantae; phylum Streptophyta; class Magnoliopsida; order Trochodendrales; family Trochodendraceae; genus Tetracentron; species Tetracentron sinense. The sequence goes on along the minus strand of CM026556.1, from coordinate 6,387,154 downwards.
CACTATTATAGAGATCTCTCTTATCTCCAACTCTTGCAAGTAGGTTTGAGACCCACTATCTCATCCTAGAGCCCCCTCTATCTCTACTATTGTAGTGTCATTTCTTATCTCCAACTATTGGATGTATTAATTTAAGTTTAATACTAAAAGACTTATGATTTTCTATTAAATATTATTAAAACAATAAAATTATTATTATACATCTATTAATTAATACAAATAATAATGTCTATCAAATAAAAATAATAAAAATTATTATTATAAATCTATTAATTAATACAAATAATAATGTCTATCAAATAAAAATAAAATTTCTTCAAATATATTACTTAATATTGATTGCTTTCCAAAATCTAATCCCTCTAATCTTATAAGTTCTATTTTAGATATGACACATGATTTTTCTCTTTAATTCTCACCGTTCAGGTTTGGGACCCATTATCTCATCCTAAAACCCTCTCTATCTCCACTATTATAGAGTTCTCTCTTATCTCCAACTCTTGCAAGTAGGTTTGAGACCCACTATCTCATATTAGAGCCCCCTCTATCTCCACTATTGTAGAGTCCTTTCATATCTCCAACTCTTCAGTGTATTAATTTAAGTTTAATACAAAAAAGACTTATGATTTTCTATTAATTATTATTAAAATAAAAAATTTATTATTATAAATCCATTAATTAATCTTAAAATATATTACTTAATATTTAAATAAATAAATAATATTATTTAATTTTAGATATTCTTAAATTATATCGCACGGGTCTCTACTAGAGATGACATATGACTTTTTCTCTTTAATCCCCACCGGTCAGGTTTGAGACCCACTATCTCATCTAGAGCCCTCTATATCTCCGCTATTGTAGAATCCTCTCTTATCACCAACTCTTGTAGGTTTGGGACCCACAATCTTATCCCAGAGCCTTCTCTATCTTCAATATTGTAGTCTTTTATTATCTCTAATTCTTGGGTATATTAATTTAAGTTTAATTATTTTAAACCTATAATTTTTCATTAAATGTCATTAAAATAATAATAAAAAATTATTATAAAATCAGTTAATTAATACAAATAATAATGCATATCAAATAATAAAAAAACTTATATTATTAAAATATGTTACTTAATATTTAAATAAATAAATAATATTATTAAATTTGAGATATTCTTAAATTATTTGCCGTGCCAACACAGGACTCTACTTAGTAGTTAAATACATCTTACCACTTGATCAAAAGGAGGTGTAAGGAAAGAGTTCATGATAGACTGGTTTCTTACACGTCAAAGTTGGGGTAGAATAGAAGCATAAAAGACTAAAAGTGCGATACGAATTCTCCATCCAAGCACCAATCATCTAATAAGGGATCAGTAGAGATTTCTCTATCCGGTACCTCAGGAAGTAACACATACGCCATATTAAGGCTAGTTTCAAAAATATGTATAACCCCAAACTAAAATACCCTTCATTATGTATTTATTTACCAAAATTACCCTAATACAGGTACTTGATCCTTTGTGGGGGGAACCGAGGAGAACAAAATGGACTTTGCTACTGAGACCCATTAGGGCCGAGACCATGCTCTAAGAGCATGAGATTTCAGGTAGGGCCCATTTCACATGGTAGGCCCTACCCGAAATCCCGTGCTCTTTTAGAGCACGGTCTCGGTGGTCTCGACCCTAAGGTGGTCTCAGAAGCTTTTCCAAGCAATATGTACCAATTCTATCCACAGTGGATTTGCCATCCTCACCAACCCATTCGCATGAGGAATGCCATAGTTTTACCCAAAAAGGACAAAAAAAAGAAAAAAGGAAAAAAACTGAAGAGGAGTTGAAACTCACACGGAAAGTATAACTTGTGATGATAAGCTAGGTAGGGTATATAACTAATGTTTTTTGTTTGGTAACTGTATAAAATAATAGTGTTATTATGTGGTGGAGTTTTGCTTCAATTTTCCCTTTTAATGCATCGATGGTGGCGATCTTATAATTATTGAGAGATTTAATGGGAATTTTGCAACTAAACTTCTTTCCTGAATTACAAGATTATCAGGGATTCTACACTTAAAAGGGCTGCTCAACCTCTTGAAGCAGAGTTCCTACCTCTGAAACTCATATTTAAACACAAAATAAAAATTACTAATACAGATATGTATATAACTAATATTGTAAGAGATTTTCAAACGGATTCATTTCGAGTCTTGAGGACCATTGAAAGCTAGCCAACCACCATTCTACTAACCTAATTTCTATTTGAGCAGTATTTAGCGACCCTGGGTCTGCTGCTTAACTTACCGATGTGTCCTTTTGTTCTTTTTAACACCCTTTTAACCTTGATTAAGCTTAACTAAATTAAAGTAAATATTTTTTGTTTTATTTTTATTTTTTCTAATAATCAAAGTTGGATTGCTTAACCTTTAAAAAGTGGGGTGTGGATCAATGAGAACTGACCATTTTGCTACATAATGGAAAGCGCCAATAAATTGAGCATTTTCCTTTCTAATTTACCTTTAAAAAAAAAGACATTTGATAAATGATGACATACACAAAAAAGAAAAACTGTTTGTCAAATTTGGCATCGATCTTACCCGGCCAAAAAAAAAATTAGACATTGCTTAGAGCCTCTCAGTACATGTTAGAGGATTTTCTTCTAGCAACAAAGTGACACGTATCCCAAGTGTTGTGACATTTAGTAATAATATTATTAAGATCGCATTGAAGATACATTTCCTACCAAAATACTCTGTGGCTGGCTTTATGATGCTGGAGAAAGATTCTCCAGCATCTGTTGAAGAGGATCTAAAGCTGACGAAGTGGCTATAAAGAAAAGGGAGATTTCAGTTGGAGAGTAGAAGCTATTTCACATGATACATCACTTGCCTAGTTGCCTTTTTAATAATCTTATCGTAAATCTGGACAATGCCGATTGCTTTATGAGTACCTTTGCATGTGAATGTTTTGACTTCTTTTGTTCTTTACAAGCTGTAGGAGCTGAATTAAAAACTTACATCACAATCAAATTCATAACAAATAATCGTAGGTCATGTTTATCATTTAGTTATTAGTTGGGTTAGGGGAAAGGCGAATTAAGGCCTCCTGCCTAAGAAATACACACTTAGCAAGAGCTCGTGGGTCTAATGATCTCGACTTTGCATGGGTGTATAAGGGTCGACAACTCCTCCGTTAGTTAGGCCATTTTGGAGTGGGTTTACTCTTATGAGCTTGTGTTTAGTGTGTTATTTGATACCCTTCCAACCAGAAATAAAAGGCAAAAAAATCCAAAATGAAAAATTCAAAAATTAAAGAATTTTGAACAATTACTTTTATACGTTGCATTGAAGAGCAATCCTAAAGAGATACAGGGTTTGATTTATTAGTCCTAAAACTTTTGGTGTATTGGTCATGTCATATCATGCTTCATAGTATTGGCTAGGTCATATCATGTAATATCAGAGGGCTTTGGAGTCTCTCTGGCACACCCCAGAGAGGTGCTCTTGGGCATCCATACATGAAGCGTCACCTGGTGGGGAGAAGTCATTTCATCTCTCCCCTGATTTTTGACTTCTCCCCATTTGATATCTCTCCCCTTTATCTCATCATTTTATCACCAAGTGTCAAATATTAGTTGGAGAAGTCAAAATCATGGGCCCTATGAAATGACTTCTCCCCACTAGGTGACGCTTCATGTATGGATGCCCGAGAGCACCTCTCTAGCGTGTGCCACACGCCAGAGAGACTCCAAACCAATATTAGAGTCGTCTTAAATGTTTCATACTCGAGTCATCAAAAAAAAATTGAGAAAATGGCTAATTGTTGTTAGAGGGTCAGCCACCATAAAAAAAAAAGATTACGTAAGACCTATGAGAGAATTACCTTAGAACAGAGTATGAGTCGACCCAAGAAAGGACAATGACCATTTTTTTGATCAAGTGAAAGCTACATTGAGGAAAGTCAGGACATATGCGATCAAATAGATATAAAAGCTTAATTTGACGCGTTCCCTTAATCCGGAGGCAGCATTTGGCGTATTAGTTAAGTAGGATCACACTAGGCTGTGTGTGTGTTACATAACCTTTCTATCAAAAAAAACACAAAAATAAGTAGGATTACACAGTATGTAGTATGTACTAAGTATATTTATATTTGCAAACCATACTATGTTGGAGTTAGATGGAACTAGAAACAAAATTAAAAGGGGTTAGATGGAACTAACAGCCCTCTCCCTCTGGTTGCCCATTTCGTTACAATAGCGTAAACGAGACGCGGATAGAACGTGGCCACGACCTCTCTCTCTCTCTCATTTTTTCAGATACGCAACCTCCGCGAGCATAAGGGGAGATCAGATGCTCCTCTTGATCTAACTTCCGAAACTAACGAACTCAGCTCACGAAATCTTAATTCTCTCTCTCTATCGCTCTCGATTCCCTACTTCCATCATCAATCGACGCTGCACATCTCTGATGAATTTCCTGGTACGTCCACTTCGATTTCCATTTCTATTTGAATTTCATCTTTTTTAGGGTTCCAACAACATTTCATTTCCCTACATTCAATCTCAATCTCCCCCAACAATTTTATCTTTGAATCCCTCTTATGTTGTTTGATAATTAAAAAAAAAAGGTTTTTAGGTTTGCATTTGCGTTCTATTCTTGCGGATTATGCGAAGCTTAAATTTTAATCATTTATGATTTTTTTTATTCATTGGAAAATGTTGGTGTTTTTAACCTATTGTGATTGCTTTATTAGATTAGTTGGTTAGAATTGGGCTAGTTTTATTTGAATGATATTAGAGTCTTATATCTAATTGTTATGTGCTTACTTTTGTTTAATGTATATATTATAGGTTTTAGTCTTTTGAATTAAGAAGAATAAATGAATTAAGGAGATTTTAGAGGATATCGGGCATCTCAAATAGGCTGATTCTACCAAAAACCGTAAGGAGTGGTACTGGTCCACTTTCAGAGCATGGGTGCTTTGAAGGAAGCTTGGAAGGAGCTCGCAAAAAACTAAGGATTGTCAATGAAGATTTGTTAGCCGCAAAGCCTGCCATTAAATCCTTGTTATCATTTTTTAATACCAGTTGAAGATGATGTATGAAATTAAATCCTTCTTGTCATTTTTCTTACCAGTTGAAGATGGTGTATGTGTGTTAAATGACAACTTTTCTACCAAAAAAAAAAGATGATGTATGTTAGAAACTAGCAAATTAATAAAATGAAAAGCAGTGTAGTCAAGGCGTTTTTGGACCTCAATCGCCTAGGTGCCTCTCTTGGCGGGCGAACCCCATAATTTTTTTTTAATCCAAAAAATCGCAATAATTAGAAAAAAAATAAAAAAAAATGTAATGAGGAAGTAACAAGATTTTAAATCGCAAGGGGGCTTTGCCTAATATTATACATATAACAAGGACAGTGACACGAATTTGGGTATTTGGCCTAGATTTTGAAGTGTTTAATACTCCATTATGTCAACATGTCTTTGGTTATGTGATGAATGATTATAATAGACTTTTTATTTATGTTTTTGTGGAATGTGGGTATGAAGTTTTGGTCTTTTGCATGTTATATATAATGATATATATACGTGATATATATATATATATATATATATATATATATTTATATTAAATTTATCGCCTAGGCAATGCCTGGGCGTCGCCTAGGCAACGCTTCGCCTAGCCGGGGCTAACGCCTAGGCATTGCTTAGACGCTTTGACTACACTGATGAAAAGACACAATAAACTAATTTCTATTTATATGACCACTTTGAGGGGTAAAACTAGGGGTGTATTCAAGCCGAGCTGGCTCGTCGGCCCGCCTCGTTCAAGCTGAGTTCAAACTAAGGTTTTTGGCTCAATCGAGCCAAGCCAAGCTTTTATTTGACCTTGAAACTATAAACAAGCCGAGCTCAAGCCAAGCCCCGTTCGATTCGGCTGGGCTTGAATATCATAACATATATATTAGTATAATAGCAATAATAATAATAATAACAATAATAATAAATATCACTTATAATAATAAGTATCACTTATAATAATAATAATATTAGTTACTAAAAATTTTATCGATAAAAAAAATAATATTATTATTTGTATTTATTTAATGCATCAAGTTCTAGCCAAGATGAGCTCGAGCTTGTCCATTTTGTTTGAGCCAAGCTTCCAGCCTTGATTGAACAAGTTGAAGCCAAGCTCGAGCTTGGCATAGTTAAAAGTTCAGCTCGGCTTGAATATACCCTTATGCAAAACCACATTGAAGGACACATATTTCTCTCTAACTTGATTATTTTTAGATAATAGTAGATAGAAACAACGCTCGTAAGGAGTCCTATTGAAACCAAGAAATATGGGCCTGCTTGCCATCCCCACCAGAATAGATGGAGTTTTCCAAAAAAACCTGCTAGTGGAGGAAGACCTCCTAAGGATAAGAGACATAGGGCTAAAGAGAGAGCCAAAAACTGATCTTTCGTGTATAATCTTGCATAATCTCGAATGTTATCAGTTCCCCTAAATACTTAGACCCTTTACTTATAGACTAGCCTTACAAGGAAGCTCATATATCAAACTCTAAAAGATAAGACAAATCCTAAGAAAATCAAATCTAATTATCCACAAAATCTATTAAAATCCCTAAATTGATTCATTACTAAATGGGGTCATAACAATGTATGAAATGAGGAGATTTGTTTGTTGTCAAACTCCCATTAAGTCCATGTTGTCGGCCTTGTTTTGTGATCAGATGCCACGAACCTCATCATGTGATTGGATGTCACGAACCTCATCATGTGATCGGATGTGAGGAAATTAACTAGCACCGTGTAGCTTCACCAAGACCCCACGTGTTGAGTTGCCACACTTTGATGTGAAGAATCCGATGGCCTAGATCTTCCTGGTTGAGCAATTCGAAACCGTTATCATTTTGGTGACGTCCAACCGATAGAGATAATGATAGTGTAGTTACAACGAGCACCGCCCAACGACCCATTTCCATCCTTCATCGATGCCTATCAATACGAATTTCAATAAGGAAACAAATTGAAGAATCAGTTTGGGTTATTAGTCTCAAGGATATAGTTGCTCTCAAGTGGGAGGGAATGTTACGTACCTATCATCATTGATTTATTATATTAGTTGGTTAAGATGAGACTAACTTTGTTTGTATTAGGATAGATTCTTATCTCTAGGTGTTATGAGGTTGCTTATTTGCTTAGGAGTCTTAAATGTTTAGTCTATATAGATGATGGGTTGTAGTCTTTTGATTTAATAAGAAGAAATATATTAAGGAGATCGACTGTCTTGAATAGGCTTAATCTACCAACAACTGTTAGGGCTGTTCCGTTTTTTCATTTTGGTATGCTGGAAATCTTGGGTTGTTTATCAGTTTGTTCCTTTAGTTTTTTTGTAGAGTAAGGTTGTTTTGGTCGTCTGCAGAGTATTTTCTCAGGTTGTTCTGGTCGTCTCAGGTTAAGCCAACTTCTCAGTCCGATCGCCTGTTCTTGCATAGGTCTCTGTTCTACTCAAGAACTTTCCTGGTCTATCATTTGTTTTTCTGTTGGTCGATTCTTATCTTTTGAGTCTGTCATCTGCCTTGGCTCTAGAATAGAGCATCCTAGTCTGTCATCATCCTCCTTAGGTCTGCGTAGGGCTGTCAATGGATCAGATCATGATCCGGATCCGATTAGCCGTTTGGATCCTATATGTGATCCGTTGGATCGGATCGGATCGGATCGGTGGAATCCGATTATAATCGGATCGGATCTGGATATAAGATGATCCGATTTGATTAAAATCCGATCCAATTATATTAACCTTTTAAAATCATTTTAAATGTATTAAATAGATTTTTTATGGATAAATTATTAATTTAAAAAAAAATTAACATTAATTAGAGTTAATTAAGGTAATATTAGATTTTTATATTATTAAAATAGAGTTTTTTAATTAAAATTAACCTTAATCAGATCGGATCGGATTCAGATCTTAAAAATATAATCGGATTTGGATCGATTAATTAATGATGTAGTGGATCTCGGATTGGATTCGGATCTGTCGGATTCTTAATCGGATCGGATTCAGATCTAGGCAGATCCGGTTTGAATCCGACCCGTTGACAATGTAACGACCCAGAATTTTAATAGAATAAAATTATGCGTTTATGGGTCCTTAACTGATGTTGATTAGTTAAGTGTTTGATAAATTTGTGAAAAATCAGGTTTGAAGGCGAGGAGCTTCACCTTGGGCGTTGATCTTTTTTCCGAACGCATTGGCAGTGTCCGTTTTTCCCCTAGACGTCTCGAAAAGCGCGAAAGAAGTAAAATCCCTCTCCATCTCTTCTCTTTTCTCTTATTTAAGCTACTTTAATTATGTGGAATGGTTAGGTGATATTATGTGTGGATGAAAAAAGGTCGGAGACCTTATGAATGATGTATGGATGAGATGGATGAGAGTGAAAATGGAGCAGAGGGATGGAGCCCTCGGTTTCGGGCTGTTTCTAGCTCAGAATTTAGGCTCAGTGTGATTTGCAATAGATCGCAGGGGAAGTGCGATCGACCGCAGGAAGTTATGAGAGCCTGACTGGGCTTCTATATGTGTGATGTGATGTGATTTTGACATTGTAAGGCAATGGTAGGGTCCATTAGCCTGGTTAAGTTCTCTATCGAAACTACTCTTGTATGATGTGATGTTTGTTTTAAGGTAATGGTAGGTCCATTGGCCTGGTAAAAGTCCCACATCGGGATAACCTTTGTGTATGATGTGATGTTGTTGGGACATGGTAAGGTGATGAAATGGTCCATCGGCCGGGTAATGTTCTACACCGGAACGGTATACCATCGGACTTGGTATACGGGCGAGAGGCCCAACTGGTTCAATTATTCAAGTAGGGCTTGAATAATTGGGGTTTTCCTATGGTTAGAAAACTTAACCTACGTGAAATGCTGTCTGTGGTCCCTCTTTGGCTAGGTTCGGAAATGCGGTATCTATTATGAGCCCGGGTTCCTTCGTGGCTGATAGTCGGGAGAGTTAGGACGGCATTGGGCCATGGGCTCAAGGTTGGATTGGGGTCTATGGACCTAGTGATGTATTAAGTTTACGAACTCAATGATGTTACCTTGAGGGGGCATTGGCCTGTGTCGGCAGGTATGCACCCAACAGAGGCTGTGATGATATATGATGGTAGCTGTCAGAGGTGTTGTGCCTGACAGGATTTGATGTCAGAGGTGTTGTGCCTGGCAGAGGTTAATGTCAGAGGTGTTGTGCCTGACAGAGGTTAATGTCAGATATGTTTTGCCTGACAGGATTTGATGTTAGAGGTGTAGGATTTGATGTCAGAGGTGTTTCCTGGTTATTAGATGGGTGTTCCTGGCATGTCAGATGTGTTATTTCTGACAGGTCAGATGTTTTCCTGGTAATCAGATGTGTTTCCTGACAAGGGTGTCATGTCAGAGGTGTTATGCTTGACAGAGTAATATGTCAGATGTGTACCTGATAGACAGGTGTTTCCTGATGGTCAGGTGTTTCCTGGTGGTCAGGTGTTTCCTGTTAGTCAGAAGTGCGTCCCTGGCTTGTCAGATGAGTTTCATTTTCCTGACAGGTTGGATGGGTTTCCTGGCTATCAGATGTGTATCCTGGCTGATCAAATGTGTATCCTGGCAATCATATGTGTTTCCTGACAAATGTGGTTGTGTGTGTGTCGGTGTTCCCATAGAGAGAAAATATAAAGTAAGTGTCAGAGGTGTGGTTCCTGACAGAGTGTGATATGTCAGAGGTGTTGTTCCTGACAGAATGTGTCAGAAGTATTGTTCTTGGCAGTTATCGGGTGAAGACTCGGGTTATGTGTAGAATATGATGATTGAAGGATTAATTGGGTCGACATACCCAATGATTGGTTATAATCGGGAGAAGTCTCGATTGGTTGATAATTGAGTCTGTGGACTCATGGATAGAGGTTGTACACGGGCGAAGGCCCAGTTGATCGAGTCTGTGGACTCAAGGCTAAAGCGTGAGTGGTTATCTGAAACGGTAACCTGGTGTCGTGGACAATGACTAGATGAATTTGATAACTTGGAGGTTGGGAACCTCAAATAGGGTGAGATAGCCCTGAGTGACCTCGGGTCACGAATTACAATATTATTATTCTGCATATTATTATAATATGAGAATTGTATTGTACTACTATATCATTATTGATGAATGTTATTATGTGAAAAATAGTTTAGATGGGCTGTGGTTTTTGCTGGGCTTTATAGCTCACTCCATCTTATGTCTTTAGATTCTGGAGTGATTGTAGGTTAGCAAGGAGCTATGCTTGATAGAGTCTGGAAAGTGTTCTGGTGCAGTTGTGGTGCCAAAGTAAGGACTACTATAGCCAGTGAGGTAACGCATTTGCTTATGATGGGTTATTGTGATGACAAGTTGTTATTGCTTATGTAAGCTCATAAAAAAAGTTAAAAATTTCGCATTTTCGCGGGTAAAGTCTTCCGTTGTGTGTCATTGACGATCGGGCATGTGTCTCGGAACACGATTTCCTTAGGCGCGGGTTCGGGGCGTCACAGACAACCCTAGGTTTGCATTTTTCTTGCTAGCCTGGCTCAGTTTTCTTTCTCAGTGGTCTCGATCATTTGGGGGTTTCATCGTGGTCATTCATCAGAGGGGAAGGTTCGCAAACATAAGAATGCACAATATCAAACGGAATCGACTTCCAATTCCCTTGAAGATCAGCTTCCAATGACTATCAAACCATCCATGTATCTCATCATCATTACTGAAATCCAGTTATAATGCCTCGCATCATGCCGTTGAAGCAAATTTCAAGGGAGTTTCAGGAGGTGAGACAATTTACAGTTGAAGCAAAGATTGTTGAGATCCAGGGGGTAGAGCTTCGGGAAGGCTTTGCCCTGAAGATCACTGAAAGAAATAAACGGAAAATGAGATGTAGCCTGTGGGTACCGGAGGAAGCGATCTTATGGCTATCCAAAACTATATCGGAATTCATTGACAGTTCCGGGTATTGTTTCCGCAAGTTCCAGGGAAGAAGATGTTCTCTTATAGGAGAGAAGCGAAGTAATGAAAGGGGAGAGTTTTTGGCATTTCAGTCCTTTTTCAGAGAGGGAGCCGGAGGCAGGGTTTTCATTCCGAAAGGGAATCGATCCAGTGGGTGGTGTGCCCTTCTGTCAGCGTTGGGGCCGGGCTTTCCTTCTCGCAAACCACGTCCTGTAGGGGGATATTATGAAGGTGGTCTGCAGTGCAAGAAGTTGGTGACCAAAGGTTGGATGGTGAAGCCCAACAAGGGTGCTGTATGTCGAATAGAAAAACCTGGTTGTCCGAGATTGGTGGTTGAATTGGACGCTGGAGATGCCAAAAATTGGAATTTGGCGGTAGTATGTTCCATTGGGGGTCCAGAGGAGTCAGACGATTGGGAGGAGGTCTCAAGATTAATCAGCAAAATAATACCTGAGGACGAAGAGATCTCTGTATTTCCATTTGAAGAGCGTAGAGCAATTTATCATGCGAAGAAGGCATCCAACTTAGCATTGCTGTGTAGAAGCATCCCAATTCCGGTGGGCAACCGCAACGTGGTAGGATTCAGGCGGTGGTGGCCGGAAGCTAATTCCTTGTCTTACACTTGTTTTTCGAAACCTCGCTGGTTATCAGTGAAGGGAATTCCATTTCATCTTTGGATCTCGAGCGTCCTCGACAAGGTGGGAGCTCTTTGTGGAGGCCTAGTAGAGATTCACCCTTCAACGGTGGAAATGTCGGACCTATCCTTTGCTAAGATCAAGGTGAAGGGGGAGCTTAATCGCATCCCGCGGAGGATTTCACTCGAATTTCAATCCATTATATACCCGGTAGAGCTCTCGGTATGGGAAGTTGAACTATGTGACAATTGCAAGATGTGGCCTGAATCCATGGAAATCCGATATCGCCGGAGCTGGGTTGTAGCAGACGGAGAAATTTCGGGAAAGGGTGGGCCACGTGTTCCTTCGGGATTGGACGCCATTACCAGAGATGCAGGACAAATTTCAAATTTCAAACCTATGCGTGCGGAGCCAGATCTCATCCCTGCAGAAACGGCTGGAGTGTACGGTGCCAACGACAAGATGGAGGAAGCAGGTGAGCTGATCTCCCAAAAAGACCCTATTCGGCGTCTGCAATCGGCTAAGCAAGCCGTGGGGTTCCTGAAAGGGAGACGGCAAGCTAGAAACAGGCGGCGAAGGGCTAGGAGGCAGCGCCTTCGGAGGCAGCGTCGGCTAGGAGTCTCGGTTTCTCGATCCGGCGGCGTGAAGATAGCTTCTGAGTTGGTTCAGAGGGTTAGGTCTGAGAAAGACCAGGTGATTAGTTCGAAGTCGTCGGGGGGGGGGGGCCAAGGAGAAGGATAAATCAACTGGGCTAGCTCTATCGTCTCAGGCCTGCGAGTTTGGGCCCAGCTCTAATGGGCCCAATCAGTTGGGCGAGACTCTTTCAAGTGTTGAGTCCCGTTTGGTTGACACCGACCAAAGAGGGGATGAGGCCCAACCCAGTTATGACCAGCCCACGACTCTTGGATCAGAAGATCCATTTGGGGTCAACCCGATCATAACTCGTGATAATACGACTCAAACTAAAAAGAACTGTGCTGTCTTCTCGAAGAGTTTGGGGCTTCAATCGGTGGCGAGGGATCAGGCGGTTGGAGGACCATCGTCCATAGATCCTTTGTTCCGGCAGGTGAAGAGTATCCTTCAGCGTCATAAAGCAGACTCTCCAGGCCTCAATTCGTCTCCATGTAGGGTGTCAGAGGCAGTGGGTCTCGATCAGGTGGGTGAGCTAGACCAACAGAGTTCGAGGATGGAGAGCAGGAACTGTGTTGAGTTTCCAATTGGGGACTTGGTGCTTGCGAAAAATCATTCTAAGGTTTCGAAGGTAGCATCATCCGTAGTTCGTTAGGGCAGCAAGGAAGGCGATATTATGGAGGTCGTTTCGCCCAACTCTTCCTCCAGTTTTTCGTGCTCTTCCCCCCCAGGGTCTATTTCGTCAAAAGCTCGAACCAAGGTTTCTGCGCAAGGTAAATACGAGGCCAGGGATGGTGAGGAGTTCGATGAAGATAGGGGCAAGGACAAATCTGAGGGCTTATCGGCGACTCAGGTCTTATGCAGTAGCGTGCGAGTCTTATCCTCCAATTCGGAGAGGGGTCTCGGTCTTCAGCATGTAGTGGTTCAGGTTGGATCCCCTGCAAGGCCCCATTCTAGTAATCCCAATCCAACATGTTTTGCAGAAGTGGTGCTGGGACGAGGTGTGAAGAACCAGGTTGCATCTTGCGTGGCAGAGGAGGGAATTCCTAAACCATCACTACCTCCAACAAGGGGGACGGAAGTCCTCAATCTGATGACCCCCATGACTGTTCCCCTGGAAGGTACTTCTCCATCCTCTTCTTTTTCTATCCCCCCTATCCAGGATGATGTCGTGGATATGAGGGATAGAGGAAGTGTTTCATGTTCATATGTTTCGAATAATTATCCTTTGTTGCATGCTCATGGAGTCATGATACCACAAGCCAATGAGGAAATCGAGTTCGTTGCAGGGAGTGGAACATTGGGAGGTTCTAGGGTTTTTGCTGAGAGTTTTAGGAGTCCAGAGTCAGTGCCTCGTGTTAACAGTCCTGGCGTCCTCTTTGAGGGGCTTGGGGGGAGTCCTACTGTGTCCCCTAGTTTGAGTAAGGAGGAGGTTGCAGAGTGGATAGTCAACCAGGCAGTCGGGATGGGTAAGTTTTTAGGGCTTTCTCTAGAAGGTCACGAGTCGGCGGCTAGGGAGTTATTCCAAAGAATTGAGGGGGAGGTAGTTAGGGGAGGGTTTTACCCTCTTCCATATCCAAGGGTGGCCGGAGAGGTTCCTCTATCTCGGGTTTGAGGAGATCCTCGGAATTGAGGTGGTTAGAGTGGAATGTCAATTATGAGAGTGGCCGTTCTAGAGGAGTGTCTCAGAGCCCGAGGTCGAGTAGGGATGATCGAGTGATTAGATGAATAGCATCTCAATTTTATCTTGGAATATTCGGGGTATGGGCCTCCGGGAAAAGAGGGCGGCGATGAGACCTCTCGTGCGAGATAAAAAACCATCGATCCTATGCATTCAAGAAACAAAATTAGTAAGCATTCAGGAGTCTCTTATCAGGGATATTTGGGGCAATCCTAATCCGGGATGGCTTGCTCTCCCGTCTTTGGGGTCTTCTGGGGGAATCTTGCTTCTGTGGGAAAAGGATTTAGTGGAGGTGTTGGATTTTGAAATGGGAGCCTATTCAGCGTCTATTCTTTGTAGAAAAGTGGGAGAAGACTTTCAATGGGTGTTCACTGGGGTGTACGGGCCCTCAGGAAATTCGACTGGTTACGACTTTTGGGTTGAATTGGATGATGTCAGTGTCAGATGGGGGGCACCGTGGTGCTTAGGGGGAGATTTCAACTGTACCCGGTTCTCCCAAGAAAAGAAGGGAGGAGGTCCCATCTCGACTAAGATGAGGCGGTTTGGAGACTTTATTAATCGGCATGGGTTAATAGACTATCCGTTGAGGGGCGCCCAATTCACGTGGTCCCAATCTGGCAATACTTCGAGAGCGAGTAGATTGGACAGATTCTTAGTGGACTTAGGGTGGGAATCCCATTTCCCGAATTCTATTCAGTCAGCCCTTCCTAGACCCATCTCTGATCATCGTCCTATTCTGTTAGAATCAGGGTGCCTGACAGGGGGGCCAAGTCCGTTTCGCTTCGAGAATATGTGGCTAGAGGATGAGAGGTTTAAGGTATTAGTAGCTGAAGTGTGGTCAAACCAGCTCGGAAGGGGTTCGGCCAGCACAAGGTTCGGACTGAAGCTAAAGGTCCTCAAAGCCAGGCTGAAAATCTGGAATAAAGAGGTGTTCGGGAACGTGCAGAATCGGTTATCTCAACTTATAAGGGAGATTGATGAGTTGGATGGCAGAGCCGACGCTAACAATTTGACTTAAAGAGATCTTCGAACCAGGGAGTCAAAGCGGATGAAGTATGTCTCGCTGTTAAAGATGGAAGAAATAAGTTGGAAACAAAAATCAAGAATCAAATGGCTAAAAGAGGGGGATCGAAACACAAAATTCTTCCATAGAATGACGAACTTCCACAGGAAAAAGAATTACATATCCAAGTTGCAGGTGGAAGGGTGTTGGAAGGAGTCAAGGGGAGAGATTGCTGAGAGCTTCACGTCATATTACATGGATCTGTTTCGTGAATCTGAAGATTGGCGTCCCCGTTTGGATAATTTACCTTTTGATATTTTGTCGCCATCCCAAAGGGAAACTCTAGAAGCCCCTTTTGCGGCAGAGGAGGTGCTTCGAGTTCTTGGGAGTCTAGCAGGGGATAAGGCACCTGGGCCGGACGGATTCACAGTTGAATTTTATAGGTCTTGTTGGGAGATAGTGGGTGGTGATTTTATGGAGGTGATGAGGGAGTTTTTTAATCAGGGCCGTTTTGACAAAGTGCTTAATAACACTTTCCTTGTATTGATCCCAAAGAAGGAGGGTGCACTGGATCTCAGAGATTTTCGTCCCATTAGTTTGGTCAGCAGTATGTACAAAATTTTATCCAAGGTTTTGGCCTCTCGTGTTAAGATGGTCATGTCATCCATCATCTCTCCATATCAGGGTGCGTTTGTCGGAGGTCGCCAAATAACTGATGGAATTTTGATAGCAAATGAATGTATTGATGCCAGGACCAAATCTAAAATCACGGGACTCCTTTGCAAGGTGGATATGGAAAAGGCGTATGATCACGTCAATTGGGATTTTCTTGATTATGTGCTAGGGCGGATGGGTTTCGGGTCTAGGTGGAGACATTGGATGCGGGAGTGTCTGTCATCCGTATCTTTCTCCATTTTGCTCAACGGAAGCCTGGTGGGCTATTTTCCAAGTTCTAGGGGCCTAAGGCAGGGAGATCCCCTTTCTCCATTCCTTTTTGTGATAGTCTCGGAGGCTTTGAGCAGGATGCTTTCTAGAGCGGAGGGGAGAGTGTTCGAGGGCTTTCCGATTGGTCCCAATGGGCTACGTATTTCTCACCTTCAGTTTGCTGATGATACATTAATTTTCTGTCGGGCCCAGAGCGGAGATCTTCTCCATCTCCGATGCATCCTTCGGTGTTTCGAAGCGGTGTCCGGGCTTCGAGTAAATTTGGGCAAGTCTGAGATCGTAAGCATAGGGGTGGTCACCGACTTAGAGAGACTAGCAATATGCATGAGTTGTTCGGTGGGTTCTCTCCCATCTGTGTATTTAGGTACCCCATTGGGGGCGAAGTACAAAGATACTGAGGTGTGGGCCCCTGTCTTAGATCGAGTTACCAAACGTTTAGCTGAGTGGAAATCTTCTTGCCTTTCAAAGGGAGGGAAACTGACCCTTATCCGTAGCACCCTAAGTAGTTTGCCTACTTATTTTATGTCGGCCCTGACAATCCCACACTCAGTTGCTGAACAGATAGAAAGGATCCAGCGGGAATTCCTGTGGAGAGGTCATGTGGACAAATTTAAGTATCATCTAGTGCCATGGAGTAAATGTTGCAGATCCAAAGAGAGCGGATGTTTGAATCTTAAATCTTTAGTGCAAGTCAACAAGACATTGTTAGGAAAATGGGTTTGGCGATTCGGGGAGGAAAGAGAGTTTATGGCGTGCAGTGATCATAGCCAAATATGGGGCATCTTCGTGCTGGACACCGAGAGAGGTGAAGGGCTCCCATGGCCAGGGTCTATGGAAGGGCATCATGGCCAATGCCAAATTAGTGGTACCGTACTCGCGTTTCAGAGTTGGACAAGGGTTTGAGGTTAGGTTTTGGTTAGACGTGTGGTGTGGGAATTCTCGGTTAAAGGACGACTTTGGTAATCTGTTCATGTTAGCGTCCGATAAGAAGGCATTATTTGGTGATTCTTTCGAGAGGACAGGGGAGGGAGTCGTTTGGTGTCTGAGTTTGCGTCGGGATTTAAATGATTGGGAAATAGAGGACATGACCCGTCTTTTGGAGAGGGTTGAATCGGTTTCCCCTAGTGCAGATCATAGGGACATCCGGATATGGTTGCGAGGCAACTTTGGTTGGTTTTCAGTTAGAGCCCTTTATCAGTCTTTGTATCTTGCTCCCTCTAGGAGGTTTCCTCATAGGATTGTGTGGAATCCCGGTATTCCCTCTAAGGTCTCTTTCTTCTTATGGAATGCAACCCTGGATAAAATTCTAACATGTGATCATTTACAGAGTAGAGGATGGCGAATGGCTAATCGATGGCTTTTGTGCTTCCAAGCAGAAGAGTCTGTTGATCACCTTTTGTTGCACTGTCCTATTGTGTTCGGGATATAGGGTTTTTTTCTCTCCCGCGTGGGGGTACACTGGGTCTTTCCCTCCTCCTTTCTTAACTTCTTATCTTGTTGGCCGATGATGACAGGTGATGGGGCAAGGGGAGCGATTTGGGCAGTGCTACCGGGGGCGATTTCATGGATGGTTTGGAAGGAGAGGAATAACAGGGTCTTTGAGAATTCATCCTCTCCCGTGTCACGTCTCTGTGAGCGGATACGTATGGTGGTGTTGGAGTGGGCGGGATTATATTTCGATGTGGAAGCTATGAGGGAGTTGTTAAGTTGATGTAAGTGGGTTGAGAGTTCGGGCTACTCTTGATTGAGTTTACGCATGTGTAAACTCTTCTTTGGCTTTGCCCGCTCTACTCTTCTTTGTATTTCCTTATCCTCTTTTAATAAATTTTTCTTTACCAATCAAAAAAAAAATAAAAAATCAGAGACGGTTAGCTATTGAGTCCAAATTTTTCGAGTTTCAAGCTAGCGAGCAACAGGACGGTGTGAACATTAAGATAACGGAGAAAGGTTGGTATGGAGGTCTCAATATTCTTTGGTTGCTGGAAGAGGCGATAGGTTGGCTGGAGCATTTTTTGGGAGAATGTTTTGAATGGAAACAAGGGTACCTGTTCTGGAAGTTTCGAGGGAGGTGTGCCACTCTAATAGGGGATAGTAAAGAAAATAATAGAGGGGAGTTCCTTGTGCTTTTGTCCATCCTAAGGTTCGAAAAAAGGGTTTCGGCCACCGTAACGGTATCAGCCGAAACCGTTACGGTACACCGTTACGGTACCGTATTGGACGTTATGCTATTTCCCCCCCTTTTTGCTTTTAAAAAATCAAAAAAATTCCAATAAATAGAAAAAAATAATAAAAATGCAGTAAATGAGTAAAAACATACTTTTAAAGCCAATATGAAGCTCAAAATGTAAAAATAATGAAATTAGATGGGTCGAGAGTCTCGAGACTCCAGATACTGATAGGTAGGTACAAATATACAATGATATATATAGATACAGTCATAACTCATAACTCATACACATCTGCTAAGCCTAAGTGCTAAAGCCACATAGAATTACAAGCTGACTCATCATCATCATTTCTATTTGGTTGAATGTAAGGGTGGTGGTAGAGACTTTCATAGTATTGGGCTTGGGCTTGGGCTTGAGCATAGTCGTATGGGAATCCGCTGAAAAGATCCTGTGACCGATAGTAATGTTGGCCCTGCTGGGGATATGTGGGAGGGTATCCATAACCATAAGCTCCATACTGATACTGGGGAAACAAACCATACCCTTCCATATAGTCCGAAGAAGTCGAATATTGTTCAGCCTCAGGTTCCTGAACCTCTCTCCCCCTACTTGCATTAGGACTCCCTTGAATCTCAGCTCCAGTCCAATCAACATCTTGCCCCTGATCAGCATCTACATCATAAATAACTGTTGTAGACCAATATAGATGTTTTCGCTTCTTCATTAATTTCTTCCCAGCTGCCTTATAAGCAACTTCATTATCGATGATTATTTGAATTATGTATTTCTCACCGACTTCTTCAACAACTTTATCCATCATTTGAAATAAGAACATATGGTCTTTTACTTGTCCAGACACATCCACCGACTTGTGGAATATAGTACCTTGTCCATTGTATACCATAAAATTCACAATTGATTTTCGAGTAGGGCCACTTCATCCATCACACATCAGAGTGCACCCATATTCCTCCCAAGATCTCTGAAACTTCTGAATATAAAGTCTCAAGTCTTGAACTTTTTCATCCAAATATCTTCCCCCAATCTCGTAAGAACTAGGTCCTTTAACCCCTGGACCTGCCGTTGCTATAGCATCTATCACAGTATGGAAGTAAGGGGAGGTCGCCGCATTAGGAGGGATGCGATTCCAATGGAAAAATTGTGCAATTGCCTTGCCCACTTTTGCCCTTATCCCCTTATCGAAACTGGACTTCACACTAGGCTGAGTGGCAGTCTCGGGTCGCATCAAGAAAGGGTCAATAGAACCTCGACCACCCCTTCCTCTAACACCACGCGAACTCTCACCAGGTACTTGTGAGCTTGAAGGCCTAGGTAAATGTGATGGACGACTTGCTGGTGGCTACTGTGATGATGATGACCCTCCAGAATCAAAACTTCTCCCAGTAGCAACAGTAAATCGTTGACTAGCCTCATCTGAGTGAAAGCTATCCATGCTGGTCCTCAAACCCGCCTCAAAAATAGCTTCATCATCAAGTGCCTGTTCCGCTATGTCAATATCTTCTTCTTCATCATCTGAACCTCTGTCCATGTTAGCTATTCTCTCAGCAATTTTTCTTTTCTGAGCTTTAGCTGCTTGAGCATCCTTCAAATGATCTTTCATCATAATACGAATCTCTTTCGGAACTGCAGTACACCCTGCTTTGGAGAAAACCTATCAGGTATCCAATATCATTATTGGGGACTTTCCTCTGATTTCTTACTCTATCCAATTTGTCCCTCCAAGTTTGTTTTGTTTTTGAGTTGGGTTTGTTATTGGTTGGGCCCTACTTTGCGATTGGTGTAATCCAGTGTTTTAAAAGGCGTGAGAGGTAAGCCTCAAGGCTCGCCTTGAGGCGAGGCTTAAAGAAAACGCTTTGAGGCTTAACCTTATGGCTTAAATCTCATGAGGTTTTCTCAAACTGTGACTCGCTTTATGTTTGAGGCATGAGCCTCATACATTAATCAAAACTAGGGTTCCACCCACATAATTGAGATTTGAATATTAAATATTTGTTAAGGCATGTGCCTCATAGGCTCGTACATTAATAAAAAATAGAGTTCTAGCCACATAACTAAGAATTAAACATTAAATTATAAGGCGTGTCTCATAATTTCTTTTATCAATATAAAATTTTTATTTTTTTTCTTTTTTCATTTTGTTATAGTCTAAATTAATACTTAATTTGTTATATCTAACATATTGAGGCTTTTTAAAAGCTTGTTGAATATATGTGACTCTAATTTTCATAGCAGACATTGCAACGACTTGAAGTCATTGTCTAACATATATAGTAGATGACTACTTTGTAATTGTTTATTCGAATCCAAAATCAATCACATGATGACATTATCCATCTTTTAATATGTATATGAACAAAATAATAAATTTAAAATTTAGCTTTTCTTGCCTCTTAATTTATATATATTACATCTTTGTGAGTGCGCACACACACTCACATATATATGTATGTATTACCTTTACTTAATAATTTTGAACCTTTTTGTAATATTCTCATTTATTTGTTAAAATGGGGTAGTATAAGGCTTTCTTGTGAAGCTTAAGCCTCACGCCTCGAGTGGTCCCAATGCCACACTCTACGCCTCAACATCGTAAAACATTGGTGTAATCACGTTTCCCTATGTCTTAGCAGCTTATCTTGTTCTCTGTTCATTTTGGATTACCTTCCTGTTTTTCATTTTTTCTTTTAGGGGGCAAATTATTGTCTACTATTTGCATCTTGGTTTGGTTTATGTGTGTCTGATGTATTTGTTTAGTGACAGCTATATTAGTATCTAATAGTTAGGCCATGTTGCTAAGCTAAATAAAAATAATTCACCAATTTCCTTTAGAACAAATATGGGTTATTATTTTCATGTTTGCCTGATCTAGTTTTTAAGTAATTGATTGAGGAACCACTCTGTTTGACCATTGAAGTTCTGTACAATAATAATGGGACTGTGGTGAGATATGTGTTCATTAGCCTTTGTAATGAAATGGGCTTTGGAATTGGATATGTATTCTTTTGATAGATAACTATAAGGATATACTTTTACTAAATTCTCTACATGTGAGGAAGTTAGAGTTTATGCCATTGTTTATCATTGTTATTCTTGCACTGAAATTTATTTTGTTGTTGTCAAATCTTTCAGCTTCTTTAGGAAACACATCCGGGATTTCTAGAAGAGAGTTCTTTGCTTTCAGGTAACTGGTTTTCTGTAGCATGTCATTCACAAAGATGACTTTGTATGTATCTGTTGCTTACATTAGTAATTATGGAGATTATATTACAGGCTTCATAAGCTGTCTAGATGATTTTTTTTTCCGTGCTCATTTTCTTTTTCATGTTGTCAGAGGTAGTTTGGTAAATAGCATTTCAAATTTATTTTTTATAACAAAATGATTAAAGAAATCTGTACTCATTTGATAATTAAAGTCATTGCTACCATGACCATGTTGGAGATGAGCATTAGAAGACCTAATACTGCAGTAAATGTCTTAAACTGAAGGCATGCAGTGGCTTGTTCATGTTTCTTAGGGTCTGCTTGGATAAACTTCTCTGAGAAGGGGACTTCCCATGAGAACTTTTAAAAAAGTGACTTTCATAAGAAGTCTACAAAAGTCGATCTAAAGAAAAAATGACGTTTGGTTTGCACAAGTAAAAAGTAACTTCTTAAAATCAGTAGTCAAAATTTGTGTTTGGTTTATACTCATAAGAAGTAACTTTTGCTTTTTTAATAGGAGAGAGAACTCGTTCCACATTTTTCTGTCAACTTCCTACGGAAGTCAAATATCGACTTCCCACGGAAGTAACCTTGGGCCAGCTTTTTGGGGAAGTCATTTTTTGAACTTTTATTGACTTTTGACTTCCAAGAGAAGTCAAAGGTTACGCAAATAACCAAATGTGTTTTTCCCAACTTTTGACTTTTTAGAGTCAAAAGTCGGTAAAAGCCAGTTCCGAAGTTTATCCAAACACTACCTTACTTTCTTATGATTTACTTCCTAGTCAAGTATGATTGCTGCGTGATATGATCATTGTATTCCTATTCAATGGAGAACATATGCTGGTCATTGAAATACTCTCACTCAACTAAAAGATGACTACTGCATTTTGACCATATGACCTAGGATAAACATGTGTTTGGTTCTTGGATGGTGAAGTTACATGTTCTTGGGAGCATAGTTACAAAGTTCTCCGATTTTTTTTAAACGTTCTGAATAATACTAGACTTTTTTGTCGAACAATTAATTCATGAAGTATTCAGGACTTTTGGAAAAAAAATAGCGATTTTTTTTTAAAATCGTGAATTAAACCCAAATTATTCACAACTTGTTGAAGAAGTCCCAAATAAATATCTAATATATGAAATATATTTGTTTATAATTTTTATAATTAGTAATCTTATTTTATATTTTTTCATATCTTGCCTGACATTTTCTCGATTTATTTATAAATTTTCCAAACTTTTCCTGAGACGAATAATTTCTGAACCCCTATTTGGTAACTATGCTTGGGAGCATTGTGGTCTTTCCAAATGATTTTAGGAACGGAAATGGAAGGGATACTAAAAGTTCCGTTGCAAATCCATTTCCACAACTTCTTTAACTTGGAGCTATAATAATGGATAAGGTTGCTGTGACGCCCCGAACCCGCGCCCGGGAAATCAAGTTCCAAAACGCGTGCTCGTTCGTCATAACCACGCATGCGGAAGACTTTACCAGCGAAAATGCGGGGATTTTTCAACTTTTCTGATGAGCTTACATAAGCAATAACAACTGGTCATCACAATAACCCATCATAAGCAAATACGTTACCTCACTGGCTACAATAGCCGTTACTTTTGGCGCCACAACTGCGCCGGTACACTTTAAGAATCCATCAAGTATAACTCCTTGCCAATCGGCAACTGCTTTCAAATCTGAAGACATAAAATAAGAGTGAGCTATAGAGCCCAATAACATCCACAATCCATCTAGGCTATTTTTCACCTAGTAACAATCATCATCATCAATAACGATATAGTGTTGCAATACAATTCTCATATTATAATAATATATAATATCGTAATCCGTGACCCAAGGTCACTCAGGGCTATTTCACCCTATTTCGAGGTTCCGAACCTCAATTTCCAAGTTCATCCAATCATCGTTTACACCACTAGGTTACTCTTCTAGACAATCGCTCACACTTTATCCTTGAGTCCACAGACTCAATCAACTGGCCTTCGCCCATATTCAACCTGAGTCCGTAGACTCAATATCGAAGTTAGAGTCTGTAGACTCGCTATCCATTGTCAAATCCGTTAACATTAATTTTGTTACCATGGCGTCCCATACCCCTATGATAACTATTGAGATCAAACCGGGCTTACACCCAATGAAATCAAACCTTGAGTCCTTAGACTCCGTACAACTTTGAGTCCTTAGACTCCGTACAACCTTGAGTCTATAGACTCTGTACAACCTTGAGTCCATAGACTCGATACATAATCCGGGCCTTCACCCGCTAGAACCAACACAATCGTCTGATCTCAGCCACGGTGAGGAACTCTAGCCTCACGGCATCTCTATTAGACAACACAACCATCTGACTCATCTACGGTGGAGAATTCTATCCTCACGACATATCTATCAGATCACAGACAACACAACCATCTCACTCAGCCACGGTGGGGACCTCTATCCTCACGACATATCTATCAGATAACACAACTATCTGATTCAGCCATGGTACAGACGACATATCTATCAGAGGCATCACAACCTACTGACTCAGCCTCGGTACGGCATATTTATCAGATAACACAATCATCTGACTCAGTCACGGTACGGACGGCATATCTATCAGAGGCATCACAACCTACTGACTCAGCCTCGGTACGACATATCTATCAGATAACACAACCATCTGACTCAGCCACGGTACGGACGGTATATCTATCAGAGGCATCACAACCTACTGACTCAGCCTCGGTACAGCATATCTATCAGATAATACAACCATCTGACTCAGCCATGGTACGGACGACATATCTATCAGAGACATCACAACCTACTAACTCAGCCTCGGTACTGCATATCTATCAGATAACACAACCATCTGACTCAGCCACGGTACGGACGGTATATCTATCAGAGGCATTACAACCTATTGACTCAGCCTCGGTACGACATATTTATCAGATAACACAACCATCTGACTCAGCCACGGTACGGACGACATATCTATCAGAGGCATCACAACCTACTGACTCAGCCTCGGTACGACATATCTATCAGATAACACAACCATTTGACTCAGTGGAGACCTCTATCCTCACGGCATATCTATCAGATAACACAACCATCTGACTCAGCCACGGTACGGACGACATATCTATCAGAGACATCACAACCTACTGACTCAGCCTCGGTACAGCATATCTATCAGATAACATAGCAATCTGTTTTCCTCTGACCTAGTCAAAGAGGATCTATGGATATCAAATCCACCCACTCCCGACTATCAGTCATGGAGGATTATACTTTAACCCCGGTTAGGTTTTGTAATCACAGGTTAACCCCAGTTAATCCAAGCCTCGCTTGGTTAACTGAAATACTTGGGCCTCGCGCCCGTGAACCAAATCCGGTAACATACCGTCCCATTAGGGAACACTTCCAGGCTAATGGATGTGTCCATAGCCTTATACGACTTGCAAAACAACTTTTCAACACCCCAGGGTGACGATACAATTTACCCGGGACCCGATCTGGGCTCCCCGAAGGTCCACACAAAATCATAACATCACATAGGGGTTTCCGACCCTTTTTCTATCCACGCCTTTTACATAGTGAGTCTAAATCCGGGGTTTTAAGACCCGAGACCGAGGGCTACACCTCTCTACTCATTTTCCACGCACAAACACCTTCCCATAACACATCCACGGGGTCTCAGACCTTTTTCCATCAACGCACATACATTCCACATAAATAATATAGCAAATAACAGGGAAAAGAGAAGAGATGGAAGAGGTTTTTATCTCTTTCACGTACTTCGAGGCATCTAGGGCCGAAACGGACAACGCCAACCTGCTCGGGAGGACGATCAACCCCAAGGTGAAGCTCCTCGCTTTCAAACCTTCACTTTCTCTTTCTAGATTTATCAATTTCTCTCTCTACACGTTGATCGAGGCACCAGAAAAGAAAATATACATCGCCAACGCGTCGGGGACGCCGAAAAACCCCAAGGTGGACTCCCCTTTCTTTCTCTCTTCTTTTCTCTCTCCTCTTTCTCTCTCCTCACTTTCTCTCTCTAAAACCCACAGACAGCAGAATGAGTTTGCTGTTTTTGCATGAACATAAATGAGGGGCTGCCCCCCCTTTATATAGGCATTAAAGGGGGTTTAGATCATGTGCAATAGTAGCACATAACCATTGGTGTGGAAAAGTGTGGTGGACTAAGTCAACTACTTTGACTGGTTTGACTGGATTTTTTCATTTTTCACGCATATATCCTTTGAAACCCTACTATATAACGCCTGATAGTGATAAAATTTCAGGTGACCGAACTTGGTGCAGTTCGACACCTACTGTAAAAATTTCGGGGAAAAATACTGAGTTTTGACAACTGCACTTTAGTCCGGAAGAAAAGTGCAAAACCCACTAATTTTCTGATTACGGACGCAAAACAGGTCGCTGTTTCTTCGTCTGAGATAACTAATTGCTGAGACGACAAACATTAGTCCCCACGACCGATCGACATGCATTAGTACCAGCCGCACAGGTTTCTATTAGGATCTCCAACAGATATTTGGTCCCACTTAATTTCTGGAAATCTATAAATTTCTCAGTTTTTTCAATTTTATCACACATAATGGCCCCGCGGTCCTGCGAAATGATACTTGACGGAACCGATACAATAGGGGTGTGTCCCGACAGTCGACTGACACACTATGTATGATTTTCGCAAAAAGATACTGAGATTTCCTCGGTGCACTTCAATCCTAAGCAAAACCCACTTTTTATTTATTTAACAAACACTTAAGTATTTAACCCCCCAATTAAGAACCAACAAACACATAATTTTATTATTTAAAATTTTGGGGCGTTACAGTTGCAACTCAGGTTGGTTGGGTAGGTTAGGTTGGGAGTCAACAAGCTCGAGCTAAGCTCAAGCCAAATTTGAGTGTGTTCAAACCGAGCTCAAGCTAGGGTAAGCTCGGCTCGAATACAGCCCTATTTGGGACCTCATCAACAACAAAGATGTGATTTTTGTGGAAGCTGATTTTCAGCCCTGAGACTGCCTCAAAGCATCGAAGTTGATACTTTATATGGATCAGCCTAGACGAAGCCCTATATGACAGTATCGTCAACGAATTGAAGATGAGAGATAGGGAGGCTTGTCCTCCTAATGTCAAAGCCCTCCAAACGGATTCCGAATTTCCGACAATCCACTAATCATCCTATTGAGGGCCTCAGTGCGGTATGAATAAAAAAGGGGGAAAGTGGATCACTTTGGCGTAGACCTCTAGAGATCGTAAAGTACCCTGCACGGAACCCATTAATGAGTACAAAGAATGTGAGTTTTTGGCATGAGGAGTTGAGGTTTCCTAACTACATCTTCTTTGCTATTTTTCTCTTAGTGGGGGCCCATATTTGTGGTTATCTTTGTGTCCTTTCTTTCCTGTTATGGGTTTACTTGTAAACTCTTTTTGCTGTTCTGTTTATACTTTTTCTTTATATATATATATATATAAAGAATGCGACAAAAGAATGATAACTCTTCATTCAGATTGCCATTGGACTCTGAATCCCATTCTTCTCATATGGTCTAAAGATTGCCCTGTTAACATGATCATTGGCCTTTTCCATGTCAATTTTGCGTAGGATGCCCCCATTCACCTTTCTTTAACCTGTCATTGATGATTAAAACCCCATCTGGGATTTGCTTGCCTCCCACAAAAGCACCTGTGGGTGGATATGAGGATATCGGACCTCATTACCACCTTGAGTCTGGATGCCAAACGTGGAAATGATTTTGTACACTCCTAATCAGACATATGGGTCTGAAGTCTTTGATATCTGAATGATGGGACATGGAATCGACCCATGTTGGAGTTCCTCTTACCTCCAGATGCGGTGGAGGCCATTTGCAAAATTCCAATCAGTGTGCTGTACAGGCCTGACAGTCTAGTTTGGCATTACTCGAGTTCCGGAATCTTCAAAGTGAGTTCAGCTCATCACTTGGTAAAGCAGATCTTCAAAGCCAGGAAAGCGGGTCGAGCCGCGCTTCTCAAGATATGGGTGCCCCCTCTTGGAAGGCAATCTGGAAAATCTCGGTGGTTCCTAAGATTCAGAATTTCCTATGGCACCTTTGCTATAACGCCATTCCAGTAGCAGACAACCTAAGGAGGAAAATGGAGGTGGATGCATGCTGCCCCTTGTGTCGTGAAGGGATTGAATCCATTTCCTATCTTTTTTAAGGTGCCCTTTCGCGCGCAGCATATGGTTTGGTTCGCAGCTCTCCTTGATTATCCATCGCATCAATGTTTGTTAGCTATCCTTATTTTGCTGTTACACTTTCAAGTATTTGGAAGCATAGGAATGATGTGTGCTTTAATGCTGCAAGAATTGATCCTGTAGCCACAATCCGCAAGGTGGAAGAGTTGCCAGCCGAAGCATTTGCAGTTGGGGGGCAGCGGGAGCCAGTTGCGGACCAGCCAGGGTCCGAGCTGACAAAGTGGAAACCTCCTCCACTAGGGTGGTGGAAGATCAACGTGGATGTGGCAGCAATTGTGATCTCTCAGTGGTGGAGGCAGGAGCAGTGGCGCGAGATAACCAAGGCCTGTTTCTGTGGTCTTTTTGTAAACCTCTGGATGGAGGCTCGAGTAGGGTAGTGGAAGCGGAGGCTATCCGAATGGGCTTTTTGGAAGTGGCCCACCGGGGATGGCCCTTGGTGATTTTGGAGACCGATTCGAAGGAATTGTTCGATATCCTCAACAGTTTGTCGCCTCATATTCCGTGGGAAATCAGTGCAATTGTGGCAGATGTTCAGTTCCTTTGGCGGAGATGTCCATTTGTAATAGTCCAGTGGGTTGGGCGTCAAGCAAATGTAGTAGTTCACATTGCCGCTCAGTATGCTCTAAGCATTAGTATATCTCTGCGTTCTGGGCCTTCATTCTTCAAGAAGTGCTAACTGTATTCCCTTGGACAGCCTTTTCCGTGATTAATTTTGTAATACATAGTCTCTGTTTACCAAAAAAGTCTTTGATATCTTGGGCCCTGACACAATGGGAATGAGGGTGACAAATGTGCTCTTTTGGTTACATTCACACTAATTTCTGGTCATCTTCATTTACTCTTTGAAAGAGATAATTGCAGCAGCCCTTCCGAAGCCAGGTCTAATAGTGCCCCAAAAGAGAGTTGAGCTCTATCGAACACAACTTCTGATCTGTTTTCATATTATTTTTTCTTTCTTCTTATTTTCTTTAATTTTAATTCTTTGATTTCTTTTGGATGCCACTAGAGTTGTACGCTAGATTCAGCTTGCATTCTTGTTCACCATCTTGGCTCATCATTGACGAGCTCAGAAATTTGATCTCGTATTCTCTCTAGGATTACTCTCTCTTTCATAATCTCAGCAAAATAATGGAGAGCGGTCAAAATTATATGTTGTTTCACTCAAACCCTAGACCTACCCTGAGAAACAACAGCAGAAGATGGCAGAGGTGGAGTCATACCAGATTCCAATCCGGTTTCTAGTACAATTATCGGATTGACTAGGATCCTAGGTATTCATATCCAACAAATTCCGGATCGAATCCAGATTTATTTCATATGTTATCAAATAGAACTTAATCCGAGCTTGAGTTCGATCCATTCGATAGCCCTAGCGGAATCCTTAAACATAAGGCGACCCTCAAGACGTGAGGCATGCGCCTCATTTGAGCCTCACACTTTGAGGCATGTGCCTCAAGAGATTGGAGCCTTTAAGGTTGAGCCTCAAAGCATTTTGCTTGGGACACACCTTTAAAATGCTGGACAATAGTGCAATGGTTGAAGTTGAGCATTACATTTATTTTATGTCTGTATGTTTGTTTTTGTGTAATATATCATTCTCATTTTTTCAGAATCATTCTTGTGATAGCTTCTATGCAGGAATATGGACGCATTGGAACTTTTATTCTACAACCCATTCCCCTATTCTACTCTAATCCGATTTCTTCAATGCCCTATATTGAGTAACCGACTGCTTTGTGAATTTTGTGTTCCATAACTTCATTATGATTATAGTTTTGTACTGAGGAATACTGTGTTATGATTTTTCTAGGTAATTCGATGGGGTTGTTTACCTATAAAAATTCTTACCCTTTTTAACCCATTTATTTATGAATCACTCTAGCTAGGATGGTGAAGGTGTGCCCATCAATAGGAGGTTCTGAGTTCAATTCCCCGAGAGGGGACTCCCTATGGATTGGTAGAAGTTATCCTTGGGTGATGTGGCAGGAGGGCCCACTCACCGCACTTAACAGTAACAACTAACCGTAGATAAATGGGTCATAGTGGGCAACTCAAGAAAACATGTAATGAAACCATGCTACCCTTCAGTTTCATGGGCATGGAGAGATGTTTGTATTTAGCAATGGGCCAAACAAAACAGGTCCTTGTATTATGTTTGGGGAAGCGTGTTTCAAGGAGAACATGTGAGGATGTTTCAGTTGCATACGAAAAGTTTTACGTTTTATTGTTGCTTTAGCAAATGCCTGCTGTATGTGTGTTTTCTTTTGTTATATGCTGTCTTGTGTGAACTGCTTGTTACTGGAAACTGTAATATTTGTATTGTTGTTTTACAAAAAGTGATGCCTGCGGCTGCTGAGTGAATCCCTGTATGCAAGGTTCCATGACCTTGCCATGGAGTGGAACATAAGACAATGTGGATAGGGTGGAAGAAACATATGGAAAGTGTATTCATATTTTAGCAGATGATCAGCTTTTTAGTGCATTTTCGACCTGAGCTCTCTGTCATGGCCTTGGTTTCTCCGTGACATCTTGTATCTAATTCAATATTTTTCCAATGATTTTTAGGTTTAGTTTGGATATGGCAAAAGGTAGCAGGGGCCGGCGTAGGATTGCTTTCCGAAAGTACAGGCCAACTCCGTACCCACTGTCATCATGCCATCGGGAGGTTTCGGAGAAGGATGTGCACCAGAAGGAATGCTCCAAAGTGGCGGAGAAGAAAGACTGGGAAGATGCAACCTGCTCGGTTTGCATGGAGTTTCCTCATCACGCGGTTCTTCTCCTCTGTTCCTCTCACGACAAGGGCTGTCGTTCCTACATGTGTGGTACTAGCTATCGCTATTCCAACTGCCTTGACCAGTACAAGAAAGCCTACACAAAAGTAACCGCACCCAACCATGGGCAGTCATGGCATGGGTTGACGGATAATTCAGGTGTTGGTTCAGATTCTAGTTGGCCTAGTGAGAAATGCGAGGTGACGGAGCTTGCGTGCCCCCTATGCCGAGGCCAAGTGAAAGGGTGGACTGTGGTCGAACCTGCACGCGAGTATCTCAACTCCAAGAAGCGAAGCTGCATGCAGGATGACTGCTCATTTGTTGGAACATACAAAGAACTAAGGAAACATGTAAGGGCAGAGCACCCGTCAGCACGACCACGTGAAGTGGATCCTATACTTGAACAGAAATGGAGAACGCTTGAGCGTGAGAGAGAGCGTGACGATGTGATTAGCACAGTAAGGTCATCAATGCCGGGGGCAATGGTCCTAGGAGATTACGTGATAGAGGGCAACTATCATGGCTTTGATACAGATGATGATGAGGGGGATGCTGTTGACGAGGATGGGGATTATGAGATGGGCTTCAATGACAATTGGCTCGATGTCTTTTTCGTATTGCAAGCTTTTGGGCCAGATGGTAATAGACGCCTGAGGAGGCCTGAGAGAGGCCACCACCACTCATTTGATGAGAGTGGTGGTGTTGGAATCCGTCACACTGCAGTGGCGGGTGGTGCAGCTGCGTCGGGACGAGATGATGATGGCCATATGGGCCCACTTGACCTCCACCAAGGAAGAGTGATGTTGGGAAGGTCGGGGAGGAGGCGGAGGCGCAGAGGTCGGCGAATAGAGGGGATCTGAGGTGGACAAAAGAAAGGGTGGGGGGAGGCTGTGTAGGTTTTTAGTTTTTAGGGAAAGGCATTTAATTGTCCTGTCCCTCACAGTTGCATTGGATTTGCCTCTCATTTATTTGTGTATGTGGAATGGGCCTGTGATAATGACTGGTAAAATTATTTAAAAAAAAAGGAAAAAAAAAGTGATTGGTATATAGATTTTTTCCTTTTTGTAATTACCTGTTTTCTGTGTCTTTTCTCATCTTTAATTCTATCCCATGTGAGATTTTTCATGCTTTAATCGTCCCCATTATTCAGTGCTGACAGTTCAACTTCAACCACGTGTTGTTTCCTTTGAATGTCTAGTAGAAGGAATTGAGGATATAACAAAAGGATTTCCTTTAATTTTGAGTTGTCCTACGCTCATCCAGAGGAACACGCAAGTGGGTTTAGGTCACTGTTGGATTGGAGACCCTCCATATGAAATACTCTGCAAAAACAGCTATCCTTTGTCTACCATGTCTGTCAAATCCCAGAATTGTTCTAACACATAGGGGATTGATATTCAAATGAAAAAGTTCAATAAACCTGTGGATATTTCCCTGCACTCATTCAGTTCGTCTAGGGAGTAGGATGACTGGTGCTGATCCTTCATCTTCTATATCCGTCCCGTCACATTCTTCTATTGGGCCATTTGAGTTTTATCATTGTTCGTTCACCCAAGTCTGCCCCGGAAACTTTTTACAGGATCTATTGGTTGAGACTAGAGACTCCATCATCCTCCACTGCTATCTACAATCTTCAAGCCATGGAGGTGGGGAAGGCCACTTAGATTCAGTGAAATGATGCCTAAAACTAGCATTACTATCAATGTTCTTTGTACAAAATCTATACAGATTAATTCTAAGTAGAGTTCAATCGCATCCACAATTCAACTTATGTTCCTGTCAACCCTAATTAACCGTGGTTAAGATTCACTAACCCTAAGGGTTCAACAATTTACCCTTGATTTTTAGAAAAAAAAAATATTAATCCTAAGGGTTAAAAATTCTTAACTAGAGTTCAATTTTTTTAAAAATATATTTTTTCTCAAAACAAAAGTTAGATTATTGAACCTAACCACGGTTAATAGGGACACGTTGACTTGTAGGTGCGAGTTGAACTCTCCCCGAATTCAATTTTGCGGTTTGTTGTGATTCGATCTCAAGCCGTGTTGGGGAAGATGACCCGTTTACTGAGATAAGATTCGAAATTCTCTCAAGCTGTAAGGAGTCTGGTTATGTTCTTGAGGTCACCACGTGTCCCTATTGATACCCCTTTTCACCCCACTCTTGAGGTTCATCCACTTATCATTGGATTTTAGAAAAAGTATTGAAATTTTTTAAACTCAAGGAGTTCATGAAATTTAACCAGTTTTTTTTTGGGTGGTGTTAGGCGCACCCCAAATTTTACTGATCTACACCAACTTAAAAAATCTCTAATTAAATACCTAGAAAAATGATAAAAAGACCAAAAGGTCCTCTTCTCCTTCTATTTCTTCCTACGATCTCGTTGCAACCAAAAAGAGAGAGAAACAGGAAATGGTTTTGCAAATTTACAGGTATAACAAAAGCATTAAAATTGCCCCAACGCACATTCCTCTGTTATAGGTTTTTTCTTTGTGGACTCAAGGGACTGGATACAATCCCTCATTCAGTAACCACCCAAATGGCACTCCATGTGGCTGTTCTTCTCATTCTTCTCACCCATTGTATAAATCAACCTTCTTCTGAACTACAAGAAATCCCTGATCTCTCTGCACTTGGAATACATATCAATAAGACTCATCAATACTAAACTTTCAGATTCTCCATTACATCTATATAAAATTAATGGAAAATCAAATAATGATTGTGGACATGGACTTATTGAAGGGCTCCCTCCTCAATCATATTTGCTGAATCAATCTCTAGGGTTTTTGATCTATGAATTTGTCCTTAGAATTTCCTATGGTTGTATTTCTAGGAAGAAACGAGAAAAGTGCAGTTCTCCCAATCCAACAATTGTCTTTGGACGGAGAGAGAAGGAGGGCAGAGGAGTTGTAGAGTGAGAGGGGGGAGTTGCAGGTTTTTTTCTACCAAAGAAGATAAGCAGTATGTCGTAAGAGATGAGGGTTTTTTTGACATTTTATTTTATTTTTATTGTTTAACTGGAAATTTTTAAAGATTTGGTGTATTTCAGTAAAAGTTGGTGTGCGTGTAGCGCCACCCTTTTTTTTTTATATAAATTTTCTAAGAATCAAAGATAGGTGGGTGAATCTTAACCACAGTTAGGGGGTGTGAATAGGGACATGTGGAGACCTTAGGGGCATAACCAGACTCCAAGGAGTTTGGTTATGCCCCCGAGTCACCACGTGTCCTTATTGATACTCCTTTATTGTGGTTAAGATTCACCCACTCCTAGGGTTCATCCAACTATCCTTGGGTTTTAAAAAAAAGTATTGAAATTTTTTTAAACTTAGGAGTTAATGAATATTAACCAGGTTTAAGGGGTGTCAAAGGAGACACGTGGCAACCTCTAGGGGTTTGAGCTCGAGAGAATCCTATGCCTATTTTAAAAGGGTCTCGGATTGTCTTTGGCAAAGCCAGAAACCCCTCTCGGGGTTCCATACATTGTGCGACAGTTGGCGTAAATAGGGGAGAAGTCATTCCATTTTCTCCCCGTAATGTTGACTTCTCCCCGTTTGATATCTCTCACCCCTATTCTCATTCATTTATCGCCACATGTCTTATTATGGGTAGAGAAGTCAAAAATATGGGGCCCATGATTTTGGCTTCTCCACCACTTATAACCTATTCTATGAAACCCCGAGACAAGCCCTTTCTGGCTTCGCCCCAAGGCCTTTTGAAAGAGGCACTTGTAAGTCATTTAAGATTCATTTAAGATAAGGTGGGTTCAAATTAACCATTTTTTATATAAAAAATCAAGAGTAGGTGGGTGTGAACCTTAAGGGTAGATGAATCTTAATCATAGTTAAGGGATATCCTCAAAAGGGCCACGTGACGACCTCAGGGCGTAATGGGACCCCCCGAGACCAGTTACAACCTTAAAAAACAAACTCTACCAATGAAGGCACAACTTTTATATACCTTACTAAAAAAATAAAATCAAGGCACAACTTTTGAGGGTGGTAGATTACTAAATTTATTTGGCTCAGGTATTTATCTATTCTGTTACAGCCTACATGCATCATTTATCAACTTTAGTGGTTAGGGTTAGTGGGTAGCTGGTGAGCCAATCGCCATCCCAGCTAGAGGCAGGTGGTGGCAGTGGCATACTTCCAAGTTCTAAATGGGGAAGCAAATCCTCTGTGTTCTTCCCTGTGGCATGAGTGTTGGATTCGTCTGTATGAATTTAACAGCTGTAACCAGAGACCTAGCCTTCAAAAACTCTAGCCACCGGGAAGAACTCAGGAAGAACACAGACCATCGATATGGTTCCTCCCTAAATGGGTATGCATTAATCTCTTATCTAAAATTTCATTATATATTTTAAGGTATGTTTTCCCACAACAGGATATTAATTTTAGGATTTATGTGCCAAATTAAGTATCCTAGATTTCTT
This sequence comes from Tetracentron sinense, assembly GCA_015143295.1. Taxonomy (NCBI): domain Eukaryota; kingdom Viridiplantae; phylum Streptophyta; class Magnoliopsida; order Trochodendrales; family Trochodendraceae; genus Tetracentron; species Tetracentron sinense. Next base: position 6,352,396 of record CM026556.1, on the reverse strand, counting down.
ATTATTATTATCAGAGTGCTACCTCAGGGTATTGGATGCATTCTCTCCTTTCAGGACAACACGATTAAGGATTTTCTGTGAGCAGTTGTCCAAATCCTTGTCCCGAAAAGGGAGAGTGCAATATGGGGAGAGTGAGCTATATAGCATAATCCTATAATAATTATTAGTCATGTATAGTCTATGAGAAAATAACGCATCTCCTTAATAACAAACAACCATAATAAGTGGATCATAGCAAGCCAGTTTTCATCTGCCATTGTGAGTTGTGACAGTACTACAGAAGATGACTCTTAAACCTGATACTAAAATGGTGCATGTGTTGGACATATCTGAAAATTAGACGCAATTATTCCTCGTATCTCTCATTGCCCAAGGTTATGGAAATTCAAGATCCCTTGTTGCACTTCCAACCACAAGATAACTCTTTCAGCATATGCCATATTCGCTTCTGCAAACATGCAAAGAAAAGAAAAACTGTGATGAAAATGAATACCAATTAAGAAATCTGAAATTTGGGGTGGTGCAAGTGTGCCATATATACACAGAAATTCCGAGAATTGCTTCCTCGGCCGGCGGTTGTTTTACGGCGATTGATCCTTTCCCAACTGCATGATCTGTCTACCGATACCATTTGCTCATATCTCCATCGTCTTTTTGCTGCCGGACGGAAGGTCTTCTGGAAAGATGACCGGAATTTTGCCCCAGAAGGTACCCAGTTCCACTGTTATAATTTCAGGTGCTGTCAATCTCCAAATGCATTTATTCTATATATATTACTACTATATATATGTATGTAATACATGAACTTACCTTGCTTTTGGATCTCAAATTCTTTCTGGGCCATTCAATCTGTTGAGAATTTGAGCATCTTAGCTGCCGAGAGTAGGCGAGGAGCTGTGCCTTGCGATTATATCCGTATGTTGTCGATAGTGGTTTTTGCATCGTTACCATGCTTGGATCGGAGATTCTACGTTTACGGATTGTAGGTGATTCGACATAGACGGAGATGATGACGCTGTTCTTGGTGAGGTTCTTTGATCTTTTCATCTGCTCGTTCATTTTCTCTTTGTATGCCTCATCTTTAGCCATGGATCCGACTAGGAATTCTCTCTAGGACTTGAAATGGGTAGGAACAGATACACACTACTGCAACAATGTTAGTTACCTAAGCTCTTCTTGTTGTAATACTCAAAAGTGTAGCTACTCAAAGAAGGAAAGAAGAGAACAAATTAAGAAGGAAGACCATTTGGAAAGGCTAGTCAAAGAGGGAAGGAAGAGAGCCCTATTTTGCAACTGTGTGTGGATTATTCCTTGTAATCTTTGTGTTGTACAATTAGAACGGCTCTCTTGGGTACAGATGATCAACCCTTTTTTTTCTTTCTTTCTTTAGCATGGTACACAAAAGCCCTTTCAGTTGTAACAGAATTAGTTTCTATAGGCATCTCTCTCAACAGTCAACGCTTCTAAAAACTAATGAGAAAAGGGAATAGTAGGGGCTGACACCGCGCCAAACCATTGGAGCCCTAGTCAGGATGCCAAAGTAGGGATGGCAACGGGTCGGGTTTGGACCGGGGCGCCCCAACCCTACCCCGCCCCTAATGGGAAGAGGGTTCGGACGAGGCAGGTCAGTTCCAATTTTTCAAAAGCCTTCTTAACCCATCCCCGTCCTGATATTGAGGTAATTTTAAGATTAATTTAAGGATAAAATAGTATTTTCATATTATAAACGGGACGGGGCGGAACCCGGGTCAGATTTAACATTCTATTCCCAAACCCACCTCAATAGGGGTGGGGCGGGTTACCCAATTAATTAACCTGGCCCGTTGCTATCCTATGCCAAACTAGTGTGGTCCGTTCTTGACGGATCCTTTCCTTTCTTGCATTTTCTTGCTAATTAAACTGAGCTTAAAGGTTAAGGGGAAATGCTCATGAGACCGCATGGTCTCCGACCTACCCGAGATTGCATACCACACAATTTTTCACCAAAACCCTAAAATCAGGGTTTTGGTGTGTCCCGGTAGGTCTTAGATCATGAGCCTCATATGCATTTCCTAAGGGTCTGTTTTTTTGGTGAGACTTAAAAGGTCCGTCACTTTGCTAGTTTTGCCATTTGAGAATATGCATTTTCTTATGAAAACTTTGTATTGTGTTTATCATGGCTTAGATTGTAATTCTTGTGAGACTTCCAATATAATAAAATGAATAATTTCAAGTCTCATAAAAAATGATAAGATTTGAAATCTCATGATGGTAAAGATTAATCTTGATATAAAACTTGACAAAGTGACTTAAATTTCTTACAAACTACCATGACAAAGTCCAAAGTACCAACCTTTATAACTCTCAACAAAATAACAACCTAAAGGTTATCAATGAGATGACACCTCAAGTTGTGGACGAATCTTTATTAAGAGGGTGAAATTGAGGCGGGTTAGGAGCCAACAAAACCCTAACCTGAAGAGCAAAACAGTTTGCCCATGGCCAACGTAACCTTACTCTAAACCAAAGGTTCCTAACTCAACTCATGGGTTAATTTGTTAACCATAGGCTTAACTCAGATTGAAGCTGTTGGGTTGGAATATTTTTGTATAACCAAATTTTTTAAAATTGAAATTGTCAATAACAAAGTTGCCCTGGACCTAATAACATGGCTTGTCAAACAAAGTCGTCATTAAACTTTGTGGTAGCTTGAAATCATTACAATAAGAATGAAAAATTATATAAAGTTTTGAGGAAATTTTCATTAAGAATTTAATTGCTAAATAAACAAGAGGATCTCCTACATCCCTAGATTCGTGTAAAACAAGCTTCACTCTTATCAAATTAAAATAACTCTAATATAAATTCCTCTTCATCAAAATAAGATGCAATTTTCATTTATCCAATAAACAAGTCCAAACTAGCATTACTTGGCCAATGGTTGGGGACTCGGGGTTGCCTGCCATTGTTACTTGGCCATTGTTACTCCTCCTGTAATAACATTTTCCCTTTTTAAGCCCGTTTTACGCCCAGCTCAACACGCTTACGAAAAGAGGAGGGGAAAATAGCTTAGATTACATTCCTTGTTGACATAAAAATATCAGTTTTAATACAAAGAGGAGCTCTGCTTCATGGCAGAAAAGCACAGCTCTCCTTTGTAGTATAAATGGTGGCAATCTTATAATTCTGTGAGATAAAATGTTTTGTAAAATTGTCACTCTCCCCACAATTACAAAGTGCCACTATTTTACACTAAAAGGGAGCTTCAATTTTGGACTTTGCTACTGAGATTGTGTAGGGCTGAGACCACCGAGACTGTGCTGTGCAGCACAGGATTTCAGGTGGGGCCCATTTTCGTATGGTATCCCCCACCTGAAATCCCGTGCTGCACATGGTCTCGGCCCTAACACGGTCTCAAAAGCAATTCCCTTCACTTTTCCGCCGTTAAGCATAGCCCCGCCTCAAATTTCACACTAAAAACATTCCCGTAATACTTGGCCAAATTAGCTGTTAGGTACTTCCATCCTAAGATGTTGATCGATGTTCATATTGTTTTCAATTTTTGCCACCAGATCTATGACCTTTGTAGCTTCTCATTGCGGATGAAACATACTTAAATTATTGGAGTTGGCTGAATTGTGTTCCCTTAACAAGAGCTCTACTCCCTTAAAAGGGCACTAAATTAGCTGGGGATATATAGAAAGTGCTATTCACACTCCTATTACACCCAGATCACCATCTACCATAGTACCATAAGAAGAAAAGAATTTTGGGTCAGATAATTCTGGACCCACCAAAAATGAAGAAACGAAGTTTGTGTCAGACAATTGTGGGTAGGGCCTGTATTCGAACCAAGCTGAGTCCATCTTGGCCAAGTTTGAGCTTGGCTTGAACATGCTCAACCTTGGCTTGAGCTTGGATTTTGCTTAATTCGAGCTCGAATGTTTAGGCTTGAGCTTGGCTTGGACAAGCTTGATCGAACTCGAGCTTCGTTTCAGTCCGAACTTTATTCAAAGCCGAGCCAAGCCCGGTCGGCTCAAGCTTGATTCACGGAATTATTTGTTTAATTTTCCATAATTTCCATAAAAGTGTTTATTAATAGATTATAATATAGAAACTATAAAAAATTAATACATTTATATACGAAAAATAAGACTTGGGAGTAGCCCTTCGGTCCAAAGAATAGAGAGTTTGATCAAAATTTCTGCTTTCAACATCTTAACTTTTTTGTTACTATTATTGTAAGGACTCAATTTTACATCCCTCTTTAAATCATGGTTAAAACAATCAACCCTGAGTCAACCCTAGTTAAACCCTAGGACAACCCTGAGTCAACCCTAGTCGAACCCTAGTTAAACCCCCTAGCTTGACCTATGGGCCCAAGGCCCTATTCTAGGCCCAAAGGCCAAAAAACAACAGCCAGACCACCTTGTGGGCCCAAGCATGAGTCCACAAGCCTTAGCTGACCGTTGGTGGGGGGACCCATGCTCAAAATTTGAAAATTCAAGTAATGTCGGTAATAACATTACCGCAATTATTGGTTTTGGCAAAAGCTACAGTGCCCCAGACCAAAAACGGTTGGTCCGGGTCTGTTTGAGCAAAAACTCCTAAATGACGATAACCCACTTACCGTCATTACCTTTTGACCTAATTCAGGAATGGCGGGATTGGAATTAGCCATTCATGGAGAGTACGCATAACAGGTCTGACACCTCCCCTGGACCACTTGTTGCACCTCCCTTGGGTCCTCCATCTTGTTATTAATCCATAAACTACTCTAGGTCATCCCCAAGCCTATAATACCCTCCTCCTCAAGCCTTCTAGGACACACTAGAAAATCTCCCAAAAATTCTAAGAAAATCCTCAAGTGAAGCTCTGTTAGGCCCTCAAACCCATTCCCAGGAGTCGAGTTCAGCCTATGGAATAGGCTTAAGCTATTCCACCTCAGTTGGATCCCCTCCTCATCCTCCACCACCGAGCACCACCACTTCTACCACTGTAGCAAGCGGAGCAATAGGGTAGGGCCTTCCCCTAGTCCTTTCTTTTTGAAAAGAACCTCTGTGAGTCCTTAGTCCTACTTTAGGGGACTTTTTTATTGTGTTGTTTTGTTGCAAAACCCAAGAGCAGGGGGTTCTCCTTACCTTCCTCATAGGTAAGGGGACCCCTCAAGGGTAGAAACCTCGGCCATATAGTCCCCTACGTAGGTAGGCTCACCCCAAACATTCTGGGAGACCCTCAGCCCATGAGGGATCCCCTGGAAGTAGCACGTTGCAACACCATGAGAAAAAAAAATTGATTTTTAGAAAAATCTAGAAGTGCCGGTAAACACAGTACTGCCATTTCTGGGCTTTCCTTTTTTAGTGACTCTAGGCCTCATTTTGTGGGCCCTTGGTCTAATCCAGGGTCTGGCTTAGGTCCCTAAGGCTCCCTTCCATCTTCCCTGGTCCTTCCAGGCTACCCTAGTTGACTTAACCATGATTAAAATCAAGAAAAATGGAATTGTCTAGAATTACGGTAAAAAGTTTACAGACATTTTGGGTATTCGGCTTCTCACTGTAGATGGCCTTTGTGGACCCAATTCAAGCCATGGCCTAGGGCCCAAACCAGGCCCAGGACTTGTGATGAGTACCCTAACCACCCTTATGAGTTTAGGACCCCTTGGGCACAATACCCAATATTCAGCATGGTTGCAAAGTCACTGTTCTGAAAAACAGTGACAATGACAGTAGTTATTCTACCGCCAATCTCATTTTGTGAAGAAATGAGATTGGCGGTAATTATTCTACCGCCAATACTATTGTTTGCACATAATAGTGGCCTTGCAAGGCCCATATCTGGTAAGAGGCCATTCTAGGCCCAGCCAAGCCATCTGGGCCCACCCCTGACCGGACTAGAACCTTAACTGGGGTTAAACTTGACCCCAATTAGTTTTTAACCATGGTTAAAACAATTTAACCTTAGTAAAAATCTCAAAAAATCTAAAAAATGTAAAAAAACTAAAAACATGTGATCTTGGCCCTTCAACCATGGTTAGCAATCCTAATCATAGTTCGCCATCCTTCTTAACCACGGTTAACCGACTTGACCCATTGTTAAATATAACCTTAAGGCCTTCGGGCCTTGACCCTGGCCTACCGGGCCCAATCTTACTCTACCGGACTAGTCCCTTAGCCTCTGGGCTTACCTTTGGCCTCCAGGCCCATACCTTGGCTTCCTGTCCCAAATCCTCTAGACTACGCACTTGACCAACCCGGTCAACCAAACCTTAGTCCCCGGATTAAGTTCCTAGTCACCCTGGTGCACAGACACACTCTCCTTGTGCTCCAAAATCCGACCTAGGAGTTAGGCGTGATTCTATGCGTGACTAACCTGTCATGTCAACTATCCTGTTCGATATCCAAGACATAACATAATAGAAACGATAATCATAGCGGAACGTAAACTAAAAATTTCTTTAAATTATATGATTTGTATTCCAAGTTTGTACATACATAACAAAAGTAAAGGTGAACATGCCCACCAGTCAAAAATACAAAATATAATCTCACTATCACTCCACTCAGCAATAGTCTAGATAGGGCTACACATCTAAATCCCTATCCTCCTGTGGCTGCAATGGGATAGGTGACGCCCTTTCTTTCACGTATTCCTCTTCAACGCAGGGCTCTGGGTTGCAATTGTTAAATGGACCTGCCGACATAAAATATATAGCTGAACAAGGAATACTCAGCGTGTATACACTACTAGTTAACATTGTTATACAATAAACAATATCATGTGAGCATTGAAGATAAAAATTCATAATTCATGCATTGAGTCGAACATAAAAATCATAACTCAAAACTTAACTTAATATGTGTATAACTTTCAAAACCTTATCTTAAGAGTTTTCGTAGAAAACAAAACATGTCTTATGAGTTCTTCTAAATCTTTTGAGTCTTATGAGCTTACGAGTCTTTATGAGCTTATGGGTTCTTATGAGCCTTGTGAGCTTAATATCACTTGTGAGCCTTATGAGTCACTTGCGAGCCTTATAGCCTTACGAGACTTATGATCCTTGGAGCTTGGTGAAATGATCTTAGACTAGATCATTGGAGCATGTAACATAGTAACCGATCTTAGAAAATGCCAACCCAAAGTTTGGCCTTGTCAAGTTTTATGAACTTATGAGTCTTCTTATGAGAATTTCCTTAAAACCCTTTTTTATGAATTTTAGAACATCATGCTTATACGAAAGCATCAATCATGTAAGACATAGAGTGCTTATAGTGCTTGTGAGCATCCTAGCAATTTAGAAATCTTTAATCATATGCCTATGAGACATATAAGAATCTTCATAGGCCGGGTTTGGGAAGCTTTAAAACATTCAAGGCATGTTGAGATAAGCTTAAAAACGTCATGGAAGTCATAAAGAATCTTTGAACATCCAATCATAGCCATAGAATACCACACATAGAAATAGTATAGCAAGGAACATCAAAACATACTTTAAAACAAGGAGTCAAATCCTTTACGGTGATAACCGGATTTGGAAAATCCGGTTATCACCCCTAGAGGTTGCCATGTGTCTCCTTTGACACCACTTAACCATGGGTAAGGTTCACCCACCCCTAGGGTTCACCCACCCATTTTTGTTTTTTTAAATATTAATTCTTTTTTTTAAAAATTAAAAAAAATTGTTTTTAGAGTTTTTTTAATATTAAAAATAGTTTTTTAATTTTTAAAAAAGAATTATATATATAAAAAAAAAAACCAAAACTGGGTGGGTGAACCTTACCCATGGTTAAGGGGTGTCAAAGGAGACACGTGGTGACCTCTAGGGGTGATAACCTGATTTGCCAAATCCGGTTATCACCGGAGGTGATTTGGCTCCTTAAAACAATAGTTCTTTGAAGAAAATCAAATAAGGTTAACTAGTAGGGTATACCTACCTTTCTAAGATCAAACCCCTCTTTGTTGAGAGCTTTAGAAGGATTGAAAAGGCTTGAAGAAGCTAACTCTGGGCTTTGAAGAGTGAGATCATGCCTCCTCCTTGATTTCAAGACCAACCAAGACAAATCCTAGAAGAACCCTAGTTCTTCCCTCTTCTTTCTTTATAAAATCTCTCAAATTGTGTCTTAGAGGGTTTATGAAACCATAACCCACGAAAATTGGGTACATATAGGCAATGGGGTGGTCAAAGACCAACATATCCTTAATGAAATGACTTAAAAATGGCCAAAAAAAAGGAAAAACCCATATGATCGGTCGACCGGTAGTGATCATCAGTCGACTGGTCAAAAATGACCTCTCTGTTAAAAAATCCCATACAAAATTTTTGCCAATTCGGTTGATCGGTAAAGAATATTGGTTGACCGATAGTGGTTCGGTCGACCTGTAGTGGCATTTGGTCAATCGGCTGCTGTTCGGTCGACTGGTAGCAATATCAGTCGACCGGTTTTGCCTATTTTTTTCTCATTTTTCTTATTTTCTTCATTTTGACTTCCAAATGCTATACCCTTGTTCCTTAACACCCATAGACATTACACGCCCATATTTTTAACCCCCGACAATCGTGTAAACACCCATAAAGTTCACAACTCTCATTTCTCATTGAGAACCTGCAAGACCATACACAAGGCTTAAAGCCTTAAAATACAATTCAAAGCACTATTCACTGGAATAGTGATTCCAAGATCCGGGGTTCTACACCCCTAGCCTCGGCACATGCTCATGTGCCAGAACTACGCTCGGTCTGATCTCACCCTGGTGAGTACGTAGGCAACCCAACCTGGGTTCGACCCTAGCCTAGTTTTCTCTTTTTCTTGGATTAACATAATCTAAATACTTAGGCATTTTCATTAATATTGACTTTAATTTGGCTTAAACCTAAGGAGTAGGTAACCGTCTTAGACGAAAGTCCTGAGGTGCCTAACACCTTCCCCGAGACTTAATCGAACCACTTACCCTAACTCTAATCGAGACCATCAACCTTGATCTAAAGCCGGAACCTATTCCTCAAAACAAATAGGTGGCGAATTTCAGTCAAATCAGTGAGTAAAATCCGTGCTCACAATTATCTCTTAAACTTATTTATTATAAATTAAATATTATTACATTCTATAATAAAGAAAGTTTAAAATATTATTATGTATTAATATAAATAATATTACCAATACATATATATATTTCGAGGCGAGTTGAGTTGAACTCAAGCTAAACTGAGCTCTAAACAAGCCAAACTTTGAGTCAAGCCGAATCAAACATGATCTGGCTTGAGCTTAGCTTGTTTAAACATTCGAACTCAAATAAAAACTTGACTTGATTCGTCCGAACTTGAAATGTTAACTTGAGCTTGACTCAAACGAGCCGAGCTAAGTCGAGCCATTGAGCTAGCTTGATTTGAGTCCAGCCCTAGTTATGTGCTTACTACGAAATCCTTGTCCTTTTGCTAAAAACAGAGAGTGCAATAGAAAGAAACTGTGACTAGTTAGCAAAATCCTAGTGGGATAGTTTCCCGACTCTGAAGGTACTTGAACTTTGGAGTTGGCAAAGACAGAACCTGACACCGAAGCCCCCCCGTGTGCCAAAGAAAAAAGTTTTATTTATTGACAAAAAAAAAAATTATCATGCACACAATTCAAACCAAACATATTAAATAACCAACATGTACGCTCGTTAAACCATACCTTATACATTACTTCTTATTTTTGTTTATATTAAGTAGCATGATTATCATAAATTGAATATCAAAACACGTCCATACATTCAGGGGCTTAAGACCCACCATTTAACAGGTCCCACCTCTGAAATCAACTTAGATCAAAAGCCTGGTCAGATGAGACTATCACTGTAGTAGAAACTTACTATTTTTTTTAAAAAAAATTTAAATTCAATTTAAGGTCTTAAATTTGGACAAAATTTCAAGACTTGGTATTGATATTGTAAAATTTCAAAATTTTCAACATTTTGACAATGTGATTAGTTTGACTATTTGACCATTATCAAAAGAGTAATCAAAAGAGTAGTGATAGGTGTACCCATGAAATCCATTTCCAAACCTAAGGTAACACTGTGAGTATTTATGAGGGGGCATCCACCAATGAGGTGTTGCCTTAGGTTTGGAAATGGATTTCATGGGTACGTTAATGGTGAGTATTTATGAGGGGGGCATCCACCAATAAGGTGTTGCCTTAGGTTTGGAAATAGATTTCATAGTACCTTAACTATTTCCCTTATCAAAACTAGATGCGTTCTACCAAAACCAACCACAACGTGTAGTTAAAAGAGTACTTATTTTCTTGAGAAGTAAAGATCTATTTAGCATCAATTTGACTATTCTCTAATTTTAAAAGCGAATTAATTCTCCAATTTCTAAATTCTGAAAATAAATTTTATGTTTGGAAACATTAAGTCAAAATCTATTTCGAAGAATAAAAAAAAATTGCATTTAGATGGGAAGAAAAAATATAGGATCATTGTAAATTAGTGAAGATAGGTGTTGGTGGTGGGGTGCAGGTGGGGAGTGGTCGTGGTGGAGGAGGTGGGGTTTTTAGTGGAGGTGGTGAGGGTGTCGACGGGTGGGGGGTGGTGGTGGTGGAAAATGAGGACGGTGGCAGTGGGAGTGGTTGTTAGGGTTAAGAGAATTGCTGCTTTCCAGATTTGATTATCAGAAGTGATTCTTTTTTTATTACCAAAATTTATGTTCCAAAAGGACAACTTTTGTTAGAATCCAAAACGTATTCAAACGATATTTTCAAATATCTCACTTCATGGGTGTTATAACAAACAGCCCTTAGGTTCCTTGAAAATGGTTTTTATTAGCCTTGTCCATAATTGTTTTTTCATGTAAATTCGTTCAAATCCCTCACTCAAAAGATTCAAAACTAACCAATTGTGAGAGCGGCGATGAAGTGAGTTGAAGCAAGCTGAAGGGTCTACACAAACAAGCCAAGACAAAACAGATATTTTGCAGAAATATTAATAAGTTTGTAATAACATACACTCTTAAATCTTAATCAAGGCTATAGCTCTTGTGAAAACTTAAAGGGCGGAACAGGATTCATATTACCATACTCAAACAGCTAGGTAAGTATACAACCATAAGAAAGAAGAAAAAGATCAATATCAAAGTTGATGCCCAAATTCACATGGAAAATGAATAACGGATTGCAAGGTCAGCTTGGTTAATTATTGAAATTTGTTGAAAGTTGATTTGGGTGGTCGGCTAGCAAGAGGACCTTGCCACCCTCTAATCACTGCTGAACCCACATACACGACCTTTTGATTTGACTAATCAAAGTCATCATATTAATTCATGGCTTAAAATGGGACCTTTCATCTACTTTGGTGATGGGTACTTTGTGTTATTTGACATTTTGTCTCATCTCTTTTTTTGAGAGAAAAAAGAGGTGTGGGTGGTTATGGCTTAGGTTGAGACTTGATCTGTGTGTGAGTAGTGTGTTAAAAAAAACTTCACCAAAAAAAAATAAAAATCAAAGTATTCGACACTTCTTAGGCATAAACTCAAAAATGACTTCATTTTTCACACTGTTACAACGTCCCCGGAATAACGCTAGCTTTACTTAAGAGGTACTTTCTTCGACGGAAAGACATTTGTTGGTTCAAAACATGTGTCTTTTTTGAATGGAAGACAATAAAATATGTCATTTTGTTGGCTGGAAATCTTGTTATCGAGTGTGTCAGCGCCACATGATATAGTAGCAGACAAAAACCTTTAGACCACGGGCGCCGAATCAGACAGAGTGACTGTTAGCATCTAGGTTTTTGATCTAAGGTAACATTTTTGATTTTGATGATAACACAATAATAGAATGATATTTGTGTTACTAATGTTCTATTGAGTTTAAGTGTAATTCAGCTTATGAATAGCATTAACACATCATCAAAGGCAAAAAAGAAATGCTACCAAACATAAAGAGGATACCTCCATCAAGCTATAAGAAAGTTATTAGATTAAGTTGGATCACATTGAAGATAATTAAAGATAATATCAAAAGCCAAAGTCCAAGTCGGATTATCAAGAAGATTGAAGATTGATCATGAAGACAAAGCCAAATTGAATATCCAAGATCAAGTGTGAAGTAAAGACTCACAAGAAGGTCTAAAAGTTTATTTTGTATCTCGTGCAGGTTTTAGGACTTTTGTAAAAAGTCCCCAAAGGTTGATTGGTTGAATTACTCAAAGTCATAGATTGATCTTAGGATCCGTAGATAATATTGCACATCTTTATAAAGACCTTAGACATATCTTAGACTGACAAAAATCATGATAAAGTTAAGGTATAAGACCAAAGAATTCATTCCCATCATATTGGTCAAGCTTAAGATGAGATTATCTCGTCGATGAAATTGTGGAGGTCCACAAATCTCATCGACGAAATCAGTCGCAGTGCTACTTTTTTCTTTTCTGGCCTAATCTCGTTGAAGAATTTAAAGTGCTCACCCAATCTCATCGACGAAATCTTGCGGGAACCAGAATACACTGTAACGGCCAGTTTTCAATGGCTAGTTTCGTTTTGGATGTTTTCCTAACAGTCATAAAATCTCTAAGGCTATAAATAGGATTGATTTATGAATGAAAAAAAAAACTCCATTACTTCTTATCATTAAAATCATTCACTCCAAGCTTTGATTTTCAAATCTATAGAGTTTAACCAAGAATCCCCAAATCCAAGTTCTTGAGCTTTTCAACTTCAATCTTTGAGAAATTTTTAGTGAGTGTTCATGGCATTTATCAGCTTGTGTAAGGAGCATTATCTGAGTCCAAAATCTTCTCTTGTGAAAGAGGTTGTAAAATCAAGTTGTCCGTGGGACTCTTGTCCATGAAGCCGGAAGTTTTGGTCATTACCCGGAAAGTGGACTAAGTTTAGGGAGGATTGTAAAGATTTGATCTTCACCTGAAAGAAGATCGTGCGTTTGAGCAAAACGTGGTGAATCCTTGAGTGGGGAAGCTTAAGGTGGGGACATAGGCGGGTTGCCAAACCTCAAGAACAACATCGTGTGTCAATTTGTGTTTGCATTCTCTCTCTCTTCTCTTTACATTCTTGTTTATATTGTATGAGTAGAATTGCTTAATTTCTAATTCCTTTTAACTAGTCTTAGTTGAAATTCTGCTTAAGGAATTACGAAGAAATTTTAAATTGCCTTAGACCCTATTCACCCCCCTTTAGGGTCCAATCACTGGGCAACAATGACCAATAGTGCATTCGCTTTCACCATCTGTTCAATCACCGCTAAATAAACAGGCCAGGAGATTTAGCTAGGAAGGGGATGATTCGTCATTCTTGGATAAGTTCTTTAATGCCTTTTGTGAGCATGAGAATTTACTATCTTTCCTTTCGGGTAGGGCCTTGCGGAGGAATGACGATAAACACCTAAAATTGGAGTAGTCACCTATTTAATTATAGGGAAAATAGGATCCTAGGTAAAATGGATAAGGGCCTACAGTCTAGGTCGGAGATCTAGATAAGCGATTTGGTTAAGTCCCAAGGACGGTGTTAGGCACCCCAGGACCCCCCATTTGAAGATGGTTACCTACTCTCTAGGTCTAAGCCAAATGATATGAAAATTGACGGGGATTGCCTAAGTCATGCTAATTTTAAAGTAAATCGATGAGGAAAGGGGACTATCCAAAGGGAGAGGTCAGACCCATATAGGGTTGCCTACATACCCGACCTGACGGGATCAGATTAATGTAGTTCTATCGAAAAGCAGAAGTTGAGTTGATTGATTGATTTATATTTTTTAGGGTTTTTTTTACACATTTGAATGTTTTTGGGTTTTTTTAGTAGTTTAGGTTCATTTGTGGAGCATAAATAGTTTAGGCTCATTTCGGAGCATAAAGACAATTTTAGCTCATGCCTAGGAGCATAAGTAGTTTAGGCTCATTTCGGAGCAAAGGTAGTTTAGGCTCATTTTGGAGCATAAGAGGGTTGACAAGCTAATCATGGTTAAAAATTAACTTAAGATAGGTCTAACGGTCCAAAGGAAGCTTACAACATCATGACCATTCGAATGGCCATAGCCCCGTTTGAATGGCCATGATTCTGTAACTTGTACACAATCAAGGTCGTTCGAATGAGATAATACCCATTTGAACGGTCATGGTTCTGTAACAGCCCATAACCGGCCTTTTTTGGGATTTATTGGGAATTAAATGAAATTAATGACTAACATAAGACAGAGTTAACACGGGGATGGTGCAATGGGATAAGAAAAAGCTAACACAAATCATGCTCGTTCGAACGATATGGACTTTGTTCAAACAAGCATGACCTTGTGGCCGAAAATACACGCACAAAGGAAATGAGTCTTGACTATTGTCAGATCCTAAATGAAAAATGAATTACAATGCTTGATGGAAAATGGAAGACATCTTCCTTTTGAAAATGGGTCACTCTATACCATTAGATTTGGTGTACAGATGCCCAAATCCTTGAGGGAAGAAGCCTTCAAAAAGGTTCCTAAAAATGGAATAAGAACAAAAATAAAACGATATAGAGACTATACAATAAAGGAAAAAGGTGTGTTCATCCTCCTCCTTTCAATGGGGTCCTATACACCATTAGATTGATTTAGAGAGACCCGCCAAAGGATGAAGATTGGCTATGGATTAAACCCCCAAAGAAAGCAATAAAGGAAGGAAATACATCAAACAATACAATGGTAATAGTAAAGAAAACAAGCTAAAAAGAAGGGAAAGAAATGTGAAGGATGAAGAGGGTGAGGTGAAAACCTACTATTTTCCTTCACTCTTCAAATCTCTGAGGTGATCGACTCTGAGGTAAGGGCGACTTCAATGAAGGGATAGCCTCAAGGTTCTTGTTTTGAGATCGGGTTTGGAATGGAAGGGCTTAGGGTTGATGGAGGTTACTTCTTTTAGAAATTTTGGGGGTTTCCGGGTTGAAGGAGGAAGAGAATTAGTGTTTTGGTTTTAAGGATTTGGGAGATTAGGGTTTAAAGACTTGGGTGCTGGGTGCTTATAGATTTCATAAGAGTTAGGGTAGTTTGAGGTTTATTAGGAAAGTTTTGGGTAGCCGATATTAGGGTTTAAGCCCTTAAAAAAAAAGTGAAATCCGTGAGGGGCGTTTGAATGGGGTAAGTGTTTGTTCGAACGCCTAACTCTCAGGAAACAAAGAGCATTGCAGTTAGCCAAACAGAGGGGAGGGTATTCGAACGCTCCTGTGTATTTTTGCCCAGTGATTTCTTATGGGAAGAGGAATTGCGCCTTTTGAAAAGGCCTGAATTCGTCGTTCGTTCGCACGGAAGTAGAATCAATGGTTGATGATTTTTGACAAAAATAGCCTTCTAGGTGTAGGTTTAGTCTTGGGCCATGATATGAGAGTGCGGCTATTATGGAGGCTATATTAGGCTTATGCAAGGAGCATTGGGCTAAATTTAGAAATTAGTCTTTGGTTGATGCCTTGAAGTTTTGAAGAAGAAAGAGAAGAGTAGGGGGTGCAAAAATGGGGTGTTTACACCTTTGATGATTGAAAGACTTCACAAATTAAGTCAGAGTCTAATATAATAATGTGATAAGTGTGTTGAGTGTAAGATAGATAGATATGATAGAAATGATGTACAAAAAAGAGTAGCTGAATTTGATTGAAAGTAATGTAGAAAATAATTTACAAATATCATGCGATCAAAACGAGTCACAGAGTTAGTACAAACTCCCACCGTAATGGGTGCTGAAGAAGAAGGAAGTAATCAAGGTCTCCTGAAGGAGGTAAATACAAAAAATGTAAATGGTCTCTCCCGGAGAAGGAAACTGTTCTAAGGTCTCTCCCGGAGGAGGTGACAAAAAATGTAAAGGGTCTCTCTCGGAGGATGAAACTAGATTAAGGTCTCTCTCGAAGGAGGAAACTAGACGAAGGTTTGTCCTAGAGGAGGCGACTAAGATGTTGAGAAGCAATGTACGTGTGTGTTGGGATGATCGAGGATATGGTATTTTTCATACTTTATCTATTTATAGACTTCATTGACACTTTCAGTAACCATTCCCTCAAATTTTATCCATTTTCTGTATTGATACAATCTAATTTTGCCAAATATCTGTGAGAACAATGTCTTTGTTGATGAGGGCTTCATCCTTCCTTGCTATGTGCACATTTTGTTGGTGACTGGACTAACTGGTCTCTCTAGCTAATTCTACCATATGTCCTACACTTTGGCAATTATAATTTCTTTCTAATCATGATCTTATATATTGATACTCGTCACATGTTCCAAGAATCTGACATTTGATGTCATCACGCATCTCTGGGTTTGATAGACTCTATTTCGACCGTTGATCAACCTTACAGACAAAAATTAGAGGGCCTTACTTGGTTGTCATAGTATGACTGAAAAACTATGGTCGAAGCTTGAGCAAGACTCATCATCTGGCCTGATATATCTCATGCACGTGTCTATACTCTATCCATCCATCTGGATGGTTGAATTTCCATGTTAACACACTTTAAAAGAAAGTGGAGCTATCATTACCAATATCCCCATTAACCTTAGGGAGTTATCACTAACCCTTACAATCCATAGAAAGACATTGATCTTAGGTCAATGATGACCTAACTTGAGATTTGGAAATTGATTTTTTTTTAAATTGTGGGCATGGTGCAACTATGTGAAAGCAGATAACAATTACACTTAACCAAAGCAATTCGGAAGTACATATGATTTTGTTCATAAACGTTCGTAGAGTAGGAATTTTGAAAAATTTCACAAATGTCAAACTTAGAAGGAGCTTCGAGTCCTTTCCCCTATAAAAATCTATGGAACTTTGGTAAGACCATGTGTCACATAGCCATTGCAATTTAGAAATGAAGAGAGATACTCCAATAACCATGGTTGTCAAGGAGACTAGGCGACTTGAGGCAACAGCCCCCATTGACGCCTGAGGCGATAGTTTGAGGTGCCCGATGCGTTATCTGATGAATATTTTTCTTAAAAAATCCTCCCAATATGAGATTTATGTATGATGCATTTTCATGAATAAAGAGTCCTGAACATTGATCAAAAAAATGAATAAGGGTCCCTTCAATTCATATAAATTAAAAAATTTCCATTGTCAAGATATACTTTGATAAAACCATCCTTAGAGATAGTTCTAGGAATAATAGAAATGGATTTCAAGTGTTAAGAATAAAAAACAAAGTTTACAATGACTATCGAAAGGGAGAGAGAGAGAGATCGTGAGAGATAAAAAATAAGAAGAAACAATAGTCTACAGTGATAGCCGAATAGGAGAGGGAGAGAGAGAGAGAGGAAGAAGAGGGAGGAGGGAGAGTGTAAGACTTAATAAAAAGCTAAAAGGTAGCCTGATAGTCAATGTGACGTCGAACCAGGGAGACGGAATAGGGGATTGAGAGGGAGAGGTCGTATCTCTTACTCTGATTTCTTCTTTCTTCTTTCTTCACAATTATACTCAAGAAAAATAATTAAAAAATATATAATAAGTAAAATATATAATTATGAGATTTGCACTTATTTAAATTATAAAAAAACCCCTTTAAATATGAGTTTATGAGAGTTTTGGGAGTTCTAAAAGGAATTTGGGGCCTTTAAAGGCTTTTTTCTTTTTATTGGGTTGCCTAAGCCTAGTTATATGCCTGGTCGTCTAGGTGACGCATTTAACAACCATCATGAAATAGATGAGGACCATATGGTCCACACACAAACAGAAGGAGAGAGAGAGACCAATTGGTTCACCCCTTGAGTGAGAAAGAAGACAGGTTAACATGAAGGAAACATACTTGATACCGTTCGTCTCTTTTTTCATCTTTTATCTACAAATTTTTTGTTGGATATATAAAGTCCATAATTGCAGGGAAACTATGTATAAGATGGAAAGTTCACTTCTCAGGAAGCTCGTTTCTGAGATTCTCTTCTCAGATTGATCATTTCCACCATGTCTCGTTTAATGGTCAAAGAGGGCTATGTATCTAAGAAGTGAAGGAATAAACCTGAGTCTAATTCCTACGACATAGATCTTAAGCAATTATTGTTCGATTGAAACCTAAGGCACCTATTTTTCCATAAATATCTCATATAAGATAAAATTGAAGGATGGTTGACCATCCTAATATAATGAGAATGAGACACTTATCCTCATTTCTCACTTCCCATTTCCTAATGATTTTTTTTAGGTTCACTTTTCACTTTTCGCTTTTTGCTTTTCGATTTCGCTTTGGTAACTATAATACAAACCCTAATATATTATATGGTAAAAGACACGATAAGTATATAAAGTAGCATAATTTTTTGTTTACTTAACTACTATATTCAAATAAAATAAATTATATATTTCTAAGCAATGATAACATTACATATATCATATTTTTAATAATGACTGCCTAGGTGGCCAGTTGCCTAAGATCAGCAGAGCACTTGGTCGTCTAGGCGACCGCCAGAGGCGACACCTTTAACAACTATGCTCAAAACCATATTAAAGTATATACTGAGCTTAAGGTGCACCATTCTCAATAGACCTCACCCTAATAGAGATAACCCATCAGTTAATCGGTCATAACCATGCTAGGATGAGGTTTACATATAAGAGGAGGCTACTGAAATCATACAATGCAATGTTAGAGCTTTGTAACCAGACACTCCTTTTGCCCTAGATCTTAGCACTGAATTGGAGGGTTAAGATCTTTTGGGCTGTTATTAGGGGTGGGCGCAAATTACCCGAGCTTGATCTCGACTCAGATTGGGTTGCTTATCAAACAAGCTTGAACACATTTTTAAGCTCGCTTAGTAAAGAGTCGAGCTCGAACACCTTTGTACTAGGTTAGTTAAAATCTCGGCTAGTTTATATAGATATATATATATCTTTAATGAGCATGGCTAATTAGTACTTCTCCCTATATCACTAGCATTCTAGTGAGCCATGCTCATTAAAGCCTTTTATGAGCAGCCCCTAATAACGTGATACATGGAGGATTGTTCTGGAATTCGATTGTTGGATGTCAAGACGGATCTTCCAAAAGGCCCGTAAGAAAAAATTAACTTGATCAAACATTTATAGACCGTTCGATCGAAGATGGGAACATCAATCATTTCTATAACTCCTAAGGGCCTAGTGAACCTTAGGGGTTAATGCTGACAAACTAAGGTAGAATCAAACTGTCTAAACACGTCCAATATGATTGTTTTTTTTAACACATATCTCCTAATAGATCCATCTTAACATCCAACAGCTAGAAACAAAATGACTGCCACATGTCATCTTTTTAGAGGGACCCCTCATTAAAGACTTTAATGAACATGACTCATTAATATCTCTTGTAAACACCCAATTTTTACACCTACCTTAACCATGATTAGTACTTCTAACCATGGTTATCCCCAGCTGAGTCCCAGTCAAGCCCCAAACCCTAAGCCTAACCCTAGGTCTAACCCTAGTCAAGCTCTACAACCTAGGACTAATCCTAGGTGTACCCTAGTCAAACCCTAGGTAAATCCTAAGTTTACCTTAGTCAACCTTAGGACCTAATCCTAGTCAAGCCCTAAACCCTAGGGCTAACCCTAGGACATAATCCTAGTCAAACCTAGGCTTAACCTTAGTCAAAACCCTAACCCTATGAAGACCCCTAGTGGAACCCTAGTTAAGCTAAGTCCAAGGCCCCTAGGGCCTAAACCCTCGGTTTGGCCCCAGAGGGGCCAAAATTTGGATTCAAAAAACCCGTACCGCGTGCACTGCTGGGCCAGGCTCTTGCTGGGTAAAAACCAGGAATGACAGTAATATATCTACCGCCATTCTTAGTTTAACTCAGAAGGGGAATGGTGGTAGTTATTCTGCCACCATTCCTTGTTTCGTGTTCCAGATGCTCACCTACCCCCCTGCTCACCAGGTATGCGTCTGGGCAACCCCTCTCCTCCTCCAAACCTTTGCCCACCTTGGTACTATTGCCCATGATGTCCCCAAACTCTCTCCTATAAAATCCAACCTCGACAGCTTTCTTCCCCAACTAGCCAGTCCCTATCCGAACCCCTGGGCAATTTGCAAGGTCTAGGCCCTTGCCCAATACCTGAGAACACCCTCAGCAAACCTTGGAGTCTTCAAGACCCCCCAGCTCCGCCTCCCATCTATGCGCAGCACCACCACCGTGCACCACCACTATCAACAGCCACCTCTGCCACAGCAGTAGCAGGGTAGGGCCTCCCCTACCCCTTTACCTTTCTGTTGAGCTTCATTGTGAGCCTTTGGTCTCTCCAGGGGACCCCTTCTCTATAGTGCATAGCAGAAACCCACATGAGGGGCTGTTCCCATATTCTTTATAGGTATGGGGGACCTCTCATGGGTATAGAGCTCTCCCATGTAACCAGGCTAGCCTCAGGGCATCTGGGGGTCCCTCAGTCCATGAGGGAACCCCTGGAACTGTTATAGTGTAGCCCCCAGGGGGCCAAAACCATTTCTGGAAAAATTCAAGAATGACTGTAAACACAGTACCGCAATTCCTGGTGTCCTCCATTGCAGCCTCTGTGGTCCTTTTTTGGTCAAGCCCTAGTCCATTCCAGGGCCTAGACTAGACTCCTAAGACTCCCCTTAACTCACCCTGGTCCTTCCAGGGTCTCCAACCTACCTTAACCATGGTAAAAACCCAAAAAAGAGAAACTCTGCGGAATGGCGGTAGTTATTCTACCGTTATTCTTGAACTTCTGTAGCAAGGTTATCAGGCCCACTGTAAGGGCTTAGACCCTGTAGGAGGCCATTCTAGGCCCTACTTAGCCCTCTGGGCTCATTTCAGACATGTCCTAACCATAATCAGGGGTTAACCCAACCCCGGTTAGATTTTAATCATGGTTAGCTGATCTAACCTTAAGAAAAAAAATCTTAGAAATTTCCTAAAAAACCAAGGCTCAAATAATGAAGCAGAGCATGAGGCGTGCATAGCCGGATTGAAACAAGCCCTGGGCATCGGGATTGAAGAGATAGACATCTACGGTGACTCATCTTTAGTAATCAATCAGGCAAATGAATCTTGGGGCATCTAAGAAGCAAGGCTAGTCCTGTACTTAGTCTACCTCAACATGCTGATTACTTAATTCAGGAGAATTACCTTCAGTCATAGGTCCAAGAACCACAACAGATTTACCGATGCTCTGGCTACTCTCACCTCCATAGTTTAGATCCCCAGGGGAGTCATGCTCTAGCCAATCGAGATTCAGCAACAGGAGCAGTCTACCTACTGCCTTCAGATCGAAGAAGTATTAGACAACAAGCCTTGGTATGCGAACATCAAGCAATATCTCGAGGACGAGACCTTCCCACTCGACGCTACCAAAATAGACCATCGGACAATCAAAAGACTGGCCATTCAATTTGTACACTTCAGAGGAATCTTGTACAAGAGATCGCCGAACATGATCTGGCTCAAATGCCTCAATACCCATGAAGCTGCACAGGTAATTGAGGAAGTTCACGGAGGAACTTACGACCCATACATGAACGGGTTAATGGTCTCTAAGAAGATACTCAGACTGGGCTACTACTGGTCCACAATGGAATCTGACTGTTGCCAGCATATACAAAAGTGCCATCAGTGCCAAATCTATGCCGACAGGATCAACACACCGCCAACCAGGCTGCACAATCTCATTGCTCCATAGCCATTCCCAGCATGGGCATCGACGTCATCGGACCCATAAGCCCGAAAGCATCAAACGAACATCGATTCATTCTGGTTGCAATCGATTATTTTATAAAATGGGTCGAGACAACCTCTTATGCTAACGTCACAACCTCAGTGGTTCAGCATTTTCTAAAAAAAGGACATCATCTACCGATACGGTGTCCCATTTGAGATTATAATAGACAATGCTCTCTAATTTTGCAACAAAGGGATGACAGATCTCTGCCAAAGATTCAAGATACAGCATCACAACTCCACACCATACATGCCACAGACCAATGGCGGTAAAAACATGAAGAAAATCATAGAGAAGATGACAACCAACTACTTTGCCTGACATGAGATGCTCCCATAGGCACTCATGGCATACAGAACGTCCATCCGAACTTCAACAGGGTAACACCATTTTCTCTGGCTTATGGTATGGAAGCAGTTCTCCCTATTGAAGTAGAAATTCCATCACTCTGGGTGTTAATGGAAGCAAAAATCTCAAAAGCAGAGTGGGCACAGACTCGGTATTAGCAGCTGAATCTGATTGAAGAGCGACGACTGAAAGCCATCAACTACTCTTAAGTCTATCAGAGGTGCATGGCTAGAGCATTCAAGAAGAAGGTCAAACTTCGAAGCATCGAAGTCGGTGACATGGTTCTCCAGAAAATGTTACCAAACTGCCATGATCTTAGGGGCAAGTTCACTTCCAATTACGAAGGCCCATACATCATTTGAGACAAATTCTCCGGCGGCGCCCTTCAGCTCGGACGTATAGATGACGAAGACCTCCCAGAGCCCGTTAACATGGACAAAATCAAACGATACTACGCTTAGGGTCTAGATCTGATAGGCGCTTTGCACCAGTAGATTCTCTGGGAAATGACAGGAGGCTATCCTTGACACACTCTTTATCCCCAGCAATGTAACCACTTTTCAAATCAATGAAATCTGCTAGTTAACCCCTTTGAGCCTAAAAACCCTTCTTTCACGAAACCTTTTCATGGGACACCCTCCCTTGCCAACCTATGACATTGGTCTGAACTACATCATGACCTTATCCTGCAAAGGGTACGTAGGTAATCTGACAAATCAAGTGTGGTCACTAAAGGGATCAAGATATTTCCAGAATCATCTCCCAAGCAGAGTCCAGGCATCTCCTAAACCATCCCCAGTGGAGTCATAGCCTCTCTACAATGTCTCTCCACCGAGTCCAAACAGAGAAAGAATCCTCTAGAATTCTTTAGCCGAATCAACTCTCAAGGGTATAAAATTTTCATCAATGAAAACCCAAAATAGAAGTCAAAACATTCTCAAAGTCAGAGACTCTCCACAGAGACAACCTCTCTGGACTCTTTCTCCAACAGATCTTTCGGGAGCAACTTTTCCTTCGAAAACACTTCCCAAGCAGAGAAAACCTCTCTCGAAAACACTCCCCCAGTAGAGACAACCTCTCTCGAAACTCTCAGCAACCTCTCTTAAATTCCCCAGTGGAGTAAAAAAAAAATTCACCGAAAATCTCAAAGTAAAAATCCCCAGGAGAGTACAAGTCTACCACGACAAGAGGAATCCCCAACAGAGTACAGATCAACTGTAAAAAAGGAGAAATCCTAGGGTGCCCAAACTTTGATCCCTTAGCCTACATTTCGTCCTACTCTAAGTCCTCCTATATCCCCTAGAAACTATGAGTGCTAGCGCAGTATCACATCTATGTCCTCAGCGGAACATAATCGTCAGCAGAGCGTCATTTAGGGCAATGAAGGGAGAAGATTCATTTTTTCCAATAAATCGCGGGCATGAGCGAAAACCGGAAACGGCCTCATTGTACAAAAATTATACGACCCCAGACCTAGTCTTGCCACCAGGGGTAAAAAAGGGACAAAAATCAACCAACTTCGTAGGCATGAGAAAAACCGGCAATGGCCTCATTGCGTAAAAATCATGCGAACCCCATTAACTTGGTCATTTTAAGGGTAAAAAAGGGAGAAAAGCTGAAGAGCAGTTTGTTAACAAAAATCTGGCAGTAATCAGTTCACCGGATTCCCAACAATCCATCGTAGGTTGCCAGCAGATGGCACTGAGAAATAGATTCCCCGGTTGTAATCTCCAGCAGAGTTCCACTCTCAAACAATCCCCCGCGAAAATAGCTCTCCAGCAAAATTCAACTCCCCAGTAGACAGTTGAAAACCTCTAGTAGAGTACCACTCCCCAGTAGAATCACAGCAATGGTCTACAACAGTGTCATATCCCCCAGCGGAACCCCAGTAGAAGTCTCCAAATGGCTTTCTGTAGCACTCTCCTTAGCAAGAGTCTAGAAGTTTCTAATTGCTCCCCAACAAGCTTCTCTCCGGTCAGATTTCAATCTCCAGCAACGACAAGACAAGCATGTCTACCCCCAAGCATTCCCAGCGGTGACGAAACCTCTTCTAGGTCATACTCTACTCTCTGAGAGTAAAAGACAGATTAAAAAATCTCCTAAGCCCTGACAAAGGCAGTTTCCTGAAAAATCTAAAAGCTAGCTAAGCATTCTTTATGTCAAGACAAGCAGAAGAAGCCGACGCCGTGCGTCCCTGCAAGTCGCAATTAACAAAGTCATGGGAAAGCATCCTTGCCTTTCCATCCTGCATGACATCATCAAAATCTAGTGCCCCTGTGCCATTTCACGATCAATCCAGCTAGTGCCTCTTGGATATGCCACACCCCTTTGACACCCCCGTGTGTCCTTGACATCTTGCGTATCCCTTGAAAATCTCGCCATACCGCGATACCACTCACATGTCCCCTTTCGACACCCCCGTGTGTCTCCAACATCCAGGTGTACCATTGACATAACACACCTTGTTAACATGTCGACACCTCGCATGTCCCTTGACATCCTATGTATCCCTTGGCAATCTTGCCATACCGCTATACCTCCTGCATGTCTCCTTTTGACACCCCCGTGTATCTCCGACATCCCAGGTGTACCATTGACATAACATACCTTTTGAACATGTCGACACCTCGCATGTTCCTTGACATCCTGCGTATCCCTTGACAATCTCTTCATACTGCGATCTACCCACATGCCCCCTTCGATACCCCGTGTGTCTCCGACATCCCAGATGAGCATCGACATAACGCACTTTATTGGCACCTCGCATGTCCCCCTTCGACACCCCATGTGTCTCTGACATCCCAGGTGAGCATTGACGTAACATACTTTGTAAGCACCTCGCATGTCCCCCTTCGACACCTCATGTATCTCTGACATCCCAGGTGAGCATCGACATAACACATTTTGTCGGCACCTCGCATGTTCCCCTTCGATACCCCGTATGTCTCTGACATCCTAGGTGAGCATCGACATAACACACTTTGTCCGCATCTCACATGTCCTCCTTCCGACACTTCGTGTGTCATTCGTTTGTTTTAGCTAAGCACCTCCGGGTAATGTCTTAGCAACTAATCCTGGCTAGCGCCTCCGGGACATGCCATCCTTTATAGCATCCATCAATCTCCAGCAAGGGTTTACACAGACTACTCTTCATTTCCCAGAGAGCGGCTCTGACTATTTCCATTCTCCCCAAAATCGCATCACGCAACACCACTTGCACAGCATGCATGCATTTCATCATCCCTTAAAACCCAATTCTAGTGTAAAAATAGGATGATTCCAGTCTTTGCCGTTCAATTGTCAATCTGACACTCTCCGGCAAAGGGGGCAGCTATAAGCACCCAATTTTTACACCTTGCCTTAGCCATGGTTAATATCTTTTAACTATGATTATCCCCAGCTGAGCCCTAGTCAAGCCCTAAACCATAGGCAAGCCCTGATCAAATCCTAGGCCTAACCCTAGGTGAACCTAAGCCTAACCCTAGTCAAGTCCTAAACCCTAGACAAACCCTAATCAAACCCTAGGCCTAACCCTAGGTGAACCCTAGGCATAACCCTAGTCAAGTCCTAAACCTTAGGCAAACCCTGATCAAACCCTATGCCTAACCCTAGGTGAATCCTAGGCCTAACCCTAATCAAGCCCTAAACCCTAGGCAAACCCTGATCAAACCCTAGGTGAACCCTAGGTCAAACCCTAGTTAAACCCTAGGTTAAACCCTAGGTAAACCCCAAGTCTAACCCTAGGTAAACCCTAGTTCACCCCCATGGTCCAAAAACCCTAAAATCAAGCCCAAAACCCTCTGTGGGCCCAAACTGAAAGTATGCCTCTTTTTATTTTAGAAAAACAGTTCTTGGGGGGCATATATCGAATCCCAAGATCTGACTAAGATTTTAATTGATTTTATTCAATAAAGGTTGGAATAACAATCACCTTTGCGACTTTGAAATTGTTAAGTCAAATCCACGTTAGAATAGTATTTGCAAAACTTTACAAGTGTCAAGTCTCCTGTTGATTCACACGAACCTTCTTTTTCCTTTAAATCTTTCTCTAATAGAAGCTAATGGCCCTTCCAAAAATTCTAGTTTTAGGATCTTGAAATAAAGATCCAATCTTTATGATCAAGAACTCTTTCTTGATGACAAGATCCTTGATCTTCTTCTTCTTTATTTTCAAAAACTAGAAAACAAGAGAAGAGAAGAGGGAAGAGTAGTGACCGTACACTTTAGAGAGAGAGAGGGGAGGGCGTGAGAATGAGGAGAAGAGAAAATAAAAATTCTGAAAATTTTATTGTGTCTCAAGCCTTGGACGTCCACCTCTTTATATAGGAGAGCTTGGGTTGCTTGCAACCCAAGTCTCCTTATTCTAATCTAATTCGAATTCCTCAATTTGTTTCATTAATGATTATTCCTAATTTAATTAAGATTTATCTCTAATAAAAACTAACCTTATCCATTAGTAACTAACTAATCTTGTCGCGCCCCAAAATACCCCCTAGGAGTTAAGGGATACTTTAGAGGTGACTACGTGTACCTGTCAAACCATCCTGTAATGCAAGAGGCTAAACATAATATAATACAATGATAATCAGAGCGCGGAAACTAAACATAAGTGCGGAAGCATAAGTCAACTTTTTCTTTTCTTCTATAACTCCAAATAGTATTCCAAGTTAACATATACCAAATACAATCAAAGTAAAGGTGGACATGCCCACCTATCAAAATACAAAAGGAACTCTCTAACCCTTGTGAGCATGGGATTTTCCAACCCACTTTCACAATTATATGTTTTGACTTGAGTCGCCACCTATTCATTCTTAGGGATAGGTCCCGGGTATTTGTTTGTTTGGATAAGGCAAATGGTCTTTACAGAGTTAGGGTAAGCGGTTCGATTAAGTCCTGGGGAAGGTATTAGGCACCCCAAGACCTCCGTTTTATAACGGTTACCTACTCCCTAAACTTAAGCCAATTATAATCTCAAAGTTTAATTAAAATGTCCAAAGTTTTTAAGTGAGTGCTAATCCAAGAAAAATAGAAAGTTAGATGGCTAGGGTCGAACCCGAGTTGAGTTGCCTACGTACTCATATGGTGAGATCAGACCGAGCGTAGTTCTGGCACATGAGCCCGTGCCGAGACTAGGGGGAGTGTGTGTGTGCATAGGATGGTCAAAGGGTCTAGCCTAGAAGGCTATGGTTTAGTTGACCGGGGAGGTCAAGTGCACAAGTGTTAAGTCTAACCGCGGTTAGAGGGTATTTATCCATGGTTAGATGAGCTAACCAAAGCTAAGGAGGTCCTACAAGTCTCTTTTTGGTCTTTTTGTATTTTTTATATTTTTTGAGATTTTTGGGGATATTTGAATGTTTTTTATATTTTGGTTATATTTGAATGTTTTTGGTGTTTTGAGATTTTATCATGTTTTTGGTATTTTGAGATTTTATCATGTTTTTGAATTTTCATATAGGTAAGGTTTTGACAAACTTAACTAAAGTCAAATTTAGTCCAAGAGTTTGGCTAAAAGATTATAGTTTAAGACATAAAGAGGGATGTGCCTTATGAATAGTAAATGGTCTATTACCAACACCTATTTTGTTGGATTGATGTTGATAATAGATCAAATACCATTGTCTTTAGTATGAAACATTTTTAAGAATGTCCTCTTTAAGTCCTTACACCATCATTTATCTTAAGTCCTTAAACCATCACCTACCCATTCAACATAGAACATAAAGGAAAAATAAAGAAATGAAAGAAAATGAAAACTCATCCTCTTCCTTTTAAGGTGGTTCATTTACACCATTATTAATGATGTAATGTTGCTCTAAAGAATGTTAGGGAAGAGATGAGCTTTCACAAAAAATTCTAGAAAGAGGACTGGAATCTCAAAAGAAAACAAAATGAAAAAGAGAGGTATAGCTTTAGCTTCCACTCTCTATGGGCCTACCCATATCCACACTTGTGGGTACATAAAAAAGAAGAAAATATGTACATGGAAAGGAAAAGAAAAAAGGAGCATCTCCTTGCCTTTGATATGGGGTCCCTCTACACCATTAGATTGGTGTAGAGAGGCCCAACTATGCTTGAGAAATGAGAGATCAAGAAGAGAGAACCAAATAAAAAAAAAGATAAAAAAAGAAGAGAAAATGAAAGAAGGAGTGCCTACTCCTCCAAGAATTCTCCTTCAATGCTCCAAGGGGTAGGGTTTTAGAATCCACAAAGGAAGAGAGTTAGTGAAGAACTCTAAGCTTTTAGTCTTAGAATTCTTTCCAAACTCTAAACCTTAGTTTCTTCTCCATTCTTCAAACTCAAGAGA
The DNA here is from genome assembly GCA_015143295.1 of Tetracentron sinense. NCBI lineage: Eukaryota > Viridiplantae > Streptophyta > Magnoliopsida > Trochodendrales > Trochodendraceae > Tetracentron > Tetracentron sinense. The sequence goes on along the minus strand of CM026556.1, from coordinate 6,324,112 downwards.
AACACAAGTGGGTGGGAACCTTCTAGGGGTCTTGAGGGATGGATATAAGGGGCTAAGGGATTGGTATTTATAGGAAAACTAAGAGGTTGGGTTGTGTCTTTTACATGAGGGATAAAATGAGCTAGTGGGTAAAGACTTGAGTGTTGTAAGGTGAGTTGATAGATTGAGTGTTGTAAGGAGTGTAAGAGAGTTGGTGGGTTGAGTGAACTATGAGTTATATGAGTATGGGTTGTAGGATATAGGGTGTAAGAGAGGTGTAAGAGAGTTGGTGGGTTGAGTGAACTATGAGTTATATAGGTATGAGTTGATGTAAGAGAGGTGTAAGAGAGTTGGTGGGTTGAGTGAACTATGGGTTATATGGATATGGGTTGTAGGATATAGGGTAGGTGGATATGGATATGTGGATTAGGTCTTATGGATCATGGGTTATTAGTAGATGGGTCATGGGTTATGATTATTGGACTTTGACTATGACATTTGGGCTTGGGCTATGGAAATAGGCTTTGGCTTAGGCAATTGGGTGATTGGGTATTTGGGCTTGACTACTTGGGTTGGGTAATAAAATTAGGTAATTGGGTTTGATTGAGTTGTTTAGGTATAAGTTTGGTCAAATGGGCTTGGGCCTTGGGTATACCTAGGGCTTACTAAGGTTAGGCTAGGGCTACCTAGGGTTTGGGTTTAGGACTACCTAGGGTTAAGCTTAGGGTTAACTAGGGTCTTAACTAGGGTTTAGTCCTATGGTTAAGGGTTTACCTAGGGTTTGGAACTAGGGTTGATCTAGGGTTTGGACCATAGCTAAATTAATTAACCACGGTTAAGGGGGTGTAAAAATAGGGTGCTGACAACCCTCTCCTCTCAACAGTGGTCGAGGTATGGCCACACCTCCAAGTCCCCATCCTCCAGAGACTGCCATGGGATAGGTGGCTCCCTCTCCTCTACATACTCCTCCTCGACCCAAGGCTCGGGGTCGAGGACATCCACAGTACCTGCCGACATAAAAGTACGGCTGAGCATGGAATACTCAGCGAGTACAAACTACTAGCTAACCATAACAATAGCGAAAGCATAACAACAGTGAGCAATACAAGATATTAATTTAAAGCAATAGTGAAAGCATAAGATACATAGCCATATCTTGACATGCGTGTATGAATGCAAAAACCTCGGTAAAACTCATGTCTCGGAAACCTTTTTCGTGTCTCGGTCAAATCATGTATGTGTGTCGTGTCTTGTCTTGTATTTCATGTCTTGATTTGTTCTTGACTTGTATACTTGTGAGCCAGAGGCTAGCACCCTTCCTTAGGCTACCAACCTCCTTGTCATGTTCTTGTTCCATTTCTCTTGTGAGCCAGAGGCTAGCACCCTTCCTTGGGCTACCAACCTCCTTGTCATGTTCTTGTTCCATTTCTCTTGTGAGCCAGAGGCTAGCACCCTTCCTTGGGCTACCAACCTCTTTGTCATGTTCTTGTTTTGTTGTTGATTCAACATGTATAAATACAATCTTGGAAAACCCGGTTTCATGTATGTATGTGTACTCGTGTGCGTGCCAATAGTGACAATCATGGGGACACGTGTAACAAGAGGGATATCGCATCATATTTCAATTCATAGTATAACATGTAAGCATTTAGGTGATCAACATGGCATTTGGTCAAGTCATCATTTACAAGAGTAATTACATAAAGCTTACATCCATTTCCTTTATCAATTTCATTTATTCTTGGTTTAGGCATATTATCAAACATCCGGTGTGCAACATTTTAGTAGTTTTATTTCCCCTTTTTAGCGCATAAATTTCCAACACAACATCCAAGTATGCTCATTATTCATAGAGTGCCCTTCCACCATTTTCCATACCCACATTTCACCACGTCCAACGGCATCCAATCGCCTCTACATCCACCATTCATACATACAACCCCACATTCACATTCGTCTTGTTTAGGTTTAGGAAGTATAGCACATTTCAAGTAAGGGAAGATACAAGACCAACATCATGATGTCAAAGGGTAAAAACTAGATTATTGCTAAAGAAAGTTAGTAGAGTGTACTAACCTTGAATCGAAGCTTGATCTTGGTGTAGACCTTGATTTAAACTCTAACTTGGAAGAAGAAAGCCCTTACTCAAACTATACTTGATTGGGTAGGAACCCTCTTGAAAATACCGTAGAGAGTACTGCCCTAGCTTGAGAAGGGAACCCCACACGAGCTTGAGCCTTGAACTTGAAGCAAAACGAGTTGGGTGAGCTAGGGTTCTTAAACCCCTTTGATTCCTTCTCCAATGGAAAACCCTAGTTGCAAATCCCCTTCTCCTTTCTCTCTATCTCTCAAAATCCCTTAAGTGCTGTGAATGAAGCCCTAAAGGCTCGGGCAAGCCCTTATGGGTAAGGGTTTAAACCCCAAAAGACGAAAAAGCCCTTAATGAAAATTCTGAAAAACACGAAGACCGAGCGATCGGTGGTTATGACCGATCGATCGGTTGCCTACCGAGCGATCGGTGTTATTGACCAATCGACTGGTCAAAAACTCACTCTCTGGAAAATTTCCCCATACAAATTTTTCGACCAGTCGATAGCCTCCGATCGATCGGTTTTGGACCGATCGATCGCTCCATGGACCGAGCGATCGGTGCTTTGCTGGTCCCGACTGTTTTGGCCATATCTTTTGACTCGCTTGTCCGATTTCGACGATTCAACTTGCGTTGGATTCGTCTCTCGAAAACGCACATTTCTGACGTTTTAGAATTTCCGATTTCTTCCTTATTTATTAATTACACTACGAAACGACCAATTAGCTACGAGAGTGCCATTCATTAAAGATGAAAAAGTCCGGGGTGCTACAAATCTTATCCTTATCTTAATCCAATTAGGATTCCTTGATTAGTAAGAAACTGATAGAATCCTTATTAAATAGGGAATCTTTAATTAGTAACTAATTAACTAACTAACTAACCTTATCCAATAAGGAGATTGTTAATTAGAAACTAATTAATTAAGGCTTCCTCCTTGAAGTGGGCATCCCACCCTAGGTGGGCCCCACTTCCACAAGCCCCTTAGGATTCCAAACCCCTAAAGGTCACTTTATTTGATCTTTCATCAAAATCCCTAATAGGTCCTACCCATTTGGTTTTTCATATCTAATGTGATTCCACCTTTTAGAGCTTCACTATACCATATAGTGATTACTTAGAGAAATTAATTAATTTTATTAATAATTAAATTAAATACTTTAAGAAGGTCCTAGTATGTGGGATCTAAAGGGATCTCCTATTTCCGGTTGTAGGACCAAGTGCTTAACCTTTTGGTTGAAACATTGTTACTAAGAAACACTTTCCTAAAACTCCATTAGGATCATAGAATGTTATCTCAGTCTCTGGACTTCCATCAATCACAATAATGTCCATTAACACAATGTGACTAACCTCCAGAAATTAGAGAATTGCTTATAAGTACCATCTCACAATATATTTACAAATATATCCTTCCACATTCCGATGTCACTTGTAAGCTTCCGGGATTGGAACAATTCCACTGTCTAGTCCCTAGCTTATGAATAGAACCCTTTCTCATGATTACTTTTTCATTGAATTGAACTTTCAAAACACTTTTGAAGAAAATTAGAAAAAAACTGACATATATATATTTATATATACTTTTCCATATTGAAAATATCAACTTCGATAAAGATCATTTTAGTGAAAAGCACCAGTACTGGATTTAACATTTCAATTCAACAAGTATCACCTTGATATCATTATCTCCAATTAAGGAGTTGTGGATTCCTTATTGAGTGTTTACATACTTCTCCAAACATTGTGTACATGACCCAACGTACCCGGAGTTAGTCTTGTGTATTAGACATTACCGATTGACACATTAAAGCCATATAGACAGATGTCTGAAAAGATGTTAACCTCTCAGGTTTAAGGACAATTTGTTAAATGGATAACCCTAATACAATTTGACAGTGTATTTCATAGGGTATCCACTAATGACCTCGTTCAGTATTATGTACTTGCTACATATACTCACATGTTAGTCAAGAGTCATCACTCCTTGTGAATGACATTCATCACACTATCTCATAGAACTACACACGTGCAAGCCATGATGAAGTACAATGCCCAACTAGTACTCTAGAGGCTTCGAACAATATTAGGCTTACAAGGAACTGGAAAATCATATCTCCTCGCAACCTTTGCATGATTTTCCTACAATGTTACTGTAAATCCCTAAGTAGGTGTTGGCAAATTCCGTGATCATTAGATAGGTCATGTGAGTCAAGTCGTGTTCAACTTGTCAGAAGAGAAGAGCTAAAGCATCAAGAAGATTGAAGAAAGTGAAGAAAAAGCTCCTACTCTGGATCTAGAAAGGTAATGGACTTAGAGACCCCTACCTAGGTTGGATTTGACTTAGATAACTCTAAACATACCTAGGAGGATAGTTTTAAACCTAATAAAGTTGTTTGATCTTAGTTGAATCAAATAAACATGAAATGAATCATGGTTTGAAAAAATTCTGTCTCAACCGATCGCTCGGTATTGAGACCGATCGATCGGTGGCCTACCGAGCGATCGGTGGCTATCGACTGGACAAAATATTTGTATGGGGTATTTTTCCAGAGAGATGATTTTCAACCGCTTGATCGGTTAGAGCACCGATCGATCCGTTTTGGACCGAGCGATCGGTAATGTGCACCGATCGATCGGTCCCTGTAAAAAGAATTTTTATTTTTCTGGATTCTTTTTTTAAACCCTATATAAACAACTTTTTGGAGACCTAATTCGTATCTTTGTTTATTTTTGAAAGAGTAGAGGTCTGAGAAACTCTTCTAGGGTTTTTCCTATTGTTCTTATTAGATCTTTGTTGATCACTCCTCTTTCTTTGATCCTAGAGAATGCAAGTATAGATCTAAACCTTTGATCTTGCATTGTGTGATCTGAGATCTATATGAGATCCCTCTACGGTTTGAAACTTCCAAAATTGATTCACAACCCTACACCTTGTGTGTGTGTCCGGTGTTTGATCCGGAGCCTTCGTGGAAGGAGATCGATCGTGTGTGATCGTGGTTTTGAAGTAGCTTGAGAAGATTTGGTCGGTGTGGAACCGAAGCTGCTACGGCGGAGATCGAACCTGCTGGTTCGTGGAAATCAAGAGTAAGAGTCTATACCTAGGAACGTCGTTTCTGTTTTGGTAAGGTCTTATCTTGTACTTAAAATCTTTTCATAGTGAAGTTTATTACTGGACGAGGTCCCGTGGTTTTTTCCCGTTAGGGTTTTCCACGTAAAAATCTTCTATGTTTGATTTGTGTGGATTGTCTGAGTGAATTGTTCATTGATTTCTAAACATATTAATTGAAAAATTAAAATTGGTTAGAAATTATTAGATAGACCTATTCACCCCCCCTCTAGGTCTTAGAGATCATTGATCTGGATAAATTTCAATTGGTATCAGAGCTTGTTCACTGATAAGGCTAATCCCTTAAGTGTGATCCTGTATTATCCGTGATCATGAGTACTCTAAGAGAAGGAGGATCCGTCTCTCGTCCCCCACTTTTTGATGGGAATAATTATGCATACTGGAAAGCTAGAATGAGAGCCTTTCTCAAATCAGTTGACGAGAGAATTTGGATGTCTATACAGAATGGGTGGACTACTCCCATAAAAACTGTAGGTGATTTGACTGTCGTCAAATATTATGATGATGGACCAGAGAAGAGCTTGAGTCAAGTGGATGGAACACTAAAGGTCTCAATGCTATCTTTACTGCAGTCACTGCTGAGGAATTCAGACGAATTTCTTCATGTGAAACAGCAAAGGAGGCAATGAGGGTACTACCACTGTTAAAATCTCAAAACTCCAAATGTTAACCACCAAATTTGAACATTTAAACATGGATGACAATGACACTTTCGATGAATTCTATGCAAAACTTAGTGACATTGTCAACGCTAGTTTCAATTTAGGTGAGAAAATATCTGAGTCCAAAATAGTTAGAAAAGTCCTTAGATCTCTCCTTGAGAGATTTCAACCCAAAGTCACTGCAATCGAAGAGAGTAAAAATGTTGACTCTCTGAAGATTGAGGAATTGGTTGGTTCACTCCAAACCTATGAACTCAATCTCCGTCCATCCAAGAAGAACAAATCTTTAGCCTTGAAATCCATCAAGGAAACTTTGGATGAGGATGACAGTGATGGAGATATGAATGAGGAAGAAATGGCTCTCTTCGTTAAAAAATTTCGAAAATTTTTTAGAACGAAAAAGAGGTTCAATCCCAAACAGGGAGGAAAATCTTTTGAGAAGTCAAAGTCTAAGCCCTGGGAAAACAAGAAAAATTCCAAGAATGACGACAAGAAATCCCAAGGTGTTCAATGTTATGAATGCCATGACTTCGGTCATATTTCACCTAACTGTCCTAACAAGAAGAAGAGTAAGGGCAAGGTGATGAATGCCTGTTGGGATGACAGTGATTCCGAGAATGAAGAATCGGATAGTTCCTCTTCAAGTGAAGATACTGGAAATCATACGGCTTTCACTGTTTCCCTTTCTGGGATTTTTGAGACTACCTCTGCGGTTGATGAAAAGGATAGAAGTGATGAGAGTGTTCATACTGAGTCTAGTGATGACATACAGAAGAGTCAAACTGACTCTGAAAGTGATGAAGATTTGAAAACAACTTATAATAAGTTGTATGCTGAAAGTTTGAAGCTGACTAAAACAAAAATCTCCTTGAGCAAAAAACTCAAAATCATTCAAAATGAAAGAGATACTTGTAAACTAGTAGCAGAAGAGAAGAGTGCTCTAGTTAGTCAGTTGGAAAATGAAAAAGAAGCAATTGTTATGAAAGTTCAATGTCTTTTAGAAGAGAATGCCTCATTGACTAATGTGATCAGAAAATCAGAAGTTGAAAGAGACACTTCCATGAAAGAAATTGAAGAGTTAAGAACTCTGCAAATGGAGCTGGAAACTTTTAAAGACTCTCTTCTTGATAAGGTGAAATTTCTTGAAAAAGAACATCAAATTACCCTTAAAGACAAGACTGACTTGATTCAGAAGGTCTATACTCTTGAAAAAGAAGTAAGAATGTTTGGTAACACTAGCTGCCTAGATGAATTAGTTAGAAAGTATGGGTCAAATTCGAGTAGATTTGGGATAGGACATGCTGACACACCAGCTGGTCCTTTAGCTGTTGGTACAATGGCTAGTGCAGTGTTTGAGCCAATACATTCTGATCCTAAAGTGAATCTACCTTCTACATCAAGTACTAAGGCTTATACAAATTTTGTAAAGCCTAGAAATACAGCTCCTAGAGTGAATGCTTTGAGGAATCAAATTCATTTTAGAAGAAATCCTCCTCCTCTCCCAAGATTCATACCCACATGTCACTTTTGTGGTGTGAGAGGTCACATACGACCAAATTGTAATGCTTTTAGGAGAGCTCCTCAAAATGGTTCATGGAACCAAAATCAAAGTCAAGGGACTCTTTAAAGGCAGATTCAGGTTCTGGCTGAAAAGTCTAGAATATTGAGCGAAGATGTTAATAGAATTGCTCAAATCTCTATGACAAGAACTGGTCAATTTATTCCAAATGATTATTCAAGAGAAAAGAATTTGACTAATCAAAAAGCTAGAACTGAACAAAATAAGAAAAGGTCAAGGAGGACAAAAAGGAAAAAGGTTTCTAATACACAGTTTAATGATCAAAGATCTAAACAAAGTTTAAAGACTGTGTATGTAAGAAAGGATGACCTTAAGTGCTTCGTCATTCACACTACCTTGAAAGCCCAAAACATAGAAATGTGGTACTTCGATAGTGGGTGTTCTCGGCATATGACAGGTAACAAGTCCTTATTTACTCAATTTGAGGACTGTCCAGATGGGACTGTTACTTTTGGTGATGGAAGCAAGTCTTTAGTAAAGGGGAAGGGTATCATCGATTCACCAGGCATACCAAAATTGAAAGATGCCTTGTTTGTTGAAGGACTGAAAGCTAATTTAATTAGCATAAGTCAACTATGTGATGATAACCATGCTGTGCACTTTACCCAAAATAAATGCTTAGTCATTAATGGTAAAGGTAAGTGTGTTCTAGAAGGGTTGAGAACCACTGACAATTGCTACGGCTTAATTCCCAGTCCTAATCCCTCAAATGTCTGTTATAAGACTAAAATTGAGGAGGTTGATTTGTGGCACCGAAGACTAGGTCACATGAACTTCAAAGACCTTTGTAAAATCTCTAAGAAAGAGCTTGTAAGAGGAGTTCCCAAACTAGGAAAGCCTTCTACTGCTGTGTGTGGGCCATGCCAAATTGGTAAACAAATTAGAACCCCACATAAGAAGACTTCAAATATTGCTACTTCATATCCACTGGAATTAATTCATATGGATCTAATGGGTCCTACAAGAACTGAAAGTCTAGGTGGAAAGCGATACATCCTAGTCATGGTTGATGATTTTTCAAGAATGTCATGGGTGGCATTTATAAGAGAGAAATCCGATGCTTTTGACAATTTCAAAAGTATTTGCTTGAAAATTCAAAATGAGAAAAGATGCCCAATCACTCGAATTCGAAGTGATCATGGAAAGGAGTTTGAAAACACTAAGTACAACGACTTTTGTGATGAGTCGGGTATCAAACATGAATTTTCTGCACCTATTACACCTCAACAGAATGGTGTAGTAGAGAGGAAGAACAGGGTTCTCCAAGAGATGGCTAGAGTTATGCTTCATAGCAACAATCTAGCTTCTCATTTCTGGCTTGAGGCAGTTAACACTGCTTGCTATATAGTTAATAGAGTTTTTGTAAGACCTGGAATAAGGAAAACCCCATATGAGTTGTGGAATAACAAGAAACCCAGTGTCAAGTACTTTCGAGAATTCAGAAGTAAATGGTATATCTTTAAGGATAGAGAGCAACTGGGCAAATTTGAATCCCAGAGTGATGAAGGGATATTTCTTGGATATTCCACCAACAGTAGAGCTTATTGAGTGTATAACTTGAGAACCTCTACGATTATAGAGTCCATAAATGTAGTTGTGGATGACTCCGGTGTTGAAAATGTGCAACTTGAGGATGATGAAAGTGCTGAAAATGAAAATGTTGAAACTGTTTCAACTCCACCTATAAATAAGCAATCATCTCCATCAAAACCTACACATTCTAGGGTCATGAGTCCTCACACCCCCACTGATATAATTGGTGATGTTGAAAGTGGAGTGAGAACGAGGAAACAAATTGAAAATGAAGTTAGCTACATTTGCTATACTTCATCTTTTGAACCTAAGAATGTAGCTGAAGCTCTTGCAGATGATAATTGGATAAATGCAATGCAAGAAGAGTTACTTCAGTTTACTAGGAATGATGTTTGGTATTTAGTACCTAGGCCTAACAATACAAATGTGATAGGCACCAAATGAATTTTCAAGAACAAATCTGATGAAAAAGGTACTATCATAAGAAATAAGGCTAGGTTAGTTGCACAAGGATACACCCAAATTGAAGGTATTGACTTCGATGAAACCTTTGCTCCTGTAGCCAGGCTAGAATCAATAAGAATACTTCTAGCTGTGGCTTGCCATATGAAATTCAAACTTTTTCAAATGGATGTTAAGAGTGCCTTTCTGAATGGCATTCTACAGGAGGAAGTCTATGTGGAACAACCAAAAGGGTTTGAAGATCCACATCACCTTGATCAAGTCTATCGGCTAAAAAGGGCCCTCTATGGTTTAAAGCAAGCTCCAAGAGCTTGGTATGAGAGGCTGACTACTTATCTCTTGAAAAATGGATTTTCGAGAGGGGGAGTAGACAGAACCCTTTTCATAAAGAATGTGAAAGGTGATATTGTCATCGCCCAGATATATGTTGATGACATAGTGTTTGGTTCCACATTAGACTTACATGCTCTTTCATTTGCTGAACAAATGAAAAATGAATTTGAAATGAGCATGGTTGGTGAGCTAAGTTTCTTCCTTGGTCTTCAGATCAAGCAATTGGATTCTGGGATCTCAGTATCTCAAATCAAATATGCTAAAAATCTAGTGAAGAAATTTTGCATGAGCTCTGCTAAGCATGTAAGGACTCCTATGACTTCTACTACAAAACTTGGTAAAGATGCTTCAGGCAAAGATGTTGATCAAACTTCTTATAGAAGCATGATTGGTAGTTTACTCTATCTAACTGCTACTAGACCTGACATAGCCTTTAGTGTTGGTGCATGTGCCCGCTATCAAGCGAGCCCAAAAGAGTCTCACTTGCTTGCAGTTAAGCGTATCATTCGATATGTGAGTGGAACTCTATCATTTGGCCTCTTGTATTCTTTTGATACAAATGCCACGATAGTTGGATATTCCGATGCCGATTGGGCCGGAAATGCTGATGATAGGAAGAGCACCTCTGGAGGATGTTTCTATATTGGAAACTGCTTAGTTGCTTGGCTTAGCAAAAAGCAGAATTCAATTTCATTGTCCACTGCAGAAGCTGAGTACATAGCAGTTGGCAGTTGTTGCACTCAACTTCTGTGGATGAAGCAGATGTTGAATGATTACGGGATTGAACAAAGCACTATGACTGTGTATTGTGATAATTCAAGTGCTATCAATATTTCCAAAAATCCCGTTCAACATTCTCGCACAAAACACATAGACATAAGACATCACTTCATCCGTGATCTTGTTGAGCAAAAGATTGTGTCTATAGAGTATGTCCAAACAGAGAATCAATTTGCGGACATTCTTACAAAACCATTAGATTCCCTTAGGTTTGAACTCCTTAGGAAATCTATAGGTTTGTGCGGAATTGAATAAAGATGTACTTGTTTCATAGCCTATGTGTTCTTCATGTTCTATTTGAGTCATAGAGCTATTTTTTTTTCTTTAATTAATAAAAATCCAAAAACATTCAAAAAATTGAAAAATATTGCAAAAAATAATGTGTATGTATGACCTTCTTTCCAATCATTTTGCTTAAAGTTATTTCCTTGAAATCATATTTGAACATATAATACAAGGATAAATATTTCATAGGATTGGATAAATAAGGATAGGTCAACTATTGATTTGATCTTGTGATTGAATTTGGTCATGCTAACTAATCTCAGTTAGAGTTGAGTAAACAAAGATGTTATATATTGCACATGCACTCTGACTGATTCTTTAGATGGTATTAGTTCCTATTTAAAGGTTCTGATATTATACCATATGGTTCCCTAGATTAATCAAATCTAGTATAACCAATGTAATAAAAAATTCCATAAGGTGAGCCCCCTAGTTATAAAAATTATTGACATGGAGAGGACTACCTGTGAGTTTGTGTGATAGCTACTAGTGAATGCAAACAGTGAGTAATGGCTACCTAGACAAACAGTAGGTATCTATGTGGATTGCTAGTGTGAAAGCCCCCACTGTCATTAGAAAGAGCTACCTTCTCACTTGTGTGAAAGTCACCAAAGTGCTAAAACTATAGATGTGTACTCCAAAAAGAATTTTCACAATGAGTACAATTTGACTGAAAAAGAAATGAAATAAATTTGTTAGTCAAATTTGGGGTAAAGAATTGCTCATCATATAAGTATGGATGTTTATTGGTTTTAAAACTAGTTTTTGAAAATTTTAGAGTCCCATTTGAGCTATAATGTCAAAATCTAGCTTAAGGAAGGAAACCAATTCAAAGAGTCAGGTAATGAATTTTGATTTCACACTAACATTACTTCTAATTGTTTCTTGACTCTGATTGTGAATTTGATGCAAATACCAAAATTAATTACCTTTGAAAATCAGTTATTGTTTACATAATCCTTTTTTATGACTATACTTGATATATATATATTCTTGGGTGATTATTCTTTATGATTTTAATGAAATCAATTATTGCAAATTTTTTGGTGAATTGGTTATTTTGAGGTGAAAATGTGTTTTTAATGTTCCATTGGTTGAGGGGGAGAAAAGGTTCTAAAAGTAAAATTTTTGAAAATTTTTCAGATCACCGATCGCTCGGTGTTAAAGACCGATCGATCGGTCTTTCGTGAACAGAGTTATAAAACCCTCATTTCTATCTTTTCTGTTCACTTCTTCTCCGAACTCCAGAGCGATCTCTCGGTTCCCTCTCCTCCAAATCCTTCCTACGGTCATTCCATTCGACTCTAAGGGTTTCCCAAGCATAAAAAAGGTAAGCCTTGTACGTTTTCTTGCGTATAGGTTGAATTTCTCATCTAGGGCATCGTTGTTCATCCATGGCTTTCATTTTGTCCTTAATCCTCTTAGCCTATCTCATGTCTGGCGTTCCCAAACGCCGAAAGTTGGTCCTCAACAACCAAGAGGACCCTCCTGAAGATGAACAAATCCAAGAGCCCTTTTCCTTCACTCCTATAGGTCATGGGATTTCAATAGGGGATCATTCGTAGAATGGTGGATTCTACTACTGAAAATCGCCAAAAGGCTTTGGCAGATAAAACCCGGAAACAAAAGGGTAAAGCCAGTTCATCTTCCACTGTTCTCTTGGGTCCTTTCATTAGCCCTAATGCTGCTCAACTTTATAGTGAGTATTTTAGTAAAAAGGGTATAATGGTTGAAAGGAGCATTCGAATTTCAGATTTTGGTGATTACTACCTTTCTAAAATCATTACTGATCGTCACTGGGAAGGTCTTCTCAATTTATCCGGTTCTGCTCCTATTCAGTTAGTCCAGGAATTTTACTCAAATTTCTCTGAAATAAATTTCAAAAACTGGTCTTTTAAATCTCGATCTCTAGAACAATCAGTTTTGATAAATCCAAGTGTCATTGCAAAATTTCTTGGTTGTCCTCGAGTTCCAGATGCCTATTATCCTTATAAATACAAGAAAGATGAGGATAAAGAATCTATGAACAATGTAGTCACATTTCTTTGTGGTGCTCCTACATTTTGGGTTGGTTCCTTAATCGAAGTCACAAAACTCACTAGGGATGCCAGACTTGTAAACCTAGTAATGAGTGCAAATATCCACCCAAAGGTTCATACTGCAGACCTTAGGGAAGATAGAGCTCGATTTTTATTCAGTCTCCTTCGTGGACATGATATTGACCTAGCAGCCCACATAATTGATTTGATGATTCAAGCCCATCAAACTCAAACTGTGGTTGGAGCTCTTCCCTTTGGATCCCTGATTACTAAACTCCTTGGTTCTCAAGGAATTATTGCTCCTCTTGGAGTTCCTACCCGTACTCCGAAAGGTCCAATCAACAAAAAGACCATCGCTCAGAGTTTCTCTCATGCTTCAGTTCGAGATGTTGAGGAAGAAGCTGAGTTTGGTACAGGATCCTCTCATGCACCTCCGGCCACGATTGATGATCTAGCCAGAATGATGAGAGAGATGCAGACGGATCTCTCAACACATATTTCATCTCACTAGGAGTTCACCACAGAGATCCGTGGCAGACTTGGATCACTGGATGCAGCAGTGCTGGGCGTACAGAGAGATGTTCGTGACTTTCGAACTTATTATGAGTCCCAGCTCACTTCTGATGATGAGCAGGAGTGATAGTTAGATTGATGTATTAGGATAGAAACTCCTTATGGTTCATGTATATATTTTGGAGTTTGTCTTAGTCCTAGTATTAGTTTGACATTTCGATGTATTTTGTCTTGGTTGTACTTAGTACAAACCTTTTGGATGTTATTGACTTGGTCATATATGTATGCATTTGGATGGTTTCTTATATCTCATCTCATTTGTGTTTATGCGTTAATTTTATTGTTAATAGTCCGCCTTTGGCATTTCGAGTCAAAAAGGGGGAGAGTGCATGATAACACATGGATATGATTTTGTGGATGTGGATGATGATTTTGTGGATGATGTTGGATGTGGATGATGATTTTGTGGATGATGTTATGGAAACATGATTAACCTGTTATGGATATAGTATTGTGGAATTGTGGATGTTATACATGTTTTATTTCTTTCCATATTTTATTTCCCATGCTTCACAGGTTTTTGATTTAGCATGTGCAGGCAAACAGGTTCTAAGTTTGGTGAATCATGACAAGTTAAAATGTCAAATGTCATGTATTTATTTCTGAGTCATGTAAAGGTCAATTTTTCATTTTTGAATCATTTGGGAAAATTTGAACCTAGTATATGAGTTAGTCTTGTTTTGTCTCGGAATTGCCAAAGGGGGAGATTGTAAATCCCTAAGTAGGTGTTGGCAAATTCCGTGATCATTAGATAGGTCATGTGAGTCAAGTCGTGTTCAACTTGTCAGAAGAGAAGAGCTAAAGCATCAAGAAGATTGAAGAAAGTGAAGAAAAAGCTCCTACTCTGGATCTAGAAAGGTAATAGACTTAGAGACCCCTACCTAGGTTGGATTTGACTTAGATAACTCTAAACATACCTAGGAGGATAATTTTAAACCTAATAAAGTTGTTTGATCTTAGTTGAATCAAATAAACATGAAATGAATCATGGTTTGAAAAAATTCTGTCTCAACCGATCGCTCGGTATTGAGACCGATCGATCGGTGGCCTACCGAGCGATCGGTGGCTATCGACTGGACAAAAAATTTGTATGGGGTATTTTTCCAGAGAGATGATTTTCAACCGCTCGATCAGTTAGAGCACCGATCGATCCGTTTTGGACCGAGCGATCGGTAATGTGCACCGATCGATCGGTCCCCGTAAAAAGAATTTTTATTTTTCTGGATTCTTTTTTTAAACCCTATATAAACAACTTTTTGGAGACCTAATTCGTATCTTTGTTTATTTTTGAAAGAGTAGAGGTCTGAGAAACTCTTTTAGGGTTTTTCCTATTGTTCTTATTAGATCTTTGTTGATCACTCCTCTTTCTTTGATCCTAGAGAATGCAAGTATAGATCTAAACCTTTGATCTTGCATTGTGTGATCTCAGATCTATATGAGATCCCTCTAGGGTTTGAAACTTCCTAAATTGATTCACAACCCTACACCTTGTGTGTGTGTCCGGTGTTTGATCCGGAGCCTTCGTGGAAGGAGATCGATCGTGTGTGATCGTGGTTTTGAAGTAGCTTGAGAAGATTTGGTCGGTGTGGAACCGAAGCTGCTACGGCGGAGATCGAACCTGCTGGTTCGTGGAAATCAAGAGTAAGAGTATACCTAGGAACGTCGTTTCTGTTTTGGTAAGGTCTTATCTTGTACTTAAAATCTTTTCATAGTGAAGTTTATTGCTGGACGAGGTCCCGTGGTTTTTTCCCGTTAGGGTTTTCCACGTAAAAATCTTCTGTGTTTGATTTGTGTGGATTGTCTGAGTGAATTGTTCATTGATTTCTAAACATATTAATTGAAAAATTAAAATTGGTTAGAAATTATTAGATAGACCTATTCACCCCCCCTCTAGGTCTTAGAGATCATTGATTTGGATAAATTTCAGTTACCTATAGAACTTTATGTCATCATTAAATGAGACAGTAATTAATATAAATACCCTTTATAGTTGGTTGTGTGAATATGATGCTTGTCTAATCAACATAGAAAAATCTTTTATTAGCTTTCGAGGGCATATATGTCCAACACAAACATGAGCCCACAAGCCTTTTAGAGCCATTGCAGTGGGGCCCACCTACTTTATTTTGAAAATTCAAATAATGGCGGTAATAACTTTACCGCCATTACCAAGAATGACAAAATGAATAGTGATCGAGCCCAATTGTGTGAGGGTTGGGTCTATTTTAGTATAAAACACGAAATGACGGTAATAACTCTACCGCCATTACCTGATCTCCAATTTGCAGCACAACACACCCCTCTGTGACCCTCCAGTCCACTCCCCAGTGTCTAGAACCCTTCCATTAATCCCCTAAACACCCCTGGGTCTCCCCTCAATCCTATAAGAACTCCCCCTCCTCCAAGCTTCTCCTCACTCAAAAAATCCATACCAAAGCCTTGTAGGAATTTGGTCAACCCGAAAACCCAGCCTTCCTCAACCTCTGCTACCCTAGGAGCAGCCCCAGGTCTCCTCCAACTCCACCATCGAGTACCACCACTGCACCACCACCGTGAATCTCAAACCAAAAGGGTAGGGTCTTCCCCTACCCCTTTTACTTTCTGTTCTATCATTGTGAACCCCTGGTCCTATTCCACGGGGATTTCTTTTCCAGTTGGTAGCATTCAGAACCCAAGGATAAGGGTCCTCCTGCCATTACATAGGCATGGGGGAACCCCCTTGAGGGTGTGGACTCGGGACCAAGGCCCCACACCATGCATGGTTATACCCTTGACCTTATGGGGGACCCTCAGCCCATGAGGGATCCCCTACAGGTGTCTAAATGCAACCCCAAGGGGGAAAAATTTTCTAGAAGTTTTCAGGAATGGCGGTAAACACAGTATCGCCATTCCTGGCCCTCCACATTACAGCACATGTAGCATAATTTTGAGTGGGCCCTGGTCTAATCTAGGGCCATGGTTGGACTCCTTAGGTCTTCCTCTATCCACCCTAGTCATTACAGGGTCACCCTACCTCTTTAACTAAGGTTGAACTGCCCTAAAGCTGAGACTGTCAAGAATGGCAGTAGAAACTCTACTGCCATTCTGTTATTTTAGGTACAGTGGGTTTGGACCCACTCCAGAAATTCCCCTAGGCCCACTAAAGGCCCAGAACCTTCCTGGAACTTCCCCCTATCAACTCTATGGGTCCCTGAACTTTGGGCACATCCTTAACCCATTCCCTTAGACCTGCAAAACCAACAATAGAGAATACAGTTAATGATGGTAGTCTGTCTACCGCCATTCCAAACAGTGTCTGTTTTGGAATGGCGGAAAACAGTTTACCGCCTTTCCCATTTTTCTATATTTTGGGCTTTTATACAAGGCCCAGACCAGGTAGGAGGCCACTCTAGGCCCTGCCATACTCTCTGGGCCCACCTTGACCTGCCTGGACCCTTAACCAGGGTTGACCCAACCCTGGTTAACTTTTAACTATGGTTAAGCTCCCTTAACCCTTAGTAAAATTTTGAAAATTTTCAAAAGCATTCAAAATCTTGCTATGTGTCCAAAATGTTATTGCTTTGACCTCTTCACCATGGTTAGCAGCCCTAACCATGGTTACTTTACCCATTTAACTCCGCTTAGCAACCTTAACCTCGGTTAAATCCGATTTTTGGCCTATCGGGCTCACCCTTGGCCTATCGAGCCCAACCTTAGCCTTTCGGGCTTACCCTTGTTACCCTCAACTGTGGTTAGCAAACCTAACCATGGTTAGTTACCCTAACCATGGTTAGTTTGACCCTTAACCTTGGTTAGCAACCCTAACCTTGGTTTTCTTCGATTTTGGCCTACCGAACCTAAATCAAGTCTACTGGACTTGTCCCTTGACCTACCAGGCCTAATCCCTAGTCTACCGAACTTACCCTTAGTCTACTAGACTAATCCTAAGCCTACCGGGCTTAAACCATGCACTTGACCAAAACTCAGTCAACCAAACCCTAGTCTACTGGACTAGTCCATTAGTCACCCTTGGTGCATACACACACCCCCTAACTTTGGCACGGGTTCATGTACCAGAATTACGCTCTGTCTGATCTCACCTTGTGAGTACGTAGGCAACCCAACCGGGTTCGACGCTAGTTAGCTTTTCTTTCTTAGCTTAGTATTATCTTAAACACTTAGACATTTGAACAAACTTTGATTTTAATTGGCTTACACCTAGCAAGTAGGAAACCATTGAAAAATGGAAGTCTCGAGGTGCTTAACACCTTCCTCGGACTGAATTGAACCTCTTACCTAGAACTCTCACGCAGACCAAGACCTTATCCATAACCCGGGGACTTATCCCTTTCGAATTAATAGGTGGCGACTCTCAACATCTTCAAAATTTGAAGGAAATTTTGAGTTCTTATTTTAGTATGCCTTGCATGTTTTAAGAGAAGCTCAAGATAAACAGTGTCACGGGACAAAGTTCGATTTTACCCTAGATGGGATTTTGGGGTGTGACACCTACGATCATTGGAGTATTATTATTGCTAGTCGAAATGATGTTTACTCTCGGATAGTTTAAACTTTGTTCGCATGATGTGAGATATCATTGAATAGGATGCGAGCAAAGGAGATTTGAGGAGAAGAGAGATACAAGAAGAAGAGATGAATATGGTGTATTCGAGCCGAGCCGAGCCGAGCTTGGCCAAGTTTGAGCTTGGCCAAGTTTGAGCTTGACTTGAATATGCATGAGCTTGGCTTGAGCTCAAACTTTATTCAAGCCAAGTCGAGCTCGAGTTGACTCAAGCTTGATTCATGGAATTATATTGTTTAATTTTACATAACTTTAATTAAAAAAATATTAATAAATTATAATACTAAAAACTACAAAAAAATTAATACATTAATGTATGAAAATAATTTGGGAGTAGTACTTTTATCATGAGTAGAGAGAGCTACTTAATTTTTTATTATTATTATCTTAAAATTATTTATTAAAAATTATTACATTCTATAGTAAAAAAAATGATTAAAGCTGAAATTTATCCAGATCAATGGTCTCTAAGACCTAGAGGGGCGGTGAATAGGTCTATCTAATAATTTCTAACCAATTTTAATTTTTCAATTAATATGTTTAGAAATCAATGAACAATTCACTCAGACAATCCACACAAATCAAACACAGAAGATTTTTACGTGGAAAACCCTAACGGGAAAAAACCACGGGACCTCGTCCAGCAACAAACTTCACTATGAAAAGATTTTAAGTACAAGACAAGACCTTACCAAAACAGAAACGACGTTTCTAGGTATAGACTCTTACTCTTGATTTCCACGAACCAGCAGGTTCGATCTCCGCCGTAGCAGCTTCGGTTCCACACCGACCAAATCTTCTCAAGCTACTTCAAAACCACGATCACACACGATCGATCTCCTTCCACGAAGGCTCCAGATCAAACACCGGACACACACACAAGGTGTAGGGTTGTGAATCAATTTAGGAAGTTTCAAACCCTAGAGGGATCTCATATAGATCTGAGATCACACAATGCAAGAACAAAGGTTTAGATCTATACTTGCATTCTCTAGGATCAAAGAAAGAGGAGGGATCAACAAAGATCTAATAAGAACAATAGGAAAAACCCTAGAGGAGTTTCTCAGACCTCTACTCTTTCAAAAATAAACAAAGATACGAATTAGGTCTCCAAAAAGTTGTTTATATAGGGTTTAAAAAAGGAATCCAGAAAATAAAAATTCTTTTTACGGGGACCGATCGATCGGTGCACATTACCGATCGCTCGGTCCAAAACAGATCGATCGGTGCTCATAACCGATCGAGCGGTTGAAAATCATCTCTCTTGAAAAATACCCCATACAAATTTTTTGTCCAGTCGATAGCCACCGATCGCTCGGTAGGCCACCGATCGATCGGTCTCAACACCGAGCGATCGGTTGAGACAGAATTTTTTCAAACCATATTTCATTTCATGTTTATTTGATTCAACTAAGATCAAACAACTTTGTTAGGTTTAAAACTATCCTCCTAGGTATGTTTAGAGTTATCTAAGTCAAATCCAACCTAGGTAGGGGTCTCTAAGTCCATTACCTTTCTAGATCCAGAGTATGAACTTTTTCTTCACTTTCTTCAATCTTCTTGATGCTTTAGCTCTTTTCTTCTGACAAGTTGAACACGACTCGACTCACATGACCTATCTAATGATCACGGAATTTGCCAACACCTACTTAGGGATTTACAAAAACATTATTTCGTATTAATATAAATAACATTACTAAAATAAATTGTGTATATATATATATATATATATATATAGAGCCGAGTCAAGCTCAAGCTGTAAATGAGCCGAACCGAATCAAATAGGGTATGACTTGACCTTGACTTGCTTAAACATTCGAGCTCAAAGAAAAGTTTGGATTTATTCGTTCGAGCCTGAAATGCCAGCTTGAGCTTGGCTCAAATGAGCCGAGTTGTGTCTTGTCGTCGAGCTAGCTTGGCTTGAGTGCAGCCCTAGAAATGAAGTTGGGGAGTTTTCAGTTTTTGAGTTTTTTAATTTTTATTGGGGTCTTTTTTTGAAAAATTTCTTGCATGCATGAGAATTGAAGTCTTCCCTTTTAGTTGGAAATTGCTAACCCATATTTCGTGGGTTTTTGAATGACATAATTTAAACTTAGGGTCTTATAATTGTTGTGCAAAGTGTCTTGCATTCAGCTTGTTTACAACTTCAACACTGCACCCCTGGACCCCTCGTTTCACTCATGCCCTCTTCCTCCTTGGCGCACGCGCACATGCGTTCGTATGATTTTTAGGGGTTTCCTAATTATAGAAGGAGTCTGTTTCAAGTTCTTTTTCAGACCAGGTATATAAGATAATATTCGGTCTAGGGTTTTTGATTTTGCTGAGAACAAGTTTGTATGATAGGTTGTGAGAGAGTGATCTCTATAATTAGGGGTGTATTAGAGCCAAGCTGGACCAAGCTCAAGCTCAGTTTAGGCTCAAAGATTGGCCTAAAGTTTTTAGTTTGGCTCGTGCTCGAATTGATTCAAGTTCAAACTGAGCTCGGCTTGATGTATAAAAAATATATTTTATTTTATTTTAAATATATATTGGAAATAGTATATTAGTATTATAAATATGTTGTTTAAACTATTATAAACATTAAAATATTATTATTATATTATAAATATGTCAATTCGAGCCGAGCTCAAGCTGAATTGAGCCTTAATCATGCCGTGCCGAATCAAGCTGGTCCTGGCTTGAGCTTGTCTTGATTGTAAATTCAAGCTCGGAAAAAGTTTGTTTTGGTCAAGCTAAAAAGCTGATCTGCTTGAACTTGGCTTGATATATTCGAGTCGATCCTTCAAGTTGGCTTGGTTTGAATACACCCCTATCTGGTAATCTCTTTGCTTTGAACTAGTGAAGGGGAGATGGCCTCTGTGGATGTAGTCCACACCTGATGAACCACGTAAATCTTGTGTATTCTTGTGTGTTTTTGTTTTACTATTTGCAGGTTATTTCAACACATTAGTCTCATTTTGGCAAAATCTCAATGCCTTCTACAAAAGAGATGATTCTAGTAGTGTTATATTGTTGTTGTATAGGGTTTCTACCATACATGTTGTACTAATACTTCATTAGTCTCGAGTTCTTGAGCATCAATCTGACGGTTTCTATTAGATCAGATGGATGAGTAAGACGACTAGCCACGTCTATGAGAGAAATCAAAACATGGTTAGATCAAGAAGCCATGGATTGGTCTGCCAATTGAATGGTTTGAGTCATGAGTATAAGGGCAAAAATTAGTTCACACCCGTGTAAGATAGGTGACTACACGACGTTGTACTTACTTGATCCCTAGCTCGATTAGAGAACCTATCACCCAATTTGACTAAGAGCTCGGACCTTGACCACTAGCTTAGACCTTGACTACAAGCTCAGACCTTAACCACGAGTTCTGACTTTCCAAGCTCCGACCTTCCTAGCTCAGACTTGCTTAGTAGCTATGGCCTGACTACTATATTTGACCTGACTACCAGCTTTGAGTGACTATTAGCTTGGTTAAGCCGAGCTATTGACATTTCGACTGTGTCGAGATTCTTCGAGTTGTAATCTCAATGCTCAATTCATCTTAAAAAGTTCTAAACAATGAAAGATTATACCCAATTCCAAAGATCTTGTACACGATCACAATGCTATCCTACTAAAATGAGAAACACAAGCTAATGACCCAATCCGAATAGGAAACACAGTTTGTCGACCTAATTAGAAGAGGAAAGATGCACCAATTTTCCGCCACGTTGGCAAATTATATTGGAAAGATTATTATTCCGATGAGAAGTTGGAATGACAATACAACTAGCCAACCCTATTCTATAAATAGGTTTTGTTGGGACAAAGAAAAGGATCTTGAGTTTTGCCTCCAATCTCCATTGAGCTTCATAATAGCCCTTAGATCTCTTCCCCTGCCACCTTACCATCTTTGACTTTTGTGTTGATTTGATCATCGGAGTATCTCTGCAGGTTAGACGACCATCACATTTTGAGCAATAAGGAGTGTTACAGCCAACCATCAACAAACACGTGTCCCCCCCCCGCACAATGGGCATATGCACCATATCTTTTTTTTTTGGTTTTGTAAATACGGTTGGGCCGCAACCCGTTAGCTATGTTAGTATATGTTCATGGA
This sequence comes from Tetracentron sinense, assembly GCA_015143295.1. Taxonomy (NCBI): domain Eukaryota; kingdom Viridiplantae; phylum Streptophyta; class Magnoliopsida; order Trochodendrales; family Trochodendraceae; genus Tetracentron; species Tetracentron sinense. The sequence goes on along the minus strand of CM026556.1, from coordinate 6,301,999 downwards.
TTAGTGGGTTAGAGAGCCTAACATTTAAAGTTGGAACGATGGGCACTCTACCGAAGCCAAATCAAACATGGTATGACTTGAGCTTCGCTTGTTTAAACATTCGAGCTCGAAGAAAATCCTGGCTTGGTTAATTCGAGCCCGAAATGCCAGCTTGAGCTTGGCCCAAACGAGCCGTGCTGTGTCGAGCTAGCTTTGCTTGATTGCAGCCCTAGAAATGAAGTTGGGGAGTTTTGAGTTTTTATATTTTTTTATTGGCCGGGGCCTCTTTCTAAAAAATTTTCTCACAAGCATGTGAAGTGAACCTTTAGGTGAAAATTGATAACCAATACTTCGTGGGTTTTTAGTTGTACAAAGTGTCTTGCATTTAGATTGTTTACGACTTCAGTACTGCACCCCTGGACCGCTCATTTCACTCATACCCTCTTCCTCCTTGGCGCACGCCCACATATGTCTATGGAATTTTGTAGGGGTTCCCTAATTATACAAGAAGTCTGTTTCAAGTTCTTTTTTTAAACTGGGTATATAAGATAATATTCAGTCTAGGTTTTTGATTTTGCAGAGAAAACATTGTATGAGTGGTTGTGAAAGAGTGATTTTTGTTATTAGGGGTGTATTCGAGCCAAGCTGGGCCAAGCTCGAGCTCGGTTTGAACCTGTCAAGCCAAGCTCGAGTTCGATTCAGGCTCGAATCTCGCCTTGAGATTTTTAGCTTGGCTCGAGCTCGTTCAAGTCAAAAAGCTCTGCTTGAACTTGGCTTGATCAAGCCGAGCCAAGTTGAGTTGTGCCTTCGGCTTGGCTTTAATACACCCGTATCTGTAACCTCTTTGCTTTGAACTAGCGAAGGAGATGACCTTTCCGCGGACGTAGCCACAGCGGATGAACCACGTAAAATATCATGTGTATTCTTGTTTGTTTTTGTTTTACTATTTGAAGGTTATTTCAACATGTACTAGTCTAATTTTGGCAAAATCCCAAAGCCTTCGACAAAAGAGATGATTCTAGTTGTATAAGGTTTCTACCATACATGTTGTATTGATACTTCATTAACCTCGAGTTCTTGACCACCAGTTTGATGGATAGCAAGATCAGATGGTAGATGGTTGGGTAAGACGATTAATTACTTCTATGCGAGCAATCAAAACATGGTTAGATCGACAAGCCATGGAGTGGCTACCAATTAGACAATTTGAATCATGAGTTTAAGGGCAAAAATCAGTTCACACATTGTAATTGTAAGATAGGTGATAACACGATGTTGCTCCCACTTGATCACTAGCTCAATCAGAGGGCCTATCACCTGACTTGACCACGAGCTCAGACCTTGACCACGAGTTCTGACCTGACTAGCTCCGACTTACTTAGTTGTTGTGACCTGACTATTATCTTTGACCTGACTACTAGATCTAACTTGACTATTAGCCCGATTAGACTGAGCTATTGACATTTTTGACTATGTTGGGATTCTCCAAGCTGCAATCTAAATGCTCAATCCATCTTAGAAAATTTTCAAATAGTGAGCAATTATACCCAATTCTAAAGATCTCGTACATGATCACAATGCTATCCTACTAAAACGGGAAACACAGGTTGATGCTTCAATGCAAACGAGAAACACAGATGGTCAACCTAATTAGAAGAGGATAGATGCTCCTATTTTCTGCCAGGTAGGCAAACTTTAGGAGTTGGAATTGAAATACAACTAGCCAACCCTACTCTATAAACAAGACTTGTTGGAGCAGAGAGAAAAGGATCCTAAGTTTGGCCTTTGGAGTAGAGAAAGGATCCCAAGTTTGGCCTCTAATCTACACTGAGCTTCAGAATAGTCCTTAGATCTCTTCCCCTACCACCCTACCATCTTTGACTTTTGTGTTGATTCGATCGTCAAAGTATCTTTGCAGGTCGGACGACCACCACATTTTGAGAAATAAGGAGTATTATAGCCAATCAGCAACAGACACGTGTTCTAGATGTATCACATCTGATATTTTCCCCCCACAATGAGCATTAGGGCTGCACAAAGCCCGATCGGCCTATTGGTGCGGCTCGGCTCAGCCCGGTTCGGCCCGAATTTTAGGCTTGAACGGGCCAAGCTAAGCCCAAAAAAAGCCTGAAAACTCAATCAAGCCAAGCTCGGGCCAACCCTTGTGCGGCTCGTCCCGGCTCGATTGAGGCTCGGTTCGGCCCGAACTTGGCTTGGCCCGAATATTATTAAAAAAATTAAAATATTATTTATATATATCATTATTATATATATAAATAATATAAAATATTATTTTTTAAAAAAAAAGGTATTGAAGCCGAGCTTGAGCCAAGCCAAGCTTAGCTTGAGCTTGAATCAATTCGGGCCAAGCCAAGCTTCGAGCTAGGCTTTTAAATTCGGGATGAGCTTCGGGCCGCGCTTTCAAGCTTCATTTCGGCCGAGCTGGGCTTCGGGCCTAGATCAAATCTTTTCAAGCTGAGTCGGGCTTGGCCAAGCCCAGAAAAGCCCGGCCCGAATACAACCTAATGATCATGTGCACCTTAATTTTTTTGGTATTGTAAATATGGTTGGGCAACAACCCGTTAGATGTGTTAGTATTTGTTCATGAGTTAGTGGGTTAGAGAATAACATTTAAATTTAGGCTAAATGGTGGACATATCAACCATTACACTATAACTCATAGAAAATTTTTTCAAAAGTCACGGAATATACATATTACCACTGGCACAAGCAGGCAGATGTGCATGTGCACTATATCCGTGTATATTAGTTTTAGAAAAAATGTTTAAAGAACCGCACATTCCTCTATGTAGCATATTGTGCGGTCCTCATTCGTCCACGCCCCTTTTTTAACACCTATCAATTATAGTTAAAATTTACTTACCCCCTACTTTATCCATGCAACATGGTTTTTAGAAAAGAATATATGTATATATATATCTACAATATAAGTGAGTAGTGTCTCCGTGAATATATATATATATATATATATATATATATATATATATTTAGTTAAATTTAACTACAGATAAAAGAGTTAAAAGGTACACGGAGACACGACGATTGACTTAGATAGCGGAATACGAGGTCAGCTAATCACTGCTTTTAGTTTTGATCAATGGTATGAAAAGTCACATAATGTAAGGAGGTCAGTGAATCCAACAGTACTTAACAAGGGAGAGCCATCCATCTTGGATATTTTTTAACTTATATGCAACTTTTGTCTGGCAGCGGTAAAAATATAAGAGAGAGAAAGAAAAAGGGCCACAACTGGAGGCGGCTAAAAGAAGGCGAGGGGACAATCGCCTTTTGGTGAACGATGGAGTCACCTTGTTTTCTGGGGTTATTATAGTGTCCTTTTGATTCTCTCTCTCTTTCTTTCTTTCTTTCAGTAAACAGCCAGACATACACCCGCCCCCAGTTCTTTCCAGTGGCCGTTCGAGCCTCCCATGCGCCACTTCTCACTCACAACCCAACCCCTCCCATCTCTCTCACCCCTCTTTCTTCGGCTTGACTCTCTCCCCCCCCCCAACTTGCCCTTTTAATCTAATTTCACACATCTAATCAATTTACTTAATTAAATCCCTAATCTAATATGAATCTATCAATAAACAAAGTCATTTTCATGATTACATGCAGTCCTGTCCGGTGCTTGTTTCATGTACAAACACATACACATGCATATTTTTCATTATAATATAATCTTCAACAAATATCTCTATACACAAAAAGAAAATAAAAAATAATTTCTATCTGGGCTAAGCAATATTTTATATGGAAACATTTTTTGGGATTGGCAATATGAATCTTGTTATGACATTTCATTATATTATAATCAATAAATTTCATCAAATATTGTGTTAGCGAAACTTTTCGTGTCATTTCTATTTGTCTTTTTTTTGTCTTCGCTTCGCTCTTTTATAGTCTGCAACCTCAACCAATTCATTAGTTGGCACAATTGTTGTCACGGGTCATTGCTAAACATGTTTAAACCATCTACATCAACTCAATTCTATTTCTATCACCTATTGGAGTTATACACTCGGGAAATTTTTCTGACACTTGCCAATGAAAAACCACACAATTGTGCCACTTGTCATTCTAATCATAGTAAACAATTTTAACCCCTAGTTAGATAGCCAACCCTCATTTTTAGAATGCCAAGATTTTCCATTGGCAGGTGTTAGACAAAATCCAAAGTAATAGGATGCTTTTAACCTTCACTATGACGAGTGAACTTAGTAATGCCTTAACAATGGCATTTTTATTTTTTTATATTAGCTATCAACCCTGCTTTGGGGGGTACCGGGTTCCATTCCTGAGAGGATGGGAGTTTGTATATACTCTCCACCCACCCACTAACTGAACAGATACTAACACCTAACCAGCATTGCGGCCTAAACCTATATCTCGAACCAAAAAAATAAAAACAACGGCATTTTTTTTTATATTATCTATCAATCAACTCACTAAAGTTACATATAATCTAATCATTTTCTAGGGGATCAATAATCAAATGTACATAAAAGAAGTATAATTTGCCCTATTTCTTACCTTATACTATGAAAATATCAAATTACACTTATATTTGAAGAGAAATTAATCTAAAAAAACTAGTGAATCATAGGAAGTTGACTAGTCCTGATAGACTGGCATTTCCCTGTGTCTAAAAATGGTAGATTTTCTCTTTGAAAGCTTGATGGGTCTTTCATGGGAGGATTCGACCATTTGATCCAGAACCAATGACATCATTTACCATTATATATCATAATGGGTTTCCCAATTAGAGGGTCTGATACTTAGGTTCCAACATGTTAGAATATCACTAAGTGCATTACATCACTAGCATACAGACAAATCTATTTATGTATATATATTTTCGGGGAAGAATATCTTCCCTAAGCTTCCACAAGATTACTAGAGATATTGATTTATATGGGTAAATATCAAAATCAAGATAAATTTATGAAATTGTCCCATGTATGTGGTAGATTCTATGTATGTGATAGATATATTTTTTTATAAGAGTTTAACTACATAGTGGAGGAAAGGCAGATCTCCATTTTTTAGTGTAAATGGAATGATACTTTTGTAATAATAAAAAGATGCATGATAATTTTGAAAAGACACTCCCCTCAATAATTATAAAAGTGTCACCGTCATAGGTAAAAAGAACAGTTCCGCTTTTCCATTTGAAGCAGAGCTCCTTAGTAATCAAAATCATACAATACCTTGCGCCTCGCTCTCACTCTGTGCTTTTCCTGATATTATGCTAAAATAGACACTGTGTACTCCGGCCCTCTCAACATTCTTACTACAAGGTTAGGTTAGTAAATTGGTGAACATTTCAACTGTCAAACTTATATGGAAACTGACCCCACCCCAAGGGGTGTGTTATTTCTAAAGGAATGTTAAGGTCACTTTTACTATTTTTAGATAATAACATAAGTGATTTTATTAGTAAATTAGTGGATATATTAAATGTTGTTTTTTTTTTTTTGGTCCGTTGCGTGTTAGTATCTATTCAGTCAGTGGGCGGGTGGAGAGTATATACGAATTCCCATCCTCTCGGGAATGGAACCCGGTACCTCCCCCCAAGCAGAGGATACACTAGACACTGAGGGCACCCCGTGGTCTAAGGGGTGTGCTATTTCTAGAGGAATGTTAAGGTCACTCTTACCTTTTTTAGATAATAAAATAAATGATTTTATCAATAAATTAGTGGACATATTAACTGTCTAACATATATGGAAATCTGAGGCCACCCCAAGGCCTAAGGGGTGTGTTATTTCTAGAGGAATGTTAAGGTCACTCTTACCATTTTAGGTAATAAAATAAATGATTTTATTAGTAAATTAGTGGACATATTAACTGTCTAACATATATGGAAACTGAGGTCACCCCAAGGCCTAAGGGGTGTGTTATTTCTAGATGAATGTTAAGATCACTCTTACCTTTTATTAGATAATAAAATTAATGATTTTATTAGTAAATTAGTTGAAATATTAACTGTCTAACATATATGGAAACTGAGGCCACCCCAAGGCCTAAGGGGTGTGTTATTTCTAGAGGAATGTTAAGGTCACTCTTGCCCTTTTTTAGATAATAAAATAAATTATTTTATTAGTAAATTAGTAGACATATCAACTGTTAGATGGAAACTGAGGCCACCCCAAGACCTAAGGGGCGTGTTATTTTTAGAGGAATGTTAAGGTCATTCGTACATTTTTTTTAGATAATAAAATAAATGATTTTATTAGTAAATTGGTGGGCGTATCAACTGTCTAACATGGAAACTGAGCCCACCCCAAGGCCTAAGGGGAGTGTTATTTCTAGAGGAATGTTAAGGTTACTCTTACCTTTTAAGATAATAAAATAAAGAATTTTATAAATAAATTGGTGGATATATCAACTGCGGACATAAAGAGAGGGTAATGTTAAGGTCAATCTTATCTTTTTTAAATAATAAAATAAAGAGATTAATTTTCATGGGAAGCTCTGCATTTATACTACATTAGGGTAACAGTATAATTATCAACTTTTACTCCAAAGGGAGCTCCGCATGATGCTGAGCTCAGCTTGATATTTAAACTGTAAAATTAAAGATTTCATGTGACCAATTTTGTTTTATGAAGTGATAGCCCTACTCACAATCAGTCCTGACCTTCACCAATCACCAATCTAATTTGCAAATGGTTGAAGCACTTACTCTTAGCATTGCTCTTATTTCAAAGTTGGTAGTGTGTTGTGCTTGTAGCCAAAACTACGGCTCCTATACCGACACCTGAAGTTTAGTAACGGCTCCAATCACAGAGGCTCGACTCGGCGCGGTTCAACCCACCTTCTCTCTCAGAGACGTCACTCCTCATCTAGCGTTAGTCATAGATGGGTCCCTCACTTGCTTTGACAGGTTTCGAAGCCTACGCATATATAAGGCCCCAACCCAGCTCCTCAACTTTTCAAACCGAAGACAAAGAGGGTAGCAAAGAAAAGTTAGAGACAGAGAGGGAGACAGCGAGAGAGAGTGTGTGGAAGGAGGAGGTTTTTCTTTTTCTCTTTCATATTTTCTTCACTATCGGTCTCCAATGGCGGCCTCCGTCGAGAACCGGCAGTTCAGTGGCCTAGAGCCGGCTATGAACGGCGTCGTTCGTGGCTTCAAAACCGCTTCGAACCGCCGATCCGACTCTCCGGTTCGAGGGTGCAACTTTCCTTCCAAGCCAGATATTTCCCGTCCAAGGAAACCAGTTTTAAAGGAGGCTTCGTCTAGTGAAGACGAGGATGAGAACGACTGGAATGACTCTCTTCGGAAACTTAACAGCGAAGTAGAGCCGTCGATCTTGGACTCCAAAGACGTAGGAACGGCTGACAGCTGGATAGAGCGGAACCCTTCAATGATCCGACTCACAGGCAAACATCCATTCAACTCGGAGCCACCTCTCGCCCGGTTAATGCACCATGGGTTCATCACCCCGGTTCCGCTCCACTACGTTCGCAACCACGGACCAGTCCCAAAAGCTTCGTGGGAGGATTGGACCGTTGAAATCTGCGGACTCGTTAAACGACCCGGGAGATTCACGATGGACCAACTCGCTAACGAGTTCCCAACTCGCGAGTTCCCCGCCACTCTCGTCTGCGCGGGTAACCGACGTAAGGAGCAGAACATGGTGAAACAGACCATCGGGTTCAACTGGGGTGCTGCAGCTATATCTACTTCGGTGTGGCGCGGAGTACGGCTTAGAGATGTGCTCAAACGATGCGGCATCCTCAGCCGTCGAAAAGGAGCTCTCAATGTTTGCTTTGAAGGAGCTGAAGATCTGCCAGGTGGCGGTGGTTCCAAGTACGGGACGAGTTTGAAGAAGGAGATAGCGATGGATCCTTCGCGAGACATCATATTAGCGTATATGCAGAACGGAGAGGTGTTAGCTCCGGATCATGGGTTTCCGGTGAGGATGATCATACCGGGATTCATCGGTGGACGAATGGTGAAATGGCTGAAGCGTATCATCGTCACTACAGAGGAGTCGCAGTGCTACTACCACTATAAGGACAACAGGGTCCTTCCTTCTCATGTCGACGCCGAGCTAGCGAACGCCGAAGGTACACTGCGCATATACATACTGGGGATTTACTCACTAGCATTTTCCTATAGCATTTGCCCTTTTTGATTGAATTGATGTGATAAGCTGATATGGTGTGGCCGTGTTGTATATAGCTTGGTGGTACAAGCCGGAGTACATCATCAACGAACTCAACATCAATTCGGCGATCACGACGCCCTGTCATGACGAGATCTTGCCGATTAACTCAGCGACGACCCAGATGCCGTACACGTTGAAGGGCTACTCTTATTCCGGTGAGTCGCGAGATACTGGATCATTTTCTTTTTTTTTTTGCATTTAAAAGAAAACGGTATTTGGTGGTGGTTGCAACAGATGAAACATATGGAACCCCATTAAAAAAAAAAAAAAAAAAAAAGAGGCTGGCGCTGAAAGCTAAGCTTTATTTTGTATTTTGTACGTAGGAGGTGGGAAGAAAGTGACACGTGTGGAGGTGACATTGGATGGTGGAGAGACATGGCTATTGTGCGACTTGGAGCACCCGGAGAAGCCCACCAAGTACGGCAAATTCTGGTGCTGGTGCTTCTGGTCCTTAGAAGTGGAGGTGCTGGACCTACTTGGAGCCAAAGAGATTGCGGTTCGAGCCTGGGACGAGACCCTCAACACCCAACCCGAAAAACTCATCTGGAACGTTATGGTATGCTTATGTTCCCCCCCACCGCGTATTTTAATCTAATCCCCTTCCAAAACTCTAACATGCGCCACATAAAGTATTGTTACGAAAACTGTCCAAACAATGGGAACCACTGATCCGCCCATTTGCCTAACATGAAATTGAGTGAATTAGAGTCGGGATCCTCTCCGGTAGTAGCTGGGGAGGGCCATGTCCATTGCCCACGCTCCCAATGTTTAAAAGTAGAAAAAAACACCAGTGTTTAAAAAACACGTTAAAATTTTGAAGTGTTAGCTCTACTCTCAATCAACTTCTACTCTCACCACCAACCAATTTTCCATATAAAAAAAAAGAAAAAGAAAAAAAGGTAGTGGTGAACAGGTAGTTTCTAGCATTCCTCTACAATTTTACTGGAGAGGATCCCGAGCTACAACACTACCCATACAGGTAGGTAGATAGGTAAAGACTGGTGCGAGTATTGGGCTGCATGAATTCTAGGCGTTTTTAAAAAAAATAAAAAAAATCAATCACATGCATTTGGCTAACGTGCGCCGCTGGTATGATAATGCAGGGGATGATGAACAACTGCTGGTTTCGAGTGAAGACGAACGTATGCAAGCGATATAGGGGTGAGATTGGGATCGTGTTCGAGCACCCGACTCAGCCCGGAAACCAGTCCGGCGGGTGGATGGCTCGGCAGAAGCACATCGAGAAATCGGAGATGAATCAGACCATAAAGAAGAGTGTCTCCTCACCCTTTATGAACACCTCTTCAAAGATGTACTCAATGTCCGAGGTGAAGAAGCATAACTCGGCCGAGTCAGCCTGGATAATCGTTCATGGCCATGTCTATGACTGCACCGGGTTCCTCAAACTCCACCCGGGTGGCACCGATAGTATCCTCATCAACGCCGGTACCGATTGCTCCGAAGAGTTCGATGCAATTCACTCGGATAAAGCCAAGAAACTGCTCGAAGACTATCGAATTGGTGAACTAATCACCACCGTTAACACTTCCGACTCGTCCTCCTCCTCGCCTAACAACTCGGTACATGGCGCCACAAACTCGACTCATCTCGATTCCATCCAAGAAGTTGCTGTACCAAGTCCAAGACATGTAGCTCTAGTACCAAATCAGAAAATCCCATGCAAGCTCATTTCTAAGACTTCGATTTCTCACGACGTAAGGGTCTTCCGATTCGCATTACCGTCCGATGATCAAGTCCTTGGCCTACCAGTGGGGAAGCACATATTCATCTGTGCTACTATAGAGGATAAATTGTGTATGCGGGCTTATACTCCGACCAGCTCCATTGATGAAGTGGGATACATCGACCTTCTCATTAAGGTCTACTTCAAGGGTGTCGACCCCAAATTCCCCAATGGTGGGACAATGTCACAATATTTGGACTCCCTCTCCTTAGGCTCCACCCTCAATGTTAAGGGTCCAGTGGGGCACATTGAGTACACCGGCCGCGGTAACTTCACCGTCCACGGCAAGCACAAGTTTGCTAAGCGGCTCGCGATGATCGCCGGTGGGACGGGGATCACACCCATATATCAGGTAATTCAAGCCATATTGAAGGACCCAGAAGATGATACAGAGATGAATGTAGTGTATGCCAATCGTACCGAAGATGATATATTGTTGTGGGAAGAGCTTGATTCTTGGGCTGAGAAGTATGAGAGGTTGAAGGTGTGGTATGTAGTGGGGAAGACTTTGAGGGAAGGGTGGAAGTATAGTGTGGGACACATTAATGAGAGTATTCTTAGAGAGCACATCCCGGAAGGATCGAGCGACACATTGGCGTTGGCGTGTGGGCCGCCGCTGATGATTCAGTTCGCGGTGCAGCCGAATTTGGAGAAGATGAACTACGATATCAACAACTCTTTACTAGTGTTTTGAATCGTATTATAGAGGTGGTTTAACAGTTTTTTAGTGTTGTAAATATAAGTGCTTTTTGCATCTGTTTTAATATTTTACTCAGAAGTACAAATAGACAAATTATTCCAAGATTTAGGATTTTCTCTCATTTTTCTTGTAAGTGTACGGACAGATGATGAGAGTAGGGATTCTGACAGTATGCTCAGCATTCCTCTCTGATCTATCCTTGGCACATTGCCTAAGCTATACTCACAAGATACGACAAAACAGTTGTCTCATATTGCTTTTATCAGCTAAAGTGAATTGAAAATGAATACAAGATCGTTTCACATGGGATGGAGTAGAAAACGCCAAAAGTGTAACAAAAATAGAAAATAATTTAATACATATAAAGCTAATATTAATAATATAATCACCCTTATCTTTGATTGTATAATAGGCTACCACCTCAAGTTGGAAGGGAAAACAACAACTAATTTCTTGGAGTATTCCTTGATATAGATTAGCAGGAATTCAATATCAGAGAATTTGTAATTCTTGAGAATTATTTGTAATTCCTGAAAATTTTCACTTTTTTTAATCTTATTTTTTTGGCTTCTTATGTCTCAGGATGTTACGAACCTCATGAAACTTCAAAAGCTGCAAAATGAGTGATTTCAAATCTCACAAAATTTTCAATATCAGTAGTAGTTGCTTCGGTGATACTGAAGCTCCTGTTCACAGTCAATCTCTAAATATTAATATAAAAGAAGACAAGAAAATCTACTTTTGTAAGAAGTCTAAATGTCTAAATCTTTCACGTTAACAACCATGCCTTTATTAGAGATAGTTTAGAGAATACAAAGTGATGTAATCGGTGAGATGAGATACACTGTATCTCATCTCATATCTAGGTAGAATTTGAAAAAGATTAGAATCAATTAGTTTCATGGTATTAGAGTAGGTCGATAGACCATATTTTGAATTTTTCTTTCTTTCGATCTTTCTTTTACCGGCGAGCGATAGTGCCACCTGTCCAGCCTAAACCTCTTTTTTTTTTTCCCAAAGTCGAGCGATCACCAACTCTAGTTGAAATGACTCTATCATTAATTAACGTCTTTGATTTCATTTTTTTCCTACAAACAACCACTTCTATTTATGTTCTATTGGGAGAGATCATGACAACCTACTCTAGTCGACCACTGACTTTGATGTATTAGGTTGTAGTACAATCATGATAAGCTAACATGAAGTACAGACTGTCAACTTAATCTTGATTGACAAAAGATGCCTAACCCACTGCTACATGGACAAACAAGCATGATCAGTCGAACTCTAGTTTTGTGCAGGAGTTAGAATAGCTGTTAACCAACCCTGATGATGAGACAAGTGAAGACAGGAGTAGGACAAAGACTAATGAGGAGACCCTTAACTAAGCTATATACAAAAGAGCTTTGGATCACACAAAAGGAGACTCATTCTCTTCTAGAAAAGAGGTACCAGAGAGAATAATTGTGTGCTTGAGATCCTAACTTGATCTAATGAGATCCTAACTTGATCATTAGAGTAGTGTTTTTGCAGATCAGATGACCACCTTATTCAGAAAAGAAAGATAGTGCTACTACCAACTAGGAGCATACGTGTGATCCTAAGGTACCAAATTAGATATTTATCCCTACACCAAGTTCAGAAGGATTTTGTGTAGTGAGCCAATGCCCACAATTGAAAATTGAGATAAATCATTGGAAAATGCTAGTGAGACCGCAAAGGGCTGAGACCACACCGAGACCATGCATGTAATACATGGATCTCAAAATTTCAAAAAGATTTAATGAAATTTTGAGATCTATGCATCACAAGCACGGTCTTGGTGTGGTCTCGGTCCTTTACGGTCTTAGTAGCAAAGTCCTAAACCATTTCCCTAGTTAATGAATCAATGAAGTACTCCACATATTTTATTTATTTATTTTTTGGTACAAATCATAAAGTTAGGCCGCAACCTCAATTAGTAGTGTTAGTATTTGTTTTAGGTTAATGCATAGAGCATTTGAAGCTTAGCTTAGTAGGTGGTGGATATTACATCAATCGCGCACCCCTCAAGACTCAATCTTGGAACCTACCCTTAAAGGGGAAGACACACTATCACTAAGACAAGCCAGCCCACAGAGAGCTATGAAATTATGGTGATTGGTAGGACCCATCAACATTGGCTCCATGGAGGAGAGATTCAAGGTTTGAATATTATACCCATATTCCGGTGGGCTCCCTCCCCCCACAGACTACCAGCCGCATCCAGTACAAAGAAGATTCATGGCCGCGCATTCTATGGTGAGCCAAGTATTAAGAAAAGGAGATGGCCGTCGCGTCCTGACCTCGACGCCCCTTGTTTCTTGGTTCACGGAAAGGCCACCAAATTTGGGGCCCGCCCTAGATACGCGGCCCCTCCTCTCCCACTCTCCTCTCTTCACTTCATGTTCCGACCCCCTTCCAAGGGCCAAACACAATATCTTGTACGACTAGTCAATCACACTCATCTTTCTTGCCCACTACTACTTTGACTCATGTTATTGGACGTCAGGATTACCCCCAAAAAAAAAAAAATTCCCTTTATTTTATTTCAAAAAGAATCAATGTTTTCGAACTTTAATTATGTATTTTGTAGGTAATTTAAAATTTAAAAAGAGATTAATTTTGAGCTGGAGCTCGGCTCCATGGCTTTAAAGCTAAGCTCCACTTTTTACACTATAGAAGTGACAACTTTGTATAATGGATAATGCTAGCCCCACTTTCATGTAAGTCATCCTCTCATTTGAATAAATTGATAAAGTAAAAGTTATGGGCCCCGTCCCGTAAAAAGTTGACATATTCTTTTATCTTTTCGTTCAAATAATGACGGACATGAAAGTAGGCTAGCATTGTGGGGACAATTTTGTAACACACCATAATTATAAGATTGCCACCGTCATAGTGTAAAAAAGGTAGCTCCACTCAACTCTGTGAAGCAAGCTCTTCTTTATGTAAACTATTTTTAAAAACTCAAAATATTCTAACTGTTTTGTGAAAACTAGTATGGTATGTTATGAAGGTTTTTTTTATACCTAAATAAGTATAATATAAGGATCACAGGACTTGGAAATGTCTCCAAAAACACAGGATTGGAAACAGTCAAGCACCAAATACACGGCTGTCTTAGCATGGACTAGTGATTGTCTTGTCCTTCTCTCCACAGCTGTGGGCGTCCATTTATTTTGTATAGCTCGGTATATCTTTTGTTGGATTATGCTAGCATCACTGAATAACAAATTGAAGAGAATCTTACTATTTAAATGCAAGTTACACCTTAACTTATGCATTCATGAACATGGACCCTGATAAGAATCATCTTTATTTTTCTTTGGGTTCAAAGATTTGATCCACCTTGCGGCTTGATTTATTCCATTGGATGACACTAGCCTCGTGTTTTCTTACACCTGTCCCTCTAACGAGGATGGTAGAGGTGTTGATATAAAGAGAGAATAATTTCTAATAAATTGATTAAAAGTTTGTGATGTGACATGAGAGCCTTAGTCTTCCAACTAATACTAACGATTAATCATAGATTAGGTGACATCGTGTTCGGTTAGGCAATAATGTTGGCTGTTGTGTTGTTGAACGGTTGTGCATGAAAAAAATAGCACCGATTGATGGGGAACAACTAGGGCTGTAAATGAGCCAAGTTGAGCTGAGCCGGGTGCTACTCAAACTCAACCCGTGACATATATAAGCTGGCTCAAGCTCGTCCCGAGCTCAATTCGAGACCTTAAATGCTAGCTTGAGCTAGATTTACCTATAGATAATCGAGTTCGAGCCGGCTCGCGAGCTTACACTACCCTAATTTTAACAGAAAGAATTCAAATCAAAATCCTAAGAATTAAATAGTATCATCTAATTTTCGCTAAGAAAAAAAATCTTAAGAACTGAACATAGTTATTCTTGTCAGTTTAATTGAAGAAACATGATATGGAAAATATATAAATTTTGAAAAGATAAAGTTAATTTTTAAGTTTACCTCAGCAAAGAAGTATATTTATGTAACGACCTGGAATTTTAATATAATAAAATTTTGTGATTATTGGTCATTAATTGAAGTGAATTTTACTAAAAATATATTTACCACTAAATCATTGTTTGATAAATTTTTAGAAAGTGAGTTTTTGTTTGGGATTGGATTGTACTGATAAAACTTTAGTATTTTTCTTCGAAAATCGCACAGTATGCTGGTTGGTTATCGAGACGATCACCCATCGTACCAATTCCACCGTGCATCGATTAGCGAGACCGCGGGAGCCTTGTACGTAAGAAAATCAGGAAATTCACAGATTTTGGAAGTTCAGTTGGGATTCAATATTTATCGAGTGTTCCAATAGAAATCTGCGAAACTCATACCACTGCGTGTCAGTCGACCGTGGGGATGACTTTCTATCGTTTCGGCAGTTCATCATCTCAAATGAAGAAACTGTAGCATGTTTTGTGTCCAAAATCAGAAAATTTGTGGGTTTTACAAATTTTTTCTGGACTTATTTTTTTACCGTCAAAACTCAGCGTATTTTCCCGAAATTCGCATAATGGGTGTCAGACTATCCCTAGTTCGGTCACTTGTCATTTCGGATCCGTAACACGTCATTTAGTAGGGTTTTGGAGGACGTATAGGTGCCAAAAGCGAAAAAAAATGGTCAAATCGATCAAAGTGCTACATGTGTGACCATGTGCTTAGCACATGGCCTTGCCATGTAGGCAAGTGTATTGCCTATATAAAGAGGGCAAGCCCTCTTCATTTTCTCACCCAGAACAAAGTGCAGAAGCTTTGCCCATTTTCAGTTTAGAGAGAGAAAGTGTAAGGAGAGAGAGAGAGAGGAAGAGAGGAAGAGGAAGTTTACCTTGGGGTTTTTCGATGCTTCTGATGCATTGGTGACATCTATTTTCTTCCCAGACACCTTGATTGATGTGTAGAGAAAAATAGAAAAAGTTAGAGAGAGAAAGTGGAAGCTAGAGAGCAAGAAGTTTCACCTAGAGGTTTTCCGATGTTTTGAGCATGTTGATGGTGTTCTTTTCTTCATCCAGAGCCTCAAAAAATGTGTAGAGGGTAAAACCCCTTTCCCTCTCTTCTATCTTCCCCTATTTAAATTATATTTTTATGTGGAATGGTGTGATGCTTTATGGCGTGAATGGAAAATGGTGGTTGGTGTATGTAATGTATGGGAATTGATTAAAAATCGAGAAGACGGATGTAGCCTCGGTTTCGAGCTATTAAAGCCCATAATTTCAGCTCGAATGGATCGGGCGATCGATCACCCTGTCTGGATGATCGATCGCCAGTGCACAGAATTTGGGGTTTTGCTCCTCACAGTGCTTGGACCCTCTGGGAAGCACGGAAGGGATCCCTTGTGTGTTATGATGTCACCCTAGGGTTTCGTAATGCGTGTTTGGATGTCGTGTAAGGCGATGGACAAATCCATCGGTCTGGGTATACCATCGGACTTGATCCACGGGGGCGAGACCCAACTGTTTCGGTTATTCAAATGAGACTTGAGATAATCGGGGTTATCCTGTGGTTAGAAAACCTAACTTGAGTTAAGTAGGGCCATGGTTCCTCTTTGACTAGGTCAGGAATGTAGAGACTCGGATCTAAATTCTCCGTTTTATCTTGTTTAATAAGGGTAGTTTAGTCTTGTGTTACGTTGTTATGCATGTCGTGATTATGGCCAAGTGGTGTAAAGAGTTTTAAAAGTTTTGAATGTTAAAAAATGAGAAAAAGGATGTTGAGATCGATTGCAGTTAGAGGGAACTTTGAGAAACGTTTTGGGTGAACTTGCGATCGATCCCAGCAAGCCTACGATCGATTGCATGCAGTGGAAGTCTGGCAGAAGCTGTAGGGAAGATATGGGATAGATCGCAGGTGGTGTGCGATTGATCGCAGGTGGTGTGCGATTGATCGCAGGCGTGCCCAGATTTTTTTTAAACAGTTGCGGAATTTTGGGTTTTTAAACTCCTAGACTATAAATAGAGGTTATATTTCGAGGGTTTTAGGGTTCTAACATTTCTAAACTTAATTTGGCAAAGGAGAAGAGGAAACCTAGGGTTTTGAGGGAGCAATTTTTTGGAGAAGAAGGAGATAGCTTGGAAATTGTAAGGAAATCTTGACAATCTTTCTCAAATCTTCTTGGGAGCGATTTGGATCTAAGGGAAGGACCCCTAAGGTCGATAAACTTTCTAAATCAACCCTATTAACGATGTTTTGTGAATATTAGTATTGTGAACAAGGATTTTGGTCCCCGCCCACAGGGATGGGTGTATGCCCTGGCGAGGTGGTCAGTTGATTTTATGTTTAGAGTCACCACTTGTTTATTCGGTAGGGATAAGTCTCATACAATGGATAAGGTCTTGGTCTGGTCAGAGTTGTAGGTAAGCGGTTTGGTTAAGCTTGGGGAAGGTATTAGGGACCCCGGTACTTTCATTTTACAATAGTTCCCTACTTCCTAGGTTTAAGCCATTTAAGATCAAATTGTAGTTAAATGCCGCTTGATTTAGTTTCTACTAACCCAAGAAGGGGAAAACTAAACTAGGGTTGGGCCCGAGTTGGGCAACCTATGTACTCACATTGGGGTGAGATCAGACCGAGCGTAGTTCTGGCACATGAACCCGTGCCAAGGCTAAGGGGTATGTGGTGTGTGCATCAAGGGTGACTTAGGGTCTAGTCCAGTAGATTAGGGGTAGTTGACCGGGTTGGTCAAGTGTTTGGTTTAGTTGATTGGGCCCGTAGGCCAAGGTTAAAGCCCTGTAGGCTTAGGCTCGGTAGACTAGAGTTTGGCCTGGTAGGCCCAAGATTAAGCCCAGTAGGCTTGGATCGGCCCGGTAGGCCTAGGGTTAAGCCCAGTAGGCTTGGATCGGCCCGATAGGCCTAGGGTTACGGTCCAAATTCAGTTTTATGGTCCTTTAAAGATGATTTGTTGCTTTTAGGGGTTTATTCCAATTTTCCAAGTTAAAGGGACTAACCATGGTTTAGACATGAGTTTAACCATGGTTAGTCGCATTAACTAAGGTGGGGCATTCTACAAGTTTAAGTTTGGTATTAAAATGTCATTTGAGATTTTTCCTAATTTTTTAGGATTTTCCAAGGTGGTTAGGCCGACTAACCACAATTAAGTTTCAACCGGGGTTAATTTAAACCATGGTTACGCCAAGGGAGGCAAGGGCAGGCCTGGACTGGGTCCCAGGGGTCAAGGCAGGGTCTAGGGTGGCTCCCCATGGGGTGTGGGCCCACTGAAATGGCCCAAAAGCTCGAAAATGAACACTGTCGGTAATGGAATTACCGACAGAGTGCATGGTTTTTTTTTTTTTTTTTCCTGATTTTGAGAGCCCATAACTTGATTTAGGCAATGAATTGTGGGGCCACAGTATATCAAATTGAAGCCTGAGATGAGGGGAGTCCAGTAGGCCAGATTTGGGCCTCAGGGGTTACCTAATATGGGCCCTATAGTGTGCCAAAGGTTAGCTATTGTAGTTTTACATAAAATAATGAATGTTGGCACTGGTATTGCCGACATTCTGAGCAGTTCATAATTTTTTGGATTTTAACCCTAGTTAAGCTTAACTTGGGTTCAAGAGGCCTTCATGTGAAATGTAGGGGAGATCCTGGGGATCAACCCTGGCCCTTGGTTGGGCCCTGGGGAGGCTCAGGTGGGGCCCATGATGGCCACCAAAACATACTTCAGGAGTGTCGGTACTGAGTTTACCGACACCCTATTGTTTTTTAGAAAATTGAAAAACAGCCTGTGGGCTGCTATGGGGGGTGAACCAAGGGTTCCCTCAGGGCCTAAGGGACCCCTAGACCCTACTGGATCTAATGGTGGTGATGCTCTTCCCTTAGGGGGTTCCCCACACCTATGGTGGAGGTGGGGGAGCCCCTTTTGTGGGTTTTTCTACCAAACCAAGGAAAATAGTCCCCTGGAAGGACCAGGGGCTCACATCAGAGTGCAAAGGAAAGAAACTAGGGGTAGGGGGAAGCCCTACCCTGCTTGACCTCGTCTAGAGGAGCTTGTGGCCTGGTGGCACTATCGAGGGTGATGGTTGTGCCTGGTGGCGCCGCTGTCGGTGCTGGGGAGCTACTGGGGCTTAAATGGGATGCTTAGGAAGCATCTGGAAGTAGCCTAAGGGCTTGAGAGGACTGAACTCGGACTGGGATTCGGATGTGGAGGTGAGGAGTCGTTTAGGCCATGGGGAAACTCGGTATTTATAGGGGAGTCCCATGAGGACACCCCAGGGATTAGGACTAGGGTAGGTGGATGCCCAGGAGGTCGGAGTGGCCACCTGCAAGTCGGAGGAGTGGGTGCAAGGCGTGCCTGAACCCTGCAGGGGGTGGCGTGCTGCAAAAACGAAGAACCAGGGGTGTCGGTAATTAGATTACCGACACCCCCAAAGCTTTGCAAAATTGAGTGTCGGTAATTAGATTACCGACACAATGGGATTTTGACCATCAGGCCTTCGGCCCAGGTCTGCACGCACTCAAGTGGGATTTTTGAATTCTTTTAGGCCCTTGCTTGGGCCCAAACTGAGTTTGAGGGTTTAGGAGCCCTAGGGCTTGAGCCCTAAGGGCCTTGGGCTTACTAGGGTTTGGTTATTCCTAGGATTTAGTTCAGGCTAGGTTATAGTTAGGGCTAGGCTTAGGTATATTTTAACTAAGGTGTAGGATCTAGGGTTCTCCTAGGGTTAGAGACTTAGGCTAGGGATTAACTATGGTTAAATAACTTAACCATAGCTAACAAGGGGTATAAAGATTGGGTGCTTATAGCTGCCCCTCTTTGTCGGAGAATGTCGTGATTGACGATTTGAACGACAAAGACTGGAAGCATCCGATTTTTACACCGAGATAGGGTTTTGGGGAATGCAGCATGCAAGTGGTGAGTGCACGTGGAGTGATGCGGACTACTGCTAGGGATAGTGAGTAGCTGAGGGAAAAATATGGGCGCAGAGATGGCACGGTCTGGAGGCGCTCTGCAGGGGAATGTGATCGAGACGGTGTCTCTTAGAGCGGCTTTACCGAAGTGATCGAAGGACGGGGTGTCAAAAAAGAAGGACAGGCTAGTGAGACTGCGATGTGATGAGGTTGTCACAGAGCACTAGGAAGTCCAGGCCACACGAGGGTGTCACGCAAAGAGACACGCAAGAGGTAATGCTGCTTTGTGGCGAGATTGCCACGGAGCATACAGGATGTCTGGGACATATGGGGACGTCCTACTGGTAAGACTACGGTGTGACGAGGCTATCAAGGGGCACCAGGAAGCTTTGGACACACGGGGGTGTCCCAAAGAGGAGAGACATGCAGGAGGTAATGCTGCTTTGTGGCGAGATTGCCACAGAGCACACAAGATGTTTGGGACATACGGGGACGTCCTACTGGTGAGACTGCGGTGTGACGAGGTTGTCACGGAGCTCCAGGAAGTTAAGGACACACGGGGATGTCATGCAAAGAGACAGGCTAGTGAGATTGCGGTGTGACGAGGTTGTCATGGAGCACTAGGAAGTCAATGACACACGGGGGTGTCATGCAAAAAGGGGTTTTGAGGCGTGATACCTGTAGAAGTTGAGTTGCCCAAGGTGGATTGAACTTGACCATGTTGATATGATGCTGTGCTGTCTTACAGGGATAAAGACAGAAGTGCTTTCCCATGACTCTGCGGCGATTCGCAATTTTGGAGACGCGCGGCATCGGCTTCCTTTGCTTGCTTGCCGGGGCTGCTTGGTGCAGATTGGTACAAATGGGTCTTGACACCATAAGTTTATTTTTGAAAACCTTTTTAGGAAGTGTAAGAGAGAGACTTTTTGTAAAGATTTTAGTGTTGACAAAATGCTTAGTTAGCTTTTAGATTTGCTAGTAAATTGCCTAGATTAGGGCTTAAGGGGATTTGAGAATCGTCTTTCACTTTCAGAAGCGAAGAGTATGATTCAGAGCAAGACACCGCTGGGGATGAGTAGGCTTGGGATGCTGTGGCAAACTGACAGCCTTATCCCGGGAGAAGCTTATCCGATGGGTTTCTGAACTCTCACTGAGAAAGAGCATCGTTGTGAGCCGTCGGAAGCTTCTACTGGGAATCCACTAGGGATTGGAAGTTACTTGCCGCTGGATTTCTGCTGAGGGGTGGACTTCTGCTGTGATCCACTGCTGGGGAACCATATATGTGATGGGGATCTTCTAATATTTTCCCGCCTGTTACGGGAGATGCCTTTCGAAAGATTCTCTGCTGGGGAACGCTCGGGAAGTCAATCCTCTGCTGGGGATATATCCTTTTGGGATCTCTGTTGGGGGTATAAGACCACTGAGAGAGATTGATTGTCGGGGATGACTGGGGAAGTCTGGTGAGTCCGATTACTGCCGGATAGTGTTTCCAAATTGGTTTTTAACTTTTTATCCTTTTTATACCCTTGGAATAGCCAAATCACAGGGTTCGCATGATATTTGTGAGATGAGGCCATTTCCGGTTTGCACTCATGCCTGCAAAGCTGATGGATTTTGTCTCTTTTTTGCCCATAGTCACGAGACTATGTCTGGGAGTCGCGTTATTTTTATGCAATGAGGCCGTTTCCGATTTTCACTCATGCCCGCGAGAGGGTGGGGAAACTTTATTTACTGGGGAAAATAGATCTTCTCCCGTCATTGCCCTGAATGGCACTCTCCTGGGGGATAGAGGAGAGATTTATGCTGGAGATGTGGATATGATATTGTACTTGCACTCGTAGTTCCTAGGGGGATCTAGAAGGACTTTAGCGTAGGGCGAAGCGTAGGATAATGGTCCGAAGTTTGGGACACCCTGGGGGATTGTCGATTTGCTCTCCCTTGGAATTTTTTTTTGCTCCATTGGGGGCAGTCTTTTTGATAGAGGTCGACTCTTTTGGGGAATTTTTCTCTGCTTGTGAGAGAGTTTTGATTCCGCTGGGGAGAGAGTGATTCCGCTGGGGGATGTTGAGAGAGGTTGTCTCTGTTGGGGAGGGAGAGGTTGTCTCTACTCAGGGGTTTGTTTCTACTGGGAATGAAGAGAAGTTGATTCTGTTGGGGATGAAACCCTGTAAGGGAATCCCTGATGCTTGGAAATGTTTCAATTTCTATTTTGGGATTTCCCTGAATGGAATTTTTGTAAACCTTAGTGTTGACTCCGCCGAAGGAACTTGGGGAGAAAATCTGGAGAAGTCGTCTTTAGTGGGAGTTTCTGATTCTGAGAATGTTTTGACTTCTATTTTGGGTTTTCCTTTGATGGAAACTTTGTAAACTTGTGAGTAGACCGAGCTGGGGAAGTTGAAGGGGTCATTTGCTTTGGGTGACTCTGTAGGGAGAGTAGGTGAGGTGCCTTTTCCTGGGGAGAAGGGTCTCTGCTTGGGGAGAGTTGAGGAATGATTATCCCTTTTTGGTGACCGTGCCTGATATATCAGGCTGCCTACGTACCATTTGCAGGATCAGGTCATGACGTAGTTCAGCAAAATGCCATAGGCTGGCAAGGGAGGGTGTCCCTAAAAAGGTTTTATGAAAGAAAGGTCGTTAGGCTCAAAGGGCTAATTAGCGAATTTCATTGATTTCTTGTAACAGAGTTTACAATATTGGGGAAAAGGAGTGTGCCAAAGATGGCCTCCTGTAATTTCTGGAGAAGCTAAAAGTGCAAAGTGCCTATCAGATCTAAACCTTAAGCGTAATATCTCTTGACTTTGTCCATGTTGACGGGCTCTGGGAGATCATCATTGTCCATTTGTCCAAGCCGAAGGGCGCCGCCGGAGAATTTGTCTCGAACGATGTACGGGTCTTCATAGTTTGGTATGAACTTGCCCCTCAGATTAGGGCGGTTTCGCAACACTTTCCGGAGAACTAGGTCACCAACTTCGATGCTTTGAGGCTTAACCTTCTTGTTGAATGTTCTAGCCATACGCCTCTGATAGGCTTGTGAGTGATCGATGGCTTTCAGTCACCGCTCTTTAATCAGATTCAGCTGTTTATACCGGGTCTGTGCCTATTCTGCTTCTGACAGCTCTGCTTCCATTAGCACACGGAGCGATGGGATTTGTACTTCGACGGAGAGGAATGCTTATTTTTTTGAATGTTAAAAAAATAAGAAAAAGGATGCTGCGATCGATTGCAGATGGGGTGTGATTGATCGCAGTCAGATGGAACTCTGAGAAACCTTTCGGGTGAACTTGCAATCGATCGCAGCAAGCCTACGATCGATCGCATGCAGTGGAAGTCTGGCAGAAGCTCTCGGGAAGATATGCAATAGATTGCAAGGGTCTACGATAGATCGCACTGTGGTGTGCGATCGATCGCAGGTGGTGTGCGATCGATCGCAGTCGCGCTCAGATTATTTTTTAAATAGTTGCGGGATTTGGGGTTTTTAAACCCCTATACTATAAATAGAGGTTATATTTCGAGGGTTTTAGGGTTCTAACATTTCTAAACCTAATTTGGCAAATAAGAAGAGGAAACCTAAGGTTTTGAGGGAGAAATTTCTTGGAGAAGAAAGTGATAGCTTGGAAATTGTAAGAAAAGCTTGAAGATCTTTCTCAAATCTTCTTGAGAGCGATTTGGATCCAAGGGACGGATCCCAATGGTCGATAAACTCTCTAACTCAACCCTATTAATGATTTTTTTGTGAATATTAATATGATATAAATGATAAAAATGGAGATTTGATATGTTTTCCTATGTATGGATTAAGCTTATTAGAGATGGAAATGAGTTTGATACTATGGATGAAATGTATGGAGGATGTGAAATACTATGGAGGATGGGATTAATGTATGGATATAGATTACGTTTGAGTTGTATGAATGGATTATGGTGTGGTGGAATGTTAAAAATGGGAAAAGACAAAGTATCTATAATTAACGCACTCAAGGTGTTTGTTGAAATGATTAAGGATGACGAATGCTAGTATGATGCTATTGATTATTTAGAAACTAAGTCAAATGGCTATTGTTGCTTGTCATGATAAATTATGCCCTATTTACGTTGTATGGTGATCGGTATTTGGGTAGGCCAAATCTTAGAGGAAAATCTTCCACGTTGAGAATTCTCTAACTAGGGAGATGTAACCTAGCGGAGTTTCCTAATGGAAGATCGGAACCTAAGGGATGACTCATTTGAATTCCAATCACGACACTCAAGCACACATTCACTTGCATGATAAGTATTTAAGTCTCATGAGTTCACATAAGTATTTAAGTCTCATGAGTTCACTTGTCTCACAAGCATGCATGCATTGGACACGAACATGTTACGAATTATGTTATGAAAGAATGATCCCCCATCAGAAACATCCACTTTACGTGTTGTTGCACTCATGTTATGCTATGAAAGAATGATCCCCAGTTACGAGCATACCACTTTCTGCGTTGACGCAATTGTGTTACAAAACACTATGAATTATGCGTTGCCGGGACAAACCACTATGATTATACATTGTGGGAACAAACACACTATGAATCATGCATGTATGCGTCCATGTATATGTTAAGTTCAAGTTCATGAATTAGTGTCACACAAGTACATGATCAAGATGATGTTATGACATGTTATTTGCTCCGCACTCTGATTATGTCTATGTTAAGTGAATCTAGTACGGTTAAGTATACATAAACTAAGCTATGATATTGATATTGCTCATGCTACTTTATGTTATTGTTGGTTTATTTATCCACTGAGTATTCCATACTTGGTTGACCTGTCATTGTCTTCAGGTCTAAGAGAGAAACCGTGGACTGAGGAGGTTTACATCGAAGAAGGAGAGGAAGGTGAGCTTTCTGAAGAGGAGGCTAGGGATTTTGATAGTCATCCCTATTGATTTGTTTTAGTTGTTTCCTTTAGGAAGAGATGTTTGTACTTTTAGATGATGTTGCTAATTAGACTATTTTGTAGTTAATATCAGACTACTTTGTTTATGGTGGGTTATGTTATGTTGGACAGATGACCATCGTACAAGATGATTTGGTTTTATGTAATCGAATTTTCATTATCCTCATTTTTGGAGACTCGTGTTAGTATGCCTTGTATGTCATGGATTTAAGAAAGTTAAGGAAATGCAACGGGTCCAAAGTCCCATTTTAGTCTTGTAGGATTTTGGGGTCATTACAAGGAGAGAGGGCATCCAGTAAGACTCGAGATTCCTCCGTGACTGATAGTCGGGAAATGTCGGTCTGTTTGTTTAGGTCATCCGTGGTTCCTCTTGGACTAGGGCAGAATAGATGATATCCAGTAAGGCTCGGGGTTCCTCCGTGAATGATAGTCAGGAGATGTCAGAGTCTTAAAGAGTCTAAAGTGACTGAACATCATATAGTGTATAGTTCGGGGTGGGTTCCTCTCTTCTTGGGTCAGAAGATGATGGCACCGTGTTTATCGGGGTTCCTTCGTGGTGAAAAATCAGGAGGTGACGGTGTCCAAATTGGGCCCGGGGTTCCTCCATCGACTTGCCAGAAGATGTCGGTAGATAGGTTGGTCGGGGTTCCTTCGTGACTGATAGTCAGAGAGATGACGACGGATACACAGTATATGTTGGCAGTTAGTTGAATTGAGAAATATGTCCATAGTGTGTGAATGTTCGAGTTGTGTATGGAATCTTCGGATTCGAAATTATCTGGGTCAGTATACTCAGGGTTTGTATAGTTGTCTGAGTCAATGTACTCAGGGTTTAGTATGAAATCTTCGGATTCCAGCTGGTTTGGATTGACATACCCAAGGTTTGGTCGTGTTCGGGTGAAGACCGGAACGGTGTATAGGAGTCTAAACGACTCAATGTATGATTGTGATCAGGTAATGCCCATAAATGTGTAGAGTCTAAAGTGCTCAAGATTTAATAGGGTTTAAATACTATAAGATGAACATGTATGGGCTATGGCTAGTTAATAGAGTCTAAGGACTCGAAATGAAACATGATTTATGGTTGAAATGATAACTTGGTAATATGAACACCATTTCCTAAATGAAATCCATAATTAAGAAACAATAAGAGGTTAAGAACCTCAGATAGGGTGACATAACACATAGTGACTTTGGGTCACAGTTGATTATATATTGTTTTATTTTACTATAACATGAAAACTGAACTGTTTATTATATCATTATTGATGTGTGTTATTATGTGCAAAATAGTCTAGACGAACTGTAGTTTTATTGTGCTTCATAACTCACTGACGTTTCATGTCAGCAGATCTCGGAGCTGCTAATCAGTAGATGATGGACCTTTGGACATTATGGATATTGTACAAACTATACCCAGCACGATAGTTGCCTACTTTTGTAAACATATGAAAATGTAAATAATACGGGTATTTGGTTTGTATGATGGATATTGTGATGACTGTGTATATTGTTTTATCGAAAGCATCTGATAAATGTTGAAAATTCCCGTATTTTCACTGGTAAAGTCATCTGCTTGCGTGATAATGCGAACGGACACGCGTCTTGAAGCATGATTCCCTAGGCGTGGGTTCGGGGCGTCACAATTTAAGTTTCTTTAACTTTTATGTGAAAACTAACATTATTAAGGTATTATAAGTAGTACAGTAAAACAAATCGAGTTGAGCCGCTCATTGCTTGTGTTTAGCTTAATTAACTGATGAGCTCAATATTTAGCTTAGCTCGGCTCAGCTCAATGAGCTCAAATACCCAACTCAAACTTGGCTCATTTTGAGACGAATCGAGCTAGCTCATGAGTTAGCTCGACTCATTAACAGCCCTAGGAACAACATTTGTTATTGTGTTGTGCTGATGCACGGTACATGGCCACTACATTCAACAAGGTAGACCCCATCTCAACAAAGGGTGAGCCCCACATGTTTTTCAGACACTGGCAACAACGAGCGTTGTTCTCGCCGCTCGTTGTTGCCCATCTGAACTTGGTGACATCCATGCCTCCATAGTGGACCAAAAAAAAACCTGTTGTTAACTTGTTCTCAACTGTGTGATTGATATAATATATGAAGATGTGGCCCTTCAATTGAACGTGGATCTTTTTAACACCTCTTAATTGTGTTTAAGATTCACTAACCCCGTAGGGTTCAACCATGCAACCTTTTTTTTAGCAGAAAAAAAAAAATACTAAGTTTAATCACAAGAGTTAAAAATTTTAAACAATGATTAAAAGGGCAGTTAATGGATTCTGTGAGTGGACTAGAAGGTTTTGATTTGGTGAGAATCCCACTTTCTATTGTACTCTCTTTTTTGGAACAAAAATACAGGAATTTTGTGGTAGGGCTTACATGGGCTGACACAAAGTTATTATATTTTTCTCCCAAATAAAAAAGAAAGACGAGTGCATGGGGGACAGCTGAAATTAGCACTCCTTTGCTTTCTTGGGCTTTTAACAAAATTTGTTAATCAATGGCCCTGACCATAAATTTATCTTATTACCAACCCAAAAACATATCTTTCATTTTTAAAAGGATTTTGCTAATCCTAGTAGCAAATCTTCCAAACACGCAGCTGGGTGGCTACAAATGTCAAATAATCTCTGATTTTTATTTATTTAAACTGTTAGAAGGGATTAATTTTGAGATGGAGCTCTGCTTCACCATGGTGAAGCGGAGCTCCCCTTTTTACACAATGAGTGTGGCATGTTTGTAACTTTTGAAGGAGGCTAGGGCAATTTTACAACACACCATAATTATGCATTTGCCACTGGATAGAGTAAAAAGAGGAGCTCCAATCAACATGGTGAAGCAGAGCTTCTCTTTGTATTTAAACTGCTATTAGAATATGAAACATCTCCACGTGTTAGTCCCAATCTTGAATTTGTAGAAAAATTTGGAGTAAATGCGACTGTGGCTAGCACTCCTTGTTTTTTAAACATAAACGCAAAATGATGAGAAATGATGAGGACTTAACCAATGAACTTAACAACTATATGACACAAAATCTTCAACCTTGAAAGGTTGAGTAGGATATACTCTCACCTCCACTTTTTGCACCATTAGAGAATATATAATAAAGGGGAAAAAGGCATTTGGGTTGCTTGGTTGAATATTCTTCCAAGCTTCCCTGGAAAGTGACAAGTAGGTTGATTGATTTCAACAGGAGAAAAGAACCCCTTTTTATATATATATATATATAGAGCTGTCAAAAGAAACATTAAGAGAGAGGTTAAACAAAGCAATGAATCAAAGGCCATGTCGTATTATGAGAAGAGAGGGGTCAAGATGGAGATAGGTGACCCCATCTTCTATTAATGTTTGCCATTAATCAACAATTAAGGAAGGAGAACCCTCAAACAAAATAAAATCATTTTTAAAGGAGGAATTTTGAAGCCAAGGGGGTTAGTGGGAGATATTAAATGTATTGATGGAACTAGAGTTCTTTACGAGCAGTTTTCGTATTTTGCCCATCCACTTAGGTAGGAAGATTCTTTTTTTGATTCATGCCGCCATTGAGATATTAAGCTTCAGCCAGCTATTTCTGATTGGAATATTTTAACTGCCCTTGACCTGAACCCCTGTGTTAATTTTCTTTTTTAAATCTTTTCCTTGTGTTAATTTGTTTTTTTTCTTTAAGGAGAAAATACATTTACACCCCTCGAGGTTTGACGAAAATACACATAGACTCCCTCAGTTTTCAAAAAATACATTAAGTACCCTTACTTTTTAAAATAATGGCACTTAGACCCCCTTCCATTAGTTGACCGTTAGTAAACTCACAGAAATGCTTATTTATGCTGATGTCATGTAATGAAATATATAAAATTTCAAAATTACCCCTCTAATTTTCAGAAAACACTATTCTTACTCTAAAACACTGTTTATTTTAATATTTAAAAATCCAGTTCTCACCCATGAGGTCGCCACGTGTCCCTTTTGACACCCCTTAACCGTGGTTAAGATTCACCCACCCATCCTTGTTTTTTTTTAAATATTAATTCTTTTTTGAAAATTTAATAAATTAGTTTTTTTAATATTAAAAACAGATTTTTAATATCACCCCTTGAGGTCGCCACGTGTCCCTTTTGACACCCCTAAACCGTGGTTAAGATTCACCTACCCATCCTTGGTTTTTTTTTTAAATATTAATTCTTTTTTGAAAATTAAAAAAAAATTAGAGTTTTTATAACATTAAAAACAGTTTTTTAATACCACCCCTTGAGGTCACCACGTGTCCCTTTTGACACCCCTTAACCTTGGTTAAGATTCACCCACCTATCCTTGTTTTTTTTTACATATTAATATTTTTTTTTAATTAAAAAAAAAATATAATTTTTTTAATATTAAAAACAGTTTTTTAATCACCCATTGAGGTCGCCACGTGTCCCTTCTGACACCCCTTAACCGTGGTTAAGATTCACCCACCCATCCTTGGCTTTTTAAAAAAAATATTAATTCATTTTTGAAAAAAAAAAATAAAAAATTAGAGTTTTTTTAATTTTAAAAACAGTTTTTTAATATCACCACTTGAGGTGGCCCCGTGTCCCTTTTGACACCCCTTAACCGTCATCCCTTGAGGTCGCCATGTGTCCCTTTTGACACCCCTTAATTGTGGTTAAGATTCACCCCTTAATTTTTAAAAGTGAATTAATATTCTTTTAAAAAAAACCAAGGATGGGAGGATGAATCTTAACCATGGTTAAGAGGTGTCAAAAAGGACACGTGGCGACCTCAAGGGGTGATATTAAAAAACTGTTGTTAATATTAAATTAACTCTATTTTTTTTAATTTTCAAAGAAAAATTAATATGTAAAAAAGAACAAGGATTGGTGGGTGAATCTTAACCACGGTTAAGGGGTGTCAAAAGGGACACGTAAGTGACGACCTCAAGGGGTGATATTAAAAAACTCTTTTTTTTTCATTTTCAAAAATTAATTGTTAAAAAAAAAGCCAAGGAAGGGTGGGTGAATCTTAACCACGGTTAAGGGGTGTCAAAAGGGACACGTGGCGACCTCAAGGGGTGGTATTAAAAAACTGTTTTTAATATTAAAAAAACTCTAATTTTTTTTTAAAATTTGCAAAAAAGAATTAATATTTAAAAAAAAAACCCAAGGATGGGTGGGTGAATCTTAACCACGGTTTAGGGGTGTCAAAAGGGACACGTGGCGACCTCAAGGGGTGATATTAAAAATCTATTTTTAATATTAAAAAAACTCTATTTTTTTTTTAATTTTTAAAAAAGAATTAATATTTAAAAAAAAACAAGGATGGGTGGGTGAATCTTAACCACGGTTAAGGGGTGCCAAAAGGAACACATGGTGACCTCATAGGTGAGAACTGGATTTTTAAATATTAAATAAATAGTGTTTTGGAGTAAGAATAGTGTTTTCTAAAAATTAGAGGGGCAATTTTGAAATTTTATATACTTCATCACACGACATTCATACATGAGCATTTCTATGAGTTGACCAACGGTCAACCAATGGAGGGGAGTCTAAGTGCCTTTATTTTAAAAAGTAAGGGTTTTTATTGTATTTTTTGAAAACGAAGGGGTCTATGTGTATTTTTGCCGAACCTTAGGCTGTGTAAATATATTTTCTCTTTTTTTATTAAAGAAAATCTTAGAGAAATGAAGGGTAGATTCTTTAGCCCTAAAAGTTAGTAAATCTTGACTACAGTTGAAAAGGAACTAAAAGGAAAAACCTAATGAGTTGCAAGGGAGCATGACGGTTCAATCCGCTCCTCTTATATTTCTGCCTTTGCAAGAGGAATAATACAAGGAGCGGATTATTTTTCCCCGGAATTATTTTTTAAGAAAAAAAAAACCATGTTTTAATCCTAAGGGTTATTGAATCTTAACCAGAGTTAAAAGAAGACACATGGCAAGTTTAAGCGACCGAGACGACTCTCTTCCCGCCTCCTAAAAGGAGGGGATTATTTTCCTTAGCAAAATAGACGAACAATATTTGGATAGCACATCCTTTTGTGGTTTTATACACTTATCTATGGATACAATCTGCAACCGTCTCCGTCAACCAGAATCTAGTGCTAGCTAGCTCCAGTGCGTGGAGAATAATTAATGGTGAATAAGAATCTCCCTTTATGTTGACACAAAGGAGCCACCAAGAATAACAGGCTCACTATTTAAAAGAGGGGAAATCAGAGTTCTAATATAGTAGTGTCTTTTATCCATGGCTCAACTTAAAGATCTCTCTGGCCAGACAGAGATGTTTAGGCAAGTAGTGAATCTCATGGAGGTATTCAAGGCCTTCGATGCAGACAATGATGGCTCCATCACTGCTGCAGAGCTCAGGGGAATCATGGAGTCGCTCGGCTACAGTACGAGCGCACAAGAAGTGAAAGCCATGATGCGGGAGGGAGACACTGACAGAGACGGGTTGCTGAGCCTTGACGAATTCCTGGAGATGAAAACTAAGGGAACGGAGATGGGAGACCTGTTCACTTCCCTTCAAACTGCTTTTGAAGCACTGGATCTCAACGGGAACGGGATCGTGACTGGAGAGGAGCTGTATGAACTTGTGACAAACATGGGAATCAATATACCCCTGGAGGAATGCCAGTCTATCATAGCCTTCTTGGATGCAGATGGGGATGATTAAACTCATAGCTGATTCCCTCCCTTAGATATATCTTACCCTCTTCTCTTTCACAATGGACAATCAATAAATATATGTGTTCTATGAAGCTTTAGATAGTCAGTCACAAGATGATTGTATCAAAATGCTGTAATCCATAATAAAATGTTTGAGGTTTATTTTTTTTAAAAAAATGGTTTTAAAATTAATAAAATCCGCTCATTCGGATCCGAAGTTTTGATTTTAATTAGAAACTAAGACTCCCACCAATTTAATTGTTGTTTAGGGTGGGTGTTTGATCTCTAGAAAAAGAGAAAACACACACTTTTAGTGGTTTTCTTTTGCTTCTTTAGTCTCACATGCGCACATGCTCGGGTTTGGGCAAAGGGCTTTGGGCGCTATGAGGTGCACTTCGCACGTGTGCATTGTCGCGAGTCGTTTGGGTCACTATTTATTTTGATTAAATCAGGACCATTCATCTAATGAGAACAGTTGATCTAGGTTAACCCTAATCAGATGATCATCTTGGTTGATTAGAGTCGTCTAATCAAGACTCAAGCTCGGATTGAATATGAGCCGTCAGATTTGGGTGTCTGATCTAAGAACCCACATGGGGTGTCAGGTGAAACAAACCATGATGGCTTGGCTCAATGGGTGCAGACCCATCATGAGTTGGTCAAGACCCTGAGTTTTATGTGGTCTTAATATGGCCTGCTTGGGGCAAAAGGACCTAGCCAGGTGGCTGAGTCCATGCACATACAAAGGGCCTTAGTTCTCTATAAATAGAGGGTCTTAAGAGGTCTTGGGTTCTGTTGGAACTCAAACCAGAGCCAGATTCGTGGATCTAGACTAGTGAGCCAAGAAGGAGACCACACCAAAGTAGTTGCACCCTGGTCCATCAAATTTGAGACATGATCCAAAAGAAGGACTCTGAACTTGGGACCTCTTACGAGCACCTTGAACTAGAGACCTCCATTAATGGTGGACCTTTGAGCTCAAAGAAGAAGATGATGACCCATAATCTAGAGACCCAAAACCCATATCCAGAGGTTTTCCGGATCGATCCAGATCCATGGATACTTGGAAACGGACTTCGGTCCCACCCCTAATGAGGTTGCTGAATGTCTTCGGGCTTCCCAACCGTCCATCGTACAACAATCCACATGTGGACCGTTCGATTGCCCGATCTAGAAATCCAGATCAGATAGAACAATGGATGTCTTATATGGATGAACCATCTTGGTGACCATCCGATTTCGGGTGCAAACCTACCATATCCACATGATGGATCCTACAATGACCATCTACATCCAAACGGAGTATCATGTGGGATGGATTAATCTAGACAAGCCTAAACTTGTGACCAAGCTTAATTGGAACATGATAAAACCAGATTAACAATGATCTTGTGACTAAACAGATTTTGAGTAGGTTAATTGGATTAACTTAAAATCTGTAACCAAACAAGACTTAAGACATAATTGATTCTGGTCAAACCAAAATCAAATTTTGTACTGAATTGATTTTGGACAATTAGAATATGTAACCAAACAGAATAGGAGCAGACCTAATCTAGAATAGGTTTGAAACAATATTAGACTAAACCAGAGTGGACCTAATCCTATAATCATACAAGCCCTTAAACCCTAAGGGGTAAAATAGTAGTTTCGTAAATTGACCAAATAATTAGATAATCTCTTGCCATAAATCCGGTAAGACTTTAGGACATTTGGATAAATGGAAAACCCTAATTATATATATATATATATATATATACTTAATTTAAAGGACATCATAAAGAAAGATCAGTACCCCGTCTTCTACTGAGTAATGTAAACTCGTTGAGAAGACCGGAGAAAACCAAAGCTGAGTTGTATCATAGAGATATAGTTGTCATATACCTTGCACATGGGAGGCTTCGACTATCTTCAAGAAAGACTCTATTTGTAGCGTCTCTCAGCGAAGCGATTCTCAAATATAATTAATTAACTTAATTGGTTGATTAATTATCTGTCATTATTATTTGTTTGTCTTTCTAAGAGGCTATGTGTGCATGGATTTAGCCCATTACACCAACATAAAATAATAACTTATACAAGAACCCCAACTTATTTTTCCGTGCATCATAAACATACCATGTTGCTGCAGATCTAAAAAGATGTCCGATAAATAAGCTCGGGGGGATTATGATAGAAACAATAGTGATTGTAACGTGCAAATTTCATGCGTGTCAAATTGTTTACATTGTTGTTTGGAGTTTATTATTTGTGTGGGAGACTATCCTTCAAATCCGGATAAATCCAGATTGTTAATTATCTTCCCAATTTGGGAAAATACCTATTATTAAGAAGAAGAACAAAGATTGAATAAACTTATATTTTATTTAATCAGACAGTTTCCCAATCCCCATGTAGGCATTACAGGGTGTTTGCTTGAGGTCTTGAAATTTAGAAAAGAAGAGAGAAGAGAGGTGGCCAATTTAAGAGGCTCACCTGACATTTTCCATGTCGCGGGAGCTTCTTTTTCTTCACGACCTTGCTTCTTGCTTGCTTTTCTTTTATGGGAGAAAAGTGTTTTTTTTTCTCCTTACTTCTGTGTATTCTCACGGGGGAGGGGGGGGGGGGGGGGGGGAGGTTTTTGCGAGAAACCATCTTATTTATAGGTTTGAGAGAGTTCTCTTTGGTCTCTCTCCTTTGACTCCCCTATTTTGGGGAAGTCAAACTTGGGCACTCCTCTTAGAGGAAACCAGGTCACGGTCTCCCTTATCTAGGAGACTCCTAGAGGAACAAAGTCCTCTTTTAGAGTATTATGTACTGGTTTTCCCCTTTTTTTGAAGGAAACCCCCTGATCCTCCTTCGAAAAGAGGGGGGGAGAGAATATCTTCTTGCTAATGAGTGAATGCCAAAGGGCATCCTTTCCTGGGATCGAGGGGGGGTGCCATGTGACACCTAATTATGGGATTCAAAAGAGGGGATCCCTATCTTGGGATCCCCAAAGTCAGGAGGATCTCCTTTTTGAGATCTTCCTGCGCGTGGCAAATAGTTATTGACTAGCATAACTCAGTTAAAAGGAGGGTTCGTAGATCAGTCCCATGGACACGTGTCAGCCTCTCGGGGTCAGGCACTCAGGGTGGATCTGTGAGGTTTCATCCTCACGGGTTAGGCACGTGTCAACCTCTCGGAGGCTAGCACCTAAGGGACATCTGTGAGGTTTTAGTTCTCATGGATTGGACACATGTCAGTCTCTCAGAGGCTAGCACTCAAGAGTTATCCGTGACTTTTGGCCTCATGGATTAGACATGTGTCAGCCTCTCGAAGGCTACCACTTAAGATGGATTCATGAGGTTTTATCCTTATGGATTGGCCACGTGTCAACCTCTCGAAGGCTGGCACCCAAGAGTCATCCGTGAGGTTTTGGTCTCACGGATTAGACACGTGTCATTCTCTTAGAGGCTGACACTCAAGAGTCATCCGTGAAGTTTTGGTCCACGGATTAGGCATGTGTCAATCTCTCGGAGCTTGACACTCAAAATGGTTCTCCTAGGTTTTGGCCCTCACAGATTGAACATATGTCAGCCCCATGAGGGCTTTCATAGAAGGTTTATCCGTGAGATTTTATTCCCACAGAATGGATACATGTTAGCCTCTCAGAGGCTGTCACTAAGAAGTCATCCGTGAGGTTTTGCCCTCACGGATTAGATAGGTGTCAGCCCAACGGGGGTTGGCACTAAGAATTAATCTATGAGGTTTTGGCCCTCACGGATTGAACATGTGTTAGCCCCATTGAGGCTAGCACGAAGAGCTATTCAAGAGGTTTTAACCTCTCAAATCAGGGCAGGGATCAGGTGCAAGTAGATGCATTGAACTTGGTGTTATGGGTGTACTGATGGGCAAATTCTTTAAGAAGGATCTATCACCAATACTGGTAAACATGGCATACATGCAAGGGGTCTGAATCCAGTACAATTTGAGGGGCACTCCTCGATGTTTTGAAGAGGTTAAGCTAGGTAAATGGGTACTTTGGGTGACTATTTTGATCTAAAAATATGTTGAAGAAGGGATTATTATTAGTACTTCCGAAAACTCAAAGATCTAATAACCATCAACGTCATGCCACAAAATATCACCTAGGAGAATGTACAACTTTGGCACATGACTTACTTGACTTAATCCATTTAATGAACATTAAAATTATGTTAAAAGCTAAACTTAAAATTTTCATCAATTAAATAATATTTGATACCTTAATTAAACGTCAATTAAAATTCATAACTAAACTGAATATAAATAATCTGAACCATCAATCATGATTCTTAACCACCAGTTTAACCTAAACATAAATCTGAAATAAATTTAATTACAATCTCTTTGAAGTCAATAAATACTAATAAACCAAATCAGTAGTATGGTCATCGATCAAGATCTTGTTCCTCTTCGGGATGATCACCTGCAGGATCTTCCTCTACATACTCATCTTAAACCCAAAGTTCTGGACCACAAATATAAAATCCAGAACCTTCCGAAAATAAAATTATTGATTGAGTATCAAAGTCACTCCGCATATATAGTGTCCATAATATACAATGTCATGAAAATCGACATGCATACAGTTAATAGTTCAATTCAACTCACATACATAAATCAGAGTGCGGAAAACATGTGGGTATATTATGTCCTTTACTTTCTTATTATGGAAAGAGGTTACTATACTTTATTTTCTAGGTTACCATCCTTCGCACATTATCCGGTGCGACGACTTACTTTGTGCTCTTAGGCCAATCTGATGGTATTCATTTCGTGCAAAACTTATCATACATTAATGTGTCCAAGTACTTTTTCTTTCTTACTTTACTTTTGGTCTTACATGTGCTCTTTGTAGTGCCCTTAATTTTTTCTTCATGCTAGTGTGTGTTTTACAATCGTGCATGCATGTATAAACAATGACTTCTTAATCAAGGTCATAAATCATACTTTAACAAACATAAATAATAAATCGTATTGAATCATCAATATCATTTTATGGTATAAATACATAAATAATCACACTAACATAAATTCCTAATTTCACCAAAAATTCATAATTATCATCCAAGACATCCAATCCATCCAATTCAAACTCCAAAAATACATCTCTTGTCATGCCCCAAATATTTGGAAGCATGATTAGGTGAGATAAAATAATTAATAATAACATATATATATATATATATATATATATATATATATATATATATATATATATATATATATATATATATATATATATGTATGTATGTATTGATCACTAACATCATATTAATCACCTAATAATTCCACATAATTTATAAAATAAAAGTAATGTCATCACATCTCTTCCTCTACATACATTCACATAACTCTAAAATAATTCTCATTTCCTTTGTTCATGCATAAAATACAATATCCACAAGGTTATTCACATCCTACTTTGGTTATTCATGAGAATATTGCATAAGGAGTGATAAAATTCTTAGATCTTTATTAATATTCTTCACATAGATCTCATTCTTAAATTCCTTACTTTAGGTTAATAATCATGGAATGAGAATTAGGAAAAATTATTTACCTCTCTTGATCACTTCCCTATGATCCTACGCTTGCAAATAGGGCTTGTTGTAGATCTTCAAGTCTCTTTCCTTCTTCTCTAATTGAATCCTTGAAATTTCTAGGTTTTCCTTTTTGAATTTCTTAAAAAACTCTATTTTTCTCTCTGTTAGGCTTAGGAGGCTTTTAGAACTCTAGACTCGTGAAATAATGAGTATATATAGGGTTTAGAACCCTAAAATATTAAAAAGTCAGAAATCAGTGTTTTCACACAAAAATCATCGTTCTCACCGATCGCCCCCTCTTTTTTTTTTGCTACTTTTTTTGTTAACTTCAATTTCATGCAATTAAATCATATCAACGAGCTAAAATAAGCAAAATATTTGGATTTCTACAATCAATGAGCTCAGCGGGGGAAAAATAAATCATGGGAAACAAGAAAGGTAAAAAAGAATACTCAGTAAAAAAAATGAGATAATAAAAAGTGGATTGATGCAGAAACACTGAAGATTCTTAATCCTAGAGGTCTCTTAAAAAAAAAACAAGAAAGTAAATAGTGTATCTGCCCGTGCCCAATAAGATTTTATCC
The DNA here is from genome assembly GCA_015143295.1 of Tetracentron sinense. Lineage (NCBI taxonomy): Eukaryota > Viridiplantae > Streptophyta > Magnoliopsida > Trochodendrales > Trochodendraceae > Tetracentron > Tetracentron sinense. The sequence continues at coordinate 6,264,760 of CM026556.1, read as the reverse complement.
AACCATAAAAATAAATATTGCACAGCTTCTACACAATAACACAAACCTCAACTCATGATGACCGCACACACTTCAAAACCCAAGTGTTCTAATTTCTCTTGGAATAAAAAAAATCACAAAACTACAAAACAATGCTAACACATTTGATCCTTCATCCAGAAGATATATAAGCCTTGGTCCTCACTGAAGGCCAATGTTTCAGTGAATGAAAGGCTGAATTCCTATAGAATGACCATTCTAGTATAGTTAAAATAACAACTGATTATATATATAGCTAAACCTCTCCATTTCTTTGCTGTTAAATCCGTAGTTGCAGGGAAGTCTTGCCACTTATTTACATCTAGTCAAGTTAAAATAAAAAAAATAAGTCTTTAGATTTTGTGCAACTGCATAAGATGACTAATTTCATCTAGTCAAGTTAAAATATACCTAATTCTTTGAAAACCAATAATAGTGAGAAGAAAAGAAACTAATCTTGGGGTTAAAAATGCACAAACACGGTCATGTATCATTGATATCTCCCATATTTTAATAATTAGATTGGCGTTTCTTCTAATGGACTTGTTAATTCTCACTAGAAAACTCGACTTCCCAAATTAGTTGTTTAGGAAACTTCTACAAAAACAAAGGGTGTTTTTTGAGTTCTTTTTAGCCTGCTTGACCCCTCTAGCACCCTTTAGCATCTTGTAGCCTTCCCTTTTCTTAGCCTCACCCTTAAGCCCATAAGAACACTTATTAGATCAGTAAGAACCCAATAAGATAAACTACCCCTTTCCCCATTAATCTTTAGAGAAAGAAGGGAAAAAAAGAAGAAAACAAGGAAGGAGTTAAGAGGAGACTCATCAACAAACTGGGTGAGGATTTAAATTCAGTCATTTTAATTTAGCATCTCTACTTTTACCCTTTTTTATTTTATTTTTGTCATGGGCCTTTAGATAAGGTACAAAAGCAAACCTTATACCGATGTAGTTTAGATACCCTTTGACGTGTTTCAACGATTTGGGGGCTCATTATGAAATGGGGAAGAGAGGGAACTTCCTAGGCATAAAACCACTATTTTTTTATTTAGTTTCTTTTGTAATGAGCCCTAGATTAGGTTAAACAAACAATACTTTTTCTAATTCATTTTGGACCCCCTTTGGCACATTCCACCGAATTGGGGCTCCTTCAAAAATAAAGAGATGAAGACACCTTTAAGATTAGAACCTTGAATTTTAAAAATTACATTTCCATATTTTTATATTGTAAAATCCATATTTTGGTATTGGCTTATTCCGTTGTCAAAACACTTTGTCATGTGTCTTGTGTCCTTGCCTACTAGCATCCAAGATAAGTGAAGATGAAGACCGAAGAAGATCAACTGAAATCATTTTGGTCATCGTCTTCGTTTCACTCTATAGGATGGTAAGTGACCTAGATACCTAGTATACCTTAGGATAAAATTAACGTAGAATAATCAATATATCTTAGGTGACTAGTGATAATGACTGTTTGAGGGATTTCTAGTCAAAAGAGCTCAAATTGAGCAATCTGAAGCTGGCCATTCTCAACCGTTCGAATCCCTAAAAGCGCATTCGAGCGGATGTTCAAAATTTGCAAAATTGTAGCCTCCCTGACACACCGTTCTCTAACCTTTTGAATGGTTGTTTGGCCATTCTAATGGCCTACACGAAAATAGTGTTTTAAGCTGTTTCTAATTTTGTTTTGGCTTTCCTATTTAATGGTTTGTTCCCCAAAACAAACCTAAGAGTTCTAGAGAATGTTGAGAGAGTTTCTTAAGGATTATTAGGGTTTCCTAAACCCATTCTTCTCTCCTCTTCCATCCTATAGATTACAAGTCTTTGGTTTCATTCTTGCTTGTTCAGGTTTTTCCATTGATAGGAATCCATTTAGGATTTGATTTTAATCAACCAAACCCATTATAGAAAGAAAAAATTGGTCGGATGATCCAGAGTTTTTGCGAAGGAAATCGATCCAAGGAGGATCATGGTTGTGATATTTGGTCGATGGAATCTGAAACCATCATTGACGGAGATTGATCCGATGATTATCGTGGTTGTTGTGGAGACACAAGAGAAGTACAGGCGACTACGATTGATCACAGGACTTGAGGGTATATAATGACTTATTGAGGTGTCGAAGACTTAGTACTAAGGATCGTAGTGTCGAGTCTGGTTGAGTACAGTTCAAGTCTTGTAAGTTGTAATGACCCCAAAACCCCACCTTGGTAATAATGGAACTTTGGATCCGCCACATTACTTATCCTTGCTTAACCTCCATAGCAATTAGGCAGAACTAAAAGATAATTCTCCCAAAATAGTAACTATAAAATTTCATTCTATAAAAGCACCTCCTCCGATATATAATAAACCGAAATGATCTAATTTCAAAAACATATACTAAAGCAATATCTACTAATAAGTCTCAAGTCTATTACAAGTTCTCATTCAACAAAACTGAAACTGGAAATAAACTAATAATACGGGAACCAGTCAGGATCCCGGACTCCCTCAACGGGAAGATCACCTTCTTCCGCTTCCTAAAAATACTTCTCTTCCACCCAAGGAGGAGCTGCCTGATCTTGTCGTAGACCTGAACGACAATAACAGGTTGACTGAGCATTGAATACTCAGCGGATATCCAGTCTAACTAACAATAACACATGCATATAACCAATATCCACATCAAGTAACAATTGTAAAGTCAAAAGCATTTTAATATAACTTGAACATAATTAGAGTGTGGAAACATGTGAACATCATGACTTAGCTTGACTCGTGTACTTGTGTGACTCTTGAACTTGTACCATGAATGTCATGCATGCTTATTTTCCCATAAAAATAGTCAACGAGGTCTTTGTATTTAGATCCATGGAGGTGCAATGACAGAAACATAAGCCCCTAGAGCTCTTAGATCCCAAATGTCCTTGATAATTATCCGGGACTTGAAATCTTATCCATGGAGAGCATCAACGAATACTGGAGCTACTTGAATTTCAGGGTCCTTGTAAAATCATGCAGTGTCCTTATCCTTGTACTTGTATTTCAGTGTTCAGAGTCCTTGTACTTGTAATTCAGTGTTCAGAGTCCTTGTACTTGTACTTGTCCTTATCTTTGCATTTTAGTATCCAGTGTCTATGCAATGTCCGTGTCATGCTTGTCTATTCACGAGACTATAAACTACCACACATGTGAACTTGTGCTTGAGTGTCGTGATTAACATCCGAACTCTGTCATCACCTAGATTTCATCTTCCATCAAGAAACTCCACTAGGTTACATCTCCCTAGTTAGAGAATTCTCAACATGGATAGCTTCCTCTAGGTTTTGGCCTATCCGAATATCAATCACCATACAACATGAATAAGTATAATTTATCATAACATAGTTCATATCTTGTCATGCTCATGCTAACATTTTCTAACATCATTATTTGGCGTAATTCATCATAGCATATCTTATTGTACTAGTACAAACCTTCCAATATCATCATTGTCCATACTTAGTGTTCTTAGACATTTCAACAAACACCTACCACGCGTTAGTTATGTATATAATGCCCTTCCCATTTTCACATTCCATAACCATCACATACCAATCCATAACCCACATGCATTCGTTCCAAACCCAACACTAATCCATACATTCATAATTCATTCATTCTCCATTTTAGCTCATTCACCATCATCTTCATTTATTCGTACTCCACAACCATTTCATTTGAACCTATTCTCCATCATTTGTAAATATGCATATTCAATGTAATCATATCAATTAGCAACAAACAACATCTAGTTTCTTCATCGTGCTAAATCAATAATCATAATAATTCAAGAGTGAAACTAGATATGATATCAATCCTCAATTCATTATTTCAACTCCTTAATTCATGCATTTTATGTAAATCTCTTAATAATCCATTGATATTTTTATTTAAGCATATAAAACATCTTAACAGGGTTGAGTTAGAAGGGATATCGACCTTAGGGATTCTTTCCTTGAATCCAAATCACTCAAGAAGGCTTTGGGGTGGGTATATCCAAGTTTTCCTTGCAATTTCCAAGCTATCTCCTTCTTCTCCAAGAAATTTCTCCCTCAAATCAAAACCCTGATTTCTGAACTTTTTAAAAAAATTCTAGGCGTGACTGTGATCGATCGTACTCTAGTGCGATCTACCGCACCTAAATGGTGATTTGTGGCAAACGCACCGAGAGCTTCTGGAAATTTTTGACTATGTGTGATCAATTGCACCTTACCTACGATCGATCGTAGCTAGCACAATTCCTATTGTTCTTCAGCAACAACAACACTAGCACCCTTTCTAGAATTTTTGACATTCCTGCACTTAGTCCTTTTTAAATTTTTACTTAAGATCATTAAGGAATAAGGCATTACATATATTAAAATGCATCTTTGACCATTAAAACCCTTATTAATCAAATTGAAGACATGAATGAAAACTTTAGGTCTCTACATTCTCCCCCCCTTTTGAGAATTTCGTCCTCAAAATTTACGTACCTTAGCCAAAAAGATGAGGGTACTTTGCTCAGACTTCATCCTCACACTCCCAAGTAGCTTCTTTCTTAGAGTGATGCTCCCATTGCAAGAGTACAAGGGGAATGACTTTAGTATGCAAGACTTGCTCCTTCCGGTCCAAAATTTGAGCCGATTGCTCAACTAGAGTCAAATCTTCTCAGATTTCCAAGGAATCCAAATGAATGACATGTGAAGGATCCGAGATGTACTTCTTCAACATGGAGATGAAAAAGGCATTATGTACACCTGTCATGTGAGATGGCAAGGCAACCCGATAAGCAACTTCCCCGACCCGGGTGATGATCTCAATAGGACCCACATATCTCGGACTGAGCTTGGCCCGCTTGTCGAATCTCATCACCCCTTTCGTGGGTGAGATCTTGACAAACACAAAATCTCAAACTACTTGGAACTCAAGATTCCTCCTACAAGTATCGGCATAGCTCTTCTGCCTACTCTGAGCTGTTTTCAACCTCTCTCTGAAAACTAAACTCTATCCATAGTTTGACTAACGAGCTCAGGACCCAAGAGCTTCATGTCGCCAACTTCGTCCCAATACAATGGTGAATGACAACTCCTCCTATAGAGTGCCTCAAATGGCGTCATCTGAATACTCTCTTGATAGCTATTGTTGTAGGAAAATTCAACCAACAACATGTGATCATCATAACTGCCTTGGAAGTCCAACATGCAAGCTCGTAGCATGTCATCTATGATTTGATTCACCCTCTTAGTTTTCCCATCTGTCTACGGGTGAAATGCCATATTAAAATCTAAACGGGAACCCATAGCCTGCTGAAAACTCTTCCAGAATCTGGAAGTCAATCTCGGGTCTCGATCGGAAACAATACTAACTGGCACTCCATGCAAACAGACTAATTCTTTGATATAAAGGTTGGCCAACTGGTTGGAATTGAAAGTGGTCCGATATAGAAGAAAATGAGCTGACTTAGTCAATTGATCGATCACAACCCAAATGACATCAGAGTTCTTAGCCGTCTTTGGTAAACCAACAATAAAGTCCATGAAGATATTTTCCCACTTCCACTCGGGAATAGGAAGTGACTGAAGAAGTTCTCCTGGTCTCAAGTGTTCGGATTTTACTTGCTGACAAACCAAACACTTGGACACATAGGTAGCCACGTCCTTTTTCATACCCTTCCACCAGAAATACTTCTTGAGGTTCTGGTACATTTTAGTACCTCCCGGATGGACAGTGTACTTAGACTTGTGTGCTTCATCCAGAATTTTCCTTTTTAAATCTTCATTATCCGGAACACAAAGTCTATCCTTGAAAGAGATTCCACCATCTCTCCATGAGAAATCATCAAACTCGCTGCTAAGCGACTTGTTCATAACAGCATGCAGTTCTCCATCATTCCACTGCAGGTCTTTAATCCTGTCCAAGATGGTTGGCCTGACCATAATGTTGGACATCAAAGCTCCAGACATTTTAATACTAAAATCCACATCAAGGCTAGGCGCCTCTTCAAGTAGCTTCCATTCTAGGACTATCAAGTGTACCTAGAATCCAGTAGGTCACCTACCTAGTGCATCCGCCACCACATTTGCTATCCTCAGGTGGTATTGGATAGAGCAATCATAATCTTTGAGGAATTCTACCTAATGGCGTTGTCTCAAATTCAGCTCTTTCTGTGAGAACAAATACTTTAAGCTCTTGTGATCAGTGAATACTTCAAACTGCTCACCGTACAAGTAGTGTCTTCAGATTTTGAGAGCAAAGACTAATGCTGCCAACCCTAATCTTAGGTAGGATAGTTTTTCTCGTGGTCTTTCAACTGCCGAGAAGCACAGACAATCACCTTCCCGTGTTGCATAAGAACACAACCTAACTCAATGAGTGAGGCGTCACTATACACCATGAACCCCCCACTACCGGATGGTACTGTCAAGATCGGAGCGGTGGTGAGGCGCTTTTTCAACTCAAGGAAACTCTTCTCATATTTCTCATCCCACTTGAACCTAGCGTTCTTTCGAGTTAGATAAGTAAGCAGAGATGCCAAACTGGAGAAACCCTCCACAAATCAATCAAGAGTTAGCTTGAAGATTCTATTCATAAGATCCATGAATGCTGCCGGAGCATTTGTCAAACCGAACGGCATGACCAGAAATTCAAATTGCCCATATCTGATCCTAAACGCAGACTTAGGCACATCCTCGACCTTTATCTTCAACTGATAGTAGCCCGACCTCAAATCGATCTTGGAGATTGTTGATCACACAACCGTTTCACCGAGGATAGATGAGGTGAGGATCGATCACACAACCGTTTCACCGAGGATAGATGTGCTTGTGTGATCTAAGGGGCTAAGGGATTGGTATTTCTAGGAAAACTAAGAGGTTTGGTTGTGTCTTTTACATGGGGGATAAAAGGAGTTAGTGGGTAAAGACTTGAGTGTTGTAAGGTGAGTTGATAAATTGAGTGTTGTAAGGAGTGTAAGAGAGTTGATGTCAGTTTCGGCCTCCAGTGATGTTAGTCTTGCACCCACCATCTACACCTTTGCATTCATCACCGTCATCTTACTCTACTAGCTCACTATTAAAGGAGTATACTGTCACGGTTGTATGATTGGATGTCAGTTACGGACTCCAGTGATGCTAATCCTGCATTCATCAATGTTTTGCTTCAATCTCTGGTAAGGTGGTCATGTGGCCAACCTTCACCTCATCTTTGGGGAATGGACGTGTGTTCATTCCCCGTATTCATCCATGCTTATCCATCATGCTTTCTTGCTCAGGTGTAAAATTGGTTGATTCCAATCTTTTCATTCAATTGCCAACTCGGCACTCTCCGACAAAGAGGGGCAACTATCAGCACCCCATTTTTACACCCTCCCTTTAACCATGGATAACCAAATTAACCATGGTTAGTTCAGTCCTAACCCTAGGTCAACCTCACCTAAGCCCTAGGATAACCCTAGTCTAAACCCTAGGTCTAAACCATCGTTAAGCCTAAACCCTAAGTAGCCTGAAGCCTAAATCCTAGGTAGCCCTAAGTCAGACCCTAGGTAGCCCTAGCTAACCCTAGTTCAAGCCCTAGGTGGACCCAAGCCCTTACGGCCTAAAACCCATAAGGCAGCAACCCTGGGCCCAAGCATATGCCCAAGAACCTGAAGCCAAACCTAGCAGTAGGGGGGCCTGGTCCTTAAAAATTCAAATATCAGAATGTCGGTATTACCATTTAGAATAATATCACCGAATACTACTTACACTTTTTCAGAGTCCGAAGTCGGATCGACCGGCACCTTTTTCTTCTTTCTTCCTTTCTCTCTTTCTTCTTTCTTTTTTCATTTCTTTCTTTCTCCTTTCTTTCTTTCCTTCTCTCTCTCTAATCTCTCATGATTTGGCACCAAGTGAAGTGAGCAACACCAAATGGGCATGTGGTCCTTATATAGGCAAAGGGTCTTGCCTCTCATAAATTTTGGTACACTCCCCTTTATTAATTATAGTTCATGTATTCCCTAAATTCCATGAATCATATTAATTGGGTTCACTCCCTTTAATTAGATTCAACTAATTAATAATTCATGTGCCTCTTAGATTCATGACACATCATACTAACTTAACCATAGTTAATATTATACTCATGGTTAATATTATTATCATAACTGATAATACATGTATCTTATTAAATTAGATTCACTTCACAAGTTAATTTAATGATTTAATTAACTAAGGTAAGTTACTAACCATGGTTAAGCATGGTGGGGCATGAAGCATTTTGCCATTCAAAGAATCCATCACATATCTTATTTATTAAATCTAGTAACAAGGTTTATCCATATCATGAGTACATATTCATGAATCCATTATTAATGAGGTTCATGATAATTCCTTAACCTAGATTCATGGGCTAGTTAACCAAGGTAAGTCACTAACCTTAGGTTACTTGGTTGGCCGTGTAGCATTGATCTTGGTAGAAGAAAACTTTAGTTCCTCTACATACATCTCATTTTCTTACATTAATTCATGAATATCTTTAATGAAGATGTCATGTGGTATTTGTCACTCATACTTTAATCTTGACCGTCCATATAATAGATTGTGATATGTAGAGATCATTCCACATGTCTTCATGATGCTTTTAATCATTTCTTGACTTTATGATTAACTTATCATAGTTAATTTACCCTAACCTTGGTTAATCTTGGATGTCCCACTTGAGTGTTGACATGTGGCACTTGCCACATGTCTTTATCTTAGCTCATGATCAACTTATCTAACTCATGATTAACCCATTCAAGTTAACTACATTAGTCCATTAAAGCTTTTTCCTTAATTACATCGGCATCCCATTCTAGGATGTCACCACTTGTATTAATCCTAGCTAATGTCCCTTTGTCATTACATACATGTATTAATATTAGGTTTAATACATAGTATATATCCATATACTTTAAGCAATTGTTAAATCATATGCTTAAGTAATAATTTGAATTTCCCAATATTAAATCAAGTATTTAATATTTAATATTTTTATTTCTAAAAATATTCGGGTCGTCACATTCTCCCCTTCTTATAGAAATTGTATCCTCAAAATTAAAATCATACTTGGTCACTCAAACAATTGAGGGTACTTCTCCTTGATCTCGGTTTTGCACTCCCAAGTCGCCAATTCTTGACCGTGATATTGCTACAAACTTTTACTAATTGAATCATCTGGTTCCACAACACTTACTCCTTATGATCAAGAATTTTAATGGATCTTTCTTCATATCATTCCGCCAATAATTTGACTTTAAATTATGGTATATCCTTGGACTCCCTGGATGTACATCAAATCGAGACTTATGAGCTTCGTCTAGTAATTGATTTTTCAACTCCGTATCTCTTGACACACTTATTCGATTTCGAATAATTTAGAGTCCCATCAGACAAAACTTTGAAATCATTAGATTGACCTTCCTGGATTTTATCCTTAAGTATCATTAATTCAGTATCTCGAGCCTATGTTTCCTTAACTTTCCGTATTACTTCAGGCTAAACTTGAATATTAACCAACACTGACTTTGATCTTCTTTCCTTAACCTTCAAATCCCAAATCTGAAATTCTTTAATCACTTTTCACATCCTCATTCAAATACTTGTCAATGATCCAACTATTTTCCACCTCAGTGCATCAACAACGATATTTTCTTTAGCAATAGATACTAGATTATACAGTAGTAGTCTTTCAAGAACTCCATCTATCTTCCTTGTCACATATTGAGTTCTTTTTGAGAAAATAATTACCTCCAACTTTTGTGGTCGGTGAATACTACCAACTTTTCTCCAAATAATTAATGTCTCCAATTTGCTAACAACTCAAGATCGTGAGTGGGATAGTTGTGCTCATGAGTCTTCAACTTCCTATATGCATAACCCATCACTTTTCCATTTTGCATCAATACACCACCCAATCCTTTCTGAGACACATCATAATAATATCCCATTCCCGAGGGGATTGTTAAAATTAAGTTGTGGTCAATTGACTCTTTCATTCTAGAGAATCTTTTCCCTTAATGGTGATCACTCAAATTTGACATTTTTCTTTGTTAATTTAGTTAATGGGGAAGCTAACCTTGAAAATTCATCAACAAATCTCCTGTAATAACTGGCTAGGCCTAGGAATAACGTCTATCGAAAAATCAATCTCCCGAATTGGAGCAAGTCCTGGTAATTCCTCAGGTAATACATCTAAAAAAAATCCTTGACTACTAAAGTGTTATAGATCATAAATTATTTTTCCTTATCAATTCCTCGCATGACAAACTCAAAGATGCCTAGAATCCTAAGGGTTAATGTCCTAGCCTTACAATCAACTTACTACATAGTGTTCTGAAATCCAATTCATCCCTAATATGAGATTAAAATCTTTCATATCTAACACTAGGAGATCAACAGTCATTTGCACACTATCCATTTGTATAGGACACTGATCGTAGAAGGTTTTGGTGCACAAAATCTTTCCAGATGGTGTGGTAATCGTTATCATGTGCTCTAATGTGTCAGGCTTAATTATAATATTCTTAGCAAAATGGGAAAACACAAAAGAATGTGTAGAGCCAGTGTCTATTAATGCTAAAGCATGAATTTGAAAAAGAAGCATCTTACCTTCAATAATGTCCTCACATTCCTTAGCTTCTTCCTGAATAATAGTGAAGACACGACCTTTGCTCCCACCCATCAATTGTTTTGGTAACTCTGGACAATTCAACTTGATATGTCCCGACTTGCCACACTGATAACATGTTCTAGAAATCACTTGACAATTTTCTGATTTGTGACCTATCTTACCACAATGACCACAAGTTGGTACTGCCTTTTCTATATACTTCTCTTGATTGTTTTCCTTAGACTTTTTTTTCTTGTTTCCGTCTCCCGATGGTTTCTTATCTCAAGTCTTCCCGACTAGTTTCTTCCCTTTGTCCAAGGTAGGCTTTTGAAACTCCTCATGAACTCTTTCGATCTTCGAAGCCCGATCCAAAATATCTGTAAACGACGTAGATTGCTGAACTGCTAACTTTTCTCGGATTGCAGTCTTCAATCTCTTGAATTGCTCTAATCAACTTCCATTTCTTTGGTTCAAGGCGGGTACAACATGAGCATTATTCAGGTTCTGCTATTGTATCAGGTTTGGTAAAGCTGTTATGGCCAAGGTTTAAAATTTCGTTGAAATTTTGCGAAATTTCAGTTTCGGACAACCCCTCCGATATCAAAACTGGGTTTATTTCAGAAATCAAATTTCGGCTGAAATTTCGAAAATTTCGAGTGAAATTTCGGATTTCGAAGATTTCGGAATTTCGGCCGAAATTTGATTTTTTATTTTTAAATAATTTATTTTATTTTTTAATTAAAATTCCGAAATATTTTGAAATTTTTACTGAAATTTCAAAAATTTATATATTAATTTTAAAAATAAAATAATAATATTTATATAAATATATAAAAATTTAATAAAATATTATATTTTAATATATATACATATGTATATATATTATTAATATATATATAATTAATAAAATATTAATATTTCAAATTTCGCTAAAATCCCGCAATTTTTCGGGATTTTGGTTCGGGTTGGCTAGCTGAAATCGTCGACAATTTCGAAATTTCAAACCATGGTTATGGCTTCAAAGGCTCCAGCTAGGGTATCGTTGTTGGGGGCTCTCCTAGGCGGCATGTTTTCCTATTAAACACAATAGCAATTAACTAACTTGAAAATACTAACACTAAGGCAAACAATTCAGCAAACTCATAATATATAATTTAGATAATACATTTATTGAAAGATAAACTTCAAACTTATATCAATAATCCATAACCTATATATATAAGGCTCTAAATGGTTTTCTGGATCCAAACTAAACTCCTCGGAGTTATCTCCTAACTTTCTTCCCATAAATCTTCATCTCCTAGAGGCTTACTTGTTACCTCATCTTCCGAGATATAATCATTTGAATCCACTTTTCAGTCACTAAATGATTAATAAATTCTAAAAATGATGCATACTTTAATCTCTTCGATTTACATCATTTTGAGGTCATCAAAATATTTTAGGATACGATCATTTTCAATCATATCCTAAAGATATAACTATTTTTGTCCAACTCTAAACGATCATATCAAAATTATCTACAAAAGTCTGACCTACCAACACAGGGAAATTATCTATTGACTTCTTGGGTCTCACCTCGAGCTGACCACCAGTTCAAGCAACCAATCACTCAACCTGGTCATTAACTTAGCCCAACATCCCATCGAGCTAACACCATCTGAGTTGTGGAACAGCCATCCAGTCTATGTTCAGAGGTGTGTCACCTACTAGGCTATAGTACAATCATGATAGGCAGAAAGAATATCCTGCCAACCTAATCTTGATTGATAAGGGACCCCCAACTCCTAGAAGTTATGGGACTTTGGTTCATAACTAATACTTCAAACCATCCTGCAAGAGCATTTAAAGTAATGGTAAAAAGCGGAAGCTAAATTTTTTCTTAACAAATAACACTTAACCATATCACAAGGGCATAACAAAACCGAATAAAATAAAAGTTTAACAAGTAACCAATTTAACACACTCAAGGAAACATGAGTGGACATCCCCACTTCAAAACAAGTCTATGTCAATTTATACAATTATCACTCCCTCACTCACTCAGCAGTAATCTAAGTGAGGCCACTTGTCAAGACCTTTCTCTTCCCCTGGTTGTTCTTCCTCGACCCCTTCTTCAATGTACTCTTCCTCCACCCACGGAGCTGGAGCACATATATCAAAAGGAGGACCTGCCGACAATAATAGTTTGGTTGAGCATGAAAGGCTTAGCGTATACTAACTACTAAACAATGATGTTATAACAATAATAACAACTCATAAGCAGTTGATATCCATCTAAATTTCATAAGCATGACATTCTTCATTTCAAACATACAGAAATCATAGCATTTGATATTCATGTGCATACTTTTCGACAAACATATACTTTACTTTACTTTACTTTCTTCAAAAACCATATCCTTTTACCGTTCCTTCATATCTTTCACTTTTACTTTCTCATCTTTTGTTTTTTCACTTAACTTAGCGGATTCTTTTCTTCTTACTTGGGAATATCAGGTGGTTAGTGGTGTACCTTGTGCTAAGACACTAAACACTCACTCAATAGCATCATTACTTGAGAATATCATATGGTTAGTGGTGTACCATGTGCTAACACGCTAAACACCCAGCCAATAGCATCATTAATTGGGAATATCAGAAGATCAGTGGTGTACCTAATCTAAACACACTGAACACCCACCAAATAGCATTCTTTACTTGGGAATATCAGGTGGTTAGTGGTGTACCTTGTGCTAACACACTAATCACCCACCCAATGACATTCTTTGCTTGGGAATATCAGGTAGTTAGTGTCGGTACTAGGTCTGACGTACACTAAGTACCCACCCAATAGCTTCATTACTTTTCTTTCTTTTCTTTCTTTCATCTTCTTTTCTTTTTTTTCTTTTATCTTCTTTCTTTTTGGACACACGTACTTATACAGAAAATTTTAATCATACCTTTACAAGTGTTCATAATAATCATTTGTGAGTGACATGTTGGTCATAAGGCCTTAACATCATGGCATATGCATTTCAATTGTCAATTTATAATTCTAAACATGCTCACATATCATTTAGATACACACTTACATAATCTAAGCATCTTCAACAATTCAATGCATAATTAGTTCTCCTTTTCATAATTAACTTTCAAATAAGCAATCTAATAAAAATCTATTGAGGCATTTCATCAAAAACTCAATTCTCATCATTTGCTTAAATATATAACTCATACAAGTCTTTCAATAGAATTAAACTATTTCATTTGACTATATTCATGCTTTCTTTTTCATTTCTCATAAGGAATTCATAATAAGGATTACTAACGCAAGACACTCTTCAATAAATCATAGAATACATGCATTTCATTCAATTAAAGTTAAAAGTCACAACAACAAGGTTTAGTAGAGAGTATCGACCTCACAATACTGAATCTCTTCAATCCAAGGCTGGAAAGAGAGGTGAGGAGGCTTGAAAGTTGGATTCTAAACTTGAGAAGTGAGCTCCAAGCTCCCTCTTGCTCCTTCAAGGGTTTTCCTTAAAAAAAACCTAGAGTTTTGCTCCCATCTTTGCCAAATTAGGTTAGAATGACTTAGAATATCCTAAACCTTCGAATTAGGGGTCCTATTTATAGTCCAAGGGGGTTAAACCCCAAAAATCCAGATTCAGCATAGTTTTTTAAAAAATTGTTTTAACAACATTCGTTCGAACGAAGGTTTCGTTCAAACGATATTTTGCCCCTTTCGAATGGAAATGACTGCATGTTTGTTTTAATTGGCCCTTTTCTGAGTTCATTCGAACGAATGGGACATTCGTTCGAATGAAAGTCCCAGACTTTGTTTTTGTTGGTTTTTCTTCCAACTTCACTCCTCGTACATTGGTTCCTACCCATTTTAAACATCTTAAGACACTTTTAGGATTTAAACATTAGTCTAACCATTCTTATTAGCTCCGGGTATGACCCATACTTTAGCATTGACCATTTTACCCTTTTTCAACACCTAGGGCATTTCCCTCCTTTGCCTCAACCATTTAAGCACCTAATTACTTAGAACACCTAACCTTAGTGTCAAACACTCTCACACACACACACAAACACACACACACACACACACATATACCCATATTAAGGCTCTCATTGATATTTTTTTCCTACACCATGCACTTGGAAGGCTTTTGGCATTTTCCAAGCCCATATAGAACACTATTCACTATACAGTTTACTATACTATTCATAATATTGTTTGCTAAGTTTTCGGGGTTCTACACACTGCCCATGACCTGGCATGTTGACCAGCCTCTAATTTTGTATGGGAGTTGGAATAGCAGTTAACCAACCCCAATGATGGAACAAGTGAAAACAGGAGTAGGCCCATCACTAAGCAAGATATAAAAGATGAACTAGGGAGAATATTTGGCACTTGAGATCTTGACTTGACCTTTGGAGTGTTTTTGCAAGTCGGACGACCACTGCATTCATAAAAGAAAGAGAGTGCTACCACCAACCAGGAGCATACGTGTGATCTTGAGGTACCAAATTAGGTATTTTCCCCACACCAAGTTCAGGGGGATTTTGTGCATGCATTGAGCCAAGGCCCACATTTGGAATTTGATATAAATCATTTTTAGTTAATGAATCAATGAAGCACTCCACATTGTTTTGTGTTTTTTTTGGTACAAGTCATATAACTTAAACCCCGATTAGTTGTGTTAATATCTATTTTAGGTTAATAAGTTAATGTCTGACATTTGAAGCTTAGCTTAACAGAGGGTGTATATTATAACAATTGCGACTCGATCCTGGAACCTACCCTCAAAGGGGATAGGACAAGCGAGAGAGAGAGAGAGAGATGAACTTATGGTGGATGGTAGGTCCCATCAACATGGGTTCCTTGCAGGAGAGATTCAAGGTATATTATGGCAATATTCCGGTGGGCTCCCTCACCGACTCAGCCGCATACAATCGAAAGGAGATTCATGGCCGCGCATACTAAGAAAAGGAGAAGGCCGCCCCTTGTTTCTTGGCTCACGGAAAGGCCACCCAATTTTGGATCCCTCCCTAGATTGTAGATACGCGGCCCCACCTCTCCCACTCTCCTCTCTTCACTCCCACGCCGTTCCAAGTGCCAACACAAGATTTTTACGACCAGTCAATCTCTCTCTTCTTTCTTGCCCACTACTTTGACTCATGTTCTTTGACCTTCGGGTTATCCAAAAAGAAAAAAAAATTTCCATTTGTCACTTATTAACTATGGTTAAGATTCACTCAATCTGAAGTTAAATATAATATAGGTTAAATATAATAGAGGAGTGTTAGCCTAGTCACAATAACTTCAAATTTTTCTACAGACGTGAGAATAGGTGCAATATGTGGAGATCTTTGACATTTTAATAGAGATGTCAAAAAAATTAATCTTAAGATGAGTAAATCTTAACCATAGTTAAATGATCTCTATAAGTTGTCATGTGTCCCTTTTAATACCCACTAATTATGGTTAAGATTCACTCACCCCTAGAGTTTATCTATCTAACCTTGCTTTTAAGAAAAAAATAAAAATATTAATAGGATAATTATTTTTAACCACAATTAAATGATCTCTATAAGTTGCCATGTATCCCTTTTAATACCCACTAATTATTGTTAAGATTCACTTACCCCTAGAGTTCATCTATCTAACAATGGTTGTATATATATATATATATATATATATATATATATATATATATATATATATATATATACTTGATTTTGGAAATATATATTAACTTGCAGTTGATACTATTAACCTAGGTTAGAAACCAATTATCATTTATTTTATTGAATTAACTAACCTTGTGTTGAAAAATGATAATTTAGGCATTTTAAAATATTTAAATGATGACATCATCAAAGTCCATTTATATAGTAATGGTAAATTTAAGAGAATAGGGTATCTGTTACAGACAACCAAAATTAAAAGGAGGATAGATTTCAGAAACTAGAGGAGAGTTTACTGAAATTTCACCAAATCTCAAGGGAGGTGAGTGTAATTTACTCATTTTTCTTTGACTTCAATGATTTGATCCACCTTGCTCAACCCCAAAAAAAAATCCACCTTGGAACTTGAAGTATTCAATTGGATGACACTAGAAAAGAATTCCCATTAAATTAGTAAACGTTTGTGACGTGACATGAGAACCTACCCTTCCAACTAACAACTAATCATAATCATAGATGGCCTGGGATTGTCTCTGGCGAAGCCAGAAAGGGGCTTATCTCGGGGTTCCATAGAATAGGTGACAAGTGGTGGAGAAGTCAAAATCATGGGGCCCACGATTTTGACTTCTCCACCTATAGTAAGACATGTGGCGATAAGTGTGTGAGAATAAAGGGAAGAGATATCATATGGGGAGAAGTCAAAAAAATGGGGAGAAAATAAAATGACTTCTCCCCATATTTTTGCCAACTGTCGCACAATATATGGAACCCCGAGGGGAGTTTCTGGCTTCGCCAGAGACAAGCCAAGGCCATCATAGATAGGTGACACCCATGCCCAAAGTCGATCTAAAAAAAACATAAAAAAAGAGATTGAATCACAACCAATTACCAGAGTTCAATCGCATCCATAGGTGAACATGTGTCATTTTTAATTCTTATTAAGGGTTTCATAATCTCATAACCTTAGTTTTTTAAAAAAAAATATTTAACTTTGATTAAGAACTTTTAACCCTTGAGATGTTCTAAAGGAAAATATTTTTTAATAAATTAATAAAAGTTTTTGACATGACATGAGCGCCTAATCTTTCAATTAACACTAACAACAAATCATAGATAGATGACATTGTGTTTGACTGGGCAACCCGGGTTGTGCACAAAAACCATGGCCCTCACATTCAACAACAAGGTAGACCCCATATCACAACAAAGGGTGGGCCTCGCATTTTTTTCAGGCGCAACAGGGAAACAGCGAGCGCGTTACCCATCTTAACTTATTGACATGCTCGTCGTTGCCCTCCGAACTTGGCGACATCCATGCCCCATGGTCGACAAAAAAAAAAAAAACTACTTTTAGCTTGTTTGTAACTGTCTGAGTGGTGTAATATATTATATATGAAGAGATCAGCCTTCAATTGAATGGTCTTACACAGCTGGATGACCTTGTGCATAGCAGCATCCCAACCGTAGGGATTGCATATCATCAGGTACATAATCATCCTAAAAAAAATATTATTTGATATTTGTTAGGCCCACTCCCCTATTTCACACTCCTTCTGCGACAAAAATATGAGAATTTTTTTGTAAGGCTTACAGAGTCAATATTCTATTATTCACCAAATAGGAGAGAGTGCATAGGGGGCAGCTGAAATTAGCACCCCAGCTTGGGCTTTTAATAAAATTTGTTAATCTATGGCCTTTACCATAAATTTATCTTCTTACCAACCAAAAAACATCACTTTCATTCTTTTGTAAGGAGAATGTTTCTTTCCACCCTTGGGCAGAACGCGAGCGATTCCACGGGATGCCACGTGCCCCTTTTAACACCCATAAACTGGGGATGAGATTCACTTATCCCTATGTTCATCTCTCTAACTTCGGTTTTTAAAATAAAATATTAAAAAAATATTAATTTTACATTAGTTAAGTTTATCTACAAATAAGAAAGAAAATGAATGATCACAAGATGCCACATGCCCTTTTTTAACACCCATAAATTGTGATTAAGATTCACTCACTCCTATGTTCATCTATTTAATTTCGGTTTTTAGAATAAAATATATTTAAAAAATTAACTTTACATTGATTAAGCTTAACCACGATTAAGAGAGGGGAAATGGATGATTCATGCTTCCACATGATGCCACGTGTCCCTTTTAACACCTATAAACCATCACCCTTAGGTTTTATCTATTTAGCCTTGGTTTTTAGAAGAAAAAAAAATTAACTTACATTAATTAAATTTAAGCACGATTAAGAAGGAAAAGAGGCATGTGGCGGCCTGTTGACGTGCAAGGTAGAACGCGGGCGCACAAAATATCACGAGCCTTTTCGTAAACATAATTACAAAAAGTTGAGGACTGAATCAATGAACTAAACAGCTATATGGCACAAAAACTTCCACCCTGAAAGATTGAATATGATATACTCTTGCAGATCACCTCCACTTTTAGCAGTTAGCACCATGCGAAAATATATATAATAAAGGGTAAAAAAGTATAGGGTTGCTTGCTTGAATATTCCTCCAAGCTTCCCTCGAAAGTGACAAGTGGGTTGATTTCAAAATATATGTATATATATATAAAATTCTTCACAACATATCTATTAGTTAAGATATAAGGAGAAAGAGCTGTCAAAAGAAACATTAAGACAGAGGGTTTGTTTAAACAAAGCAATGAATCAAAGGCCATGTCGTATTATGAGAGGAGAGGGGTCAAGGTGGAGATAGGTGACCTCATCTTCTATTAATGTCTGCCATGACATGTAATCAACAATTAAGGAAGGAGAACCATCAAACAAAATACAATCATTTTTAAAGGAGGATTTTTTAAGCAAAGGGTGTTAGGTGGGAGATATTAAATGTATTGATGGAACTAGAGTTCTTTACGAGCAGTTTTCGTATTTTGACCATCCACTTAGGTAGGAAGATTCTTTGTTTGATTCATGCCACTTCATTTTTTTATTTTTTTTGTTGGAGGATTCATGCCACTTAATCAAAATGCCTTCATAATAATAACTGTTTTTAATTGTCAGAAAATAGGTGAATATAGAAAAGAAAAGAAAATTTTGGATTTCTAATATACTTCTTAGTTGTATTTTGTCCAATTTTTTTAAAAAAATTTCTCTCTTTTCACTTATTCCCTCAGCAATCAAACATTATGTAATTTCAACACTAAATATTTAAGCACACAACCCCCAAGTGTGTAGCCCAGTGGTGGAAGGACGAACTGTATATCTAAAGGTCTCGATGTCCATTCGTGGACTCCCTTCAATATCGATTGTATGTGATGGGGGTATTCGTATACATATGACTGGTCTGAGTCTTTAAGGCTCAGTATATCCACATTTATATATCTATATACGAAATCCAATATGCCGACACATGCCTATGTGTGCCTATGTGTCTACCGCTTGCACTAAGGGGAGAGTGCCCAAGTGGTCAAAAGTGACAGACTGTAAATCTATATATACGTATATAAAAGATCTTTAGTTGCTGTTTGGATGCACCCCATTTTGCAATCAGTCAACATTCTGTACCGCACCAATGAGCTTGAAGGATCAATCCTAACTTTAATTTTCCACCAGAATAATAATAATAATATTTTGAAAAAAAGGCGGAATTGGCTTGATTTTCTGTGGACCTAAGCCCGCAAGGTGGTTAAGGGCTTCTCCCACTAAGGATAGATTAGGGCTATAAACGGATGTGGATATTATCTGTATCCGATTCGTATCCGAGTCCCTTTAATTGGAAAATTATCCTAATAGGTATCTGTCGGAGCAAATTCAGATAGTAATTTAACTATCCATTTATAATCGGATACGAATACTAGTATATCCGATCCGATAAATATTTGACCGATTATATTATATATATTAAATTTATATAACTAATATAACCTTTAAAATATATTTTTAAATAAAAACTTAAATATTTATATTTTTAAAATATTAATTTATATTTTTTAAAACTTTTTAAAAAATAATCGGATAATTCAAATACTCCAAATTTAAATATTTTACATATTTCACTATCCGCCGAATATTTATTCCGGATTCTGATATTTGAATATATAATCGTCGTTCCTTTACAGCCTTGGGATAGATGTCGGGTTCAAAACTCTCTTGCAAACGGCTGAACAAGCCCAGGAACTTCTTCTGAACCCAAAAAAAAAAATTTGCATGCTTCTTGTTTGGCTTGTTCAAATAGATATTAAGCTTCAGCCAGCTATTTCTGATTGGAGATTTCTATCTCTACTGAAGCGAGCTTGATGTTTCTGTATATTTACTCGCCTGCAATGTGTGGTGCGTAGTCAGTTGAGGGTGCTTTTAACCACCCTCGTCAATTGAGTGGCATGACCGAACAGATCGATAATATCAATTGCCACCCTTTACCCTTTATTTCAGGTGTGACAATATCCAACCGATCCGGCTCCAAACCATTGTCTCGCTACAAATACTAAAGAACAGTGATTAGCTAGGCTTATCTTACCCTGTGTCCTCGTGTCCCTTTTAACACCCTTTAACCTTGGCTAAAGCTTAACTAAATTAAAATTAAGATTTTTTTTTCTTTCTAAAAACCAAGGTTGTATTGCTTAATCCTAGGGGTAAGTGAAAGTGGCTTGAGGTGTCTCGCAATCACAAAACCCTTTTAACCACCCTTGAACTCTGGTAAAAATGTTTTAACCCCTTTAGTTATTTATTTTTCTTAAAAATCAAGGGTTAGATTCTTTAACCTTACATGCTAGTTAATATTCATTATAGTTAATGACATTTAAAAGGGGGACACATGGCAGCTTTTAAGGGGGTAAGAACCCTCAATCCGCTTCTCGTACAAGGAGTGGATTATCCTTTGGCAAAATAGACAAACATTTGAGAATGTGAAACCCGAGAAAAAAAATAGTAAGCCCTTAAAAATAATTAACCACATTTTTTTTTAATTTCTTTGTTTTGAAAAAAAAAAAAGGAAGGTGGACATAGCATTAACCTTCCAAGATGGGAAATCTAAGGCCCCTGTGTCTAAAGGCTAGCATTTCCCTTGTATGCTTTATAGCATGGCCCAGCTATGATTCGATTGAGAGCACAGTCGCACAGACAGCAAAACAGGGTTTGTACGAGCAAATTCCATAAGATTGTTTTCACTGGTCGGTCGATCCCATTGCATGATGCACCATGTTTGTCTAGTGTTGATGCAACCAACCAAGATGTTCTCTATAAAAATTTAGTTATACGAAGTGACGATCATGGAATCATCTTGTTAAGAGTCCAGATTACCACTTGGTCTTGTAAGCTACCTAACCACGGCAAATTGAAACAAAACTGGAGGCTTGTTCGCGCACCCTTGTCCATGGATACCATTCAGCAACTGTCTCCATCAACCAGAATATACTGCTCCAGTGCGTCAAGAATATTGATGAATAACTCACAGGATAAGAATCTCCCTTTTCTTTCTTTTACTTTTATGTCGACACAAAGGAGCCACCAAGAATAACAGACTCACTATTTACAAGGGGGGAATGACATGAAGGGAAATCAGAGTTCTTAGTCGTATCTTTTATCCATGGCTCAACTTGAAGATCTCTCTGGCCAAACTGAAATGTTGAGCCAAGTCATGAATCTGGTGGAGGTATTTAGGGCCTTCGATGCAGACAATGATGGTTCGATCACTGCTGCAGAGCTCAGGGGAATCATGGGGTCGCTCGGCTACAGTACGAGCGAACAAGAAGTGAAAGCCATGATGCAGGAGGGTGACACTAACAAGGACGGGTTGCTGAGCTTGGACGAATTCCTGGAGATCAACACTAAGGAAATGGAGCTGGGAGACCTGGCTAATTCCCTTAAAACTGCTTTTGATGCATTGGATCTCGATGGGAACGGGGACGTGACAGGAGAGGAGCTGTATGAACTTATGACAAACATGGGAATCAATCTGCCCCTGGAGGATTGCCAGGATATCATAGCCGCCTTGGATGAAGATGGGGATGGGGTTGTCAGTATTGAGGAATTTAAACTCATAGTTGATTCCCTCACTTAGATCTTATTCTCCTCTGTTTCACAATGGACGAGCAATAAATATGTGTTCTATGAAGCTTTAGACAGTCACAAGATGATTGTATCAAAATACAGTAACAGAATAAAATAATAACTTATGCAAGAACCCCCAACTTTTTCTTCCATGTATCACAAACATATAATGCTTCTGCATATTCTAGAAAGATGTTCGATAAATAAGCTCGCGATTAAGATAGAAAAAGTACTGCTAGGCAGATTTTTTTTTTTTGGATCAGTGTACAGATGGGCAGACTTTTTCAGAAGGTTCTATCACCCATACTGGTAAACATGGCATACATGCGAGGGGCCTGAATCCACCATTTGAGGGGTACTCCCCGGTGTTTTGAAGAGGTTAAGCCAGGTGAAAGGGTACTTTGGCACTTAGGTGACTATATTTTGATCTAAAAATAAGTTGAAGAGGATTATTATTAGTGCTTCAGAAAACTCAAAGATCTAATAACCATTAATGAGCTCACTGGGGGAAAATAAATCATGGGAAACAAGAAAGGTAAAGAAAACTCAGTAAAAAAAGAGGCATTACGACGTGGATTGATGCAGAAGCACTGGAGACTCCTAATCCTAGAGGTCTCTTCATTCAATACTGAATTTGACAAAAAAAAAACAAGAAAGTAAAAAGTGTATCTGCCCGTGCCCAACAAGGATTTGATCCAACCATAAAAATAAATACTGCACAGCTTCTACACAATAACACAAACCTCAACTCATGATGACTGCAGCTTCATTAAATATCCCTCCAGAAGCTTTAGTTCCTCGAGCCAAGCTTCGAGTTTCACCAACTCATCTAACTGCTGTGGCTTCATATCTTCCTGCTGAGTCCTCCGCTGCTGAGCTTCCATGAGTCAAACATGCAAAATTTACACAACTATCAGTGAACTGATAAAGGCCATACCATGATCACAATTTCATTAGTCCCTGAACTCAAAGCCAACAGAAAATATGCACACACTTGAAAACCCAAGTGTTCTAATTTTTTTGGAATAAAAAAAACACAAAACTACAAAAACAATGTTAACACATTTGATCCTTCAACCAGAAGATGCATAAGCCTCGGTCCTCACTGAAGGCCAATGTTTCAGTGAATAAAAGGCTGAATTCCTATAGAATGACCATTCTAGTATAGTTAAAATAACAACTGATTATATATATAGCTAAACCTCTCCATTTCTTTGTTGCTAAATCAACTACAAGAATCATCTAGCTGTATCTACAGTAGCCCACAAGCCTGCAAGACTTTATGGTAAGCAGCACATTCTCAGCCTACTAAAAGTAGTAGATCAAAACCAGAGGAAACTTAAAATATAATTAACTTCAACCAGGGTGTTTCAAGCATTCTCTTTCCCATCTTATTTTTTTTTATCCTTTTTTTCCCTTTCTCATTTCTTTCATTGCAGATGTTAAACTAAATGATTGCTCACTTATTTAAGAAGCATCAACTAAAATGACTCAGGGTTAGTCACGTCACACATGTTCACTAGCCCATGCCCCATCATTCACAGTTCCATTCTGAAGTTTGATTCTGTGATCTCTTTGGGACACCAATTTCCATGCAAGAAAGAAATCACAAATGCAGAAAGGATTAAATACATCTGGTTTGACATGCTAGTGATGAAGATGTAAACCTACTGCACTATGGGTACAGAAGGATATCATACTCCCCAGAACATTTAACATTCTAATGGTCTCAGCTTTCCAATCATACATATGTTGCAAATACTGAGATCTGGAGCATCCAATTGATGAACTACCCCTCGCATTTGACGCAATTAGAATGTCCTGCTCATCAGGTGAACCTAATTGTCAGATGAGAAGAACCTTTTTATTTCCATTTTGTGGTCTATTCAATAGCACTTCTTCGACTGTCTAAATGTACACAAGTGATCAGAAGCTTGTAGACACCCTATTTTGTATGGTCAAGTCCTCCTAAACTATTTTGGCCTTTTCTTCCTTCTGAATTCCAAGGTGAGGCATAACCATTAGGAACCCATTAAAACCCCTTTGTCACCTTTAGAACACCTTCAAGACCCAATAAACACCCATTCTAGAATGTTCTTGCACTATGGACGGATTTTACCCTTGAGAAGTTGATTTATTCATGAGTTTTGGGCATCTAATTTACAAAAGTGCCCCTCAAATGGCTACCAAGCTTTCTCTCCCTCAAGCATTCAAGGAGTCGAGCGTTTTTTGTTAGGCACCATTTTGCCTTAGAATTTTTAATCAACCATTTTCCTAGCCTTGCCTTAGATTTTTATACTTCTCCAAGCTTGGAGAAATATAGAATAAAGAAGAGAAGGAGCAAAGAAAAGGAGTTCCAAGGGAAGTCCAACAACATTAGCTAAGTACTTAAAAATTTAAATTCAGTCTTTTCAATTAAGCATTATTATTCTATTCTACTCCTTTCTTTTTTACTTTATTTTGATGCGGGCCTTTACTTAGGGCTAGTAAACCTACAATTCTTCCCACCCATGCTTGAAACTTTCTACCAAATTGGGGCTTCTTATGAAAAGCGGAAGGTAAGAACCTCTTAGGCTTATAACCCCTTCTATTTTCATAGTTTTTATGTAGAGCCTCATTTTTGTTAAAACACCAACCCCTCTCCTAAGTTCACTTTGGACTGCCTTTGACGCATGTTGACACAATTTTGCAAACAATATAGTGAGGATCAAAATAATAATTTATAATTTAAATGGTTCACTCTCAATAAACCCTCTGATTATTAGTCAGAGTATTTGAAGAATAAGAAAATTTAATAATGAACAAAGGGCCAAAAGGCGTGTTCTTCACTCCTCTTTAAGCTTTGTGTGACTCTTTTCTCTTTGACAAAGATCGGCATTTTTCTTTGGCTTGATCTCCTTTGAAGGTTGTAGTAGCTTTCTTCTTCCGTACTTCGAGCTTTATTGGCTATGAATGTGTTTTTTTTTGCTCCTTGGAAGACTTGCTTTGATGTTTGCTTTTTCTCTTGTTGAAGAGCTTTGAATCGTTTGATTTTTTTTTTTTTTCTTAATTCTTCTCTCTTATCTCCTTTCTCTTTGATTTAGAGTCTTATTTTGAAGATGTTGTGGGTCCCACTCCATTTAGTGGCTTCAGGGACAAAACAAATTTTTGGAGTTGGTAGCCCGACCCATTTGATGGATGTATAGCTCATTGATGAACCGACCCATTTTAGTGGGTGTATGGTCTATTTTATCCTTGAACTTGGATTGGGTTCAGGTTATGAGTTTTCTACTTCGTTCCCAGACCCAGGCCATGAGAAGCCCATTCCCTACCATTGGGCTCATTTCAAATGTGTAAAGTCTTTCATGGTTTTAGAAACTGTTTTACAATTTTGTGGATATGTAGGGACCCTTTTATAAATTGTATATTTTTTAGGGTTCTACAAATTGCCCCCCTTAAGGGTATGGCGACGATACTTGGGGTGATGTTAGTGCATCCCTTGAACCTTCTTTTCTTAGCTTGAGTAAAATTTCCTTACTTGAAATTATCTTTTCCAATTTAAGTAGAATTCATTTTTAAATGAATCTTTCCTTTCCTAGCTAGACTAAGAATTTCTTTTTGAAGATGTCCTTCCTTTCTCAACTGAACTAGAATTCCCTTTTAAAATTATTATTTTAGAAGGGTTTCTTTCCAATGACCTCTTTACTCTTTCTTCTCTCATAAAAGCTCCAGTGAGAAGCTTTCCTTGCTAATCCCTACGATAGCATCAAGAAAAAAGTGAGTCAAAATCAAGGTGTAACAGATTGAACTCTAAACAAAGGTAACCCTTCCGCTCTTTCCCTCTTCTCTTTTGTTTCGTTTGTTTGCTTCTTCTTTTTGGGCATCAACAATTGTGTGGAGGCAGCCTGGCCGTCAACTCTGACACATCCTAGCTGCCCTCTTTCTACCTTTTTTGTTTGTCTCTTTTGATTTGCCCTCATACAACCATACTACTTTTGTTATGGGTAACGAAGAGGTAGGGATCTCACTTTGGGAGATGATGCAGATTTCGGGATTCGATTTTGGGAGAGTACTACGAGGAGACCATTCCCACCTTCGATGAGTTGATGGAGTCAGGTGATGCTGACGTGATGCCGCTGGACTGCCAAAGTCTTGTCAATTCCTGTTAAAAGCATATGCTTCTATAGCCTCCAAAAAACAAAGTGATAAAGTGAAGCACATCGACGGGCTCAAGTTCTAGTTTCCAAAAGCTTTGCGCATTCCGAATCCTCGACTAACTAACGAATTGAAGTTGACGCGTCCCTTCCTCTTGTGCTCGTCGTAGAGATCACTCAAAAGATCTTTTTACGGGAACTTTTACGAAAGAAAGAATAAAACAGCCAAAGGAAAGAAACCCTTTTAAAACTATAATTTCATAAGAGAATTCTAATCCAGTTGGGAAAGGAAAGACACTTTCAAAAGGAAATTCTAGTTCAAGTGGGAAAGAAAGATACCTTCAAACGAAAGGGAATTCTACTCAAGTTGGGAAAAGAAGGTTCAAGGGAAAAGCACTAACGTCACCCCAAGCGCCGTTACCATACCCTTGATGGGGCAATTTGTAGAACCCAAAATATTATACAATATACAAAAGAGTCCCTACATTCCTGCAAAATTGTAAAACAATCCCTAAAACCATGAAAAGGCTTTACACATTCAAAATGAGCCCAATGGTAGGGAATGGGCCTCCCGACCTAGGTCTGGGCACGAAGTATTTTGAACACAATGGTAGGGAATGGGCCTCCCAACCTAGGTCTGGGCACGAAGTAGAAAACCCATAATCCAAACCAAATCCAAGTGAAGGATAAAATGGGTCATACAAGAAAAAATGGGCCGGTTCATAAATGGACCATACATCCACTAAATGGGTTGGCCCATCAACTCCAAAAATCTGTTATGTCCCTGAAACCACTTAATGGAGTAGGTGCCACAACATCTTCATCTCAAAGATTAAGACTCCAAATCAAAGAGAGATGAGAGATCAAAAAGTCAAGAGATAAAGAATCAAGAAAGAAAGAAAGGAAAATAAATCAAAGGACTCAAAGCTCTTCAACAAGGGAACAAACCAAAACCAAAGCAAGTCTTCCAAAGAGCAAAAAAAAGCGCATTCCTAGCTGATAAAGCGCGAAGCACGAAATGAGAAAGCTACTACAACCTTCGAAGGAGATCAAGCCAAAGCAAAAGCCAAATCTTTGTCAAAGAGAAAAGAGTTACACAAAGCTTAAAGAGGAGCGAAGAACACGTCTTCTGGCCCTTTGTTCTCTTTATTAAATTTTATTATTCCTCAAATACTCTGATTGTTAATTAGAGGATTTATTGAGAGAGCTCCATTTTTATTATAAATTGTTATTTTGATCCTCATTATTTCGCCCACGAAAGGTTCTACAACACATTCTGTCGAATTGAGGCTCCTTGTGAAAATGGGGAAGAGAAAACCTCCTTAGTTCTAGAATCTTAAATTTAAAAAAACTTGCTTTTTATGCTTTCAAAAAATGGGAAAAATAAAAAGATAGAAACATTTTCATGCATTTTTTTTTCATTTTTTAAAGGTAGTTTTTCAAATAGATTATGTTTAAAGGGAACTATAATGCATAAGTTTACATTTACATCACAAACAAGGTTTGAAATACAACTATTAAAGAAATTTTTCATAGATTCTTCACCCGATACAAACCTCAACTCATGATGCTGCCAGCTCCACCTTTTTATCCTCCAGAAGCTTTAGCTCGCTGCGCCAACCTTCCAATTTAACCACCTTATCTAACTGGTCTGGCTTCATATCTTCCCGCTCAGTTTTCTGTTGTTGAGCTTCCATGAGTCGAATCTGCAATTTACACCATCAGCGAACTGTAAAGACCATACTGTGAACATCATTCTCTTACTCCCAGAACCAAAAGGCCACAGAGGATATGCACACAACAGAATACCTTAGCATTCTCCTTATTATTTTGAAATGAACAAACTACCCTAACAAAACAATGTATATATATTTGGTCATTCAATCAAGAGAAAAATAAGTTTACGTCCTCACTAAAAGTCAAAACTTTGATGAAGACTAACTTTCTACAGAATGACCAATTCTAGGACATATAAAGTAAAATACACATGCATGCACAACACATAGAGACAATAGATAATATGCACCTGACTCATAGGCAGTGCTGCCTAATATGTCATGTGATTTGAGGGCCACATGGAGGGTATTTTGGCCAACACAAAAAAAAAACCAAGCAGGTACCCCTTGCACATCACGTGGGAGAAAGCCCGATTGGATGATCACGGGTTATCCAATTGGATGGATTTTTGGAAATGGGCCAAGTCACAAAGCCTAGCAGCCCAAGGATGTTGGGCCTGGTGACATAACCCATTGCAAAACATCTGTCTGAATGGGTGGCCCAGATATGTTCAATCAGGCTTTTTTCGCCAAGTGGCACGCAAAAGGGTCCTACACATCAGGTTCTTTTTTTGGTCCAAACACCCTTCGAGCAGTCTCAATTGCGTGATGCATTGGCACCACTGCCCATGTGTCATGGAAATAAAAATCACCGAAACTCATAAAAAACAGGCGATATGTATAACTTTGAGTCGCTTCCCATTACTTTATATTTGGTAAATTTGGTTCATATAACCTATTTGATTTTAAAAAAAAATTAAATTTGATTTTTTAGATTTTTTTTTTAGAAAAAAAAAAATTATGTATCGTCCAAAACTGATTGTATAGGTTTCGGTTGGGACCGATACATCCCCCGAAACCGTATTCTTAATCCTTGCTATGCATCAAACACATTACTCGTCCTCATAAATATATATGTAGAGAGAGATCACTTACTATGTATAGCACTACAAAGGACAATGGTTAGTCTTGCTAATTTTGCAGAACATATTGACTATACTTTGAAGCCATGTTTTCCAATTCAATTCCGTGGACTCAAACTGCAAATGTTTTTTTTATTATCAGGACTCAAACTACAACCCGATCCTTTTCCATACAAAGAAACTATGAAAATCACCTCGGGTGCAGCTAAAGTAGTCCTGAAATGTGTAAGACTCCTATGATTTAGCACACATCTTTACCTTGCCAAAAGTCAAAATACGCCGCCTGAGAAAATTTCAAAAAACAAATAAAATGTCGCTTTCAAACAGAATATTTCAAGCATTCTGTTTTCCTTCATCTTAATTTTGTTTTATTATTCTTTTTCCATCTCTTCTAGGGGTTTAAATTTTTGTTCATAGCCCGTAATGTCTGTACGCATTATCACATCGACCGATGAAGTTCAGTTACCCATATTCCGATAAATGGCATACACATCCAAGTATTCTTACTTGTTTTGTTTGAGAAGGATCAACTATAAGAAGCTTAGGGTTAGTAGCATGTTCGGTGGAATACTATATCCTTCTTTTAAGCTCAGTACCAATTACCGGGATCTCCGATATTGTTGAGCTCAAGGATACATTCAAGGATTTGAGAGATAAAAACCAGAGAACACTTCGTAATATTGATTGTTTTCATGCAACAAAAAATGAAAACATAATTGAAAGAAAAGTTCAGTTTGGCAGGAAAAAGAGCTCACAAAATTCTCTTGGAAATGCACATTTAAGTGTATAATTTAATTGATAAAGTACATGTGTTGCCTATGTTTCAGTGTCTGATATTTCTGTGCATGTGTGTGATATTTGAGAAATAGAAACCAGAGAACACTTCAAAATGTTAATTGTTTTCTTGCAACAAGAAGGGAATATATGATTGAAAGAATAATTCATTTTGCCACTAAATTAACTCACAAAACCCTCCTGGAATTTGAACATTTAAGTGTATATTTAATGGATTAAGTACATGTGTTGCCTATGTTTAAGCGTCCAATATTTCTATACTTATTCCTTAAGTTTCCAAGTTGTCCCCAATAAAAAAAACAAAAAAAATAAACCCTTAAATATTTACAATCTCCCAAGATTTTCCTTGCCTAAAACATCCCTCCAACCATCCCTTGCTTAAAATATCCCTCCAACCACAGCATCCGGGATGAGATTGCTGAATATGTTCGAGCAATATGCATATATTGATTAAAAATGAAAAATAAGTCCCTCAGAGATTGAAAGTAGAAACCGAAGGATTACTATTTGAAAGAAAACAACATTTTGGTAGAATCCCAAAGATCAAAGCTATTAATTTTAAATTTTTAATCCCTCAAGAAGTGGTCCCGTTGGACTGAACAATTACTTAGAACTTAGAACCTAGGAGAATGGAGTTAAAGGAACATTTATTTAGCATTCCTGGGGAATACAGCAAGCATGAGAAAATCTACCTTCTTTTTGAGTGCTCGAATTCTTTTATCAATATCTGGACTCAAACCCCCTGGATCTGAACTCTCCATTGTGTCTGGGGAAGGAGTAACTACAGAAGGATTTGCAGAAACAGCTAGCATGTCCATCTGACGCAGTACTGATGTTACAGCTTCTGATTCATGACTTACATCTTCAGCAGATAGAACTTCTACAGCTTTCTCCTCTCCATCCACCTTGGACTCCAAGTTCTTCTCCTTATCAAGAGCATCCTGCCACATGTATCTCACCAAATTTTCATATAAATTAAAAAAGAAGAAAAATAAATAAAGAAAAACAAGCAGCTAGATGATTCTTTGCATACAAAAATAACTAAAGAAAATAAAACTCCACAAACTTCATAGAAGGGACTCATTTATCTATTTTTAATAATCTCAGCAAGAACTAGAAGATCCCTAAACAGGTCATAGTTATTTCATAACATGAATGAAGTGCCTTGAAGCAATCTATCTCGCTCATCTAATAGACTATAGAAAACTAGAGCCCCAAAGTATGACCCCAACAAAAGGCATTTCATTGATTTTGCATTTCCCAAAATTTAACGAAAATTCCATTAATTTTTCACTATTTTTTCTTAGTTATTCGTTTTGTGCTAATTATCAACAGGATAAATCCCAAACTTCGGCCGAAACTTCAATAATTTGGCCAAAACTTTGCATTTTATGAACTGCAAATAATCCCAAGAATTTGAATGTTAAAACATTGAATATGCCTCAAAAGACCTATAAGACATCCAACTGTTATTGGATGACAGCATGGAGATCGCATTAAAGGAAATAGAATGGGAGCAAAGTTTATATGGCGCGAGATCCAATTATACATAAGTGGATTAACCCGATTGAAGCAACATTCAAGCTCGAATTCGTCTACTGATAATTGATTAGGTCTCCATTCGGAATGGTGGGGTTGATCTGGGAACTGTGTTAGGATGATACCTAACAAGTTTTGGATCCTTTCTTTTATTACTTGGGGTTCTATCTCGGCTCCGTTTGTGCTTTTCAGTTTGCGCTAGTGTAAACTTTTACTTTGCTCCCTTGTATCTACTTTTTATTAATATATACATCTCTTTATCAATTAAAAATAAATTAGCAGCAGGTTGTGTTCCTCAGGAAGTTGGCAACGAAATAAGAAAAGATCTCAATCGGCAATCGCATATGTGCAGAGAAATTATGGAAGGCTGAGAAAGTTGAAGGTTCGAGTAATAATGACCACAATTCCTTACAAAGAACATTATGATTGTAGTTCTTTAGACCTGTATTGTTTAGTATGTTGATACATGCATGCCCAAGTGAGGACTTTATTTTCTCGTCTTTAACACCTCTTTCTATTAACAAGATAGTTTCAAGTTTCAATGTGGTTCCACTACTATAAATTTCTCTAGTGTTTTTGTGCGAATCAGATATATATTTTTTAAAATTAACTTACCAATATAGATATTTTGAACCACAATTACAAGGTGGGTCGTGATTACATGGTGAGATTTGAGAACGACTTCTAGTGCAGAGACACCTCCCCACTAGTGTAGTCAAGGCATCGCCTAGGCGTTTTTGGGCCTCAACTGCCCAGGCACCCCTTTAGGAGGGCTAAAGTCACTAGGCGACAACCTAGGCAACACCTAGGCATCTAGGAGCTAGGCATTGGGTGGTCCATGCAAAATTTCTTCTAAAATCCTACTTTAAAAACTCATTTAAAACTCTCTTTTAAACCATATTTTAAAAGGGCGGTGATTAGCCCACCGCAATGTTGTGTCCACGTGTCCCTTTTAATACCCCTTTAACTATGGTTAAGCATAAGAAAATTAAGGTTAATATATTATTTTTTTTCAAAAACTAAGGTTAGATTGCTTAACCCAAGAGGTGAGTGAATCTTAAGTAACCACAGTTGATGAGTGTTAAAAAGGGGGACATGGACCAATGAGGACCGCACATTCCACTATAGTGGAATGCAGCGTAAAGTTAAATATTTCTCATTTTAAAACTATCATTAAACTCTTCAACCCTATTTTAAAACTCTCTTTTAAAGTCTAAAAGCACTATCTTAAATATAGGTGGTGCATTTAAAATTTAAAAGCAACATCCAAAGTCAACACTCAAAATCACCTTAAAAATTAAAAAACTTCATACTAATTATATATCTATTATTTATATAATATGAGTATGCATTAATATTACATATACATATATTTAATATATATAAATATAATTTAATTATTTGTATCGTCTGGGCGTCGCCTAGCTAGCGTTTGGACGCCTTGACTACACTGCTTCCCCACTCTACACATCAATTCGTGTGAGATACAATACTTGAGACAGGTATTCGTTGTAAATTATTTTGAGTCCACAACGGACAGGTTAGTTAGATGTCCAAATGACTCAAAATTCACTCACTTAGTAGGCCTCCTACCTTGCTTAGAAGTAGTCCATTTGCCGGCTTAGGCAACAATAAATGAGTTTGGAGATGGGATTCTGGAGGTGTATTTTTTCTTTGGTTCCCTTTTTCTCTTTTCTAGCTAGTGATACCTCAATTTATTCAACCAAATTCATTTGCCACATTCCAGTTGCATCTAAATTCACATTGTTTCTTTGGACAACTTCTCTTAACAAGTTTTAACAGTGGACCAATCAATAGGATGAATATCAAAGTCCAATATGTGTTCCTTATGTAGATATAGGGGGAGACAGTGAAACACTTACTCCTCCAATCCGCTTAGACTTCTTTCCTTGACATTTTTGACATGGTTTGGGCTAGACCAAAGAATCCCTAAGTTCCCTTTGCCATTTCATGGATTATAACGAAAAAGAGGGGTAATCTCATTTTTTGGAGATAAGTACAGATCTAGGTAAGTGGCGAAGGATAGAATCAATGCACTTTTCCATTTTTCTTCTAGAGGCAAATAAATATTTGAAAGGGATTGAGCTGCCTTTTTTGTATCCATAATGACAAAGTCGGGGTTCGGGAATAATTCGGCAAGGGTCAAGTTCGGAATAATTCGGAAACTATTCGGGAACAATTCGGGAAAAGAATAATAATTATAAAAAAATATCTAACTATTTTGATTAGATAATATACAAAATAAACAGTTTACTTTGTCGAACTAAATGAATTATTGCAAAATTCGCAAATAAATCGGGAATGAAATTCGGGAATAATTCGTAAAATGCGCAAATAATTCGGGAATAATTTGGCAAACATAAAATTCGTGGATAATTCGGAGAATAATTCGGCACACCTAAAATTCGCGAATAATTCATGAATTTTTCAAAAATTTGAAGAATTTTGTTACTATGTTTGTATCTAATAGGAACACCTTAATTAAATGTTATTCTTGTGTTAAGAGCCATATTTAGCCCTTTTTTATCGGTAATCAAGATAGTAGAAATATCATAAATAAAGCAAAGTATAAGAATTCACAAAAAGTGAACAAAGACACTAAAGCAAACAAGTCTCTTGCTACAATAAGAACTAAGGCGGAAAAGTAAAGACCCATAGATCCCCAATAGTACCCCCTACAGAACTCCAAATTGAAACTAAATGCCAAATATGAGATTGGAGCTGAGGCACAAACAAAGAAGAGTTCTCGAAAACCCTCCTATTCCTCAGGGTTCTCCTCGTGCTCTCTTTCTATAAAATACTATTACTACCACAG
This sequence comes from Tetracentron sinense, assembly GCA_015143295.1. Taxonomy (NCBI): domain Eukaryota; kingdom Viridiplantae; phylum Streptophyta; class Magnoliopsida; order Trochodendrales; family Trochodendraceae; genus Tetracentron; species Tetracentron sinense. The sequence goes on along the minus strand of CM026556.1, from coordinate 6,230,410 downwards.
TACTATGGCATTTGATATACAATTGTCCTTTAAAAAAATCCAATCCGAGGCCATCTTCAAAAAATCATTTTTGTTGATGTTCTAGTAATCACTTAAAGCACAAGTGAATCTGTCGAATCTCAATGCTGATCATGATTCAAAATATCATGTTGGTCGCCGTATCTGGAAGTTCAAAATAGGATATGTATCGGCGTATCAGTACCGTATCGGTTGAATACAACGGAAAAATTCAGGATAAGCTAAAAAAAGTTTGGATATGCAAGGAAAAACTTAGATATCTTACATAAAACATTTTTTAATGCAAATATAAGCTAACAAACTAAATGAAAGCCTCCAATTACATTTATAATCATACATATGAGAGTTTAAAATTTTATAAGCTAAAAAAGGCGTGCGCGCTGATAAATATGTATGAAAATACAAGCCATAGTTACTTAATCAAGTGATAAAAGCTAACTTGAATTCATAAATTAAATGTATGAAAATAAATAAGCACTTGCATTCATAAATCAAATTACATACATGATCATGGTTTAAAAAAACGCCGAAACCATTACGTAAAGCCCGTTACGTAAAGGTTTCGGTGACCTCCGATACCCGATACCGTACATTTACCCATTTATCCTGAAACAAAACCGTAATGTCCGAAACCGTTACGTAACGGGCGTTACACCCGATACGTAAAGGTTTCAACGCCCGTTACGTAACGGTTTTGGTCGTAGGACTGGGTCCGAAAATCCCCAAACTCATTCTAAAACCTCATCTTTGCTTCCTCTCTTCTTCTCTATCTATTCTTAGTACATTTTTTTCCTAAAATCCTTTTGTTTTTTGTTAATTAATAACTTGATTTGGAGTTTAATTCATATATTTGAAGGAATCCAAGGCATGTTCTTTATTTCGAGTATATTTCAACTCTCGACCCATCTAATTTCCTTATTTCTAAATTTTGAGCTTCATATTGGCTTTAAAAGTATCTTGTTACTCATTTATTATATGCTTTTTTTTTGTTTCTATTTACCGGAATTTTTTGAATTTTTTTAAGCAAAAAAGGAAAAAAAATAAGTAAAGGCCGAACCCGTTACGTAACGGCGTTACGTAAAGGTTTTGGCTGTGTCCGTTACGGTGTCCGAAACCGTTTTTTTAAACCTTGTACATGATAGAAGCTCAATACCACATTGAGCTTCGTGCTGGCTTAATTTTTTTAAAATCAAATCCTAAGAGTTAGTGTATCTTAACCGCAGTTATTAGGAGTTAAAAGTGACACATTCTAACCTTTTTAAAAAAAATATATATTAAAAAAAATTAACTTTAAAGTTATAAATTCTCAACCATGGGTATATTTTTTTTAAAATCAAACCCTAAGAGTTAGTGTATCTTAACCATAGTTAATAAGAGTTAAAAGAGACACATTCTAACCTTGATTTTTTAAAAGAAAAAAATATTAACTTTAAAGTTAAAAATTCTTAACCATAGGGTTAATTTTTTTAAATCAAAACCTAAGTGTTAGCGTATATTAACCACAGTTAATAGGAGTTAAAAGGGCAGAGTGAGGCTAGCACTCCTTCAAATTGGGTAAAAAACAATACAAGGTATGATCGTGTGTATGTGTGGCTGAATGAGGGTAGCACTACTCTTCAAATTGAGTAAAACACAACACAAAGGTTTGATCATGTGTGTTTGGTAGAGTGAGGCTAGCACTCGTCCTTCAAATTAGATAAATGTGCTCATGACTGAGCTTAAAAGCCTTCAACAACCAAAAAAAAAAAAAAGATAAGCCAAACCTGTTTGGCCGAAAGAGAGAAAAGGGCAAAGAGGCAAACCGCAAAGGGTAGCACTCCTCCTCTTCGATTTTGCGATTGACGATGGCAACGGATTTGGGCGACGATGGCAACGGCGATTGAAGATGATGACGATCTACACTCTACATGCACTGGTATGTACCCAGTACCCTAAATCCCTACTCCTCAAAAATCTGTTTTCTTTTTCTTTTTCTACTTCTCAATCTCATCTGCAGACTGCATTTGAGATCCTCAAAAATCTGTCCTATTTTTTGGGGGGATGGATATTACAAACAAACCCCATTTTGATCTTTTTTTTGTGCTATTAAAAATGCGTATCGACAGAGTATCGACCGTATTGGTACCGATACGGTCGATACTCTGTCGATATGGGGTATTTTTTTTTTCAATCGTATCCAAGTATCGGGTGCTTGAAAAACCGATACATATCGGCCAATACATATCGATATTTGCTACCATGATGCTGATTCCCCGGGATACTTTATTTTGACAGTTTTTGAGAAATCCCTTTTGGACTTCTAGCCTTGCATGAGAGATAGATGGTTAAAGTTCAACCCATCAAATTCAATGAGGAAATAGTATAAAAACCTTGAGCTCCTCCACTCCTCTTTTAATATTAAGGAAAATAAATGTAACACTATAACATTTTCCTATACAATCCTCCTTATAAAATTCCAGTCTGAAGCTATTTTCAAAATTTCTTTGATGATGTTAACGCTCCTTCTAGAGGACAAGTGTGAATCAACCAAATCCTAATGCCTAATCTTCACTAAGATCATTTGTTTGACAATTTCCTCTTCATGGAAATCCCTTGAGTTTCTGACCTTGCCCAATAGGTGAATGGCCAAACTTCAACCCATCAAATTAACGGTGGAATGACAACTCAGAAGTATAGAATGGTTTAGAGAAGCTAATTACCTCTTTGCTCACATCACCTATACCCTCTAACGTTGTAATTAGCCAATTATGAATAGTATTGTTATGTCTTCTTGTATTTGCAGCATAATAAAAGAAATTTATGTTTTTTATATCTCCCTCATTTAGTATTGAGTTTTATCTTCATAAATTTCTTTAGATCAGATGACCAAACGTAATTCATTCACGAAGATGTTAGATTCCTTTTTATAGCATTACCTATAATCATTCGTCAAGCGAAATCAGTGTAGTCAAAATGTCGCCTAGGCAATGCCTAGGCCACCGCCTAGCCAGGACCCATATCGCCCAAATCATAATCTAGTTGGGCACTCATTAATTCTTATATAATATAAACAAATTAAATAAATTTTCGTCGCCTAGGCATCGCATGGACGCTTTGACTACACTAAGCAAGATGGAAGCATTAGCATGGTAGCATCCCATTCTTTTAACCTCAACTTCAATTTTGTAAGCTTCATTCAAATCTGAAGCCCGCCCACTCATCACATAAAAAGGAGTTTCGCTATTCTTCAAGCCCTTTCAAATCTAGGAACTTCAATTCTCATACTGTCAAGTCTGAATGGAGATGAATACCTATAGGCTCCCAAGCAATCCAACAATATAAGTCAATGATATGACTCTGCATGCGAGACAGATGCTTGAGACTCATCCTGAAATCATTGAAGCTATTCCTAAATACATAGAAGCAATCCAACCTTTAAAAAATGATCTCTCTTCATTATTTGACCAAGAGAATTTTGAAGTTCCACAAGATCGTTTCGCATTCCAAATTCAGATATTTTTTCCATACAAGAGATAACCCAAACATCCCCTTTAGCTATTGCAGTTCAGGGGGTCGAAGAATCAGTCTTGTTTCAGGGGCGAGGAAAGTCGAGTGGATAATCTATGAAAATCTAATCACATTTAAAACACCCCTTAGACACCGAGATATCGCCTTTCAAAATGCAAGATTCAATTTCACCGACAACTCTTCCCTTTTACTAGCTTCATAAGATTTCACATTGAATCCATCCTCCACTCCTTGAAACTTCAGAGAAACAAAAAGGAAAAACACCTATTTTTAGGTGAAGCCCAGATGTACCATAGTTTGCCCTACTTTTTGTTTGTGCCAGGTAGTATGATTTTTTGATAGTAGCTGAATTTTGGGTACCCATGTGTTTTGGAAGCTCAAGTTTGCTCTTGTGACTAGTGGCATCCCCCAAAAGGACCTCAAAAATGTGCTGTGCCAAAGTTGGTGAAGGATAAGGTAATTTTTTTCCACGTCATACTTCAGGCTGAACTCAATTTACATTATCTAACCTTGCTCCACAAGCCCTTAACATCCCTTTTCAATGCTACAGATGGATCCGCATTACAAGTTCCTCTCGCAGAACCTGTAGCATTTCAAGTATAAATACTTTTTTGCATAGCTGTAATCAGTTCATGATCAATCAACTCCAATTGAGTCTCCTAACGCAACACCAGATTGGGCTCACTCGTATCGATCATGTAATCAGCACTAACTTCCTCTCCTCCTGAATCCTCTTACTTTCCGGCTAAGTAAACAGTCTCTGAACCCCTCAACCTCCACTTCTCCTCCTCTTGCTTGTTATTGCCATTGCATTTAATTCCACACCCAGATGGGTAAAGTCCCTTTTCGATGAATGGAAAGATTATCCTTGTTAAAAACACCATTTCAAGCATCCATATATTTCTTGATTTTGTGCTTTTCTCTTCTTTCTCTAATCCATTTTTGTGTGTCAAACATTAGAGCGAAGGCCCAATCCTTGTTAAGCCATAAGGCCCATAATCACATAATATGTTTTACCAAATAACCATCCTTGGTATATCAACAATCCAGTGACTATCATAAATATGAGGTTGTTAAGGAAGCTGATCCATCTTACTCCAACATGCATAAGGGGATCTAGTTTGACGATAAACATGTATGCGAGACTATGACATTGTTTTGTTGAGGAAGTTATCAATACATTATTCCAAGAGTTACATAAGATGTGTTGATTTGACGAAAACATGCCGAAGATCGAAAGATCAGACTTTAGGCGCATCTGAGCATCGCCTGTCCGTCCCAAAGACGGGCTCCGGATGTAAGCAAAACAGCTGGAGAACCGGGAGAACAAAACCCACAATCAGTAGATAAAATCCAGTGCATAATCCAAATGAACCAAAGGGCATCTACACCAAGAATATATGTAAATTTGGCTACTCAAACGACATAAAAGGTTTGTCCACAATAGTTCCATTGCCCAGATATTCACAACAAAGAAAAAAGAAGAGAGAAAATACACATTCATATGTGCTAAGCAAACACCCAGGAAGTTAGCTTTTATGATACGGCGACATTATGTCAGACAATGATAGATATACCCTCACCCAGAAAAACACTTCCCCCACTAATCTACTAACTCCAACACTCTTGGTCCAACAAACACATCCACAAGTGACAACAGATGAAAGCAAAAGCTCTGCAGAAGCAACCCTAATTCTTGAGGCATTATAGGAGTTCAGTGAGTAAAACAAACACATAGCACATTTTCAGAGTTACCATATTGGCAATTTCCATTCCTTTGTTGCAAATAGATGGAGAAAAAATATCAAATTTCTACTCTGAAACCCAAATTAGACCGAATTCAGCTAAGACTATGCCATGAAAAATCAAGTGTACCTGTAGCTTCTTCTCCTTCTTTCTTTCGTTTCTCTTAGCGGCTTTGGACTTAGGTTTTGCATCCAAGATCGGATCATAACCCGGCGGGACCTCCGGCGAACCCATCCCCTTCCTTAACTGCATCAAAATGGAAGAAATCCCCCGAAAAAGGGAAGAAAAACAAGAAAATAAATGGATCGAGGAGAAAGAAAGATTGGATTAGAACAATGAAGAAAAAAGAAAGAAAATTTGCAGAAGAAATGGTCCTACCAGAGCACCTTTGGGTTGGTAAATGGCAACTTCATCTTGAGGGACATAACCAGCCCTAATTCGAATGGGCTTGCGCAGAGTACCATCTGGTCTCCTCGTCGGAGCCAAAATCCTCTCGCCTTCTTTTAGGGTTTTTCCCAACAAAGCTAACTGTTGCTCTTCTTCTCCTTCCACTCCTCTTCCACCATTACAAGCCATTACTAGAGACAGAGAGAGAATCCCAGTTACCAAAATCTGCCTCCAAAGCGCCACAGTAAGAACATTTTCAAGATAAAAAGGTGTTCTTGAAGCTCGATTGATTGATTGATTTCTCTCTCCTCTCTCTCCTTTACGTTTCAATGACTGAGGAGAGACGGCCAGCAGGACTCGCGAGACGGGGACTCGTCTTTTGCTTCGATTATTGTAGTGAAGTGAGTGACCTCAGAAAACACCGAACCTGCCGATCGGAACGTGTCGGATCGCTTGGGGGTTAGGTCTGAATTCGCCCTTCGGCCCAAACATGCTCTGTTTCCCAATCCTCTGCCTAAAATGAGCGGGTTTAAGGTTGTAAAATAGACTAGGGTTTTCGGGTTTTTTTCCCTCTCAATATACACAAGGTTTATTGGAGACCCCTGCATACACCTCTTTTTTAAAACTTTACTTTTCTATGCCCAATTATTTTGGTGTGACATAAGTGCCCCTGTCCTTATCATCAACTGGTAAGGTTTTTGTAACCCTCTTTTATTATTTTCTCCCCTACTCCCTGCTTGAGATTTGGTATAAGGCTGGGACAGAGACTAGGAGAAGCGGTTGTAGAAGATGCGGGGTCTTGGGGGAAGACAAAACCAGGAATCGATCACAAGTAATCAATAAGGCCTTGGAGGAATTGAACATCGTCCAATTCCGTTCATTTATGGTGGAATTGAAAATGGGTAGGATTAAGATCTTCGTTGTTCCAATTTTGGGAATGAGATTTGAAGAAAATTTAGGGCTAGGGTTAAAAGGGGTTTGGGGGCAAGGACTGGCATAGCTACTGGTCCTTGGACCACACAGAAATTAGTGGCAATTATGTACTAGAAAAGTTGAGAGAGACCCCAAATTACATACCAAAGGAAATTGCTAATGACATTCCACAGGATCTCAGGAGTAAAGTGACATATTCGATGGCTTGGCGCGACGATTGCCAAGGAAGGCTTCAGGGTTCGTATGAAGAGGGGAAGGGGCACTTATGTCACCCAAAAAAAATTGGGTATTAAAAGTAAAGTTTTGAAAATGAGGTGCATATTGGAGCCCCTAATAAACCTTGGGTGTATTCAAGGATAAAACCAGTTTCGTAACTCTAAAAATTAGAGCTTAGCTTATTTTACAAATATTAAAGAGCTTAGGTGGCGTTTGGTAACACTAATCTAAAAAGTAGAGCTTATTTGAAAATTATGCTTAATTGGACTTTGATTGTTAAGTTGAAGTTAGAGATTTTAGAGGTAAGAACCTCTACTTTAAAAAAGTAGCTCCATGCAATTAACCTTCGACGTACTTAACAATCTAAAGTCCAACCAAGATTAATTTTCATATAAGCTCTACTTTATTATTGTTACCAAACACCACCTTAGTTTAGCATATTTCAAATATGCTAATGCTAGAAAGGAGAAATATCAATGGAGTTCAAGAACAATAAGGGGTGCCTCAAACATCAGGAAAGATTTTTATAAATATGAGTATATTCTCAAATGTGATGGTTCTACACAAGTGGATGGAGTAGTTGCTAGTGTAGGGGTGGAGATTTTCAACAATTCATGTGGCAGATTATCTACTTTGATAGTTCCTTTTAGTGGAGGTTCATCAATATTAGCGGAAGCAAATGCAATTAAAGTCTGTATATCCATGATTATCCAAAATGGGTGAGAGAATGTATTAATCCAATCGGATGCTAAGGTAAGAGTTGATGCAATAACTGCTACATTCAAATGTTCGAAATTTCGAAATTTCGGGCGACATCCGACCGAAATCAAATTTAATAATAAAATAATGTTCCGAAATATTATTCGAAATTTTGCCGAAATATTCCAAAATTTGATGATTTTATATATATATATTTTCTAATTTTTTTATATAGTATGAAATATAGTTTTATATATTTAAAATTTAAAATACGTAATTTATTAGTATATTACTATATTAGACTTTATACTTTGTAAACTATATTTCATAAAGTATACTATGAATAGTATATTATTATACTTTATAAAGAGTATATAAACTATAGTTTATAACTATATTATATGTTCATATATTATGATGTATTATAAAGAAAATATACTATATAATTTATAAAATATACTTTATAATACATACTTTTAAGTTTTAAGTAAAGAATTAAAGATTTATATATTCAATATTTTCATATAATAAATTATTCATTATCTACAAAATGATGAATATAAAGAATATCCAACAATTTTATTGATAAAATAAAACAAAGAATACATGATAAAATTCTAACAATCATAAACTCTAGATTTCAAACTTCAGAGTGTCACTTTAATGATATTTGTTCTTCTATTTTTTACCTATAATACATACAAAAAGTAAATTTCAATAAAATTAAATACATGAAATAAAATATATAAATGATAAATTAAGTATTGTGCTTAGCTTTCTATAGGTAAATTGCATCAAATAAGTAACAATGACTTCTTTCTCTATAAAGCCCTACAATCATAATAATCTATCTGCTAACAAATAACATAAATTTTATATAACATTAAACATTCACCGAATTAAAGATAGTTAGTTTCACTACTAATAATAAAGATATATCATCATTCATCATCAGTTTTCCGCATAAAATATAAAGTATTCTCCCTAAACATAGGGAAGATCACACTACATCATCATCACTATCAAATTAAACGTAAAGTATTCTCCCTAACCATAGGGACGACCATACCACATCATCATCACCATCAAATTAAACTTAAAGTATTTTCCCTAACCATAGCGGGAAGTACCACCTTGATAATACTAAGTATAACTGTCATCAATAGACCACTGATTAAAATTAAAATTATAGTGATCTTCAGACAATATCTCTTCTTCACCAGGTACAACATCTCCTCACACACACGGATTTGCTTCACCGAATCGAACCTTGTCTGACGCATTAAGCAGATTATCAATCTCTCCTTCTGCCCATTCCTTAGTTCTATAAAGAGAGAATTTAATTAATAGCTAATAAAATAAAATAAAAAGTAATATTATGAACATAACAAAATATAGAAATGATTATACCTGAATATCGATATTCAGATACGTCTTCTTCATCCATTTCTCCATCTTCCTCGTCGCATAGCTACCCGTCCAAAGGATCTAATAACAGGTAGTTATCAACACGAAGAAGATCTGTGGTCTTCAACATCATATTGTTCTTTTCATTTCGGTATTGCGAACGCATGTTATAGTGCACATAAACTAAATCATTCAACTGTTTTGTCTGTAAACGATTTCTTCACTTTGTTTGAATTTGGTCAAATATGCTCTAATTGAGTTCACATCTTGATGAAGTCGTTGTTTAACTCATAATGCGAAGTGCAAGCTTTTGCAACGCCGGAAGTTGACCACCAAAGGATGCCCACCACTTATTTGTAAATTAGAGATAACATAACTTAGTATTATCAAAGTTTATAAAAAAAATATCTAAAATTAAATAATATTGGGGTCAGTTAATAGTTAATATCAGGTGACCCTTTTTTAGCAGATGTTATTAAAAAATCACTCCCGATAATTCCTTCCAAATTTTCAAATGACGCATACTGTTTCATAAAAAATTAATTGTCATAAAAAATAATTTAAAATAAATTTACCTACATCATTGCTGCTGAAGCCTCTTCTAAAGCGAGTGAAATTTTTTGGATAACTCATAAGAGACTCATGTGAATTTCAGCTGAGGAATTGGTTCCAAATTCATAGATAAACCCTAAGCTCTGGTTCACAACATATTCTAGATTCAGTCTAATAGAAGCCCGATGTAAATCAGTGACTAGTTGGGTACTCCATCGTCGGTCGATAATTTTCCAAATTGCTTCATATTTTCTAACCTTGTCACGATGGGTAACTGCTAAAATTTGTTTAACCTTTGCAATAGTTTTACAAAGGTGACCCATTGTAGGTAAGTTACCATCTACAAAGCGAATCAATTTAAGCAAAGGTTCACCCAACATTAGTGAACTCTTCATCCTCTTTGGAAACGTCAGATCACTGACAATACCAATAACGGCTTGCCCCTGCCTTGTTTTAGAAGACGCATGAGCTTTGAATTCATTGTCAATAATTAGTTGTTGGACCGTACAGAAACTGTCATAGATGCCCCGGATTGCAAGAAAACTCGTGGCAAAACGAGTTGCAGCTAGCCTTATCAAGTCTTTTCTGTTAGAGATACAACAGAATCAGGCAAGTACCCACGCACTGCCATATATAAATTTAGAGATTTTTCTCGCCTTTTGTATTGTTTGACTCACAAAGTCAAACTGTTCAATATCATGATAGACGAGGTCAAAAATGTGTGCAGTGCAGGCACTCCAATGCAAGTAAGGATATTTAATCATTAATAATGTTCCAACTGCTTTGAAGCCTGCTTCCTGATCCGTGATCACTTAAACCATATTATAGGGCCCGATTTCATCAATCACTTTAGAGAGTACATGACATAGATACTCTCCAATCATTCTCCAATCTCTAACACAAATAGACTTAATGAAAACAATCTTACCAAGACAAGATACTAAAAAATTGATCAACTTTTAACCTCTACTATCCCTCCAACCATCAGCCATAATGGTGCATCCATTTTTCTCCCACAATCTTTTATACTTTCCCACAATTACTTTTTGGCAACATCATTAATTGCCTCCCCATATGCAGGCGAGTTGGCAACATTAAATGCCAAACCATTTTTTTAAAAAAATCTCCCTAAACAGCCATCTACAAACCCCTTATCTTGTGGAACAATGGTCTATTCCACTGTGCGTTGTGTGGCTCTATGCATCAATGACATAGGGGGAGGGCCACCTTATCCTTTTCTACCAAAGATACGACCACCACTGGTCAATCCTCTTCCACTGGAAGAGATACGTTGAGGTTCCGTGTATTCCTCATCAGGAATTTCATAGTCATCCTCGCTATAATGTCTATAGTCATGTTTTGAGTAGAGCTAGTTTTAGCTCTTTTCTCAGCAGTCCTTTGCTAAATTTCCGATTTAATTATAGCTCTTACCTCAGGCAGAACATTTGGACATGGTTGACTATTACCTCTAATCCCATCTAGATGTTGGCGCATTCGGATGATCTCTCCATTTTTCACCTTGTTATAGTAGTTGCATCGAAGTTGTTGTTTTGATTTTCCCGCCCTATCAGCGCAATGCTGCCATGTTGGATCTATGGTTGATGCGGTCCATTGAGAAGGAGTTTCACTCTCTACCTCTCCAGTTCCTTCGGAACTGGTAAGATTTTTGGCGCAAGAAGAAGGGGTTGATCCATATCATCTTGACTTGGTTCTGCTTCCTCTCTTGCCCCTGGTCCTCCTCCATTAGTATTTTTAACTATAACAAAGTTTAAAAATATTTAATTCAAAATAACATGCATAAAACAAAATAATATATATGAAATAAATATAATCAACATGAAAATGAAAATAAACAAAATAATATACCTCTTTAGAAAAGAGTCAAAAAACTGAGAAAAATAAAATATAAACTAAAAAGTAAGAACTACTGAAGATTAAATACTAACTTGTAAGTTGTAACTACAAAATAATATACATGAAATAAATATAATCAACATGGAAATAAAAATAAACAAATAATATACATTTGATTGACTCTTTCTTTTCAGCCGCGGTCTACTGTTAGCATTTCACCACCTATAGAAAAGAGTCAAAAGACTGAGAAAAAAAATCTAAACTAAGAACTACTGAAGATTAAAAACTTGTAACTACAAAGTACAAACTACTAAGTAAGAAGAGAAGAAGAAAAAAGAAGAAGAAAATTGGTGAGAAATATGATAGAGGGGGGTATTTATAGGTAAATAGGGGAGGGTATTTTTGTAATTTTCTTTCTTTTTAAAAAAAATTATTTAATCATTAATAAGCTCATAATATTCTTGTAATATTTTGATTTTATCCCAAAAATTTTGGGAGAAATATAGGTTATTTCAGGTGATTTCAGAAATATGTCAAAAATATCATTGATTTCGATCAATATCGATCGAAATCAAATGGTGGTAGGTAAGGATTTCGGCCGAAATCCCAAAATTTTGAAATATCGACTCCCATCTCACGAAATCTCAATGAAATCAGACGATGGTAGGTGAAAATTTCAGACGAAATCATGAGATCTCAGAAAAACGAAATCTCACCCGAAATTGTTGAGATTTCGACTGAAATTAACTCATTCGAAATTCCCTCTATTTCGATATCGGGTGCCCGGTTCGAGACTGCGAAATTTCAACGAAATTTTAAACCTTGCTTGATAGTATTGAACTGATGAAGTCAGCAAATAAGGTGCAGATTGAATACATTCCTAGAGCTATGATTGGGGGAGCCCATCTGCTTGCTAAAATGGCTTTGGACAAAAGTAAATTGTATTGGTATAAGAGATGTAATGTTAGTGAGGTTAGAGTTTGATCCAAACCACGATTTATCTATAACAGGAAGGAGTTATTTTTTAATAAAAAGTTCACAATTATTGACCAGAAAAAGAATTTTCGGTGTAATAAAATGATTCTTTAACTAGCAACGTCTAAAAAATTAAGGTTCCTCCCTCTCACCAAGAGTCAAGCCCTTTTAATGAGAGATGTGTTGGGTCCAAGCCTTTTGTTGGTCCATGTGTGTCTGGTTGGCCTGTTTGTGAGTATGTTGTTTACCCTTATCAAAAAAATCTAAGAAATTAACATTTAAATGGATAATATTTATTTTTAATAGCATTTAACAATTTATATTTTGAATGTCTTATTTGACTTTTGTAGACAAACTTCGTCTGTCAATTTATGTCAACTTTAGAGACATCTTTGTTCTTGAAACATTTATAAAGTATCAAATGCCCCTTTATAATATTTATCCATAGTGTTTGTTCTTCAAAACAATAGAGATGTTCTTCTTCACTCTCTTCAGAAGACATCAAGAAGATGGTGGTTCCTCTCTCTTTTATATGGGTGGCGGTGGTTCCTCATACCTCCCACAGTCTTTCCCCTTACAGATGGATTATTAGTTAAATTAACCCTGCCCATTAGAGGTAATTTATGGAGGTGTATTTTGGGTTTTCTAATCATAAGCTATATGGTATTGTTGTCATGGTCGTAGATGGGCGTTGGAGATGTTGGAGGATGTGGTGGGTCTCTTTTTCTCTCTCACCCAATGATAGAGTGAAAGAAGAGAAAAAAATATTGTTGTGCAACTCCACCACAACATGGCTTCCTTGCGACCATGACTCTAGAACCAATGGTGGGGCCACAAGGGGGGAAATTGCCCCTTGAAATTTGGGAAAACAATCATAGTTTAATAGGACATAGCCATGGGGCAAGGGGGAAGCTGCCCACTTGAACTTTTGAAAAAATTATAGTTTGATAGGGCACACCCATTGCGCATGGAGGCAGTTGTCTCCCTCAACTTTAAAAAAAAAAAAGAATATATATATATATATATATTTATGTTGTTTTAATTATTTAACAGGGTATAGCGATAGGGCAAGAGGCAGTTGCCTTTGAACTTTTTTTAAAAAAAATATTGTATTGTTCAATTATTTAATAGGGCATAACCATTGGACAAGGGGGCAACTGCCCTCCCTGAACTTTTAAAACAAAATATATCTTTTATACTAATTGAATTAATTAATTATTTAACATGACATAGTTATAAAACTTTTAAATATTGGCTTCGTCCCTTTCTAGAATCGTCTTCGTTGTTTGGTTCTGGCCATTTCCACCATCGTCGGCATTCTTCTTCTATTTTCTTTCATTTTATTTCTCGCTCGTCCGCCCAAGGAGGAATGAATACCTCCACCACCACATCTCGGTACCCTCTCTCTCCTATTTTGATCTATTCTCGACATGTTTACATACATGGATTAATATGAGATTAAGAGTAGCAGAAGATATAAAAACTTAATGAATTTAGGTGATGGGTGTTTAGGAATTGAGATTTCATGCTTAAGAGAGGAGAAGAAGTTGGAGTGGAGTGAAGGTGGACCTTAAAATGTTAGAAGAAGAAACAATTGTGGGATGTGTGTATTATTTGAAGGAATGAGGCTATTATAAAATTGGTGTGTTAAAATGATATTTTGTTTAAATGTTATTAATTTGGTGTGATGAAATCTAACTCATTTACTATGAAAAGCAATTGATTTTTAATAGAAAGAAATTTATTAGGAGTAGCATGTGAACATATGCAATTTTATCATATTTAAAATATCACTAGTATGCATGTCAATGTTGAGAAAGAAGTTAATAACATGGTATGAGAGTTTATCATTCAAATGTTAAAGAAATTGATATTTTTAAGAAATGACAATATATGCCCCTATAATAAGGTCCTATATTTATGTTTCACCAAATAAGTTTTTGAAATAAGAGATCCTCATTTGAACATTACCAAATGAGAGAATCACAAACAAAGTTCACTCTAATGTTATGGAGATCCACTTTATATACAAAAGAGAGAAATCTAGTGTGGTTAAGAATTTTCTTCCTATCCAAATAAATATGGGAGGATTGAGAATCACAAGCAAAGTTCGCTAAACAATCTACTACTTTATTACTTTTGCTATATATGTGCACTATGGGATATTGCATTTGAGATAACCTTCAAAAAACCTCTCAAAGCTCTCTGCTAGAGTTCTTGAATCAATTTTAGCAAAAGAATATGGATATTGAATGTGATCTAAAGTGCAAGACCATCTCGAAGAGTTCTTTTTTTCTAAAAATTAATGCTTTGGTCTTAGAAATTTGAAAATGATGTAATTAGATTACCAAAATTGTTTATGATAACTCGTCCTCCAGAAGAAATCCTTGGACTACCTCTAGATTCATCATCCACATTTAATTGTAGAAAATTTATTGATGATTTAATCCATTTAGTGAAGATAAATTTCTCCGGTATTGCTTGAATTTGATAGAGATTTATAACTTACAAGGATATGTAGTCATTTAAAAAATCAATGGATCTAAGTTTTTCTCACAAGATGAATCACAATAACAACATTTACTAGCTCGATCAATACCAAACTGTTGGATATCTGCGTCTACAAAAATGTCATTATAAAAAAACTTCTACAAAAAAAGTATATTTCATGAGAAATATTTTATTATTTAAATGTATGAAGCCTAAATGTATAGCCTCCCAATAAGATTCAATGAAACAATTGTCAATATGTTGTTGTTTTGACAAATAATTATATCTTTAGAATTAGAAATAAAAATATTATTATTCTTGAAGCAATGAGTATCATCAACTAGAAATCGAGATACATAAGTAAAGTTCTAATTGACATTAGAATCAATGGATGAAAAACAAATGAGATGGAAAGTGACATGATCTAGAAGAGAAGGTATCAGGAAGCCAATTATGATACAGAAAACTAGTATCATTACTTGTTCCAAAAATCCATTTACAATTTGATAGATATAAGAAATTTGAAGTTTGTGCAGTTGGCAGACGAAGTTTTCTTAGCAACACATAGGAGTAGCCAAGCGATAAGGGGTGTCAATGAGTCGAATTCAGTCCGAGCGATTAATAAGCAAGCTGGCCCAGTCCAACTATGTAATTAGGCCTTATCAGGTCTGGCCATGGTAGGGCCTAAGCCTTTAAGACCAAGTTCGTCCAACTATGTAGTCGGGTCGGGCCATGGGTCAACCTGGCTCATTTTCACCCTACAATCAATGATGATTTAACTTGAGGAATTTACTTTTAAGAATATGGATAATTTAATCATTTCCAGGTGACTAAACAATTTGACTGAAAGAATCAAAGGAACCCAAGCCGAGACCAAAATTTTGTAATATTTAACTAAATTTTGTGGACATTTCAAACCATTCCCTCACTGTACAATGACAAAGTCAACTAGTTGGTACGGTCATCCCAAGGTGTCTTGTCTTATCATTTTCTCGAATTTCTAGTCAACAAACGACTTCTCTAACTCTAACATGGCGGGAACGAGTTTCAAAAATCAAATGAACTAGAAATACTAGTGGAAAAGGAGTTGGTGAAGACAAATATCTTCCAAATATTCTAAGATGTCATTGTATAAATAATTATCTGAGCAACTACATAGAAAATAGAACTGGTAGAAACCATCATGCATAGGGAATTTATAAAGACACCACATTGTTTCATCTCTTTGTAAATCTCCCTATATATATATATATATATTTTTTTTTGTGAATTTGCTTTCTCATTCATTGATTTCCTAACATTTTGTAAATACACTCTTAGGTTAAAAGATCAGTTATCTACTATTAGTTGTTATATATGTCTAGTAAAGGGTGTGTGGGATTCTGCTAGCCTCATACTAAGGAAAATTTCATTCCTAATATTTGATCTCATAACCTCAATCCAAAAATTGCTAATGACCGTTTTACTTCCAATAAAGTTATAAGTCTTCTCTCTTTGTTTTTAGTCTCAATGTGTACTAATAAGTTGCAAGAGATTGAAAGTCCTCATGTTGCTATCACAAATGAGAAAATAAGAGAGCCTAGACTTGTCAATGAAGAAATCAGAAATGCATCTAATATTTTTAGAAGGGACTCGTACTTGAGGGTATATTGACAAAAAGAATATTTTTTTACAAATAGTTAAAAGGTCAGGGGTTTTGATGAAAACTCAGTTAAAAAAGGGCAAAAGTGTTAGAGATTGTTGAAAGGCCCTTCTCATAATCCAAGATTATTGAGTTAAAATCCATTTAAAGATAGTTTTTGTATATGTAGCCCTTTATTTCTTATTCAACATCTAGATATCAATTAAACTACCATTTTGATTATTATTTATTATTTTTATGATAATACTAGCAAGTGTGCAAACCTAGCATACACTTGGTAAGTGTTATTTGTCTAAGTTTTTTTTTTTTTTTTGTGTATAAGTCACACAGTTAAAATAAGGCTATCAATTTGACACTTCAAGGGCCTACAATAGAGATGAGTTTTTTTAGTTCCAAAAGCCCGAGGCCGGTGGAGTCCAATATCTCATCATGTAAGTTGATTTGATAAAAGTCTCACTACGTACTTTTCATTTCTTGTACCTCATTATCTATCGATAATCCTACAGTAAGAAACATATTAACATGAAGAGCTTTTTGGGAAGAATATTGTTAAGTTAAGGACACATTGTTAGTCTTATATACAAAAGAAGAGGCTCCTTCTACACTATTCCACTTCATCATTTTCCTCTAAGATTGTTGAATGTAATGTGTAAATTGTATCTTGATATTATTATGTATAGGCCCAAGTGTTCCTCTTTAAGCAATGTTTCACAATAATTTCAAAATGACATTAAATATGATATTTATTCTTCAAGTAAAACAAGTTTCATTCTCACTAATGAACAATATGACTTATTTTTTAAAATTACAATTCAATTAAATTGAAATTGTACTTAATTTCGACGTGCTTAATGCATTTTTCCTCATAAAAAAGAAGAACATAATCTACAACAAAAGAAAAATATTTAAAGGCAAATTTTTAAAGTCTAAATAAAGTCTAGCTTATGGGTTAGCATCCCTTGAAGAAAACCTTCTAAACATTGTAAGATATTGATATTTTCAATCATAAAACTAATTAATATATATAAAAAATTCTTCTTCTTCTATTAAGCCTTGACCCTTGAGGCTTGGGCTTGGGCCTAGCTAGTTTAGTCCAGCCTGCCCATTTGACTAATCTAGGTTAGGACGCAACCCCGTTACTTTAATTACTATTTGTTCTAGTTTGGGAGTGGACATATCAATTTCCACACTCATTCTAAAGGACTCGATCCCTGGTCTCCTTGATGTGAGAGATATAACATTGTTGTTTGTGGGACAAGGCATGTGTGTGTTATATGGCCAGTTAAAAAGTTTTTAAATATTTAACTAAATTTAAAAAAAAAAAAAAAAGGGTTCCATGAAATAATAATTTTTGAAAGAAAATAAAATACACGTCTATTGGTACTAGTGGCAATGCCTTCACTTGGGTTGTCTAAGATCAATTCTCATGGGTTGGTGTGGTGGTTGAAAAGCGTCCATCATTTGACCCAACTAAAATGCATTATCTCTTCTAGCCAATGAACATATGTAGTTGCACTACCAAACACTACTAATCGGGTTTGCGGTCAAATTATTTTATGAAAATAATAATAATTATAATAATAAATAAATAAAGATATGTAGTTACAAATTTTTTCTTTAGAGTGATCTCACCCTAATCACCTTAATCAACTTCAACTAACACCTAAAATCTTCTTGTACAAGACAAAATGTAAAGAAGGCCCATGCCTTAGTTTTGCTTGTTTGTTTGATGGACACCCTGGTGCATATTTTTCAACATCTTGAATTTTTTTAGGAAAAAGACAAAAATATGTCTTTAACTTGAAAGAGACAACAAACTGGGCCCACCACCATACTCTTGTAATGTAGCCCAAATATAAGATAAGAGATTCAAGGAGCATGACGAAGTTAGAATACTAACCATAAGTAAATGATATTGACAACAAAAAAAAGACACTAGGAAGCAAAGTCAGCTTGCCATCCGAGGGCATTTTCCTAACTGAACCCTCCCCTCCCCCCCATTTCTAAGTTGTAACTTAGTTCTTCCCTTGATAGTACAAAATAGTTTGATACCTTTATCTCTCACATGCAGGGACTAGGACTCCACTGGAACCGACTCCACTGGAACCTAATGAGATGTCCATGACGAAAGAAATTTGTTAGCACTGAATGATCCAAAGTTGAAAGGTACAAATGGGTGGCTAAGAGTCTCTCACTCGTAGGGACAATACGTCTTAGTCTCATTTGGTTTGAGAGAAGGAGAGAGACTGAGGAGAGAATCAAACAAGGACATCCTTTGTTCCTTCTATGTATTGGAGCAGTAAAAGACACTCGATAACGAAGGATGAAATGCCTCTTAGCGGTGTTTATGATGATTGCAACCCACTTTTAAGCATTAATTAGTGACTATACACAATTAAATCTATGTTGACACATGAAAAATAATAGGATTAGAATCGTAATGGCCTTTAAATCAGCTATTATGGCAGTGCGGACAATGCCACAATTTTGTCAGAGATATCGCCGGAAAAAAATGAGAAGAAGATGGAATAGACAGATGAAAGAGAGAAGAGTCACATGAAGAACGAGAGTATGAGATCACCTATTAGGGTTTCTACTGTTATTTCTAAATAAAGAAAAATGGATTTACCTAAAAAGAGGGTTTAACCTCCTATTTATATGAAACTATTATGGGACTCATGCACACATTCTTTAAGTGACATATGTCGCATACATAGTAAAATTATACTTAAAACCACTCTTTATTTACCAAAAGCATGTGCATGCCTCCATGTAAACTCATTAAGATATTAGGTTTAAATTTCTTTATTATCAAGGTCCTCCCCTCATACTTTCGAGTTTTCAAGTATATTGACAAAGGAACAATTGGCACAGGGTGTCTGCTTAGCTACGTCTACACCCACCAAACCCCACAAAAAGCACCTGAGCCAGATTTAAATACGCCTATGTCATAAAGCTAAAGGTGTTAGCCCCATTATCCTAATGGCGCGGGTGCTAGAGATACAATGCCGATAAACAAAAATGGTCTACAATATTATCAAAACATACAACATGGTTTTAGGTAGCCTTTAAAAGCGAAAGAGGGACAAGATAGTGCCTAATTGGCACTAAAACCTGGCTTAAAATAACGAGATGGTGCATAAGTGGTAGTGTCTAAATCCCTGTATCAACAATCTATAAATTTACGGGCACATCAATGAAGACATTGATACCTAACTATCCATCACTAACAGTAGTACAAGAGGTTCCCATCTGGTATGGATTGGTCTAATTAAGGTAATCCACTGGTGTGATTCATTTAATCAATTCACAATCCAAGAATTCACTATGAAATGAGAATGTCATCGAGTTCTAGGGTTTATGAACATAATATACCAATAGAATAAAACCGTAGGCCACAGAAAATCTCGGCTAAAATTATAGTCAAATCTATTAAGAGAATTTTTGCTAAAAGAATTTATTTATATTGTTTACCTAGTTATCAAGATTGATGCCTCCTTTTAATGGAGAAAGAAAGAAAATACCAGGTACAAGACTCAATTTCCTCTACTTTCAAAATAAAGAGTGCATGAGTACGCGTGATGATGAATGGAGGAATTGGTTGGCAAAATGGAGAAGGAGGTTAGGATTGGGTGTGCATATAAGAGGGTAGGAAATTTCAAAATAAAATAAATTTTTAATGGAATATAGTCATGAAGGATAGAAAACTTCAAAATATAAGATTTTTTTAAATAGAATATAGTTATAAAACGTGGTTTGATTCCTTGTTATAAAACTCATGGTTTCTATAAGTATTAGATCAGATACAGTTGACAAATAAGTTACATTTATTTACAATCCGCACATGGAAATTTGCAAAAATTAAAAGAAAGCACTCTCCCCACCCCACCCCCCACCGTAGAAAATATGTCCCATTATTGAGTAATATTTTCAAAGGAGTTGCAAATGAATCTACTAGTTCACAATATATCATTAACTATTCTAGAACTTTTAAACCTAGATTACATGCAATAAAACCTAGATTTAGTGTTGAAAAACATATAAAAGATCATTGGGCCTATCATGACTTTGACGCATGCCTTTAGCCAATTTAGCTCTTAATTTCTTGGTTTCTCTAAAATTTTCTCTTTTATATTATCCAATATATACAATTTTGTTTGTTGATATTATTCTAATTTATCTCTTTCGACTATGCCACTCAAGAGTATCTCCTCGAATACAATGGTGGGTACACATCTATGTTGTTCCAGTGGTAGTGTACATTCCCATTGGTAGGGGTGGACTCGAATCCCTTAACCCTATGTTTGGTTGCCGAGAAAATATTTAAAAACATGGAAAAGAAAATAAAATTAGACAAAACACAACTAAAAATTTTATTAGAAATCCAAAATTTTCTTTTCTTTTCCATTTTTTGATCTATTTTCTTGGCAACCAAACATAGGGTAAAGGTGAGTAGGTGATGTACCCACTAATTCACTAAGTTAATTACTACTAATATACTAATTGGGTTTTGGCCTAACCACGTGTCAAATAATCTCAATGAAGTTTACAAATTAAGTTTGGGAATTGAAGCAATGCTTGCCCCATTGGTTGTGTATAATATACTACAACTTTTATCAGTCCCAAGAGGGTGCCATGGTTGAAATATCCACCCGTTTCACTGATCTCTAAAAGATATTAACCATATTGGGTTGTGGCCTAACCGTATATCTTTAACTAAAAAGTATACAAAGTTGGACAATGGGCTGTGAAGCCTACTATTCTGCATTATAATCAATTCGGGAATGCTAACCTCAGCTTCTCACTTTCTCTAAGAGCAAAACACGTGTCCTCATTATTCCCCATCACTTATAGGAGCTTTGGGCGGAGAAGAATGAGGATAAGTGAGGAAAAGAGAAATTAGGGGTAGCATTTCCCCGAGCTCGGGATCTTCTCCTATTGGTGCTAGCGAGGAGGCCGCCACTGCCAAGGCACCACATGGCCCACATTAGCTTTTGCACACCAACCAAGACATTGATTGGTGTATACACACTTTGGTTGGTTGGCCTGAAAATGCCAATGTGGCGTCTTGGGAGTACCGGGTACGGTCTCCTCGCCAACACCAAATCCTGTGTCTTTCCCTAATTATAATAACATCCCTTACAGCTGTTTCCTGATACTCGAAAATCAATTCCTGCTTATCCATTTGAGTCCTAACTTAGAAAACATGGGAAGCAAATGAAATTAATAATTCCATTTATAGAGAGTGTAAGGATACATTTGTAATTTCACCAACTGTAACCGATGAATATGGCACTCTCGCATCTTCCTTTTTTTTTAATGGGCTGGCGTTGATTGCGTAACGTTGAAAAGAGCACATCATTTTTTCAATAAGGGGATAATGCTAGCATCACTTTTCTTTCTCCTCTTATACATGTCTCTCCATTTCTCGTTTATACTTGGCTAAAGAGTAAAAAGAAGTGTTTGAAGTGTAGAGTCGGAAATGGAGAAGAGAGACCCAGAGCTGAGACTGTTCGAAAGCACTGAAGAGCTCTCGACAGAGCTCGCGGATTATGTGGCCCAGATCTCTGATGCTGCTGTTAAGGAGAGAGGGGCTTTTGCTCTTGTTCTCTCTGGAGGAAATCTGATATACCTCTTGGGGTTCTTCTTCTTCACCATGATCAATCATCTTTTTTTACTTTTCTTGTCCTGTTGAGAGAGAGAGAGAGCTTAAATATTTTTCTTTTTATTAATGGGTTTGTGGGGCTGTTTGATGCAGGAAACTAACAAAGCCTCCATACGTGAAAACGCTGGATTGGTCGAAATGGCATGTGTTTTGGGCGGAGGAGAACGTTGTAGCCAAGAAACACCCTAACAGCAACTACAAGCAAGCTAAAGAAGTTCTGCTCTCTAAGGTAATATTGTTACTCTCTCTAAAAAAAATGCTGTTATTTATTTATTTGATATTTTCTAAGCTATTTTAATGGCCGAATTAAACAACTCAGCTGTCAATACCCTAGTTAGAGAATATGTAGTGGAGCTGAGGCATATAATCTTCAGTACTGAACCCTACGTTTGATTCTCCAACTCATAGATCTGTAACTTTGATTTGGTGGGCGGCTCTTTATATATACGTGGGATAGCCGACTATCATGATGACTTTGAACCATTCTTATGTACTTCCTTCAATCTTTGGAGCACTACTAGAGGTGGCCGATCCATGATGGGTTGAGGATAAACCTTATCCGACCAAATAAGGGACTACCCTCAGCCCGAACCAGCCCTGGTGAGGTATGCCCCTCTCATTAGTGGAACTCGGCTTCAATTCACAAACAACCCACTCAGGATTAGAACTGTTAATTGGGCCCTCTGTGGTGGTTAACAACCCATTCTTTTCTCTCTCTCTCTCTCTCTCTCTCACATAGGGATACTCCCAAATATACTCCTAAATTCTAACCGTTTAGGATTAGAACTAATGTGCTATTAGAAAAGACAAAATAAACCAATTCAAATCCTGACCCTTAATGATTGGTTATAAACGGTTAGGATTTGGGAGTAGATTTGAGAGTACCCTTAGACGGACTCGTGTTATAATGTGGTCACTAAAAGTTTTAGTGAGTGTCCCATCTAGAAAGGTGATGCGCCAAAGTTATTTTGGAGTTTGGCCATTGCATGTCAAAGTGGATTCCTTGAGAGGCACATGATAAAATATGAATCCAATTAGACATTTTTAGACCTTTCGATTATACATGAATATAATTACCAAAAACAAAAATTATACATGAATATAAGCATTAACCCCTAGAGTTCGCTCGATTTTTTTTTTTTTTTGATATGTACGTAATTAGATGGTCTAAATATTCCCTATTGGATTCCATGCATCTCTCATGGAACCCACCTTAGTTAATATCAACAGTTGGATTCCAAAACAACTTGTCACGTGTCAAGTTTTTAGGAGGTGGTCACCATATGTTCTAATGAGTTTCTCTGACTAGAACATCACCTTATATATATAGGGAAGGATATTAATGAGTCATGTTGATCATTAAAGCTTTAAATGAATGGTCCTTTAAGAAAGTTGACACATGGTAAATTTTTTTTGAATCCGACCATTGAATTTTAAGGCGAGTCCATTAAGAGACATGTGTCAGAAAATCAGTCCAATCAAACATATTTAAACCGTCTGATTAGACCTTAGTTTGTTAGCATTAACTCTTAGGGTTCACTATACCCTACCTAGGCTATAGAAATGATTGATTTTCTCATCTTCGATCTGGCGGTCTATAAACGCCCGATCAAGTTGATTTTTGTTACGTGTCTCTCGAGAGACGCATCTTAAGATCCAACAGTCAAATTTTTTAACAACCCGTCACGTGTCACCTTATTAGGGACCGCTCATTAAAGATTTTAATGAGCTTATGCTACTATATATATTATCATGTCTGGGTATTGCTAATCTTCACTAGACTAATGAATTTGGTAACCTTCACCGACATTTTTACTCTTGTATTAATTATAAAACTCAATGAAGTTAAGGGTAGTTTAGTCTCTAGCATAGAACCAACCATTAAGTGCATAAGACATGAAGTACAGATTGACTTTTCTTATACTTGTTGTCTCATTTATTTAATGAATTGTACCTTATAAAAAAATTTAAACCATCCTTATATTTAATAGAGTGAAATTATATACATAGGAGTAAAAAAACCTAGTGAAGGTTATCAAGTTCACTAATTTTGGTAAAGGTCAACATTCCACATAATGTATATATAGAGAGAGAAAGAGAGAGTTGGTCTATGGGTACTCCCAAATATACTCCTTAATCCTAATTGTTTATAAATAACCACTGAAGGCCAGGATTTTACTTGGCCTATTTTATCTTTTTAAATGCCACACCGGCTCTAATCTAAACTGTATAATAATTGAGACAAAGAGAATCCCCAAAATCTAGGTTTTATGGCGTTTGCTCATTATCAACCTTAAAATACTTCTAGAACGTAAATTTAAGAATTTATGACGTTTGCTCATGATTCAATCCTAGAAATCTAGGTTTTCAAAAGATAAAGAATCCCCAAAATCTACCAAACCATTCTAAATCAACATAGATATTAATTGAGCATTTATGTTACCAACACAACAATAAATACTACACTACTATGAGATTAAAGAATAGAGGGAGTATTCACTTGCCTCAACCTTAGAGGTTTAGGGTTTCTAGGATATAGAAAAACCTTCAAATGGGTTTGCTTCACAAACTTGAGCTTCCCTTAGCAAGAATTTCAAATATTGAGCCTTGAATCACCTTCTTCAAGCTTCCTCCAAGATCTAAACCCTAGCCTTCTCCACTTTCTCTTTTCTTCCCAAAACTTTATCTCTAGATTAGGTTTTCAAAAGAATAAGAGATTAGGTTTATCTTTATCTATTTATATTAAAACTCATTTTTGTGCTTTTACCCAAATATTATTACTATTAGTGTTTGGTTACGACCCAAAGTTAAACCTCAATGTATTATGCTCATTTTTAATTATTTCACCCATGGTTATTAATTTCTCATGACCAAACATCACCTCGGAATATGACTAAAATACCCCTAATTAAGAAATTATGAAAATACCCTAAACATTTAAATTAGGAATTCAGAATCGCTACAGTATACTTGGGAGTATCCATGGACTAATTTATAATATATATATATAGGGTGTTGCTAACCTTCACTTAATAGGTGAATTTGTTAACATTCACACAGACATTTTTACTCTTATATTAATTATGAAATGCATTAAAGTTAAGAGTAGTTTAGACTTTTAATAGGGGACCAATCATTAAATATATGATAGAATAAATGCAGTTTGACTTTTCTTGTATTTTTTTTGTTTCACTTATTTAATAAATTAGCCCATATGAAAATACCTAAATACATTTTATTTAATAGAATGATATTCAATACATAGAGAGATAAAAAAAACTAGTAAAGGTTAACAAGTTCACTAGTCTTAGTGAAGGTTAATAAGTTTACTAGTCTTAGTGAATGATAGCAATCCCTATACTATATATATGTGTGTTCTGGGCGGGGCGGGGCGGGGCGGGGCGGGGGGGGGGGGGGGGGGGGGGGAGTTTGTTAACCTTCACACAACAGGTGAAGGGGCGGGGCTGGACGGGGCAGGAAGGGGCGGGGCGTGGGGGCGGGGGGGTTGTTAACCTTCACACAGCAGGTGAAGGTTAACAAATTTTCACGCAAGGCAAAATCGATGACATTTTTGTAGTTATTGATAAAAAGAGTTATATTGTTGTAATTATGAAGAAAAATTGATTTCGCAAAATTACCACTACCTTTCCTCATAATTACAAGAATGCCATTAATACAATCTCATTTTTTTTCCTTACGTGAAGGTTATTAACCTTCACGAATGTCCCCCTTATATGTATATATAGAGAGAGAGAGCTACTTACATTTGTGTCCCTGTATTAATTATCAAACTCACTAAAATTGAAGGTCGTCTTACTTTTTCACAAGAGATCAGTCATCAAATGTAGGAGAGGAAAAGTACAGTTTAACTTTTCTTGTACTTTTTTTCTCCTCTATTTAATGAATTGTCTCATATAATAAAATATCAAATTACATTTATTTATTTATTTTTGATGGACCCCACAAGGCCGGGTATATATCAGTAGAGTCAGCTGGGCAGTGGAGCTATTGCAACTCGTACCTTGGGGGGAGTTGATCCACAAACATCCCCCATGGGAGGCCACACCCCCTACCACTCACACAACAGGCGGGGGGTGTACATTTACATTTAATAGCATGATATTCAATACATAACAGTAAAAAAGACTAACAAAGTTTAACAAGTTCTCTGGTCTAAGTGAAGAATAGCATTCCTTATCCTACACTTTCTCATTTTTGGGACAAGAGGACAAAAAAAAAAAATTGTGGACCCCATAAAAAATTGTTATAATATTTTATCTTCTTGTCCCAAAAAGAAAGAAAGTAGATGAGAAAAAAGTGGACTTAGCATTGCTCATATATGCATATGTAATGTTAACATCCACTACCTTGTGAATTTGATAACATTGGCAAGATATTTTCACTTGCCAAATTGACAGCCTATGTATTAGTGCATTAATGCTGATTACCACTGAAATCTCTTAACAGACACTTGAAGAAAGGGAGTGGTGGCCTTAGTTGCCCGTCTCCTCTCCCTAAGGAAAACCAAAGGAAAAACAAGAGGTAAAGGCATACACACACCCAAATTTTACTTTTAGCGATTGACCTCTTCTAAGACTTGCAAAACCCTTCAAATATACATTCATGGATATTTAATAATAAAATATCTATGTATTATTAACATGGGATGGGAGTCCAACTAAAACCCGCCCCATGAACGGAATTAAAAAAAAAAAGGAACTACCTCAGCCCAAACGGTGAAAGCTCAGGCGGGTTAATGGATCCGGGTGGTGTGGCAATTAACAAGTAACAACTAGATTCCACTACAATGCGCCATGAGAGTTGTTTCTTTTCTAAATTTTTTTCAGGTTCCAATATACCCAGCGCACGTTATCTCAGTGAGCCACGGATCTTCAGGAGAGTCATCTGCTGAGGAGTACGAGTTCTCCATCAGGCAGTTGGTGAGGAATCGGACGGTGGCAGTGTCTCCATCAAGCGACTGCCCCAGATTCGATCTGATCCTGCTCTTGCTGGGTACAGACGGTCAAGTAGCGTCGCTGTTCCCGAACCACCCGGTCTTGGAGGAGGAGTCTCAATGGGTGGCATGGGTCTGCTCGTCGGGTGCACCGAGAGAGAGCGTCACCCTCACTCTCCCAGTTATTAACTCGGCAGCCAACGTCGCCATTATAGCAACAGGAAGCGATGTAGCCGTTCCGTTTGCGTCTGCGGTCAGAGATCGGCTGCCGCAAGGGTGGGGGTCCCACCCTGCCCAGATGGTTTCGCCTAGAGATGGTAATCTTGTCTGGTTTGCGGACGCAAGCGCCGCTTTGCTCCTCCCTGGAAAGAATATTGCTATGTCGGGTTCCTAAGTCAGAGCCTTCTTGTGGAATGCCAAAGAATTGTTATATGGAAAGTGATTCAAAACTTTCGATAGTAGATACTATCAAGAGCACAGCCTCACGTTTGAAAAATCATACGGCCACAGTTTGCACATTCTCGATCGTAAGTACTATGGAGAGCACAGCCGCACAATTGAAATTTGCCCATTCTATAAATGGGGGGTGCCACAATAGTGTTTGTACCTTTAGATTTTCAATCTTCTCCCCCTTCATATATATAAATATAAATAAAAGACTGCGCATTAATTGTTTAAAGGCTCTTTTAAGCCTTAAGATTGTCTCTGGCTTTGCTAGAAAAGTGGTCTCCGGCTTTCACACCTTATGTGACATGTGGCGGTAAAGGAAAAAGTTATTTCATTTTCTTGCCATGATTTTGACTTTTCCCCATTTGATATCTCACCCCTTTTTTTTCACCGCTTTATCGCCACATGTCACATAATGTGTGAAAGAGTCAAAATCATGGGAGATAATGAAATCAATTCTCCATCACATGTTGCATATTGTGTGGAAGCCCGAGACAACCCTTTCTGGCATCGCCATAGACAATACTTTGCCCTATTTTTATATGAGCGCAAATCTCCTAATTCGGTCGAATCCAAGTACAAGTGTTGGGAACGGAAGGAGAGTGTTTGTGGCATTCTAGGGGTCCTAATTACTCCTATAATCTAGCTTTGTTCTCAAAATATTCACCTTTTAAAAATCATTCTCTACATGCCCCTACACACGTGTGAAGGAGTTCACACATGCGATTTTTTTTCATTTTATCCAAACCATATGAAGGAAATACATTTGTGTCCCCTCCATTCTTCATCAACCATGGAGAGTTTCATTCGTTCCTCATCAACATATATATATTGAAATAATAGATAAATGCAAGCCCAATATGAGTTTCATGGACATACATGTCTTTGACTATCCACATGCCCCCGAGAACAAGTTTAAACTGTTCTCATGCTTCTTAATAAGAGCTTAAACTATTCAAGGTACTCCTAGGCACAAGCTTACACTACTAAACTACATGTCTGTAACGATGGTTTTTTAACGGTGGTTCTAAATAACCGCCGTAGCAGGTTACTTGTCATGGCAGTTTACTACAACCATAGTAGAAGCATGGTTGCCACCTCTTTATAACAGCGGTATTTTAATAACCACAGTTACTGTATTGATTGCTATGACAGCTTATTAATAAACGTCATGATAACCTTAATTCTCACGGTAGTTTATTAATAACCGTTGTGGCAAATAGTTCCTACCACCTTTTCAGCTTCCCGTCCTGTCACTTCCTGCCTTGATTATAGTAGCAATAAGTTTAATAACCGTCGTTATAAACTTTAATGATAGCTGCGGTTATAAAATAAACGGCGTGATAGCTAAATTGTAACGACGGTAATTAAAAACCGCCGTTACAAATCTTTAAATAGTACCCGATGTTTTCCCCTCATTTCACCCTGTTTCATCGATTTCGGCCTCTTGCTCGTGCTCCCCTCTATTTCTCCTTGCTCCAGCCTTTGTGCTCCAATCGCCACCTCCGTCAGCTCCCTGCTCCGTCTCCGGTCACCCTCTTCCCTCTCCCCTCTCTGGCAGCCACACCTCCGACAAAACCTCCATCCTCTCCGACAGCACCTCCATAGGGTCTCCCCTCTGTGCCTGCTCTCTCCCTCTTCTCCAGCAGCTCCCTTGCTCTGTCATAAGGCCCTCTTCTCCGGCTTGTCCAAGGTAAACTCTTTGATTTTTTTTCTTGCATGCAATGAATTTTATTTTTCTTGCAGGTAATGGATGTCATAATGCTCTCCCCTATGCTCAGGTGGCCTTCCTTAGCAGGTCCATGACAGCACACCCCCATTTCCAGCATCTTCACAGCAGTAAGGCCCTCTGAACAATTTTTAATACTTGAAATTATTGTTCTTTCATTGGTTGTTAACAGTTATTCTCATTTTTTTTATTTTTAATAATTTCTAGGTTTTGATCGTATGCTTAGACTTTTTTTTCAAACAAATTTTATTTCTTTAATATTTGGACCGGAATCTTTGTACCTCCATAACCCATTTTTATTGAAAGTGTATTTGGGGATCTAATTACTGTGATGGTTATTCTAATATGTCCTATTGTGTGAAATATATGTGTGTTCCGAAACCATGAGCAATTGCGAATGTTAATTCTTGGTTTGTAGCTAACGAGATTTGAATGCTAGAAATATTTGCATGCTAATGGGATTTAAATCTCTTTGGAATTGAATATTTCTTTGTAAGATTAGTGCATGTGATTCGATTTTGTGGTGTGGAATTTGTCTAATTAATTGGTTGAAATGATAAATATATGCCTGTCTTTTTTTGCTCATTTCCTTCTTTGTTAGATCTTGATAAATATTTTTGAATGCTTCATTATGCTTAACCACAATTAAAGGGGGCTCTACGAGCCGCCACATGTCCCTTTTAACACCCACTAACTATGGCTAAGTTTCACTTAATTAGAATGGAACCATAGTTAAAGGATCGCTATATATAAGCCTCCACTTGTCCCTTTTAAGACCCACTAACTATGGTTAATATTCACTGACCCCTAAGTTATATCCATCGAACATTGGTTTTTAGAAAGAAAAAAAAAATTTAGGTTGATTATCTCTACTATAATGAGAATTCCCCCCTTATGAATAGAAATTCCCAAACTACCCACATAGCCTAATTTTTTGTACCCGAACTATCCTTTTATAAGACCCTTAATAAACAGAGCCTATTTTCTGCTATTATGAGAATTCTCCCCTTACGAATGGAAATTCCCAAACTACCCACGTAGCCTGATTTTTTTGTAAATGTCCGAACTATCCTTTTATAAAACCCTTAATAAACATAGCCTATTCTCTACTATAATGAGAATTCTCCTCTTACGAATGGAAATTCCCAAACTAGCCACGTAGCCTGATTTCTTATAAATGCCCGAACTACCCTTTAATAAGACCCTTAATAAATGTAGTCTATTGTTTGTAAATACCCAAACTACCCTTATATAAGATCCTTCATAAACGTAGCCTAATTTTTTTGTAAATGTCCAAACTACCCTTATATAAGCCTTTCTCATCTACAATCTATTTAAAGTTATAAATTCCCGAACTACCATTTAGACAAAACCTTGATTTAATGTTTTACTTAATTCCCAAACTAACCGTTTCTCATCTACACCTTTTGACACTCCTTAATTGTGGTTAAAATTCACCCACCTCTATGGTTCATCCCAGTCTTTCTCCCCTACCCCTCTCTCACGTGCAGCCTACTAGTGCTTACTAACCACAATTAAAGGGGGCTCTACAAGCCGCCATGTGTCCCTTTTAACACCCACTAATTGTGGTTAAGATTCACTCACCCCTATGATTCATCCATCTAATTCCTTCTTAAGAATCCATATCTCATAGTCCTTGCATTAATCTATGGAGAGATTAGTTCAAAATTGTGCTTAGTTGGACTTTACATTGTTAAGTTGAAGGTTAATTGGATGTCTACATCTTTTTGAAGTAGAGCTTATTACTTCAAAATGATGTAGACATCCAATTGCTCTTCAACTTAACAATCTAAGCACAATTTTGAAATAAGCTCTTCCTATTTAGATTAGTGTTACCGAACGCCACCTTAGCTTGATTATTTAAGCCTAAATACTAACTTGAGTTTGCCTAGAATGAGTCGAGCTCACGAGATAGCTTAGCTTGAATGCAATCCTAATCACACATCAATTTCTCTAGTTGATGGGGTTTAATTTGCTTCATATGCCTCAAATGCAAGGATACACATGTAAACAAATAAATCGTGTCCAGAAACTTTAAGTCCATGATTCCTCATTGAAATGTCTTTTTGATGGTAATTGTAAATTAGTATCTAAGTTAACTGTTTAAAATGCTTAGGAGTGTATAAACTTCGTGTTTGTGATGGTTGGATTTTTGTATTAGTTTAATTTCATGCACATGCATGCATTGAACCTTAGATCTCCCATTCAAGAATCATTGTGTGACAAGTGCACTTCTTGTATCACCTATTTGGATGGATTAGTTGTAAACTTTGACGTTTAGTTCTCTTGTGGGGCTAAACGTAGGTTAACAACTTTTCGGTCTTGTTTGTGATAAAGTGTATTTATCTGCATATGATTCTTGAATTGTCCGGTTGGACAGTTTGGGGATGCATAATCTCCAGTATAGTCAATTGCTAATGTTTTGTCCAGATTGAGGAAAATTTTGTCAGTCGTTTCTCTTGTTATCTAAGTACATATTTAGATAATATGGGGGCTTGACCCTAGTCTAAGTTGTGTACTTGGAGAACCATAGGGAAATATTGTCAAAAATTTCTTGAAATGGTACAAAGCACCTGAGCTATTGACTGATGGGGATTATGCATTCCTGAATGGGATAGGAACACCCCACCCTTTAGAAGAGGAGTTGATGGCGATAGGAAGCATGCATACATGTTGACTGATGATATCGAACTGTTGTTATTTCTCAGAATAGTAAACGAAGAAGGACTTAAAAATCTTTTCACAACATTCATGGATAGGCGTTGGATTGAAATGTCAATATCCTTTTTGTCCATAACTTTATGAGCAGCATCGAATGATAAAGTATTAGTATCTAAGCAATTATGAGTGTATTTTTTGTATTAAATAGGGTTTCAAAGGAATATATAAAAGGGGTGAAGGAGTTCATAGAGTTTGGTATAGCTCGTGGAGCGACCGATAACACCGGCGGTATAAAGTGTTCGTGTCCCAACTACAACAATGTCCTTTATCAAGATAAGGTTACAGCGTATGAACATATGATATGTGATTGATTTGACTTGAATTATAAAATCTGGTTTCATCATATGAGAGGACATATTACAGCACCAACCAGTTGCCCAAGTGTCTCAAAATCCTGACGTTTGTAAGTTAGACAGACATAATGAGATGAAAGATATGGTGCACGATGTGTTCAAGGTCCCAAACCAAGATAAGGTTACCAGTAGTCGGGATCCCAATCCTAAGTCTGATAATTTTTTTCAATTGATAAGGGATGTGGGACAACCTTTGTATCCAACATGTAAGAATCACACGAAGTTGTCTTTCATTGTAAGATTATATCACATTAAGTGTCTTAGTGGATGGAGCAATAAGTCATTCACCATGTTACTTGAGTTGTTGAGAGAGGTACTCCCCGAGGTGTCAACACTACCAAATACTTACTTTCAGACAAAAAATGTGATGTCAGACTTGGGGCTTAACTATGATAAAATTGATGCATGTCCCAATGATTGCAAGCTTTATTGGAAAGGGTCTGCAAACAAGAAAGTATGTGACATCCGTGGTGAATCAAGATGGAAGATAGGGGATGGTCAAGTGGAACGCAAGAAGAAAACTCTAGCGAAGATTTTGCGTCACTTCCTGTTGAGACCCAAGTTACAAAAGTTATTCATGTCGTACAAGACTGCTTCTGAAATGAGATGGCATGACGAGGGTCGAACTAGGGATGGGAGGTTAAGGCATCCTATAGACTCACCAGCTTGTGAAAATTTGAACAAAAAGTATCATTTTTTCGCTTTAGATACTCGAAATGTCAAGCTTGGGTTGCCGAGTGATGACTTAAACCCATTTAGGACAATGAGTATTGCTCACAGCACATGGCCTGTGGTTCTTATTCCCTACAACTTACCACCATGGATGTGCATGAAGCAACCAAATTTCATTTTGTCCTTACTTATTCCCGGTCTCTCCGGGTCAGGAAATGTCATCGATGTGTACATGACGCCTCTAATCGAAGAGTTGAAGGACTTGTGACGAATGGGTTACCAACTTATGATGCATCAAAAAAGGAGACATTTGTAATGCATGCGGCATTGCTCTGGACCATTAGTGACCTCCCAGGGTATGCCATGTTGTCAGGTTGGAGCATGAAAGGGAAGTTGGCATGCTCTTCATGCCACAAAGACACTTGCCACTTATACCTGTCTAAAAGTAGGAAGCATTGCTACATGAGGCACCGTCGTGTCTTAACGGCGGATCACAAGTTCCGGAAAAATAGAAATTCTTTCGATGGCAATTATGAGTTCAGATGTGCTCCAACTACAATGTCTGGGACCGATGTACTGTGTAAGTTAGAGGGTAGCAGACTAGGCAAAAACGACCAAGACAAACAGGCCATGAGGATATGCCCTATAATTGAAAGAAGACCAATATATTCTTTGAGTTACCATATTGGGAGCACAATTTATTGAGACACAACCTTGATGTAATGCATATCGAGAAAAATAAATGCAATAATGTGCTCGGGACTTTGTTAGGTTTGGAAGAAAAATCTAAGGATGGCTTAAAAGCTTGATTCAACTTGGTTGATATGGGCACGAGACGTGCATTTCATCCTGAGTTCCAGCCTGGAAAAAGCAAAGTTTATCTGCCCCTTGAATGTTTTTCGATGGACAAGGATGAGAAAGAATTGTTTTGCAAGGTTTTGAAGAGTATGAAGGTTCCAGATGGTTACTCATCAAATTTTGTAAGACATGTTAATGTCAAAGAGTGTAAAATTTATGGGCTGAAGAGCCACGACTCTCATATTATAATGCAACAATTCCTACCATTGGCTGTGAGGAAGGCATTGCCGAATAATGTAACTTCAGTCCTAATTGAATTGAGTAACTTCTTTCTGGCATTATGTTCGAAAGTCTGTCAGGTGGAGGATTTAAGACGGTTAGATGAGAAAATTGCGCTTACGCTTTGTCATTTAGAGAGAATTTTCCCACCAGCATTCTTTGATGATATGGTGCAGTACCTATACACCTGGCCGCAAAGGCAAGGCTAGGTGGACCTGTCCAATACTGGTGGACGTATCCCATCGAAAGGTATTTCATCAATTATAATTTATCAAATGTTGAAACTTCTTGTTATAATTGTCTTGTTGTCTTACCTAAATTTAATTCACATAGGTACCTATTTACACTGAAATCTTATGTGTACAATTGAGCTTGACCAAAGGGTTGCATTGCAGAAGGATACTTAGCAGAAGAATACTGGACATTCTGCTCAAGGTACTTAAATGAAGTGGAATCGAGATTGAACAGGTCAATGAGATATGACGTTGAAACTCCAATAGGGGGTGCGCAACCATTCACTCTAAGTGAATTAGAATGGCAACAGACACATCGTTATGTATAGTTCAACTCTGACGAACTACTCACAACATATCGAGAGTAAGACAAATATTATGAAGACTTTTCTCTATTATCTTTTGTTTATATTTCAATTTTCACTTTAAAAAGGAGATTTGAGCAACGCACCTTGAATGGTTCCTTGCAGTCAGCACATGAAAGAACTGAGGATGACCAATCCCAGACTTATTAGATCGGCTCCCCACGAATTCCAAATAAAGCACAACGAACAATTTAGCTCATGGTTTAGAGGCTATGTAAGTCCTATTTTCTTAATTGGAGACATTTGTTCCCATCCCATTATTAATGTTTTTAGATTTAAATTAATTGCATTTTGGCCTTCACATAAGTTCAACTACTGCGTGATTCAGGCAACCCGGTGTCTAAAGAAATTAGATGGCTCTCATACGGTCCACAAAAAGTAGGAAAAAGGTTTAAGGGCTACGTAATAAATGGAAACAGGTTTTGTGCAACACTTAGGGAGCATGGACGTAAGAGTCAAAATAGTGGTGTTGCGGTCACAGCAACGACTACAAGCTATGCAACTTTCAAGGACAGAATCCCCATTATCACAGATATCACCTACTATGGTTGCTTAACAAACGTAGTCTAGTTGACGTATTCTGAAAGCTTAAAATTTTTATTGTTTAAGTGTGATTGGGTTGATGTGAAGTCGCAGGATAGAGGAATAAAGGCCGATGCGTTTGGGTTTAAACTCGTGAACTTTACACGCT
Organism: Tetracentron sinense; assembly: GCA_015143295.1. Classification (NCBI taxonomy): domain Eukaryota; kingdom Viridiplantae; phylum Streptophyta; class Magnoliopsida; order Trochodendrales; family Trochodendraceae; genus Tetracentron; species Tetracentron sinense. The sequence goes on along the minus strand of CM026556.1, from coordinate 6,195,056 downwards.
TGCTCCCAGCACACTTGGTGTCGAGCGAACCCTATGTTATGGCATCTCAGGCAGAGCAGGTATTTTATGTCGAAGATCCAACGGAAGAAGATTGGCATGTCGTCATCAAGACTAAACCAAGAGACTTATTTGACATGAATGAAGAATCTCTTGTGGACGATTATGCATTTAGGGAGAACGAGCCATTCAATTACCAACAGTTGGATGACACCTCACCTAATGATGATGACGGTGCTAGTTGGGTGAGATTAGGGATGACTGAAGCAACTGTCGATGCACCCCCCTCAAGTGCTACAACAACAAGCTTCTTCTACTGAATCCAGTGATGACGAAGTTGAGAATTCGGACTACAATGATGAAACGGATACAAACGACTAATATGTGTTAGCTTATGTAATTGCTCGCTATTGAATGATGTAATTAGTTGCTACCATGTAATATTACAATGTAATTATTTGCTACCATATAATATTTGAAACACATGAATGAATGAGAATTTGACCTTCAATATATTTTTTTTATGTCAGTGATCTCAATCCATAGACTTTTATGGGTTTAAACTCTCGAATTATAATAAATCTGCTCTAGGTTGTTTATTTTTATGTTAATGAAGAAATCCATAGACTTTTATGTGTTTAAACTCTCGAATTATGATAAATCTGCTCTAGGTTGTTTATTTTCATTTGGTGAAGAAATCCATAGACTTTTACGTGTTTAAACTATGTAATTATGAAAAATCTGTTCTGAGTTGTTTATTTTCATGTTAGTGAAGTATTCCATATACTATTAAATGTTAGTTCTTTGTAATTATGAAAAATTTGCACTGGGTTGTTTCTTACCATGTTAGTGAATAAATTCATACCTATATGTGTTTAAACTCTGTAATTATGAAAAATTTGTGATGAGTTGTTTATTTTGCAGATGGACCCTACACAATCGCTGGTAAGTGCGCATTCCTCTGCCCCTAGCACATCTGGTGCTGTATTGCCCCCTACCCCTCTAGGACCTATTAGGAGGGGTCGAGGCAAGAACATGGCCTCGAGCTGCACAGACTACCTCTTGGGGTGAAAAAGAGGGTAGTCTCCGACAATAAAGCGTAGCCTGTAGAGAAGGCTGCAAAGGTGTTGGCTGATTACCTAGGTAATCTTGCCCGGGATGGGCATGGTTTCAGCTCTATGTGGCCAATTGGATTCACATCCCTGCGGAGCAAAAACAACGAGCTTTACAATTGGTTCGGATAAGAATCAAAAAAATCTGAAATTGGTGCGCGGTTGTAGGTTTAGGCCGAAGCATACTATCCAAGTATGGCTTTCGGGCCTTTTGGTGTCCAAATCGGGCAAACGACCTCGGATTCCAGCAAAACAAATTCTCACACTTAGCTTGGGTTGAAATACACGGGTCAGAAGAAACGATATCAAAATCTGACCCTCGATTTGGATTTGGTGTACGTTTGTAGGTTTAGGCCGAAGCATACTATCCAAGTATGGGTTTCGGGCCTCTCGGTGCCCAAATCGGGCAAACGATGTCGGATTCTAGCAAAATGAATTCTCACACTTAGCTTGGGTCGAAATACACGCGTTAGAAGAAACGACATCAAAATCCGACCCCCGGTTTGGATTTGGTGCGCATTTGTAGGTTTAGGCCGAAGCATATTATCCAAGTATGGGTTTCGGGGCCTCTCGGTGCCCAAATCGAGCAAACAACCTCGAATTCTAGTTAAACGAATTCCCACACTTAGTTTGGGTCGAAATACACGTGCTAGAAGAAACGGCATCATAATCCGACCCCCGATTTAAATTTGGTGGGTGATTTTAGGTTTAGGCCGAAGTATACTAATCAAGTATGGATTTCACCCTCTCAGTGCCCAAATCGGGCAAATGACCTCAGATTCCAACGAAATGAATTCCCACACTTTGCTTGGGTCGAAATACACGCATTAGAAGAAATGTCATCATAATCCAACCCCTGGTTTGGATTTGGTGCACGTTTTTAGGATTAGGCCGAAGTATACTAACCAAGTATGGATTTTGCTCTCTCGATGCCCAAATCGGTCAAATGACCTTAGATTCCAGCGAAATGAATTCTCATAGTTAACTTGGGTCAAAATACACGCGTTAAAGGAAACGACATCATAATCCAACCCTCGATTTAGATTTGGTGGCCGTTTTTAGGTTTAGGCCGAAGTATATAACTAAGTATGGATTTCGCCCTCTTGGTGCCCAAATCGGGCAAATGACCTCGGATTTCAGCGAAACGAATTCCCACACTTAGCTTGGGTTGAAATACACACATTAAAAGAAACAACATCGAAATCCAACCCCCAGTTTGGATTTGGTACACAACATACTATCTAAGTATAGGTTTCAGGCCTCTTGGTGCCCAAATCGGGCAAACGACCTCGGATTCCAGTGAAATGAATTTCCACACTTAGCTTGGGTCGAAATACATGCGTTACAAGAAACAACATCAAAATCTAACCCCTTATTTAGATTTGCTGCATGTTTGTAGGTTTAAGCCAATGTATACTATCCAAGTATGAGTTACTGACCTTTCGGTGCCCAAATCAGGCAAACGACCTCGGATTCCAACGAAATGAATTTCCATACTTAGCTTCAGTCGAAATACACACGTTAGAATAAACGACATCAAAATCTGACTCCCGGTTTGGATTTGGTGCGCATTTGTAGGTTTAGGCTGAATCATACTATCCAAGTATTGGTCCGGGTCTCTCGGTGCTGACATTGGGCAAACGACCTCGGATTTCAATGAAATGAATTACCACACTTAGCTTGGGTTGAAATACACGCGTTAGAAGAAACAACATCAAAATCCGACCCCTGGTTTGGATTTGGTGCGCGTTTGTAGGTTTAGGCCGAAGTATACTAACTAAGTATGGACTTCGCCTTCTCGGTGCCCAAATCGGGCAAATGACCTTGAATTCCAGCGAAATGAATTCTCACACTTAGTTTGGGTCGAAATACATGTGTTAGAAGATATGGTATCGAAATCCGCCCCCGGTTTGGATTTGGTGCGCGTTTGTAGGTTTAGGCCGAAGCATACTATCCAAGTATGAGTTTCAGGCCTCTCGGTGTCCAAATCAGGTAAACGACCTCAAATTCCAGCGAATCGAATTCTCACACTTAGCTTGGTTTGAAATATACGCGTTAGAAGAAACGGCATCAAAATTCGATCCCTGTTTTGGATTTAGTGCGCGTTTGTAGGTTTAGGCCGAAGCATAATATCCAAGTATAGGTTTCGGGCCACTCAGTGCCCAAATCGGGCAAACAACTTCGGATTCCAGCGAAAAGATTTCCCACACTTAGCTTGGGTCGAAATATACATGTTAAAGAAACGACATCGAAATCCGACCCCCGGTTTGGATTTGGTGCGCGTTTGTAGGTTTAGGCCAAAGTATACTAACTAAGTATGGACTTCATCCTCTCAGAGCCCAAATCGGGTAAACGACATCAGATTCCAGCGAAAAGAATTCTCACACTTAGCTTGGGACAATATACACGCGTTAGAAGAAACGATATCGAAATCCGACCCCCAATTTGGATTTGGTGCGCATTTGTTGGTTTAGGCTGAAGTATATTATCCAAGTATGGGTTTCGGGCCTCTTGGTGCCTAAATCAGGCAAACGACCTCGGATTCCAACGAAACGAATTCCCACACTTAGCTTGGGTTGAAATATAGGCGTTAGAAGAAACGGCATCGAAATCCGACCCCCGGTTTTGATTTAGTGCGCATTTCTAGGTGTAAGCTAATGAACTAAACTTTTCTGTTCAACTCAATAACTATGAAATCTTTAAGATTATTTTTTTATTTGCATATTTGTGATGAAATTCATAAAATTTATCAATTTTTTATTCTAATTAAAAATTATATTTTATTATTTTTGTAGGAGGGTGTCGGCAACACACAACCTATCAGGTTTTGGAGCAGCAGGAGCGACCCCATTGTAGGGACCTGCTGGGCAGCTTTAGCAGATTTTTTATTTTACATTTGATACATTTTTATAGACATGTATATATTGATGGAAATTTTAGATGGTTTATTATGGCATTTTTATGGACATGAATTTATATATTGATGGATAATTTGAATTTATAGTTTGATAGTTTGAAAGGGAGTTAATAGGAGACACATGGTAGAAAAAGGGCTCCTGAGACGTCCTGCCTCGCGTCACCGGCCGAGGAGGTTATTATTTTCCAAAGCATAAATAGCATGTTAATCTATTCTCGAAAGAGAATAGAACAAGGTATAGAGCCAAAAGTTCAAATTATATTCGTAACATAAATGGATCCAATGAAACTTTTTAGGATTTTGCTAGCCCCACTGTTGTTGCACTTTCCCCTTTTCAGGCAAGAAGACGAAGATTTTGTAGTAGGGCCTACAGCTGCCTAATTTAAAATCTGTCTTATTTTTTAAAAAATGGGAGAGTGCAATAGGGAAAGAGTAGGGCTAGCACTCCCCAATTTTTCAAGCAGGCATCAATGTCAAACACGAATAAGGAAAATAACAACAAACTAGGCCATCATAACAATTATAAACTCAAATTCTAAACTATATAAATTTTTAGTTGAAGATAAATAAGAAAGAGAAATTTATATCTTCTTTTTATCTAGTCTAGAAATAAGAAATGTGTAATACCTTAGAAATCATCAATGTCCTTGTTGAGATATTTGAAACTTTTTTCTTACTTGGAATTCTCAAATTTTAAAATTGTAAATAAAAGCCAACCAAGATCTTTAAAACTTCTTTTATAACCTGATATTTATGAACATAATTAAAAATGTAAACAAAACGAACACTACTTGTTTAAAAAAAAATGGAGTTCATTCAAATGCTGGTAAAAAAACCCATCATAAAAATAAAATCAAATCAAAACCCAAGTGTATAGTGAAATGAAAAAATAAATAAAATCAAGAAACTCTAGCTCATTTAGAGAGTCAAAAAACGATGTTGAAGTTCTTTACTATTTCAATAACTCTTTGGAAAGAGAGAGATAGAGAGAGTTCCATTGATGAAGAAATAAAAAGATTGAATAAAAACCATTGTTGAATATAGAAGCAGTGGAAACCCGAATAAAGAAAATTTTATTGATGCACTAACTGAAAAATGTACAACACTTAAGGGACACTCACACTCAAGGGACACACTCACACTTACACTCACACAAGAACTCACACTCACTTATACTAACACTAGACCTCACACACTTAGAAGAGCTTGTGTTTCTTCTATGCTCAAACAAGGGGACCCAACCCTCTATTTATAGTGGGGGGGGCGGGGGATAGGAGGTGGAATAGGTGGGGTGCATTAATTGGAGGGCATTCTAGAAACAAGAACTCTCTAGAAATAGGAAGAATCTAGAGAGAGAGGGAGAGTGAACTAGAGAGAATTCTAGAGATGGAGGGAGATAAGTCTCGAGAGAAGTTTCTAGAGAGATGGAGAGAGTCGATGGTGACTCTCTCAACACTCCCCCTCAACACCGACTCTTCTACTAGTCATACCTAGTAGCTTTCGAAGCTCAGCAAGCTTGGAAAGATTGAGTCATTTAGTGCATATGTCGGCTACTTGGTCCTCCATCTTGATTGGATGCATTTCTATCTCTCCTTGAAGTACTTTCTCTCTAATAAAGTGGTGATGTACTTCCACGTGCTTCATTCTGGCATGGAACACTGGATTTTCTGCCAACTGTATTGCTCATCAGTTGTCACAATGCAGTGCCACTGGATAGTCAATAGGTTGATGTAGATCGTTCATTAGCTGCATCAACCATGTACTCTCTTGAGTTGCCATTGCTGCTGCTCTGTATTTTGCTTCAGTGGTCGATAGTGATACTGTTGGCTGTCTTTTACTACACCAGGAAATTGCTCTTGAACCAAGGTTGAACACGTACCCGGCGCGACTAAGTATCCACTTTGCACCAGAAACTCTGCTATCTTACCATACCATGCTCTCGGTGCTTGTTTTAATCAGTAAAGAGCTTTTCTTAGTTTGCAAACGTAGTTGGGATACACTCCACTTTTGAAGCCCTTGAGTTGCTCCATGTATATATCCCGATCTACTTCTCCATGTAGGAAAGCATTTTTCACGTCCAGTTGCCATAGCTTCCATGATTTGTTAGCTGCTAGTGCTAAAACGACACGTACCATTGTAATATTTGCCACTGGACTAAAGGTCTCATCATAGTATAATCCATATTACTGAGAAAAACCTAGGGCAACGAGTCGAGCCTTGTATCTCTCTATGGAACCATCGGGATGAGTCTTCACCTTATAAACCTATCAACAAGATATGGGTTTGACGTCCTTGGGCTTTGGGACTAAGTCCCAGGTTTGATTCTACTTTAGTGCTAGAATCTCTTCCTCTATTGCCTTTTTCCATTCAAGACTCTGAGATGCTTCCTCGAATGTAGATGGTTCCCTTACACCATCTTCTTCGGTAAGAGTAGCGTTGGCATACTTCAGATTTGGCCGTCTCTGCCTGGTATACCTGTGAAGTTGTGTCCTTGACTCTTCTTCAATGTTTTAATGTTGACTTGGCCGAAGTTCTTCTAGTGTTTTATGATGTACACCGGTTCTCCATGGATCTGTATACCTGTCTGGTGGCCTTAGTGAGTTGGGTTGTATTTCTGCAGACTGATCTTCTCTACTTAATTCGTCATTACCTAGGGGATGAACTTGTTGCTCTGTTTCTTGACTGGGTTGTAATTTTTCTTCTTGAGTTGGCTCCACCATCTTCTCATGTAGCTTGTTCTCTAAATCTTTAAAATCTGGCAGTACTACATCTTGTGATGACCACCAAGATGAAGTCTGGTCGAATATCACATTTCGTGATGTGTAGCAGCGCCCGATTTTGGAATCGTAACATCTCCACCCTTTCCTCTTGCTATCATATCTAATAAAGATGCAGCGAAGAGCCTTCTTATCAAACTTAGCCCATAAATGATCAGGCATGAACACGTAGCACACACAGTCGAAGACTCAGAAGTGACTTACTGTGGATTTGATATTCCACAGTTTCTGAAAGGGTGAGACAAGCCCAAGCCTTGCTTGTGGTAGTCGATTGATCACATGAGCTGTTGTCTTCATTCACTCTGCCCAAAATCGTCCAGGCACATTATTCGCATGTAGCATGCTCTGACAGATCTCTCCAATGTGTCGATTCGTTCTCTCAGCAACACCATTCTGTTGTGGGGTGCTAGCACAAGTCAGCTGTCGTCGGATTTTGCATTTTCTAAGGTAGGCTGAGAATTCATCCGACGTATATTCTCCCCCATTCTCAGTGCGTAGACACCGAATCTTTTGACCGACTTCACTTTCAGCTTTCTCTTGGAAGTCCTTAAACTTGGAGAATACTTCTGACTTTTCTTTAAGAAAATATACCCACACGTACCTTGAGTAGTCGTCGATGAAGGTCACCATGTGTCGTATGCCGCTGATTGACGTCTGCTTTACTGTCCCGAACACATCTGAGTGGATTAGCTTTATGGTTTCTTTCGCTCTGAACTTTGACTCCTTATAGGGCAGTTGATGAGCCTTACCATATTGACACCCGACGCAGATGGTATCTTCTCGAATATCTAGTTGTGGAAGACCCTTGAGCATCAAATTTTTCATAATTTCTTTCAGCTTGTGATAGCTGATGTGCCCTAGCCGCGCATGCCATAGATCTCCAGTCTCACTCCTTTGAGTCTTGTCTACGTATACTAATTCTGCAGACATCACGTAGATGGATTCTAACCTTCGTCCCTCCATGATGGTGTATCTGATGGCTTCAAGCTTCGATACACCTTGACGTCTTCTGGCTCAAACACCACATAGTTACCTGATGCTGTCAGCTGTGATACTAATAATAGATTCTTCTTCATTCCAGGCACATGATAGACGTTCTGCAACTGAACTTGATGAGGACTGAAGCGAGGCACAATCATCATCTTGCCAATGCGTGTGATTGGCAGTCTTGAGTTGTTGGCCGTCACTACTACTCGACCACCTTTATACTCAGACACACTGAGCAGTTTATCCTTATCGCCAATCATGTGATTGGAGCATCCAGAGTCAACGATCCAATCTTCGTTGTAGTCGATTGCTCCATGATTTTGTATTGCAGCAAGTGTCATGTCTTCTACTTCCGTCACAATAGAACTTGCTGCTATTTCAGTTGTGACCATACCAAATGATCATTTGTCTTCTTCTCCTAGAAGACAATCTCATCTTCTGAGCAGATTCTTTAACTTGCTCAGTCACGGCGAAGGATACTTCAGCATCTCACTCTTCCTCACTACTGCTCCTACCTTGGTGATTGCTGGATGTCACCAAGTTGCCTTCTGCTGCCTTTTTCTTTGCCCAGCAATCTCGAGCGAAGTGACCTCTCTTGCCACAGTTGTAGCATTCATCATTACGCCGTTTGGACTGTCGTGCGTCTCTATCTCGGTCATGTTGAGCTCCCCCTATTTGAGAGCTCCTCTCCTGCAGCCTCCTTGATCTACCTTCTTCCTTCTTGGGTCTTGCCTGCCCTCCTGGCCTACCTCTTCTTCTACTACTAAGGAGGGCCTCCTCATTCTCTAATGAAACTTCAGCCATTTGTTTTGCTAGAGTTTCTTGATCAACCAATAGATTTTGTAAGTCTAAGATGGTTGACTGAGATGGCCAACCACAAATCGCCATGATGAACCCACTATACTCGGGTCTCAGGCCATGGATGATGATTCTTCTCATCCTATCTTCATTAATAATAGCTTTCAAATCTAATTGTGAAATTTCACGGCAAAGAGATTTTACCTTCATAAAATATTAGTTGATCGTCATTTCTCCTTATGAGGTTGACATGAGCTCATTCTCCAGTTGTTGTAGCCTTGCATCATTCTTCCTTGAGAAGAGGGCTGCAAAAGCGTCCCAAGCTCCTTTTGGTGTGACTGCATCCCTGATGTGCTCAAACAACTCCTCTTCAATAGTTGTTTTAAGCACGAACATAGTCTTCCCGGCCTTAATTTTCCAACACCTTAGTGCATCGGCATTCTCTTGAGGAGGTGGATTAGTATCGCTACCATTAACGACCTCCCACAAATCCTGTCCTTGGAGGTACGACTCTATACAGAACTTCCAGTTGCTGTAATTTTGGTTGTTAAGCTTCTTGATCCCACCAGTTGCGATCGCCAAATCAGCCATCGTGACTTGGTATGTCTTCACGTACTCCACCAAGTAAGCTTGATCCCAAATCAATTGGCTTCACAGTCCCGGACTATGCATGAACAAGATTTCTCCTTCGTAGCGCTCGAACAGCCAGCCTCTGACAACTTGGCTCTGATACCAAATTGTTGAAAATAGAAGCAGCGGAAACCCGAATAAAGAAACTTTTATTGATGCACTAACTGAAAAATGTACAACACTTAAGGGACACTCACACTCAAGGGACACACTCACACTTACACTCACACAAGAACTCACACTCAGTTATACTAACACTAGACCTCACACTTAGAAGAGCTTGTGTTTCTTCTATGCTCAAATAAGGGGACCCAACCCTCTATTTATAGTGGGGGGGGTAGGAGGTGGAATAGGTGGGGTGCATTAATTGGAGGGCATTCTAGAAACAAGAATTCTCTAGAAATAGGAAGAATCTAGAGAGAGAGGGAGAGAGAACTAGAGAGAATTCTAGAGATGGAGGGAGATAAGTCTAAAGAGAAGTTTCTAGAGAGATGGAGAGAGTCGGTGGTGACTCTCTCAACAACCATGTGGTTTGAAAAACATAATTTTGTTTGGACTTTGGATAAATTGTTAGAATCCAAAACCCTATGTTGTTTTTTGGCTGCCACATCATCATTTTGATGTGCTAGCATTACTCTCACACACTCCCTACTCTCAGCCAAAAACCAACACTTGTTAAAGCAAAGACAAGTGTTGGTTTATGGCTAAAACCAAGGACAGATGTTGGTTTTTAGCTGAGGGTAGGGCTAGCACGAGTCATTTCTAAATAAGAATATGAGCATGAACCATAGAAAGTTAATGTTGATCTACTGTAGCTGGAATGGTACTTTAGGGTTAGTGTTTTCATTTTCAAGGTTTGAACCCTAACCCTAATCCTAACTCTAAACAATTTTCTGCTTTGGCACGTCAACATTAAAATCTCGGATTCATTCTCCTCTCCTCAGATTTAAGAATGGCAAGCGATTACTTCTGGCATATGCTCGCGATTCACATACGGGCACTACTCTTTAGCAACGCGTGGGAAGTCATTTAACTAGAGGAGTGATAGCATGCATTGCACGTTATGTTAAGTAGTACACGCACACCTCTCAAGCTCATCACATGTCTTTTTTGACATCCATTAATTGTGGTTATGATTCACTCTTAGCTAGAGTTAAATAATCTAACCTTAGTTTTTAGAAAAATTAACCTTGGTTATGATTTCACTTATTCATGTGGCTAATCTTTTTAAGATATTTTAAAAAAAACTAAGGTTAGATTATTTAACCATAAGGGTGGGTGAATCTTAATCACGGTTAATGGGTGTCAAAGAGCACACGTGGCGAACTAGGAAGGTATGCACGTACTGTCCAACGGAACATACGAGATGCATGCTATCACCTCCGCAGTGGAACACCATTCCACGCGTTAACTGAAGAGTGGTGCCCAAGTGTGAACCTTGGGCATCTACCAGATGTAATCCATTGCCTTTAAGAAAATGTTGATGTGGCATCCAAAGAGAAACCTAAGGTTAAGGTTTTGACCCTTTCGTAGCTTTCCATTATAGATTGCCTCTTGCAACAAATCGTTACTGTGGCATTGTTTTCAAGGATATCGTCACTGGGGCATTGTTTTCAAGGATACCATAGTGAAACTCAAAGCGTGAAACTCGAATAGAAAAATGATAGACGACCTTCCCTTCTTTTGAACCGAAATGGAGAAGGGAGTGTTTAAGGAAAAATGGATAAAGATTAGAAGACACGGTCCTTGTGGTGCTAGCAAAATCCAAATGGGTTGAGCGGGGCTAGCAAAATCCAAATTGTGCTGCCAAAGGAACGTGGTTATTTGTTTGGAGACTTCGATTTAAAAACTACATTCTAATTCACTTAGAAATCTGAGGATAACTTGAAAATGGAACCTTGTGTTAAGTAATCCAATAAAAATAGATACATCAGATCAGGTATACTGCTCCTACATTGATTCTTGAAGTTTGAAATTTTCATTTTTCCCAATCGCTTTTGTGGTTGTTGATTTCATCATTACTAGTAATCTCATGGTGCTACGAAGTCTATTATTTGAAAAAATGATTATTTGACAATTAATTTCTACACAATCAATTTTATCACAATTGATTTTTGGCTAATAAAATTCAATCCAAACACCACCCTACTGCATGATGATAATTGATTAGGTAGTTTCATCGATAATGAAGTTAGTGTAAGATGGAAGAGTCATACTATAAAGAGATGATTATTACTTTCTTTGCTATGAGTCAGGTTTAGCTTTAGCACCGCAGTGTGCACGGTGCGACATTGGGTCAGGGTGAGTGGGCTACTACCACATCATTGATAGAAACTTGTACCAATCGATTTGTAGTTTCTATTTTAGGAATCGATTCCAAATTTCCCTCAAAAGAGAGGCACACCTTCAGTAACCTAGCTCGAGGGGCAGGTGCGGTGCATTGTAGCTTGTTAGACTTCACTAACAGTTGTAGGAATATTACTCTTCTTTATTGGTACAAGTAGAAAAATTACTTTAGACGGGTAGATAGTAGGAATAACTATATAGACTATATATAGGTGATCATAATCACGAAATTATGCCACATGAACCCATTGACTGTTGATCTTAACCTGTATATATATGGTGCCACTTGTAACGATAATGTGGGTAGAGATAGCTATGTGACTCACCTCCTTATATCACAGTCAAACACTGTATATATAATATATCTACCAAAATGATATGCATAAGATCTTAAACAAGAAAATGAGTGTTATCACAAGAAAACTACAAAAATCACAATAGTGTTGCACAAGATTCATCATTACTTCTACCTAGTAGGAAGAAAAAAAGAGAATAGGAGCACAATAGGAGCACACTGTTTAACTCGAAAGAAGATAGACAGCTCGATCCATCTTCTTAATCAACATGTTGCGTTCCATAGAAATGGTTTTGAATCCAATGGTGATGCAGCACTGATCTCCAAACTTGCATACTCGGTTGAAGTTGAACTAGCATTTCCAGGGCTTGATGTTTTAGTTATGTAGTACTCGACCTCTTGATGATTTTGCTGAAGAGACAAATTGCCTTGACACATTCTCATTCCCTCAAGCTCCATTGCAACTTCTTTCATTGTGGGTCTATTCTTCCCATTCGAGTTCAAGCATCTCTTTGCAAGGTTAGCAACTGCAATGAGCTCCTCTTTTCCATACTCAGCCACAACTCGAGCATCAAGAATATCAAAGAGATGGTTTCCATTTATAGACGAAATAAAATGCACGGCTAAGCTTCTCTCCTCATGTGATCTAATGGAAGAAATCGGTTTCTGTCCTGTTAAGAGCTCCACAAGAACTACTCCGAAGCTATAAACATCACTCTTCTCCGTGAATTGGCTTGATTGGAAGTATTCCGGGTCCAAGTACCCAAATGTTCCTTTAACTAATGTAGTTAAGTGAGTTTCATCTATTGGAACTGACCTTGAAGTTCCAAAGTCTGCCACTTTTGCTCTATGTTTCTCATCTAAGAGTATATTGGCCGACTTGATGTCTCTGTGATAGATTGGTATAGAAGCTGCCGAATGCAAGTAGGCAATTGCTCCTGCAACTTCTGTAGCAATCCTTAGGCGATCATCCCACGAAACTGGAAACTCCTCACTCTGATCATGTATATGGTCGAAAAGGGTTCCATTGGAAATGAACTCATAAACGAGCAGAGGAACTTCTGTTTCCAAACAACAACCGAACAATTTAACTACATTCCTATGGCTAATTTGGGAAAGTATAATAACCTCATTAATGAATTGCTCGATTTGACCTTCATCCACTATTTTGGACTTCTTAACTGCCACAATTCTTCCATCCATTAACATTCCTTTGTAAACTGTACCATGGCCTCCCTGTCCGAGGATTCGGTTCTCATTATAGTTGTCGGTCGCCTTTTTCAGTTCCTTTGCAGTAAAAATTTTGGTTTTCTCGACACTACTGTCATCAGAAGACATTTGTTGATACAATAACAACTTTTGTTTGAAGAACTTTTTTTTGAGTTTGACTTTCTGTTTTCTCTTTACTACTCGGCATATCCACAAACTAGCAAGGATTAAAATCAATATCCCTAGGCATACGCCAATAGCTGCACAATAGTAAAGTCAAAAGGGTCAACTTGATGTTCACAACATGTGAAAAAAGTTAGAATGAAAAATGATCCTCACTAACATTACATTACAAGTACGATCGTAGAAATTGTTTCTACCTGACCCCATAATATGTAGGGTTGTCAATGGATAAAGATATTATCCGTATCCAAACACGTTTATTTGAATAATTATCCGAATAGGCATACACCAGAGCGAAATCAAATAGGACTTTTACCATCTGTTTGTAATTGGATTAGAGTTGGATATTGGTATATCAAATTCAACAAATATCTTATTTATTAAAATATATATATATATGTGTGTGTGTGTGTGTGTTATTTTATAAAGTATTAAGACTAAAATATTCTTATTGATATGTATATTTTACATAATCCTAAGACATATTAACTTATTAGTTTTAAATGAGGAAAAAATTGTACTCATTATTTTCTTAATACAAGTGTATTTTTTTGCCTTTTGCTATATTTTTTTGGATGATACCCAAATTCAAATGTTTTCATCGAAGTTGAATACAAATACTCTATTTCACTATCCGTCGGATATCAAATCAAATAGTGTAATTAGATCAAGTTTGGATAATTCAATCCGCTTTGAATATACTCCGTTTACATCCCTAGCTAATAATAATTAATATGTTAATTCTTTATTTTTAGGAATGATGATCCTGGATAATTATGTTTAAGTTGGTCACCTTTAGAGATGATTATATTGTTTATAGATTGGATTTCATTATTATTATTGAAGAAACTTTCAGACTCACATGTCATTAAGTTAAGATCGATATGCAATGTCACGGGTCCAAGTTCTCATTTGACCAATAATAGAAATTTAGGACGCGACACAGAATGCAGTATGGGTCATTTGTTGTTGATGAAAACCACTAATTTATTGAGTACCTTGAGCAAACTCCACATCTTAGAGCTCGTGATATTGCACGGCTTTCCTTTGTCGATCATGTCATACAAAGAACCTCACTTTACATCGTAGTTTTGACAGATTCTATAGAAAGCTTTGGGACACAGCTTAGCTCTAGCATTGCTTTCCATCCTCAGATGAAGAGCAGTCTGAAGGAGTCTATAGAAACCAAGACCATTCATATGGTTAAGTTGTTGCGGCAACAACATAATGCAGAGGAGGCAACTTGGGAGTTAAAGTCCGAGATTTGTGACAATTATTCAGACCTATTCAACACTAGAGGCGTGTCTTAATTTCGAGGATGAAATTCCTTTAAGGGGTAGGTGGTAATACCTTAACCAAGGGTACACGGTAATTCTCTATTTCTCTTATTTTATATATCTCTCTCCCTCCCCTTCCCTTGTGTTTAGTTCTTTTGAATTTTCAAAAGATACATAATCTAAACCAACCTTATTTAAACAAATATCTATCTTAAATTAAACTATTTAAATAATAAGTTAGGCTCTTGGCCCATTGCTTACTAAAACTCATATATTTTTTTTGGGCTTCCAATGCTGGAGAGTAGGGCATCATTAATGCACCATAAAGGAAGGTATTTTGTCTCAATATTATTGGAAATACCAATAATTGGGTTCACACCGTGGTCTTGGAGATTCCTCAAGAAATCTCTTTCCATTCTTTTGGAGGAATTTTTATAGTCTAGAACTTTCATTGTTTCATGCCTAATTTTACTTAATGTCTAGAACCATATTATTCTATAGGATGCAAAAGTTCTACAAATATGGAATTTGTGAGTTTCACCAAAAAATTTTAGATATTTTAAGTTCCATAAATGTGGAACTTCTAATCAAATTGAACTAAATAAATTTGTGTAAAATATTAATGTTCTGGACTTTTAAAAGTTTCACCAAAAGAACAGAGCCTAATGCAACCTTCCACAAGTGATCCAGCCGCAAGTGATCCAGACTCCACGTGAGTCTAGATCTCACCACTTAGTCTTGTTCTGGAACTGGTGAGTGAGAAAGAAAACTCATATCCACCAAATCTTAAACGGGTTGAGACATCTAAATCTGAATCCAATCCACCAAACCAAGTCACAACCTAAACCAGTGTACGGGAACCTGTACGCAGTCGAGATCTAGCTTTGAAACTCAACAAAACCATGGACATCCCATTTTTATAACTACGTTTCAGATAGGTTTATCCTAGTTTACAAATACACTGTTATATATAATAGTTTTGCAAATTAACTCATTATTATCCATAAGTTAGACAAAGTTCCTCAACCCTTAGTTCCATTAAGACTTTTATTTGTAATGGTTAATAAAATGATTATACCCTTGAGAGTTTCAATAACCTTACAAAGTCCCTTTCACTGCTCGATCTTGAACTATGGTTAATATGTTTTAACCCATATGGCTAATATTTGTAATTTTTCCTAAAATTCAAGGTTAGATGCTTTAACCCTAAGAGTTATTTAATCTTAACCATAGTTAAAGGGAGTTAAAAGGAGACACGTGAATTTTTTTCTAAAAACCAAAGTTAGATGCCTTAGCCCTAAGGGTTAGTGAATCTTAACCGCAATTAAAAGCAGTAAAAAGGAGACACGTTAATTTTTTTCCTTAACAACCAAGGTTAGATGCTTTAACCCTGTAAATCCCTAAGTAGGTGTTGGCAAATTCCGTGATCTTTAGATAGGTCATGTGTGTTGAGTCTTGTTCAACTTGCCAGAAGAGCTAAAGCTTCAAGAAGAGTGAAGAAATTGAAAAAAAAGCTTTTACACCGGATCTAGACAGGTAATAGACTTAGAGACCCCTACCTAGGTTGGATTTGACTTAGATAACTCTAAACATACCTAGGAGGATAGTTTTAAGCCTAACAAAGACTTTTGATCTTATTTGAATCAAACAAAAATAAAAAAAAAATGTTTTGGCTGAAATTCTGTCTCAACCGATCGCTCGGTGTTGAGACCGATCGATCGGTGGCCTACCGAGCGATCGGTGGCTATCGACTAGTCAAAAAATTTGTATGGGGTATTTTTCCAGAGAGGTAATATTTAACCGATCTCTTGGTGTGAATACCGATCGATCGGTTTTGGACCGAGCGATCGGTTATAAGCACTGATCGATCGGTCCTCGTAAACATTTTATTTTTCTGGACTCTTTTCTAAACCCTATATAAACAACTTTTTGGAGACCTAATTCGTATCTTTGTTTATTTTTGAAATAGTAGAGCTCTGAGAAACCCTTCTAGGGCTTTTTCCTTTCTTCTTCATAGATCTTTATTGATCCCTCCTCTTTCAATCATCCTAGAAAATGCAAGTATAGATCTATACTTTTGATCTTGCATTGTGTGATCTCAGATCTGTATGAGATCCCTATAGGGTTTGAAGCTTTCTAAATTGATTCATAACCCTACACCTTGTGTGTGTGTCCGGTGTATGATCCGGAGCCTTCGTGGAAGGAGATCGATCGTGTGTGATCGTGGTATTGAAATAGCTTGAGAAGATTTGGTCAGTGTGGAACCGAAGCTGCTACGGCGGAGATCGAACTGACTAGTTCGTGGAAATCAAGAGTAAGATTTTGTACCTAAGAACGTCGTGTCTGGTTTGGGTAAGGTCTTGTCTTGTACTTGAATTCTTCTCATAGTGAAGTTTGTTGCTGGACGTGGTCCCGTGGTTTTTCCCCGTAAGGGTTTTCCATGTAAAAATCTTCTGTGTTTGATTTGTGTGGATTGTTGGTGTGATCTGTTAATTGATTTCTAGAATAATAATTAGAAAAAATTAAAATTGGTTAGAAGTTCTTAGATAAACCTATTCACCCCCCCTCTAGGTCATAGAGATCATTGATCAGG
Organism: Tetracentron sinense; assembly: GCA_015143295.1. Classification (NCBI taxonomy): domain Eukaryota; kingdom Viridiplantae; phylum Streptophyta; class Magnoliopsida; order Trochodendrales; family Trochodendraceae; genus Tetracentron; species Tetracentron sinense. Next base: position 6,177,935 of record CM026556.1, on the reverse strand, counting down.
GTAATTTCAATTGGTATCAGAGCAGGTTCACCTTTAAGACTAAACCCTTGAGTGTGATCCTGTATATTTTACTCTGTGATCACGAGTACTCTAAGAGAGGGCGGTTCAGTCTCTCGTCCCCCACTGTTCGATGGGAATAATTACGCAAATTGGAAAGTCCGTATGAGAGCCTTTCTCAAATCAATTGATTAGAGAATTTGGATGTCTATTCAAAATGGGTGGACTACGCCTGTGAAAACTGTAGGTGATTTGACTGTCGTCAAATATTCTAATGAATGGACCAGAGAAGAGCTTGAGACAAGTGGTTGGAATACTAAAGGTCTCAATGCTATCTTTACTGTAGTCACCGCTGAGGAATTCAGACGAATCTCTTCATGTGAAACGGGACATTCTTAAGATCACCCATGAGGGTACCACCACTATTAAAATCTCAAAACTCCAAATGTTAACCACCAAATTTGAATATTTGAAAATGGAAGACGATGACACATTTGATGAATTTTATGCAAAACTTAGTGACATTGTCAATGCTTGTTTCAACTTAGGTGAAAGATTAATTGAGTCCAAGATAGTTAGAAAGGTCCTTAGATCTCTACCTGAGAGATTTCAACCCAAGGTCACTGCTATTGAAGAGAGTAAAAATGTTGACTCTCTGAAGATTGGAGAATTAGTTGGTTCACTCCAAACTTATAAACTCAATCTTCGACCATCCAAGAAGACCAAATCTTTAGCCTTGAAATCAATCAAGGAATCTTTGGATGAGGATATATTGATGAAGAGATGGATGAGGAAGAAATGGCTCTCTTCGTTAAAAAATTTTGAATATTTTTTAGAACGAAAAAGAAGTTCAATCCCAAACAGGGAGGAAAATCTTTTAAGAAGTCAAAGTCTAAGCCCTGGGAAAACAAGAAAAATTCCAAGAGTGGCGACAAGAAATCCCAAGATATTCAATGTTATGAATGTCATGGCTTCGGTCATATTTCACCTAACTGTCCTAACAAGAAGAAAAGTAAGAGCAAGGTGATGAATGCCTGTTGGGATGACAGTGATTCCGAGATTGAAGAATTGGACAGTTCCTCTTCAAGTGAAGAAACTGATAATCATACTGCTTTCACTGTATCCCTTTTTGGGATTCTTGAGACTTCCTCAGTGGTTGATGAGAAGGATAGAAGTGATGAAAGTATTCATACTGAATCTAGTGGAGACATGAGAAGAGTCATACTGACTCTGAAAGTGATGAAGATTTGAAAACAACTTATGATAAGTTGTATTCTGAAAGTTTGAAGCTGACTAAAGCAAAAATCTCTTTGAGCAAAAAACTCAAAATCATTCAAAATGAAAGAGATACTTGTAAAGTAGAAGCAAAGGAGAAGAGTGCTCTAGTTAGTCAGCTTGAAAAAGAGAAAGTGGCTTTTGTTAAAAAAGTTCACTGTCTTTTGGAAGAAAATGTCTCATTGACTAATGTGGTATTAGAAGTTGAAAGAGACACTTCTTTGAAAGAAGTTGAAGAGTCAAAGACTCTGTTAGTGGAGCTGGAATTTTTAAAAGATTCTCTTGTTGATAAGGTGAAATTTCTTGAAAAAGAACATAATATAACCCTTAAAGACAAGACTGGCTTGATTTAGAAGGTCTATACTCTTGAGAAAGAAGTAAGAATGTTTGGAAACACTAGCTACCTAGATGAATTAGTTAGAAAATATGGATCAAATTCTAATAGATCTGGGATAGGACATGCTGACACACCAGCTGGTCCTTTAGCTGTTGGTACAATAGCTAGTGCTGTGTTTGAACCAATACATTCTGATCCTAAAGTGAATGTACCTTCTACATCAAGTACTAAGGCTTATACAAATGTTGTAAAGCCTAAAAATGCAGCTCCTAGAGTGAATGCTTTGAGGAATCAAATTCCTTTTAGAAGAAATCTTCCTCCTCTTCCTAGATTCATTCCCACATGTCAGTTTTGTGGTGTGATAGGTCACATTCGACCCAACTGTAATGCGTTTAGGAGAGCTCCCCGAAATGGTTCATGGAACCAAAATCAAAGTCAAGGGAATTTTCAAATGTAGATTCAAGTTCTGGCTGAAAAATCTAGAATTTTGAGCGAATATGTCAAAAGGATTGCTCAAATGTCTAGAACTGAAAATGGTTCATTCACTCCTTATGATTACTCAAGAGGAAAGAATGTGACAAAGCATAATGCTAGAACTAAACAGAACAGAAAGAGGTCTAGAAGATCGAAAAAGAAAAAGGTCTCTACTACACAGAACAATATTCCAATGTCTAGACAAAGTTTAAAAACTGTGTATGTGAGAAAGGATGACCTTAAGTGCTTTATCATTCATACAGCCTTGAAAGCCCAAAACACAGAAATGTGGTACTTCGACAATGGGTGTTCTCAGCATATGACAGGTAACAAGTCCCTATTTACTCAATTTGAGGATTGTCCTGATGAGACTGTTACTTTTGGTGATGGAAGCAAGTCGTTAGTTAAAGGGAAAGGTATCATCGATTCACCAGGCATACCAAAATTGAAAAATGCCTTGTTTATTGAAGGACTGAAAGCTAATTTGATTAGCATAAGTCAACTATGTGATGATAACCATGCTGTTCACTTTACCCAAAATAAATGCTTAGTCATTAATGGTAAAGGTAAGTGTGTTCTAGAAGGGTTCAGAACCACTGACAATTGCTACGGCTTAATCCCTAGTTCTAGTCCCTCAAATGTCTGTAATAGGGCTAAAATTGAGGAGGTTGATCTGTGGCACCGAAGACTAGGTCACATGAACTTCAAAGACCTATGCAAAATCTCAAAGCAAGAGTTTGTGAGAGGTGTGCCCAAACTAGGAAAGCCTTCTACTGTTGTGTGTGGGCCATGCCAGATTGGTAAACAAATTAGAATCTCACATAAGAAGACTTCTAGTATTGCTACTTCACATCCACTGGAATTAATTCATATGGACCTTATGGGTCCTACAAGAACTGAAAGCCTAGGTGGAAAGCGATACATCCTAGTCATGGTTGATGATTTCTCCAGAATGTCATGGTGGCATTTATAAGAGAGAAATCTGATGCTTTTGAAAATTTCAAAAGTATTTGCTTGAAAATTCAAAATCAGAAAAAATGCCCAATCACTAGAATTCGAAGTAATCATGGAAAGGAGTTTGAAAACTCTACGTACAATGACTTTTGTGATGAGCCGGGTATCAAATAGGAATTTTCTGCACCCATTACACCTCAGCAGAATGGTGTTGTGGAGAGGAAGAATAGGGTTCTCCAAGAGATGGCTAAAGTTATGCTTCATAGCAACAATCTAGCTTATTATTTCTGGGCTGAAGCAGTTAACACTACTTGCTATATTGTTAATCGAGTTTTTCTAAGGCCTGGAACAAAGAAAACCCCATATGAGTTATTGAATAACAAGAAATCCAGTGTCAAGTACTTTCGAGAATTCGGAAGTAAATGCTATATCCTTAAGGATAGAGAGCAACTCGGTAAATTTGAATCCCAGAGTGATGAAGGGATATTTCTTGGGTATTCCACCAACAGTAGAGCTTATCGAGTGTATAACTTGAGAACCTCTACAATTATGGAGTCCATCAATGTAGTTGTGGATGACTCCGATGTTGAAAATGTGCAACTTGAGGATGATGAAAGTGCTGAAAATGAAAATGTTGAAATTGCTTCAACTCCACTTATTACTAAGCAATCATCTCCATTAAAACCTACACATCCTAGGGTCATGAGTCCTTACACCTCCACTGATATCATTGGTGATCTTGAAAGTGGAGTGAGAACGAGGAAACAAATTGAAAATGAAGTTAGCTACATTTGCTATACTTCATCTTTTGAACCCAAGAATGTAACTGAAGCTCTTGCAGATGATAATTGGATAAATGCAATGCAAGAAGAGTTACTTCAGTTTACTAGGAATGATGTTTGGTATTTAGTACCTAGGCCTAACAATACAAATGTGATAGGTACCAAATGGATTTTCAAGAACAAATCTGATGAAAAATGTACTATCATAAGAAATAAGGCTAGGTTAGTTGCACAAGGATACACCCAAATTGAAGGCATTGACTTCGATGAGACCTTTGCTCCTGTTGCCAGGCTAGAATCAATCAGAATTCTTCTAGTTGTGGCTTGTCATATGAAATTCAAGCTTTTTCAAATGGATTTTAAGAGTGCCTTTCTGAATGGCATTCTACAGGAGGAAGTCTATGTGGAACAACCAAAAAGGTTTGAAGATCCACATCACCTTGATCAAGTCTATCGGTTAAAAAGGGCCCTCTATGGTTTAAAGCAAGCTCCAAGAGCTTGGTATAAGAGATTGACTACTTATCTCTTGGATAAGGGATTTTCAAGAGGGGGAGTAGACAGAACCCTTTTCATAAAGAATGTGAAAGGTGATATTGTCATCGCCCAGATATATGTTGATGACATTGTGTTTGGTTCCACATTAGACTTACATGCTCATTTATTTGCTGAACAAATGAAAAATGAATTTGAAATGAGCATGATTGGTGATCTGAGTTTCTTCCTTGGTCTTCAGATTAAGCAATTGGATTCTGAGATCTCAATATCTCAAATCAAATATGCTAGAAATCTGGTGAAGAAATTTGGTATGAGCTCTGCTAAGCATGCAAGGACTCCTATGAGTTCTACTACAAAACTTAGTAAAGATGCTTCAGGTAAGGATGTTGATCAAACTTCTTATAGAAGCATGATTGGTAGTTTGCTCTACCTAACTGCCACTAGACCAGACATTGCCTTTGGTGTTGGAGCATGTGCCCGCTATCAAACGAACCCAAAAGAGTCTCACTTGCTTGCAGTCAAGCGTATCATTCGTTATGTGAGTGGAACTCTATCATTTGGCCTCTGGTATTCTTTTGATACCAATGCCACAATAGTTGAATATTCCGATGCTGACTGAGCCGGAAATGCTGATGATAGGAAGAGCACCTCCGGATGGTGTTTCTATGTTGGAAACTGCTTAGTTGCTTGGCTTAGCAAAAAGCAGAATTCAATTTCATTGTCCCCTGCCAAAGCTGAGTACATAGCAGTTGGCAGTTATTGCACTCAACTTCTATGGATGAAGCAGATGTTGCATAATTACGGGATTGAACAGGGCACTATGACTGTGTATTGTGATAATTCAAGTGCTATCAATATTTCCAAAAATCTCATTCAACATTCTCGCACAAAACACATTGACATTAGGCATCACTTCATTCGTGATCTAGTTGAGCAAAATGTTGTGTGTATTGAGTATGTCCAAACAGAGAAACAATTTGCAGACATTCTCACAAAACCCTTAGATTCCCTTAGATTTGAGTTCCTTAGGAAATCCATTGGTTTGTGCAGAGTTGAGTGATGGTGTGCTTTCTTTATAACCTATGTGTTCTTCTTATTTCATTTATGTCATAGAGCTATTTTTTTTTTCATTAATTCATAAAAATCCAAAAACATTCAAAAAATTGAAAAATATTGCAAAAAATAGTGTGTTTGTATGACCTTCTCTCCTATCTTTATGCATAAATTTATTTCCTTGAAATCATAATTGAATATTAATTCCAAGGTTAAATTTTCCATAGGATTGAGTAAATAAAGATAGTTCAACTATTAGTTCTATCTTATGATTTAAAATAGTCATGATCACCAATCTCAGTTAGAGTTGAATAAACAAAGATGTTATGTGTTGCACATGCACTCTAACTGATTCTTAAGATAATATTAGTTCCTATTTATAGATTCTAATATTATACCATATGGTTCCCTAGATTAATCAAATCTAGTATAACCAATGTGATTAAAATTCCATAAGGTGAGCCCCCTAGTTATAAAAATTATTGACATGGAAAGGACTACCTGTGAGTTTGTGTGATAGCTTCTAGTGAATGCAAACAGTGAGTAATGGCTACCTAGACAAACAGTAGGTAGATATATGGATTGCTAGTGTGAAAGCCCCCACTGTCATTAGAGAGAGAGCTACCTTCTCACTTATGTGAAAGTCACCAGTGTTCAAAGAACTGAAATTGTGTACTCAGAAAGAATTTTCATAATGAGTAAAATTTGACTGTAAAATTAAATGACTTTATTGGTCAAATTTGGGGTAAACATTGCTCATCATAATTCTATGGATGTCTCTTGGTTTTAATTCTAGTTTTTGAACATTCTAGAGTACCTTTTATGCTATAATGTCAAAATCTTGTGTTGTGGATGAAACCAATCCTCAGAGTCATGTTATGAATTTTTAATATTACACTCACATTACTTCTGAGTGTTTCTTGACTCTAATTGTGAATTTGATGCAAAAATCACAATTGATCACTTATGGAAACTAAAAGTTGTTTACATAATCCTTGTTCATAACTATTCTGTAATATAAATTCTTGGGTGAATATTCTTTATGATTTTGATGAAATAAATGTTTGCTTAAGTGCATGGTCATTAGGTAATTTTGAGGTGAAAATGAGTTTAAACCTTACTTTGGTTGAGGGGGAGAAAAATGGTTTTAAGTCAAAATTTTCTAAAAATTTTCCAGACCACCGATCACTCGGTATTATAGACCGATCGATCGGTCTATCGTGAACAGGGTATAAAACCCTCATTTGGTATGTTTTATATACACTTGTTCATCGATCTCAGAGCAATCTCTCGGTCTCCCATCTTCCAAATCTTGATTTCGGTCACTCTTTTCAAATCTCAGGGATTTCTAAATTCGTGAAAGGTAAGTCTTCATCTTATCTTGGTCTGTGTTGATTTTCCAAACCTAGAGCATCGTTTGTTCTTCCATGGCTTTTATATTCTCCTTAATCCTTCTAGCATATCTCATGTCTGGCGTTACCAAACACAGAAGGTTGGTCCTCAACAACCAAGAGGACCCTCCTAAGATGAACAACACCATGAGCCCGTATCCTTCACTTCAATAGGGCATGGTATTTCTATAGGGGATAGACCAATCCGTAGAATGATTGATTCTACTGCTGAGAATCGCCAAAAAGCTTTGGCTGATAAAACTCGAAAAAACAAGGGTAAAGCTTCATCTTCTCAGACCAGTCAATTATCCTCATTCATTAGCCCTTCTGCTGCTCAACTTTATAGTGAGTATTTTAGCAAGAAGGCTGTTATGGTTGAAAGGGGTATTCGAATTTCTGATTTTGGTGATTATTATCTTCCTAAGCTCATTGCCGATCGTCAATGGGAAGGTATTCTCACTTTATTCGGTCCTGCTCCTATTCAGTTGGTCCAGGAATTTTACTCAAATTTTTCTGAAATCAACTCTAAAACCTGGTCTTTCAAATCTCGAGCTTTAGAAAAATCTGTTTTGATAAATCCTAATGTGATTTCTAAATTTCTTGGTTGTCCTCGAGTTCCAGATGCTTATTATCCTTATAAATATAAGAATGATGAGGATAAAAAATCTATGAACAATGTAGTCACCTTTCTTTGTGGTGCTACTACACTTTGGGTTGGCTCCCTCATTGAAGTGTCTAAACTCACTAGAGATGCAAAACTTGTAAACCTAGTAATGAGTACCAATATCCACCCAAAGGTTTATACTGCGGACCTTAGGGAAGATAGAGCACGTTTTTGTTCAGTCTTCTTCATGGACATGATATTGATCTTGGCGCAAACATTATTGATTTGATGATTCAAGCCCATCAAACTCAAACTGTAGTTGGAGCCCTTCCATTTGGTTCCCTGATCACTAAACTCCTTGGTTCTCAAGGGGTCATTGCTCCTCCTGGTGTTCCTACTCGAATTCTGAAAGGTCCAATCAACAAAAAGACCATAGCTCAAAATTTCTCACATGCGTCAATTCGAGATATTGATGAGGAAGCAGACGTTGGTACCGGGTTATCTCATCCTCCTCCGGCCTCGATTGATGATCTTGCCAAGATGATGAGAGAGATGCAGATGGATCTCAAGACTCATATTTCATCTTACCAGAAGTTCACCACAGAGATCCGTGGTCGACTTGGATCACTCGATGCAGCAGTGCTGGGTGTACAGCGAGATGTTCGTGATTTTAGAGCATATTATGAGTCCCATCTCACTTCTGATGATGAGGAGTGATAGTTAGTTTGATTTACTAGGATACTCCTTATGTTTCACTTTTATATTTAGGAGTTTACTGTAATCTTAGTGTTATTTTGAGACATTGGATGTATTTTGTCTTGGTTGTACTCAGTACAAACCACTTCTGGATGTTCTTTACTTGAATGCTTATGGATGGTGTTTGATATTTTATATGAGATGATGTTTGATATTTTACTCTGATTTTATGTTATCTCATCTCATATACTGATTCTGCCTAAATTCTTTTATTCATATTCCGCCTTTGGCATTTCGAGCCAAAAAGGGGGAGAGTAGGTATTTGTGATAGATGATGGTATATGGAATGGATATGATATTCATTTATATTGTATATGGATTGGATATGATATCATTTATATTGTAGATGATAATTGGATATGATATATGGATGAACCTGTTATGGATGATGCTTGATGATGCTCTATTTTCTTTGGATATTATTTCTCATGCTTCACAGGTTTTTGGTTGAGCTTGTGCAGGCAAACAGGTAAAAAGTTTGGTGAAACATGACAAGTTGAAGTGTCATGAAATTTTTTTTGGTATTGAGTCATGTAAAGGTCAAATTTTCCATTTTTGAATCATTTGGGAAAATTTGAACCTAGTATGTGAGTCAATCTTGTTTTGTCCCGGAATTGCCAAAAGGGGAGATTGTAAATCCCTAAGTAGGTGTTGGCAAATTCCGTGATCTTTAGATAGGTCATGTGTGTTGAGTCTTGTTCAACTTGTCAGAAGAGCTAAAGGTTCAAGAAGAGTGAAGAAATTGAAGAAAAAGCTTTTACACCAGATCTAGACAAGTAATGGATTTAAAGACCTCTACCTAGGTTGGATTTGACTTAGATAACTCTAAACATACCTAGGAGGATAGTTTTAAGCCTAACAAAGACTTTTGATCTTATTTGAATCAAACAAAACTAAAAGAAAAATGTTTTAGTTGAAATTTTGTCTCAACAGATCGCTCGGTGTTGAGATCGATCGATCGGTGGCCTACTGAGTGATCGGTGGCTATCGACTGGTCAAAAAATTTGTATGGGGTATTTTTCCAGAGAGGTAATATTTAACCGATCTCTCGGTATGAATACCGATCGATCGGTTTTGGACCAAGCGATCAGTTATAAGCACCAATCGATCGGTCCTCGTAAACAGAATTTTTATTTTTCTGGACTCTTTTCTAAACCTAATATAAACAACTTTTTGGAGACCTAATTCGTATCTTTGTTTATTTTTGAAATAGTAGAGGTCTGAGAAACCCTTCTAGGGCTTTTTCCTTTCTTCTTCATAGATCTTTATTGATCCCTCCTCTTTCAATCATCCTATAGAATGCAAGTATAGATCTATACTTTTGATCTTGCATTGTGTGATCTCAGATCTGTATGAGATCCCTCTAGGGTTTGAAGCTTTCTAAATTGATTCACAACCCTACACCTTTTGTGTGTGTTCGGTGTATGATCCGGAGCCTTCGTTGAAGGAGATCGATCGTGTGTGATCGTGGTATTGAAGTAGCTTGAGAAGATTTGGTCGGTGTGGAACCGAAGCTGCTACAGCAAAGATCGAACTGACTGGTTCGTGGAAATCAAAAGTAAGATTCTGTACCTAAGAACGTCGTGTCTGGTTTGGGTAAGGTCTTGTCTTGTACTTGAATTCTTCTCATAGTGAAGTTTGTTACTGGACGTGGTCCCGTGGTTTTTCCCCGTAAGAGTTTTCCACGTAAAAATCTTCTGTGTTTGATTTGTGTGGATTGTTGGTGTGATCTGTTAATTGATTTCTAAAATAATAATTAGAAAAAATTAAAATTGGTTAGAAGTTCTTAGATAGACCTATTCACCCCCTCTAGGTCATAGAGATCATTGATCAGGGTAATTTCAAACTCTAAGGGTTAATTAATATTAACCACAGTTAAGATACGATAAATTATTTAAATATTTTTTTCTAAGAACCCAAGTTAGACGCTTTAGCCCTAAGGATTAGTTAGTCTTAACCATAGCTAAAGGGAGTTAAAAAGGGACACATTAATTTTTCTAATTTTTTTCTAAGAGCCAAGATTAGATGCTTTAACCCTAAGGGTTAGTTAATCGTAACCACAATTAAAGGGAGTTAAAAGGGGACATTAATTCTTTTTCTAAAACCATGGTTTGATGCTTTATCCTAAAGGGTTAGTGAATTTTAACAACGGTTAAAGAGGGTTAAAATGAGACAAATTAATCACAGGGGTTAAAATTTGTTAACCATAGTTCAAGGATAGTTAAAGAGGCTTTGTGAGGTTATAAAATATCTTAAGGGCATAATAGTTATTTTACTAACAATTACAAACGAAATTCTATCGAAACTAAAGGTTGAGACCGGTTGAAAAACCATGAGTTAATTTGCAACACTATTCCACATATGTGTATTTGCAAACTAGAAAGAACGTAACACCTAATATGCAAAATCCCTTTTGTAATTAAGGAGTAAGTGTGTTTTTGAAAGGATAAAGCTTTTGAGACCGTCTTAGTCTTAGGGCTCACTGAGACCGTGCTCCCAAAGCATGGGATTTCAGGTAAGCCCACCATGTGAAATGTGCCCCACTTGAAATTCCGTGCTCGGCCTTGGCCTTGGTGGTCTCGGCCCTAAATACCATTTCAGTAGCAAAGTCATTTTTGAAAAAAGCTCCATAATTACAAAATGGCCTGCATTTCCACGGGAGCACCCCTTCCTCCCTGAAGCCAGGCCTAAAAATTACACTCTAATTATTAAAAACAAATAGAGAGAAGGGGGAAGAGTTTACCTAGATCGACAACTCTAACCTGAGATCCAGAGCCTCGAAACTCCGACGCCTTAAAGCAATTAGTTCCATCTCCACGACTGCTTAAATCCAAATAGGCAGGGGGACAAGAGCACTTATAACTCCCCACAGTATTGATACAATCCCATTGGCAATGTTTGGTCTTTGGGTCCTTGCATTCATCGACATCTGACATCCAATCACACATAACTTTCATTTAAACATTCAATTGACCACCCTCTCTTTCTCTAAAGCTAGGAGATCGAGAAATCTACGTACCTTGGCATCCATTGGGTAGATAAGGGTTCCCGCTGTAGCCTTCCTTACATTTATAATTATAATCGTCTGTCGGATTCTTCCCACAGCGGGCATCAGCTGTGCTGCAAATGGGGGTCGACTTTTTTGTTAAATCCAATTCGCATGACCCATTTGCTATCCCCCAGTCCAGCACTGCTGGTACGTATCTCACCTGTCGAAACTCAACAGAATAATCGTCATCTGATAAGTTAGAGAACCAGTTTTTCTCCACCAGGAAGGCTGATCTGCATTCGTCTTTCTCAAATCTAACGGATCCTTTTTCTGTGATAAGCGCATTAAATATCTGAAGCCTAAATGGGATTTGGGTCTGGCAGCAGCCGATGCCAAAGCAACCATTTGGTATTGTATTACTGATATTGCAAAACGACATGCACCCTCCTATAACAGCCCCATTTTGGATGGTGTAGGCAACGTGGTTGCAACCCGTGGACACAAATCTGTTATAGGTATCTGAGTAGAAGAATGGGCTTCCGCTTAAGTTGACCCTTGCGTACTCTGCACCGCCTGAAAAGTACTCAGGCTCAAAACATTCTGAAATTACGGGACTGTTGACGCGCACTGTGCCTTGCTGCAATGAAACATGAAGCACCTCCAGATCGACAGCCTTTAAGATGGGTTTGATTTGGTTCCTACTAAAAGAGAGGTCGCAACTTATCTCGAACCACTTATTTAAGTAGCAACCGTCTCCGATGCCAAATGGGTAAGGAATGGTAACGTTCTCGCATTTCTCTGGACAATTAGGCTTCGGAAGAGATATTGGTACTGCTACAGCTGATGCTTTCGTTAACCATAGTGATGAAATGAGCTGAAGCATCATCAATTTCAGAACAATTCTTTTCATTGTAGCTTAATGCATGTACAGTGGATGATAAAGATTCAGCGAATCATCCCCAGCTCACTTAGTCACTTTATAGAAAGAGAGCGCATAGGGGGTTTCTTAAAATTTCCTATGACATGAATCATCTCAGAAGAAAGGAAATTGCCGTGCTCCTTGGGATTCTCATCGTCAGTCGTTTAATTCAGTCCACTCACTCTCTATGGACGTCTTATTCAAGTTAGACCTTGTTTCCCAAAAGACGCGTTTCAATGGACTCGATTACTCACCACAACCTTACCTTTTTTTTAGAACAATAATCAGCTGCATTGGACACCCTCACAACGCCACATCAGAAAGAAGGCTGGCCTGTTTAGCTCGAGAGGGCTCCACAGATCAACTGTTCATTTGCCTGACATAGTGGGGCTACCCGAGCTCTAACACGGCCCAATTTTATGACGTGGCACTGTAAGGATACTCTTGCAGCCCCGGGCTGCAAAACTACCTTTGCAGCTCATTATTGTTCTCTTTCTTAAGTCAATGAATCTTGACCCGTGGGTCCGATTGAAGTCCCCCTAGTTCAATTACCCCCAACTCTAGCCAACAACATATGATGTATTTTGATGAACCTCTCCTAATTTAATTTATTTCTAACATTATATTATGGCCATGTGAAAACAGAGTGCCTCGGTTTGGCAATCGGTCCGGTTTGAGCTTAAATTTTGGTGATCTACACCCAACACATATACAAAGGCTTTGAAGCTTAAACTCAGCCTGATTGCTATCCTACTTTTAAGTAACTTCATTCTTTTTCCGTTGGTTTATCGTTGACATGTCATCCTAAAACGAATATAATATTTAAGCCGAGCCAAGCTTCGAGCCAAATCAAGTTTCAATCGAGTTGAACTTCAAGCCAGGCCGAATCAAACAAACAGAGGTTGGCTCGAGCTCAGCCCAAAGTAAATTTTAAGCTTAGTTATTCAGCCTAACCCGATCGAGCCCAAAAATTAAGCTTGAGCTCTGCTTGATCAGGCTGGACCGATCTAAACAATCAAACTAGCTTGGCTCGTGTGCAGCCCTGAATAAAATCATGAGCAAAAGTAGCCATACTCTCAACGAAAACCAACACCTAGCCTTGCTTCCATCCAAAAACCAACACATGTTGGATGGTTTGTACCATTAGAAAAATAATAAGTGACCTATTTAAGCTAAAAAGTAAGTAACCTATTTAAACTATTAGGAAGATTATTTCTTGTAACTTATTTGTGCTAAGAAGTAGATAATCTATTTAAATTAGAAAAAAATAATTATTAGGAGTTAAGACTCCTAATATATTAAAAAATCATAAATAAAAATTTGAAAATAATTTATTTTAGCCAAAATTTCGCCTCCAAAGTTTTGTGAAATTTCAGAAATTTTATAAGAATATTTCAATCAATTAAAATAATAAAATAAGATAAAAATATTGAGAGTTCATGTTGGATCCCAACCAAAATTATCGAAATTTCAAACATTAAGGCATAAAAAATTTTATTTTCATTTTCACTTGTTTTGTTATTTACTTTTTCATTTTTAAAATAAAAATTGAAATAATCTGATAGCATTTTGTGGGACCACCACCCTTTATTAAATTATCTATAATGGTACAACGACTTTGACTCAAAATTGAATGGCTGAGGGCAAGCCGTGACTTCCGACGGGTCCCACTCCATAGATTCCTTCCACAAAATGAAATGGCATAAGAATTTTCAAGTAGGAAGATATGAAAATCTCTATTCTCTTGGAAGATAGGAAGATATGAATTTTTCAACATAGATGTCCTTGGAGGGACATGGTTGTGATGAATATGAGCCCAACCCACTAAGAAATTCATCAACCCTAACGTGCCCACCAATAACCCAACCCATTTAAATAGATGACCGCGTGTATAATAAATAAATAAATTAGTTTCTAAATTAAATTTACAAAATTAAAGACTTAGAATTATATATATATATCTATACCCTCTAATAAAAGAGAGAGTTAACCAAGCAGGTGTCATCCAACTTTCTAACTTCTCCTAATTTTGTATTCCAAAATTACCTTCTATCTCATTTCTTCGTTTGCCTCCGGTAGAAGCAATGCTAGTGGGACCCGTTTGCACATAGCACATAGGTATGGCAGTAGCACCCGATTGCTCATACATCATACGCTGGTGGGACCCGTTACAAGCAACGCTTGTAGCACCCGTCCGTTTGCACATACATCATACGTTGGTGGGTCTGTTTGCACATACATCATATGCTGGTAGGACCCATTACAAGCAATATTGGTAGCACCCGTCCGTTTGCATATACATCATACGCTGGTGGGACCCGTTACAAGCAACGCTGTAGCACCCGTTTGCACATACATCATACCCATGTGCCTATGTTCCAATCTCCCCATACAAGTATGGCGGGTCAAGGACATCTCCATTCAATTTTTTCCCGATGAGTATATTATTTTATTTTATAACTGTGTTGAGTAATTTTTTAAATAAGATTATTTTAAAAACATTGCACGTGCAACTCAACTAGTACTTACAAAAACAGCAGTTATTTGCGGGTGATAAATTTTCATTATTTTTATTTTTAAAATTAATTGATTTTTTGTTAGAGATGTATTAATTTAATATTTTAATTATTTAAAAAATTGAAGAACTACTGGGTCTAAACCAAACCTATATAAATGGGTTGAGAAAACCCGACCCTTTGATCCCAAGACCCTGAGAATAAGACGTAGATCAGAATTTGACTTAGATATTTCATTTGTCCGTATTCTTCCAAAGAAAAATCTACTCTAAGTAGATAAGTTTTCAAGCCGCCTGCCTACTCGTGGAGGCCTTGGATTGTCTCTGGCGAAGCCAAAAAGGCCTTGTCTCGGGCAACCATAGGATAGGGTACAAGTGGTAGAGAAGTCAAAATCATGGCCCCATGATTTCGACTTTTTCACAAACTACATGACACATGGTGATAAGGTGGTGAGATACGAGGGAGAGATATCAAGTAAGGAGAAGTCAAAATCATGGAGAGAAAAGGAAATGACTTCTCCCATTTTTATCGCCACATGTCCCCTATCCTATGGTTGCCCGAGAGCTTTCTGGCTTCGCCAAAGACAATCCGAGGCCACTCATGGAGGCCTCGGATTGTCTCGGGTGTCCATCGAATAGATGACATGTGGTGGTGAAATCAAAATCATGGGGACCATGATTTTGACTTCTCCACACATGATTTTGACTTCTCCACACAAAATGAGACATGTGGCAATAAGTATGTGAGAAAAAGGTGAAGAGATATCAAGTGGGGAGAAGTCAAAATCATGGGGAGAAAATGAAATGACTTCGCCCATTTTTATGCCAATTTTCACACAATGTATGTGTTGGAATATTTGTATGCAATTTAAATATATAATAATGAAGGTATTATCGATCACTGTAGCGCAGCAAGTAGCGAACTAGTTAGACTGTAAGAGCAAATCTGAAAATAAGAATTCCACGAACAGAAACTTGTTAGTAAACCGGAATCGAGGCGTGTGTTAGACACACTGTCCTTAAGGTGAAAATTGCCCCTATTGGATCCTCTTTGACCCTGATGCTCGTAGGATAAATTGGCGGACACCCCAAGGATTCAACGATCAATATCAAAAAAAAAGGAGCACCCTCTCTCTATAATGATCTCTACGAACTCGACTGATTCAAAAGTATAAAAGAAAACTAGAAGAGAAACCAATTTCGTAGGAATCCAAAAGAGATAATTTCTGTGTCTGACAAAAGAATAAACGCCATTTAAATAGAGAAACAAAAGACCATTCCTATTCTAACAGAAAGAAAAATATTTAAGACTCAATAAAGGAAAATAAATCTCTCTAAAACTGAAAGATTAATTTGCTAATTAATTACTCTCAAACGGTAATAAAATAGATTAGGAATATTAAAAGAATGAGGAAAAAAAAAACCAATAAGAGACCAAAGGGTACACGGTAATTTCTCTATTTCTCTTATTTTATATCTCTCTCTCCCTCCCCTTCCCTTGTGTTTAGTTCTTTTGAATTTTCAAAAGATACATAATCTAAACCAACCTTATTTAAACAAAAATCTATCTTAAATTAAACTATTTAAGTAAAAAGTTGGGCTCTTGGCCCATTGCTTACTAAAACTCATATATTTTTTTTTGGCTTACAGTGGAGAGTAAGGCTGCATTAATGCACCACAAAGGAAGGTATTTTGTCTCAATATTATTGGAAATACCAATGATTGGGTTCACACCGTGGTCTTGGAGGTTCCTCAAGAAATCTCTTTCCATTCTTTTGGAGGAATTTTTATAATCTAGAACTTTCATTGTTTCATGCCTAATTTTACTTAATGTCTAGAACTATATTATTCTATAGGATGCAAAAGTTCTACAAATATGGAACTTGTGAGTTTCACCAAAATTTTTAGATATTTTAAGTTCCATAAATGTGGAACTTCTAATCAAATTGAACTAGATAAATTTGTGTAAAATATTAATGTTCTGGACTTTTAAAAGTTCCACCAAAAGAATAGAGCCTAATGCAACCTTCCTCAAGTGATCCAGACTCCACGTGAGTCTGGATCTCATCACTTAGTCTTGTTCTGGAACAGGTGAGTGAGAAAGAAAACCCATATCACCAAATCTTAAACGGGTTGAGACATCTAAATGTGAATCCAATCCACCGAACCAAGTCACAACCTGAACCAGTGTACAGGAACCTGTACGCAGCCAAGATCTAGCTCGGAAGGAATAGAGATCTAGCTTCGAAACTCAACAAAACCATGGACATCCCATTTTTATAACTACGTTTTGCAGATCAGCTAGCTTTATCTTTAATTTGCAAATACACTGTTATATATAATAGTTTTGCAAATTAACTCATTATTATCCATCAGTTAGACAAAGTTCCTCATCCCTTAGTTGGGTTAAGACTTTTATTTGTAACGGTTAATAAAATGATTATTATACCCTTGAGAGTTTTCATAAACTTACAAAGTCCATTTCACTGCCCTTGAACTATGGTTAATATGTATTAACCCATATGGTTAATATTTGTAATTTTTCCTAAAACTCAAGATTAGATGCTTTAATCCTAAGGGTTATTGAATTTTAACCATAATTAAAGGGAGTTAAAAATGGACACATTAATTTTTTTTCTAAAAACTAAAGTTAGATGCCTTAACCCTAAGGATTACTGAATCTTAACCATACTTTGTCTCATATTTCGGGAAGAATAAAACATGTCTGAGACTCTGGATAAGAAGGGTATTTTTAATTTCTAAGGAACTGTCTCAGGTGAGAACGAATCACAGACAATTGCGATTGAACTTGGCCAAATTCAATAGCACCCCCAAACTAACACCTGTCTCTTTAACACTTATTAATTGTGGCTATGATCAATAATATAACTTTAATTTGAATTAACCTACCTATTAACCTTAGATAAATGGTGCTTTATATATATTGTAAAAAAATGAAAAAGAAAAAAGAGAGGGGAAAGGTTTACCTAGAACGACCACTTTACGTCGAAGCTCCGACGCCTTAAAGCAATTAGTTCCATCTCCACGACTGCTGAAATCCGAATAGGCAAGGGGACAAGAGCACTTATAACTCCCCACAGTATTGATACAATCCCATTGGCAATGTTTGGTCTTTGGGTCCTTGCATTCATCGACATCTGACATCCAATCACACATAACTTTCATTTAAACATTCAATTGACCACCCTCTCTTTCTCTAAAGCTAGGAGATCGAGAAATCTACGTACCTTGGCATCCATTGGGTAGATAAGGGTTCCCGCTGTAGCCCTTCTTACAATAACAATCATAAGAGTCTTGTGCCCCATTCTTTGAACAGTAGGCGTCTGTGCTGCAACTGGCGGATGAGGACGAGTTTGTTGTTCGATTTAATTCGCATGTCCCATTTGCTATCCCCCACAAAATAGTGATGTTCATATGATACGTTGGATACGAATAATATCATTATCGAGAAATCTACGTTAATTTGAAACACAAAATAGTGATGTTCATATGATACGTTGGAGAACCAATTTTTCTCCACCAGGAAGACTGATCTGCAATTGATCGCTGGCTCATAATAATAATATCCTCCGTTGGCTGGGTCTGTGAAAAGCACCTTAAATATCTGAAGCCTAAATGGATTTGGGTTTGGCAGCAGCCGATGCCATAGCAACCATTTGGTACCGTAGTACTATTTTCACAGCACATCGACATGCACCCTCCTATAACACCCCCATTTTTGATGTAAGCAACGTTGTTGCAACCCGTGGCCACAAATCTGTTATCGGTATCTGAGTAAAAGAATGGGCTTCCGCTTAAGTTGTCCATTGCGTACTCTTTATCCCTCGCAAATGATATAAAATCGGGACAGTATGAAACTACGGGACTGTTGACGAGCACTGTGCCTTGCTGCAATGAAACATTAAGCACCTCCAGATCGACAGCCTTTAAGATGGGTTTGATTTGGTTCCTACTAACATTGAGGTTGCAACTTATCTCGAACCACTTATTTAACTAGCAACCGTCTCCAATTCCAAATGGGTAAGGAATGCTAACGTTCCCGCATTTCTCTGGACAATTAGGCTTCACAGTAGATGCTGCTATAGCTGATTCTTTCGTTAGCCATAGTAATGAAATGAGCTGAATCATCATCAATTTCAGAACCATTCTTCTCATTGTAGCTTAATGTTCAATGGATGATAAAGATTCAGCAAATCATCCCTCACTTTATAGAAAGAGAGTGCCATAGGAAATTGCCGTGCTCCTTAGGATTCTCATCGTCCGTCGTTTAATTCAATCCACTCACTCTCTACGGTCGTCTTATTCTAGTTAGACCCGGCAGGGGATTGCCCCATTGAAGACTTGAACTCTCCCTAGTTGGACGTTGGTATTTCAGGAGACGGTCTCAGTGGTCTCGGCCCTAATACGGTGTCCGAAGCTTTATCCTTTTCAATAAGGCTGGCTCAAAGCCAACACATATACAAAGGCTTTGAAGCCTGAACTATTGCGACCTCTACTGTAAAATTAAGGATGGTGCTCCACGCACCCGAATATGTATTGATTTACATCAAATGAAAAAGATAGAAAAACAATAAAATCCTTAATTCTCCCCCAACCCTATCCTTAGTTGCAAGCTAAAATCCTTAATTCTGAGAATTGAAAACAGAGTTGCATCATCTCACTACTAAAGTCCAAGAGATTGCGTTTGGTTTGAACATTTTCTCAAGTGTTCGTTCTGTGCAGTTTAATTTCAGTTCTCAATGCCCAGAATTGATTTTCCAAATCGCACTGTACCATTTAACCGGCAAGTTTATACCCAGCAACAAAGAAAAGCAGGAGAGACCGCTCATACCTATATGTTCACTCCATGAAAGACGAGTTTTGCAAGTTAGGTTGTTTTTTCTTCTTCTTGAAGAGAAGGTTGAGAGAGAATATGGCCTTTTACTCTCCACCCTGCTTTGGGGGGAGGTATCGGGTTCCATTCCCGAGAGGGTGGGAATTTATTAACTGAACAAATACTAACACCTAACCAGCGTTGCAACTTATACATATATCTTGAAACAAAAAAAAAAAAAAATTTGCGTATGGTGTTTTACAAGTAATTTTTAAGAATGGTGTATACTAGTAAATATTGGGGTTAATTAATCTTAGTTTGTGGTTGCCCACTACTATCCACATGTCATCCTAAAAAGATGAAAATCTCCTGATTTTTTTAAAAAAATTTTGCATGTGCTTTTCCGAATAATATATATATATAAACGAAAAAAAAAGACAATTGCTGAGCCGTGTTACTGTACACAAAATAAATTTTTAAAAAATACACAAAATAAATTTTTTTTTTAAATTGTAATTTTTCAAACGACAATAAAATCAAGAAAAAATTGGCAATTTTGACCATCACTCATGAGAGCCTCAACAAAAACCAATACCTACCCTTCCTTCCATCCAAAATCCAACACATGTTGGCAGGGGTGGAGCCAGAATTTTAATCAAGGGGGCTAACAGTGAGAGGTGAGGGTTCGTGGGCGTAGCCCACAAAAAAAAAAATTTAGGGCCAAATTTGTGCCAAATTTAGAGCCCCACCGCCACCTTGCTTCGCCCTTTCCCCCAAAGTTATGGAGAGGGGGGGCGGGGGCTTCAACCCCTCCTGGGCCCCATGTGGCTCTGCCCCTGCATGTTGAATGGTTTATACTATTAGAAATATAGTAAGTAGGCTTTTTAAGCTAAAAAGTAAGTAACCTGTTTAAAGTATTAGAAAAATAATTTCTTGTAACTTATTTATGCTACAAAGTAAGTAACCAATATAAATTAGAAAATTTTAATTATTGGGAGTTAGGACTCCTAATATATTAAAAAAATCATAAATAAAAATTTAAAATAATTTATTTGAGCCAAAATTTTGCCTCCAAAGTTTAGTGAAATTTCAGAAATTTTATGAGAATATTTCAATCAATCAAAATAATAAAATAAAATAAATTAATTAAGATTTCAAATTGGAACACAAAATTATCAAATTTTCAAACATTATGCATGGGAATTCTATTTTCATTTTCAATTTTTCTTATTCACTTTTTCATTTTTAAAATAAAAAATGAAAAAATCTATTAGGTGGCATTTGGATTGGATTTTATTGACCAAAAATCAATTGTGATAAAATTGATTTTGAAGAATTAATTGTCAAATAATCATTTTTTCAAATAATAGTGATAAGAGAATACGAAGTTGAGAGACTCAACTTCATATTCACCAAACACTATTATTTGAAAATGATCATTTGACAATTAATTTTTACACGAACAGTTTTAGTACAATTGATTTTTGGTTAATAAAATCAAATCCAAACGCCCACCATTAGCTTTTTATGGGACCACCACCATTTATTATAAGGAAAATAGTCACCTCCTTGGGCCGAGGAGGTGAGTAACCGTCTCGTCCCCCTTTTTGGGGCCACGTGTCCCCTTTTTACTTTGATTAACTGTGGTTAAGATTCAGTCACCCTTAGGGTTCACACATCTACCCCTGGTTTTTAGAAAAAAATATTTTTAAAAAAAAATTAACGATAGGAGGTGGTTAATTTTTTAACCAAAGTTCAAAGGGTTTGTGAGAGCGAAGAGGAATAGTCCTCTCGGCACGAGGAGGTGGCTATTGCTCTTATTAAATTAGGTACAATGGTACAACGAAGACTTTGACTCAAAATTGAATGGCTGAGAGTAAGCCATGACTTCCGATGGGTCCCACTCCACAGATTCCTTCCACATAGTGAAATGGCATAAGAATTTTCAACTTGGAAAATATGAAGATCTCTGTTCTCTAGGAAGATATGAATTTTCTACTAGGGAGATAAGAATGTCCTTGGAGGGATGTGTGGGAATTTTCTTCAATGTCCACACGTCAATTGCTTTTTGGATTCTGGTTTACTGGTAAAAGGATAGAGGTGAAGGGTGTGCATCCTGTAATACACTCTGATAACAAAGTTAGGATATGAAGAAGAAGATGTAAAGTAAAAGAAGTTGAAATGATAGCAATTTTAGTGAAAATTTTCCAATCCTTATGCAATGAATCTCTTGGGGTATTTATAGGTTTAATTCAGTGTGCCCATAAATGGCCATAGATGACCATGGATGACAATTTCACTTGCTTTATGATCATTACCAAATATGTCAGACAGATCATGAGCCTTACATGTCACATGTGTGAGCCTACTATTTGCTAAGGTCAGTCTAAGGTCGAAAACAGGCTGAGATAACTAACATTAAATGCTAAGATAGTGTTTTTCACCTAACGACAGAGTAGAGTGATCGTCTCCTGATTATTTCGTCCTACAAGTCAGTCTCATTGTTGACTTAAGCTCGGGTACATTGTACATGTGAATACGGATAAAATATTCATTGTCCTTAAGAGAACGGGTCTATTGTCCTGAAACGAATGGGTCCGTTGTCCTGAAAAGAACGAGTTCGTACTCCACTTGAATACGGGTCACTCATCCGTTGTCAACAACGAAACTTAGCTCGTCGTCACAATACTTAAACATTTTACGAATTTTATCCACTACAATTTTCCCCTTTATGATGCCTTGAACATAATTTAAAGTATCATAAATAGCTCAGCGCACAATAGAGAATACATGGCATCCCGTAGACACCGAAGCATTACGTGAGCTGTACGCGAAGGTGGATCACCGTGCCAACAGAGAATACATGGCATACCGTAGACACCGAAGCGTTGCGTGAGCTATACGCGAAGGTGGATCACCGTGCCAGTAGAGAATACATGGCATCCCCGTAGACACTGAAGCGTTGCGTGAGGATTACGCGAAGGTGGATCACTGTGCCAGGTGCCCGTGCTGCCTCTGACTTCTAGAAAAGCATGCCTTCTCAACGCCCCCAAAAACGGAAGATGCTGCCCCTGCTGACCAACCATCCAAGAAGAGGGCAACAACTTTGGCCGAAGTCCTGGCCAAGAAGAAAATGAGGGAGGAGGAGCACGAGAAAACCCGCCAAGAGAAAGGTAAGGCGGTCAAGGCTCCAAATCCGGCTCGGCAAGAAGTCTGAGAGCCAGCTACGTTGGCTGAACCTCCAGTTGCCAATCAACCTTTAGTCAACATAGCTGCTCATAGTGATGCCCCTTCGGCGCAGGAGGAAATAATGACGGAGGATCCCACTACCTGGGTCCCCGTCCTCAAATCTGGGTCTCGCCCACTGACAACGGCGGACTCAGCAATAAACAACGGCTTAATGGCCGTAACTGTGAACTGGAGGGCGAGACTCCCAGTTGACGTGGCCAGCACAAAGAAGTTGAACAAGACGGGGCTGAACAACGTCAGCACCATGGCTCTCGCAACGATAAGTTCTACTCTTTGCCTTGCATATTTCATTTCTCAATTTATGCTTTACCTGTCTTACCAGCTGAACAACACGTTCGTGGAGCTTTATGAATGCTATGACAACGTTAATGAAGCGCTTGAGTACTAGAAGCAGCAAGCCACCACCGTGGCTAAAAAGGCAATGGCGGAGAAGACTACTCTTACTCTCGAGTTACAAAGAACTCAATCTGAGTTGGAGAAGAGCAAAGCCAAAGCCAACATATACTGGAATCAACGGAATGCGTCTCGTGAAGCTGCTCAGAAATCAGCTGAGGACGAGAAGAAGGCAATAGAAGTGGCCACCATAGCCAACCTCCAAGTTGGGAAGTTAGAAGAGTTGTCACAAACTCTGGCGAAACAACTCGAAGAGGCGGAGCTCGAGAAGGAAGCCTTAAAGAACGAACTCCGAGAGTACTATCAGAAGGAGGTCGATCGATGGTGCTCGAAGACTGGGTCGAGATGGAGAAAGAGCTACTGAAAGAACTTTGAGAGGTAGGATGGCTGATCAACTCCCCTCAATAGTCCCAAGACGAGACCACTTGCTCTGAGGCCATTGATCATGAAGTCGTCCTCCTTGATGAGGAAGCTGAAGTGCAAGGGGTGGAACAATCTCCTTTGTCTGAAGAGCCAGCTCCAGTCTTGCCCGAGATTCCCGCTGACCCTCCTCTCTCCGTTGAGGACGATGTCAATGTCCAGCCGGAAGCTGCTCCAGAAGTCAATGTTAAGCCCGTTGTCTAGCTTCTTTTCTTCTTTTTACTTCTGATGTATTTTTTTCGTTGTTATGTAATGTAATTCTTCCATTGTGGGATACATTAATGAAAAACTTCTTTTTGTATATCGTTTCCCGCTACTCATACTGAAAGCATTCGTGGTAAATCACTTGAAAAACAAGGCATAGAGCACATATCACATACATGCAACATAAAAACCAAGAAAAATGGATTAATCACCCCACTAAAAATTTATCCAACTACTCAAGCACGCGAAGATACATGTAGCATGGGAACACTTGAGTAAAACACTTGAAAGATAATACAATGCATAAATATTAAGTCGTACAGCACGGATACGTTCCGGAAAGTAATAGTAAAGGACCACGAATGTATCGTTATGTAAAAACGTCATAAATCTAATCATACAAATGATATCTCATACGTTGAACTTTAGGTGACTCGTGGTGGAACACCCTGCTCATATGACATTTCATTAGTATAAGCCACTGGTTTGCTCAGATGACAATTCATTTGATTGAGTCACATGTGTCCCGTGATGAGTACCGTGTTCAGGTGATAAATCATTTGACATTTCATTTAAGATGTTTTACTAAAAACTTGATCATTTATCTTGTCTTGTTATTAAATAAACTCATTAATAACTTCAAAGATGGATATGAATAAATGAATCCATCGTGTAATTTACATATATTTATTGAAAACATTGCCTCAAATTCATAATGTTCCAAGGCTTTTGGATTACATTGCCTTCTAAATCCTTGAGATAACACACTCTAGAGCTTCCAAGATGATCTACGATGTAAGGCCCTTTACAATTAGGCCCTAGCTTTCCGTTGTTGACTTCTCGAGTACTCTGGAAGACTTTTCGAAGGAAGAGATCTCCGACTTGAAGGACCCTTTTTCGCAATTTTTTGTTATATGCCTTCTTTAACTGCTGCTAATACCTCCTCATTTGGATACTGGCATCTTCTCGTCGTTCTTCCAATAGATCTAAGTTAATAGCCATCAGCCCAAGGTTCTTATCCTTCTCGCCCATCTTCTTGCTTCGTCGTGAACGTATTGTGGGTAAACTGATCTCCGTAGGGATTACGGCCTCCATTCCATACCCCAAGGAGACCTGAGTTTCATTTGTAAGACTCTATGATGTTTCCTATACCCCCATAATACGTTATGTAGCTCACTCATCCACTTCCCCTTGGAATCTTCTAATCTTCTCTTCAGGGCATTCAATAGGTTTTAGTTGCCTCAATTAAACCAATTTCTTGGGGATAATATGGGGATGAGAAGATATGCTTAATCTTAAGGTCCTTGTAAATTTCAATAATGACTTTCCTTGTGAACTACTTCCTGTTGTCAGAAATGATAAACTGAGGAATGTCGAACCTGCAGATGATATACTCTCAAATAAACTTCTTCACTTCATGCTCTCTGATATGTGCAAGAGGGATAGATTTAATCCATTGAGAAAAATAATCTGTGGCCACCAACAGAAAGATCATATTACCTGGAGCTTTGGACAGATGTCCCACGATGTCAAGCCCCCAAATGGCCAAGGCTGAGACACAGTATTGAGCTCCTGAGCTGGGGCATGGATTAATCTGGCATGACGTTGGCACTGGCTACACTTTTTCACATACTTCTGAGTAACTGCTTGCATGTAAGGCCAAAAATATCCCTCCCCTGAGCACAGTCGACAATTGTCCGTCCTCCAGAATGAATTCCACAAATTCCCTCATGGAGCTCGGTCAATATCCTTTTAACATCAACAGGATGAACACACTTCAGAAGAGGCCCTCTAAATGACTTTTTATACAGCTCTCTGTGCAAGAGGACGTAGCGTGGTGCTTCTCTATTGTACTCGTCGTGATTCTTTTGCATCGATGGGGAGGACTCCGTTTTTCAAATACGCTGTTACACCCGTCATCCAACTCGATACTGCATTAATGAACATTGCTTCTCATTGTGGCTACAGCTCGATAGAAGGATACTCTTTGTACTCCACGAGGACTTCCTTTGACTCATTAGTTTATAACATATAAGCAATATAAGTCAAAGCATCTATATGTCTATTGTCATCTCTCTGAATATGCTTGATTTCAACAACATTAAAGGCTTCAAATTGATCACGGAGGTGTGTAGTATAGCGTCTCATCCTACTGTCTTTGTATTCATAGACACCATTCATCTGGTTCACCACGAGCTGAGAATCACAAAATACCATCAGCTTCGAGATCCTTAAGTCTTGTGCACTTTGCAGTCCAAGCAGCAATGCTTCATACTCAGCTTCGTTGTTGGAGGCAGAAAAGCCTAAACGTGTCATCTTCTCGACTTTAACGTTTTCTGGGCTAATGAGTATAGTACCAAGCCCTGAACCACTAGCATTAGAAGATCCGTCTACATACAAGAATCAATTATTCCACACTTTCATCCCATCTTGCACATGCACTCTGTCCTCCTCACGGTCCCCATCCTCAATGTCATCTGGGAGCTCGTGACGATCAGGATCTGCTTCTGCCCCAACCTCTTCTATGGGAAAATTAAATAAGAAACTCGTCATAGCTTGCCCCTTCTCTGATATCCTTACTTGATACTGAATATCAAATTCACTGTGCAACAACCCACTTTAACATTCGCTCCGCCAACTCAGATCGTCCTAGCACAATTTTTAAGAGATACGTTATGATAACAACAATAATATGAGCATGAAAGTAAAGACGCAGTTTTTCAACAGAAAACACTAGAGTAAGACATACCTTCTCGAGTTTGCTATAATTAGACTCTACCTTGAGAAAGGTTTTACTGATAAAATATATAGATTTTTCCACACCATCACAGCTTCTGAACAGCATGGAGCCAATTTCCTGCTCCGAGATAGTTAGATAAAGATATAGCACCTCGCTAGGTTCAGGCATAGAGAGGATGAGAGCAGATCCCAAATATTATTTCAAGGCAATAAAAGCTTGAGAGCACTCCTTGGTTCATCTGAATATTGAGTCTTTCCTCAACAGCTCGAAGAGAGGCTTACAACAATCAGAAGACTTTGAGATAAAACGGTTGAGGGCTGGAATACATTCTGTCAACTTTTGAATCTCCTTCCTCGTCCTTGGTTGCGGTATGTCCAAAAAGCACGGATTTGAGCAGGATTAGCCTCAAAACCACGCTGACTGATGAGGTAGTCCAAGAATTTGCCCGAGGTGACACCAAATATGCACTTTTCCGGGTTCAACTTCAAATTAAAAGCTTGAAGAATAGAGAAAGGCTAAACCAGACTGCCACAAGAGTTGTCCATACTCGACTCTTCACCACGATGTCATCAATATACACTTACATCGTCTTGTTGAGCAACGGCCCAAACATAAGAGTCATCAAATGTTGATACGTGGCACCTGCATTCTTAAAACCAAATGGCATGACCTGATAGCAAAATAGACCACGTTCTGTGATAAAGGCAGTCTTCTCTTAATCATCATCAGCTAGAAGAATCTGATTATAGCCCGAATACTCATCCATGAAGGACAACATCTCATGACCAGCAGTAGCATTGATAAGTCTATCAATTCTTACTACAGGAAAAAAGTTTTTTAGGCATGCTTTTTTTACACCGGCGAAATCAATACAGACTCTCACTTTCCCACTCTTCTTTGGTATAGCTATTACATTCGATATCCAGTTCGATTATTGAACTTCTCAAATGAACCCGTGCTGGATGAGCTTGTCAAGATCTTCGTTAACGGCATCATGTTAAGTAGGAACAAGTCTATGGATTTTGCTTGATAGGACGGATAGCGGGATTAACGTTCAAGTGATAAAAAATTATTTCTGAGCTGTTTCTCATCATGTCTTTGTGTGACCAGGCAAAGACATCAAGATTCTTCTTTAAAAAGCACAACAGCTTAGCCTCTTCTTCCGTTGTCAAACTAGTCCCCAGATGCAGCATCCGTGGCTCCTCGTCCGTTCCTAAATTGACAGCTTTTGTGGGTTCAACGGACGGTCTACTCAATACTTCATCCATGCTCTCCTTCTCCATGGTCCTGCACTGTAATTTTTATTTGGATACGTCGGGTGGGGTACAGTCACACTTTTGGGATGCCAACTGATCTCCCCGGATCTCCCTTGGCCCATCTTGAGTGGGGTACTTCAATACCTGATAATAAGATGAGGAAACAGCTCTCATCTCATGCATCCACCAACATCCTAGGATGGCATCATACGAGGACGGTGTGTCGAAGATGGAAAATTTTGTTGGCAAGACGATCGGTCCAACTTCGACTGACAAGACAATCTCCCCAAGGGGCTGCATCGAGCTCCCATCAAACCCAACCAAATGAGTCTGAGCAGCAACAAGTGAGGCTGGATCTAACTTCATCTGGGTGAAGGCTTGGAGATAGAGAATGTCTGTTGCACTCCCCGAGTCAACAAGTACACTCTTGATGTCGAAGTTGTCAATTTTCATAGTGAGGACAAGGGCTTCATAATGAGGCCTAACCATGGTTGACATATCATGGTCATAGAAAGTAAGAGATTGCTTGGTGCTCCTCATTGCTAGCTGCACTTGACAGACTTCATCCATATGAAACAGCTTCCTCATCTTTGCTCTAAAGTTCTGCTCCAAGTTTACTGCCGGCGTCGAGCACGGTGGATGACATTGATCGTCCCCATGGGTGCTCCTCCTCGTCTTCCTCCACTGGTCTCTAGATTTGAAGATTCTTCAATACAGGGCAGAGGTAGTGGTACCCTGACATGCACTGCATCATTACTAGGAACCACGTACTCTCCCAAATAGCCCTCCCGAACTAGCCTCTCTAAGTATTCCCTCAAGATCCGACAACGGTTAGTCCCGTGACCATGACACTTGTTATAGTGGCAATACTCCTGAGCCCGTGGTCTCGTTATGACGTCGCGAACAACACGTACTGGCCATTCGAAGTAAGATTCATTCTCCATTGTCTTCATTATTGTTAACGGACTGACCGTGAAATTAACTTGATTAGTCCAATTTTAGATAGGACGTCTCTCTGTTGTCTGATTGCCCCGTTCTTGATTGTACCTGGGCTACTCCTAGCTGGGTTGATAAGAAAGTCTATCATGTTGCCCCTGGTGCTGCTGATAATTTGGATTGGGCTGAACAAGATGTCTGTCCATCCTGCTCTGCTCCTGGTTCTGATTTTGATATACTTCATACAGGCACCGATCCGGCTGATCCTATTGATCCACATATACAATCTTCTCTCTTGGTGCTCTTCGTGATGACTCTTCATCATCAGAAGAGTCATACCTCGGCCTCTTCCCTACTTTGATGAGGACACTCTGTATGCTCTCTTCACAGCTTCAACTCCTACTCCCTTCACCCTTGGTCGTGCAACGACTGAGGTGTCGTCTTCAAATCTCCCGAACTTAGCAACACAAACTAGCATATCGTCCAGCTTGGTGGGATAGTCAAGAGCAAGAGATTCATATATTTTGGAGTTCTTTGGCACTACATTCTTGAATGCGGCTATGCTACTACTGTCCTCGATCATGTCAATGTTAGAGACCTCATCACTGAACCGCTGAATGAAGTCCCTCAGAGACTCCATTGGCTTTATCTTTAGAGCAAAGAGGGAATCCGCATCTACTTTTTTTCTTTTATTCACAATATATTGATCAACAAAAGCTGACCTGAGTTCAGCCATACTTTTGATTGAGCTAGAGGGCATGTTATGGAACCACCTTGTCGCTGTCCCTGCCAAACTATTCGGGAAGGCCTTGCAGGGAAGATTATCATCAGGATT
Organism: Tetracentron sinense; assembly: GCA_015143295.1. Classification (NCBI taxonomy): domain Eukaryota; kingdom Viridiplantae; phylum Streptophyta; class Magnoliopsida; order Trochodendrales; family Trochodendraceae; genus Tetracentron; species Tetracentron sinense. Next base: position 6,148,527 of record CM026556.1, on the reverse strand, counting down.
GTGAAAAGTTATTACGTGTTTGAAGTTGAACAGGTGATCCACTGGGTCCATCCTTCCATCGAACATGATGAAGTTCGGCATCATAAATTTGGAGGGAGTGTATGACTGGTTGATCTTATCTGAGAAGAGTGAGGTTCCAACATCCTCCTTTGCTTTCTAAGAAAACTGATCGGAAGTGAAAAACACTTGGTAAACCCCAAATAAAATATTTGATTTGAGAACTCACAAACCCAAGGGGGGATGGCTAGATTTCCCTATAATTCTTTCTATCCTTTTTAAGATTTAATAATTAAATTATTAACTCGGGGAAGATGATAATCAAGTGTGGAAAAAGAAAACAAGCAAACCTCAACACAATGTTTTTTACGTGGAAACCCTTCCAGAAAAAACCATGGGACCTAGTCCAGCAAAGAGATATTACTAAGACAAAGTCAACAAGAACTTACAAGACTCGAACCTGACTCCTTCGGACTCGACACTACGATCTTTCAGTTCTTAGTCCTCCACGCCTTGAAAATTCATCACGTACTCACAAGTCCCGTGATCAACTACAGCCGCTCGTACTTTTCTTAAATCTCCACAACAACCACGATCTTTCTCGGATCGATCTCCTTTGCAAAGGCTCCGGTTCACACCGGCCAAGATGTTCTTAGCAAGAACGGGTTGATGGTTGATTTAAACAAACAAACCCTAATTTGAATCCCAACAATGGAATACCAAGTAAGAATGATCAAAAAAATGTCTTGCACAGACTAGGATGGAAGAGGAGAGGAGAATGGGTTTGGAAAACCCTAAATTTCTCTAAAAAAAACTCTCTCTAAACTCTTAAAACTCCTTGAGTTCGAATGGGGATCAAGCCCTCTTTATATAAAACAATATAGGATGTTATAATGCAATTAAGAGACTGATTTTGCGAGAATTAGTCAACCGGTAATGACCATCAGTCGACCGGTCAAAAAACAGCTTGCTGGAAAAATTTTCCATACTAAAATCTCGTCATTCGATCGACCGGTTTTATGTTCGGTCGACCGGTAGGCATTCGGTCGACCGTTAATAATGTTCAGTCAAGCGGTTGGTTAGATTTTTTCACTGCAGTCGTTTTGATATATTATGGACCCAAATCGGAGCAATGGTCAATGAGTTATGCCCCAAACACCGAACAAGGGTTATTTTACATGTCACTAACTCTCCTTATGCCAAGGCTTGTATCTAGCCACCTAGGATTTATAGAACATTATCTAAGTCAATTCCACCTATGGTAAAAAGGTATCTAGGTCACTTCCCATCCTATGAGTGAAACGAAGCCGATGCTTTGAATGTCTTCAATCGAACCCTTTCGGTCTTCATCTTCACGGACATGGATGCTTGTAGACAGTGACATAAGACACTACTAAACACTTTGTTTTGACACCGGAATATGCCAATACCAAAAGTATAGACTTACAATCTCTCCCTTTGGTAATTCCATGACAAAACTCAACTGAAGTACATGACTTGACATAAACTCACCCAAACACATCAAACGATGAATTAGGTCATTACATGACTCCATACAAGTTACATGACACAAATTGAAATACAATAAAAATTGTAGACACTGAAGCTCTTGTCATGTAAGATCTGTCTATTGCAAACTTGCACCTGCACATGATAATTAATCCCCCATGAAGCATGTATGGTATAAAATAAATAAACACAGGTATTGCAAGGAATGTACTGAACTCTAACATTCTCCCCCTTTTTGGCACAAAAGCCAAAGGTATGCAGGAAAACAATATCACAAAAGATATACCAATTAATCGCATATGTAATATCAAAGCAACCACAATACAAACAAGCAACTGCAGACAACAAGGGGACTATAGAGCGGGGAACAAAATATAGCAATAAAAAGCAAAAACTCCCCCTCAATATCTCAACTTGATCTTCTCCCCTAAGATCAAGGGCACCACCTAAAGGACAGGACAACTCATGCCAGAAAAGGTCATGCCAACTAAAACTGAAAAACACATAATAGCAAAATTAAAAAGTATCATGTGCCACACAAACATGCATCATAAGCATTCCAAACAATAGTAATTTAAAATTATAAATCCAATGAAGAACATAATTAGTTAATCCAACTGAGGATAAACATCTAACTAAATCTCACGAAATGCTAAAGCATTGCTAATTCACTTAGACACATTTAGTGAACAGTTCAAAAGTGAAGTTTTGTGTGTAGTGGGTGGTCTGACTAGATACTAAATCAAGGTTTCTCTTCATTTCCAAGAAAATAACATTAACCACTAAGGGGACACTTGGAGACTCAAATCTAAGAAGTCAAACCTAGTTAGATCCAGTTATGCTAATTTTTTACATTTTAGTGCACCTTTATCCATTTTGATTTGACCCGATATTTTCTTTTACTTTTAGTCAAATGCATCCTCACTATTTTGATGTTCTTTTTCTGAACTTATCTTTTCATGCAATGATGGCTTTCACACTACCCAGGTAGGTAGCTCTTTTCTACTGGCAGTAGGGACTTTCACTCTAGCAACCCAGATCTACCTACTGACTGCATAGGTAGCCATTACTAACTGTTTGCACCCAATAGTAGCTTCACACTTGCCTAATAGGTAGCCCTTTTCATTGCAACAATTTTTGCTCATTGAGGATACACAAAATGGAATGACTAATAATATGGTCAATCTTGACAGGTCATCCTAGGTCACAATTTATGGATAAGTCATATACCTACAAATTAAGAAATAGACATCTCAACGGAATCAATCAAAGTGCATGTGAAAGTTCAAAGCATAACACATGAATAAGTCTCTAACTGTGTAAGATAAAACTAGTCTAATTTTCAGCCTAACCAGGAGACTATGAAGGTAATATGTCTTCAATCAGCAACAAACTCATATTCAACCTTGGATAAGTATAAGCATTCCAAACAATAGTAATTTAAAATTATAAATCCAATGAAGAACATAATTAGTTAATCCAACTGAGGATAAACATCTAACTAAATCTCACGAAATGCTAAAGCATTGCTAATTCACTTAGACATATTTAGTGAACAGTTCAAAAGTGAAGTTTTGTGTGTAGTGGGTGGTCTGACTAGATACTAAATCAAGGTTTCTCTCCATTTCCAAGAAAATAACATTAACCACTAAGGGGACACTTGGAGACTCAAATCTAAGAAGTCAAACCTAGTTAGATCCAGTTATGCTAATTTTTTACATTTTAGTGCACCTTTATCCATTTTGATTTGACCCGATATTTTCTTTTACTTTTAGTCAAATGCATCCTCACTATTTTGATGTTCTTTTTCTGAACTTATCTTTTCATGCAATGATGGCTTTCACACTACCCAGGTAGGTAGCTCTTTTCTACTGGCAGTAGGGACTTTCACTCTAGCAACCCAGATCTACCTACTGACTGCATAGGTAGCCATTACTAACTGTTTGCACCCAATAGTAGCTTCACACTTGCCTAATAGGTAGCCCTTTTCATTGCAACAATTTTTGCTCATTGAGGATACACAAAATGGAATGACTAATAATATGGTCAATCTTGACAAGTCATCCTAGGTCACAATTTATGGATAAGTCATATACCTACAAATTAAGAAATAGACATCTCAACGGAATCAATCAAAGTGCATGTGAAAGTTCAAAGCATAACACATGAATAAGTCTCTAACTGTGTAAGATAAAACTAGTCTAATTTTCAGCCTAACCAGGAGACTATGAAGGTAATATGTCTTCAATCAGCAACAAACTCATATTCAACCTTGGATAAGTATAGAAATAAAGATCACACAAGGAATGCAAATCCCAAGTCAAACAAGGGCAACATGAAAAAAATATTTTTAGATTTTATAGTTTTTCAATATTTTTTAGATTTTTCAAAATAAATAAAACAAAAAAAAAGACCAAAGCAAATAAAAACTAGTAAAAAGAAAAACTACTAGTATACACAAACATCACAGCACTAGGACAAGATAGAACACTAACAGCACACCCTAGTCTATGACAGGCACATGCTAAGTGAAACCCTTTAGGTCTTCCTTTCTCACCTAAACAGTTTTAGTATTTTGACTGACCCTTTGGTCTCTAACTATTTCAGTTGAGGTAAGTATGACATTTTAGCTCTTCCTCTTGTTCCTCCTATTCCAAGATTGAGATCTAAAATTATGGCGGGCATTTTGGTTCTCCCTGTTACCTCCTTTATTTCTAGCATAAGGAGTGTCATGATCATGCCACTGTCTAGAGTTATTATAGATATTCAATCTACCATCATTTAACTTCCTAGACATATTCACTAGGATATCAACTATCCTTTGCATATTCCCATTAAAATTATGTTGGTTCATAGAACCATGATTGGGCATTTTTCAAAGTTTAGGACATCGAGGCCTAATATGACCCTTCACTCCATATTTATAACATGTAGGAATGAATTTTTGAGTAGAAGGGTCTTTTCCTTTAGTAGGAGGGTGCCTTTTAGCACCAGGCTCAGTGTTCGAGATAGATGGAGTTCCCTTCTCATCTCCACACATCTGATCTTGTTCAAGATCAGTTATCTTGATTTCAATACTTGTCTTTTGATCAAGATAAATATTTAAATCAGATTCAAGAAGCTGAGTCTTGATAAGGAGGGAAGCCTTCTCTTCCGCAAGCTGCGACACAATAGGTTTCAACCCAGAAGTCACTTGGTCTAAGACATCTCTTTCCTTTTCAATAAATTTAACCTTTTTTTATTAAGAAAATCTAAGCCTTTTTCAGCTTTAAGCATTCCTAAAATAGCTCATCATAAACTATCTCGAGGTCTCCCTCAGAATTCGAGTCATTCTGACTCTCTTCACCATCCTCACCATCAATATGGTGTTGGTTACTCACACTTACATTTAAAGAAGATTCTTCAATCCCATTTATGAAAGCAGTGAAGGCTATATAATTCCTAGTCTTCTCACAAGAAGAACTATCTGATTCCTCAGATTCAGATCCACTATCATCTCTTGCCTTGCTCTTAGATTTCTTCTCATTTAAGCAATCAACATCAAATGGCCGAAGCCTTGACAATCATAGCATTGAACACCTTGGCATTTACTGTCCACACTTTTGAGATGTTTCTTATATTTAAAGTGTTTGGACTTAGGCTTTTCAAAAGATTTTTGTCCTTTCGGATTAAATCTCTTATTAAATTTCAAATTTTTTTTGAATTTCTTTGAAAGCAAAGCCATATCTTCTTCAACCTCCTCAAAGTCACTATCTGAACCATTTATAGATTCCTTGATAGATTTCAAGGCAATTGATTTTGGTTTTTTAGATGGGTGTAGATTTAACTCATAAGTCTGGAGAGGACCAACCAACTCTTCAATTCTAAGAGTATCAATATTTTTGCTCTCTTCGATGGCGGTAACCTTCGATCTAAATCTTTCAAGCAGAGATCTCAAGATCTTCCTAACAATTTTGGACTCAGATATACTTTCTCCTAAGTTAAAACAAGAATTAATAATGTCACTCAGTTCAGCATAAAAACCATCAAAAGTTTCATTATCATTCATTCTCAGATTTTCAAATTTAGAAGTAAGCATTTGAAGTTTGGAGATCTTGACTATTGTAGTCCCTTCATGGGTAAGTTTAAGAATGTCTCATGCCTCCTTCGAAGTGTCACATTTAGAAATACGCAAAAATTCTTCGGGTGTGACAGCAGTGAAGATTGTATTTAGACCCTTATTATTCCATCTACAACTTTCAAGTTCTATATTGGTCCAATCAGTAGAAGGTTTGGAATGGTCTGGTTATCTATGGTCGTTGTTGGAGAGGTCCAACTTTGTTCAACAAAAATCCATACTCTCTCATCCAAGGATTTTAGAAAGGCTCTTATACGAGCTTTTCAATAGGCATAATTGTTTCCATCAAAAAATGGGGGACAAGAGATGGATCCTCCCTTGTTTTGGAGATTCATATTCACCAAATATATAATGAGATTGCACTAATAAATTAGTGAACCCGCTTTGATACCAATTAAAAAATACTCAGTGAACCCCAAATAAAATATTCGAGTTGAGAACTCACAAACCCAAGGGGGGATGGCTAGCTTTCCTTATAATTCTTTCTACCATTTTTAAGATTTAATAATTAAATTATTAATTAAGGGAAGATGATAATCAAGTGTGGAAAACGAAAACAAGTAAACCACAACACAAGATTTTTTACGTGGAAACCCTTCCGCAGAAAACCACCGGACCTAGTCCAGCAAAGAGATATCACTAAGACAAAGTTAACAAGAATTTACAAGACTTGAACCTGACTCTTTCGGACTCAACACTACGTACGATCCTTCAGTTCTTAATCCTCTACGCCTCGAAAAGTCATCACGTACTCATAAGTCCAGTGATCAACCGTAGCCGCTCGTACTTCTCTTAGATCTCCACAATAACCACAATCCTTCTCGAATCGATCTCCTTCGCAAAGGCTCCAATTCACACCGGCCAAGATGTTTTTAACAAGAATGGGTTGATGTTTGATTTAAACAAACAAACCCTAGTTTGAATCCCAACAATGGAATACCAAGCAAGAATGATCAAACAATGTCTTGCATAGACTAGGGTGGAAGACGAGAGGATAATGGGTTTGGAAAACCCTAAATTTCTCTAAAAAGCTCTCTAAACTCTCTAAACTCCTTTGGTTCAAATGGGGATGAAGCCCTCTTTATATAGGACAAGATAGGATGTTATAATTCAATTAGGAGACTAATTTCGTGAGGACCAGTCGACCCGTAATGACCATCGGTCGACCGGTCGAAAAATAGCTTGCTGGAAAATTTTTCCATACTAAAATCCCATCATTCAGTCGACCGGTAGGCATTTGGTCGACCGGTAATAATGTTCGGTCGACTGGTTGGTTAGATTTTTTCACTGCAGTCGTTTTGATATATTATGGAACCAAATCAGAGCAACGGTCAATGAGTTATGCCTCAAACACCGAACAAGGGTTATTTTGCATCTCACTGACACTCCTTATGCCACTCAATGCTTTTATCTTGCCACCTAAGGTTTATAGAACATTATCTAAGTCAATTCCACGTAAGTAAAAATGTATCTAGGTCACTTACCATCCTATGAGTGAAACGAAGCTGATGTTTTGAATGTCTTCAATCGAACTTCTTCGGCCTTCATCTTCACGGATATGGATGCTTGTAGACAGTGACACAAAACACTACTAGATACTTTGTTTTGACATCGGAATATGTCAATACCAAAAGTATGGACTTACAGGAAGAGCTCCCACCTGTGCCTTTGACATGGGCTCTGATCATGATTTCCACATCTTTAGGAGTCATCCACGTCCTCCGTTCTCTATAAAGTGTTTGAGCATTCAGCTCTTGAGCATCACGAACCCGTGGCTCCTCACGGGGGTATCGGGGATCTCTTGGGCCAATACGAACCCGTGGTTCTCGCAGCTCAGCACGGGTATAAGAGTCTCGTTGATCACTAAATGCATGTTGCTGCTCTTCTTGGAGGAGAAGATGGTAGAAGGAGCTGTCGTCGACCTGGGCGCCTCCGGAGTGGCTCAACATCCGATTCATGCATGTCATGCTCATAAGCATGTAGCCTATCCTGAAATGACTACTATAGGCTGGTTAGACGGTTTAGAGTGGATTGTTGTTGCTGTAACAGTAGCAAGATTTGGCTTGTTTGAGAAATATCTCATACGGGATGCTCAGAAGGTTGCCCAACTTCTGGTCCAGGAGTTTGCAACACAGTAGGTGCAATAGGAGTGGTCTGAGGGTTTGATCCTCAACCAGGGGCATAGGGGTTTGATCAGCCATGGTGCACAAGAAGAGTAATGGGGGGTTCGTTTAAGAGATTTCCCACAGACGGCACCAATTTTTGTATGAGAATTTTCCCCATTGTCCACACATCAGCTGCTCTTTGGATTCTGGTTTACTGGTAGAAGGATGGAGGTGAAGGGTGTGCACCTTGTAATACACTCCGATGACTAAGTTAGGATATGAAGAAGATGATGTACAGTAAAAGAAGTTGAAATGATAGCAATATTAGTGAAATTTTTCCTATCCTTGTGCACTGAATCTCTTGGGTATTTATAGGTTTAATTTTATATGCCCATAGATGGTCATAGATGACCATGAATGACCATGTCACTTGCTTTATAATCATGAGTCTTACGTGTCACATGTGAGCCTACTATTTGCTAAGGTCGGTTTGAGGTCGAAAGCAGGCTGAGGTGACTAACATTAAATGCATTAAATGTTAAGATAGTGTTTTTCACCTCACAACAGAGTAGAGTGATCACCTCTTGATTATTTCGTTCTACGAGTCAGTCTCATTGTTGACTAAAGCTCAAGTTCGTTGTACATGTGAATACGAATAAAATATTCGTTGTCCTTAAGAGAACGGGTCCGTACTCCACATGAATATGTGTCACTCATCCGTTGTCACAACAACGAAACTTAGCTCGTTGTCACAACACTTAATCATTTTACAAATTTTATCCATTACAGTTGAGATGACTACAGCTTCGCCTTGTGGTGTTTTGTCTTGACAAATTAAAAAAAAGACATGGTTGAGATGAATATGAGCCCAACCCAATTAGAAATTCATTAACCCTGACATGCCCACCAATAACCCAACCCATTTAAATAGATGATTGTGCGTAAAATAAATAAATAAATTTGTTTCTAAATTATAATTGCAAAAAGAATTAGAATTATATATATACTTAACAAAAATGCAGTTATTTGCAGGTGATAAATCTTCATTATTTTCATTTTTTAAATCAATTGATTTTTTGATAGAGATTTACTAATTTAAAATTTTAATTATTTAAAAAACTGAAGAACTACCGGGTCTAAACCAAACCTATATAAATGGGTTGATAAAACCCGACCCCTTAATCCAAAGGCGGAAAATAAGTAAGGGGGATAGTCGAGCCGAGCAGCGAATGTTCAAGCTTGGCTCGTTTGCAAATGAAAGAATAAAGTTCAAACTCGGCTCAGTCTCGCTAGGTCCAAGTCGAGCTCGATTGATATATAATTGTTAATAATTAAAAAAAATAAAAAATTATAGGGAAGTGCCGGAGCCAAGCCGAGCCAAGAAGGGAAGTGGTTAGCACGTTTGGTGTTTCTCCTTTTCTCAACCCCTACTATATATAGTCAACACACTTAGTGTCATTACACTTAGTGTCATTGCTTCTCTTAACAGATGTGGGACTATATTTGGTCCCACATCAGTGACATCACACCATTTTTTTTTTTTGTTAACACATAACACAAAACGACACACACGGTCACACCACCATGACACACCCCACACCCACAACGACACACCCACACCCACACACAGAGCACACTCACCCACACCCACACCTACACCCACATGGTCACACCCCTACTTTATTTCTATAAACTTAACTAATAAAATAAATATATTTATTTTTAGTATTTAAATAAATTATATATTTTATATATATATATATATATGTAATTGAACCGAGCTTTTATCTAGTTGAGTAGGGGTGTGTTCAAGTTCAGCTTGTTTAATAAACGAGATCGAAAATAGTGTTCAAGCTCAGCTCATTTACTAAATAAATGAATAATATTCGAGCTTTTAACGAGCCGAACCCAAGTAATTCACAAACATTTTATTTGATAACCACCCATAAGAATAAGACGTGGAGAAATTGGAGCAGACTCGTTGAGATCAGGAATTGACTACCCAATTCATTAGTCCATACTCTTCCAAAGAAATATCTCCGCTTATAGATAAGTTTTCAAGCCGCCTGCTTACATGGACGAATTACACCCCTGAGGCGGCCGCATTTCCCTTTTGACATTTCTTAACTGTGGTTAAGATTCACTCATCCTTGAGGTTCAGCTATAGTTGGTTTTCAGATGAAAATAATTGAGGTTGCAACTTATCTCAAACCACCTATTTAAGTAGCAACCGTCTCCGATGCCAAATGGGTAAGGAATGGTAACGTTCTCACATTTCTTGGACAATTAGGCATGCAAGAGATATTGGTGCCACAGCTGCTGCTTTCGTTAGCCATAGTGATGAAATGAGCTGAAGCATCATCAATTTCAAAACCATTGATTTCATTGTAGCTTTAATGTACAGTGGATGATAAAGATTCAGCAAATCATCCCTCGCTTTCTAGAAAGAGGGTGCTATAGAAAATTGCCGTGCTCCTTGGGATTCTCATCGTCAGTCGTTTAATTCAGTCAACTCACTCTCTACCGACGACTTATTCCAATTAGACCAGGCATAGGATTGTCCTGACAGATGCCAGAAAATGATTTTGGACTTCCATTCTTCATCCAACATGTGACGAAGAAAAAGGATAGAAATACCAAAAATGGAGAGAAGTCAAAATTACATAGGAAAAAATGAAAATGACTCCCCAATTTATGGCCACAAGTTGGTTGAAGAGTCGAAGCCCGGCCATTGTTTTGGAAAGTGATTTAAAACTGTTAAAAGGAATGCTAGTAATAATTCTAAATTATCCCATCTCTTACGCTAAAATGACATACATCTACCGCTTTCAAAACAATTTATTTTGAATGCTCCGTTTGTTTTGATGTAAAATAGGGGAAAACAAATGAAATTCATAGAAAATGCCAATTGTCCTATAGAAAATACACACGAAAAAATGACATTTTTCGTAGAATTCTTTTGTTTTCCTCTATTTTACATCAAAACAAACAGAGCGGAAAAGTGATTTAAAACTATTAAAAGGACTACTTAGTAATAACTTCAAATTATTCTACAGACACGAACAAGTGTAGGTGCAACATGTTAAGATGTCAGTTAAAATGCAATGTTGCACCTACACTTGTTTGTGTCTGGAATAATTTGGAGTTATTACTGACAGCTCTTTTAACAGTTTTAAATCACTTTCCAAAATAAATTGTTTTGAAAGCTGTAGATATATGTCATTTTGGCGTAAGAGATGGGACATTGATATAGAATTAATCCAACGTGTTGCACCTATACTTGTTCGTGTCTGGAATAATTTGGAGTTATTACTAGCATTACTTTTAACAGTTTTAAATCACTTGCAAAATTAATTGTTTTGAAAAGTAGATGCATGTCATTTTGGTGCAAGAGACGGGACATTGATATAGAATTAATCCAACGTGTTGCACCTATACTTGTTCGTGTGTGTGGAATAATTTGGAGTTATTATTAGCATTCCTTTTAACAGTTTTAAATCACTTTCCAAATAAATTCTTTTGAAAACGGTTGATGTATGTCATTTCGGCGTAAGAGACGGGACTTTCATATAGAATTAATCCTGTATAAAATGCAAAAAAGGACGGCGGGTGTGGTCTTTCTCACAAGGTCGGGTCCCGTTTCACTATTAAAGGTTGTTAGATACTTCTGTACCGAGCCCGGAGGCCCCTTTATAAACTCAATAAAATTGGGTTTGAAGTGTATCGGTCAACATCAACCCACGTCAAGGATCAATGTGTTTAACTATAATGATATAATCAGTATCTTGGAGAGTAAATGGGAGTAAGCCCAGCAGGAAGGCTATTGGTCCACTGTAATAAAAAGTAAAATTAATATTTTTAATAAATTTTTTGAAAAGTAATAATTTATTGTTTTTTTGTTATTTTTAATTGAGTGACTAATAACCCACCTGCTGTCTTGGCATGCTCAGGGGTGATCTCCAGCCGAGTAGTGGTGTGTTCAAACAAGTTCAAAAATCATGTTTAAGCTTAACTCATTTATTAAATAAACGAGCTCGAGCTTTACTAGCTGAGCTCGAGCAGTTCGAATAGCTTGGTTTATTGGATATAGTTATTTATATTAGGTAAAAAATTCACTCTATTGTTCTAGGCAAAGAAATCACGGTGTTAACAAAAATTTTAGTATAAGATTATAATTATATAAAGAGTATTCTTATCATTTAAAATACATTATATACTATTAATCTTTACTAGTATATAATACATAAACTTAAATTTAATATTTAAATATAATAAGTATATTTTATACGGCAATGCTAACGACACTTTTTGAAGACTTGTAATCTTCTCCGGTTCTAAACCGGTTTTGCCAAAACCGGTTACGCCCCTGAGGTGGCCACATGTCCCTTTTGACATTTCTTAATTGTGATTAAGATTCACTCACCCTTAAGGTTCACCTATCGTTGGTTTTTAGAAGAAAAAAATTATTAACGGTAATTAAAATTCATCAACTCCTAACGTTAAATTTTTTTTAATATTTTATTTTCTAAAAACCAAAGATATTTGGGTGAATCCAACCACAGTTAAGGGGTGCAAAAAGAGACACATGGTCACCTCAAGGGCGTGTGAATGTAACCAATTTTGGCAAAACCTCCAATAAAAAAGAGAATGAATTTTAAAAGAAAGTGATGCTAGCACTAAGGGCGGAGCCAGGAGGGCGGGGAGGGGCCATGCCCCCCCCCCCCCCCCCCCCCCCCCACCCAAATTTTTTGTATTAGGGTTGGTATAAAAACAGTGGGTCCCACAAATTTTTTTAATTTAATGAGTTAAGTACCGTTTTGTTACCCTAAACAAAAAATATCACTCTTAAGACATGATTTGAAAATAATTACCAAAGAGGGTATGCATTCCAATTTTACCCTTATAGTTTTTGGTTTTTATATGCATAGCTTAAGGGTAAATATGTCAAATGCATGCCCTTTCTAGTAATAAAAATACAAATGATGCCCTATTTGATAAATATGTCAAAAGTATGCCCTTTTAGGTGATAAAAATACAAAGCATGCCCATTTAGGTGAAGCGCCCTAATTTAATATTAATATTTTAGTTTTATATATATAGTGGCCCCCCAATTTTTTGTCACATATGTAGTGGGCCCCCAATGGAGTCTGGTTATACCCTTGAGGTCACCACACGTCCTTCTTGTCACCCCTAACTATGGTTAAAATCCACCCACTCTAAGGGTTCACCTATTTACCCATGGTTTCTAAAAACATTATTAAAAAAAATTTATCCTTAAGCGTTAGTGAATTTTAACTGGGGTTCAAATACGAATTTGATATCTTTTTTAAAAACCAAGGATAGGTGGGTGAATCTTAACCACAATTAAGGGGTATCAATAGAGAAGCGTGGCGACCTCAAGGGCATAACTGGAAAAAAAATATAAAAAGAAATTACCCAAAAAAAATTTCTCCGGAGCTACGTCCCTGAACCCCCAAGCTCCATACCCTCAAATCATTTTATACCATGTATTTCGGCCCCCCAATGAAAAGTTCCTGGCTCCGCCCCTGGCTAGCACTATCCATGGATCTACATGGGAAACTAGCAACATGACAATTTGAAAGCCTATGTCCGCCTAGGGGAGCATTTCTCTTCTACATATATAAATGAGGAGTTCTACGCCCAGTTCTAATAACTCCAAATTTTCCAAGAATAGGTGCAACACGTCGAGATGTTTGACATTTTAATAGATTTAAAAAAAATAAAACTCTGGACATGATTGACATTTGCAGCCACCAAGTTGTGTCTATGGAAAATTGTGACTGGGGCCAGTATTTCTATATATTAAATGTAAGCACTCAATTTTTACACCCCTAATTAGCCATGGTTAAGTCTCTTAATCATGGCAATCCCCAGTCAAGTCCCTTAATCCCCAAGGCAAACCCTAGTAGCCTTTAGGTACACCCTAAACAAACCCTAGGTCTTACCCTAACAAACCCTAGGATTAAACCCTAGTTAAGCCTAGGCCTAACCCTAGTTAAACCTAGTCTAACACTAGGACACAACCCTAGTTAACCCTAGGTAAACCCTAGTCTAACCCTAGGACTCAATCCTAGTCGAAACCCTAGTCAAAAACTTAGGTGAACCCAAGCCCTATCCAAGCCCTAAACCAAGTCATAGGCCATTAGGGCTTAAACCCTACGTCCTCAAAGCCCTAGAAGTCCAAGATCATGGCCTGGGCCCATGCCCAAGCCCAACAAATTCAAAATCAAACTCCAAGTACAGTGTGCCTGCCTGGGCCGAGGCTTGCTGCACAAAAACCTCTAGGTGTCAGTGAAGCCTTTACCGACACCCTCAAAACAAACTGTTTTGGGGATGTCAGTAAAAGCATTACCAACACCCCTGGATTTCTCTCCTGCAGCACACCAACCCCTTGCAAGGTCCAGGCACGCGGGCAGCTTCCGTCTTCGACCTACACAGAGCCTCTCCACTTCATGATGGCCCCCTCCTACCCTTGTACAAATGTCATGGGTGTCCCTATGGCTCTCCCTATAAAGAGGACACCCCCACAACTCAAAAACCATTTGCAAACTCCCTGTAGTTGAGCCATGGCCAAAAATCCGAAGCCTTAGCCCTTTCCCTTACCTCCTACCACCGCTCCCCAGCAATCCCCAGCAGCTTCCTTGCTCCTCTGCACAGCAACACCACCGCCTGTAGCCGCATCACAGCGCAACCACCGGCCACCACCGTCCTCTCCAACACTGCAGCAGGGTAGGGCTTCCCCCTACCCTTTTTTTTTTACTTGTTTTAATTGTGTTGTGAGCTCCTAGTCCATCCAGGGGAGTCTTCTTTATGATTTTGCAGGTATACCCGCTGTAGGAGGGGTTTCTCCCACCTTCATAGGTGTGGGGAACCCTCCCCCATAGGCACAGCATCACTCTGATGGCTTCAGTAGCTTCTGGGGTCCCTCACACCATGAGCGAACCTCTGGATAAACCCCCATCGCAGCCCCAGTAGCCCATTCAGTTTCTGTAAAAAATTGCATGGTGTCGGCAATCACAGTGCCGACACCCAAGAACCCTTTTGTTTCGACGCCTATGGGCCCCACCTGAGTACCCTAGGGCCCATTTCAAGGCCTGGTTTAGGATCTCCTCGGTCTCCTCTACACTTTACCTGAACACCTTGAGACCCGTAGTTAAGCTTAACTAGGGTTAAATTACCAAAAAAGAAAATTGTCATAGTGTCGGTAATCCCATTACCTACACTCATTATTTTATGTGGCACTGAATTTGTGAAAAAATAAATTCAGTGAATCCCAAATCAAGGTTTGAGTTGAGAACTCACACAGTCAAGGGGATGGTTAAGGCTTCCTATAAGTCTATCTATCATTTTTGATGTTTTAACAATTAAGTTATTAAGTTAAGGGATGATATACTTTAAGTGCGGAAAATAGAAAGCCAAGCAAACCACAACACAAGGATTTTTACGTGGAAACCATTTCAGAAAAAACCACGAGACCTAGTCCAGCCATGAGAATCCACTAAGACAAAGTAAACAAGAACTTATAAGACTCGAACTTGACTCCTTCGGATTCGACACTTCGATCCTTCAGTTCTTAGTCCTCCACACCTCGAAAAGTCATCACGTACTCACAAGTCCCGTAATCAACCGCAGCTGCTCGTACTTCTCTTTGTGTCTCGAAAACCGTCCACAATCTTCCAATCGATCTCCTTCAATGACGGCTTCGGATTCCACCGACCAATTCACACATCCACGATCCGTCTCGGATCGATCTCCTTCGCAAAGGCTCCAGAACACTCCGGCCAAGGTGTTCTATCCAGAATTGGTTGATGGTTTGATGGAAATCAATACCTAGATGGACTCCTTCAAAGAACAAGTCCAAACAAGCAAAATTGGAACTTTAGGCTTGCAAACTCTAAGTTTAATGCACTAACAAAAGGGGTTGAGAAAAATAGATTCCATAGGTTTTATGACCTCTAGAGAAACTTAAAAATACTCTGCACACCCTCCCTAAGTTATGCTCCACGAACTAGAGGTATTCACACTTTATAGGGAAGCAAAACTAAGCTTAGAAGTTGCTTAAAAGGGATAAAAACCAAAGAGGAAACTAAAAATAAGGTTTAGGAAAATTTCCCATATCAGTGTCGACCCCCAAGGATACTTGGGTCGACCCAAATGTGCACTTGGGTCGACCCAAGTATCCTTGGGGGTCGACCCTCAAATTTTTAACTTGCTGTCCCAAAACCCTATACAGATTTTTGGCACTTCAGGGTCGACCCTCAACACCCAGGGTCGACCCTGAGGTGAAAACCAAATTTTAAAAATTCATTTTTAGCTCTTGGTCCCTTCACAAAAGTTGTATCTCTTTTCGACGCCGTCGATTTAACATATTATAGAGCAAAATCTGAGCTACGGTTTGGGAGATATGCTCAAAACAAGAAACCTTGGTGAAAATTTTCAGAAAATTTCAGAATTTTTAAACAAGTTTTGCACTGTATATCTCATCACCTAGGGTCCGTATGGTTAGGCTAGGACACTTACCACCTAAGGCAATATGTTAGAATTATTATAAGTCAATTCCCACCTATGGTAGCATGGTATCTAGGTCACTTACCATCCTATGAAGGAAATGATCAAACCGAGTCTTCAACGGTCTTTAACTTCACTTGTTGTGGATGATTGACGGCAATGACACAAGACCCACTCCTAGACACCTAAACTCACTTGTTTTGACAGCAGAATATGTCAATACAACAACATGGACTTTACAATCTCCCCCTTTGGTAATTCTGTGGCAAAACCAAACTGAAGTACATGACTTGACACAAACTCACCCAAGCACATCAAAATGGTGAATTAGGACATTACATGACTCCAACACTCTTACATGACATCAATTGACAAATCATCTTAAATTAATCAAGACATATAAGCTCTTGTCAAGTATAGTTTGTCTACTGCAGCCCTGCACCTGCACATGCTTATAAACAAAACACTCAGTGAAGCATGTATGGAATATAAAACTAAGCACAGGTAATGCAAGGAATCTTCTGAACTTGGGAAATAATACCTAACATTCTCCCCCTTTTTGGCAAAATTGCCAAAGGTAATCATGATGCCGATATCACAAAGACAATGCCAATTTAACACATGTAAAATATCAAGGCAATCACAATACAACCAATCAAATGCAGATAATAAGGGGACTAAAGAGCGAGGAACAAAATAGAAATATAAAACATAAACTCCTCCTCAACAAATAAAGCACAAACTCCCCCTCAACAACTCAATCACCAACTCCCCCTCATCAACTCAACTTGATCTTCTCCCCCGAAGATCAAGGAGACCACCAAAAACAGGGCACCTATGCTAGAAAGGCTCATGCCAAACAAAAAGAAACATACAAAAACAAAATATCATGTGCCATACAAACATGCATCAAAAGCATTCCAAGCAGTAGTAATTTAAGATTACAAATTTAATGAAGAACATGATTAGTTAGTCCGACTGAGGATACACATCTAACTAAATCTCACGGAATGCTAAATTATGGCCAATTCACTTAGACACATTTAGTGAACAGTTCAAAAGTGAAGCATTGTGTGTAGTGGTGGTCTGACTAGATACTAGATCAAGGTTTTTTTCCCTTTCCAAGGATATGACATTAACCACTAAAGGGACTCTCAAAGACATAAATCTTAGAAATCAAACCTAGTTAGATCCAGATATATTGATTTTTTACATTTTGGTGCTCCTTTTCCACTTTATTTGACTCAATATTTTTCTTTTATTTTTGGTCAAATACCTCCAAACATTGTAAGATTTCTTTTGATGATCTTTATCTGGTCATATCTTTTCATGCAATGATGGCTTTCACACTATCTAGGTAGGTAGTCCTGGCTATTGGCAATAAGGGCTTTCATCTAATGACCCAGATAGATACCTACTGTCCGCCTAGGTAGCCATTTCATACTGTTTGCATCCAATAGTGACTTCACACTATCCTAATAGGTAGCCCTTTTCATTGCAACAATTTTAGCTCATGGAGGATACAGAAAATGGGGATGACTAACAAAATGATCATTCTAGATTGGTCATCCAAAGTCACACTATTGGGATAAGTCAAACACCTACAGATTGGAAAATAGACCTCTCAACAGAATCAATCAGAGTGCATGTGAAATTTGTAAAGCATACACACATGAATAAGGCTCTAACTGTTCAAGGTAAAACCGATTTAATTTTCAGCCTAACCAAGAGACTATGCAGGTGATATATCCTCAATCAGTAACAAACTCATGTTCAACTCTGGACAAATATAGAAATAAAGATCACACAAGGAATGCAGATTATGCAAGTCAAACAGGGGCAACATGAAAAAATCTTTTTGGATTTTATGGTTTTTCAATGTTTTTGGATTTTTCAAAATAAAGAAAACAGAAAAACATACCAAAGCAAATAAAGACTAGTAAAAAGAGAAAATACTAGTATACACAAATAGCATAGCACTAGGACAAGATAGAACACTAACAGCACACCCTAGGCTATGACAGGCACGGCTAAGTAAAGCCCTTCAGGTCTTCCTTTCTCACCCAAACGGTTTTAGAAGTTTGATTGACCCTTTAGTCTCTAACCGTTTCAGTTGAGGTAGGTATAACATTTTGCATCTTCCTCCTATTCCTCCTTTTCCAGGATTGAGTCCTACAATTATGGTGGGCAGTATGGTTCTCCCCGTTACCTCCTCTATATCTAGCATGAGGAGTGTCATGACCATGTCACTGTCTAGAGTTGTGAGCAATCTTCATCACATCTTCACACAAACTTCTAGACTTCTCCACTAGGACCTCAACTCTCCTTTCAAGATTCTCATTAAAATTATGTTGGTTCCTTGAACCATGATTGAGCATTCTTCGAAGTTTAGGACATCGAGGCTTACTATGACCCTTCACTCCACATTTATGACATGTATGAATGACTTTCTGAGTAGAAGGGTCTTTTCCTTTAGCAGAAGGGCGTCTTTTAGCACCAGGCTCAGTGTTCGAGGTGGATGGAGTTTCCTTCACATCTCCATACCTCTGATTTTGCTCAAGATCAGCCAACTTGATTTCAAGACTTGTCTTTTCATCAAGACAAACATGTAAATCAGAATCAAGAAGCTGAGTCTTGGCAAGAAGGGAAGCCTTCTCTTCCTCAAGTTGTGACACAAGAGCTATCAACCCCGAAGCCACTTGGTCTAAGGCATCTTTTTCCATTTCAATATATTTGATCTTTTTAGGCATGGAAAACTGAACCTTTTTCAGCTTTAGGCATTCTTAAAATAGTTCATCATAGGCTACCTCAAGGTCTCCCTCAATATCAGTCATTCTGACTTTCATTATCCACCTCACCATCACTACAATGTTGGTTACTCACAATTTTTGAAGAAGAACAATCTGATTCCTCATATTCAGATTCACTATCATCCCTTGCCTTGCCCTTAGATCTTTTCTTATTAGAGCATTCAACGGCAATATGGTCGTAGCCTTGGCATTCATAGCATTGAACACCTTGGGATTTCTTGTCCACACTTCTAAAATGTTTCTTGTTTTCAAAGTGCTTCGACTTGGGTTTTTCAAAAGATTTTTGTCCTTTCGGATTAAATCTCTTATTCGGTTTCAAAAATTTTCTGAATTTCTTAGCAAATAAAGTCAACTCTTCTTCTTCATCTTTAGAGTCACTATCTGAACCATCTATGGATTGCTTGACAGACTTTAAGGTAATGGATTTTGGTTTCTTAGATGGGTTCAGATTTAACTCATAGATTTGGAGAGAACCAACCAACTCTTCAAGTTTGAGAGCATCAACATTTTTGCTCTCCTCGATGGCGGTAACCTTCGATCGAAATCTCTCAGGTAGAGATCTTAAAATTTTTTTAACAATTTTAGACTCAGGAATTCTTTCCCCTAAATTGAAACTAGAATTGACAATGTCACTCAGATTAGCATAAAAACTACAAAAGTTTCATTATCATCCATCATCAACTCTTCCAACTTAGAGGTCAACAATTGAAGTTTGGAGATTTTGACAGTTATAGTCCATTCATGGGTAATTTCAAGAGTGTCTCATGCCTCCTTCGAAGTGTCACATTTAGAAATACGTCGAAATTCTTCAAATGTGACAGTAGCGAAAATTGCATTTAGATCCTTACTGTTCCATCTACAACTCTCAAGCTTTACATTTGTCCATTCAGAAGAAGGTTTAGGGATGGTCTGGTCATTTATGGTCTTTGCTGGATAGGTCCAACCTTGTTCAATGGAGAACCATACTCTCTCATCTAGTGATTTTAGAAACACTCTCATTCGAGCTTTCCAATAGGCATAATTATTCTCATCAAATAATGGGGGACAAGAGATGGATCCTCGCTCTCTTTGGAGATTCATATTCACCGAAAAATATGAGACAAGATTACACTAAAAAGTTAGTGAACCTGCTCTGATACCAATTGAAAAAATAAATTCGGTGAATCTCAAATCAAGGTTTCAGTTGAGAACTCACAAAGTCAAGGGGATGGTTAGGGCTTCCTATAAGTCTATCTACCATTTTTGATATTTTAACAATTAAGTTATTAAGTTAAGGGATGATGTACTTTAAGTGTGGAAAATAGAAAGTCAAGCAAACCACAACACAAGGATTTTTACGTGGAAATCCTTCCGGGAAAAATCACGGGACCTAGTCCAGCCATGAGAATCCACTAAGACAAAGTAAACAAGAACTTACAAGACTCGAACTTGACTCATTTGGACTCGACACTTCGACCCTTCAGTTCTTAGTCCTCCACGCCTCGAAAAGTCATCACATACTCACAAGTCCCGTGATCAACCGCAGCTGCTCGTACTTCTCTTTGTGTCTCGAAAACAGTCCATGATCTTTCGATTGATCTCCGTCAATGACGGCTTCGGATTCAACCGACCAATTCACACATACACGATCCGTCTCGGATCGATCTCCTTCGGGAAGGCTCCGGAACACTCCAGCCAAGGTGTTCTATCCAGAACGGGTTGATGGTTTAATGGAAATCAATACCTAGATAGACTCCTTCAAAGGACTAGTCAAAACAAGCAAAATTGAAACTTTGGGTTTGCAAACTCTAGGTTTAATGCACTAACAAAAGCGGTTGAGAAAAATAGATTCCATAGGTTTTATGACCTCTAAAGAAACTTAAAAATACTCTCCACACCCTCCCTAAGTTATGCTCCCCAAACTAGAGGGGTTCACACTTTATAGGGAAGCAAAACCAAGCTTAGAAGTTGCTTACAAGGGATAAAAACCAAAGAGGAAACCAAAAATAAGGTTTAGGACGATTTCCCATATCAGGGTCGACAACCAAGGATACTTGGGTTGACCCAAATGTGCACTTGGGTCGACCCAAGTATCCTTAGGGGTCGACCCTCAAATTTTTAACTTGTTGTCCCAAAACCCTATACAGATTCTTGGCACTTCAAGGTCGACCCTCAACGCCCAAGGTCGACTCTAAAGTGAAAACCGAATTTCAAACCTCATTTTCAGCTCTTGGTCTCTTCATGAAAGTTGTAGCTCTTTTTGACGCAGTTGATTTGACATATTATAGAGCAAAATCTGAGCTAGGGTTTGGCAGATATGCGCAAAACAAGTAACCTTGGTTTTTTGAAAAATTTCAGAAAATTTCAGAATTTTTAAACAAGTTTTGCATTGTTTATCTCATCATCTAGGGTCCATATGGTTAGTTTAGGACACTTACCACCTAAGGCAACATGTTAGGATGATTCTAAGTCAATTCTCACCTATGGTAGCATGATATCTAGGTCACTTACCATCCTATGAAGGAAATGATCAAACCGAGTCTTCAACTTCACTTGTTACAGATGATTGACGGCAATGACACAAGACCCACTCCCAGATACCTAGACTCACTTGTTTTGACACCGAAACATGCCAATACAAAAACATGGACTTTACACTTTGGGCTCACACCAGGCCCACATACAGTATCCCCTAGGGCCCACATCAGGCCCAAAATGTTTCCCTCATCTTGGGCTTCAAAACCATGGGTCATGGACCCCCTGAATCCTCTCCAAACCTGAGTTATGGATCTCCAAACTTTGAAAAAAATGTCCTTTAACTATCGGCAATGCATCTGCCGACATTGTAGATTTTCAATCTTTTTGGGCTCCACAGTAGGCCCATAGCCCATGGGAGGCCCCCATCTGACCTGACCAGACCCCTGGGGCCCACTCCAAGCTTTCCTAGGCCCTGCCTTGCCTTAATCCATGGTTAATTCAACCATGGTTAAGCATTAACCATGGTTAGCTGAACTAACCCTCTTGAAAAAATCTTAAAAAATCTCAAATATTCTAAAACTTGGGAAAATGGTATTTTTGGATTACATGCTCATGCCTAACCATAGTTAGATGAGTTTAACCATGGTTAACACTTGGTTTAACCATGGTTAACCCATTTAAACCTTGGAAAATTTTGAAAAATTAGGAAAAATCTCAAATGGCAATATAAATCCAAATCTAACTTTGTATATTGCCTAACCTTGGTTAATTAAACTAACTATGGTTAAACTCATGTCTTAACCATGGTTAGCCCATTTAACTTGGAAAAATTTAGGGAAAAATCCCTAAAATATCAATATGCTAAAGACCATAACATATCTTGGACCTTACCCACCTTGGTGAACATAATCATGGCCTACCGGGCCCACCCTTGGCCTACCGGGCTCAATCCTAAGCCTACCGGGCTTACCCTTGGCCTATCGGGCCTAATCTCGGCCTATCGGGCCTTATCCATAGTCTACCGGACTAAATCCTAGCCTCCAGGCTACATCCTCGGCCTACCGGGCCTAACCCTAAGTCTACTGGACTACCCATCGGCCTACTGGGTCCAATCCAACAATACCGAGCACTTGACCAACCCGGTCAACCACCCCTAGCCTCCCGGCTAGACCCTAAGCCACCTTGGTGCACACACACTACTCCCCTAGCCTTGGCATGGCTCATGTGCCAGAAAAACGCTCGATCTAATCTCACCCCAATGTGAGTACGTAGGCAACCCAACCCGGGTTCGACCCTAGTTTAGCTTTTTCCTTCTTGGATTAGTATACCCTAAACGTAAGACATTTGACTTCAAATCGACATTAAATTGGCTTAAACCTAGTAAGTAGATAACCATTGTAAAACGGAAGCGCTGGGGTGCCTAACACCTTCCCCAGGCTTAACTGAACCTCTTACTCAGAACTCTGAGTAGACCAAGAACTTATCAATTACCCAGAGACTTATCCCCACTAAATTAATAAGTGGTGACTCAAAAGCAAACACACCGCTAAAAATGTGGGTACCAAGAACAGTGCTCACAGTTCTAGTGGCTCTGCTGGGGATAAAGACCTACCTCAAGGTTCAACCCAGAACTCAAGTCTAAGCCAAATTAACAATCAAAACTACTCGGAATGCCTTAGAATTTAGTCTAATACTAATTCCTTATACTTTTTGAGTGTATTTGTATTGTGCATTGCATCCATATCATAGTAGTGTAACAACCCTCAAACCCGTTAGTCAGGCTTATTATGCTTACAGCTGCTGGATGATTATCCTCAATGACAGAGGCTTAAAAGTCTTGGAGGTCCATGGAGTTACTCCTGCTAGGTGATTACTCCCAAGGAAGGATTCTGAACGCTCCCACTTACACTAATCGTCCATTTTCAGAAGTCGCATATACGGTATTAAGTGATCCCCCCACCCTTAGGAACACTCCTGCATATACCAGCATGCATACATGTAGCCTAGGCCAGGGTATAGCCTACAAGTAGCCAACCTGGAGAGAAACTCTAAACCCTATACCCATCCCCAATCATGGTTGACTACACAGGCACACTTTACCCGGATAATCACCCACCTAGAGGCATGTAATGAGTTAAACTTGTGCTTGTAATAAAACGCATCCTACCTCACATCCTGACATGGCACATGGGGTCCAAATCCCAAGAAAATAGGTCTCCACCAAATCTATTCCAGCCTTAACCTGATAGGCCCCCGGTTCCCAATAACCCGGGTAAAGCATACTAGACCTCTGCCCGACTGCCCTATCGAATTACATGTGTCTTGTCACACCCAAAAAAAATCAAAAAACAAAAATCTATCATCATCTACATCATCTTTGCATCTTGCATACACAGTACACTTACACAAAGTCTGTATATTTGTCCAGGTTGATGGCAGGTCCGTCAGGGAATGTTCTGTCAAATGGTCAGCCTTCGCGGCCCCGTACACCTGACTTCCGAGGGGGCATGTGACAAAACTCTCCAGAAGAAAATTGAGGCCCTAACTTGGGATCAGCATCTCGCTTGGGCGCAGTACTACCGAATGAGTAACACTCTAGACCTATCCATGGTTGAGCCAGACTGGCACCTCTTAAATTCTACAATCCAGTGTTGGAACCCATCATACATGGTGTTCTGTTTCGGCAAGAACGAGTTGTGCCCAACACTGGAGGAAATACAGCCCATTCTTGGCCTAACCATGGAAGGCGATGTCATTGTACCGTACTACAGGGCAAACTTCCAAGCAGGCCTCTCAAGATTTTTACAAATCAAGTCTGCCTCCCTGCAGCACAATCCTAACGGCACTTACGAACGGGTGTCTATAAATTTCTTGAGAAACATTACCGGCTCAAGTGGAACCCTGACTCCCTGACTACCAAAGTTCCCGATCTCAATGCCTTTGCACTAATCATCATGTCCCAGCTGATGTTCCCAAGATGCCGCACCCTCACCGACTCAGTATTGGTGGGGATTATTGAAGACATGCGCGACTCCTAGACGGTCATCCCAGTTATCCTTGCAGAGCTGCTCAAGGCTCTCAACCAAGCATTAGAACGCAGAAAGGGCATCTTTCATGCTAGTGCATTGCTACTGCACCTGTGACTGGTCTCTCACCTGCACACCATCTTACCGGTGCCCGACATCCCCCGAGATGTGTACAGCCTGCCTAGGTAGATTTCTCATAATCAATGAGAGATAGAGACTACCAACGTCAAAACTCTCTACCAGCTTCTCCAGAAACTAACAAAGGAACAGATTACATGGGAATGGGTGTGACTGGTTCGTAGACAACTACCATGCATTGTCATAGCAGGAAGACGATGCATGGTCCTAACAAGTGTCACCGGCTCAGCAGCCTACGTACCACTCTGAGTCCTCCACCAGTTTGGACTCCCTCAGCGCATCCCGGTGATAAACAACCTTGAAAATAACATTGCTGACTTCACAGTACAGTCTGAACGCCTCACCCGTCGAATCCAACCAGATTAAAGAAGCTCCCGGAGAGATCAATGGCCAGACTTCGTGGTTACAATAGGACCACCGACTGATTTAGTATACCGTCTATGGATGGAAAACCCTGAAATTCCATCCAGTATGCCCGCACCTAGGGAACTACTGACACCAATTTCAGCCTCATCCCGAAGAACCATACCCATAGCTGAAATGGTAGTTCTCTGGACAGATTTCTTCCTGGAAAGTCAGTTCCAGATCCAGGAGAAAGAGAAGAGGCTACGGAGAGCCCAACGAGCATTCAGTCAACAAAAAGCAAAGCAGGACAGCAAACTCCTAGCCATGCAGGAACAAGTTGACCAACTTGAGCATACAGTCCAGTCCCTCCAGAAGAGATGCAGGGGTGATGCCCGAGAGACCGCCATCATCAGGGCCCAACTGCACTTTCATCAAGAACAGCTTGACAATGCAACGGTAGAAATGACCTATCGAATCCGATAATTCGGGTTCAGGATGTTCAATGCCATAGAGACAATTAAACGTATGCAGGTTGAAATCACATTCCTCCAACAACAGATTATGGACCTTGAAGGCGTGCCCCGGCCGCTTGACTTTGTCATCCCTAATGGACCGGCTTAGGGTTGAGTCTTTTTCTTTATTGAGTCGATGTCCTGTAAACACACACTCAATCATGCATTGAATGAAAAATATTTTCCTGTATTTTGTCTCATCATGCATAATTGGGATTAGTCATTGCATTCTTTTCTGTTGCATAAGCCGACCCATGACTTGCTCTATGATTGCAATTCTCGTAGAAGTAGCAGACGCAGTCCTCATTGAAGTACCAGTCTCAGAACAAGTGTCTAACAGTACCATATCAGAAAGCAGTTTAGATACAATGGCAGAACAAGTTGATCAGCATCAGTGGACCAGTGAGATCTTACAAGCTCATGACAGGGATATTACGGCCATACAACCAAAACTTGACAGGGTTCTGGAATCTCTAAAGATTCTAATTGGAATCCAAACCGATGAACCCTCTACCCAGAACCCAACCAGCAAGTCATCTGAATAATCTATTCCAGAGCCTCACCACATTCCCATCATCATCCCTAACCCTAGACCTACTGCAGGCGGAGGAGATATGGAGTTTGAACACTTCAAAGATGCGGAACAACCCAAGGCTTCGCACATAAATCAAGACAGACCATCTTCTTCCTTGGACCCAATGTCAGCTCTCCATGACCAACACGAAGAAATCAAGCAAATGAAGGAGAAAATGAGAAAGATGAAAGGTGCTTCTGCCAGCACGAGTCTATCTCTGGAGGACTTGACCTTCTCTTCAGGAAAAGTTATTCCTACAGGCTTTAAAATGCCAGATTTTGACAAGTATGACGATACAGGCTGCCCAAAACAGCATCTACAGCTATACCTGGAAGACATGCTCCTACACCAGAAGAACCAGCCCCTTCTCATACAGTACTTTCAGAAGAGTTTGAATGGGGCAGCCCTGACTTGGTAGATGTCTGTAGACAAACAGAGGATCAAGACTTGACAGGATGTCATGGACTGCCTTTTGGAGCAGTATTCCTTTAACCAGGAGCTCCGGCCTCAGCGGAGCTAGCTCGAGCAAATGAGCCAGCGCAACAATGAATCATTCTTGGAATACGCCACCCGGTGGAGGGAGATGACAGCTAAAATCCCGACTCCTATCCGTAAGGAAGAACTAGCAAGCATGTTCATAGACACATTAAAGCAGCCTTACTCGACCCGGATGGTCACTTTGCCTGTAGTAGACTTCGGCACCATCGTCAAGACAGGTGCTCGTATAGAAACTACCATCAAGAGTGGGGCCATCCACTCTAGTCTAGGGCTTGATCCTCCGAAAGTGATAGCCTCAACCAGCAGGAACAATGATCCCCATGACCAGAAAAAGAAAGAAATTGAACACATGGTGGCTCCTACAACACCCATCAGACTTCCAGCTCCAATTCAGCCAACTAACTGAAACACTCGCCAGCCTGGCCTTACCAAGGGCAAAACCAAAACTAGAACAAGCCCCCTCGAAACTTTACTCCCCTCCCATACACTTTTAGCTAGCTGCTAGAATTCTTAACCAAGTAGGATCTTCTTACTCTAAGAGGCCTTACTCCCCTCTTACCCCCAGACAAGAGAAGCAAAAATTCCGATGTCAATCAACACTGTGTCTTTCACCAAGGCCCAGGCCATGCAACAAACTACTACATCGGCCTAAAGTGCGTTATCCAGGATCTTCTGGATGAGGGTAAAGTTGAGCTAGCTCTAAGCAACATCAGCATCAACCAGGCACCACTACCCCCCACACAACAATCAGGTTAATTTCATACAGTGGAAAGAGCCTGAGGCAGGGCAACCTAGACCCAGCGCACCGACAGTCAATGATGGCATTTTCAGGCCCTCCTACCGACAACCAGTCATTATTCCTCTCCCCCTATCAAATATCCAGGTCATCCAGGCTCTAGTCCAAATCCCCGCTCTTAAAACTGACGAAGAGCAAATTGTCTACATGATTCCCTGTCCCGTTAATTGGCCCACGGCTCTAGCCCAAACCTCCACTTCTACTGGCCCCGTTTGAATCCCTCACATCCCTTCTTAACCTTTTACCCTCAACCATGTACCCGCTCCTCGTTCTCTCATCCTCGAGAGTAAAAGCATAGCCAACCTCACCCGATCTGGCCAGGTGTACCAACCGCCTACAGCTGAGCTGACAAAGGCCAAAGGGAAAGGAAAAGAGAAAGAAACAAAAATAGTAAGGGTACCAGACCCTGAGAAGGAAATAGCAGACTCTGCAGTTCTGCTAAAAATCTTTTAAAAAGTGGAAGAATTCAATATTACTCAGCAGTTGAGTAAAGTCTCGGCACAGATTTTAATCTTGGGTCTACTTCTGACTTCTGAGCACCACCGGAAGCAGCTTCTCCGAGTATTTAACAGCTCCCACGTAACACCAGACATTACGCCCCAAAGAGCTAAGGCATATGGTATCCCAAGTGCTAGAACCAAAAGTTATCTCCTTTACAGAAGAAGAGATACCGGACGGTGACAGGGACCAAACCTGGGCCCTCTACATAGCAGTGCAATGCATAGACAGAACCCTCTCCTCGGTACTAATAGACAATGGCTCCGACCTGAACATCTGTACACTGTCAACACTGCAAAGCTTGGGTATGAACCTCAGTTAGGTGAAGAAGAGACCCATGACAATTCGGGCTTTTGACAACTCAACAAGGTAAAATCTAGGCGATATCGATCTGGCTATGAGAGTCGGACTTGCTCAATTTGCTACAAATTTGCAAGTTGTAAATGTGTCTGCCTCATTTACCCTACTGCTTGGTAGGCTGTGGATCCACACGGCCGGAGCCATTCCCTCCTCTCTGTACCAGAGAATCAAATTCATCTAAGACGACTACCTGGTCGTGATACCATCAGAGGAATTGGCGAGTTCCTTCGAGGACATCCAGGAGCTCGAGCAGGGCACATCCTTTATGTCTTATCAATTTGAGCAAGGTAGTTATATCGCCCATATAAAAAAACAAAACAAGCAGCAGATTCTGACATTTGTCAGGATGATGGCGAAGATGAACTATCAATCTGGGATAAGTCTGGGAGTCCAAAACCAAGGGATGAGAAAGAGATATACACCTCGGCGATATTCTCCACATTTTGGATTGGGCTACAGGCCCACATATGAGGACTATCTTGCCAAGCTTACACAGAAAAACAACCGGTCAAGGAAACCGAAACCTCGACGCCACATTTCAGTAACATTCCTAATCGGAACCTTCCAATCCTACCTTGATATCTCTACTACACCAGCTGCCTTAACCTCTCAACCCAATGCCGAATCCTCAGTGATTCCAAATCCAGAGATCTTTAGCATGGCCCAATTGTTCGACGAGCTGACTATCGAAGATGCTACCGCAGAAGCAGAATATCTAACGGGAGAGCAAGTTTGCACCCTCTCCAACAGCGGTAAAGCGTCATCCAGTCGCCAGCCACCAATCCGTTGGTGGACTGAGACTCTCACCATTGAGGCCAGTTAGGGCTGGGACAGCAGCAGTGCAGGAAAGGTTAGTCAGACCAGGCAGTGAACAAGCATCACCCTTCTCCTCCTATCTCTCTTTGCTCCTGTTTGCAAAATCCAAATGTCAGGCCCCTGTCGGCCACTTTTTGTTGAGTCAACTTTTGTAACAACAATCATACTTGTTTTATAAATGAAATCAATCATTTTGACTCAAAAACATATTTTGTATCAAACATTTTAGCTAATAACGAAAATCATACGGACTCTTCCCTCGGAAGGCCTAGTGTCCTGAAGCCACCAAAAACAAAAAAATATAAGCATGTCAAACTTAGCTAAATGTTTTGTCAGGAAATCGCCAACACTAAGACTACCCCTAAAACCCTTCTGGAGCTGACAGAAGTGGAATATGACTCAGAGCAGGAAGAGAAACCGCCTCAGGAGATTCTAGACCTCCTGGAACGGAGTGAAGGACTTATACAGTCAAACATTGAGGATACCGAGACAGTGAACCTTGGATCTGAGGACAACCCACGGCTAGTCAAAATTGGCACAAGCATGAGTCCACAACAGAGGACAGACATGATCAGCTTTCTAAAAAGCTACAGTGATGTCTTCGCCTGGTCAGAAGCAGACATGCCCGGCCTGGACCCAGCACTGGAGGTGCACAGACTGCCCCTGAATCCCAACGTCAGACCAGTTAAGTAGAAACTGAGACAAATGAGACCTGAATGGTCACAGAAGGTTAAGGAGAAAGTTGAAAAGCATATCAATGCAGGATTCCTGACAGTAGCAACCTATCCTAAGTGGTTGGCCAACATCGAGCCTGTACCCAAGAAAGAGGGCAAAGTCCAGATGTGCGTCGACTACCGGAATCTGAATAGGGCAAGTCTCAAGGATAACATCTCTCTCTCGCACATCGACATTCTAGTCGATAACACTACAGGGCACGAGACTCTCTCATTCATGGATGGTTTCTCCGGATACAACCAGATCAGAATGGCAGAAGAAGACATGGAGAAAACCTCCTTCATCACACCTTGGGGCACGTTCTGCTACAAGGTCAAGCCCTTCGAACTCAAGAGTGAAGGGGCAACCTATCAGAGGGCCATGACGGCACTATTTCATGATATGATCCACAAGTCGACGGAGGTTTATGTGGATGACATGATTGTTAAATCACCTACTACCAGGTAGTATCCTGAAGACCTGAAGAGACTCTGTGACAGACTCAGGGAGTTCAACCTGAGACTAAATCCGGTCAAATGCATCTTCGAGGCCTCATCAGGAAAGCTCATTGGCTTCATAGTCAGCAAAAGAGGCAACGAGATTAATCTAACCAAAGCTAAGGCTATCATCGAAATGCTGATTCCCCAAACTGAAAAGGAGATCTGTGGTTTTTTGGGCAGAATTTAGTACATCAGCCAGTTCATCTCTCAGCTCACTCCGATCTGTGAACTAATCTTCAAGCTTCTCCGAAAGAATACACCAACAATCTAGATAGACAAGTGTTAGGAAGCCTTTGACAGAATAAAACAATTCTTGCTCAACCCTCTAATACTTGTGCCTCATACGCCAGGACAGCCCCTACTACTCTATATCTCAGTGCAAGAAACCTCTATAGGGTGCGTCCTAGCGCAGCACGACAAGACAGACAAAACAAAGCAAGTTATCTACTGCATCAGTAAACGCATACTGGAGTATGGAGAGAGGTACAACCCTCTTGAGAAGACATGTCTAGCACTGGTCGGGGCAACTCAGCGTCTGCAGCACTATCTGTTTTCCTACCCGGTAATTCTGATCTCCCAGATGGATCCACTCAAATACCTCCTGGAAAAGCCAGCCATCACCGGAAGGACTACCCGATGGCTTATGATGTTGTCTGAATTCGATATCACCTACATGACACAGAAGTCAATCAAGGGACAGGCGATAGCAGATTACTTGGCCCACAGTCTAGTAGAGGACTACGTCTCAGTACATGATCAATTTCCAGACAAAGCCATCTTGTACACAGAAGCGGAAGAGCAAGAATACTCCGGCTGGGAGTTATACTTTGACAGAGCTGCCAACAATCATGGGGTCGGGATAGGAACAGTCTTAATCTCACCCAAGGGAGTACACCTCCCCATCTCAGTGAGGCTGAAATTCAGATGCTCCAACAACGAAGCAGAATACGACGAATGCATAGCTGGTTTGAGAGAAGCCCTGGGCATCGAGATCGAAGAGATTGACATCTACGGTGACTCATCTTTGGTAATCTATCAGGCAAACGAATCTTGGGCCATCCGAGAAGCAAGTTTAGTCCCGTACTTGACCTACCTCAACATGCTGATTAATCAGTTCAGAAGAATCACCTTCAGCCACCGATCCAGGAATCATAACAAGTTTACCGATGCACTGGCCACGCTCGCCTCCATGGTTCAGATCCCCAAGGATATCATATTATGGACAATTGAAATTCAACAACAGGATGAGCCTACATATTGCCTCAAGCTAGACGCAGTAAATGACAACAAGCCTTGATATGTGGACATCAAGCAATACCTAGCCCACACATGAACGAGCTAATGCTCTTCAAGAAGATTCTCAGGCTGGGCTATTACTGGTCTACAATGGAAGCTGACTATTGTAAGCATGTACAGAAGTGTCACCAGTGCCAGATCTATACTGACAAGATCAATGCACCACCGACAAGGTTACACAACCTGACTGCTCCTTGGTCATTCTCAGCTTCGGGCATCGATATCATCGGTCCCATAGCACCGGAAGCATCTAACGGTCATCAATTCATTCTAGTTGCAATCGATTATTTTATAAAATGGATTGAGGCAACCTCATATGCCAATGTCACAACATCTGTGGTTCAGCGCTTCTGAAAAGGGATATCATCAGCCAATACAGAGTCCCATTTGAGATTGTGACAGACAATGCTCTTAAATTCTGCAATAAGGGATGACTGATCTTTATTAAAAGTTTAAGATACAACATCACAACTCCACACCATACAGGGCTCAGACAAATGGTGCAATTGAGGCAGCTAATAAAATCATTGAGAAGATGGCGACCAACTACTCTACCTGGCATGAGATACTCCCATACGCACTCATGGCCTCCAGAATGTCCATCAGAACCTCAACTAGGGAAACACCATTTTCCCTGGCTTATAGTATGGAAGTAGTCTTCTTCGTCAAAATCCAAATTTCATCACTCTGTGTGCTAATGGAAGCAGAGAGATCAGAGGCAGAATGGGCGTAGACCCGGTATGAGCAGTTGAACTTGATTGAAGAGCAGCGACTGAAATCTATCAATCACTCCCAGGCCTATCAGAGGCGTATAGCTAGGGTATTCGACAAGAAACTCAAGCCTCGCAGCATCAAAGTCGGTGACCTGGTTCTTCAAAATATGTTACCAAACCGCCCTAACCCAAGGGGTAAATTCACTTCCAATTACGAAGGCCCATACATCGTCCAAGACAAATTCTCAGGTGGCGCCCTTCAACTCGGACATATGGATGACGAAGACCTCCCAGAGCCCGTCAACATGGACAAAGTCAAGAGATACTACGCTTAGGGTCTAGATCTGATAGGAGGCCATCTTTGGCACACTCCTCATCCCCAACATTGTAAACCCTTTTACAAAATCAACGAAAATTCGCTAGTTAGCCCCTAGAGCCTAACAACCATTCTTTCACAAAACCTTTTCAAGGACACCCTCCCTCGCCAATCTATGGTATTTATTTGAACTACGTCTTAACCTAATCCTGTAAAGGGTACGTGGGCAACCTAACAAATCAGGTGCAGTCATTAACCGCAGCCAGGCACCCCCTGTGTCAACCTCCTGAACCCCTTTTCCCCAGAAAGAATCCAACCTCACCGACTCTCCCCATAGAGTCACTACCCAAGCAAAAAAAAAAGTCCTCTCGATGTCCCTAGACAAGTCGACTCACAAGGGTACAAAGTTTCCATCAAAGGAAAACCCAAAATAGAAGTCGAAATATTCCCAAAGTCAAAAATTCCCCCACAGAGGCAACCTCTCCGGACTTTTCCCCCAAGCAGAATCCAATTCTCCTAATTCCCTCGACGGGGTCGACACCAAAGTATACATAATTTCAATCCAAGGAAATCCTAAAATAGAAGTTGAAACATTTCCAAAAGTCAGGGACTCCCTCGCCGAGCTTTATCCTCAACAGAATCAACTTCTTTCAGTCAAAATTTCTCCATCCCCAGTGGAACCAAAACAAACCCCGAGCAGAGACAACCTCTCTCAACATTCCCCCTGCGGAACACAAAAATATAAAAAAAGCCTCCAAGGGAGTGCATATCAACTGCAACAGGAGAAATCCCTCAAGGTGTCCTAAACATCCTTCTCTTAGCCTACGTTGCGTCCTACTCTAAAGTCCTTCTAGATCCCCTAGAAGCTATGAGTGCAAGCACAATATCACATCTATGTTCCCCAGTAAAAATATCACCCATTTTTCCCAGAGGGAGCGCGATTTAGGGAAATGACAAGAGAAGACATATTTCCCCAGCAAGTCACGGGCTTCCCCAACCAGTCGCAGGCATGAAGAAAACCGGCAACAGCTTCATTGCGTAAAAATTACGCGATTCCCAAACTTAGTCTTGCAACTAGGGGCAAAAAATGGACAAAAATCAATTAGCTTCCCAGGCATAAAAAAAATCGGCAATGGCTTCATTGTGTAAAAATTATACGAACTCCGTGACTTGGTCATTCCAAGGGTAAAAAAAATGAGAAAAAGCTGAAAATTAGTTTGGCAACAACATCCAACAGCAATCAGGCTTACTTGACTCCCCAATTATCCCAGCAGATAGCATCTCTCCGACAAGGAATATCCCCAGCAGATGTATAATTCCTAAGCATTCCTTAACAGAGAATCCTTCGGAAAACATCTCCCCAGCGTATAGGCAAACATCAGAAAACCCCAGCAAGACGGAAATCCCCAAATTCCCTGGCAGTGGTCTACAGCAGAAGCCCACTCCTCGGTAGAGCTTCAAAGGCAAACAATCTCCAGTCCCAAGCGGATCCCCAGTGAAAGCCTCCGACGGTTCGCAATAGTAATCTTCTATAACAAGAGTCCGGAAGCTTACAAAGCCCATCAGAAAGCTTCTCAACATTCGACAAGCATAGCTACCCTCGGTAGCATCCTGCTCTGAGTCATACTCCTCTCTTTAAGAGTGAAAGACAATTCACAAATCCCCTTAAGCCCTAATACAGGCAGTTTCTTAGCATATCTGAAAGCTAATCGAGCACTTTTGTTGTCAAACTAAAATCTTTGCAAAAGCCTTCCACACTTTTCCTAAAAGGATTTTCAAAAAAAAAAATTTCGTATCAAAATCCGTTTGCACCAATCTGCACCAAGCAATCCCGGCCCACAAGCAGAGGAAGCCGATACTGCGCATCTCTGCCAATTATGAAACACCACAAAGTCATGGGAAAGCCTCCCCATCTTCATCCCTGCATGACAATCTAGCATCATATCCTGCATGATTGAAACTTCTCAGCAGCATTCAACATGATCGAATTCCAGTCTTTTGGGCAATCCCAATATCAGACCTGGCATCATGCCTCAACTTTACAAACGCCCCCGTGCGTTCTCGACATACGAGTCTCCATTGATGCCAAGTCGATATGCCGATACTCACCGGATGTCCCTCCTAGTGACACCCTCGTGTGTCCTAGACATCCTGTGTGCTCTGTGACAACCTCATCACACCGCAGTCTCACCAACATGTCCCCCTTAGAGACACCCATATGCGATCTCGATATACGAGTCTCCATTGACACCGAGTCAATATACCGATACTCACCGCATGTCCCTTTCTGTGACACTCCTGTGTGTCCTAAACGTCCTGTGTGCTCCGTGAAAACCTCATCCCATCACAATCTCACCAGCATGTCCCCCTTTGAGACGTCCCCATACGTTCTCGACATCCCAGGTCTCCATTGATGCCAAGTCAATATGTCGACACCTTGCATGTTGCCACATATGAGTCTCCGTCAACAAAAACATACCTTGTCGACACACGGACATTCACCGCATGTACGCCCCCTAACATCCCGTGTGCTCTGACACCCTACATGGTCCTTTTCCAACACCCAATGTGTTCTTGACACCCCGTGTGTCCCCCGACCGTTCGATCAATCCACCCCAGGAAACACCGTTTCGATCAAACTCTCTTTCGGCTAAGCGCCTTCCGGCCATGTCTGCATCATCTTCTTTCCCTAGCAACTCGCTATCTCCTAGCAGTAGTCCTGGACACGCCACGTGCACTCACCACTGGCACAGCACACACCCCGTTGCATTTCCCAAAACCCAGTCTTGGTGTAAAAATTAGACGATTCCAGTCTTTGTCGTTCAAATCGCTGATCTCGACATTCTCCGACAAAGAAGGGCAGCTGTAAGCACCTAATTTTTACACCCCTAGTTTGTCATAGTTAAGTCTCTTAACCATGGAAATCTCCAGTCAAGTCCCTTAATCCCCAAGGCAAACCCTAGTAGACTTTAGGTACACCCAAGACAAACCCTAGGTCTTACCCTAACAAACCCTAGGATTAAACCCTAGTTAAGCCTACGCCTAACCCTAGTTAAACCTAGTCTAACCCTAGGACACAACCCTAGTTAAACCCTAGGAAAACCCTAGCCTAACCCTTGAATTAGACCACCAGTTAACCCTAGGTAAACCCTAGTCTAACCCTAGGACTCAATCCTAGTCGAAACCCTAGTCAAAAACCTAGGTGAACCCAAGCCCTATCCAAGGCCTAAACCAAGTCCTAGGCCAATAGGGCTTAAACCCTAGGTCCTCAAAGCCCTAGAAGTCCAAGATCTCGGCCTGGGCCCATGCCCAGGCCCAACAAATTCAAAATCAAACTCCAAGTACCGCGTGCCTGCCTGGGCTAAGGCCTGTTGGGCAAAAACCTCTAGGTGTCGGTGAGGCCTTTACCGACACCCTCAAAACAAACTGTTTTAGGGATGTCGGTAAAAGCATTACCAACACCCCTAGATTTCTCTCCTACAGCACCCCAACCCCCTACAAGGTCCAGGCACGCGGGCAGCTCCCCTCTCCGACCTGCACAAAGCCTCTCCACTTCATGATGGCCCCCTCCTACCCCTATACAAATGTCATGGGTGTCCTCATGGCTCTCCCTATAAAGAGGACACCCCCATAGCTCAAAAACGATCTGTAAACTCCCTGTAGTTGAGCCCTGGCCAAAAATCCAAAGCCTTAGCCCTTTCCCTTACCTCCTACCACCTCAAGGAGCTCCCCAGCAATCCCTCCTTGCCCCTCTACACAGCAACACCACCACCTGTAGCCGCATCACAGCGCCACCACCGGCCAACACCGTCCTCTCCAACACTGTAGTAGGGTATGGCTTCCCCCTATACTCTTTTTTTACTTGTTTTAATTGCGTTGTAAGCCCCTGGTCCATCCAAGGGAGTCTTCTTTGTGATTTTGCTAGTAAACCCGCTGTAGGGGGTCTCTCCCACCTTCATAGGTGTGGGGAACCCTCCCCCATGGGCACATCATCACTCTGATGGCTTCAGTAGCTTCTAGGGGTCCCTCACACCATGAGGGAACCCCTGGATAAACCCCCATCGTAGCCCCAGTAGCCCATTTTAGTTTCTGTAAAAATTTGCATGGTGTCGGCAATCACAATGCCGTCACCCAGGAACCCTTCTGTTTCGAGGCCTGTGGGTCCCACCTAAGTACTCTAGGGACCATTTTAAGGACTAGTTTAGGACCTCCTGGGTCTCCACTATACTTTACCTGAACACCTTGAGGCCCGTAGTTAAGCTTAACTAGGGTTAAATTGCCAAAAAAGAAAACTGCCATAGTGCCAGTAATCTCATTACCAACACTCATTATTTTATGTGGCACTTAATTTGGGCCCACACCAGGCCCACATACGGTATCCCCTAGGGCCCACATCAGGCCCAAAATGTTCCCCTCATCTTGGGCTTCAAAACCATGGGTCATGGACCCCCTGAATCCTCTCCAAACCTGAGTTATGGATCTCCATACTTTGGCAAAAATGTCTTTAACTGTCGAAAATGCATCTGCTGACATTGTGGATTTTTAATCTTTTTGGGCTCCACAGTGATCCCACAGCCCATGGGAGGCCCCCATCTGACCTGACCAGACCCCTGGGCCCATTCCAAGCTTTTCTGGGCCCTGCCTTGCCTTAATCCATGGTTAGTTGAACTAACCCCCTTAGAATAATCACAGAAAATCCCAAATATTCTAAAACATAGGAAAATGACATTTTTGGATTACATGCTCATGCCTAACCATGGTTAGATGAGCTAAACCATGGTTAACATTTGGCTTAACTATGGTCAAACTCATTTAAACCTTGAAAAATTCTGAAAAATTAGGAAAAATCTCAAATGGTTATATAAATCCAATCTAACTTTGTATATTGCCTAACCTTGGT
The DNA here is from genome assembly GCA_015143295.1 of Tetracentron sinense. Lineage (NCBI taxonomy): Eukaryota > Viridiplantae > Streptophyta > Magnoliopsida > Trochodendrales > Trochodendraceae > Tetracentron > Tetracentron sinense. The sequence goes on along the minus strand of CM026556.1, from coordinate 6,111,001 downwards.
TAATCAAGCTAACCATTGTTAAACTCATGTCATAACTATGGTTAGCCCATTTAACTTGGGAAAATTTGGGGGAAAATCCCTAAAAATTATCAATATTCTAAGGACCATAAACATATCTTGGACCTTACCCACCTTGGTGAACATAACCATGGCCAACCGGGCCCACCCTTAGCCTACCGGGCCCAACCCTAAGCTTATCGAGCTTACCCTTGGCCTACCAGGCCTAATCTCGGAATATCGGGCCCCATCCATAGTCTACCAGACTAAACCCTAGCCTCCGGGTTACACCATCAGCCTACCGAGCCCAACCCTAAGTCTACTGGACTACCCATCGGCCAACCAGGTCCAATCCAACAATGCCGAGCACTTGACCAACCCGGTTAACCACCCCTAGTCTCTCGGCTAGACCCTAAGCCACCTTGGTGTACACACAACACTCCCCTAACCTTGGCATGGGCTCATGTGCCAGAACTACGCTCGATCTGATCTCATCCCAATGTGAGTACGTAGGCAACCCAACCCGGGTTCGACCCTAGTTTAGTTTTCCCCTTCTTGGATTAGTATACCCTAAACATAAGGTATTTGACTACAAATTAACATTAAATTGACTTAAACCTAGTAAGTAGGGAACCGTTGTAAAACGGAAGTGTCGGGGTGCCTAACACCTTCCCCAGGCTTAACCGAATCTCTTACTCAAAACTCTGAGTAGACCAAGACCTTATCCATTACCCGGGGACTTATCCCCACTAAATAAATAAGTGGCGACTCAAAAGCAAACACACCGCTAAAAATGTGGGTACCAAGAACCGTGCTCACATTAAATATCTACTCTCGTTAGCCTAACATCCCCCGTAATGATAATGAATCGGATGAATTATTTGAAGGACCCCATTTACAGTAAATGACAAGGAAAATGCTAGTGAGACCACACCGAGACCATGCATGTGATGCACGGATCTCAAAATTTCAAAAATGGATTTAATGAAATTTCGATATTCGTGCATCACAAGCACGGTCTCGGTGTGGTCTCAGCCCTTTGCGGTCTCACTAGCAAAGTCCAAATGACAAATGTATTGTTTCTTTCTTGTGTTTTGATGTGATGATGCTCTTTTATAGTCTAAAATGAGGATTTCCTTGTTTAAAATCCCCAACCTTTTTTCTTTTTTTATTAGTAGCACTTTAGTAGAACCCAAGAATTTCCACGTATTGATATGCATGTTTACTTAATGATAATCAAGGTTTTTGTGACCAATTAAAATGTTAAGTGCATTTAAATGGTTCTAAATGTGTAAGAAAGAAAAGGAAAATATTCTGAGTGTTTGAGTGTAGAACAAACCAAGGCAGGCATCAAAATGGTCTACCGGTCGACTGCTAACAAGGCCGGCCAACCGCCCCCAATACCAGTCGACCGCAGATGCTTGAAAAAGGTATGGGGTTTTTCTCCAGTGAGAGTGCCAAGTATCGGTCGACCGTCCAAAACTCCGGTCGACCCCTCGCCTACCAATCGACCGCCCTAAACACAGGTCAATCTTTCCCTTTATATGTTTACCTTAGCCGAATTACTTTATGATTTTGGGGGGTGTTTTAGGATTTCGGACAAACCCTAAGGACTATATAAGGCCTAATTTCGAGGGTTTTGATACCAAGAGTTCTAAGGCAAAGTTTTTTAGAGAAAAGAGAGAGAAAGCTAGGATTTTCAAAGGGGTTCCTCTTGTGATCAAAGGTGAAACTCGGATCTCGCCGCTAAAGTCTTTCTAAAGCACTAGATCACAGAGATTTGATCTTGTAATGTAGATACACTCTACTAGTTAACCTTGTTGTTATTCATTAATAAAAGTAAGACAGAAAGCATGAAATTTGGTGAAACTTGAGGTATATGGCCTATGTATATGTATGGTATTGCTAAGAATGAGATGTAATGAGTATTATGTCACTTGAGGATTTTCCTTGTCTAGCAATTGCATGACCAAGTTTTCGCATAAGTACGGGTTTCTGAAAAACATGATTTTATTGTTAAGCATGGATTTCAATAAGACTTCAAAGAATGTTCGTCTCAAGGGTACTTACATACCTAGCTTGTAAAGTTGTTCAAAGTATTCGCCTCAAGGGTATTTGATATCTTATTTGTAAAGTTGTTCAAAGTATGTTCGCTTGAAGGGTATTTTACATTCCTTGCTTGTTAAGTCAATTCTCAACGATGCTAGTCACCTGGCTTGTAAAGTATGATTCAAAGTAAGCTTGTAAAGTATAACTTTAAGTGAATAAGACTCAAAGTAAGCATGATTTTAAAGTAAGATTTCTAAAAAGTATGTACATTTAAAGTTTGTATAGAAAGAATGGTTTTCGTACTCTGATTAAAGTACGCATGCTTGTTCTGATGAACTATGATATGTATAACATGTTAATGCTTATAACATTATTAGCTAGTGGTTTGTATACGTTGAGCGTGTTCAATGCTCAACCGAACTGTTATTTTCGGCAAGTCCGAAGTTTGATATTTGTACCTCGGAACCCTAGGTCGAGGAGGATTATATAGAAAAGGAACTAGCACTAGATCATCTTGAGGAGGAGAGGGACCTTGACAGGTTGCTAGATGAGAGGGAGAGATTGTATTTTTTGATTCAATTCAGTGTTGTAATAGGTTGTCACTTGGGATCTTTTATACTTGTATAACTTAGATGTAGTTTATATTATGAGAAATTTTCAGGTTCATCATTTTTTATTTTTTATTTTTGTGAAACACCTCCTTGTGAGGGAGGGGTGTTTGGCGGACCCCTACCTGTTTATTAATTAAATGTAGCAAAAGACAAGGGGGGCATAAAACCAAAACCCCTAAAAAAGAAAAAACATCATATTCTAATGTTAGGCAAGCCTATCTTGTCAGTCCTGATGATGCCTTTCAAAAGAGTAGGAATGACATAAATACCCCTAAACGTCTTGCTTTTAGCCAAGGTGCATGCTTCATTAGTCAAGAAATATGTGCATTGGTTGTTTTCTCTTAAGAAATGCCCAAAATTCATGTTACATTTGATCTTCAATCTATCTATGTCCTTTTTCCAATTCCACGCCCTCCAAGGAGCATCAATCGTCCCATTTATCTCATCAATTGCAATCTTAGAATCACTTTCTGCTATGATATTCCTGATTCCCAGGTTATCACATAATTTGCATCCTTCATAAATAGGTCTAATTTCTGCAATATCATTAGATCCTCTACCGAAAAAAAAATTGGAATGCATGCACCAAATTTCCATAGGAATCTCGAAATATTCCCCCTCCTCCACTGTAACTGGAGATCTTCTTGGATGAGGTGAGGCACGAGTCAAAGTCTCACATACTCCTAGGTGGGATCTTGGGTCGCGACAACTTCACCCTTTAATATATGCATAGGTTTGTCAAAAAAGAAAAAAAAAACTTCGTACTTGTTGAGTCTTTATGTAACGCCCCAAAATACCCTCTACGAGTTAGGATACTTTGGCAACATGACTTAACCTTAAACCATCCTGCAAAGAGTATCCAAGGCATGACAAATAGTGAACCTGAAAATTTCTTTAGTAACTTAACTGTATTCCAAGTGCAATTGATTCCAATAACTGAATATGAACTAAGACATGTACATAAAATCCTTAACTTGAGTTACTAGCTCAAGTGATACACATATCCCTAGAAATAAAAACCCAGAATATATGTCTCTTTCACTCCACTCAACCCTATGGCCACATGTCAAGGCCCCTAACATCTATATTATAATCCCGAGTAAGCTTCTGCTCTCCAAGAACTGCCTTGATCCAAGGAACCTGAGTACATATGTCGTATGGTGTACCTGCCAACATCAATAGGTACGGCTAAGTGTGGAATACTCAGCGAGTACAAGCTACTAGTTAACAATAGTAATAACAATAATATGTTGTACATAGTACAGTTCTCATCACATATAAAAATCAGAGTGCGGAAGCTAAGAAAAAATAACAAATGTAAATCATATTCTAAATCATACTTTATGTCCATGCTTTAACCAAAACGTATTTCAATCACTTTGTGAGTTCCTTATAAGTCTCATGAAATTCTTTAATTCATTTGTCTTATTTGGCTAGTACCCGAACTATGAATGGACGGACATACTAGCGGTTTGTCTTGTTCTTGTCTCGTGATAATCATGCATGCTTTCTTGTTAACTTGCTTGTGAGTTGCTTATAATCTTGCTTGGAGATAGATACTAGTACCCGTACCTAGTCTTAGTATACTAGTACCATCTCATACTTGTTGGAAACAGATGTTAATGCCCGTACCTGATATAGTACATTAACATCCTTTCATTGGAAACATATACTAGTGCCCGTACCTAGTCTTAGTACACTAGCATACTTTCATATTATTCATGTCTTGGAAACAGATACTAGTATCCGTACCTGGTCTTAGTACACTAGTATCCTTTCATACTTGTCATTCTTCTTGGAAACAAATGCTAGTACTCATACCTGGTCTTAGTATATCAGCATCCTCTCATACTTGGGAACAGATGTTAGTGCCTGTACCTGGTCTTAGTACATTAACATCCTTCCATGTTTTACGTTTCTTAATTCTCTTCTTGACTTGTTCTTGTCTTGTTTTCTTGTGAGTCAAGTATGACATATCCTAAGATATGTCCTACCCTTGATCAGCCCGATGTCCGGCTTTGTCATTCGTGTCATAATTCACATATCTTGCTTTTGCGTAATTTCTCATATACATATACTTGAAAACTTCGGTTCATGTATGTATGCGTGTGTGTGTTTTGCAATGTGTGGAAATCATAATAATATGAATGATAAAAGGGATAACACCTAGCATTCCAGATCTATTTATAGTCATGTGAGAATGTAAGCAATATGGAAAGCATTTGATCAAATTTATCATTTAGGGAAAGTTCCCCAAATCATGTTTTGATAGTCTTCATTAATTTCCTTAAGTTCTCATTTATGCATTTCATCAAACACTTCACAAGCAACATTGACATAGTCATTAATTTCACTTTTTCCTTGTTACACATTTCATCCAACACCTTGCATACCACATTCCTCTAAGCTTTAAACTCATAATTTCTTAGTCTTAGGTTTTTTAGTCCATTCATGCATTTTGTCAAACACTTCACATGCAACATTGGTATATTCCTTATTTTTACATTTTCCTTGTCATGCATTTCATCAAACATCTTGGGTGTGTGTATTATTCTTACATTGCCCTTCCACCTTTTCCATCACACAACATTATCACATCCACATGGCATCCAATCACCTCAACCATCCATATTTCACACATTCACAACATTTCATTTGTCTTGTTATTTTAGGGAAAGTGATGCATTTCAAGAAAAGGGATGTATAAACTCAAGCAACATCATTTTCAAAGGAAAAAACCTAGGTTATTACTAGATTAACTAGGAGGGCTACTAACCTTGAGGATTAACCCTCAACTTGAAGAAAAGCCCTCGAGTAGAAATCCCAAGCTTGATATAGGAGGATCCAACCTTGAGGATGAAGATTTTGCTTGAGGGATGATCCAAGCTTGATTCAAGCTCCACTTGATCTTCAATCCAAACTCTCTTTGGAAACCCCCAACTTCTCTCCTTTCTCTTCTCTAAATTTCCTTCGGGTTTTAGGTTACCCAAAACCCCCAAATGGATTGTCTATTTATAGCCAAAGGGTTTAAAACCCTCTTTTCCGTGTCTTTAAAAAAAACAGAGTAACGCGATGACGATCGATCGTCAGTCTGGACGATCGATCGTCCTCATTCCAATGAGTTATCCAATTTTCTGGGTTCCGGGCAATCAATCGTCCATCTAGGGATGATCAACCATCCAAATTACAGTGAGTTACCCAGATTCTGGGTTCCGGGTGATCAATCGTCAGGCTTAGGACGATCGATCGTCCAAACCTCAGAGAGCTATCCGAACTTTTCCCATTTGGTATTTTGACCATAACTTTTGACTCGTTAATTGGATTTTGACGATTCAACTTGTGTTGGACTCTTCATTCAAATGGAAACAACTTTGATGTTTTGAAATTTTTCCAATTATTCTTTATTCATGGCCCAATTTTCCCTTAAAGCTGACTGGTCTGGAAATGGATTTCAGCAGCCTAGATTTTCAACCGATCCAACTCCAGAAATCTAACTTTTAACTCAAGCCCGACTCAAAATCTGAAAAAATGATAAACATAAACCTCGAAGAGGGTTCCAATACCTTTCCAAAAATTCAAGAATCATTCGATTCCAATCAGCGGTGACGAAACTATGGGTCCCTAAATTTGAAGGTATGTGAAGACATCCCTCTTTTTGACACAGAGTATTTCATACTCTTGTTCCTTTATCACAAACACCCAACAACAATACTTAAACTAATTTAAACAATTATTATCATGCCGCATAAACCAAATTACATAAATGACCCTTGGCTTTAACTAGACTTGTGCCCATCGCACAATTCACAACATTATTCACAACCTACCCACATGAACAATGCATGTGAAAATCAGGGCTCCACACTTTAGGAATGGATATGGAAGCGATCTCCATTCATTCAAGCAACACTTTATACGCAAACCAATCATGGCATTCCATGGGGACCTGTCTAGCCTTGCCCTTTAGTGCAAGGTTAAGGCCTAGTCAATCCAGCCCTATCCTTTGATTGTCCTAACTTAACTCCAATCTCTTAGGTAGCGTTTGGATTGGATATTTTTGGCCAAAAATCACTACTGATAAAATTGATTGTGTAGAAATTCATGATCAAATAATCAATTTTTCAAATAATAGTGTTCGGATGATATGAAGTTGAGATACTCACCTTCGTATTCTCCGAACACTATTATCTGAAAAAATGATTATTTGACCATTAATTTCTACACAATCAATTTTAACAGAATTGATTTTTGGCCAAAAAAATCTAATCCAAACGTCCCATTAATATCCTAATCATAATCCCTTAAAACCCTAACCCTAAGCCCCGTATTGGCTGATTCCTTAACCCTAACACTATAATTATCCCTAATATTTTGATTAGAGCCTTAGTTTGTTTCTAAAAAAGGTTCAATTTTATCTAGTTTTATTATTATACTTGTTTTACTTTACTTTCATATTTATTTTGAATAATTTCAATTGAATTATCTATTAGGTTGATATTCGGTAGGGCTACACCCAAGTCGAGTTGGCTCATAGGCTCAGCTCGGTTCGGTTCAATTAAGTTGAGTTCAAGCTATGATTACAGGCTTGGTCGAGTGGGGCAAGCTTAGAGTTGAGCTTTAAATATTAAACAAGCCGAATTCGAGCTAGCCCCTGTTTAATTCGGCTCAGCTCAATATTTTTATCAATATAAATATATAAACACTCAAACTCACGAAACCCTAAACATGAAAGGTAACCGTAACCCTAAGTCTCTTCAAGCAATGTGGAAGGAAGAACCCATTTTCTCTCCCTTTCTCCAAAATGCTTGTTCTCGTGTTTTGGGAACAATGTGGTTGTCGGAGTACACATAGAGGACTCTCTCAGGCATAAGTTTTGGCCAAGACTTCATTATTCGGATTGAAACTCTACGTTGTGATCGGAATCTGTGTTGGATTTTTGATCTCCATTGCCATTCTGACTATTCTATGATTTCGTTCTAATCAAAACTCAAGAAAGCATTGAATGCTTGTAAAGAAACCTTGGATTGATCTTAATCATCTCTAAAGACATCATATAAATAAAAGCTTCAGATCTACTAGAGATCGGTAAGATTTATGATGGACAAAAAGGAGAGAGATTAAAGGATTTGGTAAAGTAGATGCAGAGAAGGTGATTGATGTCTGAAAATAGAGCGTGAAACAACCAGAGAATTCAAGAGTAACTAAATCAGAAAGTTTGAATTGATTTTGTCCTATGACGTTGTTGTATATATAACTTCCTTGGTTACAATGATACATATCAGATTACAACTCTATCTATGTAGAGTACATGAGGATACAGATGCGTATGGAGTTAAGAGTCCAATTGGGTTAAGAGTCCTTTCTAGTAGAGGACTCTAGTGGTGATCTTCTTGGGACGTTTGCTGTTGTGAGAGGATAAGGATTATCCTCCAATGTTCCTCCGCAAGTTGATGCTTCTTGAAGCATGTAATTTGAAACGAAGAGATCGAAACCGGGCACTAGAGGGAGATTTGGTGAAGACATCGGTTGTTTGATCATTTGTGGGGACAAAAAAAAATGTGCAGGTCTCCTTGAAAAACTCGTTCACGGATGAGGTGATAATCGATCTCTATATGCTTGGTGCGAGCATGTAAAATAGGATTTGAAGCCACATAGGTCACACTAACATTAATATCATAGAAAATTACAGTAGGTGAAGTCAGAGAGATGCCTAGATGACGAAGAAGATATCGTATCCAAATGGTGTCTGCAGTGGTGACAGCAAGGGTTCAATATTCAGCTTCGGCATTGGAGCGACTGACTGTAGATTGTTTCTTGCTACCCCAAGAAATGAGATTGGGATCAAGGTGGACATAGGTACCTCTTGTAGAGCAATGATTATCAGAGCAACCCGCCCAATCTACTTCAAAATTAGCAAATAGTTGAGAGGAGGTTGAAGACTTGAAGAATGAGTCATGGCTTAATGTCCCTTTGATATAATGAACAATGCTCTTGATTGTAGTAAGATGGATATCAGTGGGATGATGCATAAACTGAGATGCTTCATTCACTGCATAAGTGAAATCTGGCCTAATCATAGTGGAGAGCCCCCACAATCTGTCGATAGGTGGTAGGATCATGAAGCGAAGTGCCGTCAATTGAAGATAATTTGGAGCCAGTGGAGGATGGTGTGGTGCATGGTTTGGCACCACTCATATCCGTACGATCAAGAAGACCAATGGAATATTTTGTCTGAGTGAGAGTAATGCCCATAGGAGATCTAGAAACCTCTATACCAAGGAAAAAATTTAGGTCCCCAAGGTCCTTCATGTCAAAATTCAAATGGAGGATTGAAATGAAAGATTGAATTAGCGTATCAAAAGTGCCCGGAAGAATTATATCGCCGACATAGAGCAATAAAACCAGAGTACCAGCTTTTGATTGGCACACAAACATCCATGGAAGAGTCGGCTTTACTGCAGATGAAGCCATTTTCCAAAAGATTATCGTTGAATCTTTGAAATCAGGCCTGTGGGGCCCCTTTTAGGCCATAAATAGCTTTTTGGAGCCTGCATACATGTGAGGGTCATTCAGTGCTGAAAAATCAAGAGATTGGCTCATGTATACCTCATCTTATAAAAATTCATGAAGAAAGGCATTTTAGACATCAAGTTGACGAATTGACCACTTTCAAGCTAAGGCAACAACAATAATAGTACGTATTGTGGTGAACTTGACTACGAGACTGAAATTTTCAAAGTGATCAATGCATGGTTGTTGATGAAATCCTATAGCCACAAGTGTATTGCTCAATAGACCCATCAGATTTATGTTTGAGTCTAAACACCCATTTGCAAGCAACCACATTCATGTGAGGTTGATATTCCACAAAAGACCAAGTTTGGTTGCGCAAGAGAGTGTTAACTCTTCTGACATTGCATTTCTCCATTCTGGAATTTTTGAGGCCAGTGAATAGCAAGTAGGCTCTAGAGGTCCCATCGAGACATGAGAGAGTAATGCAAGAAAGATGGGGTTTCGGGAGGCAAACCAAGTGCATGGTTTAAGATTACCCGTAAGAGAGCGAATGTCCATCGGATGAGTGGGGGTAGCTTGTGTTTGAACAATTGTTGGCTGGATAGTTGTTTCTCTTTAAACCTTTGCCTCCTAATATAATCCTGCAACGCGTCCCTATCCGACCAAAGAAAAGTAGTTAGGAGCCTACCTTCTAACTCTCATGGTGGTAAATCTGCATTCTTTCAGGAACTCCGGTGAAACACCAAGAATAACCTCTGGTAAAAAAAGACAACAAAAAAAAATCCAATTCCTGCATCTAGGAAGAGAAAGTAGTGTGATCTGGTGATTTCAATGGAAGAACAAGCTAGGAAGATTGATGTTGAAGCTCATTTCATAGTGCTGATATCATCGATGTTCTCAAAAAATGAAACGATATCAACAATGTGGCACATTATTTTGGAGGAAGTACAGATGCTTGAATCATCTTCTCAGCCAGGTTTCATTGAAGTCCAAGACTTGCTAGAAGGTTCATTTCATCTATTTTGGTTCTTAATTTATTGTTCATTTTATATATAAAAAAATTGTTATTCTTTACTCAATTTAGTGGATTTATAGTTTATTATATTTGCAAGTGGGTGTATGTATGATTTTAGTAGTGGTTGTGAGGAGTTACAAGGTTGCGTATTCTTTCTAAGTTTCAAATAAATCAATAATCATGGTTAACAATAAAATCGTAAAAAAATGTGGGATAAACGATCACGGTTTCCCTAGTAATAGTGATTTTTGAATCAAAACAATCACAGTTTATACAATAAAAACAGAGATCTATAATAGATGACAAGGCCATTTTTGAAGAGCATAATCTCGGTATTTAAGATATATGATCATAAATAAATAACTTGAAATGAAAATCTGAGCATGGAAAACTACCTTCGGTTGTTCAACTTAGATTCGTCTCGTTGAGCTACTTCAAATCTATCTATCTATCTATCTATCTATCTATATCTATACTAATACTATATGCCGGTTGGTTCCACGTGGCATATCTCAATGGCCTCCATTCTCTATTCTTGGTGATGTCATGTGTCTGATGATGTCGTGTCTACTATGAAATTGATCAAATAAGAAGATGACATATCATTCTTTTAATTATTGTTCTTCATTTCTAATTAAATGATAGGTTAAATGCTCACCTTCAAGTATCTCCTATTACTTAAATATTTTTTGATTAAATTAATTATTATATTTAATTACTTATACCCATTCCCTCACACGACTCATTCCATAGTGAACCCCAGTGGGATTTTGGATTTTAATTTATTTCTAAAAAAATATATTAAACTTAGCACTCAATTAAAGTGGGACCCACCTCTTCACTTTTACTCTCCCTTTTCATCTCCCCCAAACAGGCGTGGTTGGACCTCTTCCTCTTCATCACGTCTTTCTCCTATTTTTCTCCCTTTCCTCTTCTCTCTCTTTCTCTATCTTCCTTAAAATATCAAACAACCGGCACATTGTTTTGGAAAGCTATGCAACTCTTCGAAACTCAAGCCAAACTTTCTAACTACCACAGAATCAATCCTCTCTCTAAAATCTGAACTGCAGAATGGCTCCAATTCGATCCAACTACATTCAAAACATTTTTCTCCATTTAAGGTGCTTAAACCACATTTTATCTATTTAAAGGAGTTTAAACCAATCAATCAATTCAAGAGAATAGCCCTCTCCCCTCTCTGAATTCGTAGCGAGAGACTCTGAGAAGACACTAGCCAAAAAAGATGCCAAGATACTCCTCCTTCTTCTGTCTGAGTCACCGGAGTATGAGAATTTTGATGGTGCATCAGTTTCGGCGTTCGGCCTCATCTTGATCATAGCTCTCTTGGTATGGACGTTTATGTCAAGTTCCTTATGAGGTTTTTGGATCCCTATGAGTCGATGACATACGCCGGTATTATAGCTGAGTTCACAACTTCCATCGATGTTATGGCTGAGTCATTCAGGAGGTTTGGATCTATGACGATACAGATCTGCATGATCATGATCACCAATACCAACCTCGACGCTTTGATCATTTATCTAATTGTAATCTGTAAGAAATACTAGCAAATTGAAAGTACTTCTAGAATTTCATGAAAAACCATTCAAAATTCTAAAGCACTAGCCAGTAGATTTCCAAATAAAATACTTTCATGTTCATTGGAGCATTTCCATGGCTTATATATAGTTGGCTAGCCATAGGTTTTGCCATGACATCAACTTGGAACAACTGCCACATCTCTTTCCACTATCAGAATTTCGGACTTGCAGAGATGAACATGCTACAATATTGCATTTAGACATTTGGTGAAGCAACTATAAGGATTGGTTGAGGATTCAATTGTTATGTTGTTATGCCAAATCTGTTAATCCGTTTGAGTGCTTTGTAACTGTTTTGTGAACTACAAATTGAACTAGTGGTGCAGCCCTCTTAATGTTATTTGTTGATTTGGGCTTGGTTTCTTTATCAACAAAAGGTTGTTTAATTTTTTCCTTTTTTCCAATTTTTTTTTAACGCTGACCATTCAAAAATTGGATGTTCTCTATCCTTACATTTTCTATATTTTTTTATTCTTTTAAAATCTACTCAATGACATCATCCTCATTGTCCAAGGCTCTCCCACTTATTTGGTGGTTGACTGTACATTTACTGTTTTGTCATTCTTCTCAGAGTCTTTAACCTGAACTTGTGCACTCCATCTCAATGGTGTAATTGTCACAGGTATTATCATTCACAATTAAGAAAAAAAAATTATCAGAAAAAGTTCTCATCCCATCTTGGTTCATACACCTGGGATCATGCTATTGTCGTCTACTCTTGCAAAACTATCCAAATAACTATTGGCTGTGTTTTTTTGTACAGAAAATGGGATGGAAAAGTAAATTTTTCCAAGAGAATTATTTTTCTTCATCTTCACCTAGAAGGAAAAAAATCTCAGAAAATCATTATAAAAAAAAATATAAAAAATAAAACATAAATATTTTGGGAGAGTTAGTGTTTCTATCTGGAGACCTTAGTAAAGGGTCTCACCAAGGAATTAACTTCCCTCCATATTTAAGGGAAAAATATTCCATGTAAAATATTAACAGGGAAAAGTTTTGTACAATAAAGTGTATTTTCCAGGATACCAAACACTTGAAGGAAAACTTTTCCCTTGGAAATGATTTCCTACACCTAATTTCCTCTCAAACACTATTTGGAGACCTTAGTAAAGGGTCTCACCAAGGAATTGACTTCCCTCTATATTTAAGGGAAAAATTTTCCATGTAAAATATTAACTAGGAAAAGTTTTCTAAAATAAAGTGTATTTTCCAGGATACCAAACACTTGAAGGAAAACTTTTCCCTTGGAACTGATTTCCTACACCTAATTTCCTCTCAAACAAACAGAGCCATTGGGAAATCTGGGTTGGATAGTTAGTTGGTCTCAACTCAACTTATCTTCAGTGCAAGTTTTGGTCATCTAGGTTTTTCTTCTATTTCTTTGCATCTCAGCCGGTAATCTTTCTTGAACATCTTACGGAAAACTCAAGAAATCAACCTTTTGATATGCCCAAAATGTTCCAAGTATCAACTTTGCATCTATTCTATGCTTTCTACTCTGTCATTCTGTTTGGATCATTATCTGTCCATTTAGCATTAGGTGGAATTGGATCTACTAATTGGTGGGTCACCTTTTGGGAGTTCCTCAAGTTGTATGCCTATGTGATCCATTAGAATATTCAATGTATTGTGTAGTCTTGCAAATATTCTTCCAATTGTGTAGTTGTAATCTTTTCAGTACAATAGGTCTAACACCAAAAATTAATGTTGGACAACAGTGACCAAAATTTTATTTGTATGAAAGAAGTCATTGCCAACATTGATTTTGGTTTTGCAAATGTTCTTCCTCAAGTTGTAGGGTTAATTACTATGTTTGGGTTAGTTATGATAGGTTTTGGGATAGTTCTAAGAATGGATTTTATGGTTTTCTGTGGATTGTAATAGGGTGAATGAGAGGGCTAAGTTACCAAATACTGGATAATCCCTTAGGGTGTGCTCGGTTGGCAAGAAAGTGGGTGAAAGAAAAGAAAAGAAAAGAAAGTAATGTAAAAGAAAAGAAAAGAAACTTAAATTTTCTTGCAAAACAACCATCAAAAGATGGATGAAGGTTTTGGAAGAAAATTTGTCACTTTTGGGAAAGTGCAAGAAAATGAAAATGTATTTCTTGCAAACCAAATGCAAGAAAAGTGCAAGAAAACACACTTTTCCTTTCCTTTCCCTTACTTTCTCGCCAAACGAACGATACCTTTAATGAAGCTAGAAGTTATGGGTTATAGCTGTAAATGAATATGTAGAGATGTTTTTAGTTATTTTTTTCTCATCCAATGTGAGGGAAGCAAGTCGTCTGTGATATTCCATGTGGCCTTCCCTGTGGACTGAGTGTTGGTAGGCTAGGATATCTTCTACAGTTTTTTTACAGCTATTTAATCCGCATATCTTGGCCTTCCAACACTCAAGGCCACAAGGAAGGATATTAGTACATCATAACTAATAGTCTAATGTCTACATCTCTGCTACATTTCCGCAGTGCTCTCCTTATTTCTAGCCTTTTTTCTTCATTTTTTTTAAGCTAAATCTGAATTATATTTTGTGTATGAAAATTGTATAACTTATTTTTTTTTTAATTCTACCCCTGTGCATCGCACAGGGCTTTCGCTAGTTCATATATTATAATAGTTAATCGGACTTTCGGATCAAAAGTTATAGCCAAAACAAGTTTTATTCTTATGAGTATCAATGTATTGACACGAGTATTGAGTAGGTGTATCAACCACGTGTATTAACCGGTATCGATATGTATTGATCTTGCAAGCAGAAAACTTCATTTTTTTGTGATTTTTTCATCTTTTTTCAATATAATTTATACTAAAACATTCATTAAAAGAAAAAGAAGTGAGAAGCTTCATGAGATGTAAAGATGAGGAGAGTGGGAAGTTTCTCCAATCTCATATGCCCATACATAAATCCCTATTTTCCTCTTCTTCTTTTTTCAAAACCATTTTTAAAGTGTTGGTAGTAGTGGAGGGGTGTTTTAGACTTTTCATAAATGGGGAATTATGAGAAAATAGTCATAAGGATATTATGAAAATGGTTTTTTAAAAGGTAGGTATTTTGAGAATAAAGGCAAACTACAGAGGCAATCAAGGAAAAACCCACACAATCACGGAAAAACCCCATTCTGTGGGACATGAGGCCATGAATCTCTTTAAAAGCATGGTCTTGTATGGATTTTATGGTTGTGCAAGAGATCTCGGACTTAAACACTCATGTCATAGGAATGCCACAAAAAATGTCATAAGTGAGACTAGTTTTCATCAAGTGCATTCATCTTCTTTTGTTTAGTCTCACATGGGTAAGCAAAGGAGAAATTATTTAAGCTTATAAAGGCTTTAGTATCTTCATAGATTGTAATAATAAGAATCCTTATGGTGTGGAAACTCTCCACACTCATTCATTTAGACTATATATTGGGTGTGCGAAAGCGTACAGATAAAGGACATTGGGTGCTATGAGGCACACTTTGTACTTTGCAACTTGTGTTGAGTCACTTATTCTTTTGTCTAAAGTAGGACCGTCCATCGGGTGTACAATAATCATGTGCTCGTATGGAGCCACGTGTCCTACAATTGGTTTGGTGTAACCCATGTTGGTCATTGGTGGGTCAGTTCTACCCATCTAGGTAGTTGGATCTAGGTTAACCTGAATACCAAGGGTTGTCATGGCAGGTTGTGTGAGTTGAACCCATGCGGTTCTATAAACTGGTTTGTGGTTGGTAAGCCCATTAATAGGGGCCAAACCCTTGCTCCTCCTTTTTATAAGAGAGTGTTGAGATGGTTCAATTCACCCAAACTCATACCAAATAATAAAAAGAAGGGTAAATTACACTAATCTCCCTTGAGGTTTGGTGAAAGTTCATAAACCTCGATTCCCTCTAGTTTCTAGTTTCTAACATTACATTGCCCTCCCCTCAACTTTGGTTATCTGTAACAAATACCCACTTCCCTTAAGTTTACCGTTACTTTATGGATGGACTTTGATGATGTCATCATTAAACATTTTAAAATGTCTAAATTATCCTTTTTCAACACAAGGTTAGTTAATTCAATAAAATAAATGATAATTGGTTTCTAACCAAGGTTAACATATATTTCCAAAATCAAGTATATATATATTTTTTTCTAAAAACTAGTGTTAGATAGATAGATGAACTCTAGCTAGGGGTGAGCGAATCTTAACCATAGTTAGTGGGTATTTTTTAAGGGACACGTGACGACTTATAGAGATTTTTTAACTATGGTTAAACATAATTAACCTAAGGTTAATATTTTTATTTTTTTCTTAAAAGCAAGGTTAGATGGATTAATCCTAGGGGTAAGTGAATCTTAAGCACAATTAGTGGGTGTTAAAGGGGACACGTGGAAGCTTGTAGAGCCCCCTTTAATTGTGGTTAAGCATAATCAACCTAAGGGTTCTTTTTTTTTCTAAAAATCAAGGTTAAATGGATGAATCCTAGGGGTGAGTGAATTTTAACCATAGTTAGTGGGCGTTAAAGGGGACACGTGGTGGCTTGTAAAGTTCCCTTTAATTGTGGTTAAGCATAAGCAACCTAAGGTTTTTTTTCTAAAAACCAAAGTTTGATGAATGAAACCTAGGAGTGAGTGAGTTTTAATCATAGTTAGTAGGTGTTAAAAGGGACACGTGGTGGCTTATAGAGATCCTTTAACTGTGGTTAAAGATAATTAACCTAAGATTAATATTTATTTTTTTTTTCTTATAACCAATGTTAGATTAATGAATCCTACGGATGAGTGAATCTTAATCACACTTAGTAGGTGTCAAAAGGGACACATGGCGACTTGTAGAGCCCTCTTTAATTGTGGTTAAGCATAACCAACCTAAAGTTATTTTTTCCCTAAAACTAAGGTTAGATGGATAAACCCTAGGGGTAAGTAAATCTTAATCATAGTTAGTGGGTAGTAAAAGGGACACATGACAGCTTGGGAGTTTATGTTTTTTTTTTGGTTGAGCTTTCAAATGATAAAGACGTGTTTCCTCAATCAAGTAATATGGGTAAAATGGGAAAAGTGTAACTTTAGTTAACAATGTTAATATTAAGAGCCTGACAGGGGAGTGCAGTGTAATTTCAAAAACTAGAGGGGAGGTTTCTGAAATTTAACCAAACCTCAGGAAATGTGAGTGTAATTTACCCTTAAAAAAAAAAAAAAAGGAAGAAAAAAATAAAAATTAAAAAATGTCTCATATTAGAGAATCAGCTCATGAAATAGTTCTAAAAAGTGAATAAAATTTTCAAAGAATTCTTACTTTGAAATGAGAATATTTGTAGGAATTGTTCCGGATTTTGTGCTAGCAGAACTCCATTTTGGGTTTGGGAAATGGGAAACGGGAAACGGGAAACGGACCAGGTCAGCTTAGAAGCTGACCACGTGATCTCATTCGTGCACGCCCCCATTTTACCAACCATCAACTGTGCTTAGGATTCAGTCACCTCAAAGGGTTAAGCAATCTAATCATGGATTTTAGAAAATAAAAATATTAATTTTAATTTATTTAAGTTTAACCATAATAATAATTAAAGAGAGGTTGAAAAGGACAAGGGGTACTGCGGTCAGCTTGAAAGAGGACCTAGGACTCTTTGGGTTCTAAATGCTTTAATTATAAGGGTTAATGAATTTTAACTACAGTTACAGGTGGCAAAAGAGAAGCGATTATTTTCCATGATAATAAAGGGTTGGGGTTACCCTGTTCATTCCCAATTCCACATCAAGAATCGCAGTCGAGGAGGAACCAAGCAGCACCATGTCGGGTCAAGGCAGTGGAGGTAGAAGCGGTTGGGGCCACAACGGAGGATGGGACTTCCGTTGGGGTTCCGGAACCTCACCTGACGGAAGATGGGATTATCGTTGGGGTCTTGGTTCAGGCCCTGCTGGTAACACTTGGGGCTTTGGCTCCGGTACTGGCCGCTCCGGTGACGGTGCCGGTGGTGGGTTTGGATTCGGATGGAGCGGCTCTACTTCTATAGACGGCGTTGGTGGTGGCGGCGTTGGTTTCGGCGCCAGTAGGGATGGTGGCAGCTTCGGGTTCGGGTATGGCGGTGGTAACGGTGGTGGTGGTGGTGGTGGTGGTGGTACTGGTGGTGGTGGTGGTGCGAATCCTAATAGAAGGTATGGTGGTCCGAACCCGCCTAGGGCGGACGGGGTTAGTACTGTTAATAACCCCACAGGGTAGCAGTAGCTAGTAGACCTATATATGTCTCGTCAACTATATATATATATATATTGGTTTTATGTATGTATATAGCCCGTTTGTATTGTATGTGTTATGTTTGGTGTGTAATCGTCGGATAATGAAATAGGAACTTAACAGGTATGAATGTGTTTCTGTGCACCAGTTGTATATTTATGTGTGAAATGAAAAAAAATTAGTGTTTTTCGATGGAAGCAATGGTTTGTTGATTGTCACGGTATAATTGATATCAGGACCTCCTCTTAGGAGTGAAGAAGAATGCCATAATGCGTTGGCCGTGGCCGTGGCCGTGGCCGTGGCCGCGACCGCGAACCTCGGGAAGAGGAAAATCGTGGGTGGTGAGGAGGGAGTGCCCCCTTTGTGCAAGGAGGGACACTGACAAAGGGAAACACCTCCGCATTCGTTTATGCGTCACTCTTTGGTCTATATTCTATATAGAAGCAGTCAGGTTCCAAGGAGATTCTTTGGACCTCAGCTGGAATCACTCATCCTAGAGATCGGTGTCTCCTCGATTCCGGGTTTGCAAACCTCTCATTGATGAACCATAACTATTCCAAACCCAAAATAACAAAACCTATAGAAGGATCCCCTGGGGGTGTAGCCCAGTAGCCGAAGGATTAACCATAAACCCGGAGGTCTCGAGGTCGATACTGGGCTCCCCTCAATATCGGATGTCTGGGGTGGGGGTTTTCCTATGCATCACAATGATACCAAACGTTTATTTATTTATTTTTTTAAACCTATAGAAGGAAGAAAGAGAAGTTCATGAGCAAGATATTGGATTTTGCAGTCCGGCTACTCATTGGATTCGATTTGTTGTGGGTATACGTTTCGGATCCAGTGGGTCAGATATTTAGGCTCTTGCTGTTTGGGGGTTGCACCCAGTTCAATCCTGATCTAACTTGGGAGTTGGAACCATCCCTGCTCCTCTTCTGTAGATACCCAAGCTATTAAGTTTGTCTAAAAATTATGTCCACCCACCCCTTAAGCCTTTAACAATCATCTTTTGTTGGGAGAGAGAGAGAAGCAGCAAAACACAAGTTGACACAAATGAAAAGGGGTAGATACCCACCCAAAAGATCTATTAGGCCAAAAATCATCCTGATCGCAAAATTATAACCATCCAATATACAGATTTTTAAACATATGCTGATGACTGTCTATAAGCTCAATTTCAAGAGTTTTCATGCCCATGAAGGGGTCGTAGATCTCAATTCAGTGAGTCCTATCTTACAGGTCTTTAGGTCAAGTTCAACCTTCTCTTGGATTACAACCATGCATATAACAACCTTCGGATTGTCCACCAGAACTTTTTCCATGACTGAGAAAGTAATGGGAAAAAATGATTACAGTCACCATCTTGACATGGAGGATATCCTGCACAGGGTGCATCTTATGTGTGTCGAAGTGTCATGTTTACTTATGGTGATCACGGTAATTAATACAATCCCTTGACATTATCAAGGGCATGGAAATGCCAGCTGAAAGGTCTTCAGCTGCATAATGGATTATTATTTTTAACCCCAGGGGGAGCAGCAAAATTCAATCAAACTCAAGATCAATGTCAAAACCAAAGTTTCTTTGAAGCCAATGGTTTACAAAACAAATAGCAGTTATTTTTAAGTCCAAAAGAAAGAGCAGCCCCAAAATTTTGGGGGTCGACTAGAACACACTTGCCAATTCCAATATACCTGCTGCATTCTCATGGCTTTATTACAATAGTGCCCGCACATGGCAACAATCTGAATGATGATTCCTTCTTCGTCATGCAAACAGAAAAAGATTAGTTAGTAACCCGGATTACAAAAATCAACATAACAATAATGCAGAACATGGAAAAGAAAATGTCATAATCCACTTACTTGAGAAGGCCTATCTATAGGAGTTTCTGATTAGAGGCAATCCATTATTTAAGCCCATATATTCTGATGACACCATATAGAGGGGGAGTATGTTACTTTGGATGGTACAAAGCCCCACTGGTTGAGTTCTTGCTTAAAGAAAGAGGATTCGGGTATTGGAATGTCCTGGCAACTGGTTTTGTTTCTTCGTCTATATAGGCTCTTTGTATTGAGGGAGGAGGTAGTATAAGTTTATCTACTGGGCAGGATACATCAGAATGTGCCCCCATTTGTAAGTCCTTATCGAGTGGTTTAACTTGGATTCCATTCATGGAAAGTATACTGGGGTTCCTACTAGGAGATAAAGCAGACTTGTTTGTTTTGCTTGAGGAATTTTGTACTACCATCCGTTCCTTCGGTCTTTTAAAAGCTCTAATGGTTTCAGAACTCGTACCTGGACATTCAACAGGAAGATAAATTGTGATAATTTTGACCATTCAAACTTTCTCTGGCCTTGCATTTTGGGAATTGAAAAGTAGAGTAAACATGGAGCTTTAAAAAATGATGATTAGTGATTGAAATTACTCAAATACAGGAGCATTTAATAGTATAACACAATCCGAAAATAGAACCTATGACTTGTGGAGATTTGGAATGTTTGTGCCAGGTGTTTATAACTTATACCCTTTATAACCAATATGACAGAAAAACGGAAGGACCGCAAGGCTATTCTATATATTGGTGCAAGAGCTTTAAAAAGAGGCTCTTCGTTCTTCCTCCGTTTGTCGCTTGTCTTCTTGCAGAAATAATATTTTGTTTTTTGGTGGGTACCAAAATTGGCAGATATTATATAGAAATGTGTCATAGTTGAAGAATTGGAATCATTGGAAAGCTAATGAGGGTAGTCCTCACATCAGTATAATAAAGATAGCTTATAGCTCAGTGAACCACCAGTGACACGACATGAAATTATGAGAACTCTATACACTTCTAAATCCAATATCAGTAATCAGTAGCATGTTTGAATAAGCTGATAAATTTTATATGAATAAGCTGATAAATTTTATAGAGGTGATTGACCATACATGTTTTTTGTCAGTATTTTGAACATAACGGCACAAAACATTTTCTGTGGACCACCCATTTTCAACCTTTTTCTCTAAATTTTCATCTGAAAAAAGAGAAGAAAAAAAGAAGGAAAAAAATATAAAATAAGAAAACTTAAGTATTAACTATTAAGAATTAAATGTGTATTTTATTTAAATATTTAATATGTAATAAATTGTAAAATTAGGTTTGTAACCCCCTTGTGTTTTGGAAATCTTCTTAGACAATCCACGCAATTTTCATTCTTATTTATCAGTGAAAAATTATAGAACCATTGTTAGCAACATTAACATGAATATGCATTCACTGAGATAAACTGCTTCATTCGAAGGAACTAGAGAAAATATAGCAGCATCCTTAAATTTGTATTTATGGAGTGCAAATGAGCTTAAAATATACCTCCAGATGTTTTGAAGTATGGTGGATGCAGAGGTCTCTTAGCAGGTAGTGACATTCCACCGAGATGAGATGAGCAAGAAGATATTTCTATTCCCGGTTTAAAGCTGTTGTTGTTTGAGGGCTGGAACAATGTTGAAGCAAGGGATCAGGTAAACTCCTTAATTAAATCACGGTTTGGGACATTTGGCTTCTAGTGTATCAGAAAGGCAAGACATTTACCTTTACAAAGCATATTAAACCCCAAACGATTATTAACGTGGAATATTTACACTGAAGGAAGCATTCTTTCAACAAGAATTGTCCATCCGTAATGAATTGATGCATTGGACATGTGTGAGTGCCCCCACACAAAGGAGTGGTTAACGAACCATGTTGCTCATGAATAGCTCGAGCTCAGCTCATTAAAAGCTCGCTCGAGCTTGTTTATTTAATAAACTAGCCAAGCCTGAACTAGATTTTCAAGCTCGTTGAAATAATGATCCAAGCTTGAGCACGCGGGTACTTGGCTCGTTAAAAGCGCAGCTCCATTATATATATATATATATACAAAAATATTTAATATATACTTACTTCATTTAAATACTAAAATTAAGTATATTACTATATTTATTATATACTAGTAAAGATTAATAGTATATAATCTATTTTACATGATAAGAATACCCTTTATACAATTATAAACTTTTACTAAAATTTTAGTTAATACCGTAATTTATTTGCCTAGGATAATAAAAATAAAATTTTCACCTATTATAAATATTATATACATCCAATGAACCAAGCTGCTCGCGAACTGCTCGAGTTCGTTTACTAAAGCTCGAGCTCGTTTATTCAATAAGCAAGTCAAGCTCAAGCTTGATTTTCAAGCTTGTTTACTTAATAAACAAGCTTGAACACATCACTACTTGGCTCGATAGCACCCCTACCCACACATCAGCATACAAAAGCGTTTATTAGGGAAAAATGCATTCTTTAAATTGCTGCATTGTTTTCAATATTATAAATTTAGACACAAAAGGAGTTCATAGGGCGTCACGACCTAGATTCCTTTTTCCAATATTAACCTATAAAATTCCTAAATTTGAAACTGGATCAAGTATGAAATACTCTTTTGAGTTTTGATTGTCCACATTTAAGAGTTCCTATGTGTGGAGTGACACTATCCTGACTATATTATAACTAGTTTAAAAACTATGAAAGAATTAAATGGTTTCTATATTTTTAATTCTAGAACTAATATTAATGCCATTAACAATCCTCTTCCAAAGTTCTACTCCAATCCTTACAAGTGTCTCTTGCATGCATTAATTGAATGCAGCTTGCCAGAAAAAAATAATAATGAACCTTCCGCTTTTTCTAAAGGTCCATGAGTTCCATAAAATGTAAGCAAAACTATCAGAAAGTATCAGAGAAAGTATCCATGTTTATACTCACAAGGATGTAAACATAATTTAATACATGATTCCTAAAAGGTTCTTAAAATCATAATTTTTTTTGTGTGCTAAATACGAAGTTATTGAAGAGCAATTTATCTGATTTAATTTATGTTTAAAACCATCCGATAGTGGCCCAACAATTGGATGTTCATATCATTGAATTTGTATGTGTTATGAAGTACGGTGGTGCATGTGTAAACATGTAACTCTTGGTAACTTCACCCGCAAAAGGTTCACATTTTCTCTTATATATCAATTTAATCATTTTCTGTATTTATTGTTACATGTAAAAATTTATTTACTCTTTCTAAAACATGGAATAATACGCCAAGTCAAAATTTTAAAAACAACGTCCCTTTCCATCTTTCTTGATCCCCATATGCATCAAGTGAAACTCACAATCATGTATGTATATGGGCCTAAGATAGGTATTATGTTGTCCTACTACAATTAACACCCCTAGAACTACAACATATAGATCAGGGATTAAGAAATTGCCTAAGCCATTACATAACAGCCGTTATGTAATGATTTCAGCACTATCTGAACTATTACGTAACGCCGACATGATACAACACAGTTATGTAACGTGTGTGAGGCCATTATGTAACTGGAGTAATGTCTGTTACATAATGGTTTCAATAACAATAAAGCAAAGTCCCACAAGGAAATTGAAACAAAATGAACATTATTTATCTAAAATCCATTACTTAATGGTTTCGGCCAAACCTGTATGCAACCCGAATCATTTTTTATATCCTATATTTTTTTCAAAACCTGAGGAATGATGTTTTGTCAAAATTCCTCGGTGTCTTAATAGGTTGGGGTCAAACGCATTTATTATATATATATATATAGGATAATGTCAGGTCCACTTTCCTTCTCATCCACTTTTCCCTTTTTTGAATAAGACAAAAAAAAGTGGTGGGCCCCACAAAAAGCTGCCACAGTTTTTTGTCTTCTTGTTCAAAAAAAAAGAAAAGTAGATGAGAAAGAAAGTGGACATAGCATTCCCCATATATACATAGAGAGAGACACAAAAGTGACGCTATAAGTTAATAGAATGTTAATCATCTGTAAGTTTTAAGAAATTATATAGCAAATCTTACTCGTATGGAACACTCCAAAACTAAATCTTTTTTAATATTATCATCTATTAAAAAACTAAAATAGGTTCACGTAACCTGTTTTAATGGTGTTCATGCTATATTGCATAACACACTCTTACCATTGAAATTTTATCCATATGCATGTGTGTGTGTGTGTGTGTGTGTGTGACTTACAAGACGTGAATATGGTAAAGTTGACACATTTTTGCCCCTGGTTACTAAATGATCGAATTGATTTTTAAGGAATCACTTACTCAAAATTTAAAAATGAGTGAGAAGATCAAGGAAAATAAACTTGTATAAAAAATTCCCTGATTCTGTTTACTTTTTCCTATCTAGTAAATGACCAAAAGACATGGGGGTTAGAAAAAGTCAAGTGCACTTCACCATAAACGTGCATCATGAACACTAACATTCGCCATACACGTATGTATGTATGTATGGCTATAATATATGTATATATATATATGGCAATCATATATTCATATGTATAACTTTTGCCAAACAGATTTCGTTGTCAACTTCCATTGGTTGCTCAAACCTATGGCCTGACTGAAACTTAGATTGTGCGGAACTAGGGATGGGAATTCCTTATTCAAAGTCAAGGGTTACCAAGTCCAGGTAACCCTCTCGGATATTTGAAGTCAAGGGTTACCCCAAATTCTTATAATCCAAATAGCCCCTGTTTGCGAGAGGAGCCCAGCCCTGCGTCTGATGATCCATTTGGGCTTGGGCCCTTATTGAGAAGAAGGGTCCCATTAAGAAAGGAATTAAACAGTCTCTAGACCCATTGTCCAAGCTTCTTGATAAGCTGTCTTCGTCTATTCAGAGCTCAAGTCACCACGGGAGTTCTTCTCCGATAGAGTCCCAGTCCCAATTGTATCGCCTGGAGTCAAGATGGTACCATTTTGATCCAATTGCTTTGTTAGACCTAGACCCCTCATCAAGTGGTTGTTCCACCCTCAGTAGGCTGCTCAAGAATTTCAAGTGGGCAGTATCGTCAGTGCAAGTTCTGAAGAAGATGAGTAATTCATTTTCCAAAAGGGAGCCGTTTCAAGAATTTCAGGGTCTCTCTTTGTCCATTGGTGAGCCTCGATTGCTTTCACCAGCATCAGGTATGGGGATTCCATCAGTGTTAGATAATCTTAGGGGTGAGGACTTCAGGAGCTCGTCGGACAGAGTAAAAGCTTCGAGCCAAATATTCAAGGAACCATGATCTCCCCTTTCTTTGAATGGTAGAGACCCAACATCTGCAGATTGTAGGTTGGTGGGTAGTTTGGAGTTGCGTCAACAGGACTTAGGGAGTTCATTGGGGCATTCTTTGGTTTCGGAATCTCCATCCTTTTTTATTGGAAGGTCGGCTGGGGTTAGGTAGACCCCGACCAGATATATAGATTAATATCTGAAATACATTCCAGACTTTTCTTCAAGAGTGAAAGTCTGGAGAGCCCTAGGAGAGAAAACAAAAAAAAGTGAGAATTACAAATTTTTAGCAAGCTAGGCCGCTGCTCTGTTGGTTTCTCTCCACGCATACAAGAAAGAACAAACTTCAAAGTCTGCAATAAGAGATCTAGTTTCATGAAGGATTGGGATCCATTTCCATGGTTGGTCAACCGACCGATTTAGGGTGTCTACAATCCATTTCGAATCCATGTAGACAATCAGCTGGGAAATACGTAATCTAATGCCATTTGCAACCCTTGAATAATGGCTTTGAGTTCAATTAATTCGATGGAGCCCACCTTCAAATCTTTCTCAAAAGTAGAAATAAAATCTCCAAGATGATTACGGAACCAGATGGGCGAAAGTTAGGTCAGCTAGAGAGTTTAGTCAATCACCAGTATTTTTCATCATCTGCGGAGGTTTCCTATGGTGGAATATCACCACCGTCTCAGGGTTCCTCTTCTTCATCCTATATTAGAGGCAACGCTCGGTCAGAACTCAAAACCGATTGATGTTGGCTCTAACAAGGGTTCTCCTCAGTTGGGAGCTTTGAGAAGACGTTTCTGGCATTTAGAGGAAGGGCTTGATCAAGTTCTTGAAGTGAGGGTTTCTCAGCCAGTTCTGGCAGTAGAGCCAGCTTGTTTTGAGGAAGTTGAGTTGGGATCTAGTGCGTCGGCCGAGTCGCACTCTATTCTATAGGGGGAAGAGAAGTCTCTCCAGTGCCTAGTTCTGCAACAATTCTCAAGGTAAGGGCTGATAATATTATCCTTTCTCAAGGTCAAGGCTGATAAGATTATCCTTCTTCCAATGTCAGATACGTTTTCGGCCTCGGCCTCTTCTATCCTCCATTCCTCCCCAATCATAGTGAAAACTCCAATGGGGCGGATCGTAGTTTCGAAATTCGAATACTTTGCTCCAGTGATCCTCATCCTTTATTATTGTCCAAATGTTCCTTGATACCACAGTCCGATATCGAACCTGGTCTGAACTCTGAACTTAGGGAGGGATTGGTCTGTATCTAGTCATAATTTTGCTAAGAATTCCTTCATCGTGTGTTTGTGTCCTAATCTGTCTGTCAGTAGATAGGGAGAGTGAGAGCTCTATTTGAAGGTTCAGAGGTGGAAGCTTTAGTAGAACTCTTAGAGTACACAGGTGCATAGAGATGTATCAGAGTGGGTGTTAAAGAAAATCGAAGAATTTGGGTTTTGGATTTGTCTTAGGAAGGTCATGACGCGGAGGTTAGATCTTTATTCCAAGGACTAGAAAATCAAAATGGGAGTTTGCCTCTTGGACTCAATGAGAGGGCCAATATCTCGGGGAATGGGAAATTGGCAAATGAACTTAAAAACTTGTCAAATGGTGTGAATTATGATGGGATAGAAGTGAGAAGTAGTGGTAGGAAATTTAGGGGGGTTTCTAGTGATAAGTTGGCTTTTAGGATTGTCTCCTGAAATGTTAAGGCTTGGGTAATTTTGTCAAAATACTTGCAATCAAAGATTTGGTAACAATTAGAAGGTCAACAACGTCATCAATCCTTTGCTTGCAGGAAACCAAAATAGAGGTCTTGAATGATGGGATAGTGACAGAGAGTTGAGACTCCTATTGCTCGGATTGTAAGGTTGTCCCTCACCAGTTAGGGACAACAGGGGGAATTTTGGAAGTCTGGGATAGGTTTGTGATCGAGGTAATTGATTGTGAAAGAGGAGCATTCTCACTTTCTATTTTGTGTAGATCGCTCTTTGATGGCTTTGTTTGGCTTTTCTCTGGGTTGTATGGTCCCATAGATTAGCGTGACTTTGGAGCTTTTTGGCAAGAGCTCGAAGATGTGACCGTTAGGTGGAGTGTTTCGTGGTGCATCGGGGGGGATTCAATTGTGTACGATTTACACATGAAAAATCGAGATTGGGTCCAATCTATCAGAAAATGAGAGATTTTGAGAGCTTCATCTCGCGTCATGGTCTTTTGGATTGTCCCTCAAAGGTGCTAGATTCACTTGGTCTAATTTTTAGGTATCTCCTATGATGAGTAATATAGACTAGCTTTTTGTGTAATCTTTGGGAAAAGCGGTTCCCAAACACCAATCTAGTTCCCCTTCCGAGACTTTTTTCGGATCATATCCCAGTCTGCTTGAAGTTGGATAGAATGAGGGGAGGCCCAAGACCTTTCAAGTTTCAAAATATGTGGTTCGAGCACCCTGACTTCCTTTCAATGGTGGAGGAGGCTTGACAAGGCTCCTCTTTTTTGGGGGCATCCTGGTACCATATTTGGACTTAAATTGAAAGTTGTTAAATCAAGGATGAAAATTTGGAGTAAAGAAGTGTTTGGCTGCTTAGTAGAGAAGAAGAGAAGGATTCTAAGGCCATTGAAGTTTTGACCGGTTTGAGGAGCAGGGTTGATTGTTAGCTATTGAGAGTTTGGAGAAAGAACCTAAAGGAGTTACATCATCTTTTGAAGTGTGAAGAGATTAGTTGGAAGGAAAGGGAAGAGGACATCAGGGAGTCAATTGTGACCTTTTACGATCCTTTATATAAGGAAAATCAGGGACATAGGCCAAAACTAAATGGGATTCCTTTTGACGGTATTTTTGAGGAGCATAGAGTCTTGATTGCCCGTTTGAGGAAAAAGAAATTCTTAGGGTGATCAAAGGCATGGAAAGAGATAGAGCACTGAGTCCTGATGACTTCTCAATTGAATTTTATAAGAGATGTTGGTCTTTTATTAAAGTCAGGCTTCTTAGAGTTTTTCAGAATTTCACACCTCCGAAAAATTTGATAGGGTTTTGAGTAGTACTTTCATTGCCCTCATTCCCAAAACTCATGAAGCCCACGAGTTAAAAGACTTCATGCCAATTAGCTTGATAGAGAGTGTTCACAAAATCTTGTCTAAAGTCCTGACTGCTAGGCTGAAGTTGGTTATGGTATCCATCATCTCCCCTTCTCAAGGGGCCTTTGTGGGTGGTGGACAAATCTTGGATGGAATCTTGATTGCCAACGAATGTGTCAAAGATAGGAACTAGGTCTCGGGCATTTTGTGTAAGGCAGATTTGGAAAAGACCTATGATCAAGGTAATTGGGACTTTCTGGACTATATCTTGGGAAGGATGAGGTTTGGAGTCAAGTGGAGGTTGTGAATGAAGTCTTGGGATCCTCTCTCCCTGTTTCTCTTTATCATGGTCACTAGGGCCCTCAGCATGATGATTGGCAGAGTTGCAAAACTAATTGGGGTAGGTTTCTCTATTGGGAGATCTAGTTTGTCCATCTCCCACCTTCAAGTCGCAAATGATACCTTGTTATTTTGTAATGCATCGAGTAGGCAGCTGGTCCATCTACGCTGCCTGTTTAGGTGCTTTGAGGCGATGTCGGGTTTGAAAATTAATCTCTCCTATAGCCAAATATTTGGTGAGAGAGATGTCCCTAATCTGATTGAATTGGAAGCATGTCACAATTGCAAGTCTGGGACTCTCTTGACATCATATTTAGGTCTACCTATGAAGTCAAGGTAAAAAGGTCAAACCGGAGTAGAATCCAGTGTAGGAAAGATTTTCCAAGATATTACAGGGTTGGAAAGCGCATATCTATCAAAAGGAGGGAAATTGACCATTCTCCATAGTAGTCCTAGTAGTCTCCCGACTTACTTTTTGTCCATTTTGTCCATCCCATTATCCATTGCGAATAGGCTTGTGAGGATTCAAAGAGAATTATTGTGGAACAAAACGATCATTACCAAGAAATACCACTTGGTAAATTAGAGAGCCGTTTGTTGTCCTAAAGATGGTGCTGGTTTAAATGTTAAATCAGTACTTCAAGTTAACAAGGCTTTGCTAGGCAAATGGAGGTTTGGACGGAGAGAGAGTTTATGGAGGAAGGTTATAATAGCCAAGCATGGGGAGCAAAACAGGTGGGTGTCCAAGGAAGTCAGTGAATCTCACGGGGTTGATTTGTGGAAAGTCATCATGATTTTGAAAGAGGAATTCTCTAAACACATTCGCTTCAGAGTTGGAAAGAGGGATGAGGTGCATTTTGGGGATGACTTGTGGTGTGGCCAATCTTCTTTGAAAAAGGATTTTGGTAAGTTGTGTGATTTAGCAGTAGATAGACTCGGGTTGGCATGTTATCTTTAGCATGGAGTCAAGGAGTAGCTGTTTGGGTCCCAGATTGAGGCGAAATCTCAATGATTGGGAGTTCGGAGACTTGCTTAGGCTTCTCATTCGCTTGAAATCGGTCTGCCCTTGCCTTCCATCTAGGGATTGTCAGTTGTGGTATAGGGACCCTAGAGGTCAATTTCCAGTTAGATCTTTCTATCAACCCCTTCATTCTTCCCCTTCATCTTTGTTTCCTTACTGGACTGTGTGGAACCCCGAGGTGCCCACGAAGCTATCATTTTTTTATCTGGACAGCATGTTTAGATAAGGTCCTGACTTGTGATCATTTTCAAAGATGAGGTTGGACATTAGATAATCACTTACTCTTGCACTATCCCTTTGCTACAGGTATATGGAGTTTCTTCTTATCTCAATTTGGAGTGGTCTAGGTCTTTCCTAAATCATTTTGAGACTTTTTATCTTGTTGGCTTTCGATTTCGGGTCAGCTGAAGCCTGAAGCCTCCATTAGCAGATGTTTTGGGCCTTTCTTTTGGGTGCCATTGTGTGGTCTATTTAGAAGGAGAGGAATATGAGAATTTTCAAGGGTGCAGAACTTCTTCCAATGGATCGCATTCTTTCGAGGATCCGACTCCTTTTTCTCTCTTGGTGCTCTTCCAGGCAATACCTTGAAGACTTGGGAGTAGCTTCTCTAATTTCATCTTAGGGGCTATCCGGCTGTCTTGTGTTACTAGTGTTTTGGGAGTTTCTTGTGTTTATGCTATTGTGATTTTGGTCCTTACATTTTTTCTTTTGTGAACTTTCCTTACTTGTGTCTTTGTAAGGTTTTTCCCCTCCTTATGATAATATTTACCTTTCAAAACAAAACATCCATGCATTTGTATATATTACAAATATAGCTTACATATAAGAATATAACTCTGTTAACAAAATGAAAATGAGACAACTTTTGAAAATAATAAGCAATTAAGGTATAATTGATAATAACTAAAAACAAGAAGTCATTTCACAAGTCTAAAAAAAGAAATAAAACCTAGCTTGCTTTGTCCTGATGATATATTTTCATAATTTTTCACTTTTGCTCAGTTACTCGTAAGTTGTAATATCATATCAGATATAGTACAGAATTTAATTACTTAAGTTTACTAGGTTGGATGTCTTTTCACATTGGGCCATCCAGACCACCATTGCCCAGCAACGAGCCAAGTATCAAAGTTCAAAATGCAGAGCTTGCATAAATAAGACAAACACATTATTGGCATTATCAACAACTAGGTATGACGCAAGCATATGCAATTGGAGTCATGCCTAAGACTCACAATTGAGGATCTGAAATTCTATCTGAACTCTCAATCAATCCAGCTGAAAGTGAAACAATGCAAAAATCAAACAATCATATTGAAGGAGAACCATACGTTTAGATTTATGCATATCCGGGAAGAATGTTGATGACTTGGGACGTGAAGGTTGCTGAGAAGAGTGTTTCCCCTGAAGGTACAGCACAGAGACAGGGCAATGTGTAACATGTTAATCAAAAATTCCAAAGTACAAGTAACATAAATCGTAATACATGCAAAACAAAAACAAAGTAAGGACTAACACTTACAAAGATTCATTTGTTAGAGAACTTTGTTTTGCAGTACTCTCTTTTGCAGTACTCTCTTTCAATTCTTCTATGTCCCCAACATCCTGAATTAGTCTGTCTTTACCTACCTGGCTTGAACTAATTTCACTGCTATGCAACTGCATAGTTAAACGTGATGATCCCATATGATCACCGTTTAAAAAGGAAACCCTGTTTTCCCTTAAGAGTGAGCTTGCCACAGATTCCTCTTCTGTGGATGAAACTGGCGGCTTAAGAAGAACACTCCCATGACCTATCTCAGCAGAAGACATAGGATCTTCCCTTTGAAAAATGAGCACCTCTTCTGAACATTCAGAAAGGAAGGATGATTCTTGCTCCTGTAGAATTTCATAAAGGTCCCTTCTGAGCCTTTCAACAGGTGACATACTGCGGCGTCTACTCAATGACCTCTTTCTTGAAGGAATAACAGAGTCCCAGAAACCTGATTGCACTGAACCTGCAAACCGTGAAAATACTACATCAGTAGAGACGAGGTAAAGCAAACTCTATTATTTATTTCTACAAGGTAAATAATTTAATTATATGAATTATTGATTTCTTTGGAACTTTATCAAAAATAGTTTACAATGGAATCAATGATGTAAAGGTAAAAAATAAAAAGTAAGGCAAATTTGCAGGATTGCTACGCACGGAGAACTCCTCGTAGCGTGGAAATTCTAAAATTTGACCAAAGAAAGTTGAATAATTAATTAAAATGGAGGTATTCCAGGAAGATTAGAAGAATATGTTACATAGCAAAAAGATCCCGGTATCGCATGTCAGAATAAACAAAAGATCCAGGTATCACATGTCAAAAGAATCACCTTATGGCTTCTTAATAAAGGGTCAAACAGCTAATAAAAAACAATAAATAAGGGCCTATTCCGAAATAAGACTATTTGGTAAATGCAGTGTAGTCAAAATGTCATCTGGGCTACACCTAAGCCACCGCCTCGCCTAGCCAGGACCCCTATTGCCTAGACCATAATCTAAGCGGGTACTCTGTAAATCTTGTACAATATTATATAATGTAAACAAGAAAAAGTGAATTTTGGCCGCCTAGGCATCATCTAAGCAATGCCTAGGCATCACCTCCCCTGGACGCTTTAACTACACCGGATAATGTCTAATCCAACATCTAAATATTTTAGCATCAGAGGTTTTGCCTGTGAAATAATAAGTAACCTCAACGTTACTTTTTCTTTCAAAGCTTATTGTGCTAAAGCGGATAGAGGTTTATTTGTGCACATTTTTTTTTTTTTGTACACATGCGTACTTGATTCACTAAAACGGACTTTTATGTCCTTGATACTTTTTGACAAATTCCTTTTATCTCTTTAATACTTTTTCCAAATGCCTATTCTATCCCTCCCATTGCAGAGACCCTCAAGTAAGTGCTTCTTTGTATGTTTAGCAAACAAGATATAAAAATAAGAGCTTGTTTTTTCAAAACAAAATTTTGATTTTACCAAACAGACTATTGTAAAACAAGACCTAAGATAAACAACTTAAATTTCTAGATCTAATTTAAATAGCTCTTATTATATCAGATAAGAGTTTCCTAATGGCGTTTAAGTAAAGAAGAAATATAAGCACAACTGCAAATCTACTTGAAGGAAAGACTCCCAAGAAACTTCTAGATGAAAATAGCTGGAGTCTGATGGAGATGAACTCGTTCTTTTCTTTGCTTTTTAGTAGGTTATGTAGTTGATAAGAACTTTATCTTTTACCACTTATGAGACCCATCCTATCCTTAGAATCAGCATGTGCTGATCTCATATCAAATGCCCTATAACTCAAGATTTATCGCTTTGTAAGATGCAGAAGGGCATGCCAACAGTGAGTTAACTAGTTATAGATCTATCTCATACCACTAAATCTTCACCTACACACGCATACTCTAAAGCATGTAATACAATCACATAACAGACATAAATGGAACAAACAAAATATCAAACTCTTAAAATATATTCACAAGTGCCTTTTACTTATGAAGGGAAAACATTATCTACTCCGTTCAAGAACTGAAGAACAAAGTGCCTTCTTTGTTCATAACGTGGATGTCCTACATGTGGCTGTATGGTCACTGATGCCAACAATCCAATGAAGTAGCCATAACCCAAAATCTGATAGGATGAGTCTGACTTTCGGACTGTATGGGATCTATTCATTTTTTGATTTATTTAGTTCAATGAATATCTTCTATATTAGGTTTGTATGCATATGGCTTCTGTATTGGAAGCGCTGATCCAACTCTCAAATGGTTTAACACTTTGACTAGCGTATTTCCATGCTGGGTATATGGGATGCGAGGCACAAGCAGAGGTTTTACCATTATCCAGAACATGATGATGGCTTCAGATAAAATATCCTTTTAAAGATCAACAGGATTGGACATTGGATAAGATTCTGATTGATCATGAGGTCGTGTGTTCTAACAGGATAGTGCACTTTGGATGCCTAAAAGAATTGGCCAAGTATCAATTGTTTCAGACCTATCTAATGTTCCAGTTTCAACCGCTCTACCACAATTTGCAACCTAAGTTGCAGAGACATGGACACAAGTGTCAGAATCCGACAAGGATGCAAGATGTCGCATTCGGCAATTTCCAAAAAAAAAAGGATTCAGGGATATTTTAAAGTTTTAGTACACTGTTAATTGGGATATCTTATGATGTACATTGTATACTTATAAATAAGGGCATGGATGAATGTAATGGTGTTGTATTCACAACCTAATCACCTATAAACGTTCTAAAAGATAAACTAAAACACCTATCCATAGTGCATGTCGAATTATGTTGTCGAAATGAATAGAAGAAAAGAAAATCCAAAAGTGTCCAACTAGAATCCAACACATGTCGACATGGACATGTCATCCATTTAGAAGAATCCACGCAACATAGTGTGCAACTCATTTCCACGCGTGTCAGTTTAACATGTATGTAGTGTGAAGTGATGAGATGATCCACTACTCTCACTGTGGTGCGAGTAGCAGATCCCATACGTAACCCATATGTCATCATGTATCGTTCATCACACTGGAAGAACAAAGTTTCTCACACTAAGCTAATCTTCATTATCAAGGCCATGTCTTCCTGGATAAAAGAAAAATGGCTAGAATAATTCCAGAAGGCACGTGTGCTTAGATAGCATCACGCTGTCCGAGAGAATGCACTTCTAATACTTACCTCCTGCATCACTATTGAGCAATTGATTGAAACACAGTCCATGTTTGTCACTATATAAGAAATCATGTGGTTTTGCAACTTGATCTCTGAAGTGGGTCCTATTATTGGTCCTTGCACGCTATGTAGCAACAATCGAAGAGTGTGGACAAGTAAATGAGCTTGACTATCACTTCATTCGTGAGAAGCTTGTGGATAAGTAAACTTTCCTATGTTACGTCATTCCAGATGATCGACTAGCAATATTTTCACCAAAGATGTATATGCAGGAAAACATCAACATATCCCACATTAAACTTCTTAAATTATCTTGGACCACTCAGTCAAGAGTGTAAGGAGAAACAAAGTTTCTTGTTATCCATGTGTTTACCTTGTAATAAGGACATTTGTGCTCAACTAAAGTGACACCCCTTGTTATAATTGGAGCTCTTTTGGATCTCTTTCGACGCAGGTACTCAGAATTCCAAATATCCTGGGACTATGACTGAACCTCTTGTTAGTTAGGAACTGCATGATTTATTGGATATTTAACTAAATGACTGTGTTTTGAAAGGCTTGTGAAGCTTATGTGTTGAGGATCTCCTTGAGGAGAGGCTTGAGGCACAACATTAAAGGCTCACATCTCAAAGTATGAGGTTCACGCCTCGAGTCTGCCTCCAATAATGGGGTTCTTGCCACAAAACTAAGAAATTTAATTTTTTTTTATTTTCCTTATCTAATTTTATTTGTTTACACTAACAATTTATGTATTATGAATGATGTATTTAAGATAATTAAAACACTTTTGAGCATTTTCTTATTACATGTTCACGAGATTTGGAGTCCTTGGCCTAAAATGTAGCTTTCCATGACTTCTTTGCAATTGTTTGTTGGGATTGAAAGTTTGTGGCACAAATTGGAAACCAAACATCATTTGTTTTTTAAACACGAATATAAACAAAAAAGGTAAAAATAAATTGTAGCATCTTATTGCCTCTCTCAATCTTAGTTTCTACTATATGACAATTAAATCATTTATATACTATTTACTATATGCCTATGCACACCCATTTATATACATGCATACGTACATGATTAAAAATATGAGTATCGAGGTACATATCAGTAAGTCCAAAATAGGAAATGTATTGTCCGTATCGAGTCCACTAGTCTTTGTGAACAATAACATTCCCCATATATATATATTAGGAGAACTAAATTTTATGAATCTATGATTCCAACGGGATGAAGATGAGTATTCATGACTTACAAGACAATCAAATTAATGGGTGGCACATATAGGAACCTCCTTCCTAACACAACAAACTTAAATTTATGATTCTATTGGGATTGTGTACATATTCATCTTTCGCATAAAGCAGAAATCATGCAGAGAAGAATGACCTCTTTCTCATACTGAAAGGCCACCAATGAACTTGAGTCCACCATATTTTGATGTCCCTATTTGTTCAATCATGGTATTGCTCACTCAATACTATTTACAAGCTTTAATGGTCTCTTAGGATAGAATAATTATAATAGGTAGAACAACAATTCATAAATGATGCACATGATGTGAAGTTATAAAAAGTAGCATCACATTATTGATCATTCCTTTAAGGTACACAACCCCCTGTATATATACATGATACAAAGGTCAAAGCTTCTTTAATAGCTAAGTGGAATATTAGCGGTGGAATTGACATCTCATATTCAATGCATTCTTATAGCTCCAATTCAACAAGGCAACCATATATTAATATGTATATAAAAGTGCTGCAAACTAAGAAACTTAATAACAATACATATATACAAGTGTTCCAAAACTAAGAAAGTGCAAGTGATATGAAAAATATCCAAATGCTGTCAAATCAGCGTTTGCACAGAAGCTGAGGCGTCTTTGGACACCCCCCCCCCGGGCGGGTTCCCTAGAAAATAGTGTGGAAACGAAAAGTGGAAGAAAATCCTATTTTTTAGCTTTTGGTTACAAAGAAAGTTTTGGTGGAAAAGAAAAGTGAAAAAATCAACCCATAATTTTATCTTAAAGTGAGGGTGTCATTTCCATTTAAAAAGTTTGGATTTGGATAAAAAAGAAAGAGAGGAATCTCCAACCAACACCACCTCCACCGCAAATTTACTTTGTGGGCTTTTTTTCCTTTTTCTTTCTAGGCAACCAAACAATAGTGAGAAAATCACTTTCTTTTCTTTTTACTTTTCTTTTCCATGTTTTTTCAATTATCTAGGAAACCAAAAAAAACAATAAGAAAAACTAATAGACTAGTAATACAACTTAACAGAAAAGAGAAAGACTCATAATCAGATCGTGACTCAATATTCTATAGATTTTCTAAAAGATTTATGATCACCTGAGATTTCGTTTCCATCTATGCTTCCCAACAGAATGCAGCTCTCAGAGCATGATATTGCAGACCCTGAACTAGATCTGTTGCTCGTATCATCTTCAAAACCTGTTGAATACAGGTCATATCCTGCAAACAGCTCCCCATCTTCCAAGTTGCCTCTGTTATATACTTTTATGTGGTAGTTGTTTAGCTTTGTCTTAGAAGGTAATTTATCCTCTTGAGAGTTCTGAGAGCCCTCAGAATCCAGATGTGTGAAGGCACGGGCATGTAGTGGAGTATAGTTTGCAAGTGTTCCCTTTGTCCTCCATCTCGACCCACATGCATTGCACAATACTGGCTTCCCAGGTGGTCCATTCCTCCAAAGTGGAGTGCCTGTGTGATTGTGCTACATGTCAGCATTTAAAAAGGCAATTTCCAACTCATGAAATTGCTAATAATATATCCATCAATATAACTCATGATAGTGAAGAAACTAGCAAGTAATATAGCATCAGTAGCATTGGATTGAGTCTGCAATGTGTAAGTCTAGACCAAAGCAGAAATAGCACGAGGCTAAGGTAAAGAATGATTAAGAACATAGTCATTAACAGGTGGAGTAGAATAAATAAAAATTCAACTCGATGGTACTTAAAGAAACCAAAATTGAAATCTTGGCAAGTGAAATATCGTGCGCGAAAGAAGCATACACAGGGAATTCACAAGAATGTAAACTCAAAAAAAATATCATAAGTAACAAAACAAACTCTAAACCTACTAGAAACTACTAACACAAAAGCACATAACCATGACAACTGACAACTCCAATCACAAAGGATGGTCACTTAAATCCCCAACCGCCTTTTGAATAGAGAACCAAGAATAATTACCCGTGCGAGAAGAGAAAACGAGAATTGAAGGAAAAGTGAGAAGGGGGAAGCGAGGCTCAAAAATCCTTAGGAAACGAGAAATGAGAAATGGGCAACTCACTCTCATTATATTTGTATGGGGCCTATGGGCATCCATACTTCAAGTTTTTACTTACATGAAAATGTGCACAGAACTAGGTGCCTTAGGTTCTAATCCAACAATACTTTCTCAAGGTCTACATCCTAGGCAACAGACTTGGGCCTATGTCATGGCTTCCTACATACATATCCTTCTTTGACCACTAAATGAGAGGTGATGGAAATGAGCTTCCTAGGAAGCGAGCTCGAGAAACGAACTTCCTGGGAAGTGAGCAACCCAACCTATATATAGCTTCCCTGGACTTATGCACCAGAGTAAAAGAAGTTTAATCCATCCGCACAGGATGGAGGCAAAGAGAAGGTATCATTAAAAAAAACTTTGAATTCCTCTCTCCACAAAATCTATGAAATGGCCCCTGGCAGAAATGACCAAACAACCGCTCATGAAGCCTCTAACCTCATTGAGGGCCAACAAGATAAGAAGTTCTGAAACGAAGAGAAGGGAAAACCCAACATACACCCAATCAAGAAATGAAATAACCTCAAAAGGCAATGCATGAGCAAATGATCCATTGATGCCTCCACAAGTTTACACAAGAAACAACGGTTTGTCATCCTCCACCCTCTACTCTAAATGATCGATGGTGAGGATCTTATCCAGAGCATCTGTCAGAAAGACGAAAGATACCATAAACAAGATACCAAGATAACAGACAATCTGGTGAGAAAAATATGGGGTAAGGACCTAATTCAAAGCACAATAGAGATGATCTCACTGTAAATCGACCATTGTTGACTAAAAACCACACCCTGGTATTTGGAGAGAGGTGTTTAGATGCCTTAAAAGACAAAGCATGACCTCTAGTTCCCAATCATTTAACCTGAGCCTCAACCGAGGGGCACCACACACATTTCTCATACCCTCTCTCTGCAACAGACTGATTGGTCAATTGCTAGTAAAAAAAGGTTTCAAAAATCATCCTTGAAATGAGACGCCCACACCAAAAGTCCTCCCACAAGCTCACCTCTAACCCATTGCCCACTTTATATCTAATATTATTCAAAAATTGCATTGTTGGACTCATAATACCTTTCCACAATCTCATCCCATGGGAATCCCTCACTTCTTTGGACTCTTAACAAGATTTATCACCATACTTAACTACTGTGACTATCCTCCAAAGCCTATCTCTCTCCTCTCCAAATATCCACAACCACTCCCCCCAACAAAGCCTTGTTCACCTCCACCAAAGTTTTGAAATTTAATCCCCCCAGCCTTCTTAGGAATGCACATCTGTTACCCAACTGAACAAGTGGTATTTTCTCTTCTCAACCTTTTTATGCCATAAGAAATCTCAATGCATCTTTTCTAAATCATCTGCCACCAAATAGAGAATCGTCGACAATGACATGAAATAAGTAGGAAGAGTACCAAGGGTACTCTTGATCTCTGTAACAAAAAACTCTGCTTTTTTCAAAAATTCGCGAATTATTCGCGCATTTTTGCTTTGCCAAATTATTCTCTAAATTAGTCGCGAATTATTGGATTCCCGATTTATTGGCGAATTATTTGCCAATTTTTCGAATTATTCACAAATTTTCCAGATTATTCCCGAATTATTTTCTCAAACTTGGTAAAAAAAAAAAAAAACTACTTATTTTGTACATTTTTAATCAAATTGTTTGGTATATTTTATATTTATTAATTTATATTTTATTTGTTCCGAACTTGACCTTTGCCGAATTATTCCTGAACCCTGACTATGTCATGAAGGGTGCCAATTTTCATCCCTTCAAAAGCAATGATGACTTTCAATCCAGCACTTATTTGGAAAATATCAATCACCAGAACCCATGACGACTTGGATTTGAAATTGGACCGTAAGGGCGTCCCCAGATTTTCTAATGGTAGAGAGCCTTCCGTCAACCCAAACAAACAGCCGAATCCTCTAATTTGGCACATCCCTAACCCCCACGATCTCACTATTGCCCAAATTTACTCTCAATCTTGACACCTCTTCAAAACATCTAAGCAAACACCAGAGATAGACCAATTGTTCGCAGGAAACCTTAAAAAGGATTAATTTATCATCCACAAACTACATATGGGAGATGGACAATCCTTCATTCTTAATCGAAGAGCCCTCAATTAACTCCCCCTCCACTCTGGACATCATCTGACTCAGCACCTCTGTGGCCAAAATGAAGAGGAAGTGGAAGAAGTGGATCCCCTTGTCTAAGGCCCCTAGAACTACCAAAGTAACCCACGAGACTTCCATTAATTAATATTAAAAACAATACTGATGAGTAGCATGTTTGCATCTACCCCTTCCATCTCACCCCGAACCTCATTCGGACCATCACATATTCCAGAAAATTTCAATGTCTATGATCACAACCTTTTTTCATGTCTAATTTTTATAAGATCTCCAAAAATCTTGATCTAAGACAGGAGTCCACACATTCATTGGCAATCAGGATGCCATCTAGAATCTGTCTCCCGATCATGATAGTACCCGAAGAAGGAGAGATAAAGGCCCTCATTACTAACCCAAGCCTGGAAGACAAGATTTTCGATAAGATTTTATATAGACTTCCCACCAAACTAATTGGACGAAAATTTGTCAGATCCTGGGCACCCACCTTCTTTGGAATTGAAGTCAAGAATGTGTTATTGAGAACCCTATCAAATCTTCATGTCGCATAAAATTCCTTAACAACACCCAAAAATCTGTTCCCGTAATGTCCCAATAAGATTTAAGAACTTAACAGATAATCCATTAGAACCTCAATTCCTCGAAAAATTTTAAACACCTCAACCTCTCTAAGTGGTTTATCCATATTTTCTCTTTGATAATCGGACAATTTGTCAAAATTTAGTCCATCCAATTAGGTCTCCAATTCCACCTCTCCCTGTACAACTCCTTATAGAATAAAATCGTACTCCTTGATATCCTTATCACAGTATTTCCACCCCACAATCACTCTCAATTTATCCATAAGGTTCTTTTTCCTATGATAATGCGCTACCTTGAGGGGAAAATCATGTATTATGATCTCCCTCTGTTAACCATCTAATCCTAGATTTTTGTTTCCAATAAATCTTCTCCAACCTCAACAACTCCTTATACTCTAGTTTCATCTCCTCCCTCAATCTAACCTCCTCTTCCATGATCGACGGCATATTG
The DNA here is from genome assembly GCA_015143295.1 of Tetracentron sinense. Classification (NCBI taxonomy): domain Eukaryota; kingdom Viridiplantae; phylum Streptophyta; class Magnoliopsida; order Trochodendrales; family Trochodendraceae; genus Tetracentron; species Tetracentron sinense. Next base: position 6,070,288 of record CM026556.1, on the reverse strand, counting down.
AAACCCTTGTCTACTAGCCACATATTCTCAAATCTAAAACAGGTAGGCCTGCCCCTGGAACACCCCGATGGCAACACAATAGGAACATGATCTAACATAGGTTGAGGAAGGGTTGATTCAATGGCCTCAGGAAAGCAGTTTCCCGATCAATAACCAAGAACCTATCCATTCTACTAGCCACCAAAGAGTCGTGTGATCTTGATCATGTGTACTTAGGCGTCAGTTGGCTCATCAACTAGATTTGACTTGGCTCAATCAAATCGAGTTCAAGCTTAAGTTTTTGGCTCGATCGAACCGAGCTTTAATTCGAGCTTGAAACTATGTTTAAGCCAGGCTCCATTTGATTCGGCTTGGTTCAATTGAGGCTAGGTTCGGCTTGAGCTCAGCTCGGCTTGAATATTATAATATATTAATAAAATAATAATAATAATAATAATATCATTACATAAAATATTTTTTTAATGAATCAAACTCGAGCTTGAATTAATTCGAACTCGAACCGAGCTCGAGCCAAGCCATTCTATTCAAGCCGAGCTTCATGCCTAGTTTTTCGAGCTCGAGCATGGCTTTAACAAATTCAAGCCGAGCTCAGCTCCTCTTGGCTGAATACACCCCTAGGTGTACTGGGCCCCTTTCAATTGATAGTCTATCAGTTTATGTCTATAGGTAAACACCCCAAATCTACACATCTTACCACTTGTAGGACAGCCTCCTCTTATTTCATTTGATATCCTCACGCAATGGAAATCATCTCCTAGACACCATAGGGCACCCCACCTAACACTCACATCCTCAAGTTCCTGCCAAAAGTCATCCAAATTTGAGACATCAGATGGCCCATAAACTCCAGTGAACACCTAGACAAACCCATCCTTGGCCAATCTACACAAATTTGAAATCAAATAAGCCCCCTCTTCTAAATCCAAAACATCAATGTCCTCCTTCTCCCAAACCAACACAATGCCCCCTGATGATCCTATTGAAGGAGTTGCTAACCATTCTGAATAAGACACACCCCGCAAGTTTTGAATTTGATAATCCTCAGTGTTTTCTAACCAGTGTTTTAAAAAGCGTGTGAGGCTTAAGCCTCGGGGCGAGGCTTAAGGAAAACGCATTGAGGCTCAACCAAGAGGCTTAAACCTCATGAGGCACACGCCTCAAAGTGTGAGGCTCACATAAGGCATACTTCTCGTACCTTGAAACTCATTTTATGTGTATGACGTACGCCTATACATTAATTAAAATTAGGGTTCTAACCACAACAGATACTTAAATTACGATTTTTGTTGTTCTTTGTTTCAACTAATAACAAATAATATTTTATTTATTTCAGATAAGATATTGAAAATGATGATGGTGACTTTGGTTTCAACTAACACTTAATTTATTTAGGCTTTTAAAACCCTTTGAGTCTAATATACGATATTTCCCTAGTAGAAATTGCAAAAATTTGGAGCTACTGGCCTAGTTCATGACTCAAAATAGAAAGCAACAATTTATTTGTTAAATGAGTGAGCATTAAGCTTTCTTGTGAGCCTTAAGTCTCATGCATTGACGCTCATGCCTCACGCATCTTGTGGTCCTAACCATAGTTGTTAAAGGCGTCGCCTCAAGCGGTCGCCTAGGCAACCAAGCACTCTACTGGGCTCAGGCGACTGGCCGACTTAGATAGTCATTATTATAAATCTTATATATGTAATATTATTATTGTTTAAAGATACAAAGGTTATTTTATTTGAATATAGTAGTTTGGTAAACAAAAAAATATGTTATTTTATATACTTTTAATGTCTTTTACCATATAATATGTTAGTTTGTATATCCAACAAAAAAAAGATTTGCAGTTAGAAGAAGAAAGAAGAGAGGAATGATGTCAAGTATGTTTCCTTCATATTAACTTGTTCACTCTCTCACTCAATGGGTGGACAATTGGCCTCTCTCTCTCTTCCTCTGTTTGTGGGTGGACCATATGGTCCTCATCTGCTTTTGCATGGTTGTTACAAGAGTTGCTTGGGCAACCAAGCATATAAGTGGGCTCAGGCAGTCCAATAATAATTTTTAAAAAAGGCCTTTAAATGCCTCAAATTTCTTCTAAGACCCTCAAAACTCTCATAAACTAATATTTAAAGAGATCTTTTATAATTTAAATAAGTGTAAACCTCGTAATTATATATTTTACCAATTATATATTTTTTATTACATTTCTTGAGAATAAACGAGAAAAATGAAGAATAAATGAGTAAGATGTACGGCTGCCTCTCTATCTCTCCCCCTCTCTTGTCTCTCTCATGTTCAACGTCACATTGACTGTCGGACTATTCTTTTTGTTATTTATTCAGTCCTACACTCTCCCTCTTCTCTCATCTCCTTCCTCTCATGTTAGGTTGTTATTGTAGACTATCGTTTCTTTCTATTTTTTATTCTTCATAATTTCTCCCCTCTTTCGACAATCATTGTAGACTTTGCTTTTTTTGTTCCGCTTTTTATCCCCAACACTTGAAATCCCCCTTTATTGTTCTTAAAACTGTCTCCAAGGATGGTTCTATCAAAGTGTATCATAACAATAGAGATTTTGTAATTCACATGAATTGCAGAGCCCCTTATTCAAGGAAATTTGTCATACATAGATCTCATATTGGGGGGATGTCTGCAACAAAAAGTTCATCAGGCGACGCCTCAGGCATCCATGGGGTCTGTCGCCTCAAGTCGCATAGTCATCTTGACAACTATAGTCCTAACGCCTCGCCTCACGCCTTCATGTTTTAAAACATTAGTTCTAACTTAGTTTCCTGGACATAAATTAAAAGGCTTTTGAGATTTGACAAATTGTTTGATGGCCAACCTCTTCTCCTCCTCACCCAATCCTCTAATAGTCCAAGAGATGATGCGTACATCAATAACTAACTACATCTATCCCCTTGACTTTCCTAGGACTACTGTCGCCTACCTTACGACTCTTCCTATCGTAATTCACACTACATTCCAGGCTCCTGAGTTCCTTCTCTACTCTTCTTGGACCACCCAGTGGCACACTAGGACTTGAGTCAGGCCCCTTAACCTGGCCCTCTCTCTCCAAACTCTGAAAGAGGCATCTGACCTCATTCTCATGGCCCTCAAATGACAAACCCAGGAATTTCCTGAATCCCTCAAACTCTTCTAATACCCACTCAGACACCCCTTCTTGACATTTGGATATCGAAGAATCTGAACCCTCTACCCCCAAACTTCAGTAAGGCTTCTAAGGGACGGTCATAAGTCACTGAGTTTAGCATATCTTTATTTACACTAAGAGTCTAAGATCATCTATACCTACAACTGGATCCGGACCTAATAAGTTCACCCTACCCTCATCTGCCTACAGTATACCAACTCCATGTAATGGATTAGCCCGAATCGAATCCCTACTCTTAGACCATTTGCAAAGCCTTGTACCCATCCTATACCCGCTAAATTGCTGGAAAAGAGAGGTATAGCATAAAGAGAGGGTGTAGCGTACGGCGTACCTACTAAGGGAGCAGCAGTTTGAGACTTTTATTGAGAACTGGGCTCCACCACAGAACGTGGTTGCTCTGGATTGAGAGGCTTCTCCTCCCCTCCTCAAGAGTAGGCTGACTCTTACTCTTCCTCCCCAACATAAATTCCTCAACACAAGTTGACCCACACTCGAGAGGAAGTCCAACACACTTGATTCCGACCATTGGTAATTGTTACTGCCCCCTACACATGCTGATTGACCATCCTCCCAAAATAGGACCGAGGGAAGGGGATTAAGAACATCCTTATCTCTGCCCCAGATTCTGATGCATCCCCTGAATCCACTGACTGAACTCCGAATGATCTTCAACCTGATGATCTGGAGGGTCTGATGTATATAGAGATTGGCATTCCCCTGTTCCCACTTGTCCACACTCCACGCGTTGGCAGATAGGAAACCCCATACTGTCGTTCTGATCCGACCTTCATTGCGCCTTGTAACTGTTCTGCCTGTCTATACACTTGCCGCGATTGAGGTGACATAGTTGTACTCATCCATGCTAACACGGTTCTTAGCTCAGGGCCATGAAGTATCTCCTTCTCTAACCTTCCCGTAGCCCTCCTTTGTTCCAATATTCCTTTCTCATAGGAAATTTTTTACAGTAGGTATTCGTGAGAAATTTCACTTACCAATCATAATTATAATGTCCCTTACCATTCATAATTATTGAAACATGGTTGATACATGTATGCCAACAAAGATCAAAAGAGCCTAGTAATATTCCAAAAAATAAGCACAGACTACAGAGATAGAAAATTTTGAAATGATGAAAACAAAATAAGTCAATAACCATATTTAGAGATGAAATGTACACGCAAGCATACACACTAATGCACTGCATTTACCTGTGCAGAAACATGGGGGAATGCAATCTACCGCATTTACCTGTGCAGCAACATGGGAGGATTGCAATGATCCCATCAAAACTAGCTATCGTGTAGTATTTGGAGGTAAAATCGTTGTGAATGGTTCTACTCAATTTTTTCATCTGCACTTAACAAAAGAATTTAAGTTCTAATAATAATGACTTAAGTTTCCAAGTACATTATGTTTATCCCATAGATCCTTCAAGGGGCCTTCGTAGAAAAAGTTTCTTGAGTAGACAGAAGATAACACTAATTACTAACTTGACACTAGGAGCACTTGCATAAAATGAATAAAGAGGAAATTTTGGAATTAAAATGCTAAAAGATCTCAATAGATTATTACAGAGCTTTGAGGAACTAATATTTTAAAATAAAGGTTGTTCTTGAAGGTGGATCTGGCTTGTGGAGATTGTAGAAATTGGTTTTCTGATTTTCTCAGACTTTTCTGATCATCTCAAGGATATAATAGTCATCAGAACTCAGAAACAGCAAAAATAAGATGGAGCTGCAGGAGTTGGAGTGGGAACAAAAGGCATAAAACAAACTATTATATGACACAGAGCATCTAAAAGCTGTAAATGGCAAGTAGAAGCTGCAACGGAAGTAGAAGTTCGTCTCACCATATATTTAATATGGTCACATTCTGGCTTGAGGATGTAACTGGATCCCGAAGCAGTCCGGTTCTAAAGGTAGAACCAGTAAGTATTCTGTCCTTACTGTTCTAACTTCTTTACAACTATTTGTGTAATAGAATAAAGAGGATAAACATATCCAGTCTTGTGATATTCTGATCTCTCTCACTTCATTCCTTGTTTAGTTTCCTTACTAGATAAAGGATCCAAGTACTGCTCATTCATCGTACCATGCCACTATGATTTATGACTATGATTTGTTGCCTTCTCTTGGCTAAGCCTTCAAGACTAAACTTACCCTTAGAAAAGGGGGCTTCCAAATTGAACAACCTTTTAGTCATGTATAACTTGTTAAGCAAAGCTAAGACCTGACTATGATCTTCCACTTATATAGAAGCTTTTTCTTTCATTTATTTTTAAATCAATGAAGATAATTACATATTTGATCATGTTATTTATTGTATCTCACTTAGTTGCACGAAGCAGAACTCAGAATGGATGCTAAATTGGAAGCAGGAATGAGGAATGCAGTTCTTGTATGAAAAAGACTCCATATAGTATAATGTAATATTTGTTCTAACTACAAAATACTCTGTAAACATATAAAAAAAGTTTAACAACATACATAATCTAGAAGTACAACAGATCCATAAACAGTAAAATTTGTTGGTGCTAATGATGCACCCATGGATGGTAGTGGTCATAGGTGATAGAGAGACGAAGAAGGGATGTGGACAGTACCTTAGTAGAAGCTTCCTACTAATAAAGTCCTTTCATGCAAGCTTAATTAGGATGAAGCCAGGAAGGAACGTAGGGATGTTTCAAACGAAATAGTATGTACATTATGTAGATGCAACCCAAAGGATCGAGGTGCATGGTGAAGACCTTCTCAGACAACAGACAATGGCTAAATACCCTTCGTGTCCTCATAAAATGAAGTGTCAAATACAATATTCCTTTTAATTTTAATCCATTATAGGCCAAGAAGAAGACAGGCGTATATACAATGAAGAAGAGTGCAAGCCCCAAACGCACATTTCCAAAAAATTCCAAACTCACTGTGGGTGCAACACCTATCATTGCTAACCCTTTCACAGGATAAGAAATCATTTTTTTACAAAGGAGAAAGTTATAGCCTCAAACAGTTCTAAAGGTCACAGGGAAAAGTAGCGACACATTTCACAACCACAATGAGAGTTTCGAAGCTTGCAACTAGGGCTAGCATTTCTCATCCAATGAATTATAGATCTCATTGTTGATGCAGGAAAATTGATAGGGTTGAGAATCGTCCCTCTGCTCATCTAAATCTAAACCAGATGAGACCTTCGCCGATCACCGGAGAGAAGATTGTCAGAGAGAATGTAATAGGAAGGGGAAGAAGAGGGGATGGTGAAGTGGGAGAGGGAAGAGCCACATAAAGGATGAGAGTATGAGACATTTCTCCAAAAATCCTGGTTCAAGGCTCTCCTAGATGCTTCTTCTTTAAAATGAGAGGATAATCTCTGTTTACGGTCTTTCTTGCATAAAGCACATGCACATGTTACAGTGGATATCAATTGTTAAACTACTAGGACACGTGTCACGTATCTATAGTCTAATACGTTCAACTACGACTAACTACCCACTAAAACATGTGCGTGCCGCCATGTGTACCACATTCGGGCATCAAGCTAAGATGTCTTACCCACTAAAGATCCTCCCCTTGTACTCCCAATCCTCTATGTGGGCTGACAAAGCAACGCTTAGCGTAGTCTGACAGTCCAGCCAAGTCAGCGAGCCTTTTTTTGTACCCACAAACCACCCTCGCTAATCAACCCGCCAAAGGCGCTCCCATCAAAACCAAAGTTGCTTGAGCCAAGAAGCTAAAGGTGCTAGCACCATGGAGGAAGATGATGCTAGCACCATCAAAACTGATGGCGCCATGCTATAGATCTGGCAGTGCCGACAAATACCAATTGCCCAAAATATCCAAACAAGAACATGTTAGCATATCGTCGAATAATTAACAAGGATAACAGAGATACAATTAGGTGCCTAAGTGACACTAAGGTCAGCTTGTGGCAATGAGATGATGCCTATGTAGCAGTATCCAAAAACTGCCATCAACACTCATGAATCCACATTAGCCCACTAACTATTTTAAAGTAGAGCCAGTAATATAAAAGATCCACTAGTAGGGGTGTAAACGAGCCGAGCTAGGCATTGCTCAAGCTCGGCTCATTGGATTTTTGATGTTGCTCAGGCTCAGCTCGAGCTCGAAAAGTTCAGCTCGGGCTCTGCTCGTCCACAAATCATCTAGCTCGAGCTGGCTCGTTAAACTCTAATTTAAAAAAAATTGTATAATAGGGACGATATTCTAACAATTAAGGTATTAAATAGTGGGGTACAAAGAAAATTGGAAGATAAAATAGTACTTTCACTAACCTGATGAACATTTCATGTTCTTAATTTAAAAAACTTATTTCATTTTCTTATACTTTTTAATGTAAAACTCAATATTGGTAGGGGTATAATTGTACATGGGTATTCATTAAATTAGTCGAGTCGAACCGAGCCGAGCCGAGCAGAGCTGAGCTACCTCTTACTCGAGCTCGGCTCGTTATCTAAACGAGCTCACTCACTCAGCTCGGCTCGGCTTGATGAGCTTTTTAATCCTGCTCAAGCTCGGCTTGTTTCAAGCCAAATCGAGCTGGCTCGGCATATTGACAGCCCTATCCACTACCAAGTGAATGTACTGCAGTTATCAGATACATATGAAATAGAAGGATTTAAAATTCTATGAACCATTATTAAAAACAAAAGGCAAAAACAAAAAATTACTTGACTTATTATCCTATGGCTCAATCCAATCCTACGCATGAACAGAACAAGCCAATGAGAGACCGCGATTAATCTTCAGAGAATATATATGATCCAACAAGTTTTTGTTAGTATTCAAAACACTCTCAGGGTTCAATAAGAACGGACATCCACCAATATAGTTATGTAATGGCTTATACATCTCAATTATCAAACTTTTCAGCTCTGCATTGCCAACAGTTCTTCAAATATAGACAGTAGATGGATTCAGAACTATAAAAGTATCAACCAAACAAAACCACAAACAATACTGCTGATGGCACCCATTAAAACCATAGTTCAGATTAACAAAGAGAAAATGTCTTATACCATTCTTTTAGGAATAAAATTATGAGAATCCAACTAAGCATCACACTCTGTTCACCCAACTGAACAACAAAATTATAGGGAAACCAAGAAGACAGATGTTTTGCAGCCAAATTCATAGCCATCACCTATTATTTTAGAACCCATTAACAAAACTTAATTTAGAACATATTATCATACCCATTTTAATTCCATGCAGAAGAACAGAACATTTCAACCCAATAAGAAAGTAAATGAATAAATAATCAGAAGAACACTCACTTTTGATCCCACAGTGACAACAAGGCCCTTGTTTGCCCATGCAGGTTTTGTTTCTATTGAGATTAACCTCAAACTCCCAAAACGCCAAACTAACACTACTGCAAAGAGATGGGGGGAGAAAAAAAACATCCGAAAATTGCAGTCAGTTTCAAACATGCTATTTAACAAGAATATGGAAAAACCCCAATAAATTACAGATGGGCTTGATGCTCAAGAGCTGTAAAATATATTACAAACTTCAAATAACCAGAAATAAATACTAAAAAAATCCAAATTAAATTTTAAAGAAAAAACTCACGTATAAAAAGGACCCCATATACATCCACTTCTATTTTTCAAATGTATTGTTCTGTCTCTATCTCCCTCTTGGTATTTTATTTATTTTTGCTTCTGGTTCCCTCGTTCTTCAAAAGACTTTCAGTAAGAAAGAAGATTAAGAAGCGTTTTGTATACAAGGGTATGTGTGTCCCTTCTTATAAATACAAAAGATAAACTCACTGCCATTTACAGTAACAGCAACTACAAATGCTAGAAAAGGAAAGCCCAAACGAATTCCACAAGGAAGACGAAGACCCAGATGAAATGAAATGACATGGTTGTTGGGTTTGCCTTTTTCCTCTCTCTCTCTCTTGTGTGTGTGTTTTTTTTTCCAAAAACTGCTACTACTGATATGGGGTTGGAGACTTGAAGAGTTGGAGTTGGGTGGTAAGGTTCTTGCTCCACCCAAAATCACTCCATTGCTATCAGGGCTCCATTTCCAAATGTTGCCTATACATAGCCCCCAATTCTCTCACAGATGGACCTAAGCCTCCACCAAGGTTCAATGAACTTTTTGAAATATCCAACCTGTTATATTCTAAAATAAAATTAACATAAAAGAATTAATCAATCTATTTAATAAATAAAAAATCACCCTTCTCACTCTTTTATGATGTCACCATAATGGACTACATCTTTAGGTACATGTGTATGTCACATTGTCCATTACTTACCATATATGTATGTTCTAGAATGTTGTATGTGCATGTGTTTGTAATTTGTATGTGAATGTGAGGGTGGTCTATCAACATGTTAGTCATATCATTTGTTTGTTAGAGGGAAATGTTCAAATATTTTCTCATTACTTTCATCATGTCTTTTTCCATCGTTTGCTCCTGTGTTGTACACAATGGATATTAAATAAATAAAATTTATTTATTTATTGATATTCTGGTATTCTTTAATTTCGCGTGACAAAGATTATGTATCTCTTGGGAATCTCGACATTGGAAATCCTACTCGCATTAGATGATAAGTGCACGTCGACCTGTTAATTTTCCAGTTTTAGAATCTCGGAATGTCGGAAAAGATCAAGTAGTCAAATGACTCTTCGGAGGAATCACACCTTCAATTTTTACCTTAACATGGGAAAGGCATGATATGTTTGTTTTTTCAACAGGAGAATCTCCAAAAATGTCGTAAATGATCAATTTTCAAATGATTCTAAGGAAGAATCACACATTTAATAATTTCCAAAATGGCATGCCCCGTTAGATTTTCCAATCATGGAATTTTGTAATGTTATAAACAATTAACTTGTCAAATGATTATACCGGAAACCGTGACTTTGATCATTACCCTGAAGAGACCTTTTAATACAAAAAATCATATTTAGGAGTATTTTATTAATTTAAAACAAAGGCCAAGTAAAATAATACTTCTGTTTATTAGATAAATTAAGAGCTTAACTATTAACACCACCAAGTCCTTTCAAGTATGACTCTCAAGCTGAATGAGGGAAGGAAGAACGAACTCTTCAATCAGATAAATTAAGAGCTTAAATATGAACAAGAGCTTCGAATTTTTAGAGCTCTGGAAACACAATTTGTTTTTTAGGGGTTTGGTAAATAGTGAAACAAAGTAACAACATTTATGTCCATTAATTTTATATTTACCCATGTTTTGAGAGCTCATGAAATCGAGAGAAATCCAAAGCTTTGATTTAAAGTTAAACTCATAAACTAATTAAACTATTTCACAACATATACCAAATGTAGAAAAATATCTTAATACAAGAGTCGACAATACTACAAGCGGGAGCATAACCAGGATTTTCTTGTAAGGGGGCAAACAATGGATGATTGATAATGTTAATAATTATTGATGGGTTTGTAAAGATGATTAGGCGGGTACGAAGTATTCTTGGTACAAGGGATGTGGGGTTCGGAGGTGTAGCCCCCTTTTTTCAAAAGGTCAAACTCGTGGGCGTTTTGTTCGTTTGTAATTTTTTTTTTTGTTAGAGAGCATCTGCCCCTTGCCCATTGATATATCTGCCTTCAACCAATTCTTGTTTTTCTTTATCAATGTCTTAACCCAACTTTTAGCAAAACCTTGTTAAGCAATGTGTATACTTAAGCAAGAGTAGTCCTCTCACGTGATAACAATTGTTTGTGCTCCCTAATATGCCCTAAGGGCTAAAAGTGTATAAAATTGTACACATAGATGGTCCCTTTAATTACATTAAACAAGGGATTTAAAAAATAGAAGCATGGACATGTCAATGTTTTATTTATTTACTAGTCATTTATTTTAAATTAAATAATATATGGAAACACCAAATTAAGATTGTGACACCTTTATTCATTACTCCATGGTGTACAAATTTATTACACCATCCTAATATGAGAAAAAAATGATTGAAACCATTTAAAGAGTAAGAATACTAGCCTTAGGCACGTATTTAATTTTTTTAATAAACTTTCACAGTGGGAGCAAAACATGTCGTTGCTACCCCTCCAACAAGTCAAATAAATATTTTTTTTCAAATGAAAATGTTGGTTTAACCGACTTTAGAGGTAGAAGGAAAAAATAGTCACACTTATTGCCACCTCAATGATAGTTTGGAAGTATGTTGGGCTAGCATTTATCTTTCAAAAAGAGGATAAAACCATTGCTATTTATCAGTTGTTCTCTACTTAATGCAATATATTTTTTATAAAAACTTTAATTTCACAATTCATTATTCATGAGTGGTTTTGTTCGTTAATCAACCCTATATGCTTCATAACTTTTCTTAGTCTAAATAACATATATCTATCAAAATAAAGTTTTTAAATTTCTAAAAGAGGAGTGTTACCACTCTCTTCCTATTTCACTATTCTCTTCGTAGGACAATAAAACAAGGATTTTGTGTTTGTAGTAATGACCCATCACAATATCCTCGGGCTTTTTTTGTGGAAAAAAAAGTTGCAAAGAGGGAGAGTGTGGCTAGCAAAATCTATTTTTAAGCCTATAAGGGTGCTACTACGAGCACACCAATATTTACTGACTAGCCACCGTTTAAAAGAAACAACTTTTTTTTTATATTTAAAAATGACTTGTCTATGAGCACTCATTCACCCAAACCCCTAAACCCTCTTCTAAAGATTTCATTTCCTTCTAATAACGAAACCACGAAGCTTCGTTTACATTACCTTCACAGAGCCGATGAGCTACAAATACACGAACTACTATAAGCTTACAAAACTAATTATTTTTTTCCTTTATCGGTATCTTTCTATCACTTTTGTTCAATTTTTGTGGAGTTTATGAAGATACTTTATTTTTAAATACCTTATGAGTAATTAGCAAGCTACTCTATGTTCTTTATTTTGAGATAAACATCCTATTAGTTATTTTCAAATAGTTCAAACCATTTTCAACATTGAGTTTCTTATGATCTCTTGTTATAAGCTTTTTGACCCACACAAAATAAGGGTGCAATATATAAGGGATTGGGTATGATTCATTTGATGCCAATTTATTGGACCTTCAATTATGTTTGGGTCCACCCAAAGAGTAATGAATTATCATGTTTTATGGTTTTAAGTTTAGAATGATGTATGATTAGAAAATGTATAGGTATTTGTTTGTTAGATGGAAATGTTCAAATATTTTCTCATTACTTCAATCCATGTCCTTTTCAATTGTGTGCTCATGTTGTACACAATGGATAATAAATAAATAAAATTTATTTATATATTCTGGTATTTTTTAATTTCGTATGGCAAAAATAATGTATTGATTGGGAATCGCGACATTGGAAATCCTACTCACATCAAATGATAAGTGCATGACTTATTAATTTTCCAATTATAGTATCTTAGAATGTTGGAAATGATCAAGTAGTTAAATGATTCGTCGGGGGAATCATACCTTCAATTTGCACCCTAACACGGGAAGGGCATAAGATGTTTGTTTTATCGGTCAGGGAATCTCAAAAATGTCATACACGATCAATTCTCAAATGATTCCAAGGAGGAATCACACATTTAATAATTTCCAAAATGGCATGCCCCATTAGATTTTCCAATCATAGAATTCTAGAATGTTATAAACGATTAACTTGTCAATTGATTATACGGGAAACTGCGACTTTGATCATTACCCTGAGGAGACCTTTTGATAATCCAACAAAGATTCATTTATAGGAGAATTTTGTTAATATAAAACAAAGGTCAAGTAAAATAATACTTCTGATTATTAGATAAATTAAGAGCTTAACTATGAACCAGAGCTTCTGATTTCAGGAGAAAACATGTTTTATTTAATAGGGTTTTTAGTAAATATTGAAACAAAATAAAAGGTTTTATGTCCATTAATTTTTATATTTACCCATGTTTTGGGAGCTCATGAAATCGAGAGAAATCTAGAGCTCCAGTTTATAGTTAAACTCATAAACTAATTAACCTATTTCACACCATATACCAAATGTAGAAAAATATCTCAACACAAGGGTCAGCAGAACTACAAGCAGGGGCGTATCCAGGATTTTCTTATAGGTGGAAAAAGATGGGTGATTGATAATGTTAATAATTATTGATGGGTTTATGAAGAATGATTTGGCAGGTACATAGTATTCTTGGTTCAGGGCGTGGGGGGTTCGGAGGCGCAGGACATTGAAGAATATTCAGAAAAGCATTTAAGGTTTCGGTCTAATTCTTCCTATGTTCGTTCCCTTTGAAGAAGGGATCCCAAAGAATCAATCTTTCTTTTAGTCGTTAAATCTCTCACTGTTTGTAAATGATTTTTTTTTTTTTGGCTAGGGGCAGCTGCCCCCTTGCTATATAAGCCTTTAAACAATTCTTGTTCTTTTTTATCAATGTCTTATCCCAACTTTTGGTAAAACCTTGTTAAGCAATGCATGTGTATCCTTAAACAACAATTGTTTGTGCTCCTTAAGATGCCATAAGGGCTAAAAGTATATAAAACGGTACACATAAATGGTCCTTTAATGACTAAACATGGAGTTTAAAAAAATAGAAGTATGGTCATGCCAATATTCATTATTTACTAGTCATTTATGGTGACACTTTTATTCATTACTTCATGGTGTGCAAATTTATTACAGCACCCTAATTTGAGAAAAATAATTGCAACCATTTATTACACCACACATGCGCACACACACATATATATATTCTCACTGTGGGAGCAACACGTGTCATTGCCACTCATCCAACAAGTTAAATAAACAATTTTTCTAAAAATGATGAAGTCATTGGTTTAACCAACTTTAGAGGTAGAAGGATAAAGTAGTCACATGTTGCTACCTCAATGATAGTTTGGAAGTCTGTTGCACTAGCATTTCTCTATGAGAAGAGGATAAAACCATTGCTATTTATTAATTGTTTGCAACTTGATGCATTTTTCTAATAACTTTAATTTTATTCTCACAATTTTAATCTTTGGCTATTTTTACATGTAGTTATATTTGATGGAGCCCATTCAACACCTTAATCTATTATGGCAAGGAGATCTTCCGGATAAACTAAAATGTATGAACCATAAGGAGGTAACTTTTTCAGAACAATTTCTCTCTCCCCCCTCTTTAAAAAAGAGAAATAATAATTAAATTGTAACTAAATTTAAGTATCTTAAGAATAGTAAATGAATTTACATAATTATGTTTTGTAATTATATAATAATAAGAGTCGAGTATTTAACAAGTCGATCGAGTACATGCATGTTTGAACTTGACTCATTAAGCAATCAAGTTCAAGTTCGGTTCATTTATTAAATAAATGAGGTCAAGCGAGGTTTTAACGAGCCGAGCTATTTGCTATTCATTATTCGCAAGTAGTTCTGTTCGTTAATCAACCCTATATGCTTCCCAAATTTTCTTAGTCTAATAACATATATCTATCAAAATAAAGTTTTTAATAGTTTCTAAAACAGGAGTGTTACCACTCTCATCCTATTTCACTATTCTCTCTGTGGGGTAATAAGGCAATGAGTTTTTATAGGTGGTAATGGCCCACCACAAAATCCTTTGTCTTTTTTTGCAAAAAAAAAAAAAAAATGCGAAGGGGGAGAGAATGTGGCTAGCAACATCTATTTCTTAGATACTACAAGAGTGCAATATTTAATGAATAGACACCATTAAATAAAACAATTCAAAATGTCAATAAGCACCCATACCCCCAAACCCTTAAACTCTCTTTTAAAGATTTCATCTCCTTCTAATAATGAAATTGCGAAGCTCCTCTTAGCTTATACCTTCAGAGAGCCGCTTAGCTATAGAAACACGAATTACTGTAAGCTTATCAAACCATTTTTTTTTAATTTTCCTTTATTAGTATCTTTTTGTCACTTTTATTCAATTTTAGTAGAGTTTATGAAGTTACTTCATTTTGAAATACCTTATGACATTACTTCACTTTTGCTTCATGCTTTTTATTTTGAGATAAACATCTCATTGATAATTTTCAAATAGTTTAATTTTCTCAACACCGTTTTCAACGTTGAGTTTTCTATAATCTTTTGTTACAAACTCTTTGACACACATAAAATAAGGGTGCAATATACAAGAAATTGAGTATGATTTATTTGATACCAATTTTATTAGACCTTTAGTTGGGTTTTGTCCATGAAAAGGATAATGAATTATCATGTTTTATATTTTTAAGTTTAGATTAATGATGTAAAATAATAAAATTTATAGTTACTTTTTTTTTATTTCTTGGCGTGCTTGTAAAATTTATTGCATTTTAATGGTATACAATTAGTAAATTATATATTTGGTATCCCATCAGTAAATATTGGTGCGCTCGTAACAACACCCTACTTCAATTTTGTTAGGGAAATGTTTAACGAACCCGCACTTTCCATTATTGGCTCGTCCTCATTTAGTCCACGCCCCACTTTTAAGAGCAATAGGCACCTCGTCGTGACGAGGAGGGGACTATACCTCCTCGCTCTCACAAACTCTTTGAATTATGATTAAAAAATTAACCACCTCCTATGGTTAATTTTAAAAAAAATATTTTTTCTAAAAACCAAGGGTAGGTGTGTGAACCCTAAGATGACTGAATCTTAACCACAGTTAATGGAAGTAAAAAGGGTCCCACTTTTAAACACTCACCAACTGTAGTTGTAGTTAAGAATCACTCACCCTTATGGTTAAGCCATCAGAAGAAGAAAAAAACTAAAATCTTAACTTTAATTTAATTAAGCTTAACCAGGGTTAAAGGGGTGTTAAAAGGGACACGAGGACACGGGGGGGGGTAAGATAAGAAGCGAACCCAAGGTCTACTCATCACTGCTCCAAGAAAAAACACTCCAGCGGATAAGGTGGTTGAGGACCTTGAACTATAACAGTCGCCCACCCAACAATAATCGAAGGTCCAGACAGTGAGAAAGAGAGAGAGAGAGGAAATGGCTCAAACGCTGGCGATGCCGCTCGCACCTTCTCTTTCAGTAATCTGCAAAGGAGGAAATTCTTCGTATTCACTCTCCAACACCCTCTATTTCTCCAATCCAACCCCTCCTAAGGTACTTTTTTTTTTTTTTTTCAATTTCAATCTGTATTTTCATATGATTTTATAGGGTTTCGTTCTTCAATCCTTCTGGGTCTTGTTTGAATCTGTAGTTTCGTGGTCTGAGCATCAAATGTGCTCGTGTTGGAGGCGTTGAGATACCAAATAACAAGAGAGTCGAGTTCTCTCTTCAGTACATCCACGGCATTGGCCGCACCAGAGCTCGCCAAATCCTCTGTGATCTCAGTATGGATAACAAGATAACCAAGGAATTATCCGAGGACGAGCTCATCATCATTCGAGATGAAGTCTCCAAGTACATGATCGAAGGTGACCTGGTAATGATCTCCGTTTGTTCTCTGTTCAATTTCTTTAGTGCCCCTTTTGCTTTTTTCGTGCATTAATGGAGTAAAGGCGTTTACTTTTATCTTTTATGTGGTATTTCAGAGGCGTTTCAATGCTCTCGCCATTAGGAGGTTGAAGGAGATTCAGTGTTATAGGGGGATGCGGCATATTCAAGGGTTGCCTTGCAGAGGGCAGCGAACCAAGAACAACTGCCGGACATTGAAGGGCAAGAGGGTTTCCATTGCCGGAAAGAAGAAGGCCCCTCGTTAACAAATGGGTTGTTTTTCTTTTCTGTAATTAGTGAAATGTGATCCGATTCCTTGCTTGCACAGCTTCTTTTAAACGAATTATCGAGACATGGTTCAGTTGGTACTGCTAGTTTTATTTTTGGAGTAATTAGATGACTTCCCTGATATTTGGAACTGATTTTTTTTTAAAGTCGTTTGTTTCTTTCCCAATAATGGTGTTCTTGAAAGTGTGTGCATTTGCTTCTTCTTGCTGATTATGAATGTGAATTGAAATGGTGGATGCTTTTGCATGCTTGTTTAACCATGTGCCTGAAAACTAGAACTGTAGAAGTCTCTCTCTCTCCTAATGTAGAAACTTCAATGTTTCTTTTCATTCATGACAGAACATCTCTAATTTGGTTTTTTATCTGACTGAAGGTATTGTGTTTTACTCATTCTTCTTTTTTCTTTCACCTATCCCGTTCTTATCTTGTTCCTTCTTGTTTTCCATGCTTCTGTACTCATTAATCCTCCATTCATAGTTTTGCCCTGTCAATCTTCTTTTCATGCTGAAATTCTGTGTCTCCAGAAGGCTTCTTCATGGGGCTCAGTTTTTCTTTTTCTGGTCAAATGTACTACACGAAGATGGATTCTGGAAATGCTCCAACAAAAGCATGCACAAGAAGATATGTAGTTCATTTTATCCAGAAGGCTTTTCTGTGCAGTGGAAAATCCGGGAGACAGACCTTTGTTAACCGACATTCTCCATTCCACAAGTAATTTTTTTAGTGTTAGATATGATATTCTAGGTATCTTGGAAGCCTGACCTCCTATTTTGTAACTGATTGCTTCTGTTTTGTGTCTCGTCTTGGACTACAAGAACTATTTTCTTATCCCACCTATGCAACCTCTTGGGGAGAACTATTTTCATAACACTAATTAGGTCATCTGACATTTATCACTTTCCCTAGTATTTGTTTATTTTCACTATTTGAGCTACTACACATTTCCTGGCATCACATGTAAAGAAATAACATTTTTTCTTTTTTACAAAAAAGTTGATTTTTTTATTTGAAATCATCACCATCTATGAATTCTCACCATATATGTTGTTCAAGTTCTGGATATTGATATTGTGGGATATATCACAATTTGTAAATGGAAATGTAGGTGGAATATCACAAGATATTATCAAATTGACAGAGTTTTCGGCGTTCGAGGGAGAAATGGAAATCCCGGTTAGTGAATTGGAGGTTTGAAAAGCCATCTCAGACCTAGCAGGCGACAAGGCCCCAGGGTTGGACGGTTTCTCAATAGGATTTTACAGATCTTGTTGGGACATAGTAGGGAGGGACTTCCTAGAAGTGTTACAGGAGTTCTATGACACGCGACATTTTGATAAGGTTATGAATAGCACATTTGTGACACTCATTCCTATGAAATTAGACGCTCAAGACGTAAAGGATTTTTGGCTGATTAGTTTGGTCAGTAGCGTTTATAAAATCATGTCAAAAGGTTTTAGCATCTCGATTAAGAGATGTCTTAGATTCAATGATTTCTCCTAGCAAGTAGCATCTGTGGGAGGTAGACAAATATTGGATGACATACTCATAGCCAATGGGTGCATTGATGAATGATGAGTGCCTCAGATTAGGAGTCCCAGAGATCTTGTGCAAATTAGACATGGAGAAAGCCTATGATCATGTTAATCGGCATTTCCTGGATCATCTGATGAGACGAATGAGATTTGGTCTAAAATGGAGCAATTGGATTCATTGGTGTGTCTCATGGATGTCTTACTCTATTTTTATTAATGGTTCTCTGGCAGGGTACTTTAGAAGTTCAAGGGGTTTGAGACAAGGCGATCCACTCTCACCATTCCTATTTATTTTACTATTAGAAGCATTGAGTAGAATGCTTTTGAGAGGTGAGAGCTAACGGGGTGGTTTCTGAGGGATTCTCGGTGGGCCAGGAGAATCTTCAAATCTCACATTTTCAATTTGCCGATGACACTCTTATCTTCTGTGAGGCATCCTGTAAGCAAATAGCCTACCGAAAGAATCTTTAGATGCTTAAAGGCGGTGTCAGGTTTGAAAGTAAATATGAGAAAGAGTGAGATGATTAGTGTAGGTGACATCCTGAATTTAGAGAGCTTAGCAGTTTGCCTAGGGTGTAAAGTTGGGAAGCTTCTATCGGTCTATCTGGGCTTACCATTAGGGGCCAAATTTAAGTCCAAGGAGGCTTGGTCACTTGTCGTCGAAAGATTCGCCTCTAGATTGGCCAGGTGGAATGCATAATACCTCTCAAAAGGTAGGAAATTGGCAATGATTAACAGTACCCTTAGGAATTCCAACTTATTACCTATCCACCCTAACTATTCCTAGAGCGATTGCCGCGTCATTGAAGCGTCTCAAAATGCAGTTATGTCACTCCGTAATGAGGGTGGCCTAAACCTTAAACCGTTAGTCTTGGTGAACAAAACATTGTTAGGAAAGTGAGTGGAGATTCGGGAAAGAAAGGGAGAGTCTTTGGCGTAGAGTGATAGTCGCCAAATATGGTCAATCCTCGGCACTCGGGAGGTTAGGGGCCCACATGAAGCATATATGGTTGATGTTCGGTTTTAGAAGGATTTATGTAATGGGGAGGGTTGTTTTCGAGATAGGTTTGGCAACATTGTTATGTTGCCCCTAGATAAAGATGCGTCAGTTGCGGAATGCTTCGAAATTAGAAATAATAGGGTTATCTAGTGTCCAAAGTTTAGGCGTGACATGAATGATTGGGAAATCGACAATTTCCTCAGTCTTTTACATGATCTAGGATCTTCTGCTCCACGGCCACAGTTTAGGGACCAAAGAATTTGGGCGAGTGACAACAAAGGTTGGTTCTCGGTGAAATCACTACCTCAATCCCAAGTGTTGGCTTCTACAATCTCTTTTCCTCATAATTTTGCTTGGAACCCAAAATTCCATCGAAAGTATTGTTCTTCCTTTGGACTGCAACCCTGAATAAAGTTCTAACTTGCGATAATTTGAAAGAAAAAGGGTGGAGAATGGCTAACCGTTGGTACATGTGTCTTCTTGCGGAAGAGTATGTGGATCATTTGTTGCTACATTGCCCTATTGCTTTTGAGATCTTGGGTTATTTCCTCTCGCAAGTAGGGGTAGCCTGGGTCTTCCCGACCTCATTCTGGATTTTTTTATATTGTTGGTATATCGAGTTAGTGTGGATCGTGCCCACACGGCGATTTGGTCTGTTTTGCCCGGGGCCATTGCTTGGTCAATATGGAGAGAGTAATTCTCGAGTTTTTGAAGAAACTATCTCTCCTTCGCCTCGTCTATGTGTGTGAATTCACCAATTAATCTTGGAATTGTTGGGGATCTGTCTTATAGATGCAAACATGGGAGCTCTACTTCGCTAAAATGGGCAACATGATCATCATAGTCCCGGGTTATTTTGCATGCTTTAGTTGCTGTTCATTTCTAGGTAGTTTTTCCTTGGTAGTCTTTGAGTTCACTTCTCAGTAACCTCTTAGTTATGTTACATTTTTGTGTATATCTGCTTTTGCTTGAATATATATCTTGATACTTACCGATCAGAAACAAAAAGATGGTGGAGAATGAAACTAAGTAATTGTTGGTTAGTTCACTTATCATTTTGGAGGGGTTTCAACACTTGAATGCAAAGGGGAAGAACAAAAGCGAGAAACAGAAAATGGAAACTACACTGGAAACTCCATATTACTATAATAGTTGTCCAAAAAGCACCATTCTTGTTAAAGCATTCATCTTTTCATCTCCCCACCCAAGAAATGTGAGAACAAGGTGTTCATAGTTTTATGCCAAGTCTCCATCTCTTTGATCAGGTAAATCCGTTAATATCTTCATGAACCTTTATTCTCCCCAGAACCCAAACTTAAGACATTGGGACGCCAATCTTGTTATTTTGGATGATTTCTAGCATTTTATGTATTTTATAGGGTTTTAAACATTTTTTGAACAGTCCCATTTCCATTTTACGGACACCATTTTTATGATAGTCTCTCCTTGATGTATTTTCAGTTAATACAAGCATCAACTAATTATCTGATCCCTATTTGCTCTGAGACATGCATATACATGCAAGGAATGTCATCATATATTATCATTGCCTGTTTCTTGCTTTCAACTACTTAAAGGAGAGGGTTGCCGTGTTTGATGTTTCACAGCTTAATGAATCACATTGACATATTCACTAATTTTTTTCTACTTCATTTCTCTTTCTGCTTGCAATTGTCAGCTGCAGCTAATGCCAAATAAGCTTGCAAGTGCTTTATCCTCTTGTGTATGTGTGTGTGTATATATATATAAACACAAACACTAGTGTGAAGCTCGTGCGATGCACGGGAAATCTAAAATAAATAGTACAGATAATAATATGAGAAAGACACTGAAAAATCAATTATTATTACAATAAATTTTTTAAAAACTTTAACTATCAGTCGGAGCTCTGGATTTTCTGAACTTCTAGAAACACGTTTTGGTAAATATTAAGATATTTTAAGAACATTTTTACCCATGACATTTTATATTTATCAATGTTTTGGGAGCTCTGAAAATTCATAGTTAAACTCAAATTAAAAATGAGAAAATAACAATGGAGCTTATCCCAAAAGAGAGATTAATTTTTTTCAAATATTCTTCTATTGTTTTCGATGACTCCTTTATGAACAAACAATCGGCAATAACATCATATCGTTTTTTTAGGGGGGTTAACAGCGTATCCAATAGGGTCACAGTTCTTTCCGAATATCAAATACCAAATATAAATTTCAAATAAATGTAAAAATAATATAGAAGATAATTAAACCTCCTTTATGAACAAACAATCAGCAATTACATCATATCCTTTTTTTGGAGGGAGGGGGTTAACACTTAACATCATTTCCTATAAGATCACAGTTTTTTCCAAATTTCAAATACCAAAAATAAATTTCAGAATTGTAATTAAATTTAAAAATAATATAGAAGATAATTAAACCTAACCAAATTAAACCCAAGTTTAAGGGATACTCATCCTGTGTAAAAAATAAAGTGGGGTAACTTATGAAACAATGGATACTATTTCTTTGGTAGAGATGGAAAGACTACTATAACCACTCCTCCCATATATTGAATAGTCTTTATATGGTCAAGTGTAGGTTGCCTATACACATATAGATAGAAAGTGGTCAATATAATTTTAATTAGGGTATTGTGGAGACCACAATGGATACTTGCAAATGGACCCAGCTATTGCTTTAAGAAAATTATAAGCTTAATTTTACAATAGTAACTTAGAGGGTCTCAATAGACACAAAATCTTGTCTCCTTGCCACGAAAAGGAGAGAGTGTAATATGGGAAAGTGTGGCTAACACTCCTCTTTGTTGAAACCCAATGATGATTTTGTTGTGTTGTATCGCTCCTCTTTTAGTGTAGATAATTTTGAAGGTGTATTGCTATGAGATCAACTCCATGTTATTCAACAACAATATTATTAGAGAAACCTAATAAATTGGGATTATGATGAAAAAGATACATGATGGTGATGTTATGTAGGAAAAAATTTCTAATATGTATGAGAAGGTATAGGGCATACATGCGACCTCAAGCAGCTAGTTTTAAATCCCAAAACCTTTTTCTATATATAATGAGCTCAACCATGTAACATTTGGAGCTTTTTCTATATATAATGAGCTCAACCATGTAACATTTGGAGCTGTTTCATCGTTTTTATTGGTGTTCTGAAGGGAAAAAAAACATGCAACAACACTATTCAAAAATTTCAATATAAAAAAAGGGAAACCTAGAATCCTTAAAATCCTTAGACAGAAAATATTAATTTAGCAAAGATGCCCTGATTTTTCAGTTTTTCTATGTTGCAGATCTCCAATAAGAAAGAAATACTCGTTTCATGTCAACCTTGGGCAACCCAATATTATAAATGTGTTATTTAACACAACCCCGCACAAATATAACAGAAAGGAATTACTGCACCAGGCCAAAATATACTCTAATTGTTGTCGGCTGTGGTTGTCGCCTATTGGGAGGTATTTTTGTTTTTCTTCTTTTGCATTTGCATCCACTGACATCTATTTGGGTTGCATCATTTACGATTGGGTGTGAAAGTGTGATGAAGGTGAAGAGGGAAAGAGGACGGGAAGATGGTTTGGGGGACGTATCAGTGAAGAGAAATAGTGGTACATAGCCCTCAAATTCCCATGGTGAAGGTGGTAATTTTGAGGGATGTATAAATAGACGTCTGTTGGGGTGGTGTCCTTCAGGATTGGGTGTGAAGAAGATGAAGGGGGAGAGAACAGATGTTATAAAATACGACTGTGAATATACAATGAACGTGAAGAGTTGTGCCAAAATTGAAAGGAAAAAGGAATTGTAATGGCCAAAAACGTCTCTAGCATAATCATTTGATGAAGTAAAAGGGGAAGTTAATGTGGGAGAAAAAGAGGAGATGAAAATGTGAATAGTAAAGGTTGGGAGAAAGAGATGTTTCATAAATGATGGGGAGTGGGGAGAGGGGAGAGGAAGAGATGCTCCATAAATAATGAGAAGAGGGGAAGAACCTTATTTACCTTTCACTATAACCATCTCACTTAAACCTAATTAATTAATTATTTAATAAGATGCTTAGTGGGTTGAAGTGGGGTCCACTGCTAATCTTTAAATAAGGTGACACATGGCAACAATTTAGAGCTCAAATAGAGGCCTCTGAAAGAGCCACGTGGAGACCAACCGGGTTATAGTAGTAGTAGTAGTAGAGTCCAGCAGTGTCTTGAAGAATCCACACCTATTTTGACAGAGCAATCTATGGTGCACCTGTATAAATTTAGCAGAGTGAAACTGTGACGAGGCATTGGATTGATTGTCCTGCTGTCCCCTAACTTATTTGGAACATAAAAATTCCTGGTTTCTGGAAGTTGGACATTAAAGATATATCAAGGGGAATTCAGGTTTTCTGTGGTGGTTCGGAACCCTTGATCGATTTGCTACTTTTTTCTGAAGATTGTCCCAGGAATCTTTATTGATAGATCTACGATGTAAAACTTTTTTTTTTCTTGCTTGTTATTCATTAGAAATTTCTTTTCACTATTTTTGCTTCTGAAAACTATATTCAGATATCGTAGGAGGCTAATGGTGAAAAGTACCAATCTGTATTTAGATAGAAAATTTTGGAAACTGGTCCTTTAATTCAGACAATTTCACTGGTTTTACTATCCAAATAATTGTCTTGTAAAGGTATTTTAAAAGGATACCCATTTCTCGCTTCCTGTGACAATAAAAGCAAATTGCTTTGTTTTTCAGTGGTGAGGTTGAAAAGCTACTTAGACTTTAGGATTCTTGTATAGGCTTGTTTCTCTTCTTTGTTTGGTTAAAACACTACACAGATGATTCTGGCACAATAGTGTCAAATAGCATTCTTCCGCATATGGAGCACGTGGTTCAAAATCTTTAATGGGCATTTGATTGAGGTCCAGTTGATCATTGTTGACTAGAGTACTGACTGGAATTTGTTTGAGTAATTGTTGCATTTTTCACAGATATAACTCTGCTGATTATTATTAGAGTTGTTACTAGGATTTGTCTGATCTAGTTTGTCCGATTATTTCATTATTTGGTTGGGAGATTATTTATGATGCTGATTAAGCTAATGACCAGTTTGATCAACATGGCCTGGAATTAACTGAGTTATCTGGAAAACTTATGCTACTAGACTTGGGTTTAATGTTGTTTCAAGGCTTCAAGAACTGAGTGAATTGGTTGCAAGAGGATTTATGGATTTTAGACTACAACTAAACTGGATGTCTTGCATTGCCTATCAATTTGTAGAGCAATATTCATGAAAGTTAGGGAGAGGCCTAAATCTGACAGTCAAATCCTGGGTCCAAGCAAGAGTCAGGTTGCGATGTCTCAGAGGTTTCAAGTATTTATATTTTCCAAAATGTCTGGCTCTAGCAGAGGTTAACCTGAGATCTCACAATGGTTTAATTGCAATACTATGAATCATCAAAGACTGATTACATGTTTCTCGCGATATTACTCAGTTATGGTTTCTCAGAATTCAGAACACAGAACTAGATTGAAACTTTTTTTATAGTTAGCCAATCCATATCTAGCCTTTTGAAGAACTAACTTCACTTCTTTATCTCAATTGTTCTCTATAACTTAAGACTGTTTTAGGGTTGAGTTCATACCTCAATCGAAGGGAACTCATTCGACAAAAACAAAAAATGAATTTTAGGTTTTGAAATAATTGAAGTTATTCTCATTTTCTGAGAACTGTGGATGGATTTTGGGATGAGTGTATTTTAGTTTGAAAGAATTCCCCTGATATTGATATCTCTAAATAGGCCCTTAACTTCTGCTTCTGATTATATTGGGGAATGGATTAATAGATTTGGTGCTGCAAAAAATCTTATAATTTTATAAGGGAATGATTTTCTCACAAGACTTGATGGAATTCCACACAAAACCAGTCTTGTATTTGTGCATTCCTTGAAAAACAAATTTTAAGGAATGATTTTTTCTTTTCTATTTTAGTAATTTTTATATAATTGAAGTGCTTTAAGTGATCTCTTCCATCAAAACAAAAAAAAGAAGCAGTTTACAAAATTATCCTCAATGAAAATAACTGAAGCAAATTTTTTTTTTGGTAGTCGATATCATTTACCTATATCAGTAGAGTCAGCAGATCAGAAGTTAGCATGGGCAGTGGAGCTCTTGCTGCTCGTACCGCCGGGGGGGGGGGAGTGGATCCCCGGACCTTCCCCTTGGAAGGCCACACCCCTACCACTCACGCAAGAGGCGGGGTGTAACTGAAGCACCCTTGCACTCCTGTCAATTTCTTTCTCTTCTATGGTGATTTGTGCTTCTGCAAATTCTTGCTTTTGGCAAATAGTTTGAAGTGTTGTGTATATGGTGAGATCACATGAACAAGCAGACAGTAGTAATTTCTATAAGGGCATCAACTCATTGTTGATAATTCAGTATTCATGTCATGGATTTTGCTGAACTTTTTACACTGACGGCAAAGAAGCAATCATCCATTGTAAGTTTACTTCTCAGTAACCTCTAGATATGTCTATCATCAATTTTGTAACTGCTTTTTTATGATATATTGTCTATGTTTACCGATAAAAAAAAAAAAAGGAAAAAGAAACGAAAAGAAAAAAGAAGAAGCAATCATCCATCCCTTTTTTTTTTGGTCAAGACAACAACACCACAAGGCGAAGAGCTGTAGTCATAGGAAGGAAAACAAACACGCACTCACACACACGCCACATACAACACCCAATCATCCATCCCTTGGACAAGGGAATATTTGGAATCACATCAGCTGAGCTAATCTAAATTGGTGGCATGTATGCCAATCTTTTGATATTTGCAAGTTATTCTGAACAAGGATTTACATATTGGGAATGTCTGGACTAAAAGAACAAAGAGTATTGCTCGAAAAAAATTAATCCTCAAGAAAAATAAAATGGAATAAATTAAAAAGTGTTTCAGAGGGATGGATTGGAAGGAAGAAGACACCAGCGGCCGCGTTTGGCAACTAGAGAGGAGTGAAATATAAGGAAAATGAGTTACTTTTGAGTTGAGTCATTGGTGGGAGAAGTTTGATCTAGGGTTTGAAATCCCGTTAGTTTTGAAAATTTTGGAACCCTACTAAAAAATTGTGAGGTTGATTTTTTTTTAATATTTTATTCTATCCAAATAATTTCACAAAATTTCAGCTGAAACAAAAAAATTTCAAAATTTCAAGAATCCTAACACTTAATAGTTAGATTTCTAGTTTAAATAGGTTACTTAGATAGCTATTCTAATTTAAATAGGTTACCAATCTTGGACCAATAAAGTTTTGATCAATTTAAATAGGTTAATTAAAGTGTTTAAGGTCTTAATTATCCTAACATATCCTATTTTAGTGATGGATACAAATTCAATTCAATTTATGATTTAGTAAAAATATTATTATTTTAGAATTATTATAAAATTTTGGCAAATTTTGACAAAACAATCAGAAATTTTTGTTAAAATTTTGGTTACTTTTATATAAATTTTAATTAAAGATGATTACAAAATAAACCAATAATTTTAAATTTCGGCTGATATCATGCAACCCAACATATTTGCGATATCCATTTCGAATGAGGGTACTGAGACTGAAATTTTGTGAATTTCAGAGTGCCATCGTTAACTGTTATTCATTCATGCTTCTCAAAAGTTTAGGTTGTATTTAGGGGTGTATTCAAGCCCAGCTGAGTCGAGGTCAACTCAAACTCGAAATGTTAGGCTTGAAGCTAGGCTCGAATTGAATCAGGCACAAGCCCAGCTCAGCTTGATTCATTAAACATTTATTTTGTTTTATCAAAAAAATATTAATATTATAAATACATATTAATATCTATACTATAATATAAAGAAATAAGACTCTCCTCCCTGCTCTCCAAACTCCTATCCCTCGAATCCTAAACGTTCTATCCTAGGAATACCATGTGGCCTCTCTATTTAATCCTCACCGTTTAATCAAAATTTTTAACAAACATCTCTCACTCACCACTCACGCACATCTCTCTCTCTTATTTTTAACTGTTTCACTCAAAAAAATTAACAAACATCTCTCCCTCTCCATCACGTTTCTCTCTCTCCCCTTTAACTGTTTCACTCAAAAAATTTAACGAGCATCTTTTTTTCTTTTTGTAAGGAACAAGCATTTCTCACTCTCCACTCATGCACGTCTCTCTCTCTCTCTCTCTCTTCTTAGCATTCAATATTCCTTATTATTTTCATTCATGATGCCACGTCAGTCACCCTATTAGCAACTCTTTAAAAAAAGGAGTCAAATCCGCTACGGTGATAACCGGATTTGGCAAATCCTGTTATCACCCCCTCGAGGTCACCACGTGTCTCCTTTGACACCCCTTAACCATGGGTAAGGTTCACCCACCCCTAGGGTTCACCCACCCATTTTTGGTTTTTTTTTTTAAAATATTAATTATTTTTTTAAAATTAAAAAAATGTTTTTAGAGTTTTTGGTGGGTGAACCCTAGGGGTGGGTAAACCTTACCCGTGGTTAAGGGGTGTCAAAGGAGACACGTGGTGACCTCTAGGGGCGATAACCGGATTTCGCCAAATCCGGTTATCACTGGAGATGATTTTGCTCCTTAAAAAAACAACTGTTTATATAGAATTGTTACTTAGTCTCTTATCTGTAAGTGTTTTAAAAAAATAGGCAATAGTTTCATTCCTATCCCATGAAAGTTTACAAAAACAGTTTCCATTCTCTTATCCTTGTACCCCATCCTTTCACACCCTCTCTTAATTTGCTTGTTCGTGGCTTTAGGTTTCACGCCCTAGATCTCTTTGTTTGTTCGTGGCTTTCATCTGTTATGAACTCAGCAATACCATGAGTTCTGTTGCAAGGGATATTTCTTCTTCTGTGTTTAATCAATCATGAAAAATCTTGATTTCTCCTTCTATGTTTCTTCATTATGGATCTTTATTTCTTTTTCAGGGTTTTGATTTCAGGTATCAACTCCATTCGGAAGGTGGATAGCATTGAGCGTCCCAATTATCTGGAATTGATTAGGAAGCCTAGGGTGTTGTACAGATAAGAGAGGTAGAATAGGAAGCTTTTTCTTCTTCTAAGTGTATGGGGAGTCTCTTTATTTTTCCGACTTTTTTTGGTGTGTTTGTGGCAGAGTGTGTAGTTGGGGGTGAATATAGGCATAAAGAGAGAGATAGGGGTTCAGTTGGAAACCAGAACAAGGAGAGAGAGAGTAGAATGGAGTTTGGTAGGTTCAACATTTTTGTTTGTGTGATTTTTGCTTTTTTGCATGGTCTGGCATTAGAGGTGATTTACTAAGATCACGAGGAATAATGGATTAATGGAGTCACATTAGCCATTGTTCCTTGTCTGCCTTTAATTTTTTTTTTATCTGGAATTTTCAGACTTAGGCCGGACTAGAAATTCTCATTCACTCTTCATCTTTTGCAGGTTAGTTTATCTGTAGGTTGATCAGGTTAGTTTCCTTTATTTTTAACATTTGAAGTTTCATCTATCTTCGTTAATGGTTCTTAGTTTCAACTATAAATTCAGATCTGGAATCATTCAACTTATTATTTTACTTTTTTAACATCTGAAATTTTATCTATCTTCATTAATGTTTCTTAGTTTCAGCTATAAATTCAAATCTGGAATCATTCAACTTATTTATTTTACTTTTTTCAATGTTCCTCAGTTTGTACAGTTTTAGAAAGTTTATGGCCCTCAAGAAAAAAAAATGCAAATCTTAGAATTCTACCTCTTAGATAATATTCTTAAAACTTAAGTGAGAACAAAGGATATAAGATGATGTCTCAATCTCAACATAAGAGGAGACTACTGTTTCTACTATATTTAAAATGATATTCTTTCGTTCTTTGTTATAATTGTGATTGGTAAGTTGCAATACAAGAGATGAATTACTAGAGTGAATATGGGGCTGATTAGGAGAGAATATGAGGTTGATTTGATACACGATTTATTCTGTTGCTGTGATGGTTGGGTCGAAAATTTGGGTCGGCTATTACACCCCCTCAAGCTGACGGATCGCTTGCGGACGGAAAGCTTGTCTTGAAGAAAATGGAATCACTGAGAGGGGAGTCCCTTGGTGAAGATGTCGGCAATCTGATCTTTGGACGTTACTAATCGATCATCCAATTCTTTTTGAACAACTTTCTCTCGTACGTAGTGGTAATCAATTTCAATATGTTCCGTTCGTGCGTGAAAGGTGGGATTGGAGGCGAGTGATATTCGCACTTACATTGTCACACCAAATTCAGGGAATATCATGGAGGAAAATGCTGAGATCACACAGTAGCATGTGAAGCCAAGAGAGTTCAGAAGCAGTGTTTGCTAAGCTATGATATTTTGATTCAGTAGAAGAGCGAGCCACTGTGGATTGCTTCTTGGCGCTCCATGATATAGGATTTCCACCAAAGTAGATGCAATAGCCGCTAGTGGAGCGATGATCAGTAATATGACCCGCCCAATCAGCATCGTAGTAAGCTATTAGGCGAAGAGGTCAGACTGAAAGTGAAGCCCATAATGGAGGGAGCCTTTGAGGAACCTTAAAATATGCTTGACTGCAATCATGTGTGTAGATGTCGGAGCATGCATATATTGGCAGACTTGATTGGCCACAAAAGCGATATCTGGGCGAGTCAGGGTGAGATATTGGAGGCCTTCAACAATATTGCGATACACCGTGGGATCATCAAGATGATCACCCAAATGACGGCCCAATTTGCTATGAGAGACAACAGGGGATGAAACGGGCTTGACATCTAATATTCCGGAGCGTGCAAGAAGGTCCAAAGTGTATTTTTTCTGAGAGAGGAACATCCCATTAGATGCTCGATGGACTTCAATGCCTAAAAAGTAGCTTAGAGGCCCAAGGTCCTTCATAGCAAAATGAAGCCCCAATTGTTTAATCAATGACATCATATAGGAGGTATTGCTTCCCGTTAGTATGATATCATCAACATATAGTAGAAGATACGTGAAAGTCCCACTTTCGTGCTTTATGAATAAAGATGTGTCTGCTTTGGAACCTGTGAAGCCCAATTCCAATAAATGTGAGGTGAATTTTTCATACCAAGCCCGAGGGGCTTGAGGAAGCCCATAAATAGATTTATGCATACGACATACATGATTGGGGAAGGCTGGGTCAATATAGCCACGTGGCTGAGCCATGTAGACCTCTTCAGATAGGTCCCCACGAAGAAAAGCACTTTCAACATCAAGTTGGCGTAGTTCACAATTGGATTGGAGTGCAAATGGTGAGGACCATGCGTTTGGTAGCTGGTTTAACCATTGGACTAAATGTCTCAAAGAAATCAAAGCCAGGTTGTTGGTGGAACCCCTTTGCAACTAATCTTGCCTTGTAGCGTTGGATAAGATCATCGGAATTATGCTTGATGCGGTACACCCACTTGCACCCCCACAACGTTCATATTTCGTGTAAGAGGCACTAAAGACCAAGTGTCACATCGCTACAAAATATTAAACTCATGGTCCATAGTTTGTTGCCAATCAATGTGTTTGGAAGCCTATGTAAAGCATGTTGGTTTAGTGGTTTCAAAGGTGGTAATCAGTCCAGTAGGAGATGAGTGGGCTGTGGTGAGGAGAAGTTTCTTTTTGCTAATAGCACTTTTGGAACGGGTGTTGTATGGATGAGTAGAGCTTGATGTCGGTTGAGTGTCTATGGTTGGGTGATGAGTGTTAATGGTGGATGGATGAGGGTTAGAGAATTGGATAGATGAGAGGGGTTGGGTCGGTAATGTTGTGGGTAGAGGGTCAAGTGAGTGGGGCGTGGAGATGTTGGTGGGTTGGCTCGATGATGTTGTGGTTAGTGGGTCAAGGGAGTGGGGTGTGGAGATGGTGTTGGGTTGAATGCTTGTAGAGGTGATGGTAGGATCAAGGATGTTGGGTGGGGTGGACTGAGGACTAGAGTTATGGATAGGGTGGGGTGGTGAGGACGTGATGCTAGTGATACATTGAGGGAACCATGCTACTAAAGGACCAAACACACTCAGGTCATCTTTGTACAGTGGGGCAGCATTTGTGGATTGTTTGGATGAGGCTGGAAGGGACTGAAAAGGGAATAGACTCATCGAAAACTACATGGTGGGAGAGGTAAACACGTCCAATGGATGGGTCAAGACAGTGATAACCTTAAGGCTGTACTCGATAAATATGCATTTGATGGATCGAAACTCCAACTTATTACGGGTATAGGGACGTAGCCAGGGGTAACAAGCACATCCAAAGACACACAAAAATGTGTAGTTTGGAGGTTTATGAAAGAGGACTTGCCATGGAGAGATGCTAGAAATAGTTTTAGTGGGCATTCGGTTGATGAGAAAGAGGGCTGCATTGAAGGCCTCTAACCAATAGTAAGGGGGCATGTATGATTGAGCCAAAAGTGAAAGTCCAGTTTCCACTACGTGGCGGTGCTTCCTTTCAGCCATGTCATTTTGTTCAGGCCTATGGGGGCAAGAGAGTTGATGAGTGATGCCATTATGTGTGAGAAATGAGCGAAAGCGGGTGCTCATGAACTCTCCACCCCCATCTGAACGAAAGATTTTAATACGACTATCTAGTAGATTTTCCACTTGAGACTTAAAAGAGACGAATATATCATAAACATCGGAAAGACGATGTAAAAGAAATAACCAACAATAACGAGAGTAGTCATCAAGGGAAATTACATAAAATTTAAATCCACTTATTGAGGTGTAGGGGCTGGTCCCCAAACATCACTGTGGATCAATTCTAAGGTCTACTTGTCGACGAGATAGAAGGATAAAATGGCAACTTCTTACTTTTTCCAAGTTAGCAAGCATGACAAACCGAGGTGACCTTGGAGAAACCAGAGTGTGGAAGAGCTGGTCGAGAAAGGATGCTTTGCAGAGTTGGTGAGGAGGGGTGGCCAAGTCTTGAATGCCAAAGTGATGAAGAAGCACGAGCACCAAGAAGAGCAGTAGGTCCTATGTGGTTGATGTGGTTGGTGGAGAGACGAAAGGGGTACAATCCATTTTCAGTTTGCCCGCGGAAAAGAATCTTCCCCGAGGTTTTGTCCTTCACAATGAAACCAGTAGCATCAAAACAAAATAAACAGTTATTATCTTTAGAAAATTTTTGAACAGAAAGGAGATTAGTAGATGCTGTAGGACAATGTAGAATGTTAGGTAACTGGAAGCTAGAAATTGGAGTATGTAAATAGGAAGAGCCAATATGTGTAATTGACAAACCTTGGCCATTTCCTACTTGGACTTTATCATCACCTTAATGGATAGATTTGCGAGATCGGAAGTGATGTGGTGAGAAGTGCCTGTATCAGTGTACCAAGTCTGAGTGTTGGGAGGAGAATGAGAAGCAATCATGGCAGTGAGCTTTTGTGGAGGGAACCCGACCTTGATAGGCATAGTCCATTCTGTGGTGGCAATCAATGGCGAGATGGCCAACACGATTGCAGATTTGACAAGTGGGACGGTTGGGCGGGCTTGAATGTTGTTGGTGAGAGGGGCCGGAGCCACGACCAGTGCCGCCACATCCACGACCTCGACCACGTGGACCATATTGGCCTCGAGACTGCCATCGGCCCTGAGAAGAATTGCGGGTGGCAACAAGGGCTGTAGTG
This sequence comes from Tetracentron sinense, assembly GCA_015143295.1. NCBI lineage: Eukaryota > Viridiplantae > Streptophyta > Magnoliopsida > Trochodendrales > Trochodendraceae > Tetracentron > Tetracentron sinense. The sequence goes on along the minus strand of CM026556.1, from coordinate 6,037,265 downwards.
TGGTTGAGGGATGGTTGGGACAGTGGTATTTCTTCAATACTAAGTTCCTCACAAATCAAGAGAGCATGGAGTTCTTCCAGTGATACCGGATCATACCGCGAGCAAGTGCGTATTGATGTTTGAAATGCACGATAATCAATGGGTAGATCATCTAATGTATGGAGGATGAGATCATCTTCAGAGACTGGGGCACCACATGCAGCAAGTTTATCAGCAAGGACTTTGATCTGTTGAAGGTAGTCTTGCATTGGGGAGGTTCCTTTCTTGACATTTTGAATTTGCTTCTTGAGTTGTAAAATATGAGAACGGGATAAGGAGGCATACCACCGTTCCAGAGCATCCCACACAGATTTGGAGGATGAAAATCCAACAATGTAAGGGAGAACGGATTCAGATAAAGTGGAATTGATCCACGATAGAAGGTTCTGATCTCGAGCAATCCACTCCATATACTGGGGATTGACGGTAGTGGTGAGTTGATCTTTGGCATATCGTAGAAATTGGGGTGGGCACGTCAAAGATCCATCGATGAGTCCCAACAGATTGTGTCCTCGTAGGATTGGGAGAAAAAGTGATCTCCACAGGTGATAATTTCCCGATCAAGTTGGATGGGAACTAGGTGCGAGATGCTGGAGAGGACAAAGGTATTAAAAGGGGCTACTGGAGGGGCACCAGAGGTAGGGACGATGGAGGAAGAATCAGCCATGGGAGAAGGTTAGTGACGTGAGTCTTTTATGGCTCTGATACCATAAAACTTAAGTGAGAACAAAGGATATAGGATGATGTCTCAATCTCAACATAAGAGGAGACTACTGTTTCTACTATATTTAAAATGATATTCTTTCCTTCTTTGTTATAATTGTGATTGGTAAGTTACAATACAAGAGATGAATTATAGGAGTGAATATGGGGCTGATTAGGAGAGACTATGGGGTTGATTTGATACACGATTTATTTTGTTGCTGTGATGGTTGGGTTGACAATTTGGGTCGGCTATTAATTCTCTCCTTCCCGCTGCAAATCTTAGAATTATCTCTCTTAGATAATATCCTCTCCTTCCTGCAAAGGCCCCGTGGAGATGGAGAAGACAATGAACAGTGCTTGAGGGGGGTTAGAATAAACTAACCAAATTCATATCCATTTCCTAAAACCAAACCCATTACAATTTAACCGGTTCCCTTCAATGGTACGTATGTCAATTTCTGTAATCATAAGGGTTAGTCAATCTTAACCATAGGTATAGAGTTAACCGGTTCTCTTCAATTGTGAGTCCAGCCTTCTTCTAAAACTATAAGGGTTAAACTCTTTAAGACTAGGGATTAGTTAATCTTAACCATAGTTAAATTATTCAACCCAAAGGGTTTGGGAATTTTAACCATTATTAATTAAAATTTTCACCATTTATTAACCACAAGAAACCTAAAATTCTAAGGGTTAAACTTTAAATTGAAATATTTTTTTTGGTTTTTTATTATGATTGAATTGCCATCAATCATCAACTTTAAGTTCATCGAATTAATGTCTTCCACTTTTACCAGCATAAATCTACTTTATATTCTAACCTTTAAAATATTATTTGCTATTGACCTATTATCCCGTGCATCGCACGGGGTCTTTGCTAGTACTATAATATTCAAGCCCGCCAAACCAAATCAAACATATCCTGGCTCAAGCTCGGCTCAATCACAATTTCCAACTCAGAAAAAAGCTAGGCTCAATCAATCAAGCAAAAAATACCATCTTGCATTTTATTGAGAAAGCAACCTTGGTAATTAGTGGTCAATAACATGCTTTTCCCTGAAGGAGCCATATGTTTGGATAGGTTAAAATCCAGGGTGACTGGATATTAGGGCCATTTTGATCCTTTTTCAAAACTTTTGTATTAACGAGAGGAACAGCGAAATCCAATGGTTAAAAGCATCCAATCATATTTATCTTGATACCATGGCTTGACCCTTCTTATTTTAGTAGTGTTTCTAAAACAAGTGCAGAGATACATGACGAAAGGTTTCATACAAGAAAATTGATGTGTCATTACCAACCTAAATTTGAGCTCCACCCCGCCTGCTTGAACAAGGAGTATAGGAATTTGTTTTTGCATGGACCACCAATGCCAATCACATTAAGGGACGGAGCCACATGGGGTCTGAAGCCCCTCCCCCCCTGAAATTTTGATTTTTTTTTCCTATAACACTAATACGGGCGTAGCCTAGGAGAGGGGCGGAAATGGGCGGCTCTAGCCCCCTAAACTTATGAGAAGAAAATATATTCATTAAAAACATATACAAACAAATATGATGGTCAATGAACTTAGCTTCAAAAAAAAAAAATCCATTATTAGCCCCCTCATGAGATTCCTAGATCCACTCCTGATCACATTTGCATGAGCCTGCCAACGCCTATCACATTAAAGAATGATCCTCAGAACTCCCCCAGTCCCACGCTTAATGGGTAAATCTAAGCCATTTTTTATAAACAATTTTAGAACAGGTTTGATCAAGCTAGATTTTCAATTTTATTGAAGACCAAAATCTCACATGACTTTTTTGGTGAGAGACACACGGTTAGGCCACAATCCTAGTTAATAGGTTAGTATTTGTTCTAAGTCATGGGTGGGTGGAGATGACAACACACTCACACTATCTCGGCAATGAAACCCGGATCACTAGAATGATGACTAGCACACACTACCGACGGGACAAGCAATGCTTCCCAACCTCCCATGATTCATGATATTAGTTTTGTGCGGGGCTGGGTTGCTTGATATTTTAATTGAGAAAAGCACTCGCAAGTGGATTATCACCTTTTGTCATTAGTCTCCTTTCACCCGCGAAAAAAATCCAAGAGCATCGGCACTTTTAACACGTGCACATCGTTGCAATGGAGACTCATCCTCTAATTTGTTTTCATTAGGGTTCATCCAAGTCACGCCCAAAGGAAGCATAGTAATAAATCTTTACATCCAACAAAGTATTCGCAACAATTCGAATTTTTTTTCCTAGAAAATTTGCAAAAATTTTATAATGAGCACAAATTATTCACAATTTTTTTGAATAAATGATTAATATATTAAATATATATATATATATATAATAATTTTACATAACTTTTTTATTTATTCATATCTTGATCAATATTTCAAAAAATTTCAATTTTTTTCATAGCTGAATGGTTCTCAAACTTTGACTTGGTAACCATGAAGGAGAGTGGAAAGCTGGTTGGTTCAGTGAACCTACTGGTTCACTAATTACTGACCTCAAGCACGTGGCCGAGACCTCATCGAACAAGCCCAACTAATAGGGACAATCCATATTGGCGCCTATAAAAGGGGCCAAGTGTCACGGTCAACTTTTTGATTTTACGGAACAACCGTGTGGCGCCTCGATCATCCCATGATCTTGGCCAGCCTTACACCGTTACACTATCCGTCCATTGAACTGACCAAACGTCTTGTGCTACAATGTTACGACAAGGTACGAACCATTACCGAGTCTCATCCGCTAAGCTACGCTCAGCTGGCTTACGCATTACTTCATCGTGTCGCACCCGACACTCGTCCAACACATAAGGTTCCCGCATCACTGAGGTTCCGTCTTGCGCATCTCTCATGATGCTAAGGTTCCCTGATCAAGCCGAACATCCAACACGGCCCGATACTCTTAAACATGAATATCGGTCATTCTCACACATCGCGGATAACTTAGGAGCATCACTGCCCCGTTTACCGAGCATTGAGGACATAACACCCACAACGCGATCCTCGGTCCTCTGACCGAGTATACAAACCATACCTCGCTTACCTCCTAGATGACCATGATACATACCGCACGCTTAGAGGCCGTACTAGGGTGAAACCTCTTGCCCCGAAGGCTCTTGCGTAGTGGTAGGATGTCCGTCTCCTTTGCACTGTCCTTGGATGCTCCAACAACCATCTAAGGAGACTCCAAGAGATCTCCTTTAGGATCCTAGAGCCCGCCCCCAACTCCTTTGGGGTTGCTCATTAGGTGGCCCCAAATGTGCCATAAGGGAAGGTAGAGCTATGCTCTTCTCCTCAAGGTGAATGATAATTAAAATTTTCACCCTCTACCAGAAGGAAATATCACCATTACTGGTGGAGTCATACTGGTCTTTTATGGAACAGTACATTGAATATCTACAAACCATCAGTACCATTGAACTCACATTAACTTTCTCTTCGAATGAATGTACTATTGGCCCTACTTCCAACATACCATGTGGGCCCCACAACACTCACCCACATGTGTCCAACCAAGCACCAAACTCAAGCTTCTCTCCATAATTCTTTGTGTGCACTTCACCTAAACCATAGTACCCCGTACACATCATCGAGACACCTCTATGTTCCTTCACTTCAGTACCCAACACTAAGGCACCAACCTTACACCATGCTGCGCTATCGCTTGCATAGTGCCCCGCCTATCTCCTAGGCATCGCATTGGCATCCTTTGCCCATGCTCAGGCTATCCTGGCCCAGTATCACTGTCATGGCAATACTTGACAACTTTTGACTGTGACACTCTCCCCCACTTGATTAGGTCGATGTCCTCATCGACTCTCACTAAATATTTATCAGCTCTCCAACACAGCTTGCACACTTGCTCTTTTCTCAGATCAGAACTCACTTCTGACGGCCTAACATATCAATTACTATCTCAAACTTCACATTCTCATGAATTTTGTCTGAAACATTTACTACACTTCGCCCAATTTCACACTGAACTTGGCCTTAGAGACTCTGTACACTGCCTTTGTCTTGAACATTTTTGTCTTCACCCCATTGTTCGAACATCTGAGAGGGATAATCTTCCTCGAATTTCTTCAAGTGCACATCTCCATGCGCATATTTGGTCCTACAAGGACCATCACTTGGCTGTCCCAAGCATTACGTTGTCACTGATTGTCATCATGAACTTCGATTTTCGGTCTCACAACCCTGATCTTCAGCTTCCACTAGGCATTCAACTGTCATCCACTTCACTCTTGAAGCTTCATCCATTGCAGTTCACTCCGTCAAACTACACTCATCGTTCACCTTGAACATGAAGTACGTCACCCATGACGAGGCTCACAAGCCAACTGCATCTCATACAATACTTCCTTCGCGGTCTGTTTCCTTAGTTTACGCATGCGAGCATCGGTGTGTTGTCCCACTTCAACACTAAAGCCATCCTACAATAACACCGACAACCACATCATTTACCCAAAGTTACCAACGCACACCAAGCATCTTCTGATGTAACACGGTTAGTTACCCTATACGTTACTCGAAACCGTAATAACGTCCACTATGCCAAATCTCTGCGAAACTCTCCATTGGTGCATTAAGTCCCTGATACACTAATCTATTTTCTTCCATTCATTGGTGCAAAACCATTTTGCAATGTCTTTCTTATTTGTGTACCAATCCATTGGCACACTTCTTTTTGTGATCTTTTACTCAATCACTTGTGTTAAACTCAATCCGTCGAGCTCAACTTTTCGTGGCCAACAACCTATGAAGTAGTCTGAAGCCACTGCATCATTTCAACTCTTAACACATTGTCTCACTCTTGATGTATTCCTTCATACTTCTGATATTTGCCTGAGCGCTCCCCCACTCAAGCTTGCATTACATCTTGTATTCTTGTTGTGTCTCTCTAGTACCTCAACTCCTTGAGCACCCTGAGATAGCCCTCATTCACTCCATTGCATCCTCTCATACAATTAAACTTCCAACCTTGCTAGAGTATTAGATTACTCAAGTCTTTGGCACCTTGCCAACATAGTTGTGTGACTCTAGTATCTCGACTTCCGGTGTCTTCAACTGAGAGAACACTTCACCCGATCTTTGCACCACTGTGCTATTTCACTATGTGTAGTCTTGATATGTCAACTCTTAGAGTCTTCATCTTGAACTAATACTGTACTCCTCAAGTCCCAACACTGTCTTCACCTTGAGTATACATTCGATCCTGAATTTCCCTTCGACCACTACCCGCTAGTAGTCTTGCTCTAACACACCATTGCATTAAAGACCATCACCTATATTATTGTCGAACTTCATCTCGATCCTGGACAAGTCTCTCCCGTAACAAGTCCACTATCTAGAAGCCAACAAACTCTGTAGCCAGTAGCACTCCCACTACTCGGAATCACAATAGAAGCACCTTGTACATTCCAATCGATCACCTGTTGCAAACTGTACCTTCAGGCTCTTACGAGCAACCATGCTCCCACGAGCAACCATGCTCTGATACCAACTATCACAGTCAACTTTTTGATTTTGCAAAACAACCGTGCGGCGCCTCGATCATCCCATGATCTCGGCCAGCCTTACACCATTACACTATCCGTCCATTGAACTGACCCAATGTCTTGTGCTACAATGTTACGATAAGGTACGACCTACTACCGAGTCTCATCCGCTAAGCTACACTCAGCTGGCTTACACATTACTTCATTGTGTCGCACTCGACACTCGTCCAACACATAAGGTACCCGCGTTATCGAGGTTCCGTCTCGCGCATCTCTCATGATGCTAAGGTTCCCCGATCAAGCCGAACATCCAACACGGCCCGATACTCTCGAACACGATTATCGGTCATTCCCACGCATGGCGAATAGCATAGGAGCATCACTGCCCTGTTTACTGAGCATTGAGGACATAACGCCCACAACGCGATCCTCGGTCCTCTGATCGAGTATACCAACCATACCTCGCATACCTCCTAGACGACCATAATACATACCGTATGCTTAGAGGCCGTACTATGGTGAAACCTCTTGTCCGAAGGCTCTTGCGTAGTGCTAGAATGTCCGTTTCCTTTGCACCGTCCTTGGATGCTCCAACAACCATCCAAGGAGACTCCAAGAGATCCCCTTTAGGATTCTAGAGCCCGCCCCCAACTCCTTTGGGGTTGCTCATTAGGTGGTCCCAGATGTGCCACATGGCAAGGTAGAGCTACGCCCTTCTCCTCAAGGTGGATGATAAACCTTTCACCCTCTACCAGAAGGAAATATCACCATTGCTGGTGGAGTCATACTGGTCTTTTACGGAACAGTACATTGAATATCCATAAACCATCAGTACCATTGAACTCACATTAACTTTCTCTTCGAGTGAATGTACTATCGGCCTTACTTCCAACATACCATGTGGGCCTCACAACACTCGCCCACATGTGTCCGACCAAGCACCAAACTCAAGCTTCTCTCCATAACTCTTCGTGTGCACTTCACGCAAATCATAGTACCTCGTACACAACATCGAGACACCTTTATGTCCCTTCACTTTGGTACCCAACACTAAGGCACCAACCTTGCACCACGCTGCGCTATCGCTTGCATAGTGCCTTGCCTATCTCCTAGGTATTGCATTGACATCCTTTGCCCATGGTCAGGCCATCTCAGCCCAGTATCACGGTCATGACAGTACTTGACAACTTTTGACCGTGACACAAGGGAGAGTTTTTTCTATGCTGAAAGAACAGAGACTCAAAACCCATGCTCATTACAACTAGAGATTTTGGTTGGAGTTTGAACTATGCCTTCACGTGAATAAGAAAAGCCCAAACCAAACCAAAGGTTAGAGAATATCCAAAAGCTTGACTGAATCCAGATGCCCAGCAATCCAGGGCCCAGATTTGAACCAAAATTTGGTTTGGACTGATGACAGCAAAGCAGACCTAGGTCATTGTTGCTGTCACCACCATCACCACCACCACCACCACCACCACATGTGTCACCGCCATCAAATCCATCACCACCACCACTACTGACACTGTCACTTGCCACCACAACTGCCCCCCACCACCAACCTTCAACACCACTTGCCATCACCATGCCACTATTGCTTGGAGTGGAGCAAAGGGGAGCACTTACCCTTGAACTTTTGGGAAGAAATTGTAGTTTAAAAGGATATAGCCATGTGGCATGGGAGCAACTGCCTCTTGAAAAAAAAGGAATAGAACTGGGGGCACACTTCCCATCTGTTCTCATCCCAATGTGACCATCGATAGCTTTCTCTAAGAAAAATAAAAATTAATAGGGTATAGCTAGGGGCAGTTGGTAGGACTGTCAATGGGGCGGCCTGGCTCGGGCCCGATTAATAAACGGGCTGGGCCGGGCCTGCCCACATATTAATCGAGGAGGGTCAGCCCTTCTAATAAATCATGTGCAATTTTTTGCCCATAAACTAAACGAGCCTAATCGGGCTGGGTTAGCTAAGCCTGTTTAGAAGCCTACCGAAACGGGCCATAGACTTTAAACTCCAAGCCCAAACCCAACTTAATTAATAATCGGGCCAGGCGGGACTAGGTTTGGGTGGGCTCATGGGCCGGGCCGGGCCGGGCCGGCCAATTGACACCCCTAGTTCCCCCTTCCCCCTTTACTTTTGGAAATTTTTTTTTTATAGGTTGAGGTGAGATCGAATCAAAGCCAATCGCTATTGAGCTCAGGAAGAGTTCAATCGTACCCATAGGTCAATATGTGTCCTTTTTAATCCTTATTAACCATGATTAAGATTCACTAATCCTTAGGGTTCAAAAATCTAACCATGGTTTTTAATTTTTTTTAAAAAATTTAACACTATGGTTAAAATTTCTTAACCCTAAAGTTAATTTTTTTTAAATATATTTTTTGTAAACCAATGTTAGATTGTTGAACCCTAAAGGTTAGAGAATCTTATCCACGATTAATAGGGGTTAGAAAGGAAACGTGTTGACCTGTAGGTGCGATTGAACCCTCCCTGAGTTCAATCATGATTGGTTGTGATTCGATCTCGGTCAAGGTAGCTACCCCTTGAACTTTTAGAATAAAATATACTATATTATTTAATTATTTAATAGGGCTTGATGTGGGACAAGAGGGGCAACTACCTCTAACTTTTAAAAATAATATATATTATTTAATTATTTAACATGACACATCTACGGGGTTAAGGAGATGTTACTTGTAAATAAGGAGAAATTGCTTGTAGTTGTAGGATATGTACGAAACAGGACAAGATGGCCCACAAACTCGATTGTGATCCTAGCTTGATGAGTCCTTTCTTCCGTGGTGTTGCACCCCCAAACCTTCATCCTCTTAGATCTAAAATATATTTTACCCATTTAATCATTGTTTTACAAAATTTATCAATAATTACTAATATTTTCAATCAAACATTAAAAAAAAAAAAAAAAAAATCCTAGTTCCACCGCTGGCTGTCCCCACCATTGCTATGAAAATCTGTTCGCCTACTCCTAACTCCACCATCACCAACGCTACTTTTTCTTTTTCTATATCTTTCTTGGCAATCAAACAGGGTTAGTCAATGCTCAATAGTCACGTGCACGGACAAAATTTCCTTATTTCGGCTCCGAGTGGAGGATTTCCACTCCAAGTTCAAGGCCCCCAACTTTTTTTTGGTTTGAAAGGCCCCAACTTGGCTTTACAAATAAGTCATCAATCGCGTCAGAATGCATTTTACACATCACGTGTACATTATCACGCATTTTTAACATGTGCAACTGTGCAAGTTATTACGGTGGACGGTTGAGAAGGTGGGCGTCAAAGCAAATTGGGATTGTGCTAAGAATCCATCGAAAACATCTGTTTCTCAGTCCAGCTCCAGAAGGAAACATTTGTGGGGTCCATCCACCATCACTAGCCCTAGATTCTTACCTTTGAAAAAATATTTAAAAAACACTAATCTTAAGAGTTAAAAATTCTTAACCAAAGTTAAATATTTTTATAATGTTTTTATTCAAACAACTAAGGTTAGATTATTGACCATTAAGGGTTAAAGAATCTTAACCATGATTAATATATAAGGGTTAAATGGGACACATGTTGACGTGTGAGAGCGATTGAACTTTCCCTGAAATCAATCGCGATTGGATATGATTCGAACCTCGAACCTCTGAACTTTACAAAGACTACAAAAAGCCCAACATCGATACTTTGACAAGTGTCACTATTTTTCTATGATACCTTGAGCCACTATAAACCATAACCTTTTTTTGATCTAAGAGTATCAAGAACTAAGTGTGGTATTCTATCCGATTGTCTTCGCCTTGTGGTGGTGTTGAATTAACCAAAAAAAAAAAAAAAACTAAGCAAGCCCATCCCTTAAATCATGTGTACACATGACAATTTTAGATTTTATTTTTTATCCAACGGTCACTATGTACTTTCGAGAGTTTTTTTTTTTTAATCACTTTCCCTTTTTAAAAAGTGAGACCGACTGTGATAGGGTTATTACCCGACCCGATGGTCGACCAGTTATTTCTGGGTTTTTTTTTTTTTTGGGTAGGGTTGCCGTTCCTGAGCCGTGGGTCATGTTTGGTTTTAGAAACTCAAAGCCTGTTGTTGTGTTTTAGTTTGGTTCCTGGACCAATGGGGTTTCATGGGTCGGGTTATGCCATGCAATTCTCAACCCGTTTACTAATAGGACCTGTTTGGGGTGGAGCTTTGACCAAGTGTCGTTAGTCACCCTGAAAAGTGCGAGTAAAAAACAAAAAACTCGGACAACCGATCCATGACCTTTTGCCGACCTCCACTGTACTCGCCCTAGCATAAAGAGCACTAGCGTCACGCGCAATTAACACTGTTCTTACATATACAAATACATTAAAAACAAATAGTTCGTTATATTATGTATACACAAATTAACGCGCGTTGAATGCGAGTGAATCTAAAATCTGAAAATCATCATCTTTCAGTTAACGTACCGACAAAGAGGAAGCTTCAGGTATGCTAAGACGAAAAAAATAAAAATAAAACAAAAAGAAAAGAAGAAACGAAGAATGTCTCTGAAGCCCAACAAATACAATTGTTCTCCCATGGCTTCTTTGGGCTCTCTCTCTTCTCTTTTCCTCTCTAATTCTCACTCCTTCCACCACCCAAACCCTAACCCTAGATTTCTCCTTCCTCCTCCTCGAACACAAACCCTCAATTTCTCTGCAAATTCGGAGCGGAAAGACAAGCTCAGTGATTCTCCTCTCCCAGAGAAGAAATCCCTCGCAGTAGCCACTGGGGAGCTCTTCCTTGGAATCGCCTCGAGGCTCATAAAGATTAGAAACTCTAATGTGGATTCCGTTTCGGTTCCAGTTACGATGTTTTGGGATACCGAGAATTCCGATCGAGAGGCGTATTTTTCGAGGCAAAGCGATGGAATTGCTTCGTTTGTGGAGGAATCGGTTGATCCTGAAGTCGTTTGGGAGCAGAGATTGAAGGACGTGGAGGCCGAGAGGGAGCGGAAGAAGGTTACAAGCCCTGGCTTTAGCTTCTCAGCTGCTGGTCTTCTCTTCCCTTATCATCTCGGCGTCGCTCAGTTCCTTATAGAGAAAGGATATCTCAAGGTCACCTTCTCCTTGTTTTTGTTCTTTTGCTTGCATGTGGACCTGAATCTCTTCTTCTTCCTTTTACCCATTCAGCTAATTGTATGGGGGTAATTTGAATTTATCGCTTTTAATTAATTTTTACTGTTTTTGGTTACAACTAAGTTTTTTTAAGAGATTGTCACAACGGGGGAGAGAAAACAGGAAAATTGTGCATCTTTTGTATTAAATTTTTAAGGTTGCTCAGCAAAAAATGTTTTTAATGGTTTATTTCTACTTGAGTATGAAAATGGGGGCATGAAACAATGTTCTTAAGTAAGATATGGTAGCGAAAGATGTCACACCCCTTCCAGCAAGGTATACCCCACCAGACTGGGTGGACCCCACAAGGCGAGGCACGGCTAGGAACCTGCCAAGTGGACAACATAATACTGCTTATGAACCAACTAAAACATATACATTCATTCGATTTCCGAAAACATGGAATAAACAAGTAGAATCCCCAAAAGCCCAGATATTGCGGGCTAAACTACTTTCATACACATGTTCACATGTGGACATCTCAAAAAGATTAAGTGTCTGGAATCCATGTACATGTAAGTCCAAAAAAAACCAAGAGTTTAATTACAATGCTAAGTCTGGAAGTAAAATGAGACCTAGTTGAAGATGACACAATGATGACTTCGCGGCACGATCTCTCCTATCTCGGGAGAAGGGACTAAATCCCTAACAAAACTACGGCTAATCTGAAATGGATAAAATTAATAGGGTGAGACATGGCTCAGTGAATGAATAACCACTATAGGTTCATAAAACATGGATATTTAGACATAATAGTTTTCTAAAAATTTCGGCAGAGTCTCCTCTTAAAATAGAGGGTTCCAAAATCTTATACATTACCTGTTCATAAGAGAATTCATTTGAATAAATCATAATATAATCCTCATACTTTCAAATTTCTCATTTACAATACTTACAATCATCAATACTTTTCCCCACACTTCATAGTGAGTCTAAAAATTCTACAAGATCATTAAGTAGAATTCCCTTAACACATTTCATACATATTCATACTGCTTGCATGACTACCTGCTTACTTGTTTGCCTGCCTGGACGCTTACCCCATGGGTAGCCCTATTCCCAATACCTGATTTTCCTTCCTGGGTGCTTACCCCATGGGCAGCCCTATCCCCAGTACATAATATCTCTAACCTGGGCGCTCACCTGATAGATAGCCCTATTCCCAGTACATCATCTTTCCTTCTGGGCGCTTACCTCATAGGTAGTCCTATTCCTAGTACATACTCTTTCCATCTGGGCGCTTGCCTTATAGGTAGCCCTATTCCCAGTACATACTCTTTCCATCTGGGTGCTTGCCTTATAGGTAGCCCTATTCCCAGTGACTTGAGTATTTATCAAAAATCATGACTTTTATCATAACTGTCTTTAAATAATTCTTACTTCGTAGAAGTACTTACATACATGTATTCATACTACCAAACATTTCATTTTCATACTCACTTTCTTCGTATTTGTAATGCCCATGATTCCATAATCATAAATTCATACTACTAATGTTCCCATAAGCATATTCACGAGTTCAATTCATTTAAATAAAATTCCTATAGTAGGTATTCACTCACCTGGTCTGAGTCCTAAAGTAAGTTTAGCTAATACCGAAGCTCCCTGGATCAACTTCCGGAAGCAAAACCCCGCCTAGTACATAATAACAAGCATGCATACAGTAATGTATTAGCTAGGAACCAAACTAAAAACTCGTGCTAATTCATGATATGCATTATCACTCTCTCTCTCTCGGAAAATTCATAACTTTCGTTAAAAGCACCGTCTTAATAATCTAAATACATCAAATAATTCATAACTTTAAAATATGAAATTTGGGCAAGAAATCAAATATTACATAAACCCCTCGATAATATTAATCTACCAAAATCAACTTGTAAAATTCAACAAAAATATTCCTCACCCTATGATATACTCAATTAGACATTTATCGAAACAATTTTGCCAAACCATATGATTAACAATAAAAGCCCCAATTTATGACCTTAACATGAACCCTCATTTTTACCCATTTTCAATTTACACTACTACATTTCAAAGTTTACAATTTTTCCAACATTAGCACACTCCAAGGAAAGGTTTAATTACGAGAAATGCAATAATTTCATGCACACATTATAAATCTCAAGCTTTGCTCATATAAAATTAGGATTTCTTAAAAAAAAAGAATAAGTTTGGGTGAAGAAGTTTACCGACCAATTGTGTGCTTTAGCTTCAAAATGACTCTCCCAACACTAGCCTTTGTTAAAGAGTTGAGCAAACTAAGAGAAATTTGGGGGTTTAAAGAGGTTTTGGAGTGGGGTTTGGGCCCAACTAGGGCTGGCCGACGACAGGGCTGTGGCTGGCCGGCGGCGACGGTGGTTGGTCGGTGGCTGGCGTCAACCGGCGGTGGTGTCGATGGTGGTGGGTCTTGGGTCTTTGAGGAAGAAGAGGAAAATGAGAGGAAGATAAAAGAAAGGAGAGACAAAAGAAGGGAAGCAGAGAAAGAGAAGAGAACTCACGTTCTCTTCTTATCTCCTCCCCCTTAAATGGTAAAAAGTCATTTTTACCCTTAAGTGTTCTTCCAAGGACTTTAATGCTCTAAGGGCATTTTTGGAAAATAAAAGAATCAAGGCCAAAATACAAGAAATAACCTCCCAATTTTATTTTATTATTATTATTATTATTTTTGTAAAAGAAACCTCTAACCAATAAAATGCTCTCATAGAAATTTAACAAAAGACAAAAACGTACATGACAACCATTGGGAAATATTTGAATGTCACTCGTATCATATGTTATGCATATCATGCCCATGAACTCATATCATGATATCCTTAAAAATGACTAAAATGCATAAAATAATAGAATCACCCTGGTTCCTAGACTTGGGCATTACAAAAGAACCATATATTACACAGAATTAGATGGCCCTGCACGCTGATGATATTCACAAGTACAAAATGGTCCAAATATTTTTTCTTTTTGAGGAGAAAATATCCAAGAAGTATAGATGCTTGACACCCCATGTAGAGTTGCTGGAAATGCCTGTGAACAACAAGAATAATCTAGTAGGAAATGCGTCAAGGGTTGTTTCAGTTCCTTTTGTCAGAATTGATTCTTTTCGTTATCTTCCTGTTCTTATGTGTTTATGACGAGCTTAGAACTCCTGTGCCGGGATTGAGCCTGACGTTAAAAAAATAATACTAGCTGCGTGTTTATTGTGCTCTTACTTTATATTTTTCCCAAGAACAGTTCATTTCTTTTTGTGCCGGTATTGTGATCATGTTCTTATATATCTAGTTTATTTTATTTGTTTAGCTAATTTTTAGCTTAATACTAGCTTCGTGTTTATTGTGCTCTTACTTTAATTTTTTTCCCAAGAACAGTTCATTTCTTTTTGTGCCGGTATTGTGATCATGTTCTTTTATATCTAGTTTATTTTATTTGTTTAGCTAATTTTTAGCTTCTATATCAGTTCCGTGATTATAAGCTACCTCTTGTTGACTGCTGGATATAATTTCAAGGTGAAAGTAGGAGGCTTTTTGTACCCTTCTCCTCAGGAAATGATTTGTGTATAGTGCGAGAGTCTTATATTTCTATATCAGTTTTCATAGGGTGTGGGTGCGTGCGTTTGGATACTTAAGTCTTCGGCAGAATATAGTTTTTTTCTGTTGTATGTAGTAATGTTCATCATTTATACAGGAGATCAAGTATTCTACTTTTAGGACCAATTTTCCTTTTTATGAAAAGATTGTTTTCCATGATACAGGAAACTACGCCATTAGCTGGTTCCTCGGCTGGTGCCATAGTCTGTGCAGTTATTGCATCTGGGAGCAGCATGCAAGAGGCCCTAAAAGCTACCAAAATACTGGCTGAAGACTGCCGGCTTAAAGGGACTGCATTTCGCCTTGGGGTATACATATAATTCAATAGTGCAATAATTGTATTTCGTGAGTTATATTCCAACTTTGGTGAATTCCTGTCTGATTTTATTTTCCAAGGCATAATGAAAATGTTTCTTCTACTAATTAGCAATAGTGTCTACATTAATACTCATTTAATTCACACCGGTCTTTAGTGCCTTAAATTCTATTGTGAAAGGACATTTGGACAAAGAAGTTCGCAGTTCTGCAAAAAATAAATTAGGTCAGTCGGACAAAGAAGTTCGCTCTTCTTCCTCTTCTCATCTAGGGTTTCACTTTTTACTTGGTATCGGAGGAGGAAGACAATGATTGTTCTTTTTAATGGAGTGTCCATGAAGGTGCTCATGAATAGTGGCATGAATAGTTCCTGGGAATAATGCTCGTGAATTGTGCATCAGATTCAAGGGTACGTGGTTTTGGTTTTTTTGAATATTTCAAAATTTTTGAAACTCATTTGGCGATGTTCTGTGAAGGATTGGAGTTCAAGGGTATGTGGTTTTGGTTTTTTTGAATATTTCAAAATTTTTGAAACTCATTTGGCGATGTTCTGTGAAGGATTGGAGTCGGGGTGATGTTTTTTCTCTCCATTTAGGGCTATTTTCTTTGGTGTTTTTGGTATTTCAAATCTCATAAATTTGAGATTTAGTAAATTTGTGGAGATTCTACAGTTAGTTAAGGAATTTTATCACCAATGCTGACTGAAGAGGGGTCTAAGGCGATTTTCAAGGTATCCGAAATCTAAGTTCGATGACTATCACAAGCAACTACATATGGAATTCTAGTGTGCAGATCACAATATAAATTAAATTTGGATGTCACTAATTTTCTGAAATGATCCAAATCTGTTAAGATGTACATTGGCGGAATAGGGAAATTGGGTTACTTGACTAGTAGGGACGTAGGGTGAAGGAACCCTCTATGAATGATGTGTCAAATGACAAATGGAAACAAAAATTCGTATGGTGATGTCATGCCTACTCAATTCCATGTTATCCCATATTAGTAGAGATTTTTTGTTCTTCCCGGACAACAAAAGATATTTGGGATAAAGTCACAAGAAATTATTCCCAATGTCCAAATATTCTATGGTGTATTGGTTGAGGCAAGAAATTGTCACTCTTTGACTGGGGGAGAAGAGTTTAGCTATTACTATTGTACTCTCTAGGGCCATTGGAAAGAATTGGATCACTATCAGGTCATACCATGTGACACTATAACAATAGGGATAGACATCAACAACAGGTAAGGCAGAACAAGATATTTGACTTCTTAGCTGGACTGAACTCTGTGCTTGAGATAATGAGGGTTCAGATTTTGGGCTGGGATTAACTTTTTATTTTGGACCAAGTCTATTTTATGGTACTGAGTGAGGAAAGCCGTAAGAAGGCTATGCTGTCCACTCCGACCATCGATCACTCAACCTTGGTTGCATCTTTTAGTGCTCAAAACAGTGGCAAAGGTCTCCACAGGAAGAATAGGCCGTATGAAGATACATACAAACTGAAATGTGATCATTGTGGAAAAACAAGGCACACATGGGAGATTTGTTGGGATCTTCATGGTAGACCGATGAGATATAACCGTCCTGGGCAGCAGGTGAATGCTTTTACTGGAAAATTGCAGCAACTACTGGAAGTGCCCCCTCATTAGCCCCTCCTACTAGAATTGCCTCATTCGCCTTTGATAGAAATTGATCGCCTCTAGTGTCTGCTAAATCAGATGAAAGCTACTTCCTCCATTGCATAGTAAGGTACTCATGCATATGCTAATTTCTTAAGTTATTCTTCATCCAGTCCAACCTCAATTATCGATTCATGTGCGTTCAATCACATAACCAGTTTTTCCTCTATTTTTTCTAACAATACGTTATCATCTGGACGAGATAAGGTAGAGATCGTTGATGGATCCCTTTCCTTTTATCTTTGGGAAGGGGATGTCAAACTTTCCAAAAACTTATATCTTTCATCAATTCTTCATGTTCCAACTTTATTGACAAACTTGTTATGCATTAGTAGTATTACTAAGAATCTAAATTGTTGTATAACTTGTTTTCCTACCCATTTTGTTTTTCAGGACTTAGCAACGAGAGAAACAGTTGGGAATGGTCTTGTAGCAGATGTTCTTTACCTCGTAAATGATACTAGTTCTCCTTCAGCATTAAAGTCTAGTAGTAGTCTTCTTAGGAGTAATAAAGATGCCCAAATCAAATTCTGGTACAATCGTTTAGGTTATTTATTATTTGTCTTTAAAGTTAGCTTTTCCTTACTTATTTGAGTCTGTGTCAGATCATCATCTACAATGTCAGGTGCGAGTTGTACAAGCATTGTAGAACGACTTTTTCCCTAAGTTTGAATAAAAGTTCATTTTCATTCCAACTTGTTCATTCTGATGCTTGAGGACCTGCTCCTACCTTATCTATATATGACTATCAATACTTTATTACCTTTGTGGATGACTTTTCCCGGTGTACTTGGTTCTACTTAACGAAAGCCCATGAAGAATTTTTAAGTATCATAAAAAAGTTTCATGAGATGATACTGACACAGTTTGAGAAGCAAATCAAGGTCTTCCGATCCGATAATGTAAGAGAATACTTTGAAGGAGAATTGCAAAAATATTTAGAAAATCATGGTATGACACATTAGAGCAGTGTAACAAAAAACATTATTTTTCCCTAAGAAATTCACAAATTATTCGCGCAATTTTGGTTTGCTTTATTATTCGCGAATTATTCGCAAATTTATCGAATTACTCTTGAAGTTGGCAAAAAATTACTTGTTTTAAATATTTTTTAATCAAATTGTTCGGTATATTTTTATTAAATTTTTTTAAAAGTTTTTTGAATTTTCCCAAAATTTTCCAAACTTGACTCTTGCCAAATTATTCCTGAACCCCGACCTTGTTACTATGCATCGGAGTACATGTCCATATACTCCTTAGCAAAATAGATGGACCGAAAGAAAACACCGTCACTTCATAGAAGTGTCCAAAAGCCTCCTCATAGGGATGAATGTATCGAAGAAGTTTTGGGCAGAAGTAGTTCTTACAAGTTACAATGGCCTACCCTGTCATTTGTATACCGTCTCGAGTACTAAAAGTGAATTATTCACATAACATCTTTCGTCTAAATCAGTCCCCCTTCGTTATTCCTCCTCAAGTTTTCAGTTGTGTGTGCTTCATTCATGTATTGAATCAAAATAAAACTAAATTGGATACCAAATCCATTCGGGGTGTTCTCTTAGGGTATTCCTCCACTCAAAATGAATACTAGTGTTTTGATCTAGTGTTACGAAAATAGTTTGTTACCATGGATGTCACTTTCTTTAAGTCGGAACCCTTATTTTCTCGTTCACCTCCCTCTTTTCAGGGGGAGGATAGTGAGTTAGAAGAGAGACAACATTCTTTAGTTCCTCTCCCTCAGCCAGCCATTGATGTTCCTTTCCAGTTAGTTGTTCATGGCAACACTTAGCTGGTAGCTCACACTAATACTACTACTGAGAAGGAATTGGTAATTGACACCAGACACCATAAGGGAAAAGGGACCACTGTGATAAGGCCAACTACCAATTCAGATTCATCCGAACTAGACTCTAATTCATATTCATTTGAACTAGGCTCTAATTCAGATTCAAGTAATCATAATTCCTCTTTAGTGTCTGGTCCTACAAATGATGATAATGCTCCCATTGCCTTACATAAAAGGACGCTTCAGTGCACTATGCATCCCATCTTTAATTATGTCTCCTACATCTTTGTCTCTATGTCTACCTTCCATATTTCAGGAGACAGTCTTCGATCTTAAGTGACGTGAGGCTACGATGGAAGAGATGATGACCTTAATCGAGAATGATACATGAAAATATTGGATTTACCCAAATAAATGAAAGCTAGTTGGTTGCAAGTGGGGGACACTTTCTCTCGTGGATGAGCGGTCCAAGTTGTTGCATTTGCTGTTTTCTTTGGTTCTCTAGCTACTTGTCTTTGCTTTCTCTCTTGGTTTACTATTGATGAACTTTGTTTTGTATTTCCCTTTTCCTTTTATATTATATTTGCTTTTACCGATTAAAAAAAAAAGTGGGTGTTCACTATGAAACACAAGTCTGATGGGTCGATTGAAAGATATAAGGCGAGATTAGTTGCTAAGGGATATACCCAGACATATGAGATTGATCATAAGGAAATGTTTGCTTCGGTTGTAAAGATCAACTTTATCAGAGTTCTATTATTGTTGTTAGCAAGATTTGATTGACCTTTATATCAGTTGGATGTGAAGAATGCCTTCATTCATGGAGAATTGTAGAAGCAAGTGTATATGTCTACTCCACTAGGGTTCAAGCTTTTCAACAGTGAGGGAAAAGTTTGCAGATTGAGAAAGTCAATTTATGGTATAAAATAGTCGTGCAAGGCTTGGTTCAAGAGATCCAATCAGGATGTATAGAAGATGTGTTACTCACAGAGTCATGCAGATCCCACTCTCTTTGTGATACATTGTGGGCAGCTAATTTAAGCTCTAATTGTCTATTTTGATGAAATTGTGGTGATAGGTAATGATTTGCTAGAGATCAAAAAGTTGAAAAGGTTTCTAACACAAGAATTTGAAATCAAGGACTTAGGAAGTCTCAAGTATTTTTTGGGTATGGAAGGTGGCTTGCTCTAAGAGGTGCATCTTTTTTATCACAGAGGAAGTATACTTTACACATTCTTAAGGATATTGGAAAACTAGGTGCTTGTCCGGTTAATGCTCTGATTGAGCCAAATCATAAGATGAGCTCTAGTAATGGAAAATTACTTAAAGATAAAGAGATGTATCAAAGATTAGTTGGTCGTCTCATTTATGTGTTCATCTTTCCCTCACCAAGCCGGATATTGCATATGTTATTAGTGTGGTGAGTCAGTTCATGCATGAACCTCAGATCGCTCATTATGAAGCTGTTGAAAGGATATTACGTTATTTGAAGATCACTCTAGGAAATGTATTTTATATGCTAACATGGACATCTCCGTTTAGAAGCTTACACTAATGTTGACTGGGCTGGAATGCTGATGATAGAAGGTCCACTACTGAGTACTGTATCTTTCTTGGAGGTAATGTCTTAACTTGGGGGAGTAAAGAGCAAAGTGTGGTGACTAAGTCTAGTGCAAGCTTAAGGCCTTCAAGTGTCGCCTTAAAGTTTGGAATAGAGATGTCTTCGGCGATATCAAAGCTAGACCGTCTAGCCTCTTGCAAGGCATTGGGGAGCTGGACAGAGTGGAAGATTTGAGAGCTTTATCCGCTGAGGAGTCCCACTCTAGGGAGTTGATGAAAGAGGAATATTTACACACTGCCAGGTTAGAGGAAATCAATTGGAAACAGAAGGCGAGGGTTAGGTGGCTCAAGGAAGGTGATCGGAATACAAAATTCTTCCACAGGATGGCTAACTTTCATCGGAAAAGCAACTATATTTCTAGAATCATGGTAGATGGTAAGTGGAGGGAGGAAGCATCTGAGATAGCGGGGAGTGTGGTAGCCTTCTACCAGGACCTATACAAGGAGAATGAACTCTGGCGCCCTAAATTGGAAGGGCTACCATTTGATTGTCTCCCAGGAGAGCAGAGAGAGTCATTGGAGGGAGCTTTCGAGGAGGAGGAGGTATTGGGGGCAATCCGAGAGATGGCAGGGGACAAAGCTCCGGGCCCGGATGGATTCACTATTGAATTCTACAGATCATGTTGGGACATTATTGGCAAGGACTTCCTAGCAGTGATGCGAGAATTGTACGAGCTAGGGAGTTTTGACAGAGTGATTAATAATACATTCGTCGTGTTGCTTCCGAAACACAGAGGAGCTGTGGATATCAGGGAGTTCAGGCCGATTAGCCTTGTTAGTAGTGTGTACAAGATCCTTTCAAAAGTCCTGGCGCGGTGTCTTAAGAGTGTAATGGGACACATCATATCCCCACAACAAGGCGCATTTGTGGGTGGTCCTCAGATTCTGGATGGTATCCTCATAGCTAATGAATGCATCGACGACAGGATCAGGGCCAAGGTTCCGGGTATTACGTGCAAGGTGGATATGGAGAAAGCCTACGATCACGTCAATTGGGAATTCTTGGGATATGTGATGAAAAGAATGGGGTTTGGCCTAAAGTGGCGACATTGGATTCAATTGTGCATTTCATCTTTGACATTTTCCGTCCTCATCAACGGTAGTCCGGCTGGATATTTCCGAAGTTCTAGGGGTTTGCGCCAAGGGGATCCCTTATCCCCTTTTTTATTTATCATGGTCTCAGAAGCTCTGAGCAGGATGCTGACTCGAGCTGACGGGGTGCTATTTGAAGGTTTTTCTCTAGGGAGAGAACGGCTGAGGATCTCATATCTACAGTTTGCCGATGATACCCTAGTTTTTTGCAGAGCTTCTATTCAGGATCTAAGTTCTTTGAAAGGTCTCCTCCACTGTTTTGAAGCCATCTCCGGGTTACGAGTCAACATGGCTAAAACCGAATTAGTGGGGGTTGGGGAGGTCTCAGATATAGATACCCTTGTGGAATGCCTCGGGTGTCGGGTTGGTTTCCTGCCGTCGGTTTATCTTGGGGTACCCCTTGGGGCTCGATTCAAATCTAAGGCAGTTTGGACCCCGGTTGTGGAGAAGTTTGCAAAGAGATTGTCGAGGTGGCAATCGTCTTTTTTATCCAAAGGAGGGAAATTAACGCTGATCCATAGTACACTGAGCAGTCTGCCTACATATTTCATGTCTACTTTGGTCATCCCCCGATCGGTTGCATTAAAACTCGAACGTATTCAGAGAGAGTTCCTGTGGCACGGGAAAGGAGGTCTAGCTAAATATCATTTAGTCGATTGGAACCGGATTTGTCGCCCGAAGAGTAAAGGGGGTCTCAATTTGAAGCCGTTGTCGTTGGTCAACAAGGCTCTACTAGGAAAATGGATATGGAGGTTCGGGGAGGAAAGGGAGAGTCTCTGGCGTGCGGTCATCATTGCTAAATTCGGGGCGGGCACTTGTTGGGCCCCCAAGGAGGTGACAAGACCCCACGGGGTAGGGATGTGGAAAGGGATCATGGCGGTGGCTCGATTAGTGGTTCCTTTTTTCAAGTTCAAGATTGGAGATGGGGCCGAGGTCAGGTTCTGGAAGGACGTGTGGAATGGCTCCTCGCGGCTACAGGATGACTTTGCGAATATATTTCGGTTAGCTTCGGATAAGATGGCGTCAGTCGGGGATTGTATCAGTAGAGCTAGCGGGGGGGATGCGTGGTGCCCCAATCTGAGAAGAAGATTGAATGATTGGGAAATAGATGAGTTTGGCAGTTTGCTAAAGCGTTTGAGGCCTATCCCTTCGGTTTCTCAAGGACGGGATTGTAGGATTTGGTCTAGAGACAACAAGGGTCGTTTTTCAACGAGATCTCTAGTTCAACTACTTGAAGATGGTCATTCCGCTCCCTTTCCGCATAGAGCTGTGTGGAACCCAGGTATTCCATCTAAACTATCTTTTTTTCTATGGAATGCGGTTTTGAATAAAATTCTCACATGTGATCACTTGAAAAGTAGAGGGTGGAGGTTGGCTAACCGTTGTTTTCTGTGCCTCCAAGCGGAAGAGTCGGTTGATCACCTTCTCTTGCATTGTCCTTCCACTCAAGTGATTTGGAGTTTTTTTCTATCCCGCATGGGTGTGGCCTGGGTCTTTTCCTCATCTTTTCACAACTTCTTATCTTGCTGGGAAGTGGTAAGTGGGGGAGGTTCGTGGATGGCAGTGTGGAAAATTCTTCCAGGTGCCATTGCTTGGTCTATCTGGAAGGAGAGGAATAGGAGAGTTTTTGAGAACTTCTTCTCATCTCTTCCTCGTATTTGCATTAGAGCCAGGTCCTTGGCGGTGGAGTGGTCTGCAGTTAGGCAGGAAGGGTTAAGCTTAGACATGTTGTTCATCTAAGTTGTATTGTTAGTGGGGGTCAGCTTGGTGTTATGGTTTTTCTTTTTTCTTTTGCTTAGCGTCTTGGTTCACGCCTTCATGAACCAAGTGTTTTGCGTCTCTCTATACTTGCGATCTTTTTATTCTATATATGCTTGGTTTATCGATCAAAAAAAAGTCTAGTGCAAAAGCCTAGTATAGGGCAATGGCCCATGAATATATATTTTAATTTTAATTATTAATGCTAACCTCAAAGATGGTTAATTTAAAAGAGGCTTTTGTGGCCAGAATTCATCCCGTTAACACCCATATTCCTCTCTCTCTCTCTCTCTCTCTCCCTTTTTTTTTTTGTTACAGGGATCAATAATTCCTCTTATTATTATTGTTATTTTTTTCCTATTCCATTGAAAACAGATGGTCGTAGTTCTCCCCCTCTTTCCCTACTGGCTTGTCTTTTTTGATGATGAGAGTTAAAAGAAATTTACTGAAATTTATGCTAATTATATGTGATTTTGTGTTTTTTTTAAAGATAATAAACACTAAAAGTTTACGAGTATCAGCCTTATCCATCCAAAATGCCTAGATTCTTTTGATACGACTCACAACAGCGGTATAGTGTGTCCATGTCCACACATTTCGACATGGGATATGCATCATATGCTTGTTGTCTTAAAGAATCTGTGTGGATCTTGAGAGAGGTGAGCGTTTTTGTTGATGCATTTGGGAGGAGAGGAACAAACAAGTGTTGATAATCATTTAGTGACGTTGGAGAAGATCCTCTCCCAAATTTTGCATCTTTTATTGTCTTGGTGAAGACGGGTTGTGAGGAATTTGTAGTGGGAAGGGGTTGTATCTTTATGGGGTTGTTTCGAATTTTAGCCCTTGTTTACATCTAGTGTTTACGCAAACCTCAGGTTGCTTCTTTTTCTGTCTTGTTAATATCTCTTTACCCTTTTTTGAAACATAAAGGAAAGAGAGGTATCAAAATTTCATATTAGTCTGATTTGTGAAGTGTTTTTAATTGTATGCCTTTGAGGCTATGAGGATCAAACCCCTCAAGACTCATGCATCAAAGTTGGACTAGAGGCTCGCCCTTATGTTTGAGATTGAAAATAGTTCATCGTCAGACATCGTAGAGAATTGATTTTGTAACGGGACCAATGTAAAGAACTGGATCAACTTTTAGGTATCATACATCAGTCACTAATAGGGTTATCATCATAAGATTGAGACTTTGATTTTTCTTCTTCTTCTTCTATGTATATATATATTTCATTTATTTAATCTAACTCTTCATTTATTGTCTTGAACATATTTAGAATTTTAAACTACTTTTGAGACTCTATTTCACATTAAGGGTTCTCTAATAGACGTTCAAGGATTTTTGAGCAGGTAGCCAACAATGTAGTTTTGTCGTGACTTCTTTGTGACCATTGTTGGTATTGATATTCGCTTTCTTATTACCTTTGAAATTGAATTGAATTGATGACTGAACAAAATATAATAGAAAGAAGCAGTTTTCCTTGCCTGTTTTAATTTCCTTTTCTTTCTATATGATATTTTGTGTATATATATATATGGAGAGAGAGAGAGAGAGTCTTCCATTACTTTTTTGAATGTTACTCTTATTTTTTATTTATTCTTTTTTGAAATGAGGGAGTGTAAGGCTTAAGCCTCATGCACAGGGGCAGAGCCAGGGGGGGGGGGGGGGGGGGGGGGAGCCTGGGGGGCATGTGCCCCCCTAAACTTTTGGAAAAAAGGCTTTTTTTATATGTATTATATGGCATAGCATGGGCATGGAGGTGGATGGAGATCCAATCACAGCCAATTGCAATTGAACTCGGGAGAGTTCAATTGCACCCACAGGCCAACACATGTCTGTTTAATCCTATTAACTGTGGTTAAGATTCACTAACCTTTGGGGGTTCACCAATATAACTTAGTTTTTTTTTAAATTATTAACCCCAAGGGTTACAAATCCTTAACTATAGTTTAATATATTTTCTAAAATTAAGGTTATACTGTTGAACATCAAGGGTTTGTAAATCTTAACCACAGTTAATAGGGGTTTCAAGGGACATGGTGGGCCTGTGGGTGTGATTGAACCACCCTGAGTTCAATCGCGATTGGCTATGATTCGATCCCAAGTGGGTGCCCCTAGGCTTTTGAATTAAAAAAAAAAAAATACAATTTACTAAGAATTTAGAATCCTCTACTGTTATAACCGGACTCCTTGGAGTCGGTTACAACCCACAGGTCAAACATGTCCCTTTTAATACCTCTTGATTGTGATTAAGATTCACTCCTAACCTTGGTGTTTAGAAGGAAAAAATTAACTCTAAAGGTTAAAGTTGTTAACTAGAGTTAAAGACTTTTGTGTTGGAATTGGACTCCAATGAGTTTGGTTATAATCGTAGAGGATTAGTCATGGGTCAGTTGTCCCATTGATTATTTTAAAAAAAATTTCTTTTAACTATTTTGTTTAATTATTTAATAGGGCATAGTCATTGGACAAGTGGACAACTGCTCCCTGAACTTTTCAAAAAAATTATATTATATTATTTAATATAGCACAGCCATAGGGTAGGGAGACACTGCTCCCATAAACAAGAAGAAACAAAATGTATGGATGAAATGACCCACAAACTTAGTGGCCAATTTTTTTTTTTTCAAGGGCTCCGCCCTTGCTCATGCATTGAGGCTTACACCTCAAACTTCTGGAGCTCCTGACGTCTCGCTAAATGCCTTTGCCTATTGAAACACTGATTTAAAGAAAAATTCAGTTATTTAACTTTATTTAACTGGTTCCATGTTCCTACTTGCAGGCTGTTCTTAGAGACGTTCTTGATAAATTTCTACCAGATGATGTTCATGCTAGGTCCAATGGGAGGGTTCGTGGTGAGCATGTCTTTCTTTCTTCTAATCTCTGTAGATATGAAAGCTTTTTAATTTATATGACATAAACTTGATATATATATATATATATATATAATTGTACTTCTTTCTTTTGTTTAAGTTATATAGGCACTACCATTTTATCAAAAGTCAAGCTTTGGTATGATTGATGCAACTTCCTCATTTTAAAACACTGGCTTAAATTTTTAGTTTGCTCTCTGAAGAGTATATATCCTTGAATCTATCCGTATTCATTCAAGCGTAAGTTAATGGTCTGGAACTGCTTAGAAACTGGATTAGCACAGTTACTTGTTGGGTAAGATGGAGAATATGTGGTGTGGATATCACAATGTGTGGTAAGAAAACAGCAAAAAAAAAAGTGTTAGTAAGATGTTAGAACACTTGAAACATTCTAGGTCCAAATGTGCTGATGGCCCATGATGTATAAGACTTGGGAGTTCCTAGAACAGGAAAATTGCAAAAAACAACTTTATCATATTGGATAACAGTTTCAAACAGTCCATTGCCCTTAGTTTATTACCGTTGATACTTCTTTTCCGATTTGCTATACAATACAAACTTGATACCAATACTTAGTGTGCGATAGCCGGCCCGGGTCGATCCCCTCCCCACATCCGTGTTTTTCGACCGATGTGAAGCCGAGATCTGTTAGAGTCGCCACCAATCAAGATTCTGGGTGTGATTGGTCACCCACAATTAAGAACCCTCGATTAAATAAAAAACCGAGAATGGGTCCGGGGATTCTTTTATGAGTTGGGGAAGGTGTTAGGCACCTCACCTCATCCGTCGAGCGACGGTTACCTCTTAACTTTCTCCATTAAATTAATTCGAAATTATTTTCTATTTTTTTATTATTATTTCGAGAAAAACCACCCATTCTCGACCGAGTTAAGGCGATTTCATCCCTACTTGTTTTCTTTTATTTCGATATTGGAAAGCCACCCCTCCTCGACCGAGTTAGGGTGAGTTTCTCTCTACTTGTGCGGCAAAATCCCTTTTCCCTAAATCGGCGAACGGCCACACATCCCTCCTCAATCGAGTTAAGAGGGGCTCCGCCTACCTTTGGGTGGAAAAGAGACGAAACTACTAACAATAATAAAGAAAAGCTTAAAAAGAAGTCGAAGATCTGGTCTTCCCGGCCCTTTCCTTCACCCGGATTTCCTCGTCCGCACAACCGTGAAGAGGGAAATCTCCGAGCTACTCAGAGAAAGTGAGAGAAGAAGAGACTTGGACGGGTAGAAACAGATGATGAGGATGTGGCATACCTTTTCCCTTTATAGATGCTCCAAGTGGTTGAAGAGAAGAGAATGCTTTGACGAGATCCGAACTCCCAAGATTTCCTCCCAAAGTTGGTGAAGATCCCTCCTAGGTTGATGGCTGGAATTTCTGGGATTCGAGGGCTAAGCTAGGCTTTTTCAGAGTTCTCCTAGGTTTCAAGTTGAAAGCCTAAAGGATTCTCCTCCGATTCTCAAGAGTTTTCACCGTTTTTTCCAAGTCTTCAAGACTTTCCGGATTTTCCAAGATGAGTTATGGGTTGGAGTAAGGCTCCTTTTATAAGGTGAAACAATAGGATTTTCACGTTTTTTTCCGATGTGGGACTAAAAAAATAACCCAAAACCTGTTGGCACGTGAAACGAGGTCGCAATTAGGATTTACTGTACGCCGCGCCTTTCTAAAGACCGCGGGCCAGCTTTGAGGCAAAAATAAGGGGCGCGCCCTTATGAAGGGCGCGGATCAATTTCAAGCTTAAAAAAAAACCTTGCCCTCTTGGGGCTTGAGCTGGATTGGGTTTGGGCTTTTTGGCTTTGATTCTCGATATTCGGGAGTCCGGATCTCGTCTTCTCTCTCAGTACTTGGCACTGCTGGATTTTCTCAGGCCCATGCAAAATAGGGTGTCTACACTTAGTATGGCTCTGATCCTCGTTAGCTGCACCCCAGCCCTATGTAATGTGACTAGGAGATCACCCGAATTGTGAGGTGGTAAATTTACCCCCGATCAGCACATCTTCACCTCAGCAGCTGAAAGCCTCTGTAAGAGGTTTTCTTTTCTTGTCAGTTCTTCCATACCCATTCAAAAATCTAGGGACAGCATTAACCCAAACAAATCTCATCAGATCTCTAAGATTCTAACACCATCTAGGAACACAACACGAACACAAATAAAATCAAATAAATATGTAAAAAAGAACACAAAAAGGAAACCAAGAAAATCCATTCCTGCAATGGGTAATCTCAAACTCTGTTTCAAGAGTGAACATGGGCTGTAGCTGCAGTTTTGTGTGTAGTATGATGGAAAGACACACCTGCTGTTGTCACTCAAGGCAGCATTAGTGTAGAAGTATCCATTGCATGGAGATTGGGGGTTGTTGATGCATGGTCATCCATTTTGATGGAGTTCAGGATGTGAAGATGGGATTTTTTTTAAAAAAATTAGAATTTTGTTATCCATCATGATGGCACTATTGGTCATTCAAGTGACTAATGTGCATATTTAGGCCCCGTTTGGTTGCACTTCCGTTTTCTGTTTGTTGTTTTTAAAAACATAATTTTGAAAATTTTGTCACAAAACATGTTTGGTAAACATGTTTCTGCTTTCTATTTTTAAAATTTAGTAACAAAATTTTTGAAAATCAAGGTAACAAAAATTTTCTACTACCTCTGTTTTTGAAAACAAAAAACAAAAATGGAAAACTCGGACCTACCATCAACACTACCACCCACAACAACCACCGCACCACCACAATACTACCACCAACACCACCACCCACCTCCACCGCCACCGCCACCCACCACCACCACCATAATAAAACCACCATCCACCACCACCACCACACCACCACTACTCACCACCCACCACCACCTCCACCGCCACCACCACCCACCACCACAATACAACCACCACCACCACCACCACCACCACAATACTACCACCAACACCACCACCCACCTCCACCGCCACCGCCACCCACCACCACCACCATAATAAAACCACCATCCACCACCACCACCACACCACCACTACTCACCACCCACCACCACCTCCACCGCCACCACCACCCACCACCACAATACAACCACCACCACCACCACCACCAACACCACTACACCACCACCCACCATCCACCACCACCACCACCACTACTACTCACCACCACCGCCACCCACCACCACCACCATAATACTACCACCATCCACCACCCCCACCACACCACCACTACTCACCACCCACCACCACCTCCACCGCCACCGCCACCCACCACCACAATACAACCACCACCACCACCATACACCATACACCATACACCATACACCATCAACCACCACACCACCAACACACCACCATCACCACCACCACCACCACCACTACACCACCACCCACCACCCACCACCACCACCACCACCACCACCACCACCACCCACCACCACACACCACCACCGCCACCATCACCACCACACTATACCCACTGCCACCACTCACCGCTACCACCACAATGAATTGAAATTATTTAATCATATTTATTAAACGTGTTTTTTTGTTTTTCTTTTTTAAAAATAAGTAACAGTTAGTAATACCAAACATGTTTCCTACTTAAAAAAATTGAAAACAAAAAGTCGTTTCCAATTTTAAAAAAAAAAAAATAAAAACAGAAAAACGGAAGCGTAACCAAACGGCCCCTTAGTAATCATTTCCAGGGTTTTCTTTCCTTATCCTTGCACATTTCTTCAATTATTAATGTAATTTACTGTTACTTATCGAAAGGTAGTTTCAACAAAAAAAAAAGCATGCTTTTTTTTTTTTCTTTTTCTTTTTAATAATAGAAACATGGATCTTCTGACTCGTGTAAAAAAAATGCATGCTTTTTTCCATGTGGCTAATTGTTAATGGGTTGAAACTTGCCACATGGAGGGTGAGGTTGCGAAACATGTGAATGAACGAGGTTAAAACTTGATATATATTTGCTGATACATGATGATTAAAGAACTCTTAAGATTTGTTAATCAAATAAAGCTCAAAATGAGCTTAAAACGATTTCAATATATAAACTGTTTCTGAAAATAACTGAGTTTTATCAAGGTATAAGGTTTGCGTTCCGGAAAAATGTGTGTGTGGGGGGACCTATATAGGGGCGGATACAAGACTGAATTTCCCCTATCGTCATATCTTAGTTCAGTGTATCCGTCAGTATTATTCATGATCAGTCTGTCACAACTGGTACGTTAGGATATAGTATTGTTTTTGATCCTTGAGATAAACTTCTCATAAACACGTGGAGCTGGATAAATTATGTAGTATTCAGATAGTATTATATTTTAAAGAAACTTTACAATAAGTGAAATAATAGCCTATTAACTTGTGCTACATATTTTGTTTTCCACCTCTGACTACAGGAAATATATGTAGGATGTGAGTTTGTGTTTTTATAGAGTATAATGTATTGCGTTTTATTCCTACAGTGCTATAATAAGCTTTATCCATAGAAACAAGTCCTAGTATTCATATGTACTTGTAGAACAATTAGACACCCCACTGTCACCAGCATGACAAACTTTTGCATGTAGGCATACTTGAGTAAAGTATATTGGCTGCTATATTAAAAAATTTCAAGTGTCTGGGAATATAGTCTACAACAGAAGTTGAAGTGTTTCATACTCTTTGATGGTTTTTGCCTATACTTCATATAATTTCATATAGAGTAGTTTGTCTCTGGTATGCATGTTTGCTGCTGAATATAGTAAAATTCATCCAAAATAGCTTTATTCGAATTAATATTTTGCTATGTGAAAAAGTCAATGATTTAGACCAGTGTAGTCAAAATGTCGCCTAGGCAACACGTAGGTCACCTCCTCGCCTAGCCAGGACCCTTATCGCCTAGATTATGATCTAGGCAGACACTCAGATGATCTAGGCAGACACTCATTAATTCTTATATAATATTAGGACTTTGCTACTGAGACCCCCTTAGGGTCGAGGCCACCGAAACCATGCTCTTAGAGCATTGGATTTCAGGTGGGGCCCATTTTACATGGTAGGCCCCACCTGAAATCTCATGCTCTTAGAGCATGGTCTTGGTGGTTGACCCTAAGGGGGTCTCAGAAGCTTTATCCATAATATTAACAAAATAAATAAATCTTGGTTGCCTAGGCATCGCCTCGCCTAGGGAACCCTATTGCCTAGGTGTTGCCTGAACACTTTGACTACATTGATTCAGACACAAGATGAGTGTACTAAAGTGCACCATTAGGTAACATTCAAGAGTTATGTCGTTCTTTATGATATAACTCCACTTTCAGCTAGTTCAAACATGGTATAAGGAATGAACATAACACATCACACTAGTTATTTTTGGCACTGAGAACAATTTATATTTTGGTTGGTATCTACCAGTGTAGTCAAAATGTCGCCTAGGCCACTCCCTTGCCTAGCCAGGAACCCTATTGCCTAATCATGGTCTGGGCAGGCAGTTGCACATTTTTTATAATTTTCACACAAGAAAAGTAAAATTTGGTCACCTAAGCAACTCCTTCCCTAATGAAAGCCCAATTGCCTAAACGCTTCGACTACACTGGTATCTGCTCGCAACTTCTTAATATTGTCTCTTTTTATTGTAGTTGCCGTAACCCAGATTCTTTGGAGGCCTAGAGGTTTACTTGTGGATCAGTTCGACTCCAAGGAAGATCTCATTAATGCAGTCATCACTTCTTCCTTCATTCCGGGGTAACTAGATTTCAAACTACTTGGGGATCAATTCGACTCCTAGGCAATGCTTGCTAATGTGCTAGATTACAAAGTCAAGTTTATTTTTTTCAAAGTTGAACTAAAAGTTTAATTCAGTGCAGGTATCTTGCACCAAGACCTGCTACAATGTTTCGCAATCGACTTTGCATTGATGGGGGTTTGACATTGTTTATGCCACCAACATCTGCAGCTCAGACGGTATTTTTTTGATTTGATTCGAATGTATACTTGTTAGAAAGCGGTTCAGTTTGCGTATTTTATTACATTGCAACACTTTAATTTGGTTGAAGCTATTAGAAGCCTCCATAAGTAGTTTGATCATAGTGAAACAATCCATGCAATGGTTTTGGCTTTTTAGGTGGTACCATAGTCTAGGAAGTATCAAGTTTATAGACCTGTTTTTCTGTAAAAGTTCCATGCAATCAAATCACTATGGATAGCTTTTAAGGAAACCATTGCATGATATCTGGTTTGGCTCACTTGAAAAATAATCACTTGAAGTAGGTACATAAACAAGTTTTGTTGTGCTTTTGTCTGGGGGGATGTTATGAAGGGTAATAGAGGCATCAATTGGGTCTCAGTAAAAGGTCTTAATAGTCCTTTTAGATCCAAAGGCCAGGACTGAGAAAATTCTGCTAAGATTAATTTTGAGCAACTTCAGATCTAACACTGCTTGTTTTGGTTCATAAGAAGTAATGTCTCAAATTATTTGATACCAATTGTGCTAATTTTCTGGGGCGCTAGAAGAAAAGGGTGATTGAAATTTTTGGTGATGGATTGAATGATCTTACACTAATCTTCACTAAAATCATTCAACTTCTTATTTACAAAAATGTCTGCTAATTCTTTAGTTAAGTTGTTAGACTGAAAAATACTAATCCTGCTTAACTATTTATCCTAATGATATGTTTACTTACAATTGCATTTTCTACTAAAACTGGCGTATTTATTCTATAGATATGGTACCAGGTTCTCAAAAACCATATAATGTACACTTCCGAAATGACTTGGTTATCATATTTGCAAGATGAATTCAAAATTCACATTACCAATGAAGTTTGTTTAGATACAAGTTTGTGATGTATGACCATGGTTAAAAAACTCGCCGAAACCGTTATGTATCGCCTGATACGTAATGGTTTCGGTTGCCTCTGATACCCGATACCATACCTTTACGGGTTTATTCTGAAACAAATACGTAACGCCCGAATTCGTTACGTATTTTTACATTTAAAGGGGTTCCGAAAACCCCTAAACTCACTCTAAAACTTAACATTTGCTTCCTCTCTTCTTCTCTAACCTATTCTTACATTTTTTTCCTAAAATCCTTTTGTTTTTTGTTGATTAACAACTAGATTTGGGGCTTGATTAATAGATTTGAAGAAATCTAAAGCAAGTTCTTCATTTCAAGGGGATTCTGTGTATGTTTCAACGCTCGACCCATCTAATTTCATTATTTCTACATTTTGAGCTTCATATTGGCTTTAGAAGTATCTTATTACTCATTTATTACATGTTTTTTTTTCTATTTATTAGGATTTTTTGGATTTTTTTAAGCAAAAAAGAAAAAAAATGAAAAAATGGCCGAAACCGTTATGTAACGCCGTTATGTAGCGATTTTGGCCATGTCCGTTACGGTGTCCGAAACCCTTTTTTTCAACCCTTTGTATGACAGGCCATCAATAATTTACAATGGAAAATAGATGTAGTCACACACTGTAGGTTCTATAGTTTAGATTCACCTATCAATAATGAGCCATATGGGAAAATTCTCTGGCTTCTAGTGCCAAAATTTTTAGACAAACAGTCTAATTTTCCACCCGCCAAAATGTGTCTTATGCTTTACCTGCTTGAGTTTCTTGAAGAAGTGTAGAGAAACCAGAGGCTCTGATTATACCACTTGCCTATTTTCGAGACCTGGTCCTTTTATGTAAGAAGTGAAGTACTTGAATTCCCTAACAGTTTGATGTCAAGGAGAGGATTCTGTGGTCCACCTTGGCCACTTACATTAGCAGTATGCAACTATGCCTAGTCAGTATCAGGTATATTGGGTGCTTACATTAACATACTAGGCTTAGTCTCTTACTCTTAGTATGTTTGTAAGAACTATATAACAAAGGAAAGAGAAGAGAAACAAATGAGGAAGAGAGCTTTGTCTGAGATTGGCTGAAGAAGATCGGTGGGAGTGGATCTAGTTGATGCAACAGAGAAGCATAGCCTAAAGAGAGCTGGGCTGTCTTACGAGGATTTTGATGACGGTGGCATTGGGGAATTTTTGCATAGATTCAAAAGATACCAATCGTGCTTATTCGTCATTTTTTTAATCCAGAATGTGATCATTTTATTTAATATTCCTAATGTTGCGCTTTTTCCCATTTGATGTTAATTATCTTCGTAGTTAAGTAAGTACGCCCTTTAGGCATGAACAAGAGAAAGTAAGGAACTCAAAGCTCTTCTCAACATTTGCATGTTATATCTATTTAAAATCCTCAACTTCAGGGATATATAAGTGCCATTTATAACTGTAGTAAGTGTGCATGAACAAGAGAAAGTAAGGAACTCCAAGCTCTTCTCAACATATGCATGTTATATCTATTTAAAATCCTCAACTTCAGGGATATATAAGTGCCATGTATAACTGTAGTAAGTGTGCATGTTCCTAAGACTATGATTGCAAGACAATTCTTTCCAATACCTTCTACATTTCAAGATATTCCATAATTGCAAATAATATAGGTTCCTCAGTAAGTTGTCAGTAGCATGATTGGGAGGTCTCTTTAAAGCTGGATTATTCTTGAAACGTACTTGTGTAGCATAGCTATTTTTTGTTTAAACAAGAGGCTTCTTTCAAACATGGAAATAAGATGTCTGAATATATGTTAATCATTCATTACATTTACTTGAGTGATAACCTTAAATGCAAATGGTTAGATTAGATCTGGTTCATGTAAATAATATAGAAAATGCATGATGAAGGTGGTTTATGACTGCTTCATGATGTTGCTTTGCAGGTTCGTGTTTGTGCTTTCCCGGCCAGTCAGTTGGGATTGCAAGGGATTGGGATTAGCCCAGATTGCAACCCGGATAATAGGGCTAGCCCCCGAGAGGTGATCTTATGACTCTGCAAATAACTGTTCCATGCTCTAATTTTAGGACGAGTGACTGAGTGTTTTCAATTTCCAACAATTCCAGCTGTTCAATTGGGCTCTTGAGCCAGGAGAAGATTATGTTCTTGACAGACTCTTTGAGCTTGGATATCTGGATGCAGCCGTGTGGGCTGATCAGAATCCAGTTGAGGAAATAGTTGAAGATGACTGCAAAGTCAACGGTTCCTGATTTGAAGATGTCCTTGCCGCACCTTGAGATGCCCACCTAGGGGAAACAAGTCCAGTTCGAGGTGGAAGTGGGAGGAGATCACAATGTAGCTCATGACACGCCTGGATGTTATTTCACTTAGAATGGACAGGCAGGATGACAAATTGTCATATACATTGCAGTACAGTGTCACATGACGAAATTCTACATTGGGAGGCTGATCTTTATTGGTTTTTTAAAAACAATATCAGCCTGCCCAGATATATTATTGTATTGTATAGTAAAATTTGCCAAGAGAATGTAAGCATTGGTGAGAGAAGAATTAGAAAAAGATGAAAAGAAAAGCAAAAGAAACAGGACTGAGTTTTGAGATGAAATTATAAGGATTAATTTTATCCAAATGGACTTTTATCTCTTATTTTTGTTTTTCAATTAGTTTGTCTTGTGTCGAGGAAGCACACAACTGACAGCAGGACATGATTTAGGTAGTTGGGGTTCAGTCAGATTGTGTTCAGGAATGTAACCATGAGATCACAGGTTTAAAAGAAAATCATGAGATTGCAGGTTCGATTGCCCATGCGCATGAGAGAGAGGTGACATCAAACACTTTGCAATGGAGTTCACGACAGATTCCCTCCCTTTTTCGGCCTACCACTTTCATCTTTTGCCAACCTTCTGAGTTTTTATGTTCTTTCCTAAACAGCTAAGCTTGTGTTTTTAGGTAACCAGGGTGTCCGGGCCTCTTAGAGCAGCCGACTAATCCTTCAGGCACATGCAGACCCCTCTATTCATAAGTAGGGATAAATCCTTGAGGGTGGGCTAATAAGGGCAAGGAATCGAACCTCAGCTTCCTGAGGCCTGCAGGTCTGAGAGCTATAGGTACAATGAACAATTCTTAAGAGTACTTTTAGGCATCTCAAGGGTTTTTAGGGACTGAACATGGGGCTCACGTCCAATCTTAGCATTTGTCATTTCTATAAGGCCAACAGAACAATGTAAGAGTTCCTTGGGTGCCGTACGCACCAGGGTTATGAAATCCCATGCTCCATCTCAAAGTTGCACTTTATTTTGGAGCACTATAAAATATTTCTCGAACAAGTCAACCATATAAATGAACGAGAGAAGCTGCCAAATGGAATGTATTTGCAATAATTTGAGGAACACATTACATGCTGTGCTACACTCTTGTTGGCCATTGGATTCTTTGAAGCACTATGGTTGTGAAGGCTATGATATTTTTTACTTATTTTATTTTATTTTTTGGGGGTGTAGGCATCATTTGTCTAAGGTTACTAGGTTGGTAGGTCGTAAGTTAGCTGGTCGATGTGCTTTCAACTACCACACCAATTCCCAATCCACCCAAGTGAAGGCTCTTTTTTTAACCAAAAAAAAAAAAAAAGGCTCTTTTTTTGACTTTTATTACTTAGATAATTTGGAGAGAGTTCTTCAAATTTGC
This sequence comes from Tetracentron sinense, assembly GCA_015143295.1. NCBI lineage: Eukaryota > Viridiplantae > Streptophyta > Magnoliopsida > Trochodendrales > Trochodendraceae > Tetracentron > Tetracentron sinense. The sequence continues at coordinate 6,000,634 of CM026556.1, read as the reverse complement.
ATTTCCATCAGATAATGATTTTATAATTTATATTTTTTTCAAAGCTCTTAGCACATTAAACTGCCAGTTTGACAATTTCAAAATTTCCATGTGACAGTGATGGTGAACACGACGGGCAATGCACTTGTATAGAAAATTCCTTTGCAGTTCCACCCAGAAGATATTTTGCTCAGTTAACATATGCTAACTATGGGCGTAACTCAACCCAAACTTAAACTGACCCAACCTAAAATACATATGATTCTCAAATCCGTACAAATTGACTCTAAACCTACAAACAACCGATAAAAAAATGTTAACATGATATTAGTAGATAACGATCTTAAAGATATGATAATCAAATATGTCGTGGATAATCTTAAAAAAAAAACCATTAGAAGAAAAAGTAATAATATACCTCAATGCATCATCGTTGGACCTATATAAATAATAAAACATAAAATATTGTTTGACGGAGAATCAAAGAAAAAATTATTGTGAGACCGGATATTTATTAAAATATTAAAAAAACCCGCAATTGTTCTTCCGTCACTAAGAACCTGAATTAAAAAATGATAATCATGGTGTAACCTATTTGTGATTAAGAAGTTAATTACAAGGAGTTAAGAAAACAAGAAGATCAGATTAAATAAGAAAGATGTCAATCAATTGGCATAACGATGGAATGTATGCGTGTCAAGAAATGGGCGATACGTCGTGTCAACCACAAACATGACATGCACTTAAAATTAAACGCTAAAAAATTAAGCAGATTAAGGCTATGGGAAACGTATTTATAATAAAAGAATATAGTATGCCTAATATACAAACAAATGCACTTAAGCACCTTGGTGTTATTTTTTCATTTATTTTTCTGGTAACAAGAACCAATAATACATAACCTTTCCACCACCCCCTCCAAAAAAAAAGTAAAAGACTACTTAACCTTTCAACAAAACCTATCTGTGTACACACAAGTCAATGATAGCCATGTCTTAGTTAGGGCAAATGTCAACAATTCATAGTATATCTCTCACTTACACAAACTTTTGTTGTATCTAGAACTAATGATGATGCCTAAGGGGAAGGATGCATATCTTAGGACCCATATATATCTATATTGGTAAACTACCCATTGCTATTTCTTTTTCAAATACAGCTTGGCTTGGCCCTCTTCTCCACATCTAAATCTTACTTTTGGGAATTGAAGCAATTTAAGAATGAAGAATATCTTAGATTAGGTATTCAAATAAAAACATGCATACATATAATAATGGGGGTGCAACTCACGTGTTCCAACTACTCTTGAGGGTCATCCACCTTAAGTGAGTTTAAGGTGTTATGGTGATATGGTGATTGGTGGTATTTCAAATCCTCAAGTACTGTTGATGGTATTTTGATGAATTCAAGTCAAGGATTGGATATTGGTAAGTTCAATAGTCAAGTGTCTTGGTGAGTTCAGGATTCATGATTAGAGGCTTTTAATGGCGGATCGACTTGATTTTAGGTATAAAAAAAAACACAAACTTGCAGAAGGAGCTAGTTGGTAAACTATATTTTGTGATCTATACGAGGTGGATCAATAGAAGATGAAATGGTGAGATGATTGATTGAACGAACATCATAAAATATATTTTGAAGATCCAAGAACATGGCGATCGAGATGAGAAGATATATTCTAGTTTGTTTAAAAGCTTTGATTTAAGGGAGGATGTCATATATGAAAATTAGTTTGATAATTTTAAACAATGTTAGTACATAAATTGTGTGAGTTGCATTTACGGTTGTCAATGGGTTGGGCCGGGGTGTGTCCAGACCCAGTCCTCAGTTGTTAGGGTTCAGCACAAGCCCTTGCAAGGCCTGAATTGATTAGGCCCAAGCTATACCCTCAGGGTTAAGGCTGAGCCTGAGCCTGAGCCTGAGCCTGAGCCTGAGCTTGAACAAAAGATAAAGAAAAAAAATTATCATGATATTTATAAAAAAAACTAAATTATGACAAGTGACGACAAAAACAAGAGAATAACAAAGAGATTGAAATAGAGATATATTAGATAATTAAAATTCTAAGTCTTTTGATAGTGGGTGATATTTAAGCAAGGTGATATGGTACTAAAAATATTGTCATGCCCTAATAAACATTTTGTTAAAGAAGTATATATATATATATATATATATGAGGGCTTGGGCTTGGACCGTGCTCTAGGTGGTGTTGCCCAAACCTCATGACAGTGGGCCTAAATTTTTTGGGCCCACCTAGGCCTGTGGGTTTTATAAATGAGAAAAAAAAAAAATCCTTTATTTTACAAGCTTTTGAGGCCAGGCTGTTACCCTCACATGAGGGCCAAATTGACAGCCCTAGATGCATCTAATCGGGATTAAACGATGTCAACCAATTAGGTAACAGGTGTTGTGTCTTTAAGGATATTGATGGAAATAATGAAATTGAGTGGTAGCCTGTTAATTTTACATAAGGGACAAGGGTTGTTTCACTTGGAAAAAAAATATGAAAAGCTCTCTTAGGTATGAAAAAGTGTAGGAGATATTGTAGGGTGACTAGGTTTAGGGGTATACTCTCAAAATTGAATCCAGGACATTCTTGACAATGTAACTATCTGATGTTGCTTGGTATAGATTCGAGATGGTGTGACCCCAAAAAATTCTATGGTTGTGGAGCTCGTGCAAGATTCCATAGGTACATGAGGATTCTGAGAAATCTACTTTGTTATGTCTGTCGGAAATTTGTTGTTTTGGTTAAGACTCAGCTTAGAGTTTCTTTCTATTGATTAAGTGAAGGATGGAGAGAGATTAGTGATCAATTTTCTTAAAATATTAATAGTGTTTAATATATTCAATAGCAATGAAGACCTATGCTAGTACCACTGCGAAGAAGGAATGCTTTAATATATGCCAATAGACAAAGGACAGTAAAAATAGTTGATGCCTCATGATTTTGCTATACCCACTCCCTAAAATTCGTTTTAGACAGTGATCATAATTTGTATGTGTGATTAAAAAAAAAAAAGTTTAAATAGGACAGTGATTAGCACACCACGCATTACTATGTAGTCTAATGCAATGACCACGTGTCCTTTTTAACACTCATTTAACTATGGTGTAACTTAAAAATAAATTAAAGTTAATATTAAAAAAAAAAACCCAGGTTAGATTGCTTAACTTAACCATAGGAGAAGTGAGTAAATCTTAACTACAGTTGATATATGGTAAAAGAGGAGGGGCATGGACCAATGAGGACTGCACATTAGACCACATAGTCTAATGCGACAATAAGTTTAGCATTTCCCATTTTTTTTATTTTTTATGATAGGTAATCAGAATTGTAAGGGGAAGAAATTGCCAAGGCATTGAGATCGGCTAACCCGGACCTAATCAAGATATAACCCGACTTGAGCTCGGACACCCATACATACCTGGGCACGTCTCTTTGCATTATACCCTCCCGAGCTGAACCAAGTCGAATAAGCAGGACCTGCACATCCTGCCAGAAAATGCAACCCCACCCAGAATTTGGGGTACTGACTTGTTGCATCAAAGTATGCATCAATCAAGTTAATCTCATGAATTACTGACATAGGCAATAAATCTCAAACCCCGCCGACTCGGTAAGTAAGATGTCGACAACTGAAAGGATAGAAAAGGGGGAATACAAGAAAAATAGATCACCAAGACCTAACTAGAGCTTCAGAGTGTTTTTACGGGGATGACCGCGGTAGAAGAATCCATCACCTTTCATGCAAATTAAAGATACTCAAAGAACTCGGGAGTAAGAAGGAATTGCGTTGGACCCACCACAAGAATTTCACTAATAAAGAAGGAAAAAGTTTAGAAACGAGGTTCACAAATAATGAATCGACAGGAGCAGCTAATTACTAATAAAACAAAATAGACACAAAAAACAACAAAATGTGGCACAAGAAATCTAAAAATAAGCATTCCCGCACAGAAGTCCCCATTCCCAAAACTAGGCAAGAAAATTTGCGACCTCCGACTCCTCAAATTCAGCCCTGATCAAGGCTCATCCAATTATGAGGTTTCTCGGTTGTAACCAAAGTTTGAGCAATCTTCAAAAATAAGCCTATTTCTCTTTTTTTTAGATAGATCAAGAAATTACACTTAGAAAAAGAGCCCAAACCCAAAGACACTTCAGGAAGGCCAAATGCTAACAAAATAAGGAGTCTTGAAAGAAGCAGCGAAAGACCCAATCAATTCCGAGTCAACAAAGAAAATAGGTCCCGAGGTTAGTTGTAAAAGGAAAGTGTAAGTGAATGATCTATCAATTCCCCTGCAGTCAAGCACATCACACATCATTTCGGTAGATACCATCACTTGCTTTGAAAATGGGGTCAGAATTTTATCGTGATAAGCTTGTGAGCATGAGAATTTTACCCCCACTTTCACATTTGATGTTTGACCAAGAGTCGTCACCTATTCATTTTAAGGGATAGGTCCCAGGATTGTTTGGATAAGATAAATGGTCTATCAGAGTTAGGGTAAGCAGTTCGATTAAGTCCCGGGGAAGGTGTTAGACACTCAGGACTCTCATTTTATAATTGTTACCTGCTCCATAAATTTAAGCCAATTTTAATCTCAAAATTTGTTAAAATGTCTAAGTGTTTAATCGAATGCTAATCCAAGAAAGATAGAAAACTAGATAGGCTAGGGTCAAACCCGGGTTGGGTTGCCTACGTACTCACGTTAGGGTGAGATCAGACCAAACGTAATTCTGGCACATGAGCCCATGCTAAGGCTAGGGGTGTGTGTGTGTACATAGGATGATCAAGGGTCTAACCCGGAGGCTAGGGTTTAGTTGACCGAGTTGGTCAAGTGCAAGGTCAAGTCTAACCGTGGTTAGAAGGGAGTTAACTATAGTTAAGTGAGCTAATCAAAGTTAAGGAGGTCCAACTAGTCTTTATTTTTGGTCTTTTGATCATATTTGAATGTTTTTAGTATTTTGATCATATTCGAATGTTTTTGGTATTTTGAGATTTTATCATGTTTTTTTAGATTTTCATATAGGTAGGATTTTGACAAACTTAACTAAAGTCAAATTTAATCTAAGAGAAAGATTAAAGAAAAATTAGATTAAAAGATTATATTTAGGACATAAAGAGAGGTGTGCATTATGAATAGTAAATGATCTATTATCAACACTTATTTTGTTGGATTGGTGTTGATAATAGATCAAATACCATTGTCTTTGGTATGTGACATTTTTGTATAATGTTCTCTTTAAGTTCTTAAATCATCATTTACCCAATCAAAATAGAACATGAAAGAAATGAAAAAAAAGTGACAAGTGAAGAAAATGAAAACTCATCATCTCCTCTTTATGCTCCGTTTGTTTCGATGTAAAATAGGGGAAAACAAATGAATTTCACGGAAAATATCATTTTTCGCACATAATTTATTTAGGACAATTGATATTTTCCGTGAAATTCATTTGTTTTCCCCTATTTTACATCGAAACAAACGGAGCCTTAATGTAGTCCATTTACGACATTATGAATGATGTAATGAAACTCTAAATATGAAAATTGAAGTGATGATAAGTTTCCTAAAGAATTCTAGAAGAAAGACTAGAATCAAAATGAATGAACAAAATGAAAAGAGAGGTATAGCTTTAGCTTCTACTCTTTATGGGCCTACCCATATCCACACTAGTGGGTACATAGAAAATAAAGAAATATTTACATGAAAGGAAAAAAAAAAGACGTCTCATTTCTTTTGAGGTGAGGTCTCTCTACACCATTAGATTGGTGTAGAGAGACCCAACTAAACTTGAGAAGACTACAAATAAATATGAAGTAAAGAAGAAGATGAAGAATAAAGGGAGGAGTGCTTACTTCTCCAAGACTTCTTTTCCAATGCTCCAAGAGGTGAGAGGTTTTGCGAGTCCACAAAAAAAAAGAGTAAGTGAAGAACTCTAGGCTTTTAGTCCTAAAATTCTGTACATACTCTAAACTTTAGCTTTTTCTAACTTTCTTCGAGGCTAAAAAGAAATATAAGGGGTGAAAGGAAGAAGAGATAGAGTTTCCACTTGAGATTTTGGAGGTGAAAAAAATGACTTGTGAGGGTCTTATATTTATAGAGTTTTCAAAGAGTTATGACAATTTGGTAATTAATAGAGGGTTGAGTGAGAAGAAGGGAGATGATTGGTTGGTCAAAATGGATGTGGTTGGTGATTGGGTAGTAAAAAAAGTATATACTTGATGAGAGGTGATTGAGTGATCGAAAGGAGTATAAGAGAATTAATTGTTTTGTAAGAGGTGTAAGAATGAGTTGTAAGAGGTGTAAGAGAGTAAGGGAGGCGATTGGTTAATCAAAAAAGTGTGTACTTGGTGAAAGATAATTGAGTGGTCAAAAAAGTGTGTAAACACAAAAATGAGGCTATTTGGGGTTTGAAGAAAAAATAAAAGGGTTGTTAGTAGATGGGTTATGGGTTATGGTTATTGGACTTTAGTTATGACAATTGGGCTTGATTGAGTTGTTTGAGTACAAGTTTGGCCAAATGAGCTTGGGCCTTGGGTAAACCTTGAAGCATTTGAAGAAGCGGGAAGAAGGATAGGGGATGCAAAAATAGGGTCCTTACAAAGCTGTCCGTAAGAAAAAAAAAAAAAAAACATTTGACGGCACATTAGGGTGCCAAATAAGGAGGGGAAGAAATATTGCTTGGGCAATTTTGTAATTATGAAGAGATGTAGGATAATTTTGCAAAATACTTCTTTCCATAATTACACAAATGCCACCGCCAATGGCAAAAAAGGGATTTATGTTTTCCACCCTAAAACAGAGCTGCTCTTTGTATTTAAACCGTATATCTACTCTTCTTTCGTGCAATAGGATAAAAAAAGCATGCCCCGACTCTTTTTTCGTTTTGGCTTTTATTGGAATGATACAAGAAAATAAGAATGCCCCTGGGAAACGATGAGAAACACAAAGCGAGAAATGACCATTTTAAGGTGGAGAAATGCTAGTGAGACTGTAAAGGGCCGAGACCACACCGAGACCATGCATGTGATACACGGGACTCAAAAAAATTAATAACAGATTCAATAAAAGTTTGATTCCCGTGCATCACATGCGCGGTCTCGACCCTTTGCTGTCTCACTAGCATGTCTCTTTAAGGTGACTTGACGTAGACCGAGATGACTTGACGGGCTTATCTTAGGCCAGGCTTGTGCACTTAAACAAATATATGGGCCAGAGGTGAGCATCCTTTAAGGCAATTTTGGCCCTGCCCAGATTGTACTATATCCTTCAGCTGTGGACGGGATTCGGGAAGTCAGCCCAGCCCATTAATGTCCTCAAGAAATATACATGTACACACTGCATACTCGATCCACTTGTGCAGTGTATGTATTATTCATGCATGAATCATGTACGTATTATCTGTGGGGGGAGGGAGCGAATCTGGGCAATTCCCAACATTATCATCATGAAACATATCCATGACAACTTACGAGGCTTCCTCCCCGGCGAGTTAGCGACCCATCGAAGTGACTACAAGGAATCGCTACACATTACTAAGTTCACTTAACCTCGCACCATTAAACTCACTAATCTTTTGTTAGAGATTGTTGTCTAATGTAATTATCTTCTCACATTTTTGGTCATGCTCTAACCGAGCTTACACGCGAGTCTTTGTAGATCTAGAGCGCCTAAGAAGAAAACGGATTCGCTATCGGATGTTTGGAATAGTTTATTTCTGTTTTTTTTTTTGATGGAATGGAATAGTTTACTTGAAGAATCCTTAGTTGTTAACCATATTGATCTCCGTCTGTTCTTTTGCTAAGACTTGAAAACTTTGACACTGCACAAATCTTTTATCATTTGACAATATGTATTTTCTTTTAAAGTAAATGTATCATAGGTTGCAATTCCCATGAGACCTCAAATGGAGCTAAACAAATGATTTCAAATCTCGCAAAAATGATAAGACTTAGAAATCCCAGCTTGGTTAGAATTAATTTTGTAATTAACCTTGACAAAGACTATCATCATAAAACAAAGTGCAAAGCACCAAAGTGACTCAACATTTGAAGGGCACGTGCCCTTCAAATGGCTGCTTCATGGAATGAGGCTACCGTGCGGGGCACTAGCTGTGCGCGGCACTGGCTGTGTGCCTGTGCTAATAATCATGATTTATGGTTTCCAGGGGTGGAGCCAAAGGGGGGCCTGGGAGGGCACGTGCCCCCCCTAAACAATTGCAATTGTTTTTTGTATGTATGTATATTTATATGGCAGCATGGCCATGGAGGTGGATTGAGATCGATCGAATAGCAGCCAATTGCAGTTGAACTCGAGATGAGTTCAATTGCACCCACAAGCCAACACGTCTCCTTATTAACTGTGGTTAATATTCACTAATCTTTGGGGTTCAACAATATAACTTTAGTTATTTTTTTAAAATATTAACCATAAGGGTTAAAAATCCCTAACTAAAGTTTTTATTTTTTTTTCCAAATATTAAGATTGTATCGTTGAACCCCAAGGGTTAGTAAATCTTAACCACAGTTAATAGCGGTTAAAAGGGACACATGTTGGCATGTAGGTATGATTGAACTTTCCCCGAGTTCAATCGCGATTGGCTGTGATTGAGATGATCTCAGGTGGGTACCCCCTCAACTTTTGATTTTTTTTAAAAAAATATAGTTTATTAAGGATTCAGAATTCTCTATTGTTATAACCTGACTCCTTGGAGTCGGTTACAACCCAGAAGCCAACACATGTCCCTTTTAATACCTCTTGATTATGATTAAGATTCACTAACCTTTAGGGTTCAATCACTTAACCTCGGTTTCTAAACAAAAAATTTAACTCTAAAGGTTAAAGTTGTTAACTAAAGTTAAAAGACTTTGTGCTGTAACTGTAACCGGATTTCAAGGCGTTTGGTTATATTCATAGACGATTAGTCATGGGGGCAGCTGTCCATTGAATTTTCAAAAAAAAAAAAACTTTTAACTATTTTGTTTAATTATTTAATAGAACATAGTAATTGGACAAGAGGGCAACTACTCCCAAATTTTTCAAAAAAATTATATTATAATATATAATAGGGCATAACCATAGGGCAATGAGACAACTGCTCCCATGAACAATGAGAAACGTTACATGTAGGTTATGGACAAAATGTATGGATGAAATGACCCACAAACTTAATTGTCAATTATTTTTTCGGGGGCTCTACCCTGATGGTTTCCCCACAGTTTGACGAGGCATTCAAGCAATGCAGTAGGAAGTAGACGGTACCTCTATCATATGTCGCTGTACATCTCGCATCGACCATTGATCGATTCAAGGTGGTACGCTGGCCAACTAGTGCTCCCTTCCCTCCCTGTCCCCTGCTTGACCTACCTTGTCACATGTATGGACCCCATTGACTTCGCTCGACGTCTCGGCCACGCTGCACCTCAAAGGAGTCCACAACGAAGAAGAAGCTGCAGGTCTTCCTTCCGCCACGGCCAGCCTTTGCATCACAAGTTTAAAATTGGAGCTTGAATCAATGGCTCTGAGGAATAAGTTGTCAACAACAACAACTTACTATCAAACGTTTGATGAATTGCATGCTGACAATTTATTGCAATATATCCATTAAAGGAAGAAGGGGTTAAGGTGGAGTCAGTTGTCTCCTTCCAATGGGACCTCATGTTGGGAATGATATCAGTCTTTCCCGACCAAGCCCCACACTTCAATATGCATAATAACAATAGGGGTAAAATATAGTTGCCACATTCAAATTAGGGTCAACTCCAAAAGCTTTATATTAATGGACTTTATTAAGTTGGCAAAATCAATATTGATTGATATCATTTTATGCTGATTTGTTACGGTATGTAACTTTCTTGTGTCCGTTTGAGGAGATTCCCTTTTACAATTTTGAGTAGGAGAGTTTACTGAGAGATGCTGGCCCGCAGGCTCATCCCAATTATTTGTTGGGTTGAGCTTAGTGTCTAAAGCCCGTGGCCCATCTTGGTAGGCTTCTAATTGGGTAGAGTCCGACTAATCCGTCTAATTAGGCTCATTTAGTTTATAGGCAAAATATGTACATGATGTTTTAGATGGATTGGGCTGACCCGGTCCGAACCGAACCCCGCCCGTTGACACCCCTACTAGGTGTATCCCTCCTTAGAGGAACTCCCCCAATGCATTGGTAGCAATTTCTCGATGAAAAGGCTTATTCACTTCATTTATCAACTTTAACAATTAAGAAATTCGCAAAAGAATGGTATAGCAATTCCCTCTAGGTGATATTGCAAGAAGGCTCACTCACGCCACTAACCACGAACTACATCGTCTCTTAAAATGTAAGCCACAAAACTGGGGAGGTATTTGTTTGGAATCGGTCTATGGATACTCCCAAATATACTCCATAATCCTAACCGTTTGGGAGTACATTTTGTGTGTATCCCTAAACTAATTCATTTGTTAAATGTCAAAACAGAGAGGATATTTTAGCTGTTCCCTCTCTTTTGACACTTACAAATACCTCATGATCAAATTTGTTGACACTTAACAATAAATTCGTGTTTTCGAAATGACTATTGGCCCTTTGATATTAAACCTAAGACATTTTTAGAGAAAGTGTATTATGTTTCAAGGAGCATCAAGGTCGATGCTCTTTGTGTTTTGTCTTGACATGCAAATTATAACTCTAGATCATATCCGTTAAATCTGTTGACAACTCTCTTTTATTCCGTTTCTTAGAAAGTAATAGAGATTACGCGAAGATGGCTCAACACAATAACCCTATTCTTTGTTTGGGATAAGAGGCCACTCCCTTCCTAAATGAAGCGACGATTGATTCCATCAAATGATTGATCCCCACCATATACTCCTTGCTAAATTCTTAAGTGAATAAAATAAAGATTAAGGTGGCGTTTGGTAACACTAGTCTAAAAAGAAGTGTTTATTTGAAAATTATGCTTAGTTGGACTTTAGATTGTTGAGTTGAAGGTTAATTGCATGTCTACATTTTAGATATTTGAGGGGTGAGTTAAAAAGTAGGTATGAAGCTACTTTTTAAAGTAGAAGGTTTTACATTTGAGGGGTGAGTTAAAAAGTAGGCATGAAGTTACTTTTTAAAGTAGAAGGTTATACCCCTCAAATCTTTAAAATGTAGACATGCAATTAACCTTCAACTTAACAATCTAAAGTCCAACTAAGCATAATTTTCAAATAAGTACTTTTTTTAGACTAGTGTTACCAAACCCCACCTAAATAAAATTTTCAATAAATTGAAAGGTTCCAATTTGGAATTAATGTTTCACCATACAGTCCTCTAAATTCTTTATTGTATATAATAAGATTAAAGAAAGTTTTTCATTAGTTGAACGGTTAATTACCATTCAGAATGTTTTTTTTAAGTCAGGAAAGATGCACAATCATCAATCATGATGTCCCTTAAAGGACCATACATTCTTTGTTTAGTGGTCTTAGCTCTTATGCCTGATACAGAGGTAGGTATAATAGTCTTTTTAAAAATTTGGTGTAAAAGCAGGAGTGTATTCTAAAATGTCAAGAAACTAGAGGGGCTGATTACTAAGGTCATAAAACAGAGGGGGTATTCCTCAATACGAGGGATAATTATTAAAAAGCCCTATATTTTTGTGCTATTTTTCTTCTTTAATCATCATAGGTAGCTCAACAATTATTGCAGTATAAAGGTCTTCTTTAAAGAAGAGAGTGGAGGTGGAGCCCCTTTGTCTCCTTCACGCTGGGATTGATACACTTTGAGTAATATACGAGATCTTGAGAATGTAGAAAAAGGGAAATCCTTCTCCTTAGAGCATCTTCCAACGCGGTCGCTAAACTATGAGATATCGGCAAAATAAAGAAGGAATCGGAAAAGAGGGGCTCCAACTCGGTCGGCAAACATGGGCACCATTTTAACGGAGGGGATTTCGATCGCCATGATTGGTGACGGGAATCAAGTCGTCATCTAGCATCGGTACTCTATTTTTTTTTTTAAAAATGACTGTTGGAGTTTGTGAATTGATGGACTAGGGAAGAAATGGGAGAAGAAAGCTTCAGCGTTGGAGTTTGACGTCGCCATCTAGGTCGCTATCCGATTAGGCCTCTCCATTCGGTAAAATGGGGAAGAAATAACTTCTTGGTTGGAGATGCTCTTACAGTAGGGCTCATTTAATGTAAGTTAATATGAATAAGGGGGTGTTTGGTTGGAATTTTCAAGTTAAAGGGCTCGGGTAGGATTTGGGCCAGGACGAGATGATATTTAGTAAGATATTAAAATAATTTTTAAGATTTACTTTAAAGGCGAAGTAGACATCTAAAATATAAATGGGGCCGGCAGCTTAAATCCATCCCTGGCCCAAACCCATTCCCCTCCCCCTATTGGGATGGGTTTTGGAGGTCCATAAACAGGATGGACTGAATTTGAGCCCCAAAACCCTCTTGAAAACGTTCTACGACCAAGGCTGGGCGTAATTAAGAATTACAAAATTTTCAGCCCAAGCATGGCCCATTGACACCCACTCGGTCCAACGTAAGATCAGTAGTGAGCATGATCAAATGGCGGTCCTATGATTTTAATAATCACCTCGGATCGGATGTGTCTCACGTCTCCATAACCATCTAATTTATCCATAAATCAAGCTTATGTGGGGTTTGTTAACACTAGTCTTAAAAGAAGTGTTTATTTCAAACTTATGCTTAGTTGGACTTTTAGATTATTAAGTTGTTAATTGTATATCTACATTTAAAATGATTTTAGAGATAAATATCTCTACTTTAAAAAGTAGTTTTGTAACTACTTTTTAAAGTAAAGATCTTTACCTATAAAATCTCTAAAATATAGACATGCAATTAACCTTCAACTAAACAATCTAAAGTCCAACTAAGCATAATTTTCATATAAACACTTTTTTTTAGACTAGTTTTAACAAACGCCACCTTAGTTTTGGTCAGCATAGCTTTGGCATCTAACTACATGGGTTGTTCTAGCTTCTATAGACCCGCCCAATCTATATTCATTGTACCATTAACAAGGACCTTGTGATGCCACTTGGCGCTTCGCACTTGGATGGCTGAGTATTAGAGACTAAAAAAGTTACGATCAAACTTAATTAAATGTTTAATATGAGTTGGGAATAACACTCACTTTGATTTTGGGGGAGGGAAATAGTTAGCCAATCCCAAGATATATCTGTAAATGGGAATGACCTAACTTCCCCAAACATGTTCTCTGTGTTTCTCATGCATCTAAAGTTTGGAAACCACCCACATGGTTTTCAATGCACTTTGAGAAATGCGAAGGCCTATTGCCTAGAGTTCGGATGGGCAACAGCGTAGGCAGTTGCGCTGTTGCCCCTTTGTGTCTTACACAACTTGCATTGTTGCCCCTTTGTGTCTCACACAGGAGGGTCCCACATTCAATAGGGGTAAACTGAGAATCAAAGAAATGAGTCCCATTTTTTGTAAGACACAAAGGGGCAAGCATGCGTTGTTGCCCATCCTAACTCTATTACCTATCTTCTACTCTTTTTTCTAGAAAGGGGAAATAGTGTTGTGAGGTTTGGCCCGACTAGGATTGGAATATGCCCCATTGGCGTTTTCAAGTTTGTCATTCTCATTATTTATCTAAAGTTAATAAGTTAGGAATTAGGCCAGTACAAATGTGGGTCTTTCAACTCCCGCACTTCAAAGACTCGAAACTTAGTCCACTCCTTAGGGTGTGTTCGGTTGAGGGGTAAATGGGTGGGAGAAAGTAAAGTAAAGTAAAGTAAAGTAAAGTGAAATAATTTTATATATTCTCTTGTGTGTTTGGTTTGAGAGAAAAGTTTAGGGGAAAATATAAATTTTTCCAAAATTACCCTTTGCTCTCTTTAGGAATAGGGTTCAACAAAAGGGTAGATTTGGAATTGGAAGCTTTTACTTTACTTTCTTTCACAATTTCAGCTTTTTGGTGGAATAAGGTTTGGGTGAAAGTGAGAGAAAGTTAGACACTACTGAGAAAGTTCAAGTTTTACTTTACTCCAAAATCTCACTTTCACCCGCTTTCCTTTACATTCCCCTCAACCGAATACACCCTTAGGGATACACTATTACCACTACCACTATCATTGGAGCAACCCAATAGGTGTGCGTTTTTATGAGTTAGGTTGACATTTTTTTTACTGTGAAGTGAATTTAGGTTGGTTTCCTCAACTTTTTTTTTTTGAAGTTTACTAATATTCATACAAGGATTTTTATAGCCACCCTAGAGGGCTTAGTTAATCCATGATTTTTTTTTAATCTTTAGTTTATTTGGGAAAAGTGTAGGGTTGTGGGATTCCTGTTCGGGTTTGGTTTTTTCAGTCTATTTATATGCAGTTCGGGTTTGGTTTGAGGGGCACACCAAGTCGGTGCGTTAATCCAAACCCAATCCATTGCCACCTCTTAGTTCCAAATTTATTAATTAAGAAAGGGAATTACAATCAAAGAAGGCGACATGAATTAAAAAGATAAGACGGATATGTGAACCTTGTTATTGTCCTAAGAACATAATGGTTTGGGTGTCTCCACGTAAATGGGAGGTACGTGATCCATCCGATCCCAAATGTCCCAAATGATTTTTGAAAGAGTCTTCCAAGATAACTTAGAAGGCATTCACTCACCCATTAATACCGACATTATCAAAAACACGCAGCAAGCAGATGATATAAACTCACCACGTGGGCTGGGCCTTACCATTCAAAGAGTGTCCCACCTTTACCATTCTAGTGCAGGATCTGTGTCAAATCAATGCGAATGGTCTTCATCAATCGTAACTAACATCCACTACAAAAAGCTTCCAATGAGGTGCATAAATGCAAATTGCAGATCACTTCTTTTTGGTAAGGGCATTTGATTCACTTCTAGTGTTACTACACCAAACCACCCACGAATGGGGTGTCTTAATGGAGATAGAGGACGCTAGTTTTCTAAGCCAATATCCTCACGAAAGGCCAAAAGGTGGTTAATTACATCCCTAGTCCCCACTAGGGGCAGGTCTTGGGTTTAAAAGAAAAATAATCACCTCCTCGATTGGTGAAGTCAGGAGGTGCGTCTCGGGTACCCTTTTAATGCCACATGTCCCCCTTTAACTTTATTTAAGTGTGGTTAAGATTCACTCATCCCTAGGGTTCACCTATCTACCCTTGGTTTTTAAAAAATTAAAATGAAAAAGTTGTGACCACAGGAGTTAAAAAAAAATTAACTAAAATTCATGACAGTTGAGTTTGGCTTTGTGAGAGCAAAGAGCAATCGTTCGCTCCTTGTGATTAGAGTGAACTATTGCTCTAACCCCTAATAATAAAGAATGGCAAGCCTAGGAAGTTATTTTTGAGAATACCTCGGCAGTCTGATCGTGTGTTTAGTGTTTCTATACCTATACAGTAGACCCTCTTGTAATTAATAATATTGGTCGAAAGAAATCATATTAATTATAAGAGAATATTATATATAAGAATCACTATATTGGTCTATCTTTTTTTTATAATTTCTTTTGAATGTATTGTATTTTACATATAAGTTTCATGTAGATTCAAATGTATAAGGCTATTATATGGTAATTTGAATTTGGTAAAGTTAACCCCCTTTTCAAAGAGAAGAATAAACATCATTTATTTTGGAAAGAGACAAAATTCTTTTTGAACTCTGCGTTTCGTGGGATTCTCCTTTTAACTTTTGTTAAATATTCAGAAGTCCTCGTACAATGGATTTTTTAGTTTTTTATTTCTAAAATATCTAAAATTATAATATGTATATGATAATTTATTATGCCAAAATATCCAAAATAATTTTATTCATTTCTTTTCCTGATACCTAAACATCATAAAGTGTTTATATGGTTCATCTAACTATGTATTAATAGTATAAAAACTTCTCTAATAATTAATAATATACTAAAACTTTCTTAAAAAATTATTAAATAGTAAGCATAAGAGATTATTAATTATACACTCAAGTTGGTTCCTTACAAATTTATCAATTATTAGAGATTATTGAGTTATAAAATGTTAATTATAAGCATGCTGTACCCAAAAAAAAAAGTTGTTTCACTTTTACAATAAAACTGAAAAGAATTCTAATGGGTATGAAAAGGTGCATGAGATAGAGTTGTAGGGTGACTAGGTTAGGCGCAGTAGTCTCATAGGGCCGGGCTTGTGCACTTAAAACAAATATACGGCCAAGCCTCAGAGACCTTTAGGTCAATTTTTGGGCCCTGCCCAGATTGTGCTATATCATTGGGCTTTGGACGGGATTCGGGAAAGCCCGCCCAGCCCATTAATGTCCTCAAAAAAGATAAATGTGCACACTGCATAGCATACTCAATCTACAGGTGAAATGTACGTATTAAACCCAGATACTCTTTTGTTAAAGAATGATATGCCTAATGTAATTATCTTGTCACATTTTTGGTCATGCTCTAACCGAGCTTACTCGCGAGTCTTGTAGACTAAAACAGGACCTAACAATGCTGAGGGGGCAGAAATGAACTCCTAGTATAACTTGGAATTATTTTCCTTGAAGAATCATTGTTAACCAAATTGATTTCTTTTAATCGATTTTACATGCTTCAAATGGCTGATTCATGGAATGTGGCTACCGTGGTAATGGCTGTCCTAATCACTTATGGTTTCCCCAAAGTGCGTGAAGCAGACTGAAGCATATGGAGAAGATCACCGTCTTCTACTGTTGATCAAACCTTGAGTCCACTAGGATAATTAGAGAAGAAAGTTTCTAATGGAGAATGCGAATTCAATATTTCATAAAAACTGAATAGAATAAACCCTTAGGTCCATATTTTAAACAAGACAAAAACAAACTCCTAATTTAACTTAATTTCTTCCTAACAATAGTAGCTTTTTTAAAAAGAAAAAATAGCAAAATTTTTAATTCGACCCAAACTCTACCAAAAATCTTAAAACCACTATTTAAGACTTTCTAAAACAAAAAAGGACTCAAAATACTCTAAAATACATCCATACAGAATTTGCCAAAAATTGAAACTATTTTCTTAAAAGTGAATTTAGACCCTTAAACCAACTTTTTTCACATTGACCTTAGATCTCATTGATATATTTTAAAACAAGTATTCGCAATAAGGATTCCAAGTTAAGGTGGTAAAATTAGGTGCACTTTTTAGCTTCCCACTCACCTTATTCTTATCTTGCCGATCCAAGAAGTATTATGCCACTCGTTCTACATCAAGTAATGCAATGGGAACTGGCCACGGTACCATTAACATTGCTCTATCATTTGTCGCTGTACATCTTGCATGGACCACTGATTAATTCAACGTGGTACGCTTGCCGACTAGTACCCCTTCCCCTCCCTGTCCCTGGCTTGAGCTACCTTGTCACATGTATGGACCCCATTGGCTTCGCTCCGACGTCTCGGCCACGTTGCACCTCCAAGGAGTCCACAACGAAGAAGAAGGCACATGTCTTCCTTCCGCCACGTGTCCGTGCCGTGGCCAGCCTTAGTAGTGGTTGGTTGCCATTTGCATCCCAAGTTCAAAATTGGAGCTTGAATCAATCCCTCTGAGGAATAAGTTGTCAACAACAACTTACTATCAAACGTTTGATGAATTGCATGCTGACCATTTATTGCAATATAAAGCCATTCTTCAAAGGAAGAAGGGTTTAAAGGTGGAGTCACTTGTCTCCTGCGAATGGGACCTCATGTTGGGAATGGTCTTAGCCTTTCCCGACCAAGCCCCACACTTCAATATGTATAGTAACAATAGGTAAAAAATTGCCACATTCAAAGTAGGGCCAACTCCGGACGCTCTCATAGTCATTGTGGCAAACTTGCGTGAGCGCATACCAAGTAGTGCGATGGCAAGGGGGTGGAGCCTGGATTTTCTTGCAGGGGGACTGGAGGCGTAGACCCTGAAATTTTTTTTTGAGCGTCAAGCTCATTGGCCATCTCGTGTCTATTTGTGTCTGTTTGTAAAGAAAATATTTTTTTTTTTCTCCAAAGTTCAAGGAGGGCTAGAGCCCTCGTCTCCGACTCCACTCCCGCTCCCAGGCTACGTCCCTAGGGATTAAGCCCCTAGACTCCATGTGGCTCCGCCCTTGGCAATGATTTGTGGCCTGTAAAAGAAATACTTCTTACATTAATGGACTTAAATTGCCAAAATTAAAATATAGATAAACATCATTTTATTAAGAGAAGAGATGCTGACTAATACATGATATGTTAGAGAATGTAAATTTCTTTAGTTTTTTTTTTTCGAGATTTCCTTTTACAATTTTGAATTGGAGTCTAACAGATTCACAATAGATTGGTAGCAGCTCTTTTTAGGTGATATGGTAGGAGGGTTCACTCACTCCACTAACGAAACTAAAGACTGACTACATCGTCCCTCCAAATGTAGGCCATAAAAGGGGAAAAATCGACTTTATATTTTAGACTTTTTAGGAATACCCGATTGTATATTATGACGTTGAATGCCTTCCCTTTTCTTTTCTTTTTTACAATTACAAGTCTTCAATTTTGTTTGACACTTTAGTAATAATTCGTATTTTTGAAATGGGTATTATGTTTGTAATAGATAAAATTCGTAAAATGAGCAAGTGTTGCAAGGACGAGTGGAATCCTCGTCCTCGTACAAGACGACTGAAGTTTCTATACTTCATCTACGATATAAGCTCGTAGGACGATATCAGAATTCGTGGTCAATGGACGATGTCAGAATTCGTCGTCATCAGGACGATGTCAGAATTCGCCATCCTCAGGATGATATCGTTGCTCGTAGTCAAAGCATGATGTCAGTATTCATGATCGAAGGACAAGACCAACATAGAGGACGAAACCGATATGAAGGACGAGACCGACTTTCAGGATGAAATAATCAGGAGGTGATCTTTGTACTCTGAAGATTAGGAGTTAATGATAGTCATATTAACTCGCTTTCGACCTGAGATCGACCTGAAGAAAGTAGGCTTATACGTGTGACACGTACTAAATAAAGTAGGCTTACACGTGCGTCACGTATGAAGGAAGATTCATCTGACATATTTGGTAATTATCACAAAGCAAGTGACAAGATCATGCATGAGCATCGA
Source organism: Tetracentron sinense (assembly GCA_015143295.1). Taxonomy (NCBI): domain Eukaryota; kingdom Viridiplantae; phylum Streptophyta; class Magnoliopsida; order Trochodendrales; family Trochodendraceae; genus Tetracentron; species Tetracentron sinense. The sequence goes on along the minus strand of CM026556.1, from coordinate 5,981,585 downwards.
TGGGAATAAAGGGGCATTTTAATTCAATCCTAAAAATACGCCAAAGTTCCCATAGAGAGGGGGTTGAACAAAAAAGGAGGGGAATGACAACAAAGAAAATACTACTAAACGATGAATGGACTTCGACTTAAAGTTGAAACACACTTTCTTACTTTGACTCTTTCTTTTAAAGTTTGTCCTTTGCTTCTCATCTTAAACGTATACTGACTTGATCGTCGGATGACTTTGTCAGGTGAAAACCTCCACCCGCATCAATAAAGGTGAGTTGTGATCATACTTGCATCATTTTACCAGTCAACCTGGGCTATTGACGCGTGGACGATCCAAGAATTTCCCCCACAAAAATTGGTGCCGTCTGTGGGAAACTCATAAATGATCCCACCATTGCTCATATACGTTTTTTGATCATGGTAGATAGAGTTATGAGGAAATGACTAGATCTACTACCTCAGAAGTTGGGCAGACGTCAAGGCAAGTTCTTGATGGGAGAGACGCATTACAACATGCATCTAGGTCATCTCCTCCTAAGGGAGATATAGTTCAGGCCAATCATGTCCTTGCACTGTTGCAACAACAACAATCAATGTTGGATCAATGAGTAAACAACCAGTAGACTTTTCAAACAAGGTTGGACGCTTACGAGTATGACATCCTCGTGCCTCAACTTGATATCCCCATGGATCCGAGAGCCAATGCCTATTCTCCTCGGGACCCTACTTTGTATCCATAAAATCAAGATGATCCACAAGCTGGAGCCAGGTGATCAGAGTCTTTGCGTCTTGATGCTCGAAGAAAGATCTCACCAAGGCCGGACGTGTGACGTCAGCTTCTTTTCCCGTCCCCTCCAAGAGGCCTGGGAACACGGCGAGCATCCCCGCCAATGCATTACAACCCCGAAAGAAGTCGTAGGCAGGACGGATGGAGCCTCCACTTCGAGAAAAGTGAAGAGACCAGGGTAAGACCCCTCGGATGATGAAGGATCTCCACGGTATGCACAATGTGAGGAGATTGTCAATGTGACTCAATGAGATCAGCCATATTGATGCCCATATGAAACCAAAGTAAAAATCAGCGTCAACAATAAGGACGACCAAACAGGCATCCTGATCAAACCAACCAACATCAATCAAAATTAGTGCAAAGGTCCTAGAGGAAGGGGCAATCAGACGATGGAGAAGCGTCCGTACCAATCCATGGTGAATGAATCGTATTTTTAATGGCCATCCCGAGTTGTCATCGACATCACCAAAGGGCCCCGAGTTCAGAAGTATTGTCATTACCATAAGTATCATGGTCATCTGACCAATCGATGCAGGATCTTGAGGGAGTCTGTAGTCCCTGGTACAGCCGCGAGGCAAGTAGAAAATGAAAAGGCCATGAAGCTGCTTTATATGACTGAAGTATGTCAAGTGTAGCCCGTGACAAGGGGCATCAAGCGAGCTCTCACTTTTGTGGACCACGACATGTCAACCGTGGTTCGGTCTCATTACGATGCTCTTGTCCTTAAAATGAGAATAAGCGACTACGACATCAAGATATTGCTCGTCGATTCAGGAAGCTCGGTAGACGTTCTGTATCTCTCGACCTTCACCTAGATGAAGTTAGATCAATCTTTGATGGTCTCAGTTCGAACCTCTTTGATTGGATTCGATGAAATCTCGGTGCAACATCTCGGAGAAGTCATCTTCCCTGTCCAGGCCAGACCTATCATCCTACAGACTCGATTCTCCATCCATGATGCTTCGTCCCCTCGCAATGCCCTTCTTGACCGATGATGGACGCATGAGACAAGAGCTGTCCCCCCGTCTTGTTATCAAGTACTGAAGTTTCCACCCAGGATGGACAAATGAAGATCAGGGGAGAGCAACTAGCTTCCTAGGAATGTCAAATCATTGTACCGAGCATTTCTAAGAAAGGACAGACGAGGAGATAGCAGTGAAGAGGACATCATCATGACCACACAAGTCATGATGACTCCAAATGCCTATGAATAAGCAAAAATCACCAGAGAGAAAGGGAGGATGTGTAATGCAAGAGAGAAAGTAAGGAAAGCCAGAAGAAGAAGGAGGACTGGGGGGCTTGGGTCCACATCCCAACCCCAAAGGACTTTGGAAATGAAGACAGTCACCCACCTGATTCTCTCCACATTATTTGATGTTCTCCGCATCATTTGATGCTCTTCATGGCCTCACGATTGATCATGGTCACCTGATGCTCTCTCGAATTTTCCATATCCGCTTGATATTCTCTCTGATAGGTACTCCTACACTTTGTCAATACCTGATGCTTCATGTCTATCTACTTGGTGATATGTCAATGTTACACTACCATTTGCACGACCACGTAATTAATCATCTGTTGAGTACACTTGTACTTGAGTTCGTACCCGTCCTCCGAGCCACGTCCTCAAAGCCAAGCTCGAGCTTGTCCTAATGAGCATGTCTCTCGAGTTACATCCTAGAGCCACGTCCTCAGAGATTCGTCCCTAGAGCACGATTCTTGATCTCGTCCCCAGAGCATGACTCCACGGCCCCAATCCTTGAAATGAACACGTCCTCATGTCTTCAAGCTACGTTCCCTGATGATCACGCACGATGCTCCCGACCTGTATAGACCTCCGACATCCGACTATGCTCTACTGAACGATCAACAACCGCACGATAAGTATCTCTAGACCTTAATACTCATATGCCTATGCCTTATACTGACTTGCTCGTCGGAGTGTCTATAATAGGTCGGACGACTGCCTACCTTACGGAGGACGAACCCGTGATGTGCTGAGGATGAACCCTAGCTAAACCATGAATGAACTCATACAGAATTTCAACTCTTTTGAAGAGCATGCCGTATGGCAAGAGTATAGATGACAAATGTCTGCAAACGAATGTATAGGATCTGAACCATGTTACCCGCCATAGGTACCGCTCGTCCTGGAAAATTCCCTTTACATTGATCATTAGTAGTAGCATGCATCCCTAGACGGAGATACTTCTCTATCCTCTAAATGAATTATCAGATGAAATATCAAAAGAAATGTCAAAATCGTATAACTAATGAACTACCAAAATTAATGTCTGATGAATGCTCAATGAATTGCCAAACCTCGATGAATTATTAAACGAATATCCAATTCAATGTCTGATAAAAACTCAATGAATTGTCTAAAAACATGTCTCGAATTGAATATCATGACTCTTCATCTGAACGTGTTACTTACCACGGGGCACGATCAAATGAAATGTCATCTGAACAATGTGTTCTCATAACGAGGAAGCTAAGGTTCAGCCTACGAAATTTCATCTAACTAATTACATTTACTATGTATTATCTTATTATGTTCTGTGCTTCGTTATAGTTCTCTCATATACACTCTCGTGCTCATCATAATTGTAAAAAGAAAGTTCAATATAAAGACAATGAACAAAGTTCAATGTAAAGGCAATGTGCAAAAAGACAGTTATGTTTACAAGATCATCCAAAGGACGGACGAAGCTATTACAAGGGCATCCAAAGGATGGACGAAGCGATTACATGAAAAAGAAAAATGCAAAGGCTCATACGAGCTGAATACAACTAATCCATCAAAAAGAAAGGATCAAGAGTTTAAATCGTGATGTTTTTTAGAGCACCATACATACTTTATTTAGCGGTCTTATGTAGGGTGTATTCAATCTGAGTCGGTTCGAAGGCTCGGCTCGATTAAGTAGAGTTCAAACTTGAATATTTGGTTCGATTGAGCTGAGTTGAGGTTTGTTTGATTCAGCTCGGCTCGATTCGACTCGAGCTTGGCTCAGCTCAAATATTATATATAGCTCAAGTCAAGCTATTGTATTTGAGCCGAGCTTTTTGAGTTCAAGCTGAGCTCGAGCTGGACCCCTAGCTCGGCTTGAATACACCCCTAATCTTATGCTTGATAGATGGTATAATAATCCTTTACAAAATATCATGTAGAAGCAGGAGTGTATACTAAATTGTCAAGAAATCACAGGCCTGATTCCTAAGCACACAAAGGAGAGGGGGGTAATCCTCAATATGAGGGAGGTATTACATTCCTAAAAGGTCCTAAATTTTTTGTGCTTTTTTATGTTTTGGCCATCATAGCCATAGGAAGCTGAACAATTATTGCCGCATAAAGGTCTTCTTTAAAGAGGAGAGTGGAGGTGGAGCCCCTTTGTCTCCCTCGTGCTGGGATTGATCTATCCCCTTTCCGGCAATTCCCAACACTCTCAGTTATGTAAGGACGTGAATCGTAATAATGTAGAAAAGGGAAATCAACCCCCCGCGGACTTCTTAGAGCATTCCTAGCAGTTTCCCCAAAATAACTTTTTTTTTTTTTGGTTATTTTGGTGAGCGAAAGCAAATTGCAAAAAAAGATTCCCAACAGCCTCGTTAAAATAACGATTTTGGTTTGGTGAATGTACATTACTCACCAAATTTATTGTTTCTCTATCCCTTCTTTTTTTGTTAAATTAATGAGGCTATCGGGAGTGTTCTAAAAAAGTGGATAGTTAAAATAGAAAAAAATAACTCTCAGCTATTTTGGTGAGTAAAATTTGGTGACGTAGTTAGGAATGCTTTTATAGGTTTCATTATAACTTATAAGCCCCCTTAAGCAACTGGTGAGGGCTCATTTAATGTAAGCTAATATGAATAAGGGGGCGTTTGGTTGGGGGTTTGAAGTTGTGGTGGGGCAAGGAACAACCTCTTAGACATCATTACTATTTGAGCTGTCAGCTGAGCAAATTCGGAACAGATAGTTCGTAATAGTATATTTGAAATCATATCCAATCATATATCTAAGTATCAATTCGAATAAATATCCAAAAGATAGTGAACTATGGTAGTTGTATCCAACTCTGATTAAAGTATTCAAATTCAAATAATATTTGATTTATCCGATTATTTTTAAAAAAATTAAATAAAGAAGTAATGCTAAAATTATAAATTTTATTTTAAAAATAATAAATTAGTATTTTATCTTCATTTATATTGAAAATAATAATTCATATTAAATATGAATTTGCTCAATCATACTCTCACAAAGTTAATTACTCCTTTTTAGATAATAAAAACACCCAAGTGGGAGGTCCTGGGTTCCATTTCTCAGTCCCCCTTTGGGGCCAAACCCGCATGGGTTTACAATTACTTACCTTGTGTGACAGGTTGCGGGCTCCCGTCGCACCATCGGGGATTAGTCTTGGATAACTTGAGTTCCAAAAAAACAAAAAACAAGGATTTGAACCTAAAAAAAAAAATTGTGTGAGCCCACTTGTGGGTCTCATACTAATTCTTTTTGTTTTATTATCTTAAAAGGGTGGAAGTGGACTTTGTGAGTGTAAACTTAGCATTGCTCATTCCAACAATTATCTGAGTAAACAAATATTGATATGAGTTGGATAATATTATATCCGTTGACACCCCTAATTATTATGATTAAATGCTAATCCGATATGGAGCGAACAGCAAATGGGGTCGAAGAACGTGTCAGGTCAGTCAAACGTAAGATTAGTATTGACCATGATCAAATGGTGGACCGACGATTGTGATAATCAGCTCGGATCAGATGCGTCTCACATCTCAGATAAACCATTCCATTAATCCATTAATCAAGCTTATTTTTGGTCAACCTAGCTTTGGCTTCTCACTAACATGGGAGAGGAAATTACCCCTTTGTTCTAACTTCTAACCACCACCTATATACAATATACATATAGAACCTTCCAATCTATATGCATTGGACCATTAACAAGGACCTTCTGCTGCCACTTGGCGCTTTGCACTTGGACGGCTGAGTGTGTTGGAAATTAAAAGGCTGAAAAGTTACATTTGACTTAACAAAATGTTTAATATGAGTTGGGGTAACACTCATTTTGACTTTGGGGGAAGGAAAATGTATGATGATAGTTAGCCAATCCCAAGATATATCTGTAAATGGGAATCACCTAACTTCCCCAAACATGTTCTTTGTCTTTCTTATGCATCTAAAGTTTGGAAACCACCAACATGGTTTCAATGCACTTTGGGAAAAGCCAAGGCCTATTACCTATCCTTTACTCTTGTTTCTAGAAAGGGGAAAACAATAATAATAACCTAAGGTAGAGTTGACATTTGGCCCGACTAGGATTGCAATTTCTGATTGAGCCCATCACCCCAATTGGCGTTTTCTAAGAGTTTTTTCTTTCTTTTATATGTCTTCATTTATTTAAGGTTAATCTAAGATTGGGAGTTAGGTTAGTATAATGGTGGATTTTTCAACTGTCGCACCTCAAAGACTCCTTATGGGGATACACATCCTACCACTAGAGCAATCAGGGAGGCATGCATAGTTAACGTACTCGGGGTTCCCATTTTATAACGGATTGACCATTTCCTCATTGGTCCACGCCCACAATTTTAATTACTTACCTACTGTGGTTAGTTTTCACTCACCCTTGAGGTTAAGTAATACAATCATGGTTTCAAAAAAAAAAATCAAAATCTTAGTTTTAATTTAGTTAAACTTAATCAAGGTTAAAGGGGTGTTAAAATGGACATGGGATACGGGGTAAGATATGAAACAGACCCATGGGTCCACTAAGCATTGTTCTTTTTTTTATTCATACTAAGCATTGCTCTTTTTTCCTGTAGATTGTGGGTTTGATTTTTTCAGCCTATTTAAAAGCTGTTCGAGTTTGGTTTGAGGGCTCACCAAGTCGGTGCCTTAATCCAAACTCAATCCATTGACACCCCTAGTTCCGAATTTATTAATTAAGAAAGGGAATTAAAATCAGAAGAAGGTGACATGAAACCTCAACTCTGAGAAAAAGTCGTGAATTAAAAAGAAAAGACAGGTACAGAAACATTGTTATTGTCTTAAGAACATCATGGTTTGGGTGTCCTTGTAAATGGGAGGTATGTGATCCATCCGAGCCCAAATAAATTTTGAAAGTCTTCCCAGGTAACGTAGAAGCAAGGACATTCACCCACCAACTAAATAATGAGATTGACAATAATAATAAGAAGAGCAGTGACTTAGGCTTAACTAAATTAAAGTTAAGGTTTTGGTTTTTTTTCTTTCTAAAATCTAAGTGTCCCTTTTAAAACATTTAACCCTGGTTAAGCTTAATTTAATTAAAATTAAGATTTTAATTTTTTTTCTTTTTAAAATCAAAGGTTGGATTGCTTAATCTTAGGAGTGAGTAAATCTTAACCATTGTTGGTGAGTGTTTAAAAATGAGGCGTGGATCAATGGGGACAGCCATTTCGTTACATAATGGAAATCACATATACGTTAAGCATTTTCCTAATAATAATAATTGATAAGTGATTTAAAACTCTAAAATCCGTTGGATTGAAAATCCAATGATGTCAAGCAATAAGTGAGGCCATTGTTTAAAGCAGTATTACCTAGTTTGCTACCTACTAGTGCAAACAGCAACTGGTTCGTAGCGAATCTGCTTATGGTTCGGATCGTTTGGGGTTCGTGAAAATGAGTGAACCCGCTACCCGAACCCAATAGCATTGGTTCAGGGAACTTTTTGTTTAGGTTTGGCGAACTTTTTGCTTAGGTTCGGCGAATTTGTTATTTAAGTTCGGCAAACTTATACTTTGAGTTCGACGAATTTGTTTTTTGTGTTCGTAAACTGATCATAAAACCTATTTTTAATGTTTTTTCAAATAAGCCTTTAAAATATATTTATTTACACGATTAATACATATATTAATATTATATAAGCGAACCAAGCTAGCGAACCACACTAAAGAAAAAGAAACGAATTGTCTCATTCTACCCCTGATGAATCAGGTTCATTCTAGAGTGGTGAATTATGAACCCAAGTTCAAATCGAGCGAACCAGGTAACATTGGTTTAAAACTTGTGTAAACATGGTGTCATTGGTTTAATAATATAATAACATTTTTTTGTTGCTGAATAATATAATAGAAATTAACTATCAACAAGAGCTCTAGTTGAACAGTCCATCAGAGCAACCCGATTTTTGCCTTAGGAAGTGATACTTTGGTAATTATGACCACAGAGAGGGTATGATTCAAAAGTAATTTTTTTTCATAAATACCATTTCCCAAGGCAAAAAGTAAGTTGCTCTGATAAACTATTCAACCGGGCTCCTGTTTCTCAATATAATAACAATAAGCAAGTGATTGATATCAACTCTCGGCGTCGAAGATCTGTGTCAAATCAATGCGAATGGTCTTCATCAATCCTAACTAACGGCCACTGCAAATGCTTTGAGGTGCATAAATGCAAAATGCTTGATCACTTCTTTTTGGTAAGGGCATTTGATTCACTTCTAACGTTACTGCACCAAACCAACCATGAATGGGGTGTCTTGATGGAGATAGAGACGCTATTTTTCTAAGCCAACATCCTCACGAAAGGGTGGTTAAATGCATCCCTAGTCCCCACTAGGGGCAGGTCTTGGGTTTAAAAACCCTTAATAGTAAAGGAAGGCAAGCCTAGGAAGTTATGTACCCCAAAAAAAGGGTTTTTAAGAAAAATTGGTTTATCCTTACATCTTAGGCCTGCCCAATCCAATGGTCATATAAAAAAAAAATAGTAAATAGTGAGTGGACTCTACTTCTTTTTGGGCCACTCAGGGCCACTCTCATAAGAGCGCCACACCACGCCTCATCTGATCTAGATGATCGATGATTTCTTTTTTTTGTTCTTTGTACATGACATCATTTCTCTAACTTTAGTAGTTAGGATAGTAATGAAGAGTAATCTCTTAATGACACGTCACTTAAGAAAAAAATCTTCTCGTGATGCCACTCGGGATTGATGCGGCACATCTTGCCAAGGAGCGACAGGCTGTCGGTATGTCCTTAATCATCTTAGATAGCTAGAATTTGTGTGTAGCAGTTGTAAGACATAAAAAAATCAACTCTTCATGAAAAATTACAGGAGAATTATATGTATCCAACAATTATGGCAAAGACTTTAGAGATCCCCAAAAGTCTTTTTTCCCAATCCGAAACCCTTGATCTCAGGGGGCATCTCTCTCTCTCTCTCATCTACTGTTAAAGTTTATAGAAATATGTCGCTCCTAAACCATATTTTAACAGAGATATTGGGAGATAGACTTCTGATGTCTACGTCTATTGGGTCATTTTCCATTGGGGCAGGCCTCGGGTTCCAATTCTCTGGGATTTATGCGGGTTTGACTATCCCTACTTTGCTACCATGCAGGCCTGGAACTTCCCTAACGATGGTCTACCAAGGGAAATAAAAAAATAAATAAAAAAGGTACCGTCCAACATCCTGTAAACCAAAACTAAGTGAGCTCCCAATATTAAAGTAGGATTTACCATTTTAGGCAAAATAGCAACTCGTTAAAATAAATAAATAAACTCTTTTTTATATTTATATTTATGGGGTGATTAATAGGAAAAGTATGATGGATACAACCTCAGATAACTAACTAAGCAGAAGGCCGGGTGTACAATTCTGGCAGACCATTTGGCTTTTAGTGAACTCTAAGGTGATCTGGCGAGCTTTAAATCTTTGATGCTAGTCATAAATTTGAAGGAATTTCTATTCATATACTAGTAGTAATTCATCTATTCACTTCACTTACTAACTCCGGAGAGTTCAATAGCATCCACATGTCTCCTTTTTAGCCCTTATTAATTGTGGTTAAAATTTACTAACCTTTAAGGTTCAATAATCTAACTTTTTTTTTTAATTTCTAGGGTTAAAGAATTTTAATTTTTAATTTTTTTTTGTAAAAACCAAAGTTAGATTTTTGAATACTAAAAATTAAAAGGGACAAATGTTGCCCTGTGGGTGCGATTTAACTCGGGAGAGTTCAATCGTGATGGATTGTGATCCAATCTCAGTAATACTAACCATTATCCAGGCCACCAAAAATTCCTCAATCTTGAAATGTTTTTTTTGTTTTTTCCTACAACGGAGGGTGACCTAAAGCCTTTGAACCAAGCAATACTCTTTTCGGATATCTGCAATGACCCACTTGAAATTTTTCCTACGATTATTCGGGTAAGTCAAGTATTAAGGAAAATTGAGGACAAATATTATGGAAAATTGAGGAGTGAGAGTTGAACACACGACCACAGGAGCAAACCCAACTCCAATTACCTTTAAAAAGTAGGCAGCGGTTCCCTCATAAGCAAGATAGTAGCTAGTATATGCTGCCTCCTCTATTAATCGGTCTAACAATTGTAAGTCAATAACAACAGTACCAAGCAACGGCAAAGCGCGTGAGTTGTCGGTTGTTTTGAAGCATAATAAAGTTACGTTGATGGACATATCTACCCTTCAAACGATGCCTTTCCACCAAGGTTTTTAATTTCGAAATTTTCAATGATTTTGGCTGGCCAACCCGAATAGAAATCTCAAAAAATTATGTGATTTCAACGAAATTTCGAAATCCGAAATATTAATATTTTATTAATTTTATATATATTTTATTAATATATATATGTTAAAAAATAATATTTTATTAAAATTTTATATATTTAAATAAATATATAAATCAAAATTTATCTAATTTTCGAAATAAACCCAGTTTCGATGTAAATTGGTGTTGTCCAAAACCGAAATTTCACGAATTCAACGAAATTTTAAACCTTGCTTTCCACATAAAAGTACTCCATTTTAAATACCCTTTGGGGAGTGCTAACTACTGGGACTAGGGCTGTAAATGGGTAGATTTTGGCTTGGTAAGGGCTAATTCTAAATGGGCCTAGTAGGCCTGAGCTTATCTTTTTATTCAGACCGGGTCGGGCTGTGCATCTTTATCAATATACAAAATATATTTTGTAAATGCATTGTTAGACGTATCTCATTGACATATACTCTCTCTCTCTCTCTCTATCTATCTATATATATATATATATATAAAATAGTGAGTTATGTTTAATATAATATTTGTTTGTGTACAATGTTATATGTATTACACTATTATACGTATTCACACGGTTAACAAACACAAAATATAACACTATAATAGTGTTATATACACACAAACATGAAATATATTATGTATATACGTAAGTTTAATTATACTAAATCTATAAAATAAACTAACATATAAGGTTCAAGTCTGGCCTAGCCCATATAAAAATGTGCCTAAATTTTCAAGCATAACTATATAGGCAAATCACGACAAAGAGAGGATGGACGAAGAAGAGTCGAGACTCTTGTATTAGGCTTGAGACAAATTGTAAAACAGCTTATAAATGCATAAAAAGAGCTTTAAATAGAAAATTTATCCTAGGTTTAATCCTAACCATTAAAGATCATAAGGATTAATGGTTCAAGATACAAGAGAAAACCCTAGAAATGAACTACAAAAATATCGAGATTCAATATTATGAAAATGTCCTTTAAAAAATGGCTCCAAAAACTATCAAAATGACCCTAAACAGAAATATGAGCATTGAAGAACTGCTTCACAATATTAGTAATAATTAATTAGAGGTCCGAATAAAAAGTTATGCACATTTGAAGTTTTACGTCTTACACGACTTTAATTATTTTCTCCTTTACATGTAAAGCATTGAGGTTAGTTTCATTTTGGTATGTATGTATGTATATACCCAAAGATTTATGCTTAATATTGAAACATTTTAAGTCAACCTGATATTTGAGACTAAATTAAATATTTTGCTAACAGATTTGATTTAATACCTAATGAAAGCATCCTATGAGATTGTATGCAAAATTGTGCATTAGCATGAGTTTACAAGCAAACTAGGTTTTTTTTTAGCCTATATGCAAAATAGGTTATATCCATGGATCTTATAATAATAATAATAATACATTTTCTTAGAAAGTCTAAAGCCATTCCAAGATAAATGAGCGCAAATCCTATAAGGGTCCGTTACTTTGCAGGGACTCATAAAGTCTGGCCATCCTTGTCATGCCTCCAAACTCATATACATAATATACCTTATATTTGTATTTGTATAAGTTTAGAGGCGTGAACTTGGGACATACCACACGGGTAAATGGAATTCATATCAGAGAAAAAATATTTCAGCTGTATATAACCAACAATTTTAAAATTTAGCAAACTAAAAGAATTGTCTCTAAGTTCTATTATAATGTTCTCACCATATTCTCTTAACTCAAATAGATGACAAAAAGGGAACTTATTCTTTTAGCTACTTAGCTTCCCGAGAACCCATAATATCCTTCAGATATCTCTTGAAAATATCAATATAATAAGAGTAAAGCCTAGTAAGATAAAGAGATTAATTTTGAGTCAGAGCTCTGCTTCACGCGTTGAAGCGGAACTCCCCTTTTTACACTATAAGTGTGGCATGTTTTTAATTGTTGATGTAATTATTGATAGAGGCTGGGGTAATTTTGCAACACACCATAATTACACATTTGCCAATAGATATAATAGAAAGGGGAGCTCCGCTCAATGTGGTGAAAGAGAGCTCTTCTTTATATTTAAACTATAAGATAGACATATACAACACATGCAATAAGCAAGTTAACAAGTTATAATAACATTTACTTAAAATGCAATTAATAACAATTCAAGTAATCACATTTTCTTAATTATGAATTACGTATGTTCAGGTCATTGTCTATTCACTTAATCATATAGAAATATTTTTATAGTATAATTAAAAAGAAATTAAAATTATATTATTGAACCTAAAAATGAATCTTAACAGTAATTGATAGGGTTTAAAAAGGGGGCAAGTGTGGGTGCGACTGAACTCGACGCAATTGGATATGATTCGATATTGTGGAGAGTAGTGGATACGAAATTCCCAGTTGAGGAATGATATAATTGGAAATTGAAAAATGTAAAAGAAAACACTAATGAGGATGGAATGGAATGGAGGACAGGATAACAGAAATCGTAAATGAATGGGGGCACTAAAGACTCGAGAGAAACAAAGCATTAATGGAATACTTTAATGAGTCCCCACAAAACCCGACTAAAAATCTGAAACGGGCAGAAGAGAGATCTTTCGTACCAGAAATAACCGCGATTTCGTTTATGCTTTTTAGACATGCCCGCCACGCACTTCTCCTAGCCCCCTCTAATCTATCCCTACGTTTTACTCTATCCCGCCCTTACCCGTGTCATTCAACGACAAGCCTAATCCTGTATTTGGATGCTTCACCTACTTTACTGGATCCTACATCATTCATCTCTGCCGTCCTCTAATCATCTGCCACGTGTACGTTTATTATAGGCTCTCCCTATAGGGCTGCACTAACTAATTCGGTGCCTCGAACTCGACTCTTTTCAACCAAGCTCGAGTTAACATTTCGGACACGAATGAATGCTTTTATTTCAAAACAAGTCAGGCTCAGCCAAATCTTATTTGACTTGTTGGCTCATTAGTTTGGTTCAACTTAAGCTCCCACTATGGGTGAAATATTATATAAAATAGTATTTGTAACTCTTTATATTAGATTGTAATAATTTTTAATGTATGGTAAATAAATTTAAATAATAATAACAAAAAATTGAAGGAGCAAAAAGTATAATGTATTATAAATTTGTGTATTATAATGTATTATTAAATATTTTTATTTAAATTATATAAAGTTAAATAAAATATTTTTATTTTTAACCAACTCAAACTCAGCTCAACTTATAAAGTTCAAGTTAAAACAAAGCACGAGTTCAATCAAGCATAAACATTTCAAGCTCAAGCTGATTCAAGACGGGCTCAAACTTGGTTAGCTCAGTTCAAATACAACCCTAATCACCTATATACAACAGCAATAATTGCTCTCACATAGCCACCCTTCAACTGCCATGAGCTTGGGTTTTATTTTTATAATTTTTCTAAAATCCAAGAGTAGTTGGATGAACCTTAAGGCTAAATGAATCTTAATCACAGTTAAAAAGAATTAATAAAGAGACGTGGCAAGAAAATAGGTGCTAAGACGCCCCTCCTCATGTCACTCACAATTGAACACAATCACCGCGGGGCATCGTGGGTCCCTCATTCATGCCACGTGTCCTCTATTTAACTGTAGTTAAGGTTCATTAATTCCTTAAGATTCACCCATCAACCGTTTGATTTTAGAAAAAAAATAATTTAACTGTAAGGTTAAAAATTAACCTGAGTTCATGACAGTATAGCTCTGTGAGAGCGAGGAGCAATAGTTCGCCCGACGTGAGGAGCTATTGCTCTTTTCATAATACACTGCCATACAGCCGTTTCTTAGATCCAGACTAAATTTTTCAAAAAGAAAAAGAGGGAGTACGGGGGTGGTGACTTGGAAGGGACACTTTGACCCTCTTCGGTGAAATTCAAAACACGAGTCCCGATAAAAACATAACCGTGAATTGACAAAATTAACCTCCCTATTTATCCGGCACGCCGGACTAATAATATAAGAACCAATGGGAAAAAGGTATGTGGGAAGAAAGGACCCCAAATGTTGTTGTTGTTGGTAGGGAATGGATCAGATCTCAGTCAATGGTCTCCTCTTCCCCTCCCTCGTATTTTGCTTTACTTCTTCGTCTCTTCTTCAAAAGCAGCTAAAGAACTTCTCCTATTTTTCTTTTAAAAAAAATTCAAAGACAAATAGAGAGAGAGAAAACAAAAGTAAGTGTGAGCCATTAACAAACACCAACGCATCTTTCTTGTGCTTTTTCACTCCTTTTCATGCTCCCTCTTGCTCCCCAGTACTTCTCCTTCTGTAAAAGCAAAAACCCCCCCATTTATGTATCATCGGAGACAGAGATTGAGAGAGAGAGAGAGGATGATCTGGGTTTCCTTTTTTTTTTTTTTTTTCTTTCTTGTACACAAGGGGAAACTAAACTTGTAAAATGTTTCAAAATCACCACGCAAAAAGAAAATCATAAAAAATTATAATCTATCCTTCTTTAGCTGTACACTGCTTATTCCAATCCTCCCTCTACCATTTTGAATTCCCCCTCTCGGAAGCATTTATCTCTTTTCTATACCTATCTTCCGAATCTTCACATTTCTTGGTTGCCCAATAACAACAACAAAAAAAAGAAATTAAGAAAAAAAAAATCAGAATCCAATTCTCCCGCCCCTTTTAAACATGGCACAAGGAGAGGAGAATCTGCTTGGGGGCGAGTTGGGGTAGCTCTCCCCCCACTTTAAACATATACAAATTCTTCTCCTCCTTTCATTATAACATGGCTGTTCATCTCCAAAATTCAGCCACAAACACCCCCTACAATGTTCACCGCGCTGCCACCATTCATCCCGGCACCCACAGGTTGGGCCACCTGGAGTCATGTCCTGCCCTCGGGGATGTGACCCATGATCCGATCCAGTCGGTGTCGGTGCTTGACCGATCAATCCTGTTTCCATTTGTTCTCTTTTCCCCTTTTACTTGTCCTCTACAAAGATCCTGCGAATGTAATCTCGGAACCTCTTTGAGTAGAGCTTTGGGTCGACGGCTGAGATTGAGGTGGGGTCAGCTTGCAAGGACTTGTAGGCATGTTCTAGCTTCTTGCTGATGTCGTAGTCTTGAAGGATATCAATAATTCCAAAGTAGAGGACTACGTCGTAGATCTCACCGCTATGTGAAGGGGTCGAGTTTCCACCACCACTCAGGGTGAATTGATCAAAATCACTCCTTCTCGCAACCTGCTCTGCTCTTGCAGGCATATTTGCGCCCAACCGGATCATTGGTTTCCTGATGGAATGGAACATGTTCCGAAATTGATTCAGCTAAATATAACATATTCAAATAAGAAAGTTTGGATTTCATTTCATTGACTTAATTGAAGCAATCATACAAGATCATCATCCAAGAGACAATATACAATTAAAGTCAATCAATGACCCCAGTTCATTTTTCATCTGCAATTTTTTTTTTCTTCCTTTTTAATTATTTTTATTACAAAGAATTAAGAGAAGGATGACCAACCATAAAACATTTGAATTCAGTAATTTTAAGTTACTGTACCATAAACTACCCTCGATTGAATTACTGTCATTCTAAAAAATTATGATTTTCATCTTGATTAGTTGGAGAAAACCCACATGGTTATCTGGGTCCTCCAAGACAAACAAAATTCATCTTTATTTGTTCAACAAGTGATAGATATTGGATCAACAACTGTTCTTACTTAGGAAAGCAAAACACAACACACCATACCCTGGATATACCCCACCCACAACTGTTGTGTACAAAAGTAACCCCAGTTTTGCCAGACACCCAAGCCGATTCAATTATTCCAACCAACATGATCAAATTCAAAGGGAGAAATTATTCAAGACCTTGTTCCTTTCTAAATTAGAAAATGAAAAGCCAAACCATAATATATTCCTAAATTTGTTTGTGGCAAAAATTCTAGGTGTTCCAGATGGCATGTGCATGGGATGATTGATAATTAAACAATTTTTCTTAGTGATTGATGTCTATGGATTGGTTGGTGGTTTAAATTTACAACAATAGTTGGGATTAACTAAAATTAGTAAGAACATAAAACAAGCAAGAAAAAACAAGCAAGAAAAACATACCGCCTAGATAGAATCTGATCCATGTCCTTTAGCTCTGCTTCAAAGAAGTGGCACCGTTGCATATCCTTTTCATCTTGACATGAATTCATTTTGCCTGAAAAGAGCACACATTCACTTTAGCTTTTTGGTTGTCATATAGATTTCCTAACTGTCTGCGCATAAGTTGTGACATCAAAACAAAATACCCAACCAAACAAAGAAATGGAAAATATGACCATTACCAGAATGCAAAATCAATGGTGACAGCCCCAACTTGTCAGCAGAGTCGTCATCACGGAAGTGAACACCGACCAAAAGACTGTAATCCATGATCCTTTCTGCTTCCAAGAACTCACAGTCACGATCAATTTGTCTGAGTACAAACCATGAAAAAAAACAATTCAAGTATTTTAAAACCGGGCCAAAAGGAATGACAACAGATAATGTACACTAAAATACCAAAGGATAATGAAATTCACATTATCTATACTAACCTGATAAGTTCATCATACCAATATCGTTGCAGGCGAAACACAAAATTGAGATCAAGATCCTTGAGGGTGGTTGTTTCATCAATCTCCCCTTCAGGCTTATCAGTCGTACGGCCATGAGAGGATCCTTTAAGGTCAAACCGCCTATGGATGCGGAATTCCGAGCAGAACAAATTGCCCATCACAATGAAACGGGTCTGGTTTTCAATCATACAACATGAAATTAGAGGTAAAGACCAACTTCCATGATGAAAAAAATCACTAAATCCAAAAACCAATAGAATTTCGATCTCCAAAATATACCTTCGGACCACCCACGGGCTTAACACAATGCACGCCAAAGAATTTTGTGACCAAGGAGTTCTCATACCGACAAACATGTTGGTGATAACTTGGAAGCATCCTAATAAGCACCTGAACATGGATTACCAAATTGCGGTGAAAATCGACGGGTTTGAGTAGAGAATAAACTATCAATTGCCCTAATTCCAATTTTGTTTCTCGAATGATTTTCAAATTGTTTCCACTTTTTTGGTTTATATTAAGAGATTGATAAGTCAGAGATGGGTAACTAACCTTGACTTCAGATTTCTTCACGGTCTTTATCATGAACCGATCGTCTTGAGTCAGGTAAAAGAAGCTTCCACTCTTCCCGGGAGAAGACAGCTCCCTGAGTGCATCATTTCCACAAACCGCTAGCATGTAATCCGCAGGATCTATGGTGAACATCTCCCTCAGATGTCTGAATACCCAACAAACCAATCATCACCATAATACAAACAGAAATCCAAGCTACATGTATATATGCTGAAGAACCAGAAGACTGGATCCAATCAAATTTCAAAAAACCATCGAATATATTGGATATCTTAGAGAATCAATACCTGAAAACCATGGGACAGTAATCCTTCCATCTGAACTCCACCGACTGATGTGGGGGTGTAATCTTGGATCCTTCTGAGGGAAACCTCGTCCAGAACTTCTCCTTGGGGTCGAAATCAGCCGGACTAAGGCCTCGCAGATTTGAAACAGGCTTCCCAACAGAGTACCTAGAATAAGAACAAGCAAAGGAAAACCAAACCAAACCTCAAGTTCAATCAAAACCCCTCAAAACAACAAGAACAAATGCCCTGAAAATGGGATGAATCAATCAACCCATTCGAAGAATTACCTGATACCCAGTTGAAGATTAAGCATCAAATCATAGTTCTTATGCCCCTTTGATATCGTCTGACCAGGTTTCTTCGCCTCGCCTTTGAAGCAACACGCACTTCTCCGCTGCAGCTGCCCAGATCCGCCATGATCAGAATCTGTTCCGTCTCGATAAAACATCGAAGCCTCTACATTATCGATGATATCGCAAGTAATATCCCCAGCTTCACCATCTGATTCCCAAATGCAAATCCGAGGGAAATTTCTCTCCGTCAAGCTCCCCCTAGCTCCGTCAACTGAAGATCTCTTTCTCGTCGCTAACAGAAGATTCTCCTCCACCAACGGACTCCTCTGGTTCGCACTCCGATCCTTGTTTGCAGGATAGAACGTCCCGTTCAGCTGCTGGTGCTTAAGATCCTTACTCCAGCTACCCACATAGCAACTTCCGTCCGGCCAAGTAAAAACCCCGTTTCCCTTCGGAACGCCGTTTTCCCATTGCCCATCATAGCGATTCCCATTCGCCCAAATCAAAACCCCTCTACCGGAAATCACGCCGTTCTTCCACTCTCCGACGTACTCGTTCCCGTTCTTCCACACATATCTCCCATGCCCTTCCTGCAAATTACGCCTCCACGACCCCTCATAGAAATCCCCATTAGCGTAGCTTTTCTGACCAAACCCATGTTTCCGATCGGCATTCCAGGATCCACGATAAGTGTCTCCGTCGGAGCCGATGAAGGTACCAACCCCATCCATTCTTCCAGCTTTGAATTCGCCTTCAAAGGTAGCCCCAGAAGGCCAAGAGAACTTACCCTTTCCAGAGGCCTTCCCTCTCCGCCACTCTCCTTCGTACATACACCCGTCTGTCCAGAGATACTTTCCGGTGCCGTGAGGAACGTTTCCGACGAAGCTTCCAATGTAGAGATCCCCGTTCGGGAGGACTTTTTCCACGGTTGCGCTACTGGTGGCGCCGCCGATTATGGTGCTGCTAAAGGTCGGGGTTACTCTTCGAGTTCCGGCCTGAGATCGGCTTCTACCGACTACGTACGGTGCCGGAACTACCAACGCTCCTGCCTCTGTTTCTTCTTTCTCCTCTTCAGATTTCTTCTTCTTGTTGTTGCTACTATCTTCTTCATCACCTACTAACATTTCTCGCATTCTCGATTTCCTTCTCTCAGTCCCGCCGGAAACTCGCCGGAAACTGCAGCTTCAGCAACATTTCCGGCCACTTTCTCTCTCCTAGTATCCCCTATTGCGAGAAGAGAAAATCCTAATGGGCCGGCTTTTTGCTTAGGGAACGTTGCTACAATGCAAGTAAATATACCCCCAGCTCAGCTCCTTATACTTTAATGCCGAATATACCCTTGTCCTTTTCTTAATATCCCCAATATGCCTCCAACAGTATCTCTGGTTTCATCGTGACGTGACGGAATCGCCTAGACTAGAGAGAGGATGGTGTAATTTCGGAAATACAAAATAACCCATCTAAAATAGAGAAAATTACAAAACGTACCATTATTTCTTCAGTTGGTGGTCCCCACAGTGACACGTCCGAGGTTTGACGATAATCTATGGCGGTAAAATGCGGTTTTAGAGATGATTTTAGTTAATCATAATCATAATAATAAAATAGAATCAAGTAAAGATAAATCATATTGTAATTGATATGATTTTCCTCTATTGTTGGGTAACAATCTGTTATTATTTGCTTGCTTAAACACGTTTGGTTGAAATCTTAGTGTTGTACAATATATTCTCTTATTTTGGGTAGGTAAAGATTTATATATTTTAGATTAGATATTTGTTTATGATCAATGATACCCAATCTCAATAATAAAAGGCTTGAAAAATTAGTAATTTAGATTAGATATTTGTTTATGATCAATGATACCCAATCTCAATAATAAAAGGCTTGAAAAATTAGTAAAACTCTCATATATTTGGTTTCGATAACACGGATTATGTTCAATTATTTTTGTTATTAACGAACATATCTCAAAAGCACGTATTTATTAAATATTTTCTTACTAACTTCTTTCACATCCTTTTCGGCCATAAATCATCTATTTAGGTCACCAGCTCATTGATCTGGATCATTTAACTAATGGGGCCTGCATTTTTTATGGATGCTTTGATGGTTTCTAACTACATATATGATATATATCAAATATAGGGTACTTTAATGATCTGGGCATGCATGAACTAGAAATTGAATGCATAGCATATGGTTCTGCCTCATAGGCAATCATGGGTTCTAATCCAAGGCTCATGCAAGTTGACTATAATTGCCCGAAATGCTAGCCCATCTCAAACTTTCAAAGTTTCATGTTACCTTTGGAATTTAACTTGAGACCTTAAAAAAATTATAAAAAAAATAAAAAGGCATTTACACCCCCGAGGTTTGACGAAAATGCACATAGACCCTCTTAGTTCTTAAAAAATATATTAGGTACCCTTATTTTTTAAAATAATGACACTTACACCATTTTCATCCATTGACCATTAGTCAGCTAATAGAATTACTTTTTAAAGTATATCAACTTCTAAAATACCTCTCTACTAAAAACCAGATCCTCTATGGCCCTTGATGTCGCCATGTGTCCCTTTTGACAACCTTTAATTATGATTAAGATTCACCTACCCTTAGGGTTCACCCACTCATCCTTGGTTTTTAGAAAAAAATATTAATTTTTTTAAAAAAAATTTTAATATTAAAAAAAACAATAAAAACAATTTTTTAATTTTTGAAAATATAATTAATATTTAAAAAAAAGAAAAAAAGATGGGTGGGTGAACCTTAGGGGTGGATGAATCTTAACCACGGTTAAGGGGTGTCAAAAGGGACACGTGACGATCTCGGTTAAATTTCGAGAATTTCGGTTTTCTCACCAAAATTTCGGAGTTTTAATTTTTCTAATATTTTATTAAATTAAATATTTTCATGATATTTCAGAATATTATGGCTGAAAATTTTATTTTCGTTAGATATAATATTTTATTATAATTTAATATACGTATATATTATTGTTATTTTAATTTTAAAATAATTTAATATATCTATTGGCAAATCCGGTTATCACCCCTTGAGGTCGCCATGTGTCCCTTTTGACACCCTTTAACAGTGTTAAGATTCACCCACCCCTAGGGTTCACCCACCCAACTTTTTTTTTTTTTTTTTAATATTAATTCTGTTTTTTTAAATTAAAAAATTATTTTTAGTGTTTTTTTAGATTAAATATTCTTAAAATGAATTAATATTTTTTTTCTAAAAACCAAGGATGGGTGAGTGAATCTTAACCACAGTCAAGGGGTGTCAAAAGGGACACATGACGACCTCAAGGGCCATAGAGGATTTGGTTTGTAGTAGAGAGGACAATTTTGGAAGTTTAGACATTTCAAAAAGTAATTTTATCAGTTGATTAACGGTTAACTAATGGAAGGAGTGTAAGTATCATTATTTAAAAAAATAAGAATACTTAATATATTTTCTCAAAACTGAGAGAATCTATGTGTATTTTCGTCAAACCTAAGAGTGTAAATGTATTTTCTGTTTCAAAAAAAAGTTTTCTTAACTTATTCGTGATCACAGGATGACAACAATACACGTTGCATCCACTGTGTGACTTTGGAAAATATTTGACTGTTGCCGTTGGGTTAGCACTCCTCTTCCCTCCTTTCAGTAGAAGCTTTGAACAACTTTGATAATGCCCTAGCGACAAACGAAAAGAAAACAAATGATATAAGATCGATGAAACCTCATCGCAGATGATGAATGTCATTTCGATCTTTAGTCCTTTTCCAATTTTTCTGTTTTATTTTATGTTTGAAAAATTAGAAACGGCTTTCTATTTTTAATTTTTTAAGCATGAAACAAGTTTAGCATTACTATCCGTTACATATTCACAAACAATTGTTACATATTTAAAAAAAAAAAAAAAAACAATAAAAAAAAAAACATGTTTGATAAATATGATTAAATAATTTCAACCATGGTTGTAATGGTGGGTGTAGTGGTGGGTGGTAGTTGTGGTGATGGGTGGTGTAGTGGGTGGTGGTGTGGAGGTGTGTAGTGAGTGGTGGTGTGGTAGTTGTAGTAGTGAGGGTGGTGGTGGAGGTGGTGGTTGTGGTAGTGAGGGGGGTGGGGGTGGGGGTTTGGTGGCGGTGGTGATGGGTGGTGTTGTGTGTAGGTGTGTAGTGGATGGTGATGGTGTTGTGTGTAGGTGTGTAGTGGGTGGTGGTGGTGGTGGTGGTAGTAGTAGTAGTAGTAGTGATGGTGGTGGTAGTGATGGGTGGTGTGGAGGTGCGTAGTGAGGGTGGTGGTGGTGATGGGTCGTAGTGAGGGTGGTCTGGAGGTGCGTAGTGGGTGGTGGTTTGGTGGTTGTGATAGTGAGGGTGGTGGTGGTGGTAGTAGTGAGGGTGGTGGTGTGGTGGGTAGTGGTTGTGGTGGTGGGTGAGTGGATGGTGATGGTCCATGTTTTCTATTTTTGTTTTATGTATTAAAAAACAGAGGTAACAATAATTTTCTATTGCCTTAGATTTTCAAAAAATTTGTTACTAATTTTCAAAAACAGAAAATAGAAACATGTTTAAACCCCGGTTATCAGATTAGTAGTTATTTTAAGTCATGGGCGAGTAGAAATGATAACACTCACACCATTTTAGGAATTGAACCTGAATCAATGGAGTGGTGACTAGCACACACTACCAATGGAGCAAGCCTTACTGCCCCATTAGACTCTGTAGTCTAATGTGCAATCTTCATTGGTCAATGCACTCTTTTTACTACAAATAAACTGTAGTTAAGATTCACTCGCTCCTAAGACTAAGTAATTTAACATTGGTTTTTAAAAGAAAAATAATAAATTTAATTTTTTTAAGCTTAACTATAGTTAAAGGATTCAAAAGGGACACGTGGCTATGACATTAAACCACATAGCCAAATGTGGGGTGTGATAATCCTGCCCCCCAAAAAAACATACCAAAAATAGGAGATCATATACAAACTAAGAAGTAGAGATCATGGAACCTTTAAATGCTAATTCTACCATTTCGGTATAAAAGATAGAAAAGATATTTGATTTAGATTCGGTTGGTTTCTTCTATTATTAAGGGAAGGCAGACCTCTTTTTAATTAGTTTTTAGGAGAAAATACATTTCACTCCTAAACTTTGACAAAAATACAGATAAACTCCCTCAGGTTTTAGAAAATACATTAGGTACTCCTATTTTTCAAAATATGACACTTGCACTCCTTCAATCAGTTGACCGTTAGTCAAGAATGATAATGTCATGTGATAAATGATAAAGTGCTTTGAACTACCAAAAACATCCTCTACTAAAATTGTCATTTTCAATTTTTCTCATGTACAAAATTGTCCCTCATTTAAATGAAGCCTAATCCTCTAGGAGTGGCCACGTATCCTTTTTGACACCTCATAAATGGATATCATCTACTAAAATTATCATTTTCAATTTTTCTCATATACGAAATTGTCCCTCATTTAAATGAAGCCAAATCTTCTAGGAGTGGCCACGTATCCTTTTTGACACCTCATAAATGGGATTAGATTCACCCGCCCTTAGGGTTCACTCATCCATCCTTGATTTTTTTTTCTAAATATTAATTTTTTTTTTAATTTAAAAACTATTTTTAAGGCTTTTTTAATATTAAAATATTTAATAAAAAAGAATAATATTTAAAAAAAAACCAAGGATGGGCGGGTGAACCCTAGGGGTGGATGAATCTAACCCCATTTAAGGGGTGTCAAAAAGGACACATGGCCACCTCAAGGGTTCATCCGCCAACCCTTGTTTTTTTTTTAAATATTAATTCTTTTTAAAAATATTTTAATATTATAAAAGCCTTAAAAAGAGTTTTTAAATTTTAAAAAAAGAATTAATATAAAAAACACCAAGGATGGGTGAGTGAACCCTAGGGGTGGGTGAATCTTAACCATAATTAAGGGGTGTCAAAAGGGACACGTGGCCACCCCTAGGGTTCACCCGCCCATCCTTGGTTTTTTTTCTCGAAATATTAATTATTTTTTAAAATATTTTAATATTAAAAAAGTCTTAAAAACAATTATTAAAATTTTAAAAAAGAATTAATATTTAAAAGAAAAAAAAAATCAAGAATGGGTGGGTGAATCTAAACCCATTTAAGGGGTCAAGGGGTGTCAAAAAGGACACGTGATCACCCTTGAGGATTTCACTTCATTTAAAAATCAAGGGACAATTTCGTATATGAGAAAGATGGAAAATGATAACTTTAGAGGGGGTATTTTTGATAGTTCATATTATTTTATCACATGACATCATTGTTCTATTAGTTGACGGAAGGGTGTAAGTGTCAATATTTTAAAAAGTATGGTTTCTAATGCATTTTCTGAAACCTAAGAGGGTCTATGTGTATTTTCATAAAACCCCTGGAGGTGCAAATGTATTTTCTCCTGCTTTTTATTTTCAGTTTTAAAAATGAGGAGAGCCAAACGGTCGCTTTAACAGTTGGACCAAAAGCGCCTGAGCAGGCGGGCATGTTGGGCCCACATTCCTCGAATGTTAGCTGTCGTTTAGGCCCACCCACCCCCACGTCCTTGTCCCGAACTCTAAGTGCCAACCCACTACTCTCTCGCTCTCTCTCCTCGACGCCGCTTCCTTTGATCTCCACGTGTCACTTAACCAGCTCCCGATCCGCTTTCCTGACACGTCGGATTTAGTGGATTTTCCGGTGGGAAAAGTTAACAATAAAAATAAGGATTTTGCTAGCTCCACTCTAATTTTAAGTTTTAAAATAATAAAACATCTCCAAATATCACACCCATCTTGCCTCTATGGAAAAAAATTGAGTAACTATGGTTTGGGACTTACACATTGGAAAATGAAATATGGTTAAAATAATAGGTAAATTACAATCACCTCCCTTGAGGTTTGGTGAAATTTTAGAAACCTTTCTTCTAGTTTTTGAAATGACAGTGCCCTCCCAGACTTTTAATATTAACACTGTTAACTAAAGTTATAATTTTTCCATTTTACCCCTATTACTTGATTGAGGAAACCATTTGAAAGCTCAACCAAAGAAAAACATAAACTCCCAAGCCGCCATGTATCCCTTTTAGTACCCACTAATTATAATTAAGATTTACTGACCTTTAGGGTTTATCCATCTAACCTTAGTTTTAGGGAAAAAATAACCTTAGGTTGGTAATGCTTAATCGCAATTAAAGAGGGCTCTACAAGCCGTCATGTGTCTCTTTTAACACCCACTAACTATGGTTAAGATTCACTCATCCCTAGGATTCATTAATCTAACCTTGGTTATAGGAAAATAAAATTAAAAATATTAATCTTAGGTTAATTATGTTTAACCACAGTTAAAAGATCTCTACAAGCCACCACGTGTCCCTTTTAACACCCACTACCTAAGGTTAAAACTCACTTATCTTTAGGGTTCATCCATCAAACCTTGGTTTTTAGAAAAAAAACCTTAGGTTCTTTATGCTTAACCACAATTAAAGGGAGCTCTATAAGCCACCACGTGTCCCCTTTAATGCCCACTAATTGTGGTTAAAATTCACTCTCCCTTAGGATTCATCCATTTAACCTTGATTTTTGTAAAAAAACCTTAGGTTGATTATGCTTAACCACAATTAATGGAGGCTCAACAAGTCACCACGTGTCCCATTTAACACCCACTAATTGTGCTTAAGATTCACTCACCCCTAGGATTAATCTATGTAACCTTGCTTTTAAGAAAAAAATAAAAATATTAACCTTAGGTTAATTATATTTAACCACAGTTAAAGAATCTCTATAAGTCGCCATGTATCCTTTTTAATGCCTACTAACTATGGTTAAGATTCACTCACCACTAGAGTTCATCTATCTAACATTGGTTTTTAGAAAAAAATATATATATAATTGATTTTGGAAATATTTATTAACCTTAGTTAGAAGCCAATTATCATTTATTTTATTGAATTAACTAACCTTGTGTTGGAAAATGATAATTTGACATTTTAAAATGTTGAACTGATGACATCATCAAAATCCATCCATAAAATAACAATTTGAGAGGAAGGCAGTGTAATTTCAAATACTAGATGAGAGGTTTTTGAAATTTTACCAAACTTGCAGGGAGGGAGGTGAGTGTAATTTACTCAAAATAAAATAGGAAAATCTTTAGCGTACTCGTGGTTTCCACTTTGTAACGGAATTGTTGGTCTTCATTGGTCTACGCCTCAATTTTAAATATACACCAAGTGTGGTTAAGATACACTCACCTTGTTTTTTTTTAAAATAAAATTAAAATAAAATTGTAACTTTAATTTATTTAATTTTAACAAGGGTTAAAGGGGTGTTAAAAGAGACGCATGAACCGAGTGATCACTTCTCAATAAAATCTTACTACCACGTGTCAATTTACAGTTGGTTAATCAGTTTGGAAGAGGACCTTAGGGTCCGTTTTCCATTGAAAAAGATGAGCTAACGTTATTGCGAATTATGCGCTAGTGATGGCCCACCAACCAAATGAAAACACGTGCTTTATATATGTCAAAGTCCGTAGATGCCCCCGTCGCTTTGTTTATTTACTAGAAGAAGGGTTTGAAAGGTGATGCCGTGTTGCTCATGCTTCTGTTGTTTGTATTCGAGAAGTAGAAGAGTTGGGTGGAGGGGTCATGTCTGTCATTTTGTAGAAGTTCAGGTGCTGGATTGTCGTTTTCTTGCCGAAAAATATCGAAGAGTTTTCGGACTCCCACGTCCTATACAAATGTGGTATTTCTTTAAAATTTGTTTTCTATATTATTTTACTATTTTTTTATTATATATTTGTAATTGAAAGAATGTTCTCTGAGCGGTATATGATCCCCCATGGATTCTTCTTAGGGAGTGAAAAGTACGTTTCCTCTAAAAGTTAAAAAAAATGAAGTATATATACCACTGTATAAAATATATATTTGTATTGAGTCCCAAAACCCGGGTCCCTTCAGTTCCAATTTGAAGAGTGCTTTTTTTTCTTTTTTTTTGTTGAAATAATATCATGTAACACACCCTCTAAATGCACATACAACCAGACGTAAGATAGCCGCTAAAGATCTCATTAGGATGAATCCAAGTAACCACTCCAAAACAGCCCGTCTTACAGAGGGTTGATGACCCCTTATACACCCCTACGAAGTCTACTTCCCAACTGATGTGGGACTAAACTGGTCCCTTAAAAAGGGCTTTCTGAATAGCTACATTTTTCATATTTTTCTAAATCTAATATAGGTTAATAAAAAAGACAATAATTAGTACACCACACGTTAGACTATGTAGTCTAATGTCATGGCCACGTGTCCCATTTAACACTATTTTAACTATGGTTAAACTTTTAATATTTTTATTTTTTTCTTTTCAATTCCTTTAATTATGGTAAAGCTTAAGAAAATTAAAGTTTATATATTTTTTTTCTTTTCACAAACTAAGGTTAGATTGCTTAACCTTAAGAGTGAGTGAATCTTAGCTACAATTGATGATGATAAAAAAATCAATGAGGACTCCCCATTAGAGTACCATCTAATGCGGCAGTTAGTTAAGCATTTCCCTAAGCAAAAATTTTAATAGTTAATGTTAGCCAACTAAAATTAAAGTCTAACAAAAAAAAAAACTAAAATTAAAGGGAATACTTATCACAACCGCATTAAAAATGAGAGATCCTCTCCAAATGGAACTTGAGAGGATCATGTTTCATTGTATTTTCTTTTTTTCTTTCGTGTTAATTTTTTGTCTAATTATATTGTAGACAACATGAACCCTATTTCCATATCTTCAATTAAATAGTATATTATAAAAAAAATCCTAATTTTTATTAAAATTTTACAATTTTTGATTTTTTGGTAAAGTTTTTATTATTATTAATCATGTCCAAACAATCTCAATAACTCTCCCTTGTTTTATTATACATTTTCGTGGCTTAGAAAAAAAAAAACTTTGATAAGAGTTGATTTATGGTATATCACGTAATGTAGTTTGGATTTGGGAATGATGTCTCTACATCTTTCTAATCAAGGTGCTTAACTAATGGAAAGAATCAAAATCAATTAAAATATATAAATCTTGAAGAAGGAGCAAAAAAGGGAAAGGGAGGGAGGGGGGAGGGGAGAGAGAGATATATATATTGTGCAAAAACACTTTATTGAGTTAATGATAATGTGAGAAACACTAACAAAAAATAGAGATAGAGATAGAAATAAAACAACTACAATACAAAGATTATGTGATTCACCCATGATAGAGTTGCATCTAGTGCAAAGACAATTTTTATTTTTTTACTATACAGAGATTAAAGGATATAACGATTTTTACTCTAAATAAAAGTCTGTTCTCTCTATTTGAAAGTCGATGGGATTAACTATGAGTCCGCTCTTTCTATCTAAAAGTCGATGGGATTTAATGTGAGCCCATTCTTCTTTCTGAGAACCACTCATTGTCTCAAGAATCACCGTTCTTCTTTTTGAGATACATCTGCTCTTCTTGAGAACTTTTCAGCCTCTCTCCTAGATCAACCCATTTTCCTTAAAAGCCCTACAAACTCACAAATCCTTCCATTCAACAAGCTACACCCTATGTTAGTGATTCTGAAATTCCTAATTTAAATAGTAAGGATATTTTCGTAATTTTCTACCTTAGAATTATTTTAGTAAATATCTATGTGTATTGTTTGGTCATGAGAATAATTGTAACATTGGGTGAAATAATTAAAAATGAGCATAACACATTAGGCTTTAACATTGAGTTGTAACCAAACATAACTAGTGAAAGTATTTGGGTAAAAGCACATAAAAGAGTTTTAGTATAAAACGATTAGAGATGAACCTAATCTCTCATTTCTCTTGAAAACCTAATCTAGAGAGAAAGCTTGGGAAGGAAGGAGAAAGAGGAGAATGAGTTAAGGTTGGTGGTGCTAAGGCTTGAAGAGTGAGATTGGAGGTTCAAGATTTGAAGTTCTTGCTTAAGGGAGCTCAAGATCTTAAAGCAAACTCATTTGAGGGTTTTCTAACTTTTAGAAATGCTAAAACTCTAGAATTGAGGCAAGTGAACACCTATTTTGTTCTTTAAATTCATTATAGTGTAGTATTTATTGTTGTAGTTGTTGTAATAAATGCTCATTTATGATTTAAAATAGTTTGGTAGAGTTTGGAGATTCTTCCTCTTTTGAAATATTAGATTTCTAGGGTTGAATCATGTGTAAAATATCATAAACCCTTATACTTACTGTAGAGCCCCGAAACTTTTGTATATGTCTTGAAATGTGTGTCAAGTATGATACGTTGTAATCTCCATTTTCATGAAATGAGAATTTAGAACCTTTGAGAATTTTGCAAGAATGCTATAAAATAATAAAATAAAATATTTATTAATATGTCATAGCTTTAGAAAGGTCATAGTCATGTTTAGAAGAGGTTAGAATATAAGTGGGATAAGTCCAAGTAGTGGATTAGATGAAAAATGGACTCAGTGTCAAAATTTGCAGATAACCGATCGCTCGGTCCATAGTAGCGATCGATCGATCCACAACTGATCGATCGGTATCTGTCGACTGGTCAAAAATTTTGTATGAGAAAAAATTCCAGAGAGGTGATTTTTGACTGAGAGCTCGGTCAGAAACACCGATCTCTCGGTAAGCAACCGATCGCTCGGTCCTGACCACCGATCGCTTGGTCTTTTGCGTTATTGCATAAATTCATTAAGAGATTTTTTGTCTTTTGGGTGTTTCACCCTTGCCTATAAGGGCTTGCTTGAGCCTTGGGTTCCCACACACAACACTTAGCAAGATTTTGAAAGAGAGTGAGAGAGGAGAAATGACTTTTTAACCTGGGGTTTCAACTTGAGAGAAACCAAGGGTTTGAGAACCCTAAATCTTTCCAAAAGGCTTGGATTCTTCAAATCTAAGGCATAGCACGTGAGGAGCACGTCCTCCAAACTCGACAGCAACACTACGCACGTGTCGAAGGGTTTTTCCTCGTCTTTTCAAGGTTGGCACCCTATGCTACCCTCCTAGTTCATATTATTTTCCTTTTCTTGGTTTTCCCCAAATTCTAAGCATGATAATGTATGGGGGTGAATGGATGGAGATGGATGGTTGTGTATGGGCGATGAATGTCATGTGTATGTCTTGTGATGAATGAAATGGGAAGGGCATTGTACCAATAATGAATACACATGTATGCATGTGTAAATTTATTCGCTTTCTATGACGGCGTGAATATTTCTATGAGTTGAAATGAATGTTATTCCATGTATTATTGAACTTCATATGTCACGTTTAATTCCAAGTGATAGCATGTACACGAAACCACAAGTACGACATGCATGACATAATTTACCGAGTTTTTCAAGATAAGAGTTTTATTCTCGATTCACGAACACCATGACAAGGCCAAACGCAAAGATTGGTATGAGAGGTAGGGCATATCTTAAGATATGTTTTGTCTCGTTTTTCACAAGAACAAGAACCCGCCAAGCAAGACTCTAAGCATGCATATTTACTTCCAATGCATTTTCGCTAAAGAGAGATTTCCCCCTCCCTCACAAGTTGTATCTCATTTAAGAAGAGGGGGTTCTAAACCACCCTCTCTCACAAGTAGCATGAACATGTTTAATTTCCAGGCAAGCAAGCAAACATGAATATTTTAATTTCATGACATGACATGCATGACACGACATGACACGCATGACAAGACAAGTACGACTCGACAAGACCAACAAGACAGAATACAACAAGACAAGTTTTTCAAGCACGAAAGAAGTATTTTTAAGTCAAGTCAAGCACACGATGATTTCAAGAGTTTTTCCGATTTTGATGCGATGCAAGCATGAAATATAACTGTTTACTTTTCCTGTCAATTATGTGAACTGCTTCCTGCTTTATTTCCATTACAATATTGCTATGACTGTTGGTTAGTATTTGGTACCCACTGAGTATTCCATGCTCAGCCGTACTTTTGATGTCGGCAGGTGTTAGTGGAGTGCCCGCTCCTTTTGACATATGTGCTCCTGTTCCATGGGAGGAAGAAGAGTACATCGAGGAGACCCCTACTGAGGAGCCTCATGTAGAGGATAACTATTAGGTGGTAGATTCTAAGTGAGTGAGGGTGAGCGTGAGAGATTATATTCATGTATTTTGATGGGCATGTCCGCACCTTCTTTATTTTGTTTTCTTTTTTGTACAAAACTTGGATTACATGTATATACATAGAGATTTTTTTAGACTTCCGCTGTGCTCTGTTAGTGTATGCTTCCGCTATTTTGTCCTATATTGTATATGCTCTGCATGTTTTGCAGGATGGTTTGTCAAGCATGTCATGTAAGTCATGATAAGTCGTCCAAGATTCACTATAACTCCTAAGGTGGGTTTTGGGTCGCGACATTTACGTTCTAAAAGTATTTTAATGTTGATAATGGGTGTATGGATGCTTGAGATTGAAGTATGAAGGAAGGAAATGGAAGTTGGAAGTATGAGGTGCAGGAAATCTGAAAAATTCTCAGGTTTGCGATCTACGATTGATCGCAGGAACAGTAAAATGTGGGTTGGTCACTGGTTTTCGTGCGATCAATCATCACTATAATTGCGATAGATCATCACTATAATTACGATAGATGGTCATCGTGAACTTAGAAACGATGCATGCCTAGGATCCTCGTGGAACTTAGAGACTATACATGTTAGATCTCTTGTATCGTAATTATACTTTCCCTTATTTTATTAAAGTGATATATGCGTTTTTATCTCTATTTCATTTATCTTATCACCATCTCATATTTGTATTACTCTTCATGATGATTAACTGTCATGCATGCTTGAGTGAAATTGATTAAATTAGTAGACCTTACTCAGTTTCTTTAGATCCATCTTGCTATAGTAATATAGGACTAAGGGCGGAGTCAGGTAGGGCCTGTGGGGCCACGTGCCTTCACTGAACTTTTGAAAAAAAGTGTTTTTTTTTAGTTATTATTTTTCATCTTTTAGCTTAGCCAAGGGAAATGAGATCAATAGGGACATGTAGTGAGAGTAGATCACATTCAATTCCAATTGAACTAGGGGAAAGTTCAATCGCACCCACACGTCAACATGTATCCCTTTTAACTTCTATTAACAGTGGTTAAGAATCACTAACCCTTAGGGTTAACAATATAACATTTATTTTTTAAATATTAACCCTAAGAGTTAAAAATTCTTAACCAAAGTTTTTAAATATTTTTCCTAAGACCAAGGTTGGATTGTTAAACTCTAAGGGTTAGTGAATCTTAACCACAATTAAAAGGGATTAATAGGGACACGTGTTGACTTGTGGATGCGATTGAACTCTCTCTGAGTTTAATCTCAATTGGTTGTGAGTTGATCTCTATGAGGCAAGGGGGCAACGGTTCCTAAACTTTTGAAAACAAAATATAATTTTTATATTATGTTATTTAATTATTTAACGAGGCATGACCATGGGGCAAAGGGATAGATGTTCCGTAAACAAGGAGAAATAATACGAAATGCATGGACAAAATAACCCAAAAACTTAGTCATAATTTTTTTTTTTCGGGCCTACGCCCCAAACCCCATTCCCTAGACCTAGGATATTATGTACTAACCTAATAATTTTTCACAAATTCATCAACAACTACTATCATTTGCAATGAATTCTCACGTGCCCCCTCTGCTAGAAAAATCCTGGCTTCGCCCCTATATAGGATGTTATAGAGCTATAGCGGGGAGGATATAACAACCTTACCTTGATTAATAACTTGAGTTAGATTAACCTTGCTATGTGTGGTATGAGACGTCATAGTAGGGAAGATATAACACTTTTATTCCTGCTACACCGTTATAATTGTTAGAATATAGGTGATTTAGCCTGGGATGGACGGCGTACGATTCTATCGGTATCCTTGAGGTTTGCCGAGGGCCACCAAAAGTAGGAACTGATGTGTAATTCCATCAATATCCATGAGGGGTTGAAGAGGCCCGCTAATAGAGGAACACATGTGAGATCTTTAATCGTGTCGTGAGGCGATGCCAAAGGGGCAGCCATAGAGGAATATGATGCTATTTAGAGGTGTTGCCGATGGCCGCCGGATGTGAACTAAGTAATTCAAATGAAAAAAATGAATTGACTTGTGTGGTCATTAATTGACTTGTGTGGTCATTAATTGCATACTGAGTAAAATATAATAATGACTTATGATTGCATGTGTTGTATGTGTTTATCTTGTTGAGCTCTGTGTTCACCCTTGTTATGTTGAATTTTTTGGGAGATATCTGAGGGGTCCATAAGAGCTCTTGAGGAGCTGAGAATTAAAAGAATATTCATTTATCACTTTTTGGAGAGTGAGTGATTGTTGTGATGAATCTTTTTGAGAACTTAGTTGCACTATATACTCTGTTTTAAACTTTATAGTATGCTTGCATATATACATCTGGAATGGTTTTACATGTTGACAAAATGAATTTACTATTAGGATTTTTCACAGGTTTATGCTTTGGAAACCTATACAAATATAAGATATATTGTGTAAGAGGATTTCGGAGCGTGACATCCTATGCCTATTTTTAAGGTAGTAAACCTAGCCTCAAATCCTAAAACAATTACCAATTAGTGTATCTCCAATTCTAACCCAATAGAACTCCATAGTAGTGGAGTTTCACATCAAATAGAAATAACAATAAATCCTTGGATAGCCTTAGACTTAAGAGATAATAAGTTCTTCTCTCAATTATTTGATGCCATGAAAATATATGTGAAACTACATGAGGGAAAAACATAGCCTATTGTGTTGTGATCTTCATCAAGTGGTATAACATTCAAGAAGATGATGCATGGGCTACAATAAACATGTATACATACGAAAAATAATGTAGCCCATAATTAAAAATAAAATTTAAAATATACAAGATAATAACCGAATAAGAATTGAATCTAAATGAGATACCCTTACCATATAAATAACGTAAGAAAATTACTTTTTTTTTTAAAAAAAAAATTTCTGACTCCTAATGAATTTAAGAATTATCATTCATAAAAATAGGATTAAGAAAAATAGGATTAAGATATTTGATTTTATCCTTTTTTCGTGGCTATGATTTCTATGGTGATGTGAGGAAGGTATATCTCGCATGCAATATAGCTCTATAGGAGCTACCAAGAGCTGTCCCAAGTGGGAGAAATCCCTAATTACCCTTTAATAAGGGTGTTCACAAATAGGGCTTGTTTTCACCAAGGTAGCATTAGACATATTGTCTTTATTTCAAGTAATAAAATATATAAATTTTTTGAAATTTATCTTATTTTGTTAAAGTGGGTAGACGTTTTAACATCATTTATGTTGCTTTTTGACAGTTTAGCCCTTTAAAATACATTATTTCCTATTATACCCCATTTTCTAGCTTTGATTTCATGTTACAAATGGTTTTTTTTAAAAGAAAGACTCCAAATAAGTGCTTATTTGTTTTATTACTAAATATGCTATTATAAAATAAGAACCTATTTTTAATTTTTTACGAAACAAATTTTAGATAGTATTTGGCAATTCTAAAAAAATAGTGCTTGTTTGACTTATTCTAAAAGGAGGAGTGCTAGTCGCAGTCTCAAAATTCAGAATTTTTCTAAAGTTGCACGATGATAACAACACTTGACATTACTACCCTTCAACCAATTGTAAAACAAAAATTTCAAACAAGAGAAATTTATGATTTACACTAATTCTCAAGATAACAGGGACATGTAGCGAACATTTGTTGCTACCACCATGAGACTTTGGAAGCCTGATACTGGGGCTAGCATTTCTTTTCTAAAAAATAAGAGCTAAATTCGAAATAAGACTTGTATAGATGTATTTTGAATCTCTACTTTTTCGATTTTAAACATTTTTATGTGTTTCAAAAAGTGGAAAACAATTGTCTTTTCAAACATAGCTTATTTTACTAAAGTGGGTAGGCATTTTAACATAAGTAATGTCAATTTTTTAAATAATTCCACTTAAAAAATTGTTATTTGCTATTATACCAATATTATAGTTTTGTTCTGTGTTAGATGGATCAGTTAAAAAAAATCCTCAAATAAGTGTTATTTGTATGTATCACCGAAACAAATTTGTTGTAACAAAATATCTAATAAAGTAGTTCTCATTAAATCATATAAGATTGCTATTGTATGAAAAGACTTTAAAAAAATCTCTACTATATTATAATGAGAGAAGCGGGGTTAAAAAGTTGGTTGATTTTTTTAAATATTCCTAACAAGTCCCAATTTTATGGTATCTTATAGTTAGTAAGAGCATTCCTAGCAGCCTCACCAAAATAACTTTGGTTATTTTGGTGAGCCAAAAGACTAAAAAAGTGCTAAAATGACTCCCAGCAGCCTCAACAGAATGAAGAAATCCCTTTGGTGAGTCTACAGTACTCACCAAGTTTGGTGAGTACTGTAGACTCACCAAAGTTAAATCTTCTCACCCTTGGGCCCACACAAATAATAAAATAAGGTTTCTCTCTCTCCCTTTCTTTTTTGTGGTCCCACACAAACAATAAAATAATATTTTTCTCTTTCTTCCTTTTTCGTTTTCCCACACAAATGATAAAATATTGCTTCTCTCTCCTTTTGTTTTGGTTAAAATGGTGAGGCTGGTGGGAGTGTTTTTAAAAAGTGGCTCACCAAAACCACTTTTTGTGGGTTTTGGCTATTTTGGTGAGTGAAATTTGGTGAGGCTGCTAGGAATGCTCTAAGGGTGAATTTTTTATATTTTTCCTTTTCTTTGACCATAACTCCATATAAAAAATTTAAAATATTATGTTATCTTATTTTACATGAGAAAAGTTAGTAGTGATATTGAATTATTATCAACTACAACTAACAATAATTCCTCAATATCTCCACAATTTCCTCAAATCCTTATCTTCTCTCATGTTCCCTCCTTGGTCTCTCAAAGAATAAGCACACCCTCTCTGCATTGTAACTATTTTTCAAGAGAAAAAGTAGGGACGTTTATGAGGTTAAAATTAAAATTCCTACACTAGAGTCCCTCTTCTTAGTCTCTCTCCCCTTCCCCTCTCCCTCACGTGCAGTGCACGTGCCGCCCACTAGTAAGATATAATAAAATATATCTCATTAGATGTAATTCTTCAATTCAGCATATTGCTATGCAAGGACATTTTCCACCCCACCAACAAAGTAACAAAAAATTACAAGGGAAATTAATGGGTTAAGCATGCAGGTTAGGGTTGATGAGTTCAATTCAGTTTTCGTTTTACATTTCTCTACCCATTTATA
Organism: Tetracentron sinense; assembly: GCA_015143295.1. Taxonomy (NCBI): domain Eukaryota; kingdom Viridiplantae; phylum Streptophyta; class Magnoliopsida; order Trochodendrales; family Trochodendraceae; genus Tetracentron; species Tetracentron sinense. The sequence continues at coordinate 5,945,218 of CM026556.1, read as the reverse complement.
AATGGAGTCAGGTTTCAAGTTCAATCTTAAGAGTTGTACGATTGGCGTGGATTCTAGGACACTATTCATGGTCCCACCTAGGAGATCTAAAATAAATCCATTGTGATGGCAATCGTTGAAAAATATTATAAATCCAATGGATATGAAAATCCAATTGCCTTGGTCCATTTTATTGGGGAAGACCCAATGCAAATCACATGTATAGGTTAAAAATACTTTTGTGTATTGATCACTTTATTGGTTCGACTAGAAAATTCTCTCAAGTTGTAACCAAACTCCAAGGAGTCCAGTTATGTCCCACCAATCAACACATGTCTCTTTTAGTATCCCTTAACTGTTGTTAAGATTCACTAACCCTTAGGAGTCAACCTATTAGGGAAATATTATGAGGGAAATAATAATGTAATATCTATGAGATAAGCCGGATCTCATAGATAATTTCATATTAGTATCTCATATTTAGATTTGTATGAATTAGACTAATTGAGATTATATATATGATATCTTTCCTTTTTGATGTCTATCATTTTCTATATAAATCCCTTTATGGTAAGATGTAAGTCATCCAAATTTTTAATAAATCAATTTCTTAACATGGTATCAGAGCAATTGATCATTTGGTTACCCTGTTCTCATTTTTACTTTCTGGCGGGTGGTGCCCCCACCACCTGCTGACATATTATTATTATTATTATTATTATATAAAAAAACCTCTACTATCCTTCATCCCTCTCCAACTCCCAATTTCACGCCTCTCAATTTTTTTTTCTTTTGTTTATTGAAGAATGTCCTATGGGAGTTTTTCTTTTACTTGCCGGATACTACTTCGTGTGCCACTATGAGGAGATTATGATAACTTGATCTAGTGGCCCACTGACTCCGACAAACTCATAAATGAGCGAGATGCGACTGAGATGAATTTTACAGATTAACGGTGACCACCAGTAAATACGATTGTATGTTCAGATCATTCATGAACAAATCAAGAAAGATCAAGGATGATGAGTACTCGAATTATGGCAAACTGACCCATAAAAATCCCAATTGTCATATGTATGCGGGAGAGTATTAGGGAAATTTTATATTAAAAAAAATTGTAATATCTATGAGATGCACAATATCTTATAGATAATTTTAGATTAATATCTTAGATTTAGGTTGATATGAATTAGGTTGATTGAGATTATGTATATCTTTCTTTCTCGATGTTTATATATCATTCTCTATATAAACCTTTTTTAGGGTAATGTATAATTCATTCAAGTTTGCAATAAATCAGTTAATTAACACAACAATTTAACCTTAGTTTTTAGGAAAATAAATTGACTTTAAAAGTTAAAGTTCTTAATCATTCAGAGTTAAAAGAGCAATTAAAGAGGCTTTTGTGTTGTAAGTACCGGACTCTTTTGAGTCCGGTTACAACTTGAGAGTATTATGAGTATGGTCGGTTCTCTCTCATATTTTTTTTAGAGTAATAGAAGGTGTCCCAAACCCTTCGAGGCAAGGACTAGTCCCTTCAGGTGTCCGCATCGACCCATCGGAAATTTTTCCTATGAACGGCAAGGTAAGGGTAAGTTGAGGAAGTGACAAAAAAATAAGGATAAGTCAAGGAATGAGAGTTGAACACAAAATTAATGGGAGCAAACTTGGGATATCTAGCCAACTGCACCAATCGCAAACACCATATTTGGATGGTTAACGAGGATTGAACCCAATACCAACCAATTGAGCTACAATACAAGCTTGAGTCCATGGCTGAGTTGGTGTCACATTGGACGCATATCCATATTCATGTGGCTGTTGATGGATGAGCTAAACAAAGAGTGCATGTTGACTAGGCATGTACAACCTCTTTAGGATGATGAATTAAGAATATCGTGAGCATGACACATTAGGAGAAGAAAGATATTGAGCACTTATTTAGTTCCAAGAGTGGTGGCTCAACTGCTCACTTTTTAAGCCAAGTGGGCTACACATAGACACAGCACTAATCTATTGAGAGTTGGTAATCAGTTTGAATTTTCATTGAAGGACCAAGAGTCCCTCCACGCACAGACCCCCACCCAACCAACCGACCAATGCTCAGTGACATGAGACACTCACATCACAATATCACATGTCTGTAATGAAACTCAAATCTCCAGAATCCAGGCCGTCCCTCTCTTTGATCTTTATTGTTGATGTAAATGGCAGTAGAGCACAGTGAGAGTATCTATCCATTACACAGCCCAAGAAGTTGAAAGAAAGGAAGAACAGATAACAGCTCAGATATGATCTTTAAATCTCTCCTGTGAGATACTGATTAACAATCAATCAAAACAAAAATCTGTACTCTCTCTCTCTAATCTCTCACATCATTCCTTCCTTCTGGGTCTTAAGAGTTATGAAAGAGAAAGTGTTGGTGGGTATGTTGGTCGTGATGGGATCTTTCGGGCGTGATTGAAGGGTCGGGATGGATTAGATTGTTAGGTGACGTTTTCGGTCTGGCAATTTGGATGTCCGTCCATCCATCCATCCATCAAATATCTCAGACCAAGAAAAAAAAAAGTACCTTTCTAATATCTATGTATTTTGCTTACTGTCAGTACTCAGAATCCTCCTATCGTCATCTTGCATGCCAATGCGCAGAGAGAGAGAGAGAGAGAGAGAGAGAGTGTGTGTGTGAGTGAGTAGGACTTGGGTTTGAAATTGGCTTTGGATTGGAGGACCCCACGGGGGGTTACACTGGAAAGACACTTGTATTCTTATTTTTTTTATTGTTCGGCAACAATGTAGAAACATATTGATTTGTCTGTTTGGTCACTGTCAAGTTTAGTTTTGGAATTTAGCAATTCTCAAATCTCTTTTTCCAATTTTAGATTACTGTCCATTGACAGATTACAAGGCCAAGTGGTCCAGATGAGCTGTTGGATAGACTGGTCCAAATAGATAGAACACACTTGGGAAGTGGGTGTTCTGGTATGAGAAAATAGATGAAGAATGTTTCTTGTCTGAGTTCTGTGCATGCCTAGGATTGATCTTCTTTAAGGCTGTCAAAAAAGCCCATATAGAAGGGTACCCGGCCCGGCCCGGCCCTCCAAAGCCCTCCAAAGCCCGGCCCTACCCCAGCCCTTGGGCCGGGCAGGGCCAAAAAATTGGAAGCCCTTGTTCTCTAGGGCCGGGCTAGGGCTCCCCCTGTCCGGCCCTTCCCGGCTCGGCCCGGCCCGGCCCTACTTTATCTTAAGATAAATATTTTTTAATAATTTTACTAATATGCTCCCTTTAACCTTTCATTAACGTTATAAAAGTAGGGCTATGTTTGTAATTGCGCCAACTAAAGACCTTATAAAAACCAACCTAACACAGACCAAACCCTAACTTGTATTCACATTCTAAGACTTTGCCTCTTCATTCTTCAACTTCAATCGCACATGCCACATACCACTTCGGCTCTTCATCGATCATCTCTCTCTCTCTCTCATATCTTACTCTCTACTTTCAGTTTTATATTTAAACATATTTTCAATTTTGTTCTATATAGTTTTATTATTCTACTTGTTTATCTATACTATGTTTTGGTTTATTATGCATGACTGTCACTGATAAGGAAATTTTTTTTTTAACTCTGTCATTGCTCTTTTTGTTGCAATGTTGATCCCAAACCCGAATAAAAGAGGAGGGTATCCATTTCCATGTAAGGTTGACAGTCGGTGTAGTAAAAAAAAAATTATTATCTTAGATGAAAAAAAAAAATTCCGCTCTTTCTTCCGGCCCTTTTGCCGGCCCGGCTTGGCCCCGGCCCTTGAGGGGCCGGGCTAGGGCCCAATCAACCCCGGCCCTTGAAGGGCTAGGGCCGGGCTAGGGCTCTACTCTTATAAGGAAGGGTAGGGCTAGGGTTGACCCCGGCCCTACCCCAACCCGGCCCTTTGACACCCCTTCTTCTTGGTCTAATATTGGAGGATTAGGCTTTGTTCCTTCCCCACTAGTCTCTGTGATGTACAGCTAGACTTAGGAGAGGTGACAGAGGTCTGCTTCTCAAGTCTGGTCTGGTTTTTTTTGGGTCAGACGGGAGAATTTCTTCTCTGGTAGCAGTGTATCCACAGACACTCCTCAAGGCGATGTTTTCATTTTCACGACTGGCGAGTAAGGGTATTATTAATGGGCCGTGTTGGCCTGCTGACTGGCCCAGTTCAGCCCTGTTATATATTGGGCTGAGCCTAGAACCTTCTTGTACTATACTTATGTGTGGCCCGCTTGAGAACAGGTGGTGTTTTTTTTGCTAAGAGAGTAGGGAATGCCCTAACCCTATGTTTGGTTGCTGAGAAAATAAGTAAAAACATGGAAAAGAAAAGAAAATTGGACAAAACACAACTAAAATTTGTATTAGAAATCCAAAATTTTCTTTTCTTTTCCATGTTTTCACCTATTTTCTTGGCAACCAATCATAACATAAGGGTAGGGCTAGCGGGGATCGGCTAGATCAACTCACCCATCACCCACATTTGCAATCCAGAACGTATCTGATGGACAACTCTCCACCCCAATATAATTCCCCCGGCGATGATTTCATGTGTTTAAAGCATCATAGCACCCAAAGCCCTTTGCCCGTGCCCAAGTGTCATTGCGTGATCAAAGTGAAGCACCTCACTAGAACAAAACACTTGTATCGGGGTCCATAATAATTTATAGTCAAAAGAGACCAAGCATCAAACCCTAGCAAACATAATAAGTGAGCCTTTGATATAAATTGGAAAGGAACTTCCTGCCAAATTATTTAAAAATTAAACCAATGGTGCAACAAATTATCCCATAATTATAATAATTAAAGAGTCCACCATATGCAAAGGGTGTCCTCTGGAAAAGCCAGGCTATGATATTAGAGGTTGGGCTGATTGAGGATGATGACTCCACCATAGCATAGAGATAGAGAGAAAAGAAGGACAAAAAATTTTCTTTTTATTACCAACTCCTTTCATTTGTCTACATGAATGTTGTGTGGCACCTAAACTGCTCGAAATGGCGAGCATTGGCAGCCAACCAGGTATTAGAAAAAAAAATGAAAGAGAGGGAAAGACAGGAAGGTTGATAAAAGGCGACTCGCTGCACAAACATTTCTTACTCCAACATTTGATCAACAGAGAGTTGGCCAAAGATATCAGGACATGAATCCCAGGTTCCCTGTTCCCTGGCCTCCCAGTACCCACCATTATAGCTGTAGCTATCTCTTCCTTTCTCCTTGGCAAACCACCGTGGCTTCCACCCTCTCTCCTGCATCTTCCGTGACTGCATTCACATAACACAATTTCCAACTATTTAATGTCCACGCCATGTCGTTTTAGCAGAAATAACAATACCAATAATGAAATATAAAACATCATATATCCATCCACCTGTCGCTGCCTCTGCTCCAGCCGCAACTTCTCTGTATTTGCCATTTCATACTCCCCATTCTCTAGGCACCTTTGATCAGGTCTGAGCCTTGAATCGGTTGGTGGCAATTTTTCCTGCATATAGAGATTAGCATCAATTGCACCGACGGAAAGAATTGGGAAATCTCAATAAACTAAGCATAACCATCACCTTCAATCCTGAGGAGATCTCATTTAGTGTCATGGCAAAGCGTGTTAAGTTATATCTGGTGGGGAACTTGGATGTCTTGCTCCGCTTCCAGAGCATACAGGCCTCTGACAACGACTCCAATCCTTTTCCCTTCCCGGAATAGTCCCCATTCACGTAATGCACGCTCTCATCCCATTTCCCAAATATAGTTGCCACTGTTTTTCCATTCCTATCTAGAACTGTACCTCGTACCTGCAACACAACGTAATTTTTCATATAAAATAGATCGATAATCCATAACTATAGTTCAAGTAGCTGTCCAAAGAGAGAACAACAATAGCTGTCCTCCTTAGGTATTTTACGTTATGAGCAGGGAAAAAAAAAGATGGTCTCACCATTGATACTTATGGTGGTGGATATGGCGGTATCAATCAAACTGCAGGTGCAACTGGAGCATTTAAAGGTGATAAGGACTTGCCAATATTAGTCACTTTCCCCAGAATAAGTCTATTGGGCATTTACAGATTGACCATTAAAACAAATGAGACCACAAGCAAATCAATATCTTTACAAGATCCTCGAGTTCTATCTGATATCTGTAGGTCTCCAAGACCCAAAGTCAAGACAACTTTGTCCAGGGAAAAAAAACACTAGAGAACCTAACAGTCGTAAAGACAAGCAGATGGCAGATTGAATTAACTCAGTCCTTCCCACAGTAAACTAATTTCTACGTCTTTAGAATCCTTCCCCCCAACAGGTAGGACGCGAGGGCACCATCGTCTAATCAACTCATAAATTTCACCGGTCTTAGATTACTGAAAGCTAAGTACAAGGTTTGGTTTCCACCCCCCCAACATATTTTGAAACTCTTTTAGGATGAAACCATATGTTTGTAACTCATCTGAGTATAATAAATGGAATAACAGGGTAAATGTTAGGCTGTATAATGATATAGCAGCCTATCTTATACATCTCCATTTTACTATTGGCCAAGTCGGGCATTATAAATGTTCCTGAAATAAAGTTAACGCAATTTTTCTACGTCTACGGAAAATAAAGGAGTTATTTATCAAAAGCTAGGAGAAAGATGATAGTTGCAAAATGTGGAGTCTTCTTGTTAGGAACATAGTGAGGTTAGGGCCTCATATGGGTTAGGTTTGTGGTAAGGTATTATAGCGGGGGCTAACTTCTTGTCACTCTTCATCAAATTTAGGGTGGGGAACGGGTCGGAGGTCAGATTTTGGAAGGATCTATGGTGCAATGCGGTGAGGTTCAAGGACAATTTTGGAATTATCTTTCTTCTTACCTTTGACAAGGATGTTTCCGTGTGGCAGTGCTTTGAGATGAGAAACAACGAGATGGTCTGGTGTCCTAGATTGAGGCGTGCTCTGAACAATTGGGAAACCGAAGATTTGCTTTGCCTTCTGCAAAGACTAAGTTCCTCCCTACCATTACCTAGATTAGGAACACAAGGATTTGGTCTAGAGACCACAATGGTCGAATTTATGTGAGATCATTCCTACAATCTATCACTTCAGCTCCCTCGCCCCCATTTCCTCATAGGTCTGTGTGAAATTCTAATATTTCCTCAAAAGTATCGTTCTTCCTTTGGAATGCGGCTCTAAATTAGGTTCTCATGTATGACAATCTGAAAAAGATGGGAATAATTGGCTAATTGTTTTTTTTTTGCCCCTCCACACGGAAGGATATGTGGTCATTTGCTTTTGCACTGCCTTGTTGCTTATAGAATTTGGGGACATTTTCTCTCTCGATTATGAGTGGTTTTGGTCTTCCCATCTTCCTTTCTAAACTTTTTATCTTCTTGGTCACTAGGGAGTAGGGAGTACAGATAGTGCTCGGGAGGCAATTTGGTCGGTTTTGCCTATAGCCATCTTGTCAATGATTTGGAAAAAGAGGATTAAAAGAGTGTTCTAGGACTTGCTCTCTTCGTCCCCTCGTATATGCTAGCATATTGGACACCTGATCTTAGAATGGTGCTCTATTAGGTATTTAGACATAGTCTTTGATGAGGGTCTTGGGTGAGAATTGCTGCGAATAGCTACCCTATTCCCTTTTTTGTTTATGGGGGCTTGGGTAGTAGATAGTTTTGTTCTCTTTTTTATCTTCTCTTCTTTGAGTTTACAGCTCAATAAATTCCACATTCTTCTTTCCTGTTGCTGTACTTTCTCTTAATTTATATAATTTGATGATTACCGATCAGAAGAAATTTTTTTAATCAAAAGCTGGGGCTGATAATACTTTTGCATGATACTGTATAAAAACAATGATGAGAAATGAGGTACGAGATAGGCATTCTTAGACCAAGAAATAGATACCTAACCATCCATCTACTAAAGACCTTTCACCATAAGTGGGATACATGGATTACCCTCTCCTTGCCGCGATAATGCCTCTTCCACTAATACCTACCTATGAAATTTCTCCAAAACCACAACCCGACACATGACTAGGTTTCAGATCCCTTCTCTACATGCCACATTGACACCTCAACGGCATCTCTAGGAACCATAACTGATGGCTGAATTCAACCTATGATCCTGTTGCATTAATTCCAAATGTTCCAGAAGATCCTCAAGGGCAAAAGCCTCTAGAGGGGCAATCCTGAAGGGCCTAGAAACTAAAGATATCTATTAAGTTTAGAATCAATGACAACACTATCAAATATATATTGATAAGCCAAGAAAAAAACGTCTAACTCCTCTAAGATAAGCACAATGACAGAAAACATGTTTGACGTTCTCTTTTCTTACAGGACATTATAGAGCTGCAAACTGTGGCCCTTTTGTAATTCATCTGAAATCGCAATGTACTACCCACTTCTTCTACCTCCTTCCTCAAGCATTCAGGATGAGGATGCGTGAAGATATTTCTTTGTTGTGCCAGGTAGCCAAAACCCTTAATAGGCCAATAGTGATATGCAGAGAGAGAGAGAGAGAGAGAGAGAGAGAGTAGTAAGAAAGTCAAAATGCATCTTTCAACCTTTAACTTTGTCTTTTTCTTTTATTGAGCTGTCTTCTGAAGCCTAAACTTTCTGCTCATATTCTCTCAATTTATTTACAGTGTGCTTAGATAAAAACTTAAATAATACAGCAAAACAACTATAACATGTGGTCAGTTTAGCAGTAGTATGTGCGTGTGAGAGAGTGTATGTGGGTGCTTATGTTTACATTATAAGATATTACAGCGTGCTTAGACCAACATTAAAATAATTATAGCAAGACAACTGCATATGTGGTCAGTTTAGCATTATAGTCATATAGTGTGTGTGTATGAGCATAGTTACCAAACACCCGTTTAGTACTCGCATAATACTTTTAAGGGGAGTCGCCGTTTAAAACTCCATACTTTTGCCGTGTTATGTACCCATTTAATGCATGAATTACGTATTAAATATGTACAATATGCGTATTTTTGCCATACTTTTACCTGTCAAACGTATATTCCGCATTTAATAATTTTTCTTAGTTAATATCATGATTTTTATTTATTTATAATTACTAATTATTTTTTAATTTTCCCGTTCTTTCGCCGTGTTTTTGCCATATAACACCCGTACTTCTCGAAAGGATCATTTTCGTATGATACCCGTACCCATGCTTGGTAACTATGCGTGTATGTGTGTGTGTGTGTGTGTGTGAGAGAGAGAGAGAGAGAGGGTATGTTGGTGTGCATATTTACATTCTATTATCTCACAATGAAATGAAATACCTCATAAACATTATAAGGTACAAGACATTAGAAAATATTATTTATCAATCATGGCACCAAGTTGATCCATCATGCTTATTTACTATTAGGACAATTTTTTTTATAAATTCTAGGTAATACAGGGCCTACTTAATTCAATTTAGTTGAAAATATTAGAAGCACATTAAGCATCAAAAGATACAAGATTTTTCTGATTACAAAAGTATCCTGACATAAATCTTAACCAAAACCTACCAAGCAATTAAAAATGCAATGAAGTAGAGTTATATTGCAATTAATTACACCAAGGAACCATTACACTTCTGGAAGTAAAAGTAGGAGCCTGATTTACTTTGTGGGATTTTTGTAATAATATGAGACTTGTGGCATACCTGGTGAGGATTTCGGTCTATAATCGACTGCTCCTTGAATTTTAGCTTACATGAGTAATCACGATTTCCCTGTATACTCATTGTACCATAGTGATCGCAGTAGAGTTTTCCCAATATAAGGTTATAAATGGATGTTGTTACCTGAAGAAAATCCACTATTCAGATGGTGCACCATAATGAACAGAAGTTAGTGATTTTAATCGTTACACTCATACCTTGCTCCATTGAAAAACTTCACCATCATCAAATTCAAGAGTCAGAACACCAATAGGATCAAGCTGAATCGAGCGACCCCAAAATTTGCTTTTAAGATTGCTATCTCCCCAAAATTTCCATCCCCTGCCTTCACAGTGGCATGCAACAATCATGGGGTGATGACTGACCTGCATTGAAATAGAAAGGATCTTAACTATTTGATCCTTACTATCCATAAATTTTTATTACCAATATAGGAAAACAAGATGGAAGGAAACGAAATATATCCAAAGTAACATGCATATTGGTATCCTAATCAAAACAGTACCATATCCAATTATCCTATACTAGTGGGCAGCACGCGCGATGCACGTGAGAGAGAGGGGAAGGGGAGAGAGAGATTGGGAAGAGAGATCATAGGGATGCACGTGAGAGAGAGGGGAAGGGGAGAGAGATATTGGGAAGAGGGATCATAGTGAGGGCATTTTGAAAAAAAAATATTTTGAGTATAGAAACTTGAGGGACTTTTTAGATTTAACAAAAATTGTGAGGGACACGTTAGTATAAAAAGAGACATTTTGACAATCAAAACGCTCTACTTTTTCTCCTCTTGAAAAGTAGTTACCACGTAAAGAGGGTGTGCCTCTTCGTTCAGAGAGACCAAGGAGGGAGCATGAGAGAAGATAAGGATAAAGATTGGAGGGAATCGTGTAGTTTTTTTATATTTTTTATTATTGTTAGTTGTAGTTGATATTACTTCAATACCAATACTAACTTTTCTCGTGCAAAATAAGATACATCATATCTCCTCTTTTTTTTTATCCGGAGTTATGAATAAAATAGGAAAAATATAAAAAATTTACCTTAAGAACTATGTTCACAGTAAGATACCAAAAAATTGGGACTAATTAGGAATATTAGAAAAAAATCAACCAACTTTTTAACCTCGCTTCTCTCATTATAATAGTAGAGATGAGCACAAGCATGAACTGACCAACCATACACGGACCATCTATTAGTAGAGAATATAGATAACATACCAAACAATATATCCCTGCCCAAATGTGCTAGTTGGAAAATTTCATTGTGTCAGCACTCAGCAATAATATTTATCCAAGATCAATTAGTTTAAAGTAACAACCAATGGAAGGCTTTAGTCTTCCATGGTCTCATTTCATCTCAACTTCCTAATATGTAAAAAGAGGCTGCAAAAAATTACGCATAGCTAGAAGCAAATAAATAAATATTTTGTACATTAAATATTTCGAAGAAAACAAATAAACAAATATTGTCATGCTTTCATTTAACAAATACTTTTTAATTACAAACGCTTGATAAATCCTTCTCATTATCTTTAATGTTCGATACATCCCAATTAATTCTACTAATTCGCTAATTAGTCTACTCCATGTCTCACCAAATGTTTATTATGAAGGACCAAGTGTAGGTTGGAAACCTTCCTTTGAACAGGGATTGTTAATATGATTCATGGACGGATGACTGATTGGTGTCAAAATTGTGCAAAAGTCTTCCTTGTAGGTTTTATCTATAAAATATAAGCCTGAACCTGCCATGTGACTAATAGGTTTAGATCTCTGTTACAGAAGATGTATGAAACAATTTTATATGTTAAAAAGCATACATTGACAGGAAATCCTTATGAAAATACGAAAGTATGATCGATGTCGCTTATTTACTGAAAACTGTTGAGATCAATTACAAACTAAGGACCATGGAATTAATAGAGTACTTGGTACAAGTTGCTGGGATCCCCTTAAAATTTCTAAGCTTTGTTAGCCAAACATATAAATCAATTCTCCAAATACCACTCGTGATTATTCTGTTTTTTTCTCTTGTATCTCTGCTTCGATTTATCATCTGATTACCGATAAAAAAAAAACTCTCGTGATCATTATGGACCAGAATTTCATGAAATTAAAAACTTATGAAACCTATAAATTTATATCAAGGTTTCACTCCAAAATAACAATAAATAAAAAAATGAAATTTAGAAACTTGTGAAGCCTATGAAATTATATTAAGGTTTCATTCCAAAAGAACAATGCAAAATTTATAAATATTTAATTATTTGACGAGATAAAAAAATTTGACACAGATTCTCAGAGAAGGAATGAACAATAACCAGTTCTCCTTCATAAAGTGACTTGAATAAGTGAAATTAATCTGTACAAAACTTAATATTCTAAAAGAAAAAAGGACACATATCTAATATAATGGGAATGAGGCACCTATATCTCATCTCATTTCTCCCTTCCCGTTTCTTAACGATTTTTTGATCCTCGCTTCCCACTTCTCACTTTCGCTTTGCTTCTTGTTTTCACTTCTCAGTTTGGCAACTATAGTAGAAACTATAACAAAGGAGTATAAGGATCATTCTTAACTGATTTCAACATGAAAGAAAAAAATGTAAACACTTTTCAAACACATTAATCTACAACTAGATCCATCCAAAAGTTGCAAACAAAATAATTTACTTGGCAAACAAGCAGTTGTTCCTCTGCATATGCACCAAAGCATCTTCATCTTTATCAATAATAGCTTCACCAAATAAAGATAACTCAGCTCCATTGAATACTTAGCTCTTTTTATGAACTCAATTTGATCTGTCTAATATAAAGCCCACAATCGAAACATTTACTATGTCCACATTAAACATCTCTGTAACTATGTCCATCTAAATGATGACCATAGATGAATAAGATTTTATTTGATTTGCATCTGCAACATGCCCGCATTGTGTGTGTTGTGTGTGTCCGATTCAATGAACCCCAAGAAAAAGGTTTGATGGGTTTGGGTTTATGATATGCATAGTACAACAAGTGACAATGAAAGAAACAAACAAACAAATCAAACATAAAAGACCATTCTCATTTTAATATTAAGGTATTTAGAAGGTATAGTCATGCCATATCGAAAAATGCAAGATCAATCTTTGGAGAAGTTCGGTTTGAGGTAGGGAGTGGAAGCAAATTTTGATTCTAAGAGGATAATTAGAGTGTGGTAGGGAGATTTTGTGAGGTATCTCAAAATCTCTACACATTAGCCCCCTCCAAGGATGCTCTAGGTTGCAACCTTGTCGAAAGAGTAAACGACGATGTCATGTGGAGCCTTACTTTTCGCAAGAACCTCATAGACGGGGAGATAGAGGATGCAAGATCCAGATGCACCCAGATCAGGATGGATGTTGATAGGTTAAGCAAGATCACAATGCATCCAGAATGAGATGACCATGAGATATAGAAAGGGAATTCTATTTTAATGGGCCTAGATCTATAAGACCATGATACTTTGTAGACTTTATTTATCATCTTAAGTCTTTACAATCTAGTAAGAGCAATACTGTCATTATGATTCTTTAATTAATAAAGTTGTGGGTGTACACCAAGGTTTGAAATCCCGATCTTATCGGCGATTTTGGTTGTCCAACCCGACCCGAACCGAAATTGCGGAAATTTTGGTTATCTTGCCAGGATTTCGAAATTCGGAATTATTAATATTTTATTAAATATATATGTTAAAAAATAAAAATTTATTAAATTATTTTATTTTTAAAATAAATATATAAATTTCCGAAATTCGTTAAAATATCGAAATATTTCGAAATTTTAATAAGTAAAAAATCATTTAAAATCAAATTTACGAAATCCCGCCGAAATTCCTAAATTTCGGAATAACGAAATTTGACCTAAAATTTCTGAATTCCCGGCCGAAATCATGTTTTCCGAAATAGTTACAATATCGATATCAGGGGGGTTGGACGAAACCGGGATTTTGAAAAATCCCAAAGGGATTTTAAACCTTGGTGTACACTAGTGACCGTAAACTCACTATTCCAACCCTAGAGAAAATCTTTCTCTTCTCCTTCCTCTTGTTTCTTCTTTTTTCCATACTAGGATATATATTTCTACTTGGTATTAGCATGGTTGTTAAATCCTTGCGATTTACGATTCAAATCTTACGATTCGATTCGAATCCCAAGCAAAACGATTAAAATCAGAGGTAAAAATCTTAATCGGGTAAATCTCATTTGATTTGCGATTCAGATTACGATTTGCGATTCAAATCGTACGATTCATGCGATTCATACGATTCGAGCACAAAACCCCTTTTACGGACCAATACTTACATTATTTTTTATTTTTTTTTTTATTTTCTAAAGGTACTTTGTCTTTTAAGAAGAGAGAAGAAACAAGAAAACCCCTGTTACGGACATGCCAAAACCCCTATTAGGATTGTCTCTCTGTTGTTGTGAAACGAGAAAAAAAAAGAGAAGAAATGAGGAAGGAGAAAGATGATGGAGTTGGATTTTGAGAAAACTTGATAGTTTATTTTATTAATCTTTTTAATTGTACAAGTCTGTTAATACTTGCTCTCATACAGTATGATGATATGAGTTTACTATTGTTGATTCATCTTTAAAGATATTAGGTTTTTTTTTTCTATTTTATGGAGATCATTCGCGTTTTTTATAGTGTATGCAATGAAATATTCATTACTTTATTTTATCAATAGATATGAATAAAATCTTTTGGATGATAAATTATTCTATTTTTCTGATTTATTAAGTGATTTATTGCATTTTTAAAAAAATGGATTGAATCTTACGATTTACGATTTGAATCCCGATTTGAATTGAATCGGTCCTAAAACGATTTTACTATTCGATTACGATTTAACAACCTTGGGTATTAGAGTAGGACACAGCTTAACCAGCAATTAAGGACTGAAGAAGACCAACTCCAAGGTGAAATCAGCACAGTGCCACTGACATCAACTATTGTATGGAGCCCCTTCAAATCTGATAAAAAAAATTGGGTTCATGGTAAGGAAATATTATTTTTGGGGATTTTTGGTTAATTTTAAAGGATTTCTAGAGATGTTTGTGATGATATTCTGCCCACTTTATTGATTTCACAGGAAAAAAATCAGTTTTTGATCAATAGAATGGAAGGAACCATTAGAAGTTTTTTTTGGTGAATCTTGTTGATCAAGTTGGGTCTATTTGATATTTTTGAGAGTTTGAAACAAGTTTCATACAATTTGGTGAAGAATTGAAGATTCTACACTACCCCCTTGTTTTTTGGGTTGACGGGACTGTGAAGTCCAATGTTTTTAAAACATTCCAATCTGTGAAGATTGGTCATGTGTTGGGGGATGTTTTGTAGAAATCAGCCTTGTTTTTCATCTGTTTGCGTACTTTATATTGGAAGGCTCCGAGCTGTTTTATTTCATAATATATGTTAGTTCCAAAAGAGAAGGTATGTCTGTGAAAATTTGTATGGAGGGAAATTCCTAAGGTACTAGCAGCCAGGGGATTCCATCTTATGCCATTTCTCCACTAGAGAATCTAAGTTTACAAATCACAACTGTGAAGTTGGATGATAGTAATTATTTGAAGTCGTTCTAGACCACAAGGATCAAGGATGTTTATCGCCAGTCAAAGAAAAGCATCGATATACAAATGGGAGAATAGTGGAGCCTAGTGCTTTATATGATAGCCTAAAAATCTACAGCATAATCTTGGTTATTGCATTCTATGAAGCCCCAACTATCGAGGATTTCTTTTTCTAAAGACAGCTAAGGAAATCGACTGAGTACTTTACTCGTCTTTGTGCTATGTGAGAAGAATTAGATCATTATTAAATGTTCTAGCCAATGTGTACCACTAATGGTGAACAATATCGAAGATTTGTGGAGCAGAACAACATATTTGAGTTAATAGCAAGGTTGAACTCAGATTTTGAACTGTCCAGGGTTCAAATTTTGAGCAAGGATGAGTTGTCATCCCTGAGTCAAGTTTATGCCCTTGTTCAGAGTGAAGAATTGGGAGAGTAGGTGAGTTAACTATGCATAATCCTGCTAACAGTTCAGAGTGGTTAGCCCTAGCATTGGCATCACAGTCTCAGAAAGAGGAAAAGGGAGGTCCTTGCAAGCCAAATGGAAGTATGAGTTCAAAAGAGAAAAATAAACTTAAGCCTGACCATTATGGGAAGTTAAGGCACACTAAGAAGACATGTTGGATCTTGGTTGGATGACCAGCCAAATTTACTCATCTTGGATCTTCATCTACTGCACATAGTGCTTTAAATACGGGTTTCACATATCCTAGGCCACTTCCTCCAACTCCTCCAACTCAACCTTCTTCAAGAGAGATGTTGACAGTTCCTTAGGAGAAGCTTGAGAACCTCAGATGTCTCTTCAATCAGTTTGATCATTCTTCCACATCATTCGTATCTCTTGCCCAGTCAAGTATCAGTACTTATGCTTCTGCTTTTACTCACCATTTTTCTTCTTTAGCTTCATCTGGCTACTCCTGGATTATCGATTCAGGAACTTTCAGGTATATGTCAAGTACATTTTTTTTTTCATATAACTCATGTTCCAGTAATGTTTTGCTAAGGTTGCTAATGGATCCCTCTCCTTAGTTTCAAGGTAAGGGACCATCAACGATCCCCATAGTCTTACCTTATCCATTATTTTGCATTCCTAATTTTCTTCTAATATTATGTTTGTCTGTCACGCCCCAAGTTCCGAATCTTTTGAATCTCAATGCGTGATGTCATAGCAGATCAAATATGGTCAAAACCATTGTTACAAAACTCGTTCTCGGAGTTTTATCGGCCGAAGTTTTTCTCAAATCTGAAGTTTTTAAAGGTATTTCTCAGTTAAATCTCTACAACAATTAAAATTAAATTAAATGACAGAAAATAGTAATAATATCACTCATTTATAAATTCATAAAGCAAACTTCAAAACATTCACCATAAACCATAATATTGTGATAAATCAACTCTCTCAAAGCATATATAAACGGATTGAAAAATAAGAACAAGAAAATATCGATATTTTGAAAGAGAAAAAAAAGAAGAGTTTAAGGTCTTTCACCCAAGGGCTTTCTATCACCCTTCTTAATGGTATTCTTTCCACATATAGAGACAAACTCATAAACAACAACATCAAATACCATATATGCATATCAAATCACTTTGGGTGCCAAATTCAAATAAGACATTGAATAATCCATATCAAATCTTATCAATTCACATTGAACCTTATCAAATCACTAAATAAGTTTCCATATAAATAAATAAAAAATACACGTGTTCAAAATAGATTTTTGATACATCATACATGTGTCCAAACTCCATATGATTTTTCCAGAGCATGTGATTCAAAATAATTATTTATATGCATAATTGGATGCTATATAAAATTCTAATTTGAACACAATACTAAAGGAAATATTTCAAATTTAGAGGTAGCATAATTGATTACTTAATCAAGAAAACTCTAATTTCGAAATTCCACTAAATTACTCAAATTCTGATCTGAATAACAATACATAATCAAATAATTGAACATCAAACCCTAATGAATTAGATAACAACTCACCTTAATCAAATTATCTTCCTTCCCTTTCTCCCCTTTCTCCCCTTTCTCCTTTTTCTTCTCTTCTTCAAACCCTAGCAAGTTCTTCCTTTGCCAAGCCAGTTTGGGACTAAGCTAAGTAGGTGGACTTGAGCTCATAATGTTGCCAACTGTCAATGCTCTCCACAAGCCTCTATTTATAGGAAATTTTGCATAGGACCATGCCTCCATGCAATGCCATGTGTACTTAAACATGTCCACAAGAAAGTCCACATATTGCATGGTCTAGCCATGTGTCCCATGAATTATCTAGAGAAAACTCCCTTATAGAAATCCTCTTAATTTTTGCTTAAGTCCTTAAGAGTTTTCAAATTTCGCTTTAATTCTCCCGTCTTAGGAACTTTTCTATTTGGTCCCTACCCTAAGCATGTAAAATGATATTTTATCATATTCATAACTTAAAAATAATAAAACATAGCATGGAAATGTGGGACCTTACATTGTCAGCCTACCATACAACCGTTGTGAGTCGTTTGCTCATTAAAATCTCATCAAGATAGTAGATTAATTTTTGTCAAATAAATACTATTGCAATTTCATGTTAGTTTTTTTTATGGTTTAAAGAATAGCCGTAACCGATATGTATTGGTTTCGGTTAGACCTGATACCCAAAACCGTACCTACGCAAATTTTTTGGGGAAAAAATAAGACTCGGCTGAAACCGTTATGTATCGCTCGAGTCCTACAATACGTAACAGTTTTGGCCATAGGACTCGGCCGACGTTTTTGAGATAAAAGGGTTACATAAACCCCTAAAAACACCCCAAAACACTCTCTTTAATTTCTCTCTTCCTCTCTACCCATTCTAAGCCCTAAAACCTAAAATCCTTTTGATATTTGGTGATTGAAAACTTGATTTGAGGTTTGAATGATGAGTCATCCTGTACTTCAATGTGACTTTAGCACTTAGCGGTATATGTTTCTACTTTCGACCAATGTTTTAAAACGTGAAGGCGTAAGGCAATGCATTAGGACCTCAAGATGCATGAGGTGTATGCCTCGAGGCGTGAGGCTTAAGCCTCACAAGAAAGCCTTATGCTCTCTCATTTTAACAAATAAATAAAATATTAGAAAATTTGTTAAAAGATTCAAAAAGTTCATGAAAGATTATATAGTGTATATATAGAGAGAGAGAGACAGAGAGAGAGATGCATACTTATATTTGTTTTCATGTGCATGTGGGCGCACACTTACATATAGAAAATACTATATAAATATTTAACTATCAAAAAAATAAATATAAGAAGGCCAAGCAAATTCTAAAATTTAGATTCACGTTTTTGTTCATTTACATATTGAAGATGATGTTCAAGCATCAATTCATGTGGTGGATTTAAAATTCTAGTAAAAAATTTCAAAGAAGTCATAAACTACATTAAAGTCCAGTGACTCCAAAATTTTGCAATGTCTACTAGGGAAATAATATAAATTAGATTCAAAAGGTCTTAAAAGCCTAAATACGTAAAACATAATAAATTAAGTGTTAGTTGAAACCAATATCATCATTTTCAATGCCTTATGCGAAATAAATAAAGTGTTATTTGTTATTAGTTGAAACAAGTAACAAATTTAATTAAAAAAGCGACATTTAAGTCTCAATTGTGGCTAGAACCCTAATTGTAGTTAATATTATCATGTATGAGGCGTATGCCATAGACATAAAGCGAGCTCAGGAGTTCACTTTGAGGCTTGAGCTTCATGGGATTTAAGCCTCTCAATTGAGTCACAAGGTGCTTTCCTTAAGCCTCGCCCAGAGGCGAGCCTCGAGGCATAAGCCTCACACGCCTTTTAAAACACTGCTTTTGACTTATCTACTGCCTTATATTTCAATATTTTTACATTTTCAACTTGATATTGGCTTTAGAAGAATGTAGTTCCCCATCCACAACATTTTTTAAAATTTTTTAATTTTTTGGAACTTTTTTAAAAATAAAATAAAATAAATGGTTCAAATCGATACAGCGATACGTATCAGTTTCGGTCGGGACGGTTACGATTCCTGAAACCGAGTTTTTTATCCTTTTTTTTTTTATTAAGTAGTTTTCCTTTAACAAATTTAATGGTTCATGAAGTTGTTCACATCTGATTTTCAAAATAACGATATCAAGCATCTCTCAGTAAATACTTTCCAATGGCTTTGTATGACTAACAAACACAGTACTAAAGAGTTTTTAAAAAAAAGACATTTAAAAAGCAACTGTTGTGTATAAAGAATATGTTATTCACTCAGCAACTTTCTTTGTCAGTGCATTATCCTAATTCCTAACTATTTGGAATTGGGAACACAAATCCTGTTCCACCATTCTTGTCTACCAAGTATGTTTAACATGCTGCAATGTACAAAATAGACAACAAAAAGAAAACTAAACTGCTGTTATTGCAAAAAAAATTCCAGTTGTGTAAATGAAACCTTCTCTGAGAAAAAACGGAGTCCTTTATCTTGAAAGTCAGCCTCATATGTCTCCCCCAATAATGGATTAAATGGCTTACAATTTCTCCCTTCAGTAGAAGCATATCCTGATACAGCAAATGCTGCTACATTAAGAATCCTCATAAGACTATTACCCTGTAAAATTTTACTAACGATGTCATTTGAAGTTGAAAAAAATACATTTAATGCTAAAGTCGAACAAAGGGAGTGGACATGCACTTAAAAATAAGCACTTGTTGTGTCTAAACAGAAGATAAGGCATTGAAACAGCCAACTCAATGCAGTAATAGCTAACTGTTTAAAGCAGATTGTATTATCACAAGAATCTCTAAAAGAACAAAACCAGAACTGGACACCAAAACTGGATGCTGAGGTGCCATCAAACTATTAACTAAATAGTAGAGAGGATAAAATATCCATGTCCGAATATTCAAAATAGAATATCAGGAAGAGCAGAAGAGCAAAACAATCAGCCTCCCTCCTCAAATACTCTCTCCATTTCAATTCATGATTGACAAACAGCTAAACATTTAATGTCCCTCAGTAACCTCATATATCCCACAGTGTTTATCAAGTGTCATTTTGGATATTTGTGTACACTTCGCATCATTGGCTTCAAGCAGTTTTTTTCCCACATTGATGAGAAAATAATCAGTTAATTATTAATAGAGTCGTATTGAATATAGTGAGGTAGTAGTTGTCACATGCAGTCACTGGTGAAATAAGTGGACACATGAAAAATGGGTCCAAACACTGCTGTGGCCCCCTCCCTCAACCAGTTCATCCCACCTCCCTTTCTTCCCCAAGGCATGTACCAAGGGAAGAGGCATCTGTCTAGTACTTCCTGGCATGAAGGACAACAAGACAGCCAATCACAGTGCAGATGACGCAGCGAACCTTTCACTTCTGCTTCCACTTCCACTAAAGAGAAGTTGTAATTTGTAAGAAACTATTCATTTGACTCACTGTGGGGATCTCCCACAGTTCTCTCACCCGAGTGAGATTTGCGCACAGCCTCTGATACTCACAAGTTGCATTTAAGTCATAAGGGCAGCTCTGTATCTTTTAAGTGAAGGGAACCAGAGTTTAGAATCTCATCCAAAAAAGGAAAGTAGGACAGAATCAGAAATCTTTTAAATGTTCCTCTCCAACCACTCATGATTTTTGCTTGGGCATTGAATGAAAAGATAGGTTCGTGGAGGCTCACCAGCATTATAAATCACATAAGAGATTAGTCTCCTTTATTTTTTATTAATATGGGGACAAATTACATGCTTCCCAAATCCAATAAAAGATAAAACCCAAGGTTCATTCCCATTCAAGATTAAGAACAAAATTGAAGAATTAATACCTTCCTATGGACACACATACAAAAAAAGAAAAGAGCACAGTTTCGCAAATTTTTGTTAAACCCGAGCAATATATCAAAGTTCTCAGAATAACTCTTTTCCTGACAACATAACTAGTAGTAAACTATGATTATGGTCTAATAGGAATAACTCAAGAGAACTGCGGATATCTTAACTATTACTAGTACCAATTCATTTAAGCTAAATATCGAAATTTCTCAAATTGTTTTTGATATATTTGTGTGGTAATGACAACATTACTAGCAATAAACTACAATCATAGTTTGATGGAAGTATCTCAAGAGAACTGTTAATAGCTTAGATAAACCTGTATAAGCCATGCAGTAAGAAAAAGAAAAGAAATTGACTATTGGGCCTATTATGACTTAATTTATTACAATGAGTTAACCATTTTCTAAAAAGGAAAAAAAGCATCATCGAGTTCTTATTACAAACTTACCCTTTTTCCCCATTCATAAGCTCGGTCGATAAGATACGAGTATTCTAGATCTTCGAAACATCTTTGTAAAGAAGAGAGGGGCTCGTTAAAGTAAACAGGAAGACAAACTTTGGTGAGATCCTTTCCAATGTTATCTTTAATCATCGACCAAAGGCTGACTCCCTTCTCTGTTTCAACTGGATCAGGCAATTTCTTACGCCGCCAGACAAAAGGATAATTACTGCCAACAGATCTAATGGAAGAATCAACATGATCCTCAGAATCGATAGCATTAAGCTCTTTATCATCAGAATCAAATGATGATCTTCGAACATCAGATCCATTACTTTTAAAAGAGCTTGATGACAGAAAATCTCGTGTATCAAAGAAAGTGTGGTCATCCTCGTCTGTTTCTTCCTCTGCAGCATCATTTCTTTCATTGTCATCATCAGATTCACTTATACTTCCTTCTGAAAAAAATATTTCAACAAAGAAATAAGCTTGCTGAAACAATCACTAAGAAAGACTGAAGAAAGTATATACTAACATACATCCCCAATTTTGCATTCTTGGAGATCTTATTAATTTCCATGTTCTAGCAAAAGTTAACATCAGAAGGACAAAAATGAGAGTTGGGAATGGACATGAGATTTCACTCATCATCCTTCAGATAAAAACATGGACTAAGAAACTAAAGGAAGCAGAGCCATTAATTAATCGACAGGATGAATCAAAACTACAAATAAGTAATAACACAGCCAATAAAAAATGAAAGTTAACAGACGTTACAATAGAGCAGTGACAAATAAAAATCACGGGAAGAAAACTTCAGGGAAATAAAAAGTAAAAGCATTCTCTTGAATACATAGGGAATTTTTTTTCCTGATTTTTCTAATCGTTCTAAACAAAATTTCATCTATCAAAATCAAGAAACTAAAAATAAATATGTAAAAAAGGGATTAGTGATAATCAGTTTAAATTAAATCCTGGGACTTGGGAGAACTGAATTTATTTCTTTTTCCCTAAGAGTGAAACATCCATCTATATGTACATTTATGAATTTATTGATATGCAAGCAATCTTAGGCACTATGTCAAAATAATTGTAATATACATGTAGGTAGACATATATAGCAGTAGTTCACAAACAGATAAAAAATAATGCAAACAAAATAAGAGGATAGAAGAAGAAACTAGACATAAGATCAACAGAAAGAAAAAAAGATAAGCACAGAAACATCACAAGAAGACCAATGGTAACTGATAGAACTTTTTCTAATTTTATTTGGGGGATTTTCCCTGATTACCCCTCAAGTTTGGGTTTCTTTCCGCCTTCCAAAAAAACCTTTAGAAGGATTTTTGTTCCAACTGTTACGAAAATTATGATGAGCAACTATCCCTCACTTTGATCAGGCAATTTAAACTCCCACATGGGTCTTTGCAATAAAAAACACTCAACGAACTATGTGTTATATCTTGTAAGAATTATCGACTACTCCAGTATATCCATCTTGTCTGCCTTGATGTATACGTGATGTACATTGTTCCAGTAAAACCCTATCTCCAATAATGCACCTCAAACATTTTCAACCAAATACAAAGATATAGCAATAGATATATATCTTCACCCTTGGTAACTTTCTTCCTATATAAAAAAAACTGAATGATTGCGGAATGCATTATATGTCACTGTAACAACAAAATTTACTATGTCATGCATTATGTGACACGGTAACAGCAAGTTTAATATGGTAATTTAATCTTGCCATATTCCTTTATCTTCCAATTAATAAATTTTATTCATAAGTCCTGTTTCCTTGTCCGAGTAAAAAGAATCCATATGTTGCACAATCATGGACACTTTTGACCATTGCAACTGCATCTTGTGTTTATACAACTAAAATTTCATGTTATGCCTCTTACCATGAACTTAGGGGCGTTTGATAAAACTTAAATATGAGCTTATTGACTTATTCTACTAAATTAAGCTCTTATTTAGTAATAAGACTGTTTGATAATATTTTAGTAATGTCTAGATATTATAGCAATAAGTGATTTTACCACTATTTAGTAAGCAATCTAAAGCTACTTTTTGAAAAAGAACTTACTTTCTTATATGGACAACGTAGATTTTCAGACCATTCTATTATAAATAGCTCTTTTAAAGCTTAATTAGAAAGCACTTACCCTGTCTTATAAAACACAAGTGAAAAGCCAATAGAAAACGTACTACAAAGTAAAACTGAATGGAATAAATAAATGCCTTCAAGGTAGTCAGTGGATGGAGATTGGAAATAGAGAAGAATGCAAAATGAAATCAAACTTTAACGGAGATGTAACGTTAGCAATGTCATGTTTACTATGTAAATTTTTTTTAATGGGAAGGGAATGATAATCCAGTTCAATTGATGGAGGAGCTGAATCGCCTTAAGAATAAGCCCAGGAAATTTCAAGTTTTCTATTGTTGGCAATACTTGAACAATAGCTTAGGGTCGTACAATATGGGTCATTCTCTTCTATTAAGCTTGGACATGTTACTTTGGGCTTTAGTCGCCATTAGTTAAGAGTCTTTATTGGGAGTCTAGGTAAGAATCATTGTTTCTTACTATAATTAGTAATTTTCAGAATTACTATATATAGTAAATTTTAGATGAGTCATTAGAAACCTATTTTAATTAGGTGGCGTTTGGTAACTCTAAATAATAAGAGCTTATTTGGGTTTTAGAATGTTTGATAATAGGCTTATTAGACCTCTAGAAACTTTTAAAGTAGAGGAAAAACCTCTAAACAAATAAGTAGCACGAGGGTAACTTATTTTTTGGGTCTAAAACTTTAGAGCTTATTCTTTAGAGTTTATTTTTAAGAGCTTATTATATGTGAGTAGAGTTTCCAAACACACCTTTAGTAGTCTTTTATTTTTGGTAGATCTCTTTGTTTTGGAATAGAATATTCTCTAAACTAGTTAAGACAATAAGAGTCTTTTCATAGGATTTTGTTTCCAAGTTTGAGTTAGAATAGGATTTTAGAAAATCTTTTGGCTCTCTATATATAGATGTAGCCATACAACTTTGTAGTCAGTTTTTTTGGATGAAAGATTGTTTAAAATTAATGAGAAGGAATCTCTTAATTTTGGTTGCTAATTGTTGAAATTATTATTGGTTGATTAAACCTTACATTGATCATCAATTAATCTTCAAGAAGAATTCAGAGTGCCAAATTCTACAAAGGAAGATTTTGGATTCTTCACGATCCAAGGCTTGAAAACCCATCTCAAGGCCAATTTCTTACTGGGTGAGTTTTATGATTCGTGACACTTAATTACATGGTTCGCTTCTTAGTTAAGAAAGCCCTAACTTTCATTTGGTAGGTGTTTGATTGAACTCCCATTAAATCACTAGTTGGAGTCAAAATACTCAATTAGATGAGGATTTGTCCTAAAGTAATTGGATAGATAAAACTAGTCTATTCAATTGAAGGTTTGAAGACTTCATTGCTGATATTTGCTAGAGCAGAATTTTCTGTGTATTAATAGTTCTGCTGAACACTATTTTGGCCATAACTCACTCAATGCTCGAAGTTTGGTGCTGAAATTTGATCTGGTAGATTATTATACTGCTCCACATCTAATCAATTCTTGGATTTCTGATCTGAGATAGAAAAATGATCAAAATACCCCTGTCCGAAATTCACAATTGGGGATTTTGATAATTGGGTTCGATCTCTTGAGTTATTCAAGGCTATTGCTTCCGGGCTACATCATCAATCCTAACAAATTCAACAATAAAGCCTTATTAGCTTATGACACATCTCTTTAGTTTTTCAGACTATAGAGAAATTTAGAGGCCCACTTCTCAATGGAAAAACAGTAAAATGAAGCTGAACTGGAACCCAGCTCTAAAGATTAAATATCAATCAAGTCCAAGCATCTTGCACCATGACCAAAACAATTTGGCTGAAAACTAACACTTAATTGTAGATAAATAGGCAATAACTTTGCATAACACCATACCACTACATTTGTCTTGCCTTGATCTGGAAGAAGCCCCATCCTCCATCAGTTGTCTTTGGCTCTCATCAACTAGGGTATTCTCCAAATCAACTTTTTCTGTCTACAATATAAAAATAGTAGTTTGTTAGACAGTAAGTCAAACTGTCAATTAATAGCCATGGATGCAATAAATTGAAATGGCTGTCAGGTAGACGGAGAAAAATATGAATATAGATAATATGTCAACAGTGAAACTTATGTAATCATATTTAACAAATTGGAAATTAATTAAGATAGGATATTTTAGTTTGTGATGACTTTATCAATTGGATGGATTAGTTGAAAACAGTAAATGGGTCAGACAAAAGATAAATTTGGAATAGCAAGTGTGACAAACCATAATATTCACAAGCAAGCCACTAAGCGAGCAACTTACACAATTGAAAATCAAGTTTTCAAAAGGAAAAAGGCAGAGGCCAGAGAGTCAAATACTTTGAGGTAGGGTGCAATCCTCAAATTGGCTGAGGCGTAAGCCTTATACAGAAGAAGAAAAAGAAGAAGAATGGGAGTGCTTATGTCTCTGCATGATCCCAAGATTTTATTATTAAAAAAATTATGTGATGGACAGTAATTTCTTTACACATTAACATGAAATACATTAGGCCTAAATAGAGAAGAAATTAGAATATACCCTTACATCCTCTTCTCAACAACGACACATACAAAAAGTTGAAAAATGTAAAGAGAAAAAGGAAATCATAATGAAAAAAAAATAAAAATATATATATATATATAGCATATTAGGAAAGCCAAAATACCTACAAAGAGTTCTACGTTTCTCCTCCTGGGGTGAATCATTAAATCAAACAACAGTACCACGTATATAAAAGATATATGATATATAGTATGACACAGTAAATGAACAGAAATCCTGAACCATCAACCAGCTACTTAGCATCAACTGATAAACTGCAAATATAAAAAGTAACAGCTCGTTATTTAACTACGAGGGAAGCGCATGGGAGAAAAAAGGCTTCCATCAATTAGGCGTTTCGAGGAAATAGTGGATTCCCTTCTTTCAGTTTTAACACCTTCCAAGCTCAAAAAGTAGTTAGCACAGGAGGGTGAGGCGAATGCGATAATATATAAGCAGAGACTTTGATTTTGGGGAAAAGTTTGTGGCTTATGCATCCAGGTTATTAATTAGGCCTCTCACAAGTAGTCTCAAAGTACTGAAGTAGAACCAAGGGACCTTTGGTAACCTAAAGTTAAAGCATAAACTTGTCACCTCGAGGCTGTTGTAAGAAACTTGTCTGTCATATATGTCCATAGATACAGTACAGGTCCAACTGTTCTTGTTCAGGTTAATGTGGAAAAGCACATATTATTGTTAGATGCGACTCAAAGTAAGCCCCCATAAAAGCTTGTGACTACCCTCTCCAAATGAAGTTTCCTCATGATGCACCACTTTAAAACTCCAATTTTAAAGTTGAATATTGTGGCTCTATCTTTGTTTCCTTCTGCAATCTACTTAACTTGAGCCAAATGAATGATCAACTCTTTCAAATTTCCAGGAAGCTCATTAAGTCCATGAGGATAGTGATATCTCAATTCTCAAGAGCTTCTTGGCGAGTAACCTTTTTTTAATCGGTAACCTTTCATGTTATCTTAACAGCATCTCAAAGAAATAAGATGATAAAAAAAATTATTTACTGGATGGACTAGGTATTAGTATTACCATAAATAATTACAATCAGAATTGATACAAACCTCACCAGTAAAGAATCTTTTCTTAATTCTGTTCATTTTTTCACCAAAAGAAAGGGATTAGTATCATGTCTTCCCAAACTATAGTTCTGAAAGAAAAAAGTAATGTTGTTTTCTTTTCTTCTCATTGCAGTTTACCCATTAAAAAAGATAAGAGGTTGGATTTGGGGTTTCAGGTGCCAACGTGTCTTCACATGCATATAAACTTTAAAATGAATGAAAGCATATATATATATATATGGAATTATGAATCTTATAACAATCAAACTGAAAGACCATTCCAATATATGAATTTTCCTTTTCAAGCTTTTCATAGTCCTTTTGAAACACAAGGGATTCCACTAACCTTTCTCAGTAAAATCCAATGAAGACAATTGGTAATCTACAAATAATCTTCCCCTAGGCATCTCAATTTTCAAATGATCCCCAGAGAAGGTATTCTTTAAGTTATGCAATTTTGTCTTTTAAATCTATCCACTCTTGTTTCATGGAGAAAATGTCCAAGTACGGCAACAAGAAACTTGTCTTTAGGGAAAAATCAATGAGTTGCAACTTGCAACCAGCACTAAGGAAACATGTCATACACGGAAGCAGGTGCATTTAGTGCAAGAGTTAAAATCCAGCCCCACAATAAAGAAAGCATATAATCACATCCCCAGTTCTAGCATCTAATTTAAAGGACTTGGTCCAGATTACAAATTCCATGAGATCAAACATACTCTATCCGAATTCCAAAATACTCATTAACTCCAATATTAATTATCAAGAGTGTTCAAAAATTGCTCCTCATTTGGAATTGTATAGAAAATAACCAAAACAGGAAAAGACTAAACAGATTACAAATCTATAAAATGAACTCCCAAAAATAAAATAAGTAATGCAATTGTGAAACCCTAACCTATGAGCACATAATTTGGGTGGTTCAAAAAGCCAAAGAAAATTTTAATTTGATTGGAATGATGTTTCTATGAGTAATTGTGTATACCTCTAACTGACGCAGCGTGTCGATGAGGAGCGACTGCTTCTGCTTGAATAGCACAACCTGGTTCTGCATCACTGAGAACTCAGTCCTCATGATCTGCTCGCTGTCCTGGATCGCCGCCTCATTACAGCCTACCTCCAACAGCCGTTCTCTCAATTTATGAGTTGGAATAACACCATTGTCTACAGGAGCCATAAGCTCGCTGTTGGACATGTCCTTCACAGCCTGCAATGCCTCCATCCATGTGGCTCGATCTTCTCGAGCCTCGGCCCTCAAATGCAGCCTCTTTGTGCCAGTAAAAATCGAGAATCTCTTATCATCTGATTTGCTCTCTCGGATCGAAGAAACCTAGAAATCAATTAGAACCGGATGGAATTACAGGGACCAATTGAAAAACAAAATTTGTTTTCTTGACATTAGAGGTAGAGAGACCTTGAGATGAACTTCACCGAAAGGCCTGCGTCGGAGTTGCGATTGGTCATTCTTGTAGCGGCAGATTCGACGGAGGGATTCTTGGCCGATGACTTTGGATCCTTTCTCGGTTTCTTGATTGACGATGATCTTATCAGGACCATGGATCTTGTAGTAGGATAAAACAGCGTCATGGAGGACGAACCAGCGTGGACGCCAACCTTTACCGAAATTCACCCACTTGTAGAGGATGCCGGAGATTCCATTACCGACGACATTGTCGTGATCGCCGATGATGTTGCTGCGAAAGCCATTGATGTGGTAGTTGTCGTTGGGATTGGGATTGGAGGAGGAGTGAGTGGAAGATCCACGGCTGAGATTCGCCGAACTGGATCTGATGACGGTCGCCGGAGGAGAAGGCATGTGCATGTGGAGGAATTGCGCCGACGCCGGATTCCGTTCGGCAACGCAGCAGAAAGGATGCATGAGAGGTATGATCAGATCTAGCCGGAGCAGAGAATTACGGTAGACAAGGGACCACCGAAACGGGTGTGGTGGTAGCCGGTAAAGTCGGCGGGGATTTCGAATCTTTTGCGTACATTCGCGGACGGTTCATAGCATACTCGCATCTCCGAGATCCGCTCACAGTCAATCGCACCCATTGCCCATAGGTCACTTCAACAATGGCCTCGGATTGTCTCTGGCGAAGCCAGAAAGGGCTCTCGGGGTTCCATACATTGTGCGGCAGCTGGCAGCAAATGGGGAGAAGTCATTTATTTTCTCCCCATGATTTTTGACTTCTCCCCATTTGATATCTCTTTCCCTTATTCTCACACACTTATCGCCACATGTCCATTTGTGTGTGGAGAAGTCAAAATCATGGGCCCCATGATTTTGACTTCTCCACCACATGTCACCTATTCTATGGAACCCCGAGATAAGCCCTTTCTGGCTTCGCCAAGGCAAGCCAAGGCCCTTCAACAATTTAGCTTGTATTTAGAAAAAAAAATTCGAAAAACAGAAAAGAAAAAAAAATAAAACTTTTAAGGTTAAAAATCTTAAACATATAGCAACCAAAAAAAAAATCTTAAACCTATGCTTAAAAATGAGTTCAATCGCACCTGTAACTCAATCTTTTAATAGATGTGACATAATAAAATTGTTGGTATTTTATGACACTCATTATTATTATTAACTAGTGCGATGCACATGAGAGAGAGGGGAAGGGAAGAGATGCTCACTGAAAATTTTTAAAATTTTAACTTAAAAAGATAGAATAATGGGTTGAAACTATCTCATAACACGTATCTCTACATTTTCTTTTGAAAAGTATTTATAACGTAAAGAGCATGTGCAAGATCCGAAGCATGAAAGAAAAAATTAAGATAAGGATTTAAGAGAATCTTGGAGATATTGAAGATTATTGTTAATTGTAGTTTATAGTATTTCAATACTCCTACTAACTTTTATCGTGTAAAATAAGATAACATAATATTATTTTTTTTATATGAAGTTATGGATAAAATAGGAAAAATATAAAAATTTCACCCTTACTAATGGTAAGATACCAATAAAATAGGAACTCACTAGGAATATTAGAAAAAAATCAACCAACTTTTTAACCATGTTTCTCTCATTATAATAGTAAAAATAAAGAAGTAAAGACTAGTAGACGGCACGTCCGATGCACGTGAAAAAGAGGGGAAGGGGAGAGAGACTGGGAAGAGGGATCTAAGTAGGGGCATTTTGAAATTTAAAAAAAAATATTTTGGGTATAAAAATTTGAGAGACTTTTTAGATAATAAAAAAAATTGTGAGGGGCACGAAAAAATTGTGATATTGGGTGTCACACCACCATCACCAAAACCAGCACCACCTACCACTCCACCACCCACCACTCACCACCACCACCACACCACCTCCACCACCCACTACCCACCAGTCACACCACCACCACTACCACAACTACTCACAACCAGACCACCACCACCACTCCACCACCCACCATCACCAAACCACAACCCACCACCACCACTCACCACCACCATCACCACCACCCACTAATCCCCTCCACCACTCACCACCACCACCCCCGCCACACCACCACCACAACTAACCTCCACCACCACCACCCACCACTACCACTAATACCACCATCATGGATTGGAATTGTTTACTAATTATTATGTTCATTGTAATCATGACTAAAAGTGTTTGTCTGTTTTATTTTTTTAAAACAAGTAACAATTACCAAACATGTTTTCTGTTTAAAAAAATTGAAAATCGAAAATCATTTCTAATTTTTAAAAACAAAAACAGAAAAACGGACGGCCCCTTAGTTTCGTGAGAGAAGAAAAGTCGGAGAGAGAAAGTAACATGAATAAGTTAAAAGTTACAAGAGATAATCGGGAAAAAGAAAAATAAATTACACGTGTGGGCTCCAAATTGCATCCGCATTCCATCAAAGGTACACGGACGCACAAACTATCAATCCCCTTATTATTATATTTAATGTATACAATAATCTTATTTATTTTCTTTTTTTATTCAAACACAATTTTATTTTGTTTTTTTTTTATAATTAATTACATCGGACAATTACCAATCGTGTTCACTGCATAGATTATAAAAAGTAATTCTTTTTCAAATGGAGGAAAATATTTGTATAAGGTTTAAAAGTTGATTGATGAGAATGGAAATTTTTTTTAAAAAAAGGAAGGGTATTCACAAATATATGAGAAGATAAAGGATTTTTTCAAAATTTTCTTATTTTTTAGGATACAATAGCTCGCTCAACAACCGAGAAGTAAACTATTGCTCCTACCTCTCACAAAGTTACCCTTCAACTGTTATGAAATTGGGTTAAAATTTTCAATCCTATTATTAATTTTTTTCCCTTAAAAACTCGTTCATGACTCTCATAAAGCCGTCTTTCAACTGTCATGAACTAGGGTTAAATTTTTTAATTATGTGGTTACATTTTTTTTTTCCTAAAAACTAAGGATAGATGGATGAACCCCAAGAATGAGTGAGTCTTAATCACAATTGAAGAGAGTTAAAAAGAGAGATAAATGACAAGAAAAAGGAGTCATGACCCCCGTCCTCGCATCACCAACGAGGAGATGATTATTTTTCTTTCTTTAGGACATTTGCAAGTATGGAAATAAAAATCACTAAAACCAATATCAAAACAGGAGATACTTATTGGTTTTGATAATTGCATGTATGATATTTATATTAATATGAAATAAACAATAGGTATTTTTTATTAGTTATTTATGTTTTCATTCATCATCTATACATTGTAATTGTATATATTACTTTGTCTTTGAGTCTCACGCTTCTGACCATATAACCGTGAAACACGAGTTTAAAGTTAGAGGTCGTCCTTGTAACTTTGATTGAACTTTAGTCAACTACACTTGGGCTTCAATTCTCTCTGGCCCATGCCAGCGAGGTGCTCTCGGGCCACCACACATGAAGCGCCAAGTGTCTGGAGAAGTCATTTCATAGACCCTATGATTTTGACTTCTCCCGCCTTTATTTGACACATGGTGCTAAAATGGTGAGATAAATATCAAATGGGGAGAAGTCAAAAATAGGGATGAAATGAAATGACTTCTCCCCTCACGTGTTGCTTAAGTGTGGAAGCCCGAGAGCACCTCTCTGGCATGCGCCAGAGAGAATCCGAAGCCCTATACTTGATACTTAGGTGGATGGATGGGAACGTGGCAATCAGTGTTACCACATAAGTGGGCCCATTCTCGTAATTGTTCCGAGTTCGTATTTAGTGCAACCTCTTGCCCAGAATGCTGGGGCTGTTAAGTACGGCAGACGCGTTTTGTACATGTAGCCAGCTAAAGTACGCTGGATGTAAAGTGCACTAACAGAGAACCACGTGGTATAGTACTGAGGAATCCCTTCCGAGGACGGCCTCTCATCACTCGTCAGTGATTACGGACCTTGGGTCCGTTTCCTATCTTACCCATGCCTCGATTTAACACTTTTTAAACTCCAGCTTAAATAAATTAAAATTAAGATTTTTATTTTTATTTTTTTCTTGGAAATTAAGATTTGATTGCAGATACTAATGGTGACTGGTGAGTGAATCTTAATAACTTTTTTTTTTAATGAGTATTTGAAATTGGGGTGTGAACCAATGAGAACCGGCTATTTGTTTACAAAATGAAAACCACATTTACGTTAAGTATTTTCCATATTTTTATAAGCAAAAAAAAACTCAAAAGATTACATTATAAGATATTTACACCCAGCTATATCATCGACTAGAAAACCATTAATAACGTCTAGAAGGAAATATCAACAACTCCCCGTTGGGGTTACAAAATTTTACAAAGTAATCAGCTAATCGATTTGTTTCACGGACGGAGTGCTTAATGGAGCAAGTTTTGAAACAATGCATCTTTTGTTTAATATATTTTAGAGATTAATTTTGAGCTGGAGCTCTGTTTAGTTGAAGCGGAGCTTCCCAATTTACACTATAACAGTGGCACAGTTGTAATTATTGAGAGAGATAGAGACAATTTGGCCAGGGCCGCCCCCTTGAGGTTATCACATGTCCCTATTGACACCCCTTAACTATGGTTAAAATTCACAAAATCTCATGATTCACCTGCTTATCATTGGTTTTTAGAAAAAAAATATTTAAAAAATGTTAACCTTAGGAGTTAGTGAATTTTAAACTAGGGTTCGAAAAGAAATTTGGTATATTTTTTTTTAAACCAAGGATAGGTGGGTGAATCTTAACCACAATTAAGGGGTATTAATAGGGACACATGGCGACCTCAAAGGCATTATCGGGAAAAAAAAATCTCAAAATAAAAAAACTACCCCAAGAAATTTTTTCTCGGGGGCTCCGCCCCGAACCCCCAAATTTCATACACTCAAATCAAAAAAATTTCTATACATGAATCCCCCAAAGCCCCCCCCCCAAAGAAAAATTCTTGGCTCCACCCCCTGAATTTGGCAACACACATAATTATAACATTACCACCGTCACAATGTAAAATGAGGAGCTCCGCTCATCACCGTGAAGCAGAGCTCCTCTTTGTTTTTAAACTCTATATTATTACTAGTTTTCTATTATGGGGTTCCTCTGCCCTATGAATCGTGGAGACAGCAGTCAACGAATCTGAAGCAATGATCAAGTGAAAATTAGCTCCTATCTCTAGGATTGCAAGTAACTCGAGATGTATAATTTTTTGTTTCCAAAGCGAAACGGTTCATCGAGTAAGAACAGATGGCTGGACTAGTACACTCGTGGAACGACATGAAAACTAAATTTCATCATCGAATTTTTCGAACAGAGTTTTCGATTTAGGGGAGGGGAGGATCTGGCTTTAATCCGCAAAAAAGGGGATTTTTTTTTTAATGAGACCTTCTCTAGCTAAACTATCCAAAAAAAAATTATGCACAAACTAACCACCCGCATTCTCCCATTAAATATGCACATACTAAGCTCCAACTTTAACTAATAGATCTTATCCTAAAAGAACTCCATGTAAGAGAGCATGTATACATAAGCAAGAGAAATAATCCCACCATTTCTTAAGTATTAACGGCTCCTATGCATCATTAAATGTGTCCTTTTGAGTTCTCATTTTCCAAATTACTGATTACTAATGGGTGAGAGAAGGGAAAAGGAGAGAGACTGAGAAGATGAACCCTAATGAGGGTATTTTAATTTTTTTTTTTAAATTAATAAATATTTTTGGTATAGAAACTTAAAAGACATTTTGGATAAAAAAAATTGTAAGAGACATTACTTATTGAAATATGATGTTGGGACATTTTAATAACCAAAAAGTTTTTAGAGACATTTTGGGTATAGCAAAGAAATGAGGCAGGCCGGACTTGGCGATACGTTCTTCTTTTAGAGCATTTTGTCAAGAGAGCGAGTAGTCTAGTTATGCCACTGAGGTTGTCATTTGTCCCTTTTAATACTACTTAACTATGATTAAGATTCACACACCCCTAGAGTTCACCCACCTATACTTGGTTTTTAGAAAAAAAAATTAACCCTTGCAGTTAGTGAATTTTAATTAAGGTTTAAAAGAAATTAATATTATTTTCTAAAAACCAAAAATAAGTGGTTAAACCCTAGGGGTCGGTGAATCTTAACCACAGTTGGAGTCCTGTCACGCCCTTAAGGTTGTCATGTGTCTCTTTTGAATCCCTTAATTGTGGTTAAGATTCATCTACCCCTAGAGTTCACCCACCTACCCTTGATTTTTAGAAAAAAAATATTAATTTTTTTTACACCCTAGTAAAATTTTTTACATTAAAAAAAATATTCTACGGGGGTTTAATTTTTTTCCTTAAAATCCAATGATAAGTGAGTGAACCAATAAAAAAAATTCACTGATTCTTAGGGAGTTTAAATTTTTTTCTAAAATCCAATGATAAGTGAGTGCACCTTAGGGATGGATGAATTTTAACCACACTTATAGAATGTTAAAAGGGACACATAGCGACCTCAGTGGTGTAACCGGACTCCAAGAAGTCCGGTTATAACCTAGAGAATTTCGAGCCTAATAGATAGATGAGTGGGAAGTAATATGAGAATTAAACAACATTTAATCAAGTGTTTGTCGTATATAATGATTATATTATGATAAGAGTAGTTTGAAAATTTTGCAAAATTTCATCTGCGTTTTCAAAGGCAATATGCAAAATTTTATCATGTTTAAGGGATCATGATGTAAAAGGTAGTTTTGAAATTACAAAAGATTTAATATATATAGTAAAGACATATCACATGAATATCTATAACACTACATTCTATGACAAAGATAGATCAACAAGGGTTGAGTTAGTAGTCAAGACCACGCCTCAGGAAGTAGAGGTCTTGAGTTTGAGTCTCTTTCCCTTATTGGCCACTCCCCGAGATCTATCTCGACTTTCTTGGTTTAGTGTGTGGGGATCTGCACGGCCGGAGAGACTTAGTCGGGTGCTCTAAGAGGATCGGATAGCCTCGTTCAAAAAAAAATGGCAGAGAAGACACTAGATTTTTTTTTTTTTGTCAAGAGTAACACGCACGCACACATACAGACATATTAGAATTAAAATTAATATAATCCTAAGGCTTCATATTGAATTAATTAAGATTAATGGGACACATGGCGCAATAGTGTGAGTGGCCGGAGAAAATCCTACCATTCAAGAGGGCATTTCTCTGTGTAGCTTCATCCCAACTCTTATGCCCCCTAAATGTATCTCTAACTACTCTCATGGTATCATCTTGGCTTCGAATTGTCTCTGGCGAAAGAAAGGGCTCTCGGGCATCCATAGAATAAGGGACATGTGGCGTTAAAAGGGGATCAATCATTTCATTTTCTCCTCATAATTTTGACTTCTCCCCACTTGAAATCTCTTCCCCTTTTATCTCAACACCTTATCACCATGTGTCATATAATGGGTGGAGAAGTCAAAATCATGGGGCCATGATTTTGACTTCTCCACCACTTGTTCCCTATTCTATGGTTGCTCGAAACAAGCACTTTCTGGCTTCGTCGGAGACAATCCGAGGCCATATCATCTATTTTCTGACAAAGTTGTAAAACATGTTAGAAAATAGATGATATGGCCTCGAATTGTCTCTGGCAAAGCCAAAAAGGGCTCGTCTTGGGTGTCCATAGAATAGGGGACATGTGGTGGTGAATCAAAATCGTGGAGCCCATGATTTTGACTTCTCCACACATAATAAGACATGTAGTAATAAGTGTGTGAGATAAAGGGGAAGAGATATCAAGTAAGGAGAGGTCAAAATCATGGGGAGAAAATGAAATGACTTCTCCCATTTTAATGCCAACGTCGCACAATGCATGGACACCGGAGAGCATTTTCTGGCTTCGCCAGAGACAATCCGAGGCCCCCGAATGGACGCCCCCGAATAAATCCAAAGCTAGCTTCACCTGATCAGTCCATTTTACATCACAGGATCTGACCCACAGAAAGGTAGTTAAAGTTTTGAAAATAGATTTTTCTCATAATTACAGGATTTCCCTTGACTTTTCCTTAAAATGGAATGCTCCGACTCAAGGAGGCTTGGTAGAGTTAACCCTGTTAGATGTGAATTTTATAGCCACACACACTGTCACAGTGAACTAATGAAAACCTACAGTCCTACACTAGGACAAGGCACACAGCCTAGGGAGCTTTAGCTAACTTAATATAACATCACACGAACTCAAGCTATTGTATATGTGATCACAACCGCAAATCTTAGATGGTGAAACTTAGTGCACAAAACAAGAGGTTTTTCCAGATTGCCTCTCTAGTATGGTTTCTTCCCTAAATACCTAGATTTTAAAAACTCTTCTCTAAATGGCCCCACACACATGTGCATCCATTCACACATGTGATTTTTTTCTCCTTCATACCCTTATGCTTTTCCTTTATGACCTCTGTGTCCCCAACTCATAAGTAAGCTGGAAACCGTAAGAACGGTTCATCTTCGTCATTGACTCCCTCATCTTCTTCATAACTCTAAAGTTATTTGTATCGACTCTGAACCGAAAACCTTCAAGATCCTCAAGGTTCCTTCGTGAAGCGATTCCAAGAAGTTCCATTGATTGTAAAAGGTACGTGGTTAATTCCATTTGAAGGATTTTGGTTTTTTCGATATCCAATAGTTTTTTTTTAAGGATTTCGGTTTTTAAACTTACATTCTTGTAAAGTATTATGAAAACCTTGCATATGAGTTTCATTCGTATGAAACTCATACATTTTCCTTTGAAAAAGTTTTTTTATTTGTTGCAACAATTGTTTTGCACTAGGTCGATGCATATATGTAAATAGTCGATGCATATATGTGAAGGGGTCGATGCATATAGGCTAAAACATACTTTTTCGGAGATTGAAGACGACGGTCGATACATATGCATCAACCTAGTGCAACGAAATTATCGACTGGATGCACTAGGTTGATACATGTATCACACTAGGTTGATACATGTATCAACCTTTTACTTTAGTCGATGCACATGCATCAACCTAGTGCAATGAATGTATCGACTGGATGCACTAGGTTGATCCATGTATGAACCTTTTACTTTAGTCGATACACATGCATCAACCTAGTGCAATGAATATATCGACCTGCCTCGACTTCATAAGTTAGCTACTGGCCTATTTGAATGAGTATTGACCATGTCTTTTATATTGTTTTAACCCTGAACAAATTGCATCGACTTGAATCGACCTCATAAGTAAGCTAATGTCATTTTAAGTTAGCATCGACCTTGTCCCTTTAATGTATTGACCCTGTATAATTTGTATCAACCCTGTACAGTTTGATACATGTATCGACCCTGTAAGCTAAATGCATCGACCCCTTCCAATTTGTGTGCATCGACTGTATCGACCACTTGTCAAAAGTTTTTTTTTTAATCCTAATATTTTTTTCCTTTTGTAGGATGGCGAAGAAAAGTGTATAAAAAAAGGTTGTTACAAATCTCAAAGTTCAGAAGAGCCCAAAGAAGCCAACAAAGAGCCCAAGCAAGCCAACAAAGAGTAGAAAAGTCCATAAAAATGTGAAGTATGAATCCTCAGTCCCTCTTATTGATAGGGTGAGTCAGCCTTTGTCCAAATGCACTCAGGCTTTTTGGTGAGAGATGAAACAAAATTTTGAGAGTATGCCAAATAGAATGACTGTATGGAAAGAGTAAGTGTTTGGGGGTTTGACAAACTAACACACATTCACATTTTGTAGTATGGTGGCTCACTTTTTTCTCCAACATCACGTAGGATATATGGAGTTTGAGATTGGGGAGGTCTTGATGAAATTTAGGGAGTTGAATTTTGCCCTAACCAAGGGCCTTAGATCCACTCCTTCTAGCCCCATGATATCCAATTGAGGGAGCAGACACTTAGGAAGAAGGTGTTCCCCAAAAGGAAGCTCAGTTAAATCCATAAGAAAGATTTGTTGAAGAAGATCCAGGGACTTGGAGAAAAGTATAATACGGAAGCCGTGCAGCTAAGCTTGATTCTTTTTGTAAAGAGTTTTTTGGATGCAAAGGTCTCTACCGCCTGTGTAAAGGAGAGATGGTGGGCTCTAATGGAAGACCTTCCAGCCTTCAATAGTTATCCATGAGGAGTATTTGGATACAAAAGGTTGAAGACATCTTTAGAGTCTGCACTCTCCATTGACAACTATAGATACAACATATATGGCTACTCCTTTGCATTCCAGGTAATAGAACTATAGTTTATCATTATAGTTTTTATACTTAATTGTATTTTCATACTTTATGACTTAATTGGTTTATTGTGGTTTGGGTACTGGAACGTATTCCCACATTCACGAGATGGGGGTAGGATATCAAGTCCTCTTCGGATTCCATCCTGATGATGCCCGATACATTTCCTCGGTTCCTACATTGTAAGATCATGACCTATATTAAATATGAGGATACTCGGCAGATATTAATGACTCCAGATGTAAGTGTTTATTTTATTAATTACTACATTAAATATAAGTATTTATTACATTACTGATATAACTAACTTTTTTACTTATTCTTATAGGTTGAGGTTCTATCACCCCTCGTGCCCACTTAGAGGGAGATGGAAGAGCCGGCAATGATTAACGTACTCACCCGACTTGGAGGGTTGGACTCGACAGTCCACAAAGAGTGGGACCTTCCTCCCAAAGAGAAGGGGGAGGAGAAAAAAGACAAGGAGAAGAAGGACGAGGAGGAGGAAGAGGTGGATGTAACAGCTTCCCTTCTTACCAGGAAGAGGAAGAAGGCACGAAGAGATTGTACTTTTGATAGTAGCCTTTTGGACCAAATCATGCTCTACATTTATGAGGCTATTAAGAGGAGCGATGAAAACCATAAAACCGATATTCGTGTGAGTGAAGGCCGCCTCGAGGCGATTGTAAAAAAGTTGAGTGAGAAGGTTAGATAGTTGAAGGAGGAAGTTTGCAGGGTAAGTACTTTATTTTATTTTGAAATTTATAAAAAAAAATACAATTTCTCATTTGATAAAATGATAATTGTATTTGCAGCGCAGGATGACGATCCCTCGAGGAAGCGCACCAACTACGTCTATCACAGAAAAACAAAGGTCGGTTGAACAATCTCCACTACACCCTGAGGAGACTACAGTCTCCACTTTTGCTGTACAGTATAATGAGGTATGTGATTTGCACAATTATTTTATACTAAATTTGTTATGTTTGTTACTGATTTGAGTTCTAAAATTTTGTTCGCAGAAGGTTTTTGATGGTACACCAGTGAGTTTTGCCACACCAGTCAGTGTAGACTCACCCATGACTATAGAGTTGACAGTCCATGAGACACCGCCTCAGAAGGCGAAGAAGGTCCGCTTTGACTCTCAGTGGATGCAGTATCCTTGGTATAATGTCTGGAAGGAGAAAGCCGCTAAGGAAAAGACGTTCACGGAGGAGCCAATTTCGGAAGAGCCAATTTTGAATTTACTTAGACATATATCTAAAGTCGAACACAGAGAGATGATGGAGTATGTCAAACTACATAGGAAGAATGAGGGTGAACAGCCCGGATGCAACACAGTTGGTACCCTATTAATCACTTCGACGGTTGTGCATGAAGTGTCATCTCCTACCTCTTGGTTCGGGAATTGGGTAATGGAGGGATTTCCTACAGATATTTCTTTTGAAAATTAACATATTAAACTATGCACTAACATACTTTAATATTTTTAGGAAATGGACATCTACATAATTTTATTATCCGAGAGGCATGTGAGCTACCCCGACATATTCACCCCTAAAAGTGTTTTTGCAAACGAGTTGTTTACAGTAAGTTAACAATCAAAGTTGAATATGTTCTAAATTTGACAACTAATATATATAATATGCTGACTTTGTTTTTCCTATGGTAGGATTCACTTTTTAACAATATGAATACAGAAGCCCCTCAAAACCTAAGCATTAGTATGGTTAGAAGATATGGCAAAAACCACAATCCGTTCAACGCCTCATTGATCCCCATGGTACTCAAGTCACCAGATGCAACGATGTAGCGTTCTGAACGTGTCTACCTTCCCTACCTAATAAAAGAGCAACAGAAAGGAGAGTGGCCACAAGGAACCCACTAGATATTGTTCGTACTTGAGCTCCCGGAAATGCAAGTTTTATATAGGACTCCTAATACAAAGATGGTCTACTGGACATGTATGCTATTGAAGTAGCAACTTTGAAGGAGGAGATCCCACTACTTTTCAGCGTTGCGGGGGATGAACAAGTATTAGAAGGAAATGAATGAGAGTTTAAAGTGATGGATCCTGACACTACTCCTATGCAAGAAAATACTCATGATTGCGGGATATTTGTGGTTAAATACATCGTTTTCCTATGTGCTGATATACAACCTACATTCCATCAAGTAATAAATAAAATCTTTTTTTTTTTTCATTTTTTATGTTTTATAAGTTATTATGTTTTATAATATAAGTATTTTTAATGCTTCTGAGGGATATTCCAAAGTGTCGGTATCGTATTACTTACGATCTCATGAAGGGCAAGGCTTCTATGTAGGAGAGGGAGGGAGAGAGCTTCTATGTATGTTGTCTGAGTGAATTTATGTTGTGAGGGAGCGCACATGTTCAATGTAATGTAAACAGTTGAAGGTTCATGTATGTTTTCAGTTTAATGTAATGTAAACAGTTGAGGTTCCATGTATTATAATGTAAATAGTTGAGGTTCCATGTATTATAATGTAAACAGTTGTTGATACATGTATTATAATGTATTATGATGTGTTGAGGTTTTTAATAAGAAACATGTTGAAAACAGGTTGACAGAAATCCAAAAAATCATATGGTCGCGCAACATTTAAAGAA
This sequence comes from Tetracentron sinense, assembly GCA_015143295.1. NCBI lineage: Eukaryota > Viridiplantae > Streptophyta > Magnoliopsida > Trochodendrales > Trochodendraceae > Tetracentron > Tetracentron sinense. The sequence goes on along the minus strand of CM026556.1, from coordinate 5,903,721 downwards.
AATAAGGGTCGATACAACATAACAAATGGTCGATACCATATAATAAAGGGTTGATACAGTAAAATGGACAGGGTCGATATAAGTTCAAATGGGCAGTAGCTAACTTATGAGGTCGATGCACGTCGATACATGTTATGAAGGGTCGATACACCAAAATGAATAGGGTCAATACAAGTTCAAATGGGCATTAGCTAACTTATGAAGTCGATACATTTTATGAAAGGTCGATACACTAAGGGGGCAGGGTCGATACAAGTTCAAATGATTAGTAGTACACTTATGAGGTCGATGTAGGTCAATACATTTTAGGAAGGGTCGATACACCAAAAGGGTTAGGAAGGGTCGATACACCAAAAGGAACAGTGTTGATACAATTTAATTTTTCAAAAATTCCTATTTCTTTGTCCAAAATTATAATTTTTCATCCAAAATTACAACTTTTCTACTCTTGTTGCCTAATTACTCGAGTACAACTTTGTCTATTGTGCCCTGTTTGTTTACATATACCACATTTCACAGTTCGACCCTCTTCTCCTTGTGATAAAAGTCTCTTCTTCTTAGGTCTTCCGCCACTCCGACCATATCTTGGTGGCTTCATCTTCTCACATAATGGGAGTAGTGCGTCCAGTGTCTCCCAATCGCATTTGTCCGGTACCGAGTAAATTGACCTCTCATAAGCCATCCGTTCACATTCCGTTGTGTAATATCGATCAACATATTCATATTTATCAATGTGATATTTCGTACATGCAACAAGAGCATGCTCACACGGTCATCCCATCACGTTGAATTTACCACAAATACACAACCTTTGAAGTAGATTGATCAACTCCCTATGTTTTTTTCCATGAACTCTGAATTCATGATCATTAATACCATCAACACGTCTACCTCATCCTTTTTGAAAATCCTATTCCATTTTCTCTTCGACATTTTTAGTCAACCTTGAGGGCTACTCTAGTCATTCCTTTCGTCAAGTGAAATAAAACTTTTGAGTTATATCACATGTGGTCTCTACTAATACTGTAACCGGGTATTCTCTTGCCTCTTTCATTAAGCTATTAACACTCTCCGCTATATTAGACGTCACAATCCCATATCTCTTCATACGAGAGTAAGCATTTGCCCATTTTAGCCTCGGAATCCCGTTTAAAAATCCATGTGCTTGTTGATTTGTCTAAGAAATAATCGTCATGAACTCAGGAAACTTAGACAGTCTGCAAGCCTTTACTACTAGCTAAAATAAAGGCTTGACACTCTCGTCCTTACACAGCTTGTGCATGTTCATTGAAATGTGATACGCACAGTAGGCATGAAATGCATTTGCGAGTACTGGAAGAACTTTGCTTAATAATGAAGTATTTCTATCCGAGATAATCACTAAATCCTCCAGTGGTCTCAATGCTTGTTTCAGATTAATTAAAAATCATTCTTAAGAAGAATGGTTTTCCTTTTCATCAAGTCCAAAGGCGACAGGTATGAGGTTATTGTTCCCGTCAAGAGCCACTACGACAAATAGTATCCCTTTATGCTTTCCTTTCAAATGTGTCACATCAAAGGTTAACACTTTGCAACAACAAGTTCGAAAAGTATTAAGTACCACACCGATCGCCCAAAAAGCAGAACTGAAAACCCCATTCACTGGATCTGAATGCATTGTAGTTACTGTACTCGGGTTGCGCTTCTCAAACTCGTAGAAATAAGCTGAGAGATCCGCATATGGTGTGTCGAATAATCCTCTAAATTTTCCTATTGCAATTTCTCGAGATTTCCACGCTTTCTTGTAACTAGGTTTAACCCGGAACTCGCGCCATATATCACTTACAATTTGCCTTGGCCTATACATATCATGCCCCTCGATATGTGATAGAACGTACTCGCTCAAAACCCAGCTTCTTGCTTGCACATTATCTTCCTCAGTCGGTGACTGACAAGAGTGTATCCCAGCATAGCTCTTAATCTTGAATTGACCAGAACCATTAACTCTTGATGCATGTAGTCGCCATTTGCAATTATGAACATGACATTTCAATGTGCTTCGTTGTTTATCCGAACGTATTACCTTGAATTTAAAGTTCTTGCACATCGCATACTTATGAATATACTTTTTTTTTCTTTAAAACATTGACCAAGTTTGACTATCGTTCCATCTTGCAACATACATTCAACATCCGAATCTTCATTGTGCACCGGAATATCTTCATATTGTACCTTCTCAATAGGATTATTTGTTGTCCTTATTATGCATCTCTGGGGTGAGGGGAGGACTATCATGGCTACAAAACAATGTGGAAGTAGAGAGAGTTTCATATTAGAATCTATAATTCGAAAAAGTTTTCTTAGTAGAGTTATAAAGACAAGAATCTACCTGAAGCTAGGGAGGTCGTTTATGATGACCTCTACACCAAGATCTGCATATTTTGGGATGACATCATTCATAGCATCATCTATTAAATCAATGTCATCAAAATCCTTTATATGCAAATTATCTTCTTTTATATTAGTCAGCCTATTCGTATTGCACTCAGAATCATAATCCAATCCTCCAACAACTTCAAATGAGACATCATTTTGCTTGAATAAATGATCTTTAGAAACTTCGATAGGAACATACTATTGGTTGCACACATGTTCTTTGGGAACTTCGATGCGAACATACTCTTGGTTGCAGACATGTTCTCTGCAAACTTCGATGAGAACGTACTCTTCCTTTGAAATATACTTCTTTCTTTCCTCCTTCGATATGTACAAAGGGAAGGTAAATATCATTTCGTTTTATAATCATATAAAGAAAGGTTGACAAAAATTCATCGTTGGCAATTTCAATTGGTAGAATTGGGTTTGAGGAAGGAAAAAAAGACCTGAAAGTTATATCATACTCGCACAGTTTAGAATTGGTAAGTCGATAAACTTTAGACAAGAGCTCCTTGTGTGTAATACTGTTATCCATTAGTATACACTGAGCCGTTCCACCTCGATAACAGATACCTTGTACTCCATTTTCCAACAATCCATCTCTTTCCACATCCCATTTTCCATTGTAACAACAAATTTGCGACACTTTTGGCACCATCATCTGTAAGAAACATATTATTGATTAGTTAGATCAGAGACAAATAAATGAGTTGTGAAAATAAACAAATGATCGATGGAAATAAGCAAATGGTCGATGTATGGAAGGGATAGGGTCAACACAGTGTACATAAGCAAAGGGTTGATGCAAATTAGCAAAGGGTGGATGCAAATATGCAAATGGTCGATGCATAGAAGGGACATGATCGACACAGTGTAGATGATCAATAAAAAAACCTAAGGTTCGATACAAACATACAAAGGGTCAATGCAAATCAGCAAAGGGTTGATGCAAATACCCTAAGGGTCGATACTAAATTGTATCAAGTGTTTCAACAGCATTGACATAGACCAAGAACCATACATCGACTTCTCAAGCAAAATGTATCGACCCTGAACCGATTTCCACCAGCTTCGTCCCTTGTGTTCCTAAAACTTATTTAACAACCAAATTATCAGAAATAATCTCAATGTAAAGGCTCCTTAGATTACTCAAAACCTCATACACCATCAGTAAGAAGTTAATCACAAGGTATAGAGATTAAGAAATCAAAACATACCTTTCTAGGTTTTGGTAAATGATTATCACACAAAACCCATGAGTTTGGAGTTCGCCAGAAAATGATTCACACAAAAACGAATGAGTTTGGATTGGAGTTCGCCGGAAAATAGGATAATGCACGTAGAAGGTTTTCCCCATGCACATACGTAAGTCATCATTCCCACCTTTTTTTAAAGTTAATGCATTCATTGTTGATTGTTTAATGCTTAAAGGTAGTATAGGGGTATTTCGGACTTTACATATATCCACAATAAGCAAAAATACTTCATAAGGGCATTTAGAGAAGGGTTTTTAAAACATGGGTATTTAAGGAAGAAGCCCATACTAGAGGGCAATTTGGGAAAAACCCCACAAAACAATCTAAATGACCATTAATTTTTTTATTTTTTTTTATAATTGTCTGAAGCATCATTCAATTGAGAACACATCACATCACCAGGGAAGAACTGCTACCAATCTAATGGAAGTTCCCGTTTGAGACTTAATCCTAGGACCTTCCTCAATGATGAGCACACCTACCACATCAGTGTTGCTAGAAATGACCCTGAGTACCCATTTATTAAATTTGAGTTTTACTTTTCCAGATGTTTTTTTGGTCCAAAAGAACGTGTTAACACCATCATGCCAAGCAAGACAAGCCAAGAATGGGTGTCAGCTAGCTTAGTTGGTAAAGTCCCTTGGCGTCGTACTAGGGACCTGGGATTGAATCCCTCCTATGTTTCTCTAGTAGGGGTAGAAAAGCCAAGAAAGACAAAAGCTGCAAGATGAAGTGTGGGTTCATGATACATGTTGGGGAGGGACCCTAAAGTACTTGGAACAATTTCAGTAAATTCAAAGGGAGAAAAGCATATTCACATTCAGTGAAAAGACACAAGTGGAGGGCCCTAAACTTAGAACAATTTCAGTAGATTCCAGGAAGAAAAGCATATTCACATTCTGTGAAAAGTGGGATTGAAACCTTATCTCACTTCACCTTTTGCTGCCTTTTGAGGATGACTTAACCTCATAAAAATTCCACATTGTGATAGAAACAACATCTGCTTCATGGGCCCCAAATGGGTTGTCACAGCCGCACCAATCATTTTCCAGTTGCATCTTTTGTTGAATATGAAAGCCTGTCCCATTTGCCTTTTTTTTTTGGTTCCTTCTCTTCCATTTGAGGGGGGGAAATAGACAATAAGAATACCTGGAGAAGCCACCTCCAATCATTGAGTATATAAGTGTTGGGGGAATTGGACTGCAATAGTACCCTGATATCTCAATTAATCGTCTTTGATCACTTGAAAAGCATCTATGCACTTGTTTGTTTCACCCAATCAACAATGACGGGCAAAGCAAGTACTATTGGATCAGTGACAAAAAGACAGACCGACAGAATGAAACAGCCGTTAGGAGACAAGTGTCTTATGGCGATTCATCAATTACAGCTAACCAAACTATTTATAAACATTAGAATATATTCAAATGGCTACAAGACCAAATCAATCATAAACAAGATTATTCAAAGCCTTTCAAGGCCGGCAAAGAAGAGAATAGTACTCCTACCCAATTCTTTGAGAATATTATGTAGGAAGATCATGGATATTTTCTATTAAGATAATTAAAGGAGAAGATGGATCAGGAATATTCCAGTTTTGATTCTAAGTATATGAAAACTTGTACAATACTCAGTTTATTAATGAAATCTGGCCCTTCTACATGCCTACCAACAAGAACCAATAATAACTAATAAACTAAATGGAGGGATGAACAAGAAGCTGACCCAGATCTCATTGGAAGAAACAGCACAAGTGAGGATATCGCAACAGAAGAAAAGGAAGTATATTAGTTGTGCATGTGGTAAAGAATGAGCGTTTCCTTCAAGGTGGAAAGGTGCAAAGGCTTCAGTCCAGTTTTCTTCTCACCAGTCCTTTGAAGAAGTCAAAGCTGCAGCCATACGAACCACTCATATATTTAAAAATAATGGGCTAACATCTTTAATTCCATACAATAAAAATTTCAAGATTACCCTTGTAGCAACCAGAGTTGGAGAGTAGACCTTAAATGTGCAGTGGGGGGGTTAAGATACATGAATCAATCTACTAAGATGCTAATACAAGTAGGGATTAAGGCATTGAATCAGATCTGAAGCATAAATTTGCATCATACTCATATTGGCATGGATTATTAACTCGAGGCATGAGATGCACTGTCCCAAGTCCCAACAAAGCACATGTTAAACTTTGATGACCCAAAACATTTTCTACTCCTCTTCATGGTGTCAAAAGAGCAATTAAACCATACCTGTCGAAGCAGAAACCCAGGACAATGGATTCCTACATTGACTGTAACAATTACATCCTACAGCTCGAGGAGAATGCAAATTCCTCCAAATTATGTAGTAACACAGCCTGAACATCCAACTCATCTGCTACCTCTAAATATGACTGTAGCTACCATAAATAAACAGCCATCTTCTATCCTAAAGAACTGAATGCACAATTTTTTTTGGCCGGTTAGCTGAATGCACAAATTCTGGAATCAATAATATTATTCTCTGAGTTGTGGCTAGATAGTAGACAGATACATCTGTTTATACTGAAGATCATTTATTTTTAGTTCCATTAGGACATGGTCATAAGTCATAACTTGGAATAAGCATAAGCTCATTCTTTATTTTTTAATGGTGTATGATAAAACAATATTTACCATGGCTCCAAGTAAAAAAGGTAAATTATGTCATAGTGATCAAATGATCTTGGAAACAACAAATTCATATAAAAGCCTGTGACTGGATTCTTGTAGTTGCGAAAGTCACTATACCCATGTCCCCTTAAGTCTTACAATCAATATGAGTAAAGATAAGATAAAAAGGTGTCATGTTCATATCTATGCGGTGCATCTGCCTATGATTTGCACGGGATGAGCTTTGCACATGTTATTGTGCAATATAATTTCCATTCTAGATGTCATATGCCTAAAAAGCAAGACCGCCATAGGGTCAATCATTTGTATAGTGCACTTTTTCTTAATATTGACTACTCATTCAGTGATGTAACAGGAAAAGATAGCCTACCAGAAGAAATATACCTGTTGCCATCAGGATGAAGCTCATACATTTGATTGTCCTCACCGATGGCTAACAAATATCCTGAGGAAGTTAAGCCCTGCACTAAAAGGAAAAAGTTATTTGAACACGCACATATTCAAGTTCTCGCAATTTCTGATACCCGGATATTTCAATAATTTAGCATGCTCTCATAGTGGCACAGGACACTTTGATACTGATACAGGATATACATGAATACTTGTAACATACTATTCTCTATTTTACTGTTAGAAGCCTAGAAACATCATCGAGATTGGCTAACCATGTCTTGGATTTCGCAGAATAACGAGGCATACCCCTCTTCCAACATTCATGTTGGAACCCATATCTGTATCTTAGAACCTTATAGCTTCCAACCCTTTCTATCTAGTTTACCTGAACTGTAACTAAAATGTTTTCCACTGATTCGCCCTCCTTTTCCTGTAAGGTAACCCTCTGACCACTGCATAAACATAGATCAGAATCACAAAATTATAGTTTAGCATTATGTAGAGTACATATGTATATGAAGATGAATGTATTGATTCAAATCTTGGGAGAGCATCTCCTAAACATAATAAGTACAAATTTCAATGAGACACGCAAAGTATTGCACATCTAAAGATAAACATGGGTAATAGCACTCATTGCCCCCACCATTGCACCACTGCAGTACGTCACTTTAGGGGATGCCCTAGCAAAATTTTAACAATTGATCGTTTTAATCACATAAGGCAATTTATTCCTAATATATGTACGGTGTGTAAGAAGCATGAAGAATGTGTCAACCACCTCATTATTTACTGTTTGAGATCATTCTCACTATAGTTGTTAAAGGCGTCACCTAGGCTACCAGGTGCTTTGCTACGCTCAGGCGACTGGCCGCCTCAGGCGGTCATTATTTAATAACTGATATATGTAATAATATTAGTGTTCATGGATATAAAAATTTATTTTATCTGAATATGATCGATCGGTAAACAAAAAAATATGTTATTTTATATGCTTCTCACGTCTTTTATAATATAATATGTTAGGATTTGTATATCCAACAAAAAAAGTTTGCAAATAGAAGATAGAAGAAAGAAGAAACGAATTCTCTCATGTTAACTTGTTCTCTCTCTCAATTGGTGGATCAATTGTTCTTTCTCCCTCTGTTTATGGGTGAACTATATAGTCCTCAATTGTTTTTTTCTTCATAATTGTTAAATTATAGGTAGCTCAGGCAGCCCGATAATAAATTAAGAGCCTTTAAATGTCCCAAATTCCTTCTAGGACCCCCAAAACTCTCATAAACTCATATTTAAATGAGTTTAATAATTTAAATAAGTGCAGGCCTTATAGTTATATATTTTACTTATCAATATTATTTTTATTACTTATCTTGAGTATAATCGATAAAAAGAAAGAAATGAGATTAAGAGATACGACATCTCCCTCTCCGCCCTCTCTTCTTTCTCCCATGTTCAGCGTCACATTTGATTGTCAGGCTATTTTTCTACTTTTTATTCAATCCTCCCTCCTCCCTCCTCCCTCCTTCCTCCTCCCTCAACTTCATCTCTCTCACTTTCTTGTTAAGCTGTCTATTTTTTATCTATCACAATCTCTCTCTCTCCCCTCTTTCAGTAGTCATTGTAGACTTAATTTTTATTCCAATTTTTTCCAACACTTGAAATCCCCCTTTATTATTCTTAGAACTATCTCTACCGATGATTTTATCAAAGTGCATCTTGACAATGGTGTAATTTATATGAATGTAGGGTTTCTTATAAAAGAAAATGCATCATACATAGATCTCATATTAGGGGGAATTTCTGCAACAAAAAGTTCATCAGGCGACACCTCAAGCGTCCATGGGATCTGTCGCCTCAAGTCGCTTGGTTGCCTTAAAAACTGTGATTCTAATTATCTTTTGGGTCAGACCCTGGCCCATCTTTTCCTCATCGGATTGTGTAAAATCTTGGAATTCCATCCAAAGTATCCTTCTTTTGGACTGTAGCACTAGACAAAATCCTTACATGTGAGCATTTGAATTGCAGAGGATGGAGGGTGACAAATCATTGCTTTTTGAGCTACCAAGCAGAGGAATCAATGGATCATCTGCTTATGCACTATCATTTTGCACATGCCGTTTGGGGATATTTTCTTTCTCATATGAAAGTGTTTTGGGTATTTCCCTCTTCCCTCCTAGACATCTTATCGGGTTGGTCCACCGTGAGTCTAGATGCTTCTCGGGAGGTTTTCTGGTCCTTTCTTCCAAGGGATATTTCATGGGTCATTTGGAAAGAAAGAAATACGAGGCTGTTTAAGGATAGTTCCACCACTTGGATCCGTCCGTGCCTGAGGATTAGACACTTGCTCTCTTTTTTTGGGTGGTCCACCAATTGTGGCAGAGGATTTGGTTGGCCTATTACGAAGAGTCATGGCTCTATGAGGGGCTTCGTTTTATATCTCACTATTCGTGTTAGAGAGACCTTTTTGTTTAGTTGTCTGCTTGAGTTTACTAGCTTGTGAACTCATATTGTACACTCTATTAAAATTTATTTCTTATATATATTTACCTAATTTTGATAATAAAAAATTACTGTAAGGATATATGGAGATGTTTTTGTCTTTTTTTTAGAGTTCCATGGGCCTTCCTTAAAGACTTGATAGAGGTTTTTCCAAACTAGAATGGTAGATTTGGGTGGGAGGAGTTCTTTAGGAGTTGCTCTATTTTTCTTATGTTTGGAGCGGTGGAAAGAAGTCAAAGAACATAATGGGAAATTCTTTGTTTCAAGATAGGAGTCCATCTTTCATTATTGTTTCTATGATATTTCGGGCTTCAAAAGTGGCAGATTTGCAAATAAATTCTGTTAACATCCGTACTAGATAAGAAATCCAACCTCATTGAAGAAAGAGGAGAGCGGTTGAGATAAGCTTTATTTTGATGCAGAGGTAAACCCCTTAAATCCAACCTATATCAGAAGCATATCTGGTATGAGCCTAGAGTTCTTAAGGCTGTCCCTAAACCAGTGGTACACAAACTCAAACTAGCGAAAAATTAAAGCCCGTCCAATTGCTTCAAATCTTGAAATACCAATTTTCAAGGCTTTAATAGGAGACTCACCAAATACTATCTTTTGGGCGTGAGAGAAAATGGGGCCGTGTAAGTAAGAAAACATCATAATTCATATTTGAAAGCCTGTCGGGAGATGGGCAATAATCTTCTCTCATACTTCTAGAGGAGCTAATGCTCTACTGGACTTTGTTAATATTTACAATGGGTAAATAAAGAGCCCATATACATAGGAACTCTCTTGCTTGCTCTAATTTCTTCATTTTGTAATGCAAGAGAAAACAAGAGCTAAGAGAAAAAATAATCATACCTTTTGATTGGTGGTCTTGATTATTCAAAAATAGGGATTGAAATAATTCGGACTCTTAAATACAATGGCTCCGCATTCCAAACAACCCGCATCTATTGGGCTTGGCATCCACAACCTCTAGGTGAATCCAAGAGAAGAGAATGAGAAGACGAAGCCTCATTCAAGTTCTATAAGAGTTTAAAGACCTGGGATGATAAAAAATCAAAATAAATATTTTTAACTGTGGAACCACATGGACCCACCCTAGTCTAACCAGCCCAACCGCAAGCAAGCAGACCACTTCCCAGGGGACAGGGGGTGCGGCACCCCTATGGCCCCATTCGGGTTATTGGTTATGGAGATATGCCAAATCTTCTTCTCAGGATTAGTTTAGTAATTTCTGATTTTTATAGGATTTCTAAAATTTTCAGCAACTAGTAATTGACTTAGTTTCTTATTAGAGTTAGGAAGTTAATAGAAACAATTCATGTTGACTTATTCTATTATAATTAGAGTTAGAATGCAATTAGAACTGGTAGTTTCCTTGTTCCTATTTGTTTCTAATTAGGGCTTTTGGTTTTTTTATAAATAGGCATGTAGCTCTTTGAGCAAAGAAAATAATATTATTATTATTGAAGAAATTTCTGGAGAGAATTTCCCTCCAACCTTTTTTGCTTCTTATTATCCTTAGGAAGAGATCTTTGATTTCTCCTAAAACAATTTTCATTGTTCATCACTTCATCCATCAATCACAGTAATTTTACTTTGTCTTTTCCCATATCTATCATTATAATTTCGTTAATCATACCCTACTAGTTGATCTTCCTGAATTGTTAGCTAGTTCTATTTCTGATTTTTCAAGAGAGAATCATTCACTAACTATTAAGGTTAAAGCCATACATATTTGTTCAATTGAAGTAATGGCCTTACATAGTTGTTCAAATGAAATAAAATTGATTATATTACAATTAACATAGAGGTCAGAGCACATCCTATTGAGAAACGATTGAAACATGAATCAATCATAAATTATCGTCACTCGTCAATGCACATCTTTACTCTCTTCTCATTGCATCTCTTATGTACATTGTTATTTTTTTAATATTTTTATTTTAAAGGTGTATTAACATCTATTTTAACATTTCCTAAAGTTTCACTGTAAAATTTAATGTTTTGCCCCTTTTTTTTTTTCTTTTTTTTTTTTTTTTTACAATTTTTCCAAAAATCACCGATAAACAATATATCTCCGATATATCTTTTTTCTGCGGCTCGACATGTCGAGTAATATCAACATTCAGAACCTTGAGAAAAATCAATTTCCCTCTATAACCGAAATCTACAATTTCAATATAGATAAAAAATTTTAAACCCTATTGCCTAGGGTTGATTTCGGACAGCATACCGAGGATGCGATTTGAGATATTTTGATCCTATTGTTTGAAATTCTAAGGAATTAAGGTTTTACCCAAATTTGGAGAAAACCCTACATTACCAAAATTTAGATTAATTAGGAATTTTGAGATTGATTTGATACTTCGAAGTGGAGATTGAGTTTGATTATTGAAATTGATAATTTAAGGGTTTATTACGGACTTTTTAAACCCTAGATTATTAATTACAAGAGAAACCTTAAATTTTTCCAAATTTCATTCTTCAAAATACAAAACGAAATACCCTTATTATGGGCCACATCATTTTGTCTCTTACATTTTTGTTTCTATGGCTAAATTCTCATTATTTTTTCTGAAGGAAACAAAAAAAGTTGGTAAGAACTCCATTATACACGTGGGGCGTAAGATCCACCCATCAAGTGGAGTTTAAGTAGTTGGGCGGCATCTTTCGAAGAGTTTTCGGATGTTCAAATAGTTTGTTTAGTTTGTGAGGTTATAGGGTTGGAAGTTAGGGTTTGAGAGAGAGAGGAAGAAGAAGAAGGAGGAGGAGATTACGTTTAGGAAAAAATAGTGAGAGAGATTAATGATCTCTCTTACACACATTATTATTTATATTTATATTCCACTAATGGTCTACTATTAGTATATAAGAGCTACTAAAAGTAGACCAACAATACAGTATATAAGAGATAACATAAAAACAAGGCCCATAGGAATAAAGCCCATAAAGCCTTATTCAACACTCTCCCTCAAGTTGGTGCGTAGATATTGTTAACAATCAACTACTCCAAAAGACCGATCTGATGGAGAGAGCAGTAACAATGAATATAAGAGGCTCATGGGACAAATGGGGCGCGATATGCGACACCCGGGAGCAGAGGCGATAAACAACACTCAACACTCCCCCTCACCCAAAGGGTGGAAAGAATCGAACCCGTGACCAAATCACAACCAGAGCTTTGATACCATGTTAACAACCAACTACTCCAAAAGACCGATCTAATGGAATAGTAACAATGAATATTAGAGGGTCACATAAGAGGGTCACGGGACAAATGGGGCGCGATACGTGGCACCCAGGATCGGAGGCGATAAACAACACTCAATAGATATCACTCATGCTCAACTTGTCAACAACATTTCGGAACTGAGTGTCACCAAGACCCTTAGCCAATACATCAATCAGTTGATCTTCAAACTTCACAAACGGGGTGCAAATATACCTCGCCTTCAACTTTTCCTAGATGATAATCTACCTCAATAATATGCTTGGTTCTGTCATGCTACACCGGATTAGGAGCAATACTAATAGCGTCTTTATTATCACAATAAGCTTATGGAGCCTTCAGTAGAAAACCGAATCTCACTCAGGAGTAATCGGAGCCAAAACAGTTCACACATACCGTGTGCAATGACTCTAAACTCTCTCTGCACCAAATCTAGCAACTATATTTTGCTTCTTACTTCTCCATTTAACAAGGTTATCTCTAACCATGGTGCAATACCCATAAGTAGAGCGCCTATCGGAAACCGAGTTAGCCCAATCTGCATCAGTTTAGGCTTCAACCCTTAAGTTCTCATTACAAGTCTACAATAAACCCTTCCCAGGAGATGATTTTACGTAGTGGAGGATCTGATTCACTGCCTCCAGGTGGCTAGTAGTTGGTGAATGTATGAATTGACTAACTGCATTGACAGCATAAGCAATGTCTGGCCTGGTAAGGGACAGATAAATAAGCATGCCAACAAGTCTTTGATACCTTCCAGCATCTGGCAGATGTTCCCCACTAGCTTCACTGAGTTTATGATTAGGATCTATAGGTGTATCACATGACTTACAACCCATCATGCATGTCTCCTCCAATAGGTCAAGTACATACTTGCGCTGAGAGACAAATATGCCCTTTTTAGATCTGCCAACTTCAATTCCAAGGAAATACTTTAGAAAACCAAAATCTTTGATCTCAAATTCCTTTGCAAATTTACCCTTCAAAGATTCTATCTCATCCAAATCATCATCTATTACAACAATGTCATTTACATAAACAATCTGGACAGCCACTTTCTGCCACTACCACTTGAGAAACAATGTGTGGTCTGCTTGACTTTGTCTGTAACCATTCTTCACCATAGCATTGCGAAAACTCTCAAACAATGCTCTGGGAGACTGCTTTAATCCATACAAAGTCTTCTTTACCTTACACACCCTTCATCTGAGGGGCATTTGAACCCAAGAGGAGGTACCATATACACCTCTTCTCTAAATCACCAAATCACCATGAAGAAATACATTCTTCAAATCAATCTGAATTGACTGCAAGAGAAAGGAGGACTCTCACTGAGTTCATTTTTGCAACTGGAGCAAATGTCTCCTGATAGTCTATGTCGTATGTCTAAGTATACTGTTTTGCAACTAAACGAGTTTTGTATCTCTCAACTAAGCCATCCGAGCAGTGTTTTACTATAAATACCCACCTACATCCAACCAAGCTCTTCCCTCTTGTTAGGTTGACCATATCTCATGTACTATTTTTTTCGAGTGCACACATCTACTTAGAATCCAAGAACTAGGGTTTGGATGAAGGAGAAGAGAAGAATAGTGAGAGAGCTTCGATCATAAGCCTCCTCTTTCTACAATTATATATATAAGATGGAATACAAGTTACATAAATGCCCTTACTAACATAGAGTTAATAAGGGCCTAATATAAATGAGGACATAAATGCCCTTACACTACAACATAACATAACCATATTTTCAACACTCCCTCTCAAGCTGGTGCAAATATGTCTTGCATACCCAGCGTGTCTGTGACGCCCCAAACCCGCGCCTAAGGAATCAAGTTTCGAGACGCGTACCCGTTCGTCATAACCACGCATGCGGAAGACTTTACTCGCGAAAATGCGGGAATTTTGAACTTTTCTTATGAGCTTACATAAGCAATAACAACTGGTCATCACAATAACCCATCATAAACAAATGCGTTACCTCACTGGCTATAGTAGTCCTTACGTTGGCGCCGCAACTGCGCCGGAAAACTCTCCAGACTCTATCAAGCGTAGCTTCTTGCCAATCTACAATCGCTCCAGAATCTGAAGACATAAGATGAAGGAGTGAGCTATAAAGCCCAGCAAAATCCACAGCTCATCTAAACTATTTTCCACATATTAACATTCATCAATAATGATATATTAGTATAGTACAATTCTCATATTTATAATAATATCGTAATTCGTGACCCGAGGTCACTCAGAGCTATCTCACCCTATTCGAGGTTCCCAACCTCCCAAGTTGTCAAATTCATCAAGTCATTGTCCACGACACCAGGTTATCGTTTCAGATAACCGCTCACGCTTTACCCTTGAGTCCACAGACTCGATCGACTGGGCCTTCGCCCGTGTACAACCTCTATCCATGAGTCCACAGACTCAATTATCAACCAATCGGGACTTCTCCCGATTATAACCAATCATTGGGTATGTCAACCCAATTAATCCTTAAATCATCATATTCTACACATAACCCGGGTCTTCACCCGATAACTGGCAGGAACAATACTTCTGACACATCACACTCTGTCAGGAACAACACCTTTGACATATCACACTCTGTCAGGAACCACACCTCTGACACTTACTTTATATTTTCCCTCTATGGGAACACCGACACACACACAACCACATTTGTCAGGAAACACATCTGATCGCCAGGATACACATCTGATCAGCCAGGATACACATCTGATAGCCAGGAAACCCATCCAACCTGTCAGGAAAATGAAACTCATCTGACAAGTCAGGGACGCACCTCTGACTAACAGGAAACACCTGACCATCAGGAAACACCTGTCTATCAGGTACACATCTAACATATCACTCTGTCAGGCATAACACCTCTGACATGATACCCTTGTCAGAAAACACATCTGATTACCAGGAACACATCTGACCTGCCAGGAATAACACATCTGACATGCCAGGAACACCCATCTAATAACCAGGAAACACATCTGACATCAAATCCTGTCAGGCACAACACCTCTGACATCAAATCCTGTCAGACAAAACACATCTGACATCAAATCCTGTCAGACAAAACACATCTGACCTCAAATCCTGTCAGGCAAAACACCTCTGACATCAAATCCTGTCAGACAAAACACATCTGACATCAAATCCTGTCAGACAAAACACATCTGACATCAATTCCTGTCAGGCAAAACACATCTGACATTAACCTCTGTCAGGCACAACACCTCTGACAGCTACCATCATATATCATCACAACCTCTGTTGGGTGCATACTTGCCGACACAGGTCAATGCCCCCTCAAGGTAACATCATTGAGTTCGTAAACTCAATACATCCCTGGGTCCATAGACCCCAATCCAACCTTGAGCCCATGGCCCAATGTCGTCCTAACTCTCCCGACTATCAGTCACGGAGGAACCCGGGCTCATAATAGATACCGCCTCTCCGAACCTAGCCAAAGAGGGACCACAGACAGCAGTTCACGTAGATTAGGTTCTCTAACCATAGGAAATCCCCAATTATTCAAACCTTGCTTGAATAATTGAACCAGTTGGGCCTCACGCCCGTGGACCAAGTCCGATGGTATACCGTTCCGGTGTGGAACATTACCCGGCCGATGGACCATTCCATCACCTTACCATGTCCCAACAGCACATCATTCACCAAGGTTGTCCCGAGGTGAGACTTTTACCAGGCCAATGGACCCTACCAATGCCTTTAAAACATCACATCATATCAGATTCGTTCCGATAGGGAACTTAACCAGGCCAATGGACCTACCATTGCCTTTAAAACATCACATCATATCAGATTCGTTCCGATAGGGAACTTAACCAGGCCAATGGACCTACCATTGCCTTAAAACAAACATCACATCATACAAGAGTAGTTCCGATAAGGAACTTAAGCAGGCCAATGGACCCTACCATTGCCTTATAATGTCAAAATCACATCATATCACACATATAGAAGCCCAGTCGGGCTTCATAACTTCCTGCAGTCGATCACACTTCCCCTGCGATCTATCGCAAATCACACTGAGCCTAAATTCCGAGCTAGGCACAGCCCGAAACCGAGGGCTCCATCCCTCTGCTCCATTTTCACTCTCATCCATCTCATCCATATATCATTCATAAGGTCTTTGACCTCTTTTTCATCCACACATAATATTACCTAACCATTCCATGTAATTAAAGGAGCTTAAATAAGGGAAAATAGAAGAGATGGAGAGGGATTTTACTTCTTTTGCGCTTTTCGAGAAGTCTAGGGGCAAAACGGACACTGCCAACGCATTCGGGAAAAAGATCAACGCCCAAGGTGAAGCTCCTCGCCTTCAAACCTGATTTTTCACAAATTTATCAAACACTTAACTAATCAACCCCAGTTAAGGACCCATAAACGCATAATTTTATTCTATTAAAATTCTGGGTCGTTACAGTGTCTATTATGGTGTGAAACTGGGGAGTTCCTACTCCATTGGTCAAGATATCCGCAAGTTGGTCCCCAGTTCTTACAAAGGGAGTACAGATTAGTCCTAGAACAAGTTTTTCTTTGATAAAGTGTCGGTCGACCTCAATGTGCTTGGTTCGGTCATGTTGAACAAGATTGTGGGCAATGCTAATAGTTGCCTTGTTGCAATACAACCTCATTGGTCTCTGAGGAGGGAGGCCAAGTTCTTTCAGAAACATTTTCAGCCATAAAAGTTCACATACACCATGGGCAATAGATCTAGATCTAGCAACAACCGCTTGTTTTTTACTCCTCTAGGAGACAAGGTTGCCCCCTACAAAGGTGCAATACCCGGATGTAGATCTTCTATCAGACACCGACCCTGCCCAATCAGCATCTGTATATGCCTCAATCCTTATGTGACCATAAGAGGCAAAAAGGAGACCTTTTCCAGGAGAAGACTTTAAGTTCTATACGCAACCTCTAAGTGAGAGGTCCTGGGAGCATGCATATACTGACTAACCACACTCACTGCATAGGCAATGTCAGGACGAGTGAGGGAGAGGTAGATGAGTCTGTCTACAAGTCTCTGATATCTTCCTATATTAGTTATGAGTCCTCATTGTTGTCCCCAAGTCTATGATTTTGTTTAATAGGAGTAGCAATAGGTTTTTTTTTTATCAATAACTCGTATTATTAAGATAGAAGAGAAAACAACATAAAAACAAAAGACCTCTGAGTTTACAAGCGGGTAAACTCAGCCCCAGCTAGCCCACCAAACTACAGGGAGTAACAATAGGTTTGCATCCCATCATCACTGTTTCTTTCAACAAATCAAGAACATACTTTCTCTGAGATTTGAAGATACCATTTTTGGATTTAGCAACCTCAATTCCTAGAAAATATTTTAGTTCACCCAAATCTTTAATTTAAAACTCCTCTGCAAGGTGATGCTTCAACATTTTCAGCTCTTCCTGATCATTACCTGTCATAACAATGTCATCAACATAGACTATGAGGGCAGACACTTTGTCTTTGCCTCGATTATGCTTGATGAATAAAGTATGATCAATCGAACTCTGCATGTACCCATACTTACACGTACCCATACTTAAAGCATAGCTTTTCAAAATGTATGCTCTCAGAGATTGCTTTAGCCCATGCAGAGCTTTCTTCAACTTGCACACCTTTCCTCCAGTTGTAGGAAACTTAAACCCAAGGGGTGTCCTCATATACACTTCTTCCTCCAGCTCACCATGGAGAAAAGCATTTATCAAGTTGTTGTAGCGGCTACCCTTGATTGGAAGCAAGGGAGATAAGGACTCGAATTGAGTTCATTTTCGCAACAGGAGCAAAAGTCTCCTGATAGTCAACACCATACGTTTGAGTGAAACCTTTTGCAACAAGCCTGGCCTTGTACCTTTCGACAGATCTATCAGACTGATGTTTTACAGTGAAGATCCACTTACAACCCACTGACTCTTTTCCTTTTGGCAGGTCAACAAGATCTCACGAAGCATTCTTCTCGAGAGCTTGCATCTCTTCACACATTCCTTCCTTACATTTAGGATTGGATAGGGCCTCGGGAACACTGCGTGGCACAGAAATAGAAGACAAAGACGAGACAAATACACGATATGATGAAGACATAGAGTTGTAGGTAACAAAGTGGGAGATAAGATGTTGGGTGCATGTACGAACTCCTTTTCAATGACAATATGAAGATTAGTATCATTAACAACAGGAGACATAGGAAGATGAGGTTCATTTCTTCTTTGTCTTGAATACACCTGCAACTATTTTTCCTTCTCAGTAGGAGCAATTTCCTTCTTCAATGCTTCGTCACTCCCAACATCAACCACAGGTATAGGTGAGGAAGAAGACAACTTTTCATCCTGATACTCCCCCTAAAGAGATGTCTTCGGGCTAGAAAAGAAATAAGTGATTTCACAGAAAGTGACATCAAGCAACACCAAACATTTTCGGGTTGAAGGATGGTAGCATTTGTACCCTTTCTGGGTAGAAGAATAATTAACAAAGATGCACTTTAAGGCCTTAGATCAAGTTTGGAGCAGTCAGGGCGATAAACATGAACGTAACACACACACCCGAACACTTTGGGTGGAATAGGAAACACGGGAGCCCGTGGAAAAAGGAGATCAAGAGGGGATTTGAAGCCCAATAGCCAAGAAGGCAAACGATTCATGAGAAAGGTAATAGTAAGGCTTCAGACCAAAAAGAGGATAGAACATGCATAGTAAAAAGAAGGGAGCGAGTGATCTCTAACAAGTGACGGTTCTTTCTTTCAGCTACACCGTTTTGTTCAGGGGTTTTGACTCACGAAGTTTGATATACAATCCCATTTGCAGAAAGGTAAGAAGAAAGATCACTAGAAGTGTACTCACCCCCATTATTAGACCGAAGGACTTTGGTGCGAACCATGGCATGAAAAGTCTTAAACACATAATATACATCACTTTTAACTTTCAAAAGGTAAACCCATGAGACCCGTGAGTGATAATCCATAAAAGTAATAAAATACTTGTAACCAAACAGAGAGATAGTGGGAGATGGACCCCAAACATCAGAGTGAACTATATCAAAAAGAGAACTACTTCGATTTCCATGAAATGAGTAAGAAGATCTACAATGTTTCGTAAGTTCATAGGGTTCACAATGTAAATTTAAAGATGAAGAAGATACAAAATAGGGAAACATCTTCTTCAATAACACAAAGGAAGGGTGACCCAATTGTTGATGTCACTACATTATATCAGTAGCATAAGAGCTACTCCCAAAATAAAGCTAATGAGGCAACTGTGGTGAATGATTCAGCAGGTATAAGTCATCTTCCTCATGTCCACTGCCAATAGTCCTCCTCGTCACCAGATCCTGTAAGAGACAATGAGTAAGAAAGAATGTAACACTGTAGTTCAAAGATTTTGTAATACTGCTCGCAGACATAAGATTAGTTGCAAAATTAGGAGCAAGTAATGGAGGAAGTAGGAACAACGCTACCCTTCCCTGAGATAGAAGAAAAAGAACCATCGATAACTCTAACTCTATCTTTTCCAGAACAAATATGATACGAGAAGAGAGAGGACATACCCGTCATGTGATCAGTAGCTCCTGAATCAATGATCCATGAGGGGTTAGCAGTAGAAAGAGAAGCACTGTGTGCAGAAGCTAATGTACTTGAGTGGGCAAAAGAAGAAGCAGCTGTAGACGGGGTCTCTAACCGAGACATGAAGTGGCGAAGAGTCTCAATCTCCTCTCGAGATAATCCTGAACCGGTGTCGGGTGCAGATGAGGGATCTGATGATGTAGAACGAATTGAAGCAGCTGAGTGGGCAAAGGTGCCACCCATGCCCCCAAAACGGCCGCCCGAGCGACCCACTCGAATGGCAATTGTGGGTGATCTTGAAGGACGACCATGGAGGTTCCAACAGGTCTCCTTGGTATGGCGAGTACGGCCATAGTGCTCACACTTGAGCTTGTTTTTATCATCCATAGTTGGCCTCATATTCCTGCCTTTACCACGACCACTAGTCCAACTACCTCGTTGAGACATAATGGCCAAAGCAGACCTCTCGTGGGTAGAGACATGTTGCATTGCACTTTTCCTACTTTCTTCACTCAACATATAGGAGTCAAGGTTCGTAATATCGAAAATATCGACGATATATCGCCGATATTTTTCGGTATCGGTGAAGACCGATGCATCGACACCCTGTTTAAAAAAAAATACACAGTATCGGTTAGTATCGCCGATATATCGAAGATACCATACCGATATCGACCACAAAAAAAAAGGGGGGTTGAGAGTTCACACTCTGAATATCTTTGATTTAGTAGAAAAAAAAGGGGGGGTTGATTTAGAAGAAAGAAGAAGGAAGGAGGAAGAGACCAGAGGGTACCTGAGCCAGTCCACCGTCGCCGTCCATCGTCGCCAGTCCATCGTCGCCGTCCACCGTCGCCTTCGCAGTCGCCGTTGCCAAACGCCCAAACCCAAGCTAAGTTCCTCCCTGCCCCTTGGCTCCTCTCTGCGCTTTTTTTTTTTTGGTTCTGTTATGTGATCTGAAGTCTTACGATTTCAATCTGATAAGCTTGAAACCCTTATAAGGGGTTTGCTAAGTTCACTCACTCCTATTTAAAACTTAAAACCCTTATAAGGGTTTGCTAAGTTCACTCACTCCTACTTAAAACTTAAAACCCTTATAAGGGTTTGCTAAGTTCACTCACTCCTATTTAAAACTTAAAATCCTTATAAGGGTTTGCTAACTTCACTCCTACGTAAAACTTAAACCTTTTTAAGGGTTATCTAACTTCACTCTTACTTTTATTTTTTATTTTTTTTAAGGGTTTTAACTTTTAAGTAAGATTATATTAATGCATTTTTTTTTTTAATGATAATGCATTTTTTTCTATGAAACTAGCATTATCTTATAAACCCTTATAAGGGTTATTTAATTGTTAATGTATTTTTTCTTGTAAAAAAGTTATCATGTTAATGTTAGGGATTTTAACCTAAAATTTTAAAGTTCATGCTAGTTTCACACTTTCACTCTCTTTATAAATTATATGGAGACTTTAATTAAAAAAAAATTCAGTATATTGAAATATAACAAAAAAATAATAATTTCTTGATAGAGATGTATCTCTAGCAAATTATGTTCATAAGACCATTTTAGTAATATTAAAAAATTAATAATTTCTTAATAAAATTTTATAAATTAAAAATAATTTATATGTAATATCTCTAACCTCATAAGGGCTTTTTAAAAATATAATAATACCTTGACTAATCAGTAATCACTTAGCTATTCTTTTTAATACAAAAATTTAACATACTTTCACTAATCAGTAATCACTTTGATTAATAAGTTACATACTTTTTAGTACAAAAATTTATAAGTTAATATACTATTTTTATTACATAATCTTCTCATTGCATCTCTTATATATATTGTTGTTTTTTTTAATATTTTTATTCTAAAATGTGTATTAACATCTATTTTAACATTTCCTGAAGTTTCACTACAAAATTCCATGTTTTACCCCATTTTTTGCTATTTTTTCCAAAAATCACCAATAAACGATATATCTCCGATATATCTTTTTTCCGCGGCTCGACATGTCGACTGATATCGACATTTAGAACCTTGATAGGAGTACACTTGATTGAGTGAGGGAAGAGTCTCTCTACTCAACACTTGGACCCAAGATTGCTCATACTCAGAAGTCAGACCAGCCAGAAATTCAAAGATACGATTCCGTTCTATATCATTTTTTTTACTTCCTTGAGATCATCGGGGTTGGAGAGTTTAGGATCTTGATAGTGATCTAACTCTTCCCACTTCTGCCTCATCTGAGAGAAGTAGCGAGTCTTCTCTCCTTGTCGTAACTGGCAAATACTCTGCTGCAATTGATAAATGCGTGTCGTATTCCGCACTTGTGAATATGTTTGCTCCACAGCTTTCCATAGGTCCTTGGCAGTGTTTAAAAACAATAAACCACCACTGATTTCGGGCTCCATTGAGTGAAGGAGCCATGACATAACAATAGAATTTTCAAAACTCCACTTCTCATAGTCATCGGAGGATTTATCGGGTTCGGCTACCTTCCCAGTAATATAACCCATTTTCCCTCTTCCATTGATGTATAGTTTGGCCAATTGGGACAATGCCAAGTAGTTGACTCTATTTAATAGAAAAGTAGTAATCCTTTGATTAGGGACATCAACACTATGTCCACTCAACCCAAGTGTAGGGTTTGCCGAAGAGGAAGTGACTTCCAACATATTTCAATCTTCAAAGATGCTTCCAACACCACACTTCAAACAAGCTTCAAAACAAACATTGTACTTCACCTCAAAAGGTACACAAGGAGTACACACTCCAAGACAAAAACACAAACACCTTCTAGGTGTAAAATAAGCACCACACTTCAAAAACACTTTAAATCATCAAAACAACCACCAACCAACCTAAGGAAGGCAAATACAGTCATATGTAAGTTGTTCCAATCCCAAACATGTCATTCTCATACCTGTTCGTACAACTGAGGCACAAAAAACCAAAAAATCCAACCGGCAGCCTATATACCCCCTTAAAATCATCATAGCTCCCTCAAATCAATGTGGTTCAGCAAGATACCACCTCCATAGGGTAGGGATGAAAAAATCGAACCAAAAGGGTGTGATTTTTTCACATAAAAACAGCTCAATGAAGAAGAGATGAAGATCATTCACTTGAGTTATTTTTCCATTTTCTGTAAAATCCTCATAGAATATTCAATACATATCCAAATCACATGAGGTAGGGCTCAAAAACTTCAGAAAAAAAGGCTCTACTGAATCATACCTTCAAACAGCCAAGCTCATACTTCTGGTCTGTACAGCTGTTGTCAACCGTACAGACGGTGACATCACCACAGTCAAGGCTCTCCTTTGGTTGGTTGCTTTTGGTTTAAAGGAGCTCTTTGGACCTTTAGTTGTGCTATGATACCAAGTTGGAATCTAAGAACTAGGGTTTGGATGAAGGAGAAGAAGAAAAGAAGAATAGAGATAGGGCTTCTATCGTAAGCCTCCTCTTTCTACTATTATATATATAAGATGGAATACAAGATTACATAAATGCCCTTACTAACATAGAGTTAATAAGGGCCTAATTTAGGTGAGGACATAAATGCCCTCACACTACAACATAACATAACCATATTCTCAACACATCTCTTCTTCTATAGTTTGTTTCCATTCTGATTGAGATAGTGCATCTGCTAAACTGCAAGAACAGACACAGAAAACTAAGTTAAGAAAAACGAGCAATACAAAGAAGACAAGGCATGATAAGATATAACATTAGAGATAGGATGTTGAGTACATGTTCTAATGCTTTTTCTAAGGGCAGTAGGAATTTCAAACTTAACAATGTCACGACTAGAATGAACAACAATGTTACCTGGATCAGAAGAGGTCTCTTGGTGGGACTCAGGAGGTTCTTTCTCTCTTCTCTTGTATATCTGCAATTCTTTGACCATAGATTCAAACCCCCCTGTCACCAATCACAGGAGAAAAAAGAAATGAGAAGAGAAGATATCTTTTCATTAATGTTCTCCCCTTGAAAAGATGTCTCATTAGCAGAAAAATACCGAGTAGACTCAAAAAAAGTGGCATCCATATATACGAATGACCGACGAGAAGGAGGATGATAACATTTATACATTTTCTGATGAGGAACATACCCAAGAAAGATACATGGAAGAGCCTTAAGATCAAGCTTTATGAGCAGAACAAGCAATATGCACAAAGCAAATACATCCAAAAATCCGTGGGGCCATTAGAAACAAAGGCGTGGAAGGGGATAACAAGGAAACGGGAGATTGAACTCCAAAATCCGGGAAGGCATCCGATTGATTAAAAAAGCAGCAGTCAAAACGGCGTCAAACCAGAAAATTTTAGGCACATCATAGCAAGCATAAGCGAGCGAGTGATTTCCAACAGATGTCTATTTTTTCACTCAATCACACCACTTTGTTAAAGTGTGTCAGCATAAGAAGTCTAATGAATGATACCATGAGAATCAAAATATGTAGCCAAACTAGCAGACATATAATCCCCCCATTGTCTAAACAAAGGACTTTAATTGAGGCATTAAACTGAGTGACAATCATTGTATGAAAAGAAGGAAAAGCATTGCCAACTTCACCCTTAGATTTCAACGTATACATTCATGTAGTACGAGAAAAATCATCTATAAAAGTAACAAAATACTTAAAAGTTAAAACTACACGATGAAGTAATAGGGATGGTCCCCACACATCAGAATGCACGACAGAAAATGGTGAATTGCATTTATTACCACTATAGGGATATGCAGCTCGACAATATTTTGCAAATTCGCAAGTTTCACACTGAAAAGAAGAAAGTACACTAGAAACAGATAAATGCGGAAACAAACGCCTAAGAAGGGAAATGGAGGGGTGGCTGAGACGTATGTGCCACCAGTATAAATCCTCCGTACTACTAATACTCCGAACACCATGGGGTATTTGTTGGACTGATGAAGCAATGTGAGGCATAGGGTCGAGCAGATACAATCCTCGCTCTTCATGGCCCGTACCAATCATCCTCTTCGTTTCCAAATCCTAAAACACACAATGAGAAGAAAAGAAAGTGATGCTACAGTTCAATGATTTGGTAATATGGCTAATGGATAAAAGATTTAAGGTGAACTTAGGAAAATGAAGAACAGAGGAAATGGACATAAAGTTTGTAACATTGAAACTCCCCTTACCCTCAATAGATGATAAAGTACCATCCGTAACTTTAACTGTGTCTACCAGAATCAATAAAGATAGATGAAAACAAGGAAGACATACCAGTCATATGATCAGATGCTCCTCAATCAATGATCCAAGAGCGACTATGATCGAAAACAGATGCACTGAGAGTCGAAGCTGAGATACCTGAGTAAGGGACTCAGGTGGCACTAGCGATACTCGATATCTCCAATTGAGACATAAAACAGCGGAAGACATTGATCTCATCTCGAGACAGGTGAAGGCTATCAAATAGAGGTACAATAGTAGATACAGGGGTTGTGGATGTAATAGAGTTTGCACTCGAACCCTCTCCAAGTCTTCTGTTCTTGTCTCCTCGTCCACCACCAGGACCCTATGGGGGTGAACGACCATGTAGATCCCAACAAGTGTCTTTTGTATGACATGTGCACCCACAGTGGTCACATTTAAGTTTGTCTCGATCATCAATAGAAGGTCCAAAAAATCCAAAACAGCCACCTATGCCACGAACACCACTTCTGCCTCCCCGCTTGAATGAGGAGGCTAGTGCAAATCTATCAATAATTAAAGAGAGCATAGCACTCTAACAACACTCATCACGGTGTAAATATGCATAGACCTCACTAGGAGGTGGGACCTAGTTTTTGTCAAGTATTTGAACCCTGACTTGTTTATAGTCCATATTCAACCTGGAAGTAGCTCAAACACCCGATTATGTTCAACCACTTTTTTTATAAGCAGCCGCATCCTTAGGGTACTTAACCTGGAAGGCCTAATAGTGATCTAGATCTTCCTAGAGACAGCGAAGAGTAAAGTAGTAGATGGAAATAGACATATCCCCCTACTTGAGTTGTGAGATACTCTGACGTAACTCTTAAACACAGGTTGTACCCCATATCTCAGAATTGGTCTATGTTACAGGCTTACAGCATCCCATATAGCTTTTGCGGAAGGAAAGAACAGGTAGGCACTACTGATGTTTGACTGCATAGAGTGGAGAAGCCATGACATTACAACTGCATTCTCAGCCTCCCACTTGGCATAGGCTGGAACTGTAGACTTAGGAGCGGAGATAATACCTTTTAAGTATCCCATCTTCCCCCTTGTCTTTAACAAACAACATCGCAGATTGAGACCAATCAAGAAAATTTGTCTCATCTACTTCACTGTAGTAATCTGGAGGTTTGGTGTATTACTAGCACTAACCTCAATACTCCCTCCACCCTGTACAAGGACACTAGAGAACTGGCTAACCTCAAATTCATCCATCATGAATGCCACAAGGCTGTTTTGCACAAATTAACTCAAAGAGAGTACTAATCTTCAAAAAAAAGCAACCACCTAGGATTCCACAACCCAAAAATACCTCCAAAATAGGTAGAATAGTCAAAAACACCAAAAATAGCAACTAAACAACCTAACAGTGTTCGGGATAATAGAAATCCATGGAATAGCCCCCATTAGACATATACCAGTTTTCAAATAACAAAAAAAAAGGCCCTAGCAATTTAAAAAAGAAAAACGATAATTATAGGGGTGAAAAAAGCTTTTGCCGAGCATTCAATACTTCTCTGATCTTCACGAAACTTGTTTCAATCTGTCAATAATTATCATATAGATCAAACACAATAGATTTGAGTCCCCAAAAAACTCCTAAATTAGTCACACAATACAAAAAATATATCTGAATTTTTTTTCTAATTTTTGACGAAAACTCAGAAAAAGTATATCTTCGTAACTCAGAAAATTCTCAGAAAATTAACCACAATTCTCATAAAATTACGATCTACCACATAGAACGATAAAAAAATTATGACGCAATTATAATAGACTGTACCGTACGGCTGACGTCAGCACTCCTCTGAGTTCATCCCTTGGGTCTTCCCTTTGACTCTGATGTCAAGTTGGTTTAGTTTGTGAGGTTCTTAGGGTTAGAAGTTAGGGTTTGAGAGTTTGAGAGAGGAGGAAGAAGCTTATGGAAAAATAGTGAGAGAGATTAGAGTCCCTTTTTTTGGTGAAACTTTTAAAAGTCTGGAGCATTAATAGTTTGGAACAAGAGGCAAGAGTCTGAGAGGAGAGGGGAGAGGGTTTCTAACTCTTTTAGACAATGGTATCTCAGATTTATTGGGTTCAATTAAATTAGAAGTTCCTTATGCATGGAACTTAAAAAATCCAAAAATTTTGGTGGAACTTCAAAGTTCCATATTTGTAGAACTTTTGCACTCTTTGGAATATAATAGTTTTAGACATTAAGTAAAATTTGGCATGAAAAAATGAAACTTCTAGACTTTAAAAGTTCCATTAAAAGAACGGAGCCTTAATGATCTCTCTCACACACTTTATTATTTATATACGACTAATGGTCTACTATGAGTATATAAGAGCTATTAATAGTAGACCCACAATACAGTATATAAAAGATAATATAAAGACAAGGCATATAGGAATAAAGCCCATAAAGCCTTATTCAACACATAGCTCGGAGCCTCTGACTTGTTATATAGATGGAGTCATGTTATTGTTTGAGACTCCTAATACTATTTTTCTTGTTTCTTTGGGAGGAATTTAGTCATTCCCCCAACAGATGTAAAATTTTTTCTTTCTTAATACAATCCATGTTATTCATAAGGAAAAAAAAAACAACCATTAAAGTATGTGAGTATAAAAATAGAGGAAAGAAAGAAACATTAAAGGAATTACATCTTACCTATGTAGCCATGTCTTGCAATATAGCTCCTCAAGAGCTTGAAATCCTGCATAACAAACAACAAAAGTTTTACATAATCCTTGTATTGCACATAACTCTGCAATAAAATTTGTACTAAATAGTCAATACTGCAGAAAATAAATTACTGCCACACAAAATGGCATGCTCCAAGAGAATTATAAAAATAAGTTTTAAAACTAAGATTGTCATTGGTTCTGGTACATCAATGTGAATGGATTTATCATAGCTTGAAATATAAAATTAACAAACCCAGTAACATGTTTGAAAAGGAAAAATCATGAAAAGATCATAAAAAGATGATGACCCTGAGTAGCATGACATGTGAGCATTAAATAGTTTTTAGTACACCTAAAAAGGATAATTTATGAGAAAGAACAAAATTAAGACGAAGATTGAAGACAATAGAGCTTTCTAAGAGCCAAAAGATTCAAATCTTTGATATCAAGGACCCTGGCCCCTAACATATATCATCCAAACGGTGACTGCAAGTTTAGGAGCCGTTTGGATGCACTGTCGTTTTTCTGTTTTAAAAACTAGAAACGACATTTCATTTTCAAATTTTTTTAAACAAAAAACACGTTTGGCATTACTAATTGTTACTTGTTTTAACAAACAAAAAACTGAAGAACATGTGCTTAGCACATGGCCTTGCCACATAGGCAAGTGTATTGCCTATATAAAGAGGGCAAGCCCTTTTTGTTTTCTCACCCAGAACAGAGTGCGGAAGCTCTGACCATTTTCAGTTTAGAGAGAGAAAGTGTAGAGAGAGAGAGGAGAGAGAAAGGAAATGGAAGTTCATCTTGGGGTTTTTCGACGCTCCCGACACGTTGGCGACATCTGTTTTCTTCCCAGGTACCTCAATTGGCGTGTAGAGAGAGAGAGAAAAAGTTAGAGAGAGAAAGTGGAAGCTAGAGAGCGAGAAGTTTCACCTTGAGGTTTTCCGGCATTCTGAGTGCGTTGGCGGCGTTCTTTTCTTCTCCGGAGCCTCAAAAAGTGTGTAGAGGGTAAAACCCCTTCTCTCTTCTCTATTTTTCCTTATTTTATGCTAAATATTGTGTGTGGAATGGTTTGTTTTGGATGACGTGGATGAAAAAGGGTCGGAGACCCAAGTATGACGTGTGGAAAGGGATGGATGTGCGTGGAATTTGAGTAGAGGGGTGTAGCCCTCAGTTTCGGGTTGTTACAGCCCAGAATTTAGGCTCACTGGGGGCTGGGCGATCGATCCCTATGTAGGGACGATTGATCGCCAACATGCAGAAGTCTTGAGCGATCTATAGCCCAGCACTGGCGATCGATCGCCAGTGCCCAGATTTGGATTTTTGAGCCCTGTAAGGCTTGGACTTTTGGGTGGACATCTGGGAAGCCCGGATTGGGTTCTGTATGTGTTGTAACGTCACCCTTGGGTGTCGTAATGTTTGTCTGGATGTCGTGTAAGGTGATGGATGAATCCATCGGCCTGGGTACGTTTCCCAATGGAACAGTATACCATCGGACTTGGTCCACAAGCACGAGGCCCAACTATTTCGGTTATTCAACCGAGGCTTGGGATAATCGAGGTTATCCTGTGGTTAGAAAACCTAACCCGAGTTAAGTAGAGTTGTGGTTCCTCTTTGACTAGGTCAGGAGAGACGATATCCCGTAAGGCCTGAGGTTCCTCCGTGACTGATGGTCGAGAGATGTCGGTCTGTTTGTCTAGGTCATCCGTGGTTTCTCTTAGATTAGGTCAGGAGAGATAGTATCCAGTACGGCCAGGGTTCCTCTGTGATTGATATTCAGGAGATGTCGGAGTCCTAGGGAGTCTAAAGTGGTTGAACATCATATAGTGTATAATCCGAGGTTCCTCTCTGGTTGGTCAAAAGATGACAGCACCGTGTCTATCGAGGTTCCTTCGTGGCGAAAAGTCAGGAGATGACGGTGTTCAAATGGGGCCTGGGGTTCCTCCATCAACTTGCTAAAAGATGTCGGCAAATAGGTTTGTCGGGGTTCCTTCGTGACTGATAGTCAGGAAGATGGCGGCAGATACACACTAGATATTGGCAGTCAGTTGAATTGAGGAGTATGTCCTTAGCAGGTGAATGTCCGAGTTGTGTGTGGAATCTTCGGATTCGAAATTATCTGGGTCAATGTACTCAGGGTTTGTGTAGTTGTCTGGGTCGGTGTACTCAGAGTTTGATATGGAATCTTCGAATTCCAGGTGGTTTGGGTTGGCACACCCAAGGTTTCGTCGTGTTCGGGTGAAGGCCGAAACGGCGTATGTGAGTCTAAACGACTCAATGTATGGTTGTAAGCGGGTAATGCACGGAAATATGTTCAGTCTAAAGTGCTCAAGATTGAATAGGGTTTAAAGACTCTAAGATGAACATGTATGGGCTATGGCCAATTAATAGAGTCTAAAGACTCGAAATGAAACATGATTAATGGTTAAAATAATAACTTGGTAATATGAACATCATCTCATAAATGAACTTCATAATTGGGAAACAGTAAGAGGTTGGGAACCTCGGATAGGGTGACATAACCCTATGTGACCATGGGTCGTAGTTGATTATATACTGTTTTATTTTACTATAACATGAAAACTGAACTATTCATCATATCATTATTGATGTGTGTTATTATGTGGAAAATAGTCTAGATGGACTGTGGTTTTATTGGGCTTCATAGCTCACTGACATTTCATGTCAGCAAATCTCAGAGGTGCTGATCAGTAGATGATGGACCTCTGGACATTTTGAATACTGTACAAACTATACCCAGTGCAATAGTAGCGCCTACTTTTGTAAACAAACGAAAATGTAAATAATACAGGTATTTGGTTTGTACGATGAATATTGTGATGACCGTGCATATTGCTTTATTGAAAGCATCTGATAAATGTTGACAATTCCCGCATTTTCGCGGGTAAAGTCTTCCGCTTGCATGGTAATGACGAACGGGCACGCGTCTCGGAACATAATTCTCTAGGCGTGGGTTCGGGGCGTCACATTTGATGTGTAAAGAGTTGTGGTATTGATTTCAGAATTTTTTTGAGGCATGGAAATGAGAGTTTAGTGAAGTTAGTTGGTTGTGTTTGATCCGTATAGGAATTCCAAAGATATTGGTGCAGGTCCCATTTTGAATGGTGGAGTATTGAAGCTCCGGTAAGGATTTTACTTCTCACTAATTATCGTGGAAAGATGTATTTTGGCTTGTTTGGCAAAAAAAAAAAATTATGGCAATGTGAATGGGAGGTGGTGTTTGGTCTCTCATGAAGGTGGTGTGCTAATTGGGTGCCCACTAAGTGTTTAAGGAAAGTTGTGTGAGAATGGAAAGTGTTCCATGAAAGTGATGTACAAGTTGGGTGTCTTCCAAGTATTTAAAGAAAGTTGTGTGACGTCGGAAATGTTGTTTAGGCCCCCTAAGTGTTTGAGAAAAGATGTGTGAAAGTGAAAAGTGTTCCATGAAGGTGATGTATAAGTTGGGTGCCCTTCAAGTGTTTGAAAAAAGTTGTGTGAAGTTGGAAATGTTGTTTGGGTTGTATAAACGCTTTGTGTGAAGTTGGAAGTGTTGATTTGGGTGGCGTATCCATTTGTGGTGGTAGTTTAAGACTTTAAGGACTTGATTTTTGCAAATCAGTCCCCTTGAAGTGCAATGGTAACTCGGAAGTGAGTCAAGACTCCTCTAACCCTGTGACCAGTGGTGGACATGACGATGACAAACCTACTCGGAGGTGGGGAATGGGGCTAGAGCCTACGAGTTACGCCAAAGCATCTCCCATTTGAAGCAGGGGTTTAGCCCTCTTTCCACATACTACTTCACTCTTTGACGTCTATGGGAAGGGCTGGATCATTACTGCTCCTTCCATGCGAAGTCTAGTATCGATGCTGCCTCTCATAGAAAGCATATGGAGGATGGACGGTTGCTCGAGTTGTTGGCGGGATTGAATCCTGAGTATTAGCAAGTGATAGTTCAGCTATTGGGGAAGAAGACATTTCTTGCCCTGATAGAGACTTACTCATACCTACACAAGGAGGAGAAACGTCGCACTGCGATGCTCGATCCTCCTCCTCAAGAGAGGTCTACTATATACTTTATGTTATAGGGAAGTAGAGGCAGTGGTCATGGTACTCGTGGTGGGGGCCATTTTGGTACCTATGGTGATGAGTGTGCTAACATTCGGTGTGAGCGTTGTGGTCGCCCACACCACACCAAGAGACATACTGGGAACTTAAAGGTCGACCACTGCAACGAGGACCTTCTGGTGGAGCTCGAGGGGGTAGATTTGGTGATAGTATAAGAGGCCAATTTGGTGTTAGAGGCCACTCCCGTGCCCATTCTGTTATCTCTATCACATCTGCTCCTGCTGCCTCTCCTCTATCCGCAACACACTCTTTAGACAGTAGTGCCTTCCCTCATGATGAGATGGAGCATATCAGGCGCTTTATGGCCCAGTTAGAACCCTCATTTGCACCCTTTACATCCTTATTTCCCCACACATGTACTTTTGCCTCAGTTTCACCACATAGACACTCCTGGATCATTGATTCAGATGCATCCAACCATATAACTGGTATATCTTCTCTGTTTACATTGTACCTTTTCTGTTCAGATAGAGATAAAGTTCAGATTGTCGAGGACACTTCCTCAGCCATCGTCGGAAAAGCAATATACCTGGTACTCCTATGTCTCTATCATTTATTCTTCATGTCCCATATTTCGCTTTAAATCTCATTTTTGTCAGTAACATTACACTATCGTTAAATTTTAGTGTTACCATTTTTCCCTCATTGTTTTTTTCGGAATTTGGGGACAAGGAGGACGATTGGTACAGGACATAAGGGAGGATCGTATGTGTTGGAACCATTGCCACGTGTTGCATTACCTATCCAACAGATCATATCGGGTGCTCAGCATATTACTACCCATGAGCAGCTGCTACATTGGCATAGTCATCTTTTTTGTTACTTAGAACGTTTATTTGCTCAGTTTTTTATTTCTAGTTCTATTAGTTATTTTTATTGTGAGTAATGTGAGTTGGATAAACATTGTAGAACTTCTTACCCTTCTCGTGGGAACAAAAGTGACTCTTTTTGTTGTGGCTCATTCTAATGTACGGGGTTCTTCCCCAGTCCCCTCATTATCTTGTTTTCACTATTTTGTTAGCTTTGTGGATGATTTCTAAATCTAAAAGTGAGGTCTACTCAGTTTTTAAATCTTTTCATGTCATGATTATTACTCAGTTTGATGCAAAACTTAAAATTCTTAGATTTGATAATGGAGGGAAATATATGTCTGGGGCTCTTACCTCTTATTTTGATAGTCATGGCATTATTCATCACTCCACCTATGCCTACCTATGCCTGTACTTAGCAAAATGGTGTGACTAAGCAAAAGAATCATCACTTGTTAGAGGTGACTAGGTCTTTGTTTTTTTGATAGGTAAATGATCCATCATATTAATAAAAGGCAAAAATACAAAAGAGTTCACACGAAAATTGAACTCAAAACAAGAAAAACGAAAAAGAGCTGAAAACTTGCCCAAAGAAAGAAAAAAAGTTCTCCACCAAAAGAGACCACAAGCAAAACAACGATAAAGCTAAATAAATCGCTCCAACTAGGCCGAGTGACCCTGTCCTCCCTAGTAGATAGTCAAGAAGAAAGAAAACGCATGGCCCTCACGCAAACCTGATCTGATTGGAGAGATGAGAGCTCAAAAATTCTACAATTCATTTCCTTCCAAATGAACCAAAGAATAACCCCTAGATTAATGCTTCGGGCTACCTCCAAATTACCTTCCACCTTAAATGAAGGCCAACTAGATAAGAAGCCCCGTAAGGTACGAGGAATAACCTAACAGACACCTAACCACGATAGGAAATGCCTCCAAAACCCAAAAGCAAAAGGGCAATGAATAAGAAGGTGATCAACTGATTCTTCCTCTTGTAGGCACATAAGACATCCATTGGCCATTTTCCAACTCTACTTTTCAAGTGATCGCATGTCAGGATTTTGTCCAACGCTGCTGACCAAAGAAAAAAGGATACCTTGGATGGGATATTATGATTCCACACCTTTTTATGCGGGAAGGGAACCCCTTGAACCACTCTTGAGACCTTGTATAGAGATCTCAATGAAAACTGACCAGGTCTTTGTTGTTTGCTATGAATCTTCTGAATGTATTTTCTGGTCTCGTGCTTTTTTAATTGTAATCTCTCATCAATCGCATGTCATCTCGTATTTTGGATTTTCAGATTCCTATTTGGGTGTTATCCCCCTCTACGTGTTTGTTTCTCATTCCACCCAAAGTGTTTAGGTGTGTTTGCTTCGTTCATATCACTCGTTCTAACCGTATGAAGCTTGATCCCAAGGTTCTCAAGTATATGTTCCTTGGGCCTGCTTCGAGTTAAAAGGGCTATATATGTTATCATCCTTCTTCTCGTCGGGTATTTGTGTCCATGGATGTGACATTCTTTGAGTCCATTTCCTTTTATTCTGACAGGAAGACCTCTCTTCAAGGGGTGAGTATTAGTGAAGAGATGTCTTCTGAGTTTCTTCTGCCAGTTCCAGCTTCATTGCCTCCTGATAGTGATATACAGGGAGAAATTGTTCTTGTTTTGAAGGTATATGAAAGAAGAGAGTAAAGAAGACCCTCATGCTCCCCTCCAAGAAGCCTCCTCCAATCCTCAGTCAAAGATAATGTCTCTTATTCTAGTCGTGAGTTTATTGATGATGCTTCCATTCCTATTACTCTAAGGAATGGCGTTCATTATCATGCTCCCCTCCAAGAAGTCTCCTCCAATCCATCAGTCAAAGATAATGTCTCTTATTCTAGTCGCAAGTTTATTGATGATTATTCCATTCCTATTACTCTAAGGAAGGGGGTTCATTCTTGTATTCATCCTATTTTTAACGTTGTCTCATGTTGAATGGTGGAGTATTGAAGCTCTGGTGAGGATTTACTGCTCACTATTTATCGTGGAAAGATGTATTTTGGTTTGTTTGGCAAAAAAAATTCAATGGCAATGTGCATGGGAAGGGTGTTCATTCTTGTGTCCATCCTATCTCTCATTTGCGTTGTTGTCTTTTGTGTCTATTCATCGCAGTGTGAGATGCTCTATCTCAGCCAAAGTGGCAAGAGGCAATGGAAGAGGAGATGCAGACTCTTGAAAATAGTGGCACTTGGGATGTTGTTGGGCTTTCTAGAAAGAAAAGATCAGTGGGTTGCAAGTGGATTTTCACCATGAAGCACCTTTCAGATTGCTCAGTTGATAGGTACAAAGCAAGGCTCGTTGCCAAGGGATACACCCAGACCCATGGTATAGACTACCAGGAGACCTTCACCCCCTAGCCAAGATGAACTCTATAAGAGTGTTGTTTTCGCTTCTTGTGCCAACCAAGATTGGCCCCTATTCCAGTTTGATGTAAAGAATGTCTTCCTACATGGTGACTTGGAAGAAGAGGTGTACATGACACCTCCTCCTGGCTTTATGAGTTCCTCATCCAAGGGGAGAGTGTGCAAGCTAAAAAAGACATTGTATGGCCTAAAGCAATCTCCTAGAGCCTCGTTTGAAAATTTTTACACTACAATGTAGAAGAATGGCTACAAGCAGACCACGCCCTATTTATCAAGCATTCCCACCAGAAAGTTACTATCCTTAGTGTATGTGGATGACATTGTAGTGACTGGGGATGACTATGATGAAATGGGAAAGCTAAAAAGTAAATTGGTAGTGGAATTTGAGATAAAAGATTTGAGTCGTCCGAAGTACTTCTTAGGGATGGAAGTTGTCAGATCAAAAGAATGTATCTTTGTCTCTTAGAGAAAGTATGCGCCTGACTTACTTAAGGAGGCTCCGATAATGGGTTGTAAGCTCTGTGACACCCTTATTGATGTGAACCACAAGCTCAGTGAAGATAGTGGAGAACGTCTTTCAGATTTAGGGAGGTATCAGAGACTTGTAGATTTACCTCTCTTTGCCTAGGCTAAAAATTGCATATGCCATCAGTGTTGTCAGCCAATTTATGTATGCACTAGGGCTGTCAATGGATCGGATCCTGATCTGGATCCGATCCAATTAGACAGGATCCTAATCCTATTATAGATCCGTGGATCAGATAAGTGTTTTATATGGATGAAATCGAGAAAAACAATGTTACTTTTTTTAACGAATAAGAATAATCGTATTAAGAAAGGAGAACGAGGGAGATTCCCTAAACCAACATATATATATATATATATATATATATATATATAGTGACTTAATAAGAGCCACCAAAAATTACATAATTCTAATTATGCACCTAGTGGTGAGTCTAAAAGTCTAAAATCGGGTAAATGTGCAGTCCAACTTTAAAGGCACCATCCTACATTACAGCATATCAGTTTTTATCAGTTACATTACAATATATCATGGAAGGAGAAAAACAATAATCAAATAACAAAGGTTGAGTTAAAGGACATTGATTCACCTTGGTTTAAGAAAACACCAAAAAGATTCTCAAATCTTCTAAAAAATGCTGCAAGAATATCTTCTCTTCTTAGTCGGTAGGCAACAGAAGTCAATTCCTGTAACACTGAATTCAAGCATGTTGTTGGTTTCTCGTTATCTACATTCAAGCCTATTCCTGCAAAAGCGTGAAAAGTTGCCATAATTCAACCATGTACCTAACTTCAAATGTAGCCTTTCTTTAAATGTAAAATGCAGATAAGGAGGATAATCAAAACAAATTATGAATTCAAAAAGTAAGCAAGTTGTATTATAATTTTATACATCAAATAAAGAGAATCCAACATCACAAGGAAACATTCTACGCAACTGGATCCAAGTTAGGAGCGTTCAAGCATAGTTGGTTACAAAAGAATTGCATGTGGTCACTGAAAGGATAAGGACCATTTACCAGCACTGACATTGAACTTCGTTGATTTATATGTTGAGGTGCATAGGATGCCACCAACTTTAAGGCCATGCAAGTAAAGATCATTTGGCCACTTTATTTTAATATCGAGATGCGGCAAGCCCTGAAATTAGATAATGTTTCCGTAATATCAAACATTCAAACTTCAATATGTCAAACATTAACTACTGAAGTTTAAACATAATATTCAAGAAAAGACACAAAGAAAATTTTTAAAAAAATGAATGTATATTTTTTTTGCATGTGAAGTTTCCTTTTTTGTAGAAATGACTTATATTTTGTTAAACATCTCAAGCCAGATGTGTTAATGTAATTATTCGGGTGTGTTATTGAATTCACAATCCAGATTTATAAATGAATTTTGATTTGGAAGTTCAAGTGTAAATAAGGGTCGTGACAGCATTGGAGAAGTTCCTTGAAAATAAATTGAAATCATTAACGATGTGTATGAGGAAGCATTAATCATAGTGAAAACAATGGTTCAAAATAGCGGTATCGGGTGTCGTATCGGTTGGTCGAATATAAGATACGTATTGACGTACTGGACCGTATCGGATGGATACATGGAAAAAATCAGGATAAGTTAAGAAACGCTTGGATACCTTGCATAAAACTTTTTTTAATACAAATATAAGCTAAAAGAAAATTAAATGAAATCCCCCAACTATATTTATAACCATATATATGCAGGTTAAGAATAAGTTAAAAAATGTGTGCGTAGTAATAAACAAGTATGAAAATACAAACTATGGTTACTTAGCCAAGTATAGAAATTACAATCTAGATATTACAACCTTACTTTCAATGAATTAAGTAAGAACGTATTGAATTAAAATCATAATTTATAAGCTTAAATGTCAATCTTTTTATGTTGAACTGCTACACTGTTAGTTGACTTTTTGATCGTATAGATGAAAATAATTTTTAAGACTAAAACATGAGACTTTTTTTGCCCAACTTTCGGGTTTTACTTTTTAGTAATGTTTTGATATAGTAGAATTAATGAAATTTTAATATTTGAGAAATACTTTACTATTTAGAAGTTAAAATTTTGACCTAAGCCCTAAAATGCGAATTTTGTTTTTGAACTGGAAAGCTGATTTTTATTCTTCAAGAATTTGGATCTAGGATAGTTTTTATTGAATTCAAATGGGGATCTAACCTTATTTACATATAAATATCTTACGTAAATTAAATAATATTTTATGTAAATAAGTTGTGTGTATCAAATTTGTCTTGTGGCATTGGCTTCTACTGTAAATGGAATAAGAAATGGGTGTGTTGTGCATATCAGTAGCGTATCAGTACTAATAGTCTAATACGGGGCCGATACGAAGGATTTTTTATTATGGTGTATCCACATATCAAGTAGCCCCAAACAAGATACGTATTGGCCCGTATCGATCGGTATCGATCGGTATGTACCGATATTTTGAACCATGGTGAAAACATTTGGTAGTTAGAAAAATGAGTTTCATGTGACGATAGGTTTACATCAAGGGTCATCTTTGAGTTCATGGTTGACAAAGCAACTAGGCAACAGACCCTATAGACGCTTGAAGCAGTTGCTTGATGAACTCCTTGCTGCATATCCCTAAATAAGGGGTCCTACAAAGCATATAAACTATAAATTTCCATTGTCGAGGTACACTTTGATAGAACCATCCTTGGAGACAGTTCCAAAAATGTTTAATTGTGGGGAATAAAAATACATGAAAAAAATTCAATAATGACTGTAGGGAAGAGAGACAGAGAGGAATTGAGAGGGGACAAAACTGGAAAAAAATCCCTAGTGACTACCGACAAGGGGAGAGGGAGAGAAGAGGGAGAGGAAAGGATAGAGTGGGATTATGGGGAGTACAAAAAGAAAAACATACCATAAGTGACCGAACAGGAGAGAGGGAGGGATAGATAAAGAGGTCCATTAGTCACCCAACAGGGAGAGAGGAAGAGGCCGCACCCTTCTTGTCTTTAATGACTATCGAAAAGGGGGAGAGAGAGGGGGGAAGAGTGTGGGCTGTGGGTAAAAACAAAAATTAAAAAAACCCATCAGTCACCGAACATGAGAGATAGAGAGGGAGAGAGGAAGAGGTCGTACCTTTCTTCTTGTCTTAAGTGACTAGAGAAAATGGGATAGAGCAAGAGAGAGAACGAAAGAGAGAAGAAGGGATAGAGTGTCGGATTATAGGGAATAAAATTAGAAAAAATAGTCCATCAGTCACCAAACGAGGAAGAGATAGGGAGAGGTCTATTAGTCACCGAACAAAGGAGAGAGGGAGACAGGAAGACCCCTTTAAAGAGGGGTTTAATGAGAATTTTAAGGACCTTGGAAGGATTTTAGAGCATTTGAATACCTTTTTTGTTATTAGGCCCACCTGGGAGGGTTGTCACCAGGGACCAGCTAAGCGCCTAGGCGATGCCTTTAAAAAGCCATGTTTTGAGTTTGTGCCTTTTTACTGTGGTTATGGTAAATAAATCTCTCATATTTAAAAGGATATTTATTGATGAGACTGGAGGAGGTAAATGCAAAACTAAAATTATAATGAGAACAAAATTAAATGGAATTCAGCTTTACTAAGAAAAAAATATAAGTGAGAAAATAGTTAAGATTGTTGGAAATGAGGTACTCAAAGAGACCAGTTCCTACTTCCTAGTATCAAGGCTAAATTATTTATATGGATGGTGAGATTGAGGAGGATGTGTTTCCAACAGACTTAAATTGGGCGGTTAAAGTGGGGATGTCCTTCTGTAGTGTTATGCGACCGGCACATTTCAAACATATTAAAAGGAAATTTCCATATGTAAACAATAAAACCAGCTATGCTTTACAGAGTAGAATGTTAGGCAAGACGGTAAATCACCTCCTCGGCCTGAGGAGGTGATTATTTTCCATTCATATGATAGGTGTAGCAAATATGAGAATGTTGAGACAAGTTGGATGAGAAGAAATACAAGGAAAAAAATAAGATCAGAAATGAGAGTATTCACAGTAACTCCAATATGTGATAAAATAACTCCAGTATGTGATAAAATAAGAGAAAATCAATTGAGATTGTTTGAAAGCATTTGATAAAGACCAATGACAGTACCAGTGAGGAATGAGTTGGTGAAAATTGAAGTCTCTAAATGGGCGAACGGAAGGCCAAGAAGGACAAAGAAGGAGATAGTGAGTAAAAATTTGGTAGAACGCTCTTTAACCGAAGGTATGCTCTGTATATACTAGAATGACAGCATAGGACTCTTGTTGCCGACTCCAAATAGTTGGGATGAGGCACTACAGAGAAGAAGTAAGAATTTGAGTTCAAGTAATTAAGGAAATATGAGTAATTTCCTTCTACACTCAATTCTTTCTACATCCCATTTTCAAAAAGAGAAATAAATAGTATCAACACATTTTGAACAGTCACACATGAGCTTGATAAGCCTTTTTGATCATAAAAATAACAAAAAAAAACATCTTATACTAACTTTCTTTTCATCAGTAACAAGCTAATTTCTAGAAATAAAACCACTCACATTTGCATCACAAACGTCCTTTATCGCCTCCGTTACAGCAAGAGACACTACATACTGTAAGAGAGGCACGACACGCCCGTCCTCCATCTGTAAAGTAAAAGAAAACAGAAGGCAACCCACTGGAGATTCCCATATGTTCTTCGAGCGGCCTGAAAAATCCATGCATTTTTAATTTACAAATAAACCATCAGATACCAAATTACAACATTTTCTTGACAAATGATAAGTTTCATTTCAAACCTCGCCCTTTAAACTGGACATCAGTAACACAAACCGCACCAATGGGAAGCTCACAGAAATTGCTGTCCATGAACAAAACAGAAGTTAATGTTGAGAAAAAAAATACCTAAACCTAAAGAAAACTAACGATACTCACTGAGAAACAACATCGTGCGTCGAAGGCAACCGCGGAGCCCATATGAGAAACCTGCCAAACCGATCGGTCGAAAGAGAAGTCATGTACAATTCCGTCCGAAACGATTCTTCATCACAGGATTTCTCCATCTCCGAAGACAGAATAATTGAAAGTCCGCCATTGTCGGGGAGCTTCAAATTGTTGTTGCTCTTCAGAGATTGAGCAAATTCGTTCTCCGTCGATGATTTCCCGCATAAAACCAGCAGAGACGATGATGAATTCTCCATGGCTGAAAAGAAAATCGAATCAAAAAGTTAAATTTCAAATTTCTGTTGCAGAAAATCTGATAAGAGGGAGAGAAAATTCGATTGAAAGGAGGGGATTCTGGAGACCTGATACTGAGAGTTTACGGATCTTTGGTAGTGGATAGGAAAGAGAATTGAGAAGAGGAGACGGTGAGATTGAAATGAGAAGACGCAGGAAACTCGTAAAGGGCATGGGCATGGATTCTTCCGAAGACTGAAGTGTACTTCTTCGGCTCTTCTGTAGCGCCGTCTCCTCTCTATGATACGCAATTACGCATACGCATGGAGGGTGATGCACACCAGTGCTTGAGACAAAGTCCCTCTTTAGAGTCTGACTGAGCTAAGGTAGTGGAGATCGAATCCAATCGCAATTGAACTCAAGCAGAGTTCAATCACACGCACAGATCAACACGTGTCCTTTTTTAACTCCAATTAATTGTGATTAAGATTTATTAACTCATAGGGTTCAACAATTTAACCTCGGTTTTTATAAAAAAAATTAACTTTAGGGTTAAGAAATTTTTTCTAAAAATTTAACTATAGGGTTAAAATTTCTTAACCCTGAAGTTAATTTTTATAAATATTTTTTAAAAAAACCAATGTTAGATTATTGAAGCCTATGGGTTAAGAAATCTTAAACACGGTCAATAGAGGTAAAAAAAAAAAGATACGATTTGACATGTGGTTGCAATTGAACTCTCATTAAGTTCAATCATGATTAGCTGTGATTCATCTCAGTCCAATTTAGGAAGCTTTGGATTGTGTTTGGATAAACTTTTAGAGGGCGACTTCTAGTGACTTTTGCCCCTTCAAAAGTTGAAAATCCTTAAAATTAAGGTTTGGCTTTCCAAATGAAAAATGACTTCCCGCGAAAGTTAGAAGTCGGAAGAAGTCGTCAAATCTGCTTCTAGGTGAAAGCTAGTGGGTGTTGGCTTTTGCGGGAAGTCGATTTTACGACTTCCGAGCGAAGTCGTAAAATCTCCCCTCTCGTGTTACCTGCTACTCCCTCTTAACCCCTACTCTCTAGCAACTCGTTCCTTCTTCCTCTTCTTTCCTCAATTTTATTTTATTTTTCTCTCATTCTAGGGTTTCATTGAAGGGAACCTTTTATTGCCATTGATCTTCGTGGGTCCCTAGACTCCCTACCATTCTAAGGTTTTGTGGATCGCCATTCAACCCCCATCGCCGTTCAACCCACCGGAGCTGCACTCTACTCACACAGGAAGCCTCATTCCTTCTTCTTCTTACTCCTTGTTTTTCCTTTTTTTTTTTTTTTTTTTTGGGTGATTTAAATATAATTGTAAT
The DNA here is from genome assembly GCA_015143295.1 of Tetracentron sinense. Lineage (NCBI taxonomy): Eukaryota > Viridiplantae > Streptophyta > Magnoliopsida > Trochodendrales > Trochodendraceae > Tetracentron > Tetracentron sinense. Next base: position 5,861,397 of record CM026556.1, on the reverse strand, counting down.
GGATATGTGATTTTATGGATGAAGATGGGATTTTATGAATTGAGATGGAGGGTTTTATGAATGGAGATGGAGATTTTAGGAATTGAGATTGAGAGGAGGGCTTTTTAAAAAAAAAAAGATGTTCATCTAATTACATGAACAGATACTTTTAGAAGGTGGAGGATCAAGCTCACCTGCAGCTAATTGTGATTCCTGATTATAAAACAAGGGTTGTTCATGTAATTACATGAATAGATACAATACTCTTAGAAAGTGGAGGATGAAGTTCACCTGCAGCTTATGATTCCTGGTGATAAAACAAGGGTGTGCATGTAATTTGGCTCTTAAAAAGTGTCATCTTCAGCTACAACTGGGAAAAATATTATCTGAATAGCAATGTAAAGGCAAAATAATCCTTTTCTTCCCCCTAATATTAATGTATTGAAACAATTTAATAGAACAATCAATCTCAATTTATCTTTCAAGTTTCAAAAACAAATTATATAGATAGTAAAAATAAAGGCAAAACAATCTTCTTCTTTTTTTTTCTTCTAAAATTGATACAGTGAAACAATATAATAGAACAATCAGTCTCAATTTATCTATCAAGTTTCATCTATCACTTGTACACTTGTGGTTAATATTTCCCATTGTAAATCCCTTTAACTGTGGTTAATATTTACCAATCCTGTGATTTATGTTTTTAATCATGGTTTTCAGAACAAAAATCATGGTTAAAAATATAAACCACAGAGTTGGGTGTGGTTAGTGAATTTTAATCATAGTTAACCACATTTAGAAGAATTTTTAAAAAAATCTTTAACTGTGGTTAAGATTCACTAACCCTATGATTTATATTTTACTCATATTTTCTTGTAAAAATCATGGTTAAAAATATAAATCATAGTTAAGAGAAGCTAATGAACTTTAATAACGATTTAGTATTGAGAAGTTATTCTTTGTGAGGAAAGCCAATCATATATTTTAACTTCTCATATTGGAAAGTCATTTCTCGCAAGTATAAACCAAACGTCATTTTCTCCTTAAAATGACTTTTATCTACCCTTTTGGAGAGTTACTTTTACATAAAGTTCTTCTACAAATTTGTAGAGAAGTTTATACAAACAGGCCCTTCACCATTTACCAAGCCTATGACTACAGGCCTCGGATTCTCTCTAGTGATGGAGAATGGTCTCGTCCCGGGCAACCATAGAATAGGGGACATGTGGTGGTGAAGTCAAAATCATGGAACCCATGATTTTGACTTCTCCACATATAATGAGACATGTGGCGATAAGTGTACGAGAAAAAGGGGGAGAGATATCAAGTGAGGAGAGGTCAAAATCATGGTAGAAATTGAAATGACTTCTCCCCTTTTTATGCCAACTGTGGCACAATGTATGGTAGTCCTAGACCATTTTCCGGCATCGCCACAGAGAATCCGAGACCATGACTACACCCCAACATTACATATTTACACTTAAAAAACTTAGATAATATATCTGACTAGATAATTGTTTAATCCATTATATGATATTTACATAATATATTATATATTTATAAAACTAAATTATCTTTATTATTATGCATTTTTTACAAAAGTTTAAAGCATATTAAATTATTATTTTTAATATAAATGAAGATAAATATTAATTATTTATTTAAAAATAAAATTTATCCTTTGGAATTTGTTGACATATTTTTCTTTTTTTTAAGTAATTGGATGATTCAATTACCATCCCATTACAAATATTTTGATCATAGTGGAATATGTATTATATATTTCACTTTTCACAGGATATTTTAGTGAATTTGTGCTAAGCACCCAGCAATTGATAAGTGCATCCCCAAAGCTCACAGTGCCAATCTTGATTGCCCATGAGAATTTTTTTATAGGAAAAACTCCATAGCCCCTACATTTTAATTTTGACCTAAGAAATGGTTAGCGGCTACTGCTTGCTCCGTCAGGGAAGCTCCCCGCCATTTTATGGGATTTATATGTGTGGATTGGTCTTTGAAGATCAGTTAAGAGAAAAGAGATGGCAGAAGTATTAGTAATAATCGTATACCTCCTTTTTCTTAAATCTTTCTTCCATTATTCTTGCAGGAAATGTGAAAATATCTACGCCCAAAGAAGAAAAAAGGGGTGAAATTTTCTTAATTCCTTTTGCTCATTTTACATATTTTTTAAAAAAAAAGTACACCATATTTTTAATTATTCCGGTGGAAATTTGTTTTCTAAGGTATGGCAGAAATAATATGAGGGATCACTAATTCATCTTTCCATATTTAAAGAGAAACAATGATAAGTCAATTCAATAATGCCAAATCCTCTACGATGATAACTGGATTTGGCAACTTCGGTTATCATACTTTGAGGTAGCCACGTGTCCCTTTTGACACCCCTTAACCTTGGTTAAGATTCACCCACCCCTAAGGTTCATCCACCCATCCTTGGTTTTTTTATTTAAAAAAAACCTTTAAAACGGTTTTTAAATTTAAAAAAAGAATTAGAAACTAAGGATGGGTGGGTGAACCCTAGGGGTGGGTGAATCTTAATTGTGGTTAAGAGGTGTTAAAAGGAACACGTAGGATTACCAGTCCACTTGAGAAAACAGGGGGAATGTTATCATGTAACTAACACACACTAAACTCACACACACACACACAGACCTAAGGTAGGCGCTAATTTGCCATATGTGTAACTTCAAGCAAACAGTAGTAGTCATTTAAAAGAACAACATTCTATCGTACAATATAAATTGTTAGCTGTTGTCAAATTTTAACATAAATAAGCAACAAACTAAAATTGGAAACATATTTTAAAAAACACATATTCTGATACTTTTAGATAGTTTTCTACATAATAATACAAGTGTTATATTAGGTACATTTTGTAATTTATCCATCGTGGTTGTGAGCACGGGAACCAAATCATCTGTGATCTTCCCTATGGTTAGAGTGTTTTAAGGCCAGGATTTCTTGTTAAACTATTAAATCCGTACATGTAGTCTAATCCTGACCTTTAAACACTCATGACCAAGGGAAGATCACAGATGATTTGCTTCTGTGAGCACGCGATCTTGACAGAGTCTCCACAACACCTTGCCGAGCCCCATTTGCAAAAAGAGCAATAGTCCTTTGCACAGGTGAGGAGCAGACTATCGCTCCTCACTCTCACAAAGCCCCTTTTAAGTTTTAACTGTCTTAAATTATGGTTAACAAATTTTAACTCATGTGATTAAGAGTTTTAATTTCTTTTTTCAAAAACCAAGGTTAAATGCTTTAACCTTAAGGGTTAGTGAATCTTAACCACAATTGAAAGGAGTTAAAAAAGGACGCATGACGAGAAAAGAGGGACGAGACGCCTTCCTTCACTCCACAAGCGAGAAGGTGATTATTTTCCATGCAAAAAACCAAGTCTGATATGCGAGCTGTGGCTAAAAACACTGAGAGTTAAATAACTAGAAATAGTATATCAGGCTGAGTTATCAACTATAGATTCAGCAAAGGGGCGGCCATTTATTCATGGGGTCATATACATTCCCTGTCCCCTTTGCATTACAAAGGAAAGCAAAATGTGTTCATTGGCGGCTTTTAGTATGGAAAATAATCACTTCCTCGGTCAGTGACATGAGAAGGGGTGTCTCAGCTCCCATTTTCTTGCCTTTTGTCCCCCTTCTAACCCATTTAATTGTGGTTAAGATTCATCCACCCTTAGGATTCACCCATCTACCCTTGGTTTTTAGAAAAATCTGTACCTGAAAGTTTGCCAAACAGATAAGGAATTTAGCTTGCATCTTCGTACCTGTACTCAATTATGGCAGTTTTCGTCCTTTGTATTTACCAAGGTAATACCATAGTTCGAAAACTCGGCGAGTCACCCAAGTAACTCGGCCGAGTTACTCGACTCGGCTCGGCTGAATTTCGAGTCGAGTTGAGTCGCCTCAAAACTCGAAATAGACACTATTTGTCGAGTTACTCGGGTAACTCGATCGAGTCTAGCCAAGTTTTTCGACTCTCCAGACTAGATCAAGTCAGAGGGGTATTTTTATCATTTTTTAAAACCTAAACTAAACTATCAACATTTTTTTTGCATCATATTTTTTAAGGTCTACAAAGACAACTTACTATGGGTTTTGTTAAACCTAATTTTGATGTTTGAAGCTGTAAAACCAGCGTACTTTGAATTCTTTTAACCCAAAAATTTTAAGTTATTACATATATATTTCGAGTTGGTCCGAATCGATTTTTTTTCGAGTTACTCGACCCAGCTAACTTTTGAGTTGAGTCGAGTTTTCGGGTTTTTGAACTATGGGTAATACCATGATCGCCACATTACTAGAGTGAAACCTCAAGAATTACTGTTTTATAGCAAATCTGAAAATGTACATTGCAAGACAAAGTTTGGTGTTGTTTTGTAACTTACTGTTCGCAGATTATTGGGGGCGGATGCATTCTACTCTTGAGTGGAATCGGAAATGAAGAGTCAGCATCTTGCAGCTTTAGAGACACTAGTTGGGCATTGCCGTGTGAGCCTTGTTTTCTTCTATGATATTCATCAAGAGATAAGTAAATACACTCGTCAAAGAATATAACCAAGGGGAACTTGAGGGCCATGATGAAAATAAGTTTGTTTCAGAGGCGTACTTAGTCAAACAAAACCTTATTGAAAACAGTTTTAAGGAGAGAAATAGAACATGGAAACATGATGACTGCCTAGCTTACAGTCATGCTATGCATCAACTGGAGGGGTCAACGTAGTTTGTACTTTGTACTACAGCTGAAAAACGAAAGAATCAAAGGGATGTCAACAAACAAGAAAATGTAGTAGCTGATCAAACAAGATAATTTAAGCATTGAAGTCAAGATAATTTAAGCATTGAGGTCACGGTACACTGCATGTCTTTTACTGCTCCTATGCAAGCATAGTAACAAACCTGAATTAATCACACATGAAAGAGATAAAACCAATCCAAAAAGTGTGAACAAGAAGGCAAGTGAAAGATTAGGCAACTTGCAACCAAAAAGCTCCCATAAAAAACACAAGTTGGCGCATAAAACTTCACCTTTGACAACCATGAAGTAGATAAGAGAGGGTAAATACCTATTCCACCAAACAAGTCAGTCATATCCTCTGATGCATTTTGCAAATTGGCTCTCAACTATTCAATCATTGAATTTTCTGTTTTGTATGTTAAAAATTCACAAAGTTAAGGACAAATCAGTAGTGTATGCAGAACGATCTGGATCAAGATATGAACACAATTCACTTGACTTACCCGAATATAGTAGAATTGAGATTATGAACTCCTCATTTAATGTTGATATGGCTACCCTGTGGTTATCTTGAATATCCTGAAAGGCCTTGTTACTTTTCTCCACATTTGTCTGCAAAATCAAGATTTGGATTAAGATGAGATTACTATTCAGAAGAAACTGAGCAGAAAAACCCATCAAATATGTAGAAAAACTAATCATTAAGGAGAAATTTCTCACCATCAAAAGAGCATGAACCTAACTGATCGGAACCTAATCTCACTCATCTGAAAATACAAGTAGATCAGGAAATTATTGCCTAGCTAGAAATGCATCAAGCTACACCCAGTTCAGATTACCAACCACAAAACATCTGTGAGGTACTTGGTACTTTCCAATAAGAGAAGAATAGGTGTACCAATAATAGAATAATGCGGTTGTCATTTATTAGGGTAGGTGGCCGGTTGCAACAACTCGCATTACAATGACAAAAAGCTTTCGACTGTCAAATTTCATTGTTTCTCTTCGTCTAGTTGCTAAAGACCCAAACTGCCGGCTTGGCCAACATGGTGGCATGCCTAGCCTACCTTGGCCCATAGTTTTGTAAATAACACAACGATAGAAGCAATTACATGTGGACCTAGTACAAATTATATCACAAGGTTTTTCATGCTGGTTGGCTTGGATTTCTGATTTTATTAACAACTCACTGTTATTATATCATGTTAAACTCTTAAAAACACACTCAGGTATATATAATATAGATACACAATTTTATCAATGTATCGTATAATTATTAAGATGTAAAGCCCAAACGCTTCATATAATGCTTAATCTTTAAATATCCAAATAAGTTAAGATGATGACCAATAGAAATGTTCCTACATATTTCTACAAGTGTCCTGGCTGGGGTTTTCATGAAAAGTTCAGAAAGTGCATGAAATTGACTAATCTGAGAGAAATAATATACTCAAGATTCTAAAAAAAAGGCAGAGCAAACATAATTGTATATAATATTACAAAGGTATATGCATAAAGAAGAAATCATACCAATGGTTGAACAATCCTTACAATTTCGAAATGCACTTGTTTTCCACAAAAATTGCAACACTCAAGTTTTGTTAAAATCTTTACAGCCTCATACTTGTTTTCCACGAAATAGTAATACCGGGCATTATTAACAATAACTTGCAAAATGGATAATGCAGACCCACATCATAAATAATAACACACTGATTTCAAGTTCTAATGCACACCCTTCTCATTCTCTTTTAAAAGGACCATAAAAATGTAACATACAATTCATAATTCATATACCAGCTCTACTTGGAAAACCAATGTGAATGACAATAACTAAAACCCTTCTTAGCTCAGATAACATTGCTCACTCTTAAAGAAAATGGTGAAAGTGGAACATGTCCTGCATTCTCCAAGTAAAACTTTCCTCCTAGGCATGTTGATATTTCTGCAACTAACAAAATAATTTGTATAAAGATACTTATACAAAAAGGAAAGAAGCCTCATGGAAATCTATTTTCATCCCACTGATCAAGAACACCACGAACATAAAAAAAATAATAGGATTACTAAAGGACCAAAAAAATTCATATAGAAAGGCCCGGCAAACATGTGAAGCAAACCAAATTGCAACACTCATTGCTTTGAATTCAATGGGTCTCTATTTTCCAAGCCTGTGATCAAATCAGATGCCAGTCCCTAAAAAGTAAAAACAGCCGAATTAAGTCTAACCCATACACCCAAAACACTATCTAAACCAGTGTAGTCAAGGTGTCTAGGCGATTAGGCCTAACTAGGCAAGGTACTGCTAAGGCAATAAAAATAATTTTATATATATGTACACAATTACACATAATAATTCAAATCTTATAGAAAGATTGAATGTAAGTCTTTTTCTGCTAAACTGTTAATTGATATTTTGACCTTGTAAATTAAAAATATTTTAAAAAACTAAAATATGAGACTTTTTTTACCGAACTTTTGCGTTTTAGTAATGTATTGATGAATTTATGAAATTTTAAGATTTGAGAAATACCTTAGCATTTGCAAGTTGAAATTTTGACCTAATCCCTTAAAACTAAAAGGCGGATTTTGTTCTTAAACTGGAAAGTTTACTTTTATTCTTCAAGAACTTGGATCTTAGATAATTTTTATTGAATCCAAATGAGAGTTATAACCTTATATATATATATATGGGATGGGATCCAGAGACATATCAAATAAGACATATATCTTTTCATATATGCACAACAGTTAGATCTCTTGATCTAACGGTTTCATGTTACTCAGCTCTTTTAAGTGAGAAAGGGCAATTAAGTCAACGGTATTTCCTTTTTTTATCACCTCTCTGTTTCCTAAAAAGTTAAAACATCATATTCTCCTCTTTCTCGATATGATTTCTCTCTCCCTCTCCCTCTCCCTCTCCCTCTCCCTCTACCTCTCTCCTGGGATGATTTCTCTCTCATCTAGGTTTCTCTTCTCTCTTTACAATTATGATTGAGAATGTTTTACAACACCCAGGACACGTTGTGTAGATTGCAGCAATCAATAGAGTTTCAAGGTCCTAGATTAATCGATCAAACTCTCATCCCTTCATCCTTCGCAACAATCACTAAGGAGGAATGAAACTTAATCATACAGGAAGTTAAAAAGGGGAGAGACGAGGTTATTTAAAAGGGGAATCGTCCCTAATACCGAGTTCCAGTGGGCGTGGACTAGAGGATTTGGCACTCCTTTTAAATCATGTTTCTTCCAAATGCCCAGGTAGTGCTAGCTAATCACCCCCATTACTACTACCTTCGTTGTTGTTACTATTATTATCAAATGCCATTAGAAGTAAAGGGAAATCTATTTCAGCTTTCTTTCAGGTTCTGTTTTGCTCATGGAGCCATTGAATGTAAACAGGAAGTTACCAGGCATGTAAGGGTGGGATTGGCTTCTTATGCTTAGGTAAGAGATAATCGTTGAAGCCATGCTTCTTAATGGGGTCCTTTGCATTGTTGGTGGCTGATTTGTGTTCTTATATACAAGAAGAGAGGAGGATTAGTTTTAGCTGTATAACCAAAAACAAAACCACACCAAACGAAATCTGTAAAGAAGACAATCATCAATATCATACTACTAACTACAATACAAATGCATTTTGACATGGAAATTCGATATAGGCTACCGAGGCAATGTAGTTATTCTCAAGGGCGGAGCCAGGGAGGGGCCATGCCGCCCCCCCCAAAATTTGGAAATCCCTTATTAACATAGGTAAAAAAAATTCAAAAAAAAAGTAGTATGAAAATTTTATATCTAGTACCCCCTCCTCAGTCCCCCCTCCCCAAAAAAAAAATTTCGGATAAATGCTACCGAGGCAATGTAGTTATTCTCAGGGGCAGAGCTAGGGGGGCGGGGAGGGGCCATGGCCCCCCCAAATTTTGGAATCCCTTATTAACTTAGGTAGATTTTTTTTCAAAAATAAATTAGTATGGAAAATTTATATATAGAGCCCCCCACCCAAATTATGAGTTAAGGGCCCCCCAAATTTCCACGTGCTCCATCCGTCTCCTTTTAACTGTGATTAAGCTTAATCAAATTAAGGTTTGAATTTTTCTTCTTCTAAAAACCAAGATTAACCTTAGGCGTGAGTGAATCTTAACCACAGTTAGTGGGTGTTAAAAGGGAGACATGGCAGCTAGTAGTTTCTCCTTTAACTGTGGTCAAGCTTAATCAACTTAAGGTTTTTTTTTTTTTTTCCTGAAAACCAAGATTAGATGGATGAACCTTAAGGGTGAGTGAATCTTAACCAAAGTTAGTGGGTGTTAAAAAGAGACATGTGGCGGCTCTGGAGGCCCGCACATTCTCTCAAAAAGAATAATTTCTCTTATATATAAAATATAAAAAATAAAAAATACAATTAATTTTATTTAAATAATAGCACTCCCAAACCTATTGTCAAGGAAAAATTCCTGGTTCCGCCCCTGCTTATTCTTCTATTCATGTGAAACAAAATGGATATATAACCCACCCAATGAAGGACTAAACAAGAATCTTGCAACTACTCAAAAAATTGTCCGCAATACCAGTTCCTCATAATCTCAATATAACCACAACAAAAGCATCCTAGGCAATGCGCCTTCATCCAGATCAAGTTGTTCACTTTATCTCAACTTCTATGATCTAAACTGATTGTCTTTCATTAAAGAACTAGGTTGAGCCAATACACATACCTTGCCAACATCAATACTTGAAATGTTTTCTGGGGTATCAGGTGGTAGACCATGATGCATCAACTTCACACCATGATGCTCCGCTGCTACTTCTGAAGCCGTGGTGATCCATGCACACCAATAAAGACAATAATCAAACTTTCATCCCCACCCCCACTTTCTCCCCAAGGTGGTCCTATGAAATTACTACAGGGAACCAAAACTTATGTACAGAAACTTGTGTTGGGATTTCTAACTCATTCCTTTTAACCAAAAATTTAAATGAATTCAAAGAAACAGTAATGAGAAACATTTAAAAGAGAATATATATTAGAAGTCTCTTGCAACCATTAGGGAGTTCAATTCATTATACCTGGAGTGTTCCAGGTGTGATGGATCAGCAGACTTGCCTGAAAAAAAAATCATGTTGTCAGGATGCCTTCATATAAAGTCAAACAATTGAATCAAAGTGGGTTCATAAATTAATTAAATATGAAAGAAGAGATAGAGTATATTGACCCAATTTGATCTTTCTTCTCTTCGAGTTTTGTGGACAAATTCGTTTGTCATGTCCCAATCCATTACATAAAGCACATTTCCTTTTCTTTTTTTCCAATGCAATTTCAATGCCATTTTTAAATCTACCAGTAGAACTAATGTTCTTCGTAATCTTCTTTTTCCCCTTCTCATCCTTCTTCCTACCCTTTGTCTGTGATATGTTTGGATTTAGAAGCAATAATTGGCTTGATTTAGTGATACCAAAATCATCTTGTTGTGTAGAAGCCACAGTTAGAAACTCATCAATATTATTATTCGCCTTCCCACTTTGATTTGAAACCTTTATGAATAGCTCATCAATTGTATCAAGGACAATTTTGTATGCCTTCTCTGACTTTGAAGCGACACATGCCAATTCGGCTGAGATTCGACAAATATGGCTAAGTCTCATTGCCTCTGAACTGCTTTGTGTATCATGCATGGTTATTTCATCTTTGCCCACCACCCTGGCCTTATTGGCCTCTTGTATCCATCTTTTCAGTATGAATTGTGTTGGAATTTCAACCACATCAAAACGAGCAATCACTTTTAAAATATGCCTACAAAGTATTCCTGTAAACTCAAAATGTTGACATCCACACATACCCTCGTACGTGTCCAACTTTAACTTCACAACATACTCCTCGGATATACCAACCTTGGACTTCACTATATAAGTTTGGTATTCACCATCATTTTCACCGTCTTCAACTTTGTACCGGATGAATTCTTCTAATTCACGCTGAAACTTTTCAAAGATATTTCTTGCGTAGATTTTTGCCACACGTTTCAATATCAAATTATTCTTATCTCTAATTCTATTCTTGTGTTCTGATATATCATCTTCACTTTCTTCTTTATCGACTATCTTCTTCAATGCTTATTCATACTTAAGTACAAAGTCTCTTAGATTGGTACTGGATGAGACAAAACTATCAAAGAAAGCATTAATGCTCTCACTACGATCCGTGGTGTTCATGCCAGCAAAAAATGTACTTCGGTTGAAAACAAGTACCCATGATCACCGCATCTCATAAAGATGTTGAAGCCAATCATTTTCTACCAAATTATATTTTACCATCAAGGCCTTCCACCCCTCTTCGAATTCTTCGACACTGTATGTCTGGCTTATGCATTTTTTCATAACAATCTTGAAATTTGACTTTTTATAATAGATGTGCGATAATTTCTCAACAAACTTCTTATTGATATGCCAAAGACATAGATGGTGATGTGTGTTGGGAAATACCTTACCTATGGCTGCTCCCATGGTCAAGTCTTGATCAGTGATGATAGATATTGGAGGCTTACCTCCCATTGCCTCAAGCCAAGTCTCAAACAACCAAGAAAATGTCACCTTAGTTTCGTCCTGCAAAAGAGCACACCCAAACTGAATGGACTGATAGTGTTGGTTCACGCCAGTAAAAGGTGCAAATGGCATATCGTACTTGTTAGTCCTATATGTCGTGTCAAATGTAACAATGTCTCCAAAGTGCTGATATGTCATACGTGACCGAGCATCCACGCAGAAAAAGTTTGTTGCTCTCTCATTTTCATCACATTAGATTGCATAAAAGAATTGATGATTCTTTGTTTGCTTCTTTCTAAAATAATGGAGAACTAATTGTGCATCACCCACTTCTAAGTCTCTATGCCTAATTGCCCACAAATGATTCCAACAGTCTCTACCATCAAATCCAATTTTATCCCGGCGAAAAAATTGATGCCACTTTATGTACTTGCAAGTTCTCTCTACTATAAGTCTTTGTTAGATCTTTCGCTGCATCAGGCATGAGTATATTACACCTCATTCGCATCCTCTTTCACAGAGTGACAAACTTGTAATTGTGCTCGCCAGAAAATTTTGTAACTTTCCACCTAGTGGTCTCGTTTAGATTCGTACTCCACATAGTGGCCATACATCCACATTTCAACGTAGAACAACTATTTCTTGTGATTTCGGCAGCAACTTCTACAAATACTCTCCACCATTGTCGTCCTAAAGGATAAGATTCTTGTGATGTCCTTCACGTGAGCATACAAATTTGACTCCAGTCACTTCATCTACTCGTTCTCTTGTCTTGTCTGAAGATCGAACTCTAATTGATAACCCCTTACATCAACCATATTCTTCATAATATTTTTTTGCTTCTTCATTTGAATTGAAGAGCATTCCCACATACGGCGCATTAACTTTTTTGGCATCCTTGTTTGGAGTCGAACTATCACCTAAATCGATGTTTTCGTTTTGAGGCAACAATGTTCCAATCTCATCACTTTTCTCGCCTTCATCCAAAATCATACAACTTTCAATAAACAATGTATCCATCTTTCAACTAGGTCTACACAAACATAAATAAAACAAATATAACAATTGTGACACAAAATGCTTATGTCGTCCATAGGCAACCTATATCATCAAATTTTGATATATATCATTAAAATATTTAATTTTAAATTAAAATTTTGAAATTAAAAAAAAAATCCAGATATTTTGAAATTGCAGTGGACCGAAGTTTCTGACATAAATAGGATTTCAAAATTTGATAAACATGAGAACAATAGTTAAGAAATGCACCATCTAAAACATTTAAAGCATCTTCACTCAGATAGACCATCAAATCATAAATGGATTGAAGGATTGATTAGAGTTGGGTGTCCTTAGATGGAAGACTGAGTTTAAATAAAGATGTGCATGTGCATGTGCATGTGCATGTGCATGTGCATGTGCATGTGCATGTGCATGTGCATGTGCATGTGCATGTGCATGTGCATGTGCATGGTGGAGTGAATCCATGAACCTCCTCACGCACCCACCTTCCCTATCAGGCCCACCTCCTCTTCAACCAACGTCAACAACCTCTAGTTCTTAACCAAGCAAAAAAAAACAGCCTCTGGTTCAGCATCTTGGCGCCGGATACGAAAGATGCTACAGAGTGCCGCACACGATAGAGTGTGGGAGATGAAGCATGCAATTGGCCACCAAAGCCTTTCATCCCGGTCTCCCTAAGGTTCATTCATGTCCGGAAATCAGCGGAGAAGACAAAAGAAAAAACAAAACATACCTGTCTTGGCAGAAAATCGCCGTAAAAGAACCTTGAAATTCGCCAGAAATTCTCTTTGGAGTTGTTTGCCAAGGGGGAGATTGAGACCCGGCTGAAATCCTTCGAAATCCTTGTTTTGAAATTCATCACCGCTGAACCAGAAAAATTGTCACTGTTGACTGTTGCTTGGATATGTAGCACAGTTCTCTGCAACCGAAGAACAGTTTCAAATAAGTATCAACCTTAATGATTAATCATCTATGATTAATCAAATAAATAGTTGGAGGGAAACCTTATGGGTGTTCTAGACTACTGCGAAGGATGAAGGAATGAGGGTTTGATTGATTAATCTACGACCTTGAAGCTCTATTGATTGTTGCAATCTCCACAACGTGTCTTGGGTGTTGGAAAACATTCTCAATCATAATTGTAAAGAGGGAATAGAAACCCAGATGAGAGAGAAATCATCACGGGAGAGAGAGGGAGAGGGAGAGAGAAATCATACCGAGAAAGAGGAGAACATGGTGTTTTAACTTTTTAGGAAACAGAGACGTGATAAAAAAAAAAAAAAGGAAATTCCGTTTACTTAATTGCCCTTTTCTCACTTAAAAGAGCTGAGTAACATGAAACCATTAGATCAAGAGATCTAACGGTTGTGTGTATATGTAAAGATATATGTCTTATTTGATATGTCTCCGGATCCCATCCCTATATATATATATATGTAAATAAAACTGTAAAACAAACATATATGTATGTAAATAAAAATGTAAAACAAGCTAACAGTTAGAGGGTCTAGATGAGTTCCGCCCGCCCCGAGAGGCATCTAGGCGATGACAGTCCAAAATCGCCTAAGCGATGCCTTGACTGCATTGGTCTACTAAACGCACAAAGAGAAACTAAAATACGATGTCATTTGCCTTAAATTCAAATGGGTATCAGTTATGTCTGATTTATCAACACTCTCTGATTCTATCATTAATTATCAAATCAAACCCTACTACCCTATTATCTTTATGATATGACTGAACACCAAACCCATTATCCAAAAAAAAATAAAAATAGAAAAATATGAGATGGAGTACTCATTTGCTCTCAAATGGAACAAAAGCAAAATTCATGAAATTAGCATACCTAGTTCATCAATTTTATTTGGGTAGTCAAAAAAAGTTGTCATTCAGGTGAACTTTGGTGAATTTTGTAAATCCACCTATGCATTTGATAATTTCTGACTTGAAGTAATCGAAATATTCCAAAGATGATACCCCATGAACAAAAACCGATTATAAAAAATATATTATTAATTAGAAAATAGAAAAATATGAGATGGAGTACTCATTTGCCCTCAAATGGACCAAAAACAAAACCAAAAAAAAAAAAAAACATAAAATTAGCAAACCTGGTCATCAATGTCAATCTGGGCAGTCAAAAAAGTTATCATTCAGGAGAACTTTGAAAATCCATCTATGCATTTGATAATTTCTGATTTGAAGTAATTGAAATATTCCAAAGATGATACCCTGAAGAATAAAAACCAAGCATACATATATGAGGGAAGATAAACAATTAGATAAGAGAGAATAAGAAAAAAACACCCAACAGAACATACCATCAATAAGCAAATATTTGGAGTAAAATACAGAAAAATTACTCAAAAAATGAAAACATCAATAATTACAGAAGAGAGATTAAGAAATAGAAACCCAACAGAACACACCATCAAGAAGCAAATATTTGGAGTAAAATATAGAAAAATTACTCAAAAATTTGAAAATATAGTAGTACTGAGTAGAAAGGGTGCAAGTACCTCCAACAGAATCGAAATCAACATTCCCAAGAACCAGATTAATGGCTGCCATACTGTCGAACCAGCAGCTGCTGCCAAACCATGCAAATAGAGAGAGAGAGAGAGTTAGAGAGAGACAAAGGGCCGAAAAAGGTTACCAGTCACCAGAGCGCGGAAGTCTTTGGGTGCGGCTGTGGGACGATGAGGGTGAATGAGAACAAAATCGGTGGGGCAAATAAATGAGGAATTATTAAGTGGGTGGATGGCAAATCAGTTGGGACTTACAAGGAAATATCTGTAAAGATATCCTTCCAAAAATTTTTTGCAAGGATAAAGCTTGGGAGCCTAATACCTCTTTATGCACCTTTCATGATTGACCAGAGGCTGAACACAGTAATTATAAACAAGGTAAACTCATTGTAGTTAGGTGAACTATAGAAACCACGTGCAATCAAGGAATGTAACAGAAATTAATGACGGGCAATGCATCAACCACTCGGTCTACTTCCTTTTCTTTTTAACAGAATAGAATAAAACAGCACTAATGGTTACAATGAATTACAGAAAAGAAGGACCGGAACAAATGAGAACTGCCAAACACCAGTCCCCCTCCAGACCTAAGCATACAGACTCTAAAGCTGAACATTAGTAGGTCATTACTTAATTGCTCGGATCATTTCGCTCTCTCCCAAGGCTTGCTAGGTGTTGCTGGAGCTGAACGCAAATCCTTGACATTTGTGAGAGCAACTTACAGTGTTGGTCTCGTGATTCTGCCAACTTAGAAGTTATGGGGGGGATGGGGTCTGTTAAGAGTTGTTGAAGCTGAGAGCATAGCACGGATGCTTCACGATCATTCCCATAAGCTTCAGCCATCAGCTGAAGTAGTTTACAGCTTTGGTCTTGTGACAATGACAACTTGGATGGTACTGGAGGAACAAGGAAGTGGTGTTGAAGTAGCTGAGGAATCCGCCACCTTTCATTGCGTTCCCATGCAAGACACTTCTTCATAAGATCAAGTAGCCATGGGTTTGAAACTGGTCCATAGGGAATCTCATGATTTCGATCTGTTATGACCTTGAACTTGGACCAGAACGTCTTGTATTCTGCAAACGGTGTCCTTCCGTAGACCATTTGGTAAAGTATGCAGCCAAGGGACCAGATATCTGATGGTCGACCACATTTGATAGTGTTACCATTTGCATCATTCTCATTGCACATAAACGCTTCTGGAGACATGTAGCTTAGTGTGCCCACCTGCAATAGTAAATTCGATAAAAAGAGAGAATAGAAGTAATCATGTTGCATTTTTCCATATTTCCCTGTACTGGATGAACTGAAAGAAAAGAAGAAGAAGAATTTAAGTGAATGGCACCTGCGAGTCCCGCTGGATGTTAGTTGTATCACTCATTATAGCTTTGGCAATGCCAAAATCAATCAGTTTCAGTGAACCTTTGACAAGAAGGAAATTAGCTGGCTTTAAGTCTGAGTGCACAATGCGTTCCTCATGTATCGTCTTTACAGCTTGAAGTATTTGCTGCCAAGAGCAAACACATCCACATTTTTTTCAGAAATTCAGAAGACTAACCTGCTTTTTCCCAAAGATTAACAATTATATATGCAAAGAGTTGCAAGGGCATATGTGTGCTGCAAAGCTGTAAAGGAAGGGCAACCACCATTTGATACGAATATGAGTAAATGCATCTTTACTTCCGTGTATCATACCAACAAAGTGTATCAGTGTATGGTTTGTCCACCCATATTTGCTTGAAAGTTGAATTGGTCCAAGAGCTTAGTTAATATCTCAAGAAATAGAAGATTAGGCTGACAGACAGTAACTCGTCAAATAATAGAAACACAAAAAAAGAATTATGAAATGGTAAAAAAAAACCTGAAAGTTAAATTGGAAAGAGAAATAGATTAAGACCGGTGAAAACTCAAATTCACAGTTCTTAAAATACTGAAAGTGGAAATTTCAAAAGTGAGATGAATGTACAACCCTTTTCACTATCGTGCTCCGAATGAGGAGTCGAGTGGGGGGGATAAGGACTCGATATGGGATGGGTCACTCTAGGGATTTCAATATGAAAGTGGTCATTCCGGATTTCTATGGTAAGACTCAACCCAATTTATTGATTCGTTAAATATTGTATCAGAGGGTTACAAAGATAATGAAGTACCTAATCATAAGAAGGTGAAAATTATAGCCATCAAGTTGAGGAAGAGTCCTTCTGCGATGGTGGGAGCATCTTAGGGCTAGGAGAGAAAGGATAGGAAATGCAAGAACATGTCTTGGGAAAAGATGAAAAGGAAAATGAAAGACAAATATATGCCTAATAGGTACTTGCATTTCTTATATCAACCTTCGGCAAGGAGACAAGAGCGATGAAGAATACACATATGAGTTTTACCAATTGATCGCTCATAGCGATGTGATCGAGAGAGAAAAGCAGTTTGTCACCTGTTCTGTTGGCGAGTTGAAGCCATCTATACAAGATGTGATGGTGTTGCAACATTACAGGACATTGAATGAAGCTTACAACCTGGCAGTGAAGATCGAAAATCAACAAAAACGGCATGCATCAAGGTGGACTGCAGCCCAAGGAAATAATGCTGGTTGCACTTCAGTCTATGGAGGAATGGCTAACCTTGATGGTGTTTTTTGATGGAGAAGTAACAATCCAGTTGCTGCCTCTAATATGCAATCTGCTTGTATGTCCAACCAGCAACGTGCAATTAAGCGTAAGGACTGATCCGAACCGGCCTAACGACCCAACAATAGTATTGTTAGGTGCTATAAGTTCTTGGGGTTTCTGACATATTTCCACTAAATACCTGAATCAAAAGTTGGTTAACCTTTCTGAGGGGATTATTGAAGAGGACAGCAAGCAGTAATTTGAAGGAGAGCTTGTCTATTATGATCCATAAGAGGAAAATGAAGTTGAGACTACGTGGGAGTCTTTGGTGATCCATCGTAGCATGATCACACCTGGGTAATTGAAGAAGATGATTAGTTGCCTACTAAGATCTTCCACATGTTGTACACAGGATGGAATGTCTGTAATCTCATTGTTGACGGAGGAATTGTGAAATATTGTCTCCCAAGAGATGGTAAATAAGTTATAGTTAAAGACAGAGAAGCAGCCACGGCTGTATAAGATTGCATGGTCCAAGAAATGAAACAAGTTAACAATCTCTAAGCGATCTTGGTTTCTTTTTCCATTGGACAGCACTATATAGATGATGTGTGTGATGTAGTGCCTATGGACGTGTGTCACCTATTATTAGGTAAACCGTGGCATTTTAATAGACGCGCTTTACAATATGGATTTAAAAACACCTCACCTTTGTCAAGGATGAGATGAAGGTGGTTTTTGGTCCATCCAAGAAAGAAGGCGCATCCAAATCGTATGTGGGTGTAATAATCTTCTTTCATTATTAGAGTTTATGGAAGGGTTGGATGAGACTAGTGTGTTATACGTTGTGATTCTGATTTGGGAACAGCTCCTAGTTTGGTTCCACCTCAGTTACCTCCCATATTGCTGGCTCTAGCTTACCAAAGAACGCAACATATAGTTCAAACCAAAAAGAATATGAGGCGCTGTAATAGTAGGTTACAGAGCTTTTACAAAGGGGTTTATCCAAGAAAGCATGAGCCCATGTGTTGTTCCGGCTTTACTGACCACTAAGGACAGGTTTTGGCATATGTGTGTGGACAGCAGGATTATTAATAAGATCACAATTAAGTACCGTTTCCTGATTTCCCGTATTGATGATATGTTGAAAATGTTAGCAGATGCTACTGTTTTTTCAAAGATACGTATATGACCAGAAGATGAATGGTAGGCTGAGTTTAAACCATGTGAGGGCGTTTAAGAGTTGTCGGTGATACCATTTGATCTCTCTAATGCTCCTACTAGAGGCTGATGAATCAGGTGTTTAAACAGTTCATTGGAAAGTTTGTGGTGGTATACTTAGACGATATAGTTTACAGCACTAGTGTGGACGCACACATAGGACACTTGCAACAATATTAACTGTGTTATGAGAGCAACAGTTGTATGTGAACCAAAAGAAGTGTGAGTTCATGAAGCAGAAGAACAACCTGATTTTTCTTGATTATAGGTTGTGACAACAGAGGGTTTCAAAGTTGAATAAAAGAAGGTAGAAGCAATCAGAGAATGGCCTACACATACTATAGTTTATAACATTCGCAGTTTCAATTGGTTGGCAACTCTCATCAGGAGGTTAATTTGAGGTTTAAGTTTGATCATAGCACCTATAACAGATTGTTTAAAGACATGGGCATTTGCATGAACGGCCGAAGCTGAGAACAATTTTCAAATAATAAAGCAAATGTCAAAGGCTCTAGTGTTGGCAGTTGGCACTTCCCGACTTTGACAAAATCTTTGAGCTGGATTGTAACGCATCGCATGTTGGTGTCGTAAGAAGGATGTCGAGTAGCCTTTTACATTGAAAAGCTGAATGATATTCGACAGAGGTACTCTACTTATGATGTGGAATTATATGCTATCATCTAGGCTTAAAAGCATTGTCGTCATTACTTAATTCATTTCAAAGGGAGTTCCTTTTGTTTTCTGATCATGAAGCATTAAAGCATATCAACAGGCAACACAAGTTAAACCGGAAAAATGCTAGGTAGGTTGCCTACTTACACGAATTTACCTTTGTTATCCGACATGAGGCAGACAGTCAAAATAGCATGGGTGTTTTAAGTAGAAGATTCCCTTTGTCGATAACTATGACTGCCACCGTCACGAGGTTTGATAACTATGCGATCAATGTAATGAAGGAGTTAGTTGAGACTTCCTCATCCAAGACAGATTTCTATTCAAAGGAATTGTCTAGGCATGCATCCAGTTCCCTTAGGGAGAGCCCTATAATAGAGCTCCATGGAGGGGGCTAGGGGGAAACACACTTTGGGAAGAAGTTAGGATGGATTTTTTTTCATGGGTTTTCAGCGGACTCAATGCGGTATGGATTCAATGTTTGTGGTAGTTGATCAATTTCCAAAGATGTGACATTTTATATCATGTAAGAAGACACTAGATGCCACAAACATTGCTATAATGTACTTCAGGGAGGTAGTGAGTCTACATGATATTCCGAAATGATCACTTCGGATCGAGATACTAAGTTCCTTAGTCACCTTTGGGAAACCTTGTGGAAGAAAATGAGTACTAGGTTGCAATTCAGTAGTACTTATCATCCACAGAAAAGTGGGCAACTGAAATTGTGAATTAATTCTCTTGGAAACCCCCTTAGTTATTAGAAGCATTGTGGGAGAGAAGAAGAGGTTGTGCATTATAGCCCTAGCACAAGCAGAATTTACCTATAATAGTGCTCGGAGCAGGTCAACTAGAAAAAGTCTATTTTAGGTGGTTTATTTTTTCTGAACGATAATCAACGATTATATTAAACTAAATAGAGATACAACAAAAATACAGTAGATTAAGAGTTTACAAGCACATAAACTCAAGAAAGACAGAAGCAAAAAGTATATAGAGACCCCCCTATGCTAAAAGCGAGGACTGCCTAACATCTCAGTCCAGCACTCCTCCCATATCTACCCCTTCATTAGACTTGGCACCCTTGCCAACTAATGAATAGGGTCATACCAATGTCAAGGAGATTGATTAAGCAGATGAGAGAGAGAGAGAGAGATACAGCCAAGTACAACGAGGCTGCAGAGAAGCATCGGAGTTTTAAAATATACAATGTGAGGAACTTGGTGATGGTTTACCTACAAAAGGAGAGACAACAAGGGGGAAAATATGACTAGCTAAATGATCAAGAGGTGGGATCATTCAACATCTTGAAGAAGATGGGCAAAAAAACATACAAGGTCAAGTTAGGCATTCATGGAGACCATGGATGTTTGCAATGTTGCTGATTTATGAAATAAAGAATTGACAAGACCTGATGTCACTGCAAAAAATAACAAGAATAGTTTACAACTAAGTAGTGAAGTCATGAATGCCAAACAAACATGGAAAAAGTAAAATATTTAGTCAAAACGAAGAAAAACAGAGATAAAAAGAATAAGGATTCAACTCCCTTCTTTAACAGAGAGAAAAATGTGGAAACCCTATGCAAAAGTTCTTAAAACCTTCGACATCTTTTTAATTTTGCTTCTATTATAAAAACCTTTTATACCACTGATATTAAGTAAATTAAGATTATTTATGTATCTACTTTTGTAGATAACGTCCAACTTTATGTGCATCTCAGGCAACCACCTTTGTAGTTAGCACTTCAGCACTTGAGCAACAATGCGTAGGAGTCGCTACGCGTGCGTCTTAACGAACACCCACCTACAACCTGAGGAAAGCGCTAGGGGTTTCGGCTAGGCAACACTAAAACTACACCAGCACAAAGTAAATGTACGAACCAATGTACTAAAACCCTGACTGTCCATCAAACAACAAAAGTCCATCCAGGCCACATTAATAAAAAGTTTCACCCACAAAGTAGGATCATGCCTTAACAATATTTTCAACAGTTTTAAAACAAAAATGATGGTAAAGATTAGAGTATAGACCAATAAAGATTGTCAATTTTATTAGTATTGATAAAAAATTGTAACTTTTATTAAATAGAAAATGGAAATACTTCTCCCTAAAGCCAGCCACTAACCAATTAAGGATTAAATTGAAAGAAGGGAAAATGAGGACAAAGGTTTAAATCCTTCCCACCCACCTTTTTAATTAAGGTTTGAAACGAAAGAGAGAAACATGCTGAAAAAGGTTAATTCTTCCCTCCATGAGGCCCCACATAATTAAGGCGTAGAATGAAAGAGGGGAACATGAGTACAAGGTTTTAATCGCTATCTGCCTCCTCCCTATTATTAATGGTTTAAAATCGAAGAGGGGAACATCAGAACATGGGCTTAGCATAGAAAAGTATAAACCATGGTTTTCTATGTGAGAAGAAAAAGAAGAGAGAAGACTTGTGGTAAGGAAGAGGATGACTTAGAGGGAGTTAATTGTCTCTCTCATATTCCTTTATTATATATACTCCACTAGTATACCATTAGTGGAGATATACTTGTAGTATAATGCTACTAAAATGTATAAGACATAAAAGGAACACATAAATAAGAGAAGTATTCACTCATGCCTGACTTGTTAACAATACTACGAAACTGAGAACAACCAAGACCTTTAGTCAAAAGATCAGCTAACTAATCTTAAAACTTCACGAATGGAGTGCAAATGTAATCTGCCTTTCAACTTTTCTTTGACGCAGTGATGATCAACCTCAATATGCTTAGTTCGGTCATGTTGCATAGGGTTGTGAGCAATACTAGTCGCTACTTTATTATCACAATACAAACTCATAAGACCACTAGTAGGGAGTCTGATCTCATTCAATAGTAACTGAAGCCAAAGAAGCTCACATATCCCACGCGCCATAGCTCAAAATTCTGCTTCTCACTAGATCTTGAAACCACATGTTGCTTTATCTCTCCATGTTACAAAGTTGCCTCCAACTAGACTACTAGAGTGTAATACCTTGAAGTAGAGCGCGTATAAGAAATAGAGTCAGTCAACCCAATCTGAATCAGTGTAGTCATCAATTCTTAGAATGTCATTAAAGGTATACATCAAACCATTTTCAGGAGACAACTTAAGTAGAGGAAATTCTATTCACTGCATCTAAATGTCCAATGGTTGGTGCATGCATAAACTGACTAGCTACACTAACTGCATAAGCAATGTCTAGTATAATAAGAGACAGAAAAATGAATCGACCAACAAGTCTTTGGTACCTTCCTGCATCAAATAGGCATTCCCCATTATCTTCACCATGGTTTAAAGCATTGACACATTTCCTATTATTTTATACGAAATATTTCTGTTCCCTTGGGTACCGACATAAAATCTATCTGCGACATCAAAATTACAATATTTCCCTACACATTTAGTGTTGTTTCCTACGAAACACTTCCTTTCCAAGGGAACCCTGCATAAAACCTGCCTGTATGGTTTACAAAATTGACATATTTTGGTAAACTTTGGTAAAAATGTTTCAGCTTCATTATTGATAAACGATATCCACTTAAAGTGTAAATAGTACAAGGTTTTAGTAGCATGTTTCAGTAATTTCGATAATGTTTCAATAATATCAACCAAAATATAACAAAATTTTTATATAAATTACATGACTTCGGTCAACATGAACCAAAATCGACTAACTTCATCTATTTTTTATGAGAGAACTCTATTTTTTTTTTTCAAAAGCATGTTTTCTCCCATTTTGTTGAATCAATTCCTACATTTGAGGTTTTAAACTTACTTTTAGTGATCAGCTTCAATATTTTGCATAAAAACAACTATAGATGCATCTTCATATATTTTAAGGATTCAAATTAGATTTGTAGATGAAATTCGGAAAATTTGAAACAAAACGGAACTCCAAAATTCCACAAATTTCACCCCAAAGTTCAATGTTTCGATTTGAATCTTTTATATGTTAATTAAATACACTTGTTTTACAATTGTCGAATTATTCTTCTTTTGGGGATTTTTATAATTTTTCATTTAAGATATCTTTTAATATACATATTACCCTAATTTAAGAAATATGCAAGTTATATTTATTTGTTTGTACATTAGTTAAGTAGATCTGTAGCTAGTTTGAGAGGAGAAGAGAACGAGAGAAAGAAGAGAAATAGAAAAGAGAGAATGAGGAAGTTAGGGTTCCTCTTCTCTACGATGGTTATATTAACTTGGCTAATACAATAGATGGGCCCAAGGCTCATACAAGAGAAAACAAAATAAAAACATAAGTGTTGGGTCACTACAACATAAGAGAGGCTCATAACTACATTATACCAACACTCCCCCTCAAGCTGATGCGTATATGTCACACATGCCCAGCTTGCAAAGTATGTCACATAAGCGATAGCTTGGAACTCCCTTGATTAGGATATTTGTAAGTTGGTCACCAGTCTTCACATAGGGAATGAAAATCTCTCCAGAACTGAGTTTTTCTTTGATAAAATGACGATCAATCTCAACATTTTTGAACTGTCATGCAGGACTGAGTTGAGTGCATGCTAATTGCAGCTCTGTTGTCGCAATAAAGACTTATAGGCTTGTCCACTAAAAATCCAAGCTCCTTCAGTAGAATCTTTATCCATAGCAATTCACATATTCCATGAGTCATAGCTCTGAACTCAGCCTCTACACTAGACCTTGCCACAACAACCTACTTCTTGCTTCTCTAACTGACAAAATTTCCCCCAAAAATCATGCAATATCCAGATGTAGATCTTCTATCTGAAATAGATCCTCCCAATCAACATCGGTGTATGCTTCTACTCTTAAGTGCCCATGATAGCCAAAGAGAATCTCTTTCCCGAGGAGGATTTCAAGTACCTAAGAATCTTGTAAACTGCCTCTTGATAGGAGATTTTTTTGGAGCATGCATAAACTGGCTCACCACGCTAACTGCATAGGCTATATCAGGGAGAGTGAGAGAGGTAGATAAAACAACTAACAAGAATCTGATATCTTCCTGCATCACCAAGAGGCTCACCACCATCATCTTCTAACTTGTGGTTCTGCTCTATTAGTGCATTCAAAGGCTTGCATCCAAACATTCATGTTTCTTTGAGAAGATCTAGGATATATTTCCTTTGTGAGATAAAATCTCTTCTTTCCTTGATCTGGCAACTTCTATGTCAAGAAAGTACCTTAACTGTCCTAAGTCCTTTATCTCAAATTTTGTAGCTAATTGAGATTTTAACCTTTTAATTTCCTTCGCATCAGACCCTGTCAAAACTGTCATCTATGTAGCCTATAAGGGCAGTTGTCTTACCCTGACAATGTTTAATAAATAGAGTATGATCGGCTTGGCCTTGAGTGTACTCTTATTTCTTCATGGCACCACTGAACCTTTCAAACTAGGCACGAGGGGACTATTTCAACCCATATAGGGCTTTCTATAATTTACAATATTTCCCTTGTGTTGTGGGAAAGCTAAAACCAGGAGGAACAGTTATGTAAACTTCCTCCACTAAGTCTCCATGAAGGAAGCCGTTCTTCACATCCAATTGATGAAGAGGTCAGTCTTGGTTAGCAGCAAGAGAGAGAATCACGCGGATAGAATTCATTTTAACCACGAGAGCAAAGGTCTCATGGTAGTTAATGCCATGGGTTTGGGTGAAACCTTTCGCAACCTGTCTAACCTTGTATCTTTCCATAGATCCATCCGACTTGTATTTCACTGTCAAAACCACTTACATCGAACCGGCTTCTTTCCCATTTAAAGGTCAACAATTTCAATGTGCCACTTTTCTCAAGAGCCCCTATTTCTTCACACATCGCATCCTTCGACTTAATATAAGCAAGTGCTTCAGAAACACTACAAGGAAAAGACAACGAAGACAAGAAAAAAGTACAATAGGAAGGAGATAATGAGTTATAAGAAACAAAATTGGAGATAGGGTGTTGAGTGCAAGATCTAACTCTTTCTAATGGCAATAGGGAGATTAGAATCATCAATAGGCGAGGGATCAAAATCATTACCTGAGTTGGAAGGATTCGGTTCCGAGAGAGAATCTTGGCAGGGAGTGTGAGACATAGGTCGTGGTCGCCTGGAGTAAACATGCAATTATTTCCCTTGCGTACGTCCAATATCAATCATAGGAGAGTCGGGATATCGAAAATAGAAAGAGGAAGAGGTATAGAAGAAGACAACGCTTCAACATCAATATTCTCCCCCTAAAGAGTGGTCTTCGAATGAGGAAAGTAAGGAACATCCTCAAAGAAAGAGACATCCATAGACAAAAACTTCCTCTTGGAAGGAGAGTGGTAACACTAATAACCCTTCTAAGTGGGGGAATATCCAAGGAAGACATACTTAATAGCACAAGGGTCAAGTTTGGTGCGGTCAGGTTTGGGTACATGCACAAAACAAACATACTCAAATACTTTGAGTGGTAAAGGAAAATGGGGAGACGTAGGTAAAAGGACATCTAATGGAGCTTTGAAACCCAAGATCCATGAGGGCATTCTGTTCATAAGAAAGGCAACAGAAAGTAAGGTTCTGACCAAAGGTATATGGGGTCTGGTGATGTCAAGAAGATGTTTATTCTTGCATTCAACCATATCATTCTGTTGTGGAGTGTGAACACAAGTGGTTTGGTAAACAATACCATGGTCAGTAAAATAAGTGCGCAAGTCCCCAATCAGATATTCCCACCATTATTAGAGTATCTTAAGCTTAGCATCAAACTAAGTAAAAACCATTTTATGAAAAGCTTTAAAAGAAGCATAAACATCAGATTTTGACTTAAGAAGATACACCCAAGTGGCACGAAAAAAACCATCCACAAAAGTTACAAAATATTTATAATCAAACACAGAAGGAGTGGATGTTGGAACCTAAACATCATAATAAACATGTCCAAAAGGCGAATTGCATTTAGATATGCTAAGAGGACAGGAAACCCTACAATGTTTAGACAATTCACAAGTTTCAAATTTAAAAAAAGTAATAGACAAAGAAAGAGACGATTGAGGAAACATTCTCTTGAGAAGCAAAAAAGATGAATGGCATAAACAAAAGTGTCATCGCATCAACTGGTCAAAATTACTCATGCGCCCTGAAGAGGACTAAAAAGCACGCATCCCATTAGAGGAATCCAACTGATAGAGACTATCCTTCTCACGACCACTGCCAATCATCCGGCTCGTCACCAAATCCTAAAAAACACAATGGGAAAGAAAAAATGTGACACTACAATAGAGAGACTTGATAATACTACTAACGGATAAAAGATTAGTAGCAATGTTAGGGACATGTAGAGTAGTCGATAAAGGCGTAGATGGAGAGACATGGATGGTACCTTTGCCGGCAATTTAAGACATAGTACCATCCGCAATACGAACTTTTTCTCTCCCAAAATAAAGATGATATGATGAAAAAATAGAGGACATACCAGTAATGTGCTCGGAGGCCCTGGAATCAATGATCCAAGAGTGATGAGCATATGGGATTGAGACATTTAGGGTAGTGGCAGATGAACCTGATTGAGTGAAGGAGGAAATGGATGGAGCCTCCAATTAAGACATGGCCCTACGCATTTCATCAAGGTTGCAGTGGAGACTCCATATCCTTCTGGTACTAACTGAGATGTCGGCACTATAGTAAACCCAAAATTCGTAGCAGCTGTAGCAATATTGGGCAGAAGGATCTTCAAACCCTTCTGGACGACAAGAATCACCTTTAAATCCACCTGAGCGACTTCCCATCTGTGTAGACCGTCCATGTAATTGTCAACACTGATCACAAGTGTGGCGAGTCCTCCCATAGTAATCACATTTCAGCTTGTCTTTTTCATCAAAATAAGCATCATCAAACCGATTACCACGACCTTTAAAACATCCATTACCACCTCCTCTTCCACCATGCCGGAAAGTGGAGGAAAAGGAAGACCTCTCAGGAGCAGTCACCATCCTGGAGGTCATCACATCACATCTACTTGCTTCATTCTGGATGTGAGCCTATACATGACTAAGTGTGTCATGAGGAGGATCTGAACCTAGGAGCTATGAGAAAGCATTTTAATATTCCTGATTCTGACCGGTGAGGAAATCAAAAATTCGCATTCCTTCAACCCACTTCTTGAAGGCAACAACATCAGCAGTACAATTGGGCTTAAAGTCTGAGTAGTGATCAAATTCCTCACATTTCTCCCTCAACTTGCATATTACATATTCAAAATCATCTCCCCTTGATGAGTTTGGAAGATATCCCGTTGAATTTTATAAAGTTGGGCAAAATTACCTACATTTGAGTAAGTCTGAGAAAAGGTGTCCCAAATAGCCTTAGCATTCTTCAAGAACACTAAGCCCCTATTAATGTGTGGTAACACTGAATTATTGAGCCAAAACATCACAATCAAATTGTCTTCTGTCCATTTAGCATGTGTAGGGTCGACTTGGCAGGTTCCGCTATCTCTCCAAGTAGGTAACCCAATTTACCCTTCGCTCTAATGTACATTTCAACAGATTTAGCCCAATAAACGTAGTTTTCACCATTAGGCTTCTCCGACATGATTTTCAAGTGAGGGTTGTCATTACTAGACCCCTCATGACTTACGCCTATATGCGGAGCTATTACAGTGTAGGGAAATCCTTCCGACATTGGGTTTTCTACTTCAAACATGCACAAACAGATTTTTTGAGGAACTATGGAGTCACACCTCCAATCCTACGGCACAAAAGGAGTCACACCTCCAATCTCAAGGTGCAAATTCGACCTTGAATACCACCATACCTGAATACCTTTAATCCAAACTATTTGTAAACCTTAAAAGTACCAGCAGAGGCACAACCTAAATGGCTGCCATAAGCAAAAAAAAACAGACCACAAACAACTGTTCACAGCAAAAAAACGTTTGCTAAAGAGGTGGGAAAAACCTCACAGATTCTTCAAATCCCTCTGGAATTAGCCAAACTCTATTTGGCAATGTTTCTATCAAAAATGGCACCATCCTTGTGCATTAACCAATACAAACAGCAATCCAATTGAACAAAAAAGAATCTGAACCTATGTAGAGTAGTTTTGCAGAAACACATTTTCCTTTAAATCAACATAACTCCTTCAATATTCAACCAAATCACATGATATTTAATTCAAAATTCCTCTAAATTCAAGTTCTCAAGAAATTACCTTCAAACATACCCCATGGGTAGCCTAGGCCATACGGTTGACGTAGGCCGTACGGCTGACATCAGTCGTACGATGATAAAATCACAGCTTGCTCCCCTTTTTTCTTTGGTTGTTGTTGTTTTAATAAACTCCTCCTTTGATGATATGGCTCTGCTACCAAGTAGATTTGTAGCTAGGTTTGAGAGGAGAAGAGAAAGAGAGAAAGAAGATAAATAAAAAAGTGAGAATGAGGAATTTAGGGTTCCTCTTCTCTACGATGGCAATATTAACTTGGCTAATACAATAGTTGGGCCCAAGACCCATACAAGAGAAAACAAAATAAAAACATAAGTGTTGGGACACTACAACATAAGATAGGTTCATAACTACATTATACCAACAATTTAATTAGTGCTATTATTTGTTAACTGAGCTACAAGTTGGGTGGGTATTTTTTTTGAAAAATATTTAATTACATTTATAAAAAGATATTTAAAATATTAAAGTTAGCTATAAAAATACAATAATTAGGCAAATGGTCTTACTCATTTATCATGATAATGAATAGGCCCAATGATTATGGATATGGCACTACCGATGGTCTTGGTTATGAGCAAGGCTATGGGACTTTTTAAATGATTGCAGGTATAGATCATCACCCAGATTAACTAGGGATGATTGTGGGTATTAATGGTCAAAAGTAAGAGCAGTACATTTAGTAGAATATCAATTGCTACCAGAGTTACATGTCTTAGGCTCAATATTGTCATTATGGCATTACCTAGAGCAGCAACTTCGTGAACTCACTAGTTGAATCACAAATGATGACTTCGAACCACATCAGAGCTCTATGTAGCATGATTTAAAATATCGATACATATCGGCCGATACGTACCGGTTTTTCAAGTACCCGATACCCAAATATGCTGCTGGAAAGAATAAAATACAGTGTATCGAGACCGTATTGTGAGTATCGTGCGTATCGGACCGATACAGCTCGATATGGTCTCGATACACAACAGTTGAAAAAAAAATTCTGATTTGTAATAACTAAGCCAGAAAAAAATATATATATATAACATTTGCAAGGAACTATGGAAGAATCCATCAATCATTAAAAAAAAAAAGAAGGCAGAGACTCGCACTCTATAAATCATCATACGCATGGTATAGCCATATAGGGGTTCCTGTTTATCCCGTGATTCCGAATTTCTGAAAACCTCAGCTCAAGTACTTTCTCTATAAATATTGAGGGATCTAAAACTCCCAAAAGCAATCTATAGTCTACAGAATAGAGGCCGAGAAGAAGAAGAAAAAAAAAATTTAGGGTACATACCTGTGCCACTAGCCCCATCATCTTCAACGCTTCAATCGAGTTGCCGTCGTCATCCATCGCAAAACTGAGGAGGAGTACCTTTGGGAGCTTGCCGTCATCGTCATCGTCCTCGCCGTTTCCCTCATTCGGCCAAGGTAAGGTTAAAACCCTTACCCTTTTTTTTTAGTTGAAGTCTTAGAAGAGTCGAAGACTTTGTAGTTTGTACTAATGAGGATTGCTAGCCTCACTCTGTTTCTGCCACATATTAGGATTGTTAGCCTCACTCTGTCTCTACTCTCTGCCACATATGAGGATTGCTAGCCTCACTCTGTCTTTACCACATATGATATGATCTATTTGGAGTAATGCTAGCCTCACTCAGCCACTAATATAAATTAAGATTCACTAACCCTTAGAGGGCGTTTGGCAAAACTAATATAAGTTCATTAAAGCATCTAAAACAATTTAAGAAGAACCAAGGTTAGACATGTGTCTATTAAACACACCCTAAGGTTAAGAATTTTTAACTCTATTTATTTTTTGATATTTATTTCTAAAAACCAAGATTAGACATGTGTCCCTTTTAGTGACTATTAAACACACCCTAAGGTTAAGAATTTTTAACAATAGTTAATTTTTTTTATATTTATTTCTAAAAACCAATTTTAGACATGTGTCCCTTTTAGTGACTATTGAACACACCCTATGGTTAAAATTTTTTAACTCTACTTAATTTTTTTTATATTTATTTCTAAAAACCAAGATTAGACATGTGTCCCTTTTAGTGACTATTAAACACACCCTAAGGTTAAGAATTTTTAACTCTAGTTAATTTTTTTGATATTTATTTTTAAAAACCAATATTAGACATGTGTCCCTTTTAATGACTATTAAACAACCCTAAGGTTAAAAATTTTTAACTCTAGTTAATTTTTTTTATATTTATTTCTAAAAACCAATATTAGACATGTGTCCCTTTTAGTGACTATTAAACACACCCTAAGGTTAAAAATTTTTAACTCTAGTTAATTTTTTTTATATTTATTTCTAAGAACCAAGATTAGACATGTGTCCCTTTTAGCGACTATCAAACACACCCTAAGGTTAAGAATTTTTAACTCTAGTTAATTTTTTTATATTTATTTCTAAAAACCAATATTAGACATGTGTCCGTTTTAGTGACTATTAAACACACCCTAAGGTTAAAATTTTTTAACAATAGTTAATTTTTTTTAATATTTATTTCTCAAAATCAATTTTAGGCGTTTCCCTTTTAGTGACTATTAAACACACCCTAATGTTAAAATTTTTTAACTCTAGTTAATTTTTTTTATGTTTATTTCTAAAAACCAAGATTAGGCATGTGTCCCTTTTAGTGACTATTAAACACACCCTAAGGTTAAGAATTTTTAACTCTAGTTAATTTTTTTTATATTTATTTTTAAAAACCAATATTAGACAAGTGTCCCTTTTAGTGACTATTAAACACACCCTAAGGTTAAAATTTTTTAAAATTTTTTTAATATTTATTTCTAAAAACCAATATTAGACATTAATAGAGTACATGTATGGTAATGATATGCATGAGATGCACCATATCATTACCATCATCACAATTGGAAAGAATTGGATTTAGAATGAGATTGAGATTGTTGGAAAGATTTGGATTTAGAATAAGATTGAGATTGTTGGAAAGATTTGGATTTAGAATGAAATTGAGATTGAGATTAGATTATGAATAATTTGATTTAGTTTCTATATTTATCGTTATTGGTATCTATATAAACCCAACTTGGGTGTCTCTGTATTCACTTTGAGAATTCAATAATATTCCGTTAATTCTATCATGGTTTCAGAGCGGGTCAATCCGACCTTGCAGTACAATTTTCCCTTGTTATCTTGATTTCCCCTAGTTGGTATCGTCTTTCCGGCGGGCGGCTTTGAGTGCTGCCCGCCGGTCTAACATTCTTCCATATTTTTTTCTTCTTTCATTCAAAGACATATTTCAATCTCTTCTGAAGAAATAATTCCCGTGTGCAAATTACAAGGCATTGGATTGCTCCCAATCCTTATTCATCAAGTCAACAGCTTCTCACAGATTCCTTTTCCTTGCTTTAGATCTCCAATAGTCATTTAAAGGCCACTTCACCGAATTTAAGCTTAATGTTTCTTTTGTTTCCGGGGTCAGTTTTGATTGATCTTCTATCCACACCTCCACGGGCAGACATGACCTCTACATGATGGTTCCACAGCCAAACAGTGAGCCAGTAGACCCACCTTCTTATGCCTGAAGTGTTGAACAGAACCCAAAGTTTCTGGAATCTTCATATTCATATATAGCCTAAATCTTCTTGGCTAGTTGAAGAATAAAGGAGAATGAGAGGATGATTGCCATTTGCACAAAACACATGAAGTTGGGAGCACCAGTGGAAGAAGGCTCAAACCACTTCCTCGTCATTGCAAAGATGTATCAAAAAAAAAAAGGAGAGAGAGAAAGAGTGAAAGGCTCACTTTTGTTTTTCAGGCCCAAAGAGGCCCTTTTGAAGATCCGTGACCCCTTTGGCAAGACCATAGGCACGATCACGGATGTCTTTTTGAATATGGCCCACGAGGCCCATTTCATTGCCCAATAGGCTATTCGGCCCATTGAGGCCCTGACCCATACAGGTCCAGACCCGTGACCCCTTTGGCAAGACCATAGGCACAATCATGGATGTCTTTTTTAATATGGCCCACGAGGCCCATTTCATTGCCCAAGAGGCTATTCGGCCCATTGAGGCCCTGACCCATTGAGGTCCACCCCTTTTTCATTGACCCATAGAGGTCTAGCCCATTGAGGCCCCTATTATTCTCTCTTCATACAACACATCACCAACGGTGACGATTGACAACTATCAAGATCTGCAACAACATTGGAATGACTAGCAAGCTACCTTACCTGATTGAGTATCAAACTCATGCATATTTTCAAATCTACATGAGTTTGAGGGGGAGTAATAGACTACATGTATGGTAATGATATATATGCATAAGATGCACCATATCATTACCATCATCACAATTGGAAAGAATTAGATTTAGAATGAGATTGAGATTGAGATTGTTGGAAAGATTTGGATTTAAAATAAGATTGAGATTGTTGGAAAATTTTGGATTTAGAATGAAATTGAGATTGAGATTAGATTAGGAATAGTTTGATTTAGTTTCTATATTTATCGTTATTGGTATCTATATAAACCTAACTTGGGTGTCTCTGTAATCACTTTGAGAATTCAATAATATTCTGTTAATTCTATCAGACATGTGTCCTTTTTAGTGACTATTAAACACACCGTAAAGTTAAAAAATTTTAACTCTAGTTAATTTTTTTTATATTTATTTTTAAAAACCAATATTAGACATGTGTCCCTTTTAGTGACTATTAAACACACACTAAGGTTAAAATTTTTTAATTCTAGTTAAATTTTTTTATATTTATTTCTAAAAACCAATATTAAACATGTGTCCCTTTTAGTAACTATTAAACACACCCTAAGGTTAAAAATTTTGAACTCTAGTTAATTTTTTTATATTTATTTCTAAGAACCAAGATTAGACATATGTCCCTTTTAGTGACTATTAAACACACCCTAAGGTTAACAATTTTTAACTCTAGTTAATTTTTTTGATATTTATTTTTAAAAATCAATATTAGACATATATCCGTTTTAGTGACTATTAAACACACCCTAAGGTTAAAAATTTTTAGCTCTAGTTAATTTTTTTATATTTATTTCTTAAAACCAAGATTAGATCCGTGTCCCTTTTAGTGACTATTAATCTTCATGAATTATTCTTACATAGATTTCACTTTGACAGTTTGATATGGCCCCAAAGAAAAACAAAGGTAAAGCAATTGCTATGACTCAACCCAAAGAGCGTCTCAGAGATATAGAGTGGTAGTATGGGGAGTCTGTAGACGGGTCAAGGCATCTTATACGATGTCAATATTGTGGATTTTTGCCTAAGGGTGGTGAGATCACTCGACTCAAAGAACATTTAGCGGGTGTAAAAACAAATATTCACACATACCCTAAGTGCTCGAGAGAGATTAGTCTGGTAATAATAAAACATCTACAAGAGAACAGAGCTGAGAAGCAGCGATTAGTGTCAGAGAGGGAAGGCCTTAGAGCTACACTGATGGGACACGGTGGTGACAGTGACGATGATGATGAGGGCTATGATGATGACCCTGATGATGATGGTGATAGTGATAGTATGACTCAACTCAAGAGGAAGCAGTTAGAGACAGTCATGATGCGTTCTAGGCAAGAGGCAAGGGATAGAGAGAACATGCAGAGATTCCAAGGTTCTAGGCATGGTTTTGGTGGTTCACAACGTGATGTCAGGGGTTCAAGCATGGGGAGGAGAGGTGGGATACAGAGGTCACAGAGCATACGCGAGACATTTGATCGGAATGTTCCGACATTGTTAAAATCGAAGTCCAAGAAGGGTACAGGTCTGAGCATTGAGGAGATAGACCCTCACATGTACAGGGAGAAGGGTGCATCTCAAAAGAAGCTTAAGGAAACGTGGTCTGGAGGGAGTATAGCAAAGAAAGTAAAGAGAGCGATTGGGAAATTCTTCATTTTTAATCACATCTCAGCTAATGCCACGACATCTCCGTACTATCAAACCATGATAGATGAGATCCAGGAACGAGGACCAGGCATAAAGGGACCCAGCCCCAATAAGATCACTGGTCCATTACTTGATGAAGAGAATGCCTAGATTCGCACACACATCGAGCAATTTAAGAAGAATTGGGAGACCTACGGGGTCACTATCATGTACGATGGTTGGACCAGGCCGACGAGGTTATCACTGATTAATTTCCTTGTTTATTGTGATAGAAAGACAATATTCAACAAATTTGTTGATGAATATAGTTTTATCAAAGATCATGTCTATCTCCATCAGTTAATTGACGTTGTCATAGAGAAGATTGGAGAGGAGTATGTAGTCCAGGTTGTCACGGACAACCAGTCGTCATTCAAAAAGGTCAGGGAGCTATTAATGACGAAGAGGAAGCACCATTATTGGACACCGTGTGCAGCTCACTGCATCGATTTGATGTTGAAAGAGATTAGAGATAGACAATTGGTGGCTTGGTGCAAGGGGTGGTCGAGCAAGCCCGAAAGATAACAAATTATATATATATTCACAATTGGGTCTTGAGTCTAATGAGAGAGCACGCCACTGGGGAGCTCCTACGGCCAAGGATCACTCGATTCGCCATTAACTTCATTGTCATTCAGAGTATTACAGGACAAAAGGCAAGACTCAAGAGGATGTTTACATATGATAGGTGGAATGAATACTCACATAGTGGCATTGTTAATGCGAAGAGGATAGAAGACATTATCTCTAGTAACCAATTTTTGGGATAATGCGCGTCAGGTGGTGGAGATGCTCGAGCCCATTGTGAAGGTCCTAAAGATGGTTGATGGGGACAAGAAAGTGACGATGGGTTATGTGTACGAGGGAATGAGATTGTCAAAGTTGACTATTCGGGCAGCTGTCCCGAGGTTTTATAAGAGCTATTGTAAAATTATAGATAAGAGGTGGGATAAGCAGCTCTTACATGACATCCATGCAGCAGATAACATTTCATTTCGGGTTTATTTACTACCGTTTTGGGTATTATCGTTTGCATTTTAACCTGAAATATATATTTTTCAAAACAGCCTAATATCTTAATCTCGTCTATCACTATGCAAATAACATCAGAATTAACAAGTCATTGATAACATCCCTGAAGAACGTTGTGCAAAGGTTAGAGAGAGATCCATCTAAAGCTTCTGCGGCACTCATGGAGGTAAAACCGATATAACATATAAATAAATGTACTTATGAGTTGTGTTGTATATATGCTGGAATAAACTTGACACCCCACTTCTCTATTTGTAGTGTAAGATATTTCGAGATGTCATGTATGGGTTTAGTAATACAATGGCAATAATAGGAATGAAGAAGACTGATCCAGGTAATTCAGTTGCTAATGTAGTGTAAAATATTTCTGATTTATTAGACTAATGAAATTCTAATAGGATTCTAATGCCTCGTGCAGCTGAATGGTGGTTGCTATATGGTAAAGATGCCCCCAATCTAAGGAAAATTGTTATATGGATTCTATCCCAAACAACATCATCTAGCAGCAGTGAAAGAAATTGGAGCACCTTTTCATTGATTCATTCAAAGCCTCGTAAGCGATTAAATTACAAGAAGTTGGAACGATTGGTGTACGCACATTACAATATGAGATTACAACTTAAGGAGCAAACTAAGGATGCTGGGAGGGGTGATGCACCATACGATCCAATAGACCTCAGTCATATATTTGAGGAGGATCCATTGGATGCTTGGTTAGGTGATCTAAGAGAACCAGTTTTGGATGAACCAGGAGATCCTGCTCGACCTAACACATATCTAGTGAGATGCGTCGATGAATTTATGGTGGGTTCAAGACCTTCAGGCGGAGCTAGGACGAGCCAAAGGCGACATAGTCAGGCTAGGTTGAGTGGGGCTAGACCGGGTAAGGGTAATGTTGATGATGACGACGAGTTCAATGAATTAATGAGGACTCCGAGGTCTCAAGTGGAAAGGGTTCTTAATCAGGGAGGAGTTGCAGAGATTAGTGAAGACGACGATGATGGTGATGATGACGATTGTGAGGATGATGGTGATGATGATGGTGGTCATGGTGGTGGTGGCCACAACTAGAGGAGACTCGGGGGCAGAGGCATGGTATTGTATTTACAGAGGAGCAGTATTTCGACAATGCCACTCAGGACAGTAGTCATGGTGCGCGTGAACCCTCTCGTGGTCGTCAAAGCCAAACATACACTCGACGACGTTGTGGTACTAGACAACAACCTGGACAAAGCCTGGATGATATGATTCATGGGATGGATCAAGTTAGTGTTGATGAACATAGTTATCCAGTTGGAGGGTATGGATATGAGAGTACGTCATCTTCTTACGGTTATGGTTATGATGCCCCATCCCAACCCTACTTATCAGGAGCCACTGGTTATGATGTTCAGTCCCAGTCTTCGACTGACAGTTATGGACAGATCACGACTCAACAGCAGGCAAATGTACAAATGTACTTGGACACAATAGTGTCATCATATCTGGACCACTTATAATGTACTACTATACTCAATTCCTGATCCCACAATGATAGAGTATGAGCCGACACGAAGCTCAATGTGGTATTAAGCTTGTATCATGTATGTAATTTGATTTGTGAATGCAAATGTCTATATATTTTCATACTTTTGATTTATGAATGCAAGTGAGCTTTTATCACTTGGTTAAGTAACTATGGTTTGTATTTTCATACATATATATCAGCACACACGCCTTTTTTAAATTATAAATGTTTTAACTCTTATATGTATGATTATAAATATAGTTGAAGGCCTTCATTTAGTTTGTTTTTAACTTATATTTACATTAAAAGAGGTTTTATGCAAGGTATCCAAGTTTTTCCTTGCGTATCCAAGCTTTTTTTTGCGTATCCTGAATTTTTCCGCCATATCCAACCGATACGGTACCAATACGCCGATACGTATACTATTTTGGATTTACCGATACAACGACCGATACCGATATTTTGAACCATGCTATGTAGTTATGAGTCTCACTCATGATTTGAGAATTTTCGAGTGTTATCTTGTGATATACCTTTGTTTATAAATGTATTGGCATAGAAAGCACTCATTTATGTGCACATTGGCTTTACAATTTCAGACAACGTATGTTACTTCGCATGATTCTTATATTTAATATTATAAATGAATCTATTTTGTTATGTAGTGAGTTATTGATGTGTATTTATACTTGGTTATTCATTCCCTAAAGTTTTATCTTAGATTTTCAATGCTTCCTTAATATTTTCTGCATTCCGTTAATTTTTACAGTATTTCTCAAGACTTTTTAAATCTTCCTCAAAACGTTTCCACTTCTATAGTGATCAAAATTTATACCGACATCGAAGTTTAAACCTTGATTTTCACTAAGCCTATGATTAGGATCGATGAGTGTTCATATGGCTTACAACCCATCATACTTGTCTCTTCTAGAAGATCAAGAACATATTTGCGTTGTGAAATGAAAATACCCTTCTTAAACCTAGCAACCTCTATCCCAAGGAAGTCCTTCAGTTGACCGAGATCCTTGATCTCAAACTCTTCTGCTAACTTTCTCTTTAGTAACCTTATCTCATACATACATTCCCTGTTACTATAATATCAGCCACATACACAATCAAAATAGTCACTTTCTGATGAAACCGCTTGATGAACAGTGTGTTGTCTGCTTGACTCTACTTGTAACCATTTTTCACCATAATATTACGAAACCGCTCAAATCAGGCTCTAGGAGACTGCTTTAGTCCATAAAG
The DNA here is from genome assembly GCA_015143295.1 of Tetracentron sinense. NCBI lineage: Eukaryota > Viridiplantae > Streptophyta > Magnoliopsida > Trochodendrales > Trochodendraceae > Tetracentron > Tetracentron sinense. Next base: position 5,823,134 of record CM026556.1, on the reverse strand, counting down.
GGCCTTCTTTAACTTGCAAACATTCCCTTCAACTGTGGGAGATGTAAAATCAAGAGGAGATAACATATACACCTCTTCCTCCAAGTCACTATACAAGAAAGCATTCACATCAAGCTGAAATAAGAGTCAATTCTCGTTAGCTACTCGAAATAAAAAGAACTCTCACTTAGTTCATTTTGGAAACTGGAGCAAACATCTCCCAATAATCTATGTCATAAGTCTGCTTCACGACTAGACAAGTCTTGTATCTTTCAACGATTCATCTGATTAGTCTTTCACTGTAAACACCCACCCATACCTAATATGCTTATTTCCTCTTGGTAAGTCAGCAATATCCCAAGTACTATTCTTTTCCAAAGCAAACATTTTTTCTTTCATTGCTTTACACCATTCTGGTTATAAGAATACATTTGCTACGTTGTGAGAAACAAACACAAAAGACAAAGCTAAAGCAAAGGAACGAAACAAGGAAGACAGAGCACAATAAGAAACAAAATTAGAGATGGGTGTTGAGTACAAGACCGAATAGCTTTCCTAAGAGCAATAGGCAGTCAGAATCAACAATGTTAGGACTAGAAGGAACAATAATACATGGATCTTAAAAGATTTCTTGGTGGGCTCATGAGGGTCTCCATTAGTGACTTTCTTCTATCTTGCATACACTTGCAATTCTTTTTCCTTCTCAACAGGAATTTCAAACTCCCCCCTTGTCTATCACTACCATAGTTCAAAATATCGATACGTATCGGCCGATACAGGCCGATACGTACCGGTTTTTCAGCCTACCGATACAGAGATACGTAGGAAAGAAAAAAATGCAGCGTATCGCATCCGTATCGGATGTATCGGTGTGTATCAGTACCGATACGCACCGATACATGCGATACGCAGCTGTTTTACAGTGTGTTTTTTTTTTTTTTAAGTATCGACCGATACTGTTCTAAGGGAGAGATTAAAAAGAAAAAAAGAGGGAGAGCTATTGAAAAAAGGACTGAAACAGAACTAAGGAAAAAAAAACCTATTTTTTTTCGTTCTTTGTTTTTGCTGTGATTTTTTTTGTGAAACCCTATAGGGTTCACTTGTTTGAAACAGAAAAAAAAAAAAAAAAAAAAACAAAAGAGAAAGAAGGAAGAAGAGAGGAGAAAGGAGGAAGAAGAAGAAGAGAGGAGGAAGAGAAGAACCTGTAGCCATCACCGTTGCCGTCGCCGTCGCCGTTGATGTCGCCGTCGCCATCACCGTCGCCATCGCCGTTGCCGAGCACTGTCGATGAGTCTCCTCTTCCCCTCTTCTCTTCTTTTTTGGTTTTTTTTTTTTGTTTCTGATATCTACTGTAATTTTACGAATGGTTAGGGCAAAGTTATAATGGTCTTTTACGAAACAAGACCTTAATTATTCATTAATTACTAAAATGTACTTATTTATAAATAGTTTTCATTTTTTTTTTTTTAGAGACCCCTCCCTTAGCTGTTCTTGAACTATGGTTAATAAGTTTTAACCCTTATGGTTAATTTTTTTTTCTATAAATCAAGAATAGAGCCTCAAGGGTTATTGAATCTTAACCATAGTTAGAGACCCCTCCCTGCTTGTTTACATTTTTTTATCGATAAAAAGTAATTTCATTAAAAAATGAGGATTCACAAATAATGAATCATAAAGAGCCCAAACAAACATAGCATAGACTAACTACCAAATAAAATTATAGTCATCCTGCTTGTTTACACCAAAAATAAAAAATAAAAAAATTAAACAAAAGCCCTGCTTGCTTACATAAAAAAAATAAAAAATTATATTTACATCCACTTCACAGTCAAATAAAATTAGTCATCTTCGTTTGATCTTGATGTAGGGTCTTCGATAATTCAACAATTTCCTCATCTTCCCATATTGATTAAGTCCTGAACAAACATTGGACTCGTCAATTGCAGATAGAAATAGGCTTGGAAACTAAATTTCTAAATTTCAATTAGTTATCAACTTTAATGTGTATTCATAAGTTCTTTAGATATCTAAAACAATTAAAATGGATAATCATTGAAATGTTAAGTATAGATAACTTAAATTTTCTACTCTAAGTTGATATATACTAATGATCATTAATTCTAGATTATATTTCTTATACTTGGTTAACTATTGTTTGTATTTTCATGCATATTTATCAACGAGCACGTCTTTTTTAACTTATAAATTTTTTAACTCTCATATGAATGATTATAAATGTAGTTGAAGGTCTTCATTTAATTTGTTTTTAGCTTATATTTGCATTAAAAGAGGTTTTATGCAAGGTATCCAAGTTTTTCCTTGCGTATCCAAGCTTTTTTTAGCGTATCCTGAATTTTTACGCCGTATCCAACCGATACGCCGATACGTATCCTATTTTGGACTGACCGATACGGGCGACCGATACCGGTATTTTGAACCATGATCACTACCACCACAACAATTGTTAAGCATATGAGAACTAATAGGAATATGAAGGGAAGGTATATCTTCATTTGCACTCTCCCCCAGAAGAGAGGTCTTCCTATCAAAAAAAATAAGGAGTTGACTCAAAGAACGTAACATCCATAGAAACAAAGGACTTACGGAAGAGATTGATAACATTTAAACACCTTTTGAGAAGAGGCGTATCCAAGAAAAATGCACCAGAGAGCCTTTGGTCGAGTTTAGTACGTTCCGAATGAGCTATATGAACAAACAAATATAGCCAAAAACTCGCGGTGGAATGAGACAACAATTAAACAGGATAGAGGTGGAATGAGACAGCATTTGAACATGATTCTTGAAATTTTTCGCTCAACCACACCATTTTACTGAGGGGTACTAACACAAAAGGTTTGATGAATGATGTCATGATACTCAAAGTAAAATGTTAAACTCTCAGACATATATCCCCCCCCCCCTCCCAAAAATATATATATTATTAAAACGAAAAACTTTAACATCGAATTGAGTTGCTACCATTGTGTGAATGTATTTAAGAACAAAGCATACATCACTCTTAGATTTAAGCAGGTAAACCCAAGTAGCACGAGAGAAATCATCAATAAAAGTAACAAAATACCGATAACTACAAAGAGAGGCAATTGGGGATGGACCCCATACGTCAAAGTGCACAATAGAAAATGGTGAATTGCATTTATTTTCACTAAAAGGATAAGAACTTCGACAATATTTTTGGAAACTCACAAGTGTCACACCAAATAAAAACACAAAACTAGAAAGAGATAACAAAGGAATTAAGGAAATAAACGTCTAAAAAGAAACAAAGCACTGCTCTTAATACTTTGAATTTCGAGGAAAAAATGTTGGACTGATGAAGCAACTCAGGGTAAGGGGTCTAGCACATATAATCCTCACTCTTCATGGCCCGTACCTCCTCGTCATGGAACACACAATGTGAGGGAAAAATAGTGACACTACAATTCAATGATTTGGTAATGTGACTTATAGACAGGAAATTTAAGTGAAATTAGGGACATGAAGAATACAAGATAAGAACATAAATGGTGCAACAAAAACACGACTCTTACCAACAATGGACGAGAATTACCTATAAACAATTTTAAATTTGTCTACTAGAACCAATAAGGTAAGAAAAGAAGAGAGAAAATACCAGTCATGTGATCAGATGCTCCTGAATCAATAATTCAGCGGCGATTAAGATCGGAAACAAGGGCACTAAGGGCCAAGGTTGAAGTACCTGAGTGAGTATCAGTGGATGCAGAAGTCATATTGGGTGGTTTTAACTGAGCAATGAAACGACAAAATGTTGAAATCACATCTCTGAATAAGCCAAGGCTATCGGAAGAGGGTGCATAGGTGTAGGTGCAGTCACAGATGAGTCAGTGGAAACAACTAAATGATCACTCAATCATTCTCCAGTATCATCACATTTGTCATTGTCTGCTTGTCCACCACTACCAAATCCCCTTTGTTGTGGGCGACCATGCAAGTCCCAACAAGTGTCCCTAGTACTACGGGTCCAACCACAATGATCACACTTAAGCCTATCATTATCATCATCAAAAATGCTTGATGACCCAAACCCACCATCTCCTCTGCCACGACAATGCTCCTCACGATGTAAGTAAGCATAAACCTCAGTTAGAGATGGTACAGTTGTTAGAATTTGTGGTCATGATCACGGGGTTTGATTTGACAAAACCCCAAATTGATCTTCTCGTTTGATTGAAGCATGTTGGTAAGAGTCCGATCATGCGGTGGTGATCATTAAGGTACACCGGACTCAGTACACCCTAGACACACACTAGTGTGTCGTTATTTGAGGGCATAACTCAGAATCCTTGATGGGTAGGATTCTGGGACCCTATAAATAGGGTAAGGTCCCAACTCTCACTTCTCAAGAGAAGAAAAACTTCTCTCTCGTAAGAGACAGAAGAGCTCCCCATCTAGCACAGAGGAGGAGAGAGTTGAATAACCCCCATGGAGAATCTTCAAATACCTACAATCCAATCAGGTAAGTGGTTGACTTATGTTGTTTTCTATACAAAGTCGGATGATCCGAGATTAAAGTGGTTGTTGTGGAATCGGCCAACATGTGATATCAAAGCCCATGTTGATTGGCTTTTGTATAGAAACCTTGTTCTTAAGTTGTTTGAAGTTGAAACAAGCTTAATTTTGGGTTGATTTTATTTTATACCCATAAATTTTATTATGTGTCTGAGACATGGTAGTTGCAAAAATTTTTCTTCAGGGGACGACTCTTTGAGGTGGAACTTCACTTCCACCTGTCAATATTTGCTAACTCTTCAAATATGCAGGCTGGCTATTACTGCCACATGGCCATTGCAAGCCTTAATTAGGCATGCAATTGTGGCCACAAACTATTAAATGGTTTTCCATTTTTGTCTGTGACCTTACTTATGGACCTGTCTGTGGGACTTGTCCGCGATAATTGCTTGCGGACTTGTCCGTGAGGCTTGTTCACGGCTTGGGTATTAGCCTAACCGTGGACCTTATTTATTCGTGGACTATTAATTAAATTTGCACTATTAAAGTCTTAATCTGTGATGTTCTGTGCGCGGGAATCTTGTCCATGAGATGGTGTCCGTGGACCAACTTCAAAGTCATAAATTGTATTCTGCCCGTGAGTGAATTGCTTGTCTGTGGCATCGTTTTGTCCACCGACAGAATATTTGTCCGTGAGGGGACTGCTTTGTCCACGGGAAATACTTATCCGTGACATTCAATGTTTTGCTTTGTCCACGGACATAATTTTTTTTCCGTGGAACCCTGTCCGTGAAATGAAGTTGTCCACGGATCCTTGTTTGTGGCATCATTTTGTCCACTGACGGAATTTTTTATCCGTGAGCAATTGAGCATGACAAATGCTCTTATCCACGGACAACTTTGAATGACAAATGCTCTTTCTGTTGTTAACGGCAATAGTGTAAATACCATATGTGTTAATGGTATTTTCTTAAAACCAAGAAAGATGAAAAGAATTTTGTCCGTGAGTTTTCCTTTGCTTTGGGTCACCAAGTGTTCTTCACACATGGACTTCAATTGCAATAAGAGTAAATACCATAAAAGTTTGATGGTATTTATATAACACCAAGACAAATGAAATCGTTCTCTTTGATTATCTTACATGAGTGATGTCAACATGACATCACCCATTAATGCTCATGCAAGGATAATGCTAACATCACCCTTTCCTTTGAAACTCACTCTCTTTTGATTGGAGAGAAAGTGGAAAATAAGTGTTTTTCTCTTACTAGAAGACAATAACAAATGTCTTGCTTATTAATGCAATAATTATAAAGTGATTTAATATGTTCAGGTCTATGAATCGGGTTTGTGGTTCGGATCACAAAATGTTTTTCCTCATTTTTGTTTGTAAGCATTTTGTGCACAATCTCGAATGCGGTTTTATCAATAATTTTATATGCAGTTTTGTCGAATGCGGTTTTATCAATAATTTTATATGCAGTTGTGTCTGCAATTATGAACGCAATTTTCTCTACGGGGTTTTGTATGCAGTTTGCAACTTTGTCGGTTCATATAGTGTTTTATATCTAATTTTGTCTATTTATTGGTTTCACAATTTTGTACCAGTTTATAAGGCTTCTCATACAAGATCTGTAGCCGGTTATGGAATTCTATCAGTTTGTACATGTTTATGTACTCCCATTTCATAGAAAGTTTTGAACGCGACTATTATTTCACAATTTATTGATTGAGCACTTTGACATTGTTAGTTGTGTTATAAATTTATAATACATTACTCATTGTTATTGGACTCAAGGGGTGTAAGTCCCATGACGCCAATTGTTCATATTTTGAAATTTGCAGGCGTATCTCAAAGTTTATTTGTTATTGGTTTCAACTAATTGGTTGCTTCTGTATCTTTTGCTGCATTTTCCTTCGTGGTTTATCACTCTTTCAAATCATATTTTATTGGACTGTCTCTAGTACAGTGTTGTGCAGCTCTAATATTTATTATCAAGTGGGTAGCCTTGTGTAAAGCCATCCATGCGAATACAGAAAGTATGGCTTCTGCCTTTTAGCTATTGAAGATGATAAACCAGTATGGGATGCTATTTAATGACTGGTATCACTGGTGGTCAGCGAATCTGAGGTTCATAATTTTGAACATATATTTCATAACCATATTGAACCCAAATCTGAAGTTTTGGACTTGAAGTGATCGCGTAGCCGCCAAAGTGGCCCGATCGTGAATAGCTTATAAATGTTCAGTTTCCGCTGCTTAATCAGTCCTGATTGCTTTCAATTGTGACGAAATAGTGATCAAGCTCAAAGGTGGGTCGATAGAGATTTGTTTATGCCCAAAGGTGATTGAATTCTCAAAAATCTGGAATCTATAACTTACTAGCCTTATAAATATGAACAGTGTTTTGATCATCAGTAAGTCCAATAACTTGTATGACTTTCAGTTGTTTCGGAATAGTGATCAAGCCCAAAGGTGGGTCACTATCTTTTGGCTTTCAGTTGTTTCGAAGTAGTGATCAAGCCCAAAGGTGGGTCACTATCTTTTGGACAATGTGAAAGGGTAAGGTGGTTGGTTAGGGTATCGAGAAATAGAGATTTCTTTCTGCCCAAAGGTGATCGAGTCCTCAAAATTCTGGTATCTATAACTTACTAGCCGTATATTTGAGACAGATGTTTCGATCATTAACAATTCCTGTATGTGAGTGGTTAGGATCCCACTACCACTATTGGTTATCTGTCAGGCATCGAACCTCTGGAAGATTTAAATTTTCAGACTGATAATAGCAAGTTAAAGTGACTGCGTCGATCTTGATATGGCCAAGTGAGATTTTGAGCTGGCTGAACCCACCCATAAAAGCACAACCAAATAGAAGTCCAGATATGAAAAGTGGGTAAAATCAAACAGAATATGTTTGATAATAATGCAAGGCTCAATCTCTAAATTTATCAAATGTGTCATTTCGAATGTTTAGAATGCCACTGACTTCATTGTTGTAATTCAAGAGTTTGGTAAATTTGAAATATGGTGGTTAAGGAAATGTGCGAGAGCACATATTGAAAATGTATGATATGTCGGGCCAGCTCAAGGGGATGGATATGGAAGTGTCTCAAGACTTCTTAGTGCGGCTAAAACTTAATTCTCTCCCTCCACAGTTGGAGCAATTTCAGCTCACTTATAATACATAAAGAGAAAAATGGAGCTTAAGCGACATAACTGCAATGTGTGTTTAGAAAAACAACAAGAATCAGAAACAATGGGCCGAAAAGTGTTTGTTTGGCAAGTAAAAACTATTTTAACAAAAGGTTTAAGGAAGAAAGTAGGAGAAAAGGTTTTGAAAAATGATGTAAAGAAAAGTCAGTCAAGCCCAATCAACAAGCAAAACAAAACAGAGATTGGGGATATTGTCTCTTACTTCTGTAATAAAAACGGGACATGCGAAGCAGAATGGTTACCAGTACAAGAACTAGTTGTAAAGAAGTTATCTTCAAAATCTGTTAGTTGTTATTTTATTGGTTATCCAAAAGGATCCAAATGATGTAAATGGTATTGTCTTTAAAGCTTGCTGAGATTGAACTGCTAAATTTCTTGAGGATGGGCTTATCAGTGGGAGTGATAGTCGTATCACTATCCCTGTTCTTATTATTCCACATAAAGTTGTTAGTCCACCTGTTGTCGAGGGCACTGGTTCAAATGGCCAGATCACAATCGATTAAGTATCAACCCTTATTGATACTATAGTTGTACCAGCTGCTGTTGAATGCCATTCAGGAGATCTCATAGAGAGAGAAGGTTTGTTTTTCCTAATGCTTATATAGTATCTTGGCACAAAAATGATGTTGATATAAGCTTGACTAATGATCCAACTTTGTTTGAGCAGGCAATAGCTAATATTGATTCACGTTAATGGATTGATGCTATAAATATTTTGGAGTACCAAAGAAAGTCAAGGTGATTGATCGTAAATGGGTATTCAAAATCAATTGTGAGCCTAAAAGGCAATGTTGATAGACATAAGGCCATATTGGTTGTTATATGGAACAACCAACAGAGTTTGTAATGAAAGACATGTAGCACTTAGTGTGCAAGGTGAAAAATTGAACAGACTTCTCAACAGTAGTGCATGAAATGTAACGAAGTAATTACATGTTTTGGTTGAAGGAAAAAGTTTTGAATGAATGCAGATATCTGACAATCAGTGGGAGCAAGTTTATATTTCTGCTTCTCTATGTTAATGATATATTGCTTGACAGTAATGTTTTGACTATGTTATTTAAACTCAGACAGTTTTTGTCGAAGCAATTTGAGATGAGACTTGGGCGTAACATCTTTTGTTCACAGAATTGAGTTCCACTGCAGTAGATCTCATGGTCTTCTTGGATTGTCTCAGAATGCTTATATTGATAAAATACTAAAACAGTTCAACATGCAGAATTATTCTACAAGAATGGTGCCTATTATGACAGTTGCCAAATTTTGTATGTTTCAGTATCCCAAGAATGACTTTGAACAAAAAGAAATGGAAAACATCTCTTATGCATTAGCAGAAGAAAGTTTGATATATGCTCAAGTTTGTATCCGTCCAGGCCTACAGTATAATTGATTTGTTAGACAGATATCAGAGTAATTCTAGTATGAATTACTGGAAGGCATCTAAGAAAGTAATGTTATATTTGCAAAGGATTAAAGATTATAAACTCACATACAGAAGATTCGTTTATCTGAGATAGCAGGATATTCTGATTCAAACTGAGCTGGTTACCATTCACCTCTGGATTGAGGTACCCAAAGTCTGGGGTTAAGAGCTTCAATTATGAAGTGCACTAAATCTAGGGGATATGGGCCTTTTGCTAAACATTAAGAGCTTCTCATTGAAGTGCACTCAGACATATAGATGTATGCCCTTAGCAAGCAGATCTGGAATTCAAAAGCTTTGGCATCAAGTAGATTCAGGTTTACACTTTTTGATCGTATCCAGATCGAGATATGTCCACCAAGGTATCTAGACCACTAGGTGAGTATAAGACCTTCAAGGCACCCACAGGGAGATCTAGTTGGTTATTAGATTCTCTGAAATGCTTGAGCTAAACGTGATTGGGCATCACAGTCGATAAACCCTTGTTTCAGATATGAAGGGCGACGAGTCTCAGTCGCATGACGGTAACAGTCGTAAAAATATCTTAACAACGCACATGAGATAATGTATGAAGCAAGTACAGTTGTCCACAGATATATCTAGACCACTAGGTGAATATAAGGCCTTCAAGGCACTCACAAGAAGATCTAGTTGGTTGTTGGAGTTTCTGAAATGCTTGGGCTAAATGTGATTGGGAATCACTGTCAGTAAACCCTCGTGTCAAATGTGAAGGGCGACAAGTCTCAGTCACATGACGGTAATAGTCGTAAAAACATCTGAAAGACACACATGAATTAATGTGTGAAGCAAGGAAGGATCTATTATGAATAAGCATGAGTTGATCACCATAAGGTTTCATACTGGTTCCATGCTACACAAATTATGCCTATGCGGTGACTTGGAGAGAAGATATTGTCAATACTGTGACCATGGAAGGTCCTATGTTGATGTGATAATGTAACGCCGTAATGATCCGATGTTAATAGTATTTTTCTAAACGAGTTGTAAGGTGTTGCGCAATCTTATGGGAAGATGGTTTTTTCTAAAAGAGTGGCCACTCGTCGTGTCTTCTAACATGTCTTCATCCGAGAGAGTGTCCTTTTAAAGTAAAAGATTTTCACATAAATGAGTCACCATGATCATTGTATGACCAAGTGGGAGAATGTTAGAATTTGTGGTCACACATGATCACGGGGTTTGATTTGACAAAACCCCGGATTAATCTTCCCGTTTGATTGAAGCATGCCGGTAAGAGTCCGATCATGCGGTGGTGATCATTAAGGTACACTGGACTCAGTACACCCTAGACACACACTAGTATGTCATTATTTGAGGGTACAATCACCCTTAATTGTGTGGACCCATAATCCTTGATGGGTAGGATCTGGGACCCTATAAATAGGGTGAGGTCCCAACTCTCACTTCTCAAGAAAAGAAAAACTTATCTCTTGTAAGAGACAGAAGAGCTCCTCATCTAGCACAGAGGAGGAGAGAGTTCAAGACCCCCCATGGAGGATCTTCAAATACCTACAATCGAATCAGGTACGTGGTTTACTTATGTTGTTTTCTATTCAAAGCCGAATGATCCGAGATTAAAGTGGTCGTTGTGGAATCGGCCAACAACTGTATCCTTACCAAGAATCTGAACCCTTTCATAATCAACATTCAAACCTTAAGTAACTCAAACACACAAATTTGCTCTATCAATTTTCTTTATACAGTAGCATCTTCAAATCACTTAGCTTGGAAGGTCTGATAATGATTCAAAATCACTTAGCTTGGAAGGTCTGATAATGATTCAGCTCTACCCATAGACGACAAAGAGTGGAATAATATGTGGGGACAAACATATCTCCTTGCTTCAGTTGTCAGATACTCTGATGCAACTCATACACATGCAGTGCCCCCAATCTTGAAATAAGTTTCTGTCACTACATCCCATATGTCTCGTGCAGAAGGTAGGAATGAATACTCACTGCTGATATCAGGCTGCATAGAATGGAGAAGCCATGACATAACGGCACTCTCGGCCTCTCACTTGGCATATGCCAAATCTGAGGGCTTTGGAGTGGGAATAGCACCTGTCAAATAACTCATCTTACCCTTGCCCTTAACAAACAACATGGCAAACTGTGACCAATACAAACAAATTAGTCTCATCTAGTTTTACCATAGTGATTTGGAGGTTTGGGCCTCAAATGGACCTCCCCTTATACTCCCTCCTCCATCCATAGGAGTAATAGAGGACTGGCTAACCTCTAACTCATTTGTAATGCACTCATGCTACTCAAAAGGAAATACACAATAAAACCTTAAAAAACTACAACCAATTTCCAATCCACGCACCAAATTACGGTCTCACAACCCTATATTCACTCCCCTAAATTAATGCGAAGCTACCAAGCATCAAAAACAGTAACCCAATGTCAAACAATGCTATTCAGTTTCATGCATCAGCATAGGAGTATTTTTCGTCAAAAAAAAATTTGGATGAACAGTAAAAAACCAAAACTGTGGAGGGAAGAAAACATCACCGAGAAGAGACATTACTTTGGGTTGTAAAACTACATCAAATGCTCTTCAAAAAATTCCAAAAAAAACACCACAATTCCTTAAAAATACAAATTTCTTTTTAAAACTCAACTTTTTTTTACCTAGGGAAAAAACACTGTTTGCTGGCACAGTTCACTGTTCAAGCACTATTTATTTTCTGCGCATTGTTCACAATTCACTGTTCATGCACAATTCGCTGTTCATGAACAGACCATTAAAAAAAGAGGGGAAAAAAGGAAATGTTCGTGAACAATCCATTAAAAAGATTGAAAGAAAAGGAATACAGGCCTTGTCTTCTTGCTCTGGTACCAAGTGGGAAATATAGATCCTAGTTTTCTATGTGAGAAGAAGAGAGAAGACTTGTTGTAAGGAAGATGATGACTTAGAGAGAGTTAATTTTCTCTCTCCTATTCCTTTATTATATATACTCCACTAAAGGTATTTAATTAGTATATAAGAGATACTAATAGTATACCACTATTACAATGTTTAGACATAAAAGGAACACATAAATAAGAGAAGTAATCTACATTTAGATCCCTCACTCTTCCTCTCCCTGAGGATGCAATTAATTAAGGTTTTAAACACAAGAGGGGAATATGAGTACAACAATTTAAATCCCTCTCTCCCTCTTTAGAACCAATTAGTTTAGATTTCAAAGAAAGATGGGAACATGAGGACAAATGTTTATATCCCTCTCTCTCTCTCTTTTCCGTGTTCACTCCTCTAAGGACCCAGTTAAAATTAAGGATTGACACAAAAGCAGGAAACACGAGAACAAAGACTTAAATCCCTCCCTCGTCATCTATACAGGTCAAATGGTTATCTATTTGATCGCATAAGCGAAAAAAAAATTGTTAAGTGACTGATTTTTCACTTTTTCTAAGGATTTCCAATTAGGGAGTTCATGCAACTCCGCATAAGGCCCAATTTAGAATTCAACAGTTAAATTGTCCACTCCAATCTAGATTTTAAATATGGGTACAAACCACCTAGGGAGAACCCCATCTAAGGCATCAAGCTACATAAATGAAATGCTATTAACAAAGCTATCTGTGCTGTGCATCTCAATTGGATTATATATAAGCAAAGAGAAGTAGTTATATGCTTTATTGCATGGTCACAATCATTGTTATCAAGAGTTCCTTAACAAAGAAGTTGCATATAGTCCATATTTATGACTTAAATGCTCCTTTAAATATGGTCAGGAAATTAAACAAAAAAAACAGTATAAGGAAACATTCTGACCATGTCATGCAATTTTTAAATGATGTATATTGCTCAAGAAAAATGTGAAACAAACTATTCCCACAATTTTTAGACCCAAACAAATGCCACAGATGAATTAGGATACTGTAGAAAATGCCTCTCAAAAATAGACAAAAGCAGGAAACACTTAACATCTCGAGGAAATTGAAGATAAAATGAGCGATCAACGGGAAACAAACAGAAAACAAAATAATAATCTGATGAGATTTCTAAAGATAGCAACATAAAAAAATAAAAAATAAAAGTTGGGCTTTTACTTACCAATTTGAAAATGGAATTAAAAAGTAACATAACAACAGAACTTAGTTGAAATCTTGAAAACAAAATAAAAGTCTGATGAGATTTCTAAAGATAACGACAGAAAAACAATCACATGCTAATTGAAACCTAAGCCAGGCTTTTACTTACCAATTAGAAAATGAAATTCAAAAATAACATAACAACAGAACTTAGTTGAAACCTTTCTCTCTTTTGTCCATTATGAAAGTTTATCAGAGAAGGGTACCTGTGTCATATAATCATATTGCTTCCTTGAAAATCTAGTTTCCTGCCTCGATTGTGGATAACCAGGTTTAGACTTCGTATGATAGTAACAATACCAAAGACATCCAAAGAAGAAAAGCTATAACTAGCTAACTGTAGGCAAATCATTATTAGAGCATCTATTAACATATAGATCAACAGTTACAACTCAAAAACATTAGGCAATGTGTTGATAGAGGACCTGCCAATAGAATCGGAGCCAGTTCTCATCTATAGTCCAACTGGAGCTATCCATTTCTTTCCATTTCTGCGACAGCATATGAGCCAAATCGATCTCTCCATATTCAAGTACCATGTAAATATATCCATCATCCTTGATTCTGCCTTCTTTTATATTCATCGAACCATTCATGACTTCCTGGAGCAAATTCTTGTCTGTCACCTAAGGAGAGTGGGTTTTAGAAGTAGTTTAATAAATAATTTAGATGTGAGGTAAAATATGAATCAAGCATTTCTAATGCTAAACTTTAGATATATGATGCACATATAATAAATCATAAATCTCTTTGATGATAAAGTTCTATGTATTTCTATCTTCTTTTGCATGTATATGTGTATGTGTGTATTTGTCTCTTTGATAGTACTTGCATTATAACCACCAACTAAACAAGTGAAGGGTGCAGTATAAGGATATGTTCATAAGGTGCTGTATCTTTGTAATAGATAAGGAGATAATCCTGTTCCAATTAGCCATTTCATATTATTTAATATCATATTCAACGTGCTAGAATTAGACTCTGATATAAAACAATAGGTCCCCCCCACCCCCCAAACCACATTTCCTCTCTTATGAGTTTCACATGGTAGTATCACCAAGTAATAAAGTTTTATAAGAAAAACAAGGACTCCACATTCATTCAAGATATTCATCTCAATATCTCATGTATTCAAGGATTGAAACTTCACTTACAAGGACAATCCGTTCACTTTACAAAATATATATATATGTTGCATTACAAAGTGGATCCACCTAGCTGATCGCAAATGTGCGGACAATCTTATATTTCAGACAGAGGAAGACAGATCAAAAGGCATACTGGAATCTTCTGAAACCAAATTGGTCTATTTCAAAAGACTGAAAGATCCCGAAAATCCAGTCTCTGTGATTTCTCTAATGACGTGTGATCTAAAACATGTTTAAAGTTGATGATTCTCATATTACCAATAAGATAGATACATAACTGCGAATATCTCGGAAAATTCTAGGGCAGGTTTAACCTGATTTTCAGAGAGGAAAGTTGATATATTTCTGCCACCTCCACCTTTTCTTCTTTTTTGCATGAGCAATTTGAAACTACAGGATTTATGTTTAACACCTGCTTTAGAGAGTGTTAAATGTTAAGAGATCATACTTTGGAGGTGTAGAAATCTGAATATGATTTCAAATTCTTGAATGATTAACAATGAGCCCATAGAGGGTTTATATAGATGCACATTATCTGAAGATAGAAACACTATTAAATCTAATCCTAATTAAATCCAATAAATTCATCATAATCTATTCAAGATACCTATCTAAGATTGTGCTAGAGATACACTGGAAATGATACAGTGTATCTCTTCACTTTATTACAATAGATACTTCTGGGGGGAAATACCTCTCACAACTACTAGCTCCACGTGTCTCTAAATAAATGGTAGAAGGAAGAAGATTTTGTTTTGA
The DNA here is from genome assembly GCA_015143295.1 of Tetracentron sinense. Lineage (NCBI taxonomy): Eukaryota > Viridiplantae > Streptophyta > Magnoliopsida > Trochodendrales > Trochodendraceae > Tetracentron > Tetracentron sinense. The sequence continues at coordinate 5,807,999 of CM026556.1, read as the reverse complement.
AGCGGTCGTCTGACATTTCAAAGACACTTTGAAGCTTAAGTCATAATTGGATTCAATAAGGTTGGAAAGATCAGTGATTATGTTCAAAGAGTTCAGTATATTCAAAGAGTTCAGAGTCTGGAAAAAAGGATTTATTTGTCTCCTCTGATCCGCATGTTCATAGACAAACTCTAGTCCAAGTGTCAATACATGCAAGAGGCAGTTATGCATGTTATTTTGTTAGTTATGCATGTTATTCTATTTGTTGACAGATCTTAGTATTGTCCACAAGGTTCACTCCACATGTCATATTCTTAGCTTGTTTGTATTTAAGAAAATAATGATATAGACATAACTATACAGTCATAAATGCATGTTTTAGCCATGTGTCAATGAGCTATAAGATCTCCTTAATGTTCAGTTCGATGGTTTGTCCAAATATTTGAGATAATTCGCAGGTCGGTCTTAATGGTTGCGGGGAAAATGTTTAAACTCTCAAGGACGAAATCGAGCTGACGAACTGCAATCGAGCTAATGATATGAGGTGATAGTTGGCATGTTGACATCTTCCTGGTATGAGTTAGGTTGAAATCGAGCTGATGAATTGAAGTCAAGGAGGAATCAACCTTATGATTTGAGGTCTAGACGGAATCGAACTGATGAACTAAGGTGACAACTAGCATGTATAAATCAGGACAGGATCAGCTAATAAACTGAGATCAGGGTGAGGTCGAGCAGGTGAATTGAGATGACAACTGGCATGTTTAGATCAGGACGGGATCAAGCTGATAAATTGAGATTAGGTTCACGTAAAGAAGGTGAATTGAGATGACAACTGGCATGTTTAGATCAGGACGGGACCAAGCTATAGAACTGAAGTCATGAAGAGGTTGAGCAACTCCACTGAGATGACAACCAGTTTCTGAGCTATGAGCTCGAGCTTGAGTTAAATAGAAAACAACAACTGTAACAAAAAAGGAGAATATTCCTTTTGAGCTATGAGCTTGAGCTAAATAGAAAACAACAACTGTAACAAAAAAGGAGAATATTCCTTTTGTTTTACTGTCCTACATTCCTGAAAGGAATGGAGCAAGGGCAGACCAGCTATGAGTTGAGCTATGAGCTAGTACTCCTCGTCATGGTCGATGCCTTTGAAAGCTGAATACATTGTTGCTGGATTTTGGTACTATGCTTGTGTAAGGATAAAAATCCGCTTTAATCCAAGGAATTTATAGAAGTACAGCACCTCACAATCCAACCTATTGGCGCTTAAACAATATATGAATGGACTAGCCGGATCATCTCATCTCGACTTGACCTCCAGCTCAATCAATCAACCATCTAACCTGATCACTAGCTCAATCAGCGGACCTATCACCCCACTTTACCACAAGCTCCAACCCAAAGAACTTGGACCGCAAGTTCGGACTAGCAAGCTATCCCCGACCTCCCAACCTGTTGAACTCGGATCTTGACTATAAGCTCCAACCTAACTGGGCCTCGTCCCAAGCTGATCACCAGCTCGGGCAACTAGCAATCCGACCTAGCCATTAACTTAACCTGTCCTCCTGCCGAGTTGTAGTCCATCCTATAGAACAACCATCCAATGTATATTCAGAGGTGTCCCATCGTACTAGACCATGGTACAATTTTAATATGCAGCAAATACAGGTTGTCACCCCAACCTTGATTGACGAAAATCCAATGACTACCCACCACATGATTGGGGCATGTGCAATCAGTCTCAGTTTTGTACAGAAGCTCAGATAGGGTTCACCACCCTCCTGACAAAGTAAGTAGAGACAGGTCGATTGACTAGTGAAGAGAGATTTTGACCAAACTATAAAAGAGCTTGGGATTGCACATAGTGGGATCTTCTTCTTCTTTCGGCCCACTAGTTTTAAGAGGATTCTAACTTGATCGTCGGAGTGTCTTCGCAAGTCGAATGAACATCGCATCCAGAAGATTCTAACTTAATTGTCGGAGTGTCTTTGCAGGTTAGACGACCACCACATCCAGAAGAGGGTGAGTGTTTTGCTTCAACCAACAAGTGGAATGGGTGAAGAAGAGGGCCTCTAACGGGCCAGAGAAGGGGACTCTAATGGGCTAAAGATATGAAGCCTCTAATGGGCAAAAGATATGGAGCCTCTATGGGCTTAATGAAAATAGCCTCCATGGGCTAAATGGGTAGACCTCAATGGGCCTAAAAAGAGGGCTTCTGTGGGTTTAAATAGAAAGCCTCAAATTGGGCTTAAAAAGGGCCTCAATAGGTTTGTTGAGTTGGGATTCAAAACCCACACTTTTTTTAATGATATCGATGCTCTTCTTTTCCTTCCTCTATAACATGAACCAAATAGAAAGAGTTTTTTTTTCTTTTTTCAAATACTAGCATCAGCGTGACAAGGAAAAAAACAAAAAAAAATTATAACATTCTTCCATTGTTGAAGAGAAACTCAACCAAGATGAGGGAAATGTAGCTTTTCTTTTATTGTAACAGAGCCCCAGATGTAAACCATGTGGTATGATCTGTTGATCACCCGTGAGAAATAAAGGATCAAGGTTTAAGCCCAACAGGAGGACGTGCTACCCACAAGAAAAAAAAAGATAAAGGAAAAGACTATCAATATAACGGATCTTCCGCTCTGATGCCATGTAGAAATCTGAATATGATTGAAATTTCTGGGATGATTTACAATGACCCCATAAAGGGTTTATATAGATATTATACCATCTCAAGATAGAAACTCTATCAATTCTAATCCTAATCAAATCCAACTAATTCATCCTAATCTATTTAAAATACTTATCTAAGATTGTGATAGAGATACACTGGGAATGATACGATATATCTTTTCACTTTATTACAATAGATACTAATTCCCTAATAGGAGGAAAAGATGATTTTATTTAGTGTAAGTAAGCAAGCCTCTAGCTAAGTGTAACGGACGGCCCACCTAGGCATTTTGTCAAACAAATAGTATGCATTGTATATATGTTTGTAGAGATTCTAGTGCATATGTCTAGAAGGTTCTTGGGGAAAAGAGTATAGAAACTATTCTAGAATAATCCTAGAAAGGGTGTAGGAGGGTTCTAGGGAGGAACTCCCTAGAAAAGTGTTTTAGAAATGTCTTGTAGAGGAGGTGGGAGAATTCTAGATATGAGGGAGGGTTCGAGAATTCTAAAGCATTCCCTCTAGGCCTATAAAAGGGGGAAATCCTTCATTTGTAAGTATCCTCAAATCTAACATTCCACTAGAATTTGATTTTTAACCAAATTTAAACGTACACTAAATTAGTAAGCCTATATTAAACATAATCAACCATATAACTCATTGCATCACCTTGTCAAACATGCATATTTCCCATTATCAAAACAAAGCAAAATAAAGAAGAAAAATCTATTCTAAGAATTAGAAACATGCTCATATTGCACCACCCGACGTTGGAATTTACATAATATTCACGTGAATGTAAAGCCGAGTAGAGTAGTTTGGATCATCGTTACCAGAGCGAGAAGCGAACACAAGAAGCAAAGCGAAAGCGGGAAGCGAGGCTCAAAAAAACCTTTGGAAAATGGGAAGCAAGAAATGAGATATAGGCTACTTATTCTCATTATGTTTTCATGGTTAGTTATATCTTTGATTTTATCATACATGAAATTTTTGTGAAAAAATAGGTGCCTTAGGTTCCAAACTGGCGATACTTGCTTAGAGTCTACACACAAGGCTATATAGAGTTATAGACTATGGTTTACCCCATCACTTCACACATACATATCCTTTTGACTACTAAATGGGACATGATGGAAGCAAGCTTCTCACTCTATACATACCTTCCCTGCAACTATAACTGAATCAACCATTCAGTTATGCATGTATCAAACTTAAAATTTGGGATGGAAACCAATGAACCAAATTAATTACAAACCACATAATCAATCATCCAAATGATGTAAGAGGAATCTTCTAATGAATGTGTGTTATCAAAATAAAAATTGATTCCAATTCTCACTAAATAAATTTCAAGGGGCAGATTGTGACAAGATTGATTATATACTAGGTGCCTGTTACCAATGCAAAACAAGTGAAAGATCAAATATCTCGAGTAAAATCAAAACGATAGGTAGAAAACACCTTAACTAATGGCTACCATAACTTCTCTTTTTCCCTTTCTAATCTTCAACTCTCAACAAACCAAGGTGCCTAGACATGAGATTTGGTATCATGAACAATGTCACAAAATACATATCATAAGGCTACTATGCGTCCGTGTGTGTATACACATTTGTTATGTGTGAACAAGAGATTGTTGGCACATGGAAGTAACACTGTTTAAATCATATTTACCAAAGTCCAAACCGAGAAGCGATAGTGAGAAGCAAAGCGAAAGCGAGAAGCGAAGCTCAAAAAATCCTTAAGAAATGGGAAGCGAAGAATATATATAGGTGCCTCATTCCCATTATATTAGGATGACCAATTATAACTTAAATTTTATCTTACATGAGATATTTGTTGGGAAGTAGGTGTCATACAGCCTTAGGTTTCAATTCAACGATACTTGCTTGGGATCTATATCATAGGCTTAGACTAAGGTCTATCCCATTACTTCCCAGATATAGCCCCTTTGACAACTAAATGGGACCTGATAGAAGTGACCGGAAACGAATCTAGGAAATGAGCTTCTTAGGAAGCGAGTTTCCCACCTTGTACTTAGCTTCCCTGCAACTATGGTGTGGACTATGAACTGATAGAATAAAAACTCAAAGCTTCCTTACAAATCCCCAAACAAAAAAAAGTCCTCCTTCTTGGATCAATTACCTTAGAAAAGTAATAAATCTAACTCAAAAGCAATTGATTTCAAAGAGTGTCTTTAGGGCTTCAGAAAACTAATATCAGTTTGTGTGGGCTGAGAAAGGCTATGATGGGGTTGATTGTTGTCGTGTTGATCTGTGAGAGGGTGAGGCAGTGGGGGCTATTGATGCGCTACTGCTAATGATCAAGGGGCCTGTTGATGCACTACTATGAGTAGGAGATGCAAAGGTGAACAAGACGGTGGGATTGTGTGACAGTGTGAGTGAGATTGTGTAATGGAGGTGCGGACAATGGGGTAGCTATGACTTGTGAGATGATTAAAACCGTAGAGATGAGGCCATGAGAGGGAAGAGTGTAACGTGTGGGAGAGTCCAACCAAGAGGGAGCCTCCACTCCCCTTGTATAGACATGAGAAAGATTAAGCGAGAGAATCTCCTCTAAGGATTTAGAAGGTGAGGAATTAAATAGGTTAGAGATAGATGGAAAAAGGGTTTGCTAGGCTGTAAGATAATAGATATAGAAAGGTGCTAGAATGAGGGGTTGACCCTAAAAACATAGAGTGTTTAGAATAAGGAATCTTTCAAAGGCATGTTTTAGCAACTTCCCTGAATGAGATAAATAGGTGTAGGTGATGGTATGTGGGTTGATTGGCATTAGGTGGGTATTGGTTCATGGGCATATGGGTTTTTTGAGTGAGGTGCATGGTGTATGGGCATGTGTATATCGGACCATGGTATATGATGTGAGTTGTATAGTGTTTGGGAAAGGTTGGTGTATGGTATTGGGTGTTTTTGGGTGTAGAGTCTATGAATGCTTTGTTTAGGGTGCATTTGAGTGTGAGAGGGTGTTTAGATGAATGGGTGTAGGGAATGGGTTATGGATTGTTTAGACTTTAGTAGGCAGGTTAGTGGGCATTTGGATCATTATGGTTGGTGGATAGTTAGTAGATGGGTTATGGACTATGGGTAGTAGGTTATGGGTGTATTTGAATTTAGGGGAGTGTTTCAAAAGGTTGTTTTAGCAAACAAGGTTAAGGTATTTTAGTCCAAAAATTAATGGGCTTCTTGAGTTTTCGGTCATTTTGAAAAGGTATGTTGGTCAAGAAATCCACAGGTATTTGGGTCAATTTTGAAAAGGATGAGGATTTGGGGGAATACCTCTCTCAAACTCAAGGGGCCCCTCTAGGCCTCACGGGGGTGCAAAAATGAGCTGCTTACAAGCAAAAGTGCAACAACCTTGCTACTAATGATCCTTCTGAAATACAAATTATCCTTTTGACATAATCAATTTTTCAAAAACTTTACCTATCTTTGTTGAATGAGTTGTGTCTAACTGCCTAACTTTTCCCAAAAGATATAGATATCGACAAAGATAAGTATCTTCATATAAATTATGTCCATAAGTTGAAAATGTATGTTTCAAATTGATGCATTAATCTAAACAACCTACAAATATGGTGTCACTTCTCACTTGAACTAAAATACTTAATACAAGGTATGGTGATTTAACTACATGAGAAAATGGGTAGAACCTCAAGGGACGCGTAGAAAAAAGCTGGAGGAACCGGTTCTTGTCAGGATATCAGTGTGGAATGCTACCACCAATTACATGGATGTTCGAAAAGCCAAAAATTCCCCCTCGCCCATACTCGTAAAGAGCAAGCTTCAGATCTCCCCACTACTTCTTGAGTTCCCCTACTACTTCATTTGGGGCTGCTGGAAGAGGGAAGGACAAGGGAGGACTGGTTTGGCTAGCTCATGGCTTGATCGTTGGGTAGAACGTCAAGGGATGCATAGAAAAAGGGCTGGATAAACCGGTCCTTGTCTTGATATAGATGGAATGCTACATCCAATTACTTGTAGGTTCATAGAACCAAAGATTTTCCCTTACCTATACTCGTAAAGCGCAAGCTTGAGTTCCCCCTGGCCCCCACTACTTCATTTGGGGCTGTTGGAAGAGGGATGGGTGAGGGAAGACTGGTTCGGCTATAATAGCTCATGGCTTGATCGTCAAAACAAATCTACCATTGGTGATCTGTTCAGCCTTTCAAAGGGAAACTAAAGTTAGACAAGACAGAGAGGAGACATTTATTTTCATTACCGCTGCTGAAGAAGGATGAAAATATATTGAAATAAAGAAAGAAAGACTGCCCCAGTCAAATTACTCCTACCGATTACTGAAATCCCTTCCCAATAGTGAATCTATCGGCACAACAGTGGCATATAACTTTGGACCTAACCGGTGGCCCCGTAACCTTTCGGTGACAGTGTGGAATGGATATTCCTGAGGGATGTTCTTTTCGAGTTTGGATTTTCATATGAGTGTGTTAGATTCATTCGAGGGTGTCTGAATAATGAGTTCTTGTAGGTGCATGGTGTCCCGCATGGATACTTCATGGGTGAGGATGAAATTCACAAAGGTCTGAAAACAGAAGTTCCTTTAGATCTTAGAAAAATCAAAGCCTTATCTTTAACTTCAATTAAAGACAGGTTAACTGCAAATGTAGCATAACAAGCAATGTAACATGCCAATCAGGCAATTACAATGACTCAAATAACAGTATGCATATCATGGAAATACTCAATTTTAGGTTGGAAGTGTCTGTACCTCATAGTCAATGAGTTGTATGATGTTGTTCCTTCCCTTCAGCTTGTTTAAATACTCAATCTCCTGACAAAACCCATATGCAGTACAGCAATCACGACCCTTAAGCTTGATTTTTTTAAGAGCATAAATTGTACATTCGGATGATATGACTTTGTGGACCTCACTGCTTCCTCCACTCCCTATTTTTCCAAGCTTTTGATAGAGCTTCCCATTAACTTTAAAGAACAATTCAGGGTCAGACTTTCTACGGGCAGTGGATGCCCCTTTTCCGCTTACAGGCTTCTCTGGTTTTTCTGATTTAGATAACTTCAAATTTGAAGAATCTTTCGTCAGGGGAGCCTGAGATTGGACATCAGTAACATCACCTGAAAATCCTTTCTCTTTAGTTGACTTACCATCAATTCTAGAATAATCCTTTGAATGGTTAACAGGTCCATCACCCAAACTGGCACTTCCCTTCAGAATGCAGCCTTGCTGCTCTTTAGACAGGTCACAATCCTTAACTTCCATCGGAGTCTCACTGATACACTGAACTGTAGGGTACGATGGGTGCACCAGATCTCTTTGAGTTATATGACAGCTGTAGGTACTTGAATTAAGCATGGGTGCAGATGTGGAACGGACTGACGTCGTAGTTGCACACGACGAACCAACAGCCGAAGATTGAGTCATAGGATGGTTTACATCACTCTGTAGAAATGAGGTGAATTGGTGCTGCTGATCCTGCACCAGCGCACTCCTCTTTGCTAACAATGAAGAGATCCCACCATCAGACCCCAAACCGATATCCGATGTTCCCGTGTTCTGAAAATATCGCTGCTGCGAATCATGGTCATTGATAGTTGATATCTCTACTCTGTTGCTAACATCCCATTCCATTTCTGCCAAGGAAAGACAACTCATATGAGACGACAAGTTGTCCATTCTAGTGGCCATTCTCTCATTGGCCCCTGCATAAACAGAACAATAATTCCTAACAATTGGATATCTAGAACAATAATTCCAAGATTTAAAATAAAAATAAAAGGGTAATTGCTATTTACTCTGGGTAATCGCATTGCTGCCCAAGGATAATTGCACCTTCTTCTGACTGTCGACCACCGGCATGTGTTGGGATACAACACATGACGAAGAAATTACATCATCGATTTTAGGATCAACAACTGGGTTGGTTTGATCTTTCTGTAACTCAAAGGGGTTCAAATTCTCGTCGTAGCTCTGCGTAATTTTCCCCCTACTGGAAGGCAGAATAATCGACGAGTCTTCGGGAGTTTCCCCAACAACTGCAGCTACGCTCTTCCTCGGCTCAATCAAATCCTGCACTGTGTTAGCCTGTTTTGATGACAGCACGTTTTGCGACTTCTGGGTGTCTACTGTAAGACACCCATCGCAACCCGAGTTTTCCGATTGTTCTCCTTGGGGAACCAATATACGCCTTGGCCTGATACTAGTAGACTGCACCATACCTAAAATTTTTCACAAAACCAAAAAAGAAACCCTAAAATTTCATATTGTTCATATTGTTATCCCATAAATAAATAAACCCTAATTTATCATTTTAGCATCGGAAAATTCAAAGAACATAGAAAACCCTTTGGAGAGAGGGAAAGTTACCGAGAGGTCTGTGACGTTTGAAAGCGGCTTGAACATGGCGAAGGAAATCGGGCGGCGAGGACGAAGACAAAGACGACGAGGAAGATGAGGTGAAGGGACGATAGGAGTGAGAGTCAGGGTGGATCTGAGCGAGGATGTTCCTGGTTGTTGCAGGTGGGTCCGGAAGGTCAGCCTCCGTTTCCATGACCAGATCTCAACGGCATTTCGGGGTTAAAAATGGGAAAGATGAAATAAATTGAAGAGAGGAAGAAAGAAGTGGAAAAGCTTCATACGGAGAGGTCTAGGGTTTGATCCATGAGGATCTGAGCTGATTTCTGTGGAAGGGTGGGGAATGGAGAGAGATCTTCTTCCCGTTGCAGTGAGCCAGTGAGGCGGAATTGCAGAGATTTGAACGGCACCTTGCCGTTATTGATTATAATTTGAATTTATTGTAGACAGAAATGATCGTCTATCAGAAGAATTGCAACGAGCACGCCAGAATGCTTTTTTTAATTTTTGAGGTGTGCTAGCCAGAATAGAATGGGTTTCCTACTCTCCCCATTGACCAACCACCTGTCCAAATTCTATGTTAAAATTACAATCACTTTAGTGTATGCTTTAACAGTGATATTGGACAAGTGGTTGGTCCATGTTGAGAGTAGGAAACAGGTGAGAATAAGGCTAGCACTCCTCTTTTTTTTTCCTTTTTTTTTTTTTCATCCATTTGCTGTTTGTAAAGCCTAAAGGCTCGTTTGATGGGAAAATATGTGTTTAAATATTGCCCGGAGCTTTAGTCGGGCCATTTTGGACAGGTTGGGTGGAGTTACTCTTATAGTACCTTAACGGTTACCTCAGGTCTAATTGTGTGTGTTTAGGGTGTTACATTACCACTTACCAAAAAGAAAAAATAGGAGTCAAGCTCTCTGAAGTGAACCTCCACATTTTAATGCAATATTTGGTAGCAGCTCTGTAATTATGAGAAAAAACGATGGTTATTTTGCGTTCTCTTAATTATAGAACTGTCATTAGCTTAATAGAAAAGAGAGTTCCGCTTCAACGTGGTGAAGCAAAGCTCTGGCTCGTATTAAGACTCAAAGATATACGGACGATTAGCAAGTGCCATGACAAAAGCCCCTCTCACAAGGGAGGTCCATTGGATCAAGTCAAGTACTAAATAGTGATGTGGATTGAAGGAGTCTCAACAGTTAAAAGTAAGATAAACACCTTTCATGAGCGAGGCCTTGGGATCAAGTGTCAAAGAGTGATGTGATCACATGAGTTCCACTCACTAGTTACTAGCCCCACTAACTTGCAAGGAAAAAAAAGGAAAAACACTAATCAAAGCATGGGTTACGAACATATAAGTTCCCATAAGGGGTATTAGCCCTACTTTCAGGCATTCTTTACTTTCAGCCAAAAACCAACACCAATTAAAGTAATGACAGATGTTTGGTTGATTGAAAACAAGGATTAATATTGGTTTTTGGTAGAGAGTAGGGAATGTCTGAGAGTATGGCTTGTGAGGATAACAGTCCAACAGTCGTAAGCATAATAGATCCAAACTACTGGGTTTTGAATTGGGTTTTTATTCTAAAATAAATTGCAAAATTCAAAATCAAACAAAAAGAAAAAGATTAGCATAAGGAAAATGACTTATGTAATTTCTTTTAATTTTGGGTGTTATTTGACTTAGACTTAAGTTTTGGGTTGAATATGATTTTTAGGTCATCTCCGGTGTAGTCATCAAACTATGAGCAAAAGAATTTACTGTATTTCCTTCCGGGCCGGATCCTACTGAGGAATGACGTTAAACACCTAAATGAGAAGTCTCCACCTATTTGAGTATAGGAAAATAGGATCCCGTGTAAGATATATAAGGGCCTATGGTCTTGGTTGAAATTCTAGGTAACTGATTGGGTTAAGTCCCAGGGAAAATGTTAGGCACCTCAGGACCCCCCATGCATCTAAAAATAATTACCTACTCCCTAAGTCTAAGTCAACAACATGAAAATTATATGAAATCACCTAAATCGTTTCAATTATGCTAATTTGAGAATAAATCCAAGAGGAAATGGGACTACCCTAAGTTGCCTGTAATGCCCGAGTCCAGGAATTAGGGGTAATTTTGACATTTTCGCATCATTGGTTATTGTTGGGATATTATGAGTTATTTTCCACCATTTCATATCATCATATGAGTTCATGTGCATGTCATGCATAACATATCATATAAGTGGCATTCAAAATATTATTTGATGGCTGTCACACACATTCTTACAAAATTTTGCATCAAGGGCATTTCCTTTTATTAAGTAAAATGTATTAGGTTTAGTATGAAAGATTTAAAGTAAGAACATAATTTTATATAATAAAAAATTGGGGAAGTTAATTCTTGAAATTTAGGTAAATTTTTCCTCCTCCAAATATGTCGTTGGACCATGAAAATACTTTAAAGTAAATGAAGGTAAAGGCATCTTTTGCCACGTGAGGGGGGATATGAAGAGAATTCACATTATCTTCTCTTCCTCTTATTTTCTTCATTTTCTTTCTTTCTCCTCCTCTCTCCCTCCCATTTTCCTCCTCTCTCCAAGACCCAACCACCAACAATAATCGCCAGCACCACCCCCACCACCGGTCCACGCTAGCCAAGCCGGCCCCCGGTCAACCTTATTTTTGGCCAAAACTTTCACTCCAACCCCCCCCCCCCCCCCCAAAAAAAAAAAAACTCAGCTTTTTTGGAATTTTAATTCTTCAACCCTCATTAAAAAAAAATAAAAATTGCGAAGCTATTTTGAAGCTAGAGCACACATTGAATCGGTGAGTTTTCCACCCTAAAGGTGTTCTTTTATGTTTTTGTGAAATTTAGACATAGTACGAGTAAAACTTAATTTTTGTAATTTGGGTATGAGTTGATTGAATTCCTTGCATCTAAACATTTCTTTGGGGTGTGGTAATATTGAGAAATTGGTTGTTTTGAAGTGGAGTTGTGTAAATTGAAATGGATAAAAGTAAGGGTTTATGTTTAAAACATAATTTGAGGTTTTTGTTGTTAGTCAATTAGTTCGGTAAAATTTATTTGATAAGTTTTTAATTGAGTATATCATAGTGTGGAGAATGATTTTTTTAAAAAAATTACAGGTTGATTTTAATGTTTTAATATTGTTGAGGGTATTACAAGAATTTTAGCAAATGCTCTAATGTGAATTATGAAATAAGGAGTTCAGTCCCATGTGAATGCTTCTGATTTTAAATGAATGCTTATGAGATTGGAAAAATATGAATGGTGATGTGGTTTGGAAATTTTTATGAACTTGCAGGATTTATCACCTAATGAAATTTCATATTTTTAATCTGTGAGTTATTAGATGGATTCCGATCATTAAAACAATGCATTTTCATGCTTAAAACTCATTTTTTGGGCATTTTCACGTATCTTCTTCTTACATATAATGAGAATACCTCTGTTAAAAACATAGGCTGATTTTCTCATAATTTCCAAACTACACTTTTCATAATCATTATATAAGATAAACACTAAATGTTTACTTAATTCCCATCCTATCCCTGGAGATTAGTCCAGACCCAAAGGGTTGTGGATACCTTGAGTTACCAAATATATATATATATATATATATATATATATATATATATATATATATTATGCCTTATGACTTAAAACCGAAGGCTGACCCGGGAAGCTCTGGCGCCAACTAGGTTCGTCTTGGCACTCGGATCAGATGAATGAATACGTACTGCGAGCACGGATTTTTATACTCATTGGGATTTCGATTAGGAGGCGTCACTTATTAATTATGATAGATAAGTCCCGAATATGGATAAGGTCTTATGGTCTACACGAGAGTCTAGATAAGAGGTTCGATTAAATCACAGTGAAGGTGTTAGGCACCCTAGGACTCTCATTTTACAATGGTTACCTACTCCCTAGGTATAACCCAAATTAATGTCAACACTTCACTCAAATGCCTAAGTTTTTAAATTGTATTAATACAAGAAATGAGAAAATCTTAATTAGGGTCGAATCCGGGTTGGGTTGTTTACGTACTCACATGGGGTGAGATCAGACCAAGCGTAACTCTGGCACACGAGCCCGTGCCGAAGTTAGGGGAGTATGTGTGTGCACCGGGTGGCTAGAGCTTAGTCCGAGGACTAAGGTTTGGTTGACCGGGTTGGCCAAGTGTATAGTCTTAAGGTATAAGTCCGGATGCTTGGGATTGGGCCCAAAAGCCAAATGATAGCATTAGAGGCCAAGCCAGAGGCTAAGGATTGGGCCCGGAGGCCAAGGATTGGGCTTGGAGGCCAAGGTTAAGCCCGATAGGCCAAGATTGGGCCCGGAGGCCAAGGGCTAGCCCGGTAGGCTAAGCGGGCTTGTTCGGTAGACTAAGGTTGGGTCTGGTAGGCCAAGGTTTAGCCCGGTAAGCTAGGGGTAAGCCCAGAGGCCTAAGGTTGCTTAATCGGAGTTAAGAGGTGAATTAACCATGGTTAAGTCTGCTAACCTTGGTTTAAAAGGTCCAAAGTCAGATTTATGGTCCTTCTTGTATTTTTTAGGAATTTCTAAATTTTTACCAAGGTTAAATAGTCTTAACCATGGTTAAAAGTTAACTAGGGTTAAGTTTAACCTCAGTTAAGGGTGTGGTTAGGGATGGGCCCAGGTAGCATGGCAAGGCCTAGAATGACCTCCTAGCAGGTTTAGGCATTGTAGGGCCACTGTTGTATGAAAATAGTGGGATTGATGACGGTAGAATATTCACCGCCAATCTCATTTCTTTGTAAAATGAGATTGACGGTAGAATAATTATCGTCATTACCACTGTTTTTACAACAGTGACTTTACAGCCAAAATGAGAGGTCAAAGATGATGCTCAAGAGATCGTGGACCCATGAGGGTGTTCAGGAGACTTCTCGCAAGTCCAAGGCCTGGTCTGGATTGAGCCTATAGTGGGTATCTTAACACTGTGCCAAGAATCCTAGAATGTCGGTAGACTGTTTACCAACATTCTGGACAATTTCTTTTTTAGTGCGTTTTGACAATGGTTAAGCTAATTTGGAGGGTTTAGAAGGATCAGAGAATGAAATGGGAGGTCTCGGGGACCTAGCATAGGCACTGGAATGGACCAATGCCCCATAAAAATAGGCTTAGAGTTACTACAAGGGAGAAGGTTAGGAATGGCGGTACTGAGATTACCACCATTCCTAGTTTTCTCAGGATTCACATATTTCCCCCCATGGCACTGCACCATCATACTTCCAGGGGATCCCTCATAGGCTGAGGGTCCCCGGGAGGTTAGGGGGTTGCCTTAAAGTTTGGTAAGGCCTGATGGCTTACTTGGTTATGGACTTTACCCTTGAAAGGGTCCTCATGCCTAAGAGGAAGGCAAGGGGACCTCTATCATTGAGTCTGTATTGAAGTAAGAGTCTCCTAAAGTAGGACTAGGGGCTCACAATGTTTTTACAGAAAAAGAAAGGGCTAGGAGAAGACCCTACCTTATTGATCCGCCTGCTACGGTGGTGGAGGTGGTGGTGCTTGGTAGTGGAGGATGAGGAGGAGCTTAGGGCTTAAACCTCCACCTTAAGCCTTGATTTAGATTGCACGGAGCTTCTGAAAACCTTGGCTTTTTGCAGAACTTACCCAGGGGGTTTGGCATGGGGTTGAAAGCTTAGGGAAAGCTTGGATTTATAGGAGAGAGTCCTAGGGACACCCTGGGTATTAGGAGAAGGGTAGGTGGAGGTCTCCGAATGGAGAGAGGTCAGTCAGAGGCGTGCTTAATGCACTGGGGGAGTGTGTTTTGCATAAAACGTAAACTCTAGGAATTGCAGTAATTCTAATACCATCATTCCCCTACAAGAACAACAGAATAACGGTAGTAGAGACTCTACTGCCATTCCTGAAATTTTCTAGAAATTTGTCTGGCTAGGTTTAAATGCTCATGCATGCAGTACTTTTTTACCAGAATTTCTACCGATATTCTTGAGATTTTTGAATTTTAGGGCATGGGCCCCTCCTAGGGCTTGGCTAGGGTTTGTGGGCCCTGTATGGGTTCAGGGTTGTTTGTCTATGAGTTTAGGCCCAAGGGGCCTTGGTTTGGTCACCTATGGGTTTTATGATTAGCTAGGGCTAACTAAGGTTGACTCAGGGTTGACCTAAGGTTTAACTACGGTTGGACCTACGGTTAACATAGGGTTTGACTAGGGTTCAACTGGGATTAACTATAGTCAAGGAAGGGTGTAAAAATTGGGTGCTTACACGTACTACAATGATTTTTTATATTAAAAATCATGAATGGTTGAGAATGAGATAGTTACAAAAAGACTTATACAACCATAAATTATGCATATGTGAGTCTAAAATCATTAGTAATATGAATGCTTCGTAAAATACATGCATGTGAATATCTCCACGAAACATGGATCATGTCAAGGAAATTTGATGTCCTGGAAATGGGCAGGTGCCTTGATAATAGATAACTTACTCAACCCACTAGGAATAGGGTTGCTTAAAAGGTAAGCGCCTAGATGGAAAAGACCATGTACTAGGAATAGGACTGCCTACAAAGTAAGTGCCTAGATGGAAAATACCATGTGCTTGGAATAGGGTTGCTAGCTATAAGGTATAAGCACCTATATGGAAAAGACTATATACTGGGAATAGGGTTGCCCATGGAGTAAGCGCCTAGGTTGGCAGGTGAGGATTTATGAATTTTATAGTGGTTTGGGGTAATTTGCAGTGGTTGTAAATTATTGTATTTGAGAAATATATGATATGTGGGTATTACATTATGCTAGGTTTGAATAAATTTTCTTATGAACATATTTTACATGTGATGTATAAAATCTTGGAACCCTCTATTTTTAAGGGAGACTCTGCCGATTTTGTTTTTAAAATTAGATATTATGTCTGGATGTTCTTATTTTGTGAATTATCTTATATAAAAAAATGAATTATCTTATATAACATGCTTATAGTATACATATAGTTGTTATTCACTCACTGAACCATGTCTCACCCCATTTATTTTCCCTAATTTCATATTAGCAATAGGTTCAATAGAGAGCGGTCCTTACTCTTGAGTTAGTAGAGGTCGTGCCGCGGAGTCTTAACTACACCCTAGGTCTATTTTTGTATTAGACCTAGCACCATCATCTGATTCTTGCATTCTAGACCTGTATATCTATGTTAATGTCCAGACACTTATGATTTTGAGATATATTCATGTGTGCATGTGTATGATGGTAGTTTAGCCTACGATATCTCGACTTTTGGATTCTACATGCATGATCATGTTTTAGGAATTTGTACGAATGTATGTGCTTTAGTAGATTCATGGTTAGAATTACGTTACCCACTTGGGATGTTCATAGCAGAGCCTTGCCTTATGGGGTCCACTCAGTTCGATGGGGGCTACCTTATTGGAAGGGGTGTGCTATTGCGTACAGACCCAACCTGGCCGTAATAGGCCAATCTAGTTCTATCGAAAGGCGGGAGTTGAGATGATTGATTTTGTATTTTTTTTTTGTATTTTGGAAAATTTGAATGTTTTTAATCTTTTGTGATTTACCACGTTTATTATTTATTTTTATACAGCAGTTTAACGGAGCGAATAGAGGGTTGGCAAGTTAACCATGGCCCAAAATTAACCTAAGGTAGGCCTGGGGGTTCAAAGGAAGGTTACAACATCAAGTTCGTACGTTCGAACCAAATTGGTCTGGTTCAAACGGCTACACTTATGTAATTGAACATATTTGAAGTCGTTCGTTCATATCCAATCTCATTCGAACAAGCATGCTTTTGTAACTATACAAAATATGTATGTTTAAACGAGACAACGTTATGCAACTGTTCATAACCCAATTTTGAGATTTTTTTTGGGGGGGGGGGGGATTTAACCAGATTAAATGATTAATCTAAGGTAGAGTTAACATAGGGACTAAGAAATTGGCCACAGGAAAGAAAGAAAAGGTTAACACAAATCATGCTCATTCACACATAATGGATTTCGTTCAAATGGGCATGACCTTGTGACCGAAAGTACACATGCAATGACAAAGGAGTCTTGACTGTTGTCATACCCTAAACGGAAAAGAAAATATAATGAGGAAAGACAGTGAGAAAAGGGAAATAGGAGACTTCTCCCTTTTTAGAATAAGGGCCGTATATACCATTGGATTTGGTGTAGAGGGGCCGTATTGAGCTCGAGGGAGAGGCATTTTAAAAGGTTCCTAGAAATTGACTAGGAATTAAAAAAAGACAATAAAACTATACTATATAGAAATGGAAAAAGAGCGCTCATCCTCCTCCTTTCAATGGGATCCCTCTACACCATTAGGTTGATATAGATAGACCCACCGAGGGAAGATGATGAACTTTCAAAATGGTTCTAGAAAAAAATTAGAACCTTGAAGAGAAGTAAAATGCAAAAAAGAAATGTAATAAGTAATACAAGAGTAAAGCAAACAAAGTAAACTGAAAATGAGAGAACGTGGAGAATGGAAAGGGTGAGGTGAAATCCTACCCTTCTCCTTTGCTCTTCAAAGCTTCGAGGTAATCGACTTGAAATAGAGGATGACCTTGCAATAAGGGAATAGCCTTAAGCTTCTTTGCTTTGGGATTGAGTTTAGATTGGAAGGGCTTAGGGTTAATGAGAGGATTCTTCTCACATAATTTTCCGTAGGTTTTTGGGTTGAACGAGGAAGAAAATTTTGGGTTTTAGACTAAGGATTTGGAATTAGGGCCGGGTTTAAGGCTTGAATGAATTGGGTATTTATAGTTTTTCCTATGGTTATGGTAGTTTAGTAATTACTGGGGGTGGTTAGGAGTGAGATTGTGCAATTAAATTAGGACTTGGATCCCAAAATATACAAACTTTATGGGGTCTGTTCGAACGGCTTAGTGCTCGTTCAAACGATTGCTCTCGAGAAACAAGAGGGCTGCGAACAGGGCTAAAATAGCTCAAGTTTCCATATCTTTAGCTATCTACTCAAATGAAGCATAGATGTATCGTGTATGGGAATGAGAGCCTCCACCTCCCATGCAATTGGTTGACTTTGATTGATAAGATCTAGCACTCCTCAAATGAAGCATAGATGTATCGTGTATGGGAATGGGAGCCTCCACTTCTCATGCAACTGGTTGGTTTTGATGGATAAGATCTATCACTCATTTTGCATATGATTCCAATACTGCAGGGCTCTAGGCTAACTTAAGAGCTTCCCTTAAAGCCATGACTTCAGTTAAGGCTACCAAACCTCTAGGGTAGTTTTGAGCTATTAAGGCCATATCAACCACGATCAAGGGAATATCAACCACGATCTCCGTCACCGATGACTTTGGCTCATGCCAATCAATACTCAACAACTAAGTATAATTAGGTTTAAATTGTTTAACAAACCTCCAGTGGGATCTCACAAAGGTTTGGAGATCATCCTATGCAAGTATGATATGAAGAGAATTAAACTTGCATTATTGGAGAAGAACCGAGAGAAGAACAATGGAGATCAATCAAAGTTATTTGTGAAATCCTAAATAGCTTTTTGTTCTCAACTCCCAGTCATAAAAACCCTAAAACGAATTAGGGAATAATAGGTTATATAGCAAAGCCAAAATATGAATTGTAGTTCGACTAAATCACTGAACTCTATGCAATCCGTTCGGCCTGTTTTCATGAGCGGTCAACCAGATTGCCTTGGTAGGCTATTGGAATTGGCAATACACATTTTATTCCTAGAGAGCCCCCTTGCATCAAAAATTCAGTTGGTTGGAATTCCAGAATTAGCTACTGGAATAAGAAAGTAGTGAAAATTGACAACAGTGGTTGACCGGATCCATTAGGCGGTCTACTAGTTTACCAAATCCATTTCAGAATAAGTATTCTAAAAACCCAATACCTTTCAAGGCATAAAATTAGTCACCTAGGGTCTTTAAGAATTTCCCAAGACAATATCACCTATATATAAATGATGTCTACATCACTTACCGTCCTAATATCACGAGCAAAGCTTGGAGGCAAAATCTTCAGGCTTCATTTTCACGAGTCATGAGCAACTTGCAATAGTGATACTGGATACGCTCGACTTAGTTTTGATATCAGAATTAGCCAATACAAATTACGATTCTACAGAGACTATTGGCAATAAATAGCCCCAATAGACCAGACGTTTCACCCATTTAGTCGATTGTAGTAACGCGCTCATTAACCCTAGTTGATCAACATTAATGCCCTAGGGTTCATTTGACCTGCATATATAGGTTATAAAAAACTAATTATCTGACATCTGATTTGGCAACCTATATATTTTTGCTGTGGTTGATTTTTTTGCCACACGCGTGTCTCTAAAGGGACTCACCTTGGATGACTTTTCCTATATTTTAAAAGCACATGCAATACGTCCATTTTTCATTAAGGTCGCTTTTTATAAATTATAGGTAGTGCTAGCTCCACTTTCTTTTAAGAGTCACTTTCTTGAAGGAAAAGACATGTATTTGTTGAAATGATGTTTTTTTTCTCAATGAAATACAATAACACATGTATTTCATTTGAAAAAAATGACTTTAAAAGAAAGTGGGGTTAACATTACCTCCCACATATATATATATATATATATATATGTATGCATAATATTCTTAATTATTGGTACGGTTCTGTTTATTCGGGAAATAAAATCTTATTAAACTCAAACATAGTATTGTTAGGCGCATTTTTTTCCAATCCAATTTAATATATTTTACGCAACGAAACATAATTATACTCAAATTTTTTCTTATCATATTTTTATTTTTTCGGTAGTTGAACTTACTAAAAACAGGAATTGAAAATCCTTGGCATTAGCAATCTTTATAGAGAGAAAACTAATAAGACATAGAGTATCTTATAGGGCAGTGATTAGCCCACCACGCATTTGACTACGTAAGTCAAATGCCGTGTCTCTCCTTTAACACTCCTTTAACTATGGTTAAGTTTAAGAAAATGAAAGTTAATATTTTTGTACTTTTTTTAAAAAAAAAACGAAGGTTAGATTGATTAACCCTAGCCGCGAGTGAATTTTAACCATAGTTGATGAGTGTTAAAATGAGAGACATGGACCAATGAGGACCACACATTTGACTACATAGTTAAATGCGGCGGTAAGTTAAAACATTTCCCTATCTTATTATATGCCCTAAATTTATATTGGGATGTGCCCAAAATGGGCCTAGGCTTAACTCAGTCTGACTCAAAAATATCGTTTGGGCTGGATTTTGGCCCAATGGTCTGGACTGAGATAGGGCCTGGGTCTTAGCTGATAGACTGGACTGGGTCTAAATTGGTATCGACTTCAAACCGCCCCAGCATGGCTGGATGTGCAATCTTATCAATAGAAGACATTTTATCCATACCGTGTTTTTGCCCTATTTTGACTCGCTTATGCAGCAGCAATTATTTCCCAAATGGAAAGCATACGAAACACGTTTTCTTTTATTAAAAAAAATCTGATCTCTCTGAAGAGTCTGAACAGTAGCTGTCAAAGGCCCTTCATTTGCCCATGAATTATGGTTAATTTTTTTAATACCTTGTAGTTAAAATTCCCTCCACCCCTAAAAACTAAGGGTAGATGGGTAAACCTAACGGTTAGTGGACCTTAATCACAATTAAAGGTTTCATTTAAGAACACGTGGCAGAAAAAGGTGCACCAAGATGTCTCCCTTCGCTTCTTACTGGGAGGTGATTATTTTCCTTCACAAGCAATAGTTGGCTTGGCGCACAACAAACTATTCCTCCGGACTCTCACGCTCACAAAAACTCTTTCAACTTCCCACGAAAACTATGGTTAAAAATTTTCCACCAAAATCAAGGTAGATATGGGTTAAGGTGAGTAGATTTTAACCGGCATTGGGTTACCTTTAGTGCACGCCCGAGGTTGGACCTGGAGCGTCCATTCATCACCTGCCATGTGGGGGGGGGAGAAAAAGGGGGAGAAATATCAATGTTGGAAAAATAAAAAACACAGGGGAGAGAATGAAATGAAATGACTTCTCTCCTGTTTAGCGCCAAATGCCCGATGATGAGTCGGCCTGTGCCAAAGGTAATTTGATGTCATTTTAACCACAGTTAATGAGAGTTAATTGGGATACGTGACAGAAAGAGGGGCACTGAGACGCCTCCCTTCGCTCTTCGCTCGAGGAGATGATTATTTTCCTTTCAGGGTCCAAGCCGCCAGCATAGCGGCACATTAGCTCGTAGCGCTTTCTCCATTTTGTACTACCGGCAAAGAAACTTGTTCCCTCTCACATCCCCATCTGTGTGTATGTTTGTACATACTCCCACTTCTGATGGAAATCGTGGAGCTTGAGTTCTGAAAAATGCATTTTGAGTTCTCTCTCGCCAACCCAATACCAGTTTCAACTACCCTTTTCTCTAATCCGTTAATACCCAGATTTTTTCAAGTTAGGATTCTCTGCAAGAAGCTATCCCCTACCCAGATATCGATTCAACCTCCTTGTGTCGAAAAATGCATATCGAATTCTCAATCTCCCACCCAAGACCATCATCAACAGCACCCTTTTCTTTAATTCCCTCTCGAGGTTTTTGCAAGCTCCGATTCTCTGCAAGAAGGTCTCCACAACCCAGGTTTCGTTTCAAGCTCGTTGCGCAATCGCTCGGCGACAGATGGAAATTAAATGACATCGATACAAGTGGGTATTTTTCTTTTCCTTTTTTATTTAATGTTCTCGGGTTTAATTCCCAGTTGTATTTCTGCTTCTATATATTAGATTATACTTTTCGATACATGTATTTCAGAAGGTTGAGAATTGGGTAGTATAGCCCCCGAGGCTAAACGAAATTGATGGAGATGTATTACCTTCAGAGAAAGAGAGTCTAATAATTTATAGAGGCAGAAGGGCACCCTAGAAACAAATAACACTTATTATAGAGGACTGAGATGATAATGACCTTGGATGTGTTATACAGAGGAACTTTCTGTAGCCATGATTTGCAACTAATGTCTAACTATACCTGAGAGAAATTAAACTGTCAGTGCTAGGCAAGTTGCACCCTGGATTTGACTCTGTTAGCCTTGAAGAACTAAAATTTCATTGTTTAACGATGTCCTTTTTACATTACCAAAAGGATGACTTCAAGGGTAATACACAGGATGTGATTTAGGAGCTCCATGAGAGGTATCATTTCCTGAGGTAGGTCAGGTTGAATTTCCTAAAAGGATGGTTCTAGTCAAGATAGTTCAAGGGCACTGATTTTCAATACAATTCAGAGCTCTGGCCAGCGACAAATCTCATAGCCCTGATGGCTTCTCCATTGAATTTTACCGATTTTGTTGGGACATTGTGGGCCTGGATCTTCTTGCAGTCTTGCAGGAGCTCCACGATTCAGAACACTTCGATAGATCGATTAACTACATTTGTGGTGTTGATTCCGAAAAAACATGGTGTCCAGAATATCAAAGAGTTTAGGCCGATTAGTTTGATGAGCAGTACATACAAAATCATTGCCAAAGTCTTAGCCTCTCGTCTACGACTAGTCTTGGGATCAATCATATACCCTCAACAAGGAGCGTTTGTCCATGGTAGACATATCTTAGATGGTATCCTCATTGCCAACGAATGCGTAGATAAGCATCTTAGGTCTACGAAACCAAGCATCATGTGCAAAATTGATATGAAAAAGGCTTATGACAATGTCAATTGGGAGTTCATTCTTTATGTGATGCAATGAATGAAATATGGTTCTAAATAGGGAAATTGGATGCTAGCCTATGTCTCTTCAGCGTCTTTCTCTATTCTTCTTAATGGGAGCTCCAAAGGTTTTTTCCGGAGCTCTAAGGGGTTAAGACAAGGGGACCCTCTCTCCCCGACCCTTTTTACCCTAGTGTTAGAGAATAGAGGCTTTAAGCTGGATGCTCTCTAGAGCGAACGGGGTGGGCTTTCTAGGTTTTCCATTGGGCAAGATCAACTAAGTATATCACACCTTCAGTTTGTTGATGATACCTTAGTTTTCTGTGATGATTCCTGTTCCTAGCTTATTTATATAAGATGTGTGTTCGTGTCAACCTAGGTAAAAGTGAAATTGTGAGAGTTGGTGAGATCCCTCATTTAGACCTCCTAGCTTGCTGCTTAGGCTGTAAGACGAGATCTCTACCATCCACTTACCTTGGGCTGCCATTAGGAGCACCTTTAAAGCCAAAGTCGTTTAGGACACAGTTATCAAAAGACTTTCCTCCAGACTGCCAAGGTGAAATCTAGCTTTCTATCGAATGTTGGTAAGTTGACACTCATCAAAAGCACTCTTAGGAGCCTCTCGATTTATTTCATGTCTACCTTGGCCATTTCAAAATCCATTGCCTTGATCCTAGACCTTATCAGAGAAATTTTCTCTAGGATGAGTGTGGGGGTATAAGGAACTACCATCTTTTCTACTGGTAGCAAATTGGTCGTCCCTTTTCTAACGGGGGACTCAACATCGTTCCTACTAGCCAAATCAATAAGGTCCTTTTGGGCAAATGGGTTTGGAGGGTTGGTGAAAAGCAGGAGACTCTTTGGAGGAGAGTGATTATCGCTAAATATGGGGCAACGTCTTGTTGGTTGCCAAAGAGGGTGCGAGGATCGCAAGAGGTAGGCTCGTGGAAAGGAATCATGCATGTGGCTAAGTTGCTCGACCCCCACATTAGATTTAAGGGAGGGAATGGTCTTGACACCTTATTTTGGGAAGATGTTTGGTGTGGGCTGTGCGGCCAATCAAGGGTTAAGGATGATTTCGAATCCATCTTCCTACTTGCGCTAAACAAAGCAGCCACAGTGGTGGATTGTGTCGAAAGGGTGAGTAGTGAGTTAGTTTGGTGTCTCCGTTTGCGTCGAAACCTGAACGATTGGGAAATTGAAGATCTTCACCGCCTCCTTTGCAGATTGAGCCCCTCCCTCTCTATTACCCAGGATCGAGATTGTCGGACTTGGTCTCAAAGTAATAGTGGTCGGTTTTCAGTGAGATCGTTTTTACAATCCTTTGCCTGTTTACCTTCTAGATCCTTTCCTCACGAGGCTGTGTGGTCCCTTGGTATCCCAACAAATATATATTTTTTTCTGTGGTCTGCAGTCCTGAATAAGATTCTTACTACGAACCACTTAAATAGCAGAGGGTGGAGTATGACAAATCAATATTATTTGTGCTTGATTACGTAAGAGACAGTACATTATTTGACTTTGCACTGCGCGGTTGTCTTTGGGATTTAGACTTTCTTCTTGTCTCGGTTAGGTGTCGAGTGGGTCGTCCCCTTCTCCTTCCTGAGTTTCTTATCAGGTTGACAATTGCCGACATTGGTGGGGGCTAAGGAAACAATCTGGACTATGCTATCCTGAGCGATCTCTCAGGGAGTGTGGAAAGAGAGGAATCGTTGCGTTTTTGATAACTTTGTATCGTAAAATACACGAATTTTGGCTCGTATTCGGCGCTTGCTTGTGGAATGGTATTCCATTTCTCGGGTGGGGGAGGGAGTAGGGGACATTTTGGCTTGAGTAGATTCACTTCTATTGTTTCTTCCTTGTTGTCTTTTCATTCTATTATCATGTTGTTATTAATCTTCAGTTTACTTCTCTGTAAACTGCTATTATCTATTTTTCTATCTTAATATATGTGCTACTTATCGATCAAAAAAAAGAGGGAGGTAGGGAAGGTACTAATTAGAAGAACACCAATAAACGATAATTCACATTTAAGTTACCCAAAGTACAGATTGCAAAAAAGTGTTAATATATTCTTGAGAGACCTGAAGATTATTGATTAGATATTGGCGTAGCTGTAAGCGTAGAACGAGAATAGTGAGTTGCAAAACTGCTGAAACTGATTACACAGTATGCTTGAGCGTAGTTACTGCTTCAGATCAGAACTAATCATGCTAGAAAAATGCAATGAAACTCACTGGTTTGAAGCTGGAAACAGTAGTTTATAGCTGATGCTACAAATGCAAAACAATGGTGTATAAACTCTGCATTTTGTAAAATTATAAAACTAGAACTGATTATAGAATAGATGTCCACCAATTTTAGATACCTTTGCTAGGCTCTTACTTTCTAATTTAGATTACTTTTCTAAATTAATCTTACTTCTATTCTAACTCCATTTGCCATATTCAAAAAAAAATCTGGAATAACTTCTTCTAATTTAAGCAAAAAATAATTTATGCTCCTAGTTTAACTCAAAACCCGATTTTCTTGTTTAACAAAAGCAGACTATGTAATAACCATCTAGCTTAATAATGACTTAAACCCTCATTTCGTCACTGTTTTCTTCATTGATTTTTAAATCACTTGTCGAAGCCCCAAAATGGAAAAATCTCAACAAAATGGAAGAAATAGCTGATTGGTTATTAATAATTATATGCTTACGATTTCATCAAATCTGTTAAATGTAATGTACAAATTCTAAATGGATTCCAGTTTGGCCATCTGAAACGCTTTTCTTCTTGACAGATGCAGTACAAGAAAGATTAAATTTATGGCTATTAAAGACCCAAAATTTTCTGAACGAAGTGACATCTCCATTGGTAAAAACTGCACAGGGTAGAAAAGTTGATCTTAAAAATGCGTTGGATACACAAGATATTGAAGACATGTTCATGGCGGAACAGACTATTGATTGCAGAACTCCAAATGGGAATCTTTCTTTTGCTGCTATTGTTTCTATTGAGCAATTCAGCAGGTAAAAATATTTGGCAGTGAGTTGATACTTTTATGGATTGAAGCTTCTTATTATTGGTGTTTATTATGTAATTTGTCCTTTTCCACTTTGAGAATAAGTTCTGTTCGGTGAGGGTGGAATGATATAAAAATAAGTGTGAACTATATTACTGTTTGTGTTAATTGTTATATACTTCTGTATTTTAATGATCTGTCTTGATATAAATATATGTTTCAATTAATTGTGGAATCTACAAGACTACAACAAAATATGTTTTTATTTGAATTTTTTTCCGAGAACCCAACGAATATAATCTCTAGAAAAGAGGGTGATTGATTACTTACTAAACCCATATATATATATATATATATATATATATATATATTTTTTTTTTTTCTGATTGGTCACCCATATAATTTTTTTATGACTAGCATTTCATTTTGGTACACAAATGGCATGGAACTTGGAAGTGCTCTAAGAATGCTTACTGTGATAACATTTCACATCCCACGCTGCATGATTATCAATTCACGCTTCTTTTGAAAAAACAGAATGTAAGTTTTTTCTGTTTTGTTCTTTTTTTCTCACTTCCTTTTGATACACAAATGGCATGGAAGTGCTCTAAGAATGCTTACTTTGATAACATTTTACATCCCACGCTACATGATATTCAATTCATGCTTCTTTTGAAAACAAAGCATGTAAGTTTATTTATTCACTAAAGATTAAGATACTTAGAAGTGGCATGGAGCATCCTTGTAACAGTTTTTCCAATTTTGTAAGTGGTCAAAAGCGTCGGTATAAGTGCAAGGACTTGAATTTTGAGTATCCTTGAGAAGCTGTGATTGGGTCTATGCACCAACTTGAGGGAGTTTGGAGTGACATTCATATTGCTGTAATGCTTCTCCTGAAGACATAGGTGTCATATGATTATATGGCTGTATTGGGAATATGCATTACAGCAATTTGAATGTCACTCAAGTTTATCCTAAGTGCTAAGATTCATGCTGTTTGACATTCATATCCTACAAGGCATAGGTGTCCCTTTTTAATTCTCTATTATAGTATTAATAGTTCTAGAGTTGGTGAGAGTGAATGACTTTTTTTTATCGGTAAGTAAGCATATCATAAATAAGAAGAAGGTTACATCAATTACTATAATGTAAAATAAAATGACTGAGGGTTTACAAGGGAGTACAGATAAACCTACGAAATTAACAGAAAAATATACCCCTAATATTGAGAAAACATAGATACTAGCTTTTACTAAAGCGAGACTATTCATACAAGAAATCTCCCGCATTCGCCCCAACTTGACGAACCATGCACCACTGTAATATCAAGTATTTGATATGCAAACAGACGCTTGAATACGTACATGACGAATTGTCAAAGACCCTCTTATTTCTTTTATTCCAAATTGATCACGCAATGGCCCCTGATAAGACCACCAAATAACATCTCAAGACCTATCTCGACTTGTCAAGCACCAACTTGATAAAAAGTTATGAAAGTATGAAGGGAATACCCATTCCACTCCTAGACGAGAGAAAAGGACCCCAAATATCAAATGCAAAGGGGTAGTGCAATAACAAATGATCCACGACTTTTCCTAACGGAGATACAAATTGCAACGGTTAGCCATTTTCCACCCTTTCTGTTTTAAATTGTCGCATGGTCACAAAGCACTTACTTTAAAAAAAGTTCACAAATGGTGAGAGTGCCTACGATTTCATTAAATCTGTTAGCAATATATTGGACTAGGACATATCTCGTTCTATACGTTTGATCTTGTGAAGGCACTTACTTACTTCCCTCTGTCAGTTAGACTTGGTAAAAGTTCGGTGCTGATTTTCAAAGTTGAAACATGTAGGATGAATGGATTGACTGGGCGGAAAATGCAGAAAATATTTGAAGCACTTGTTCCTGAATCTGTACAAAATGATCACCGTAACTTGGTGGAGTATTGCTGCTTTAGGTTCTTGTCAAGGGATAGTTCCGACATTCATCCTTGTTTGAAGGTTTGTGAACTTTTTTTTAAAGTAAAGTGCTTTATATTTTATTTGTAACATAATTCTCTTGGAATATATACAAAGGGGAAAGTGCATCAATAACTACGAAAGTGATTACAATATGAATCTGGAAATATCCTAATTAACTGGAGACCTAAGGCATCGATCCAATCATTTACCTTCTTGGAAAAATGTTGGAAAGTCACTAGAATTCCACGAAGTGCATAATAACTTATATTGAACCGGTTAGTCTCTCTTAATACCAGACAGCATCTCTGGCCCATTTAGTGACTTCTACAAAGTTTCCTTTAGTTATTTATTTTCAGAATGCTGTCTTCCTTGACTATAAGAAACTCCTTTCATATAAAGCCAATATTTTCTAAGGATTTGGAGGAAGCATTGATAATAAAAGAATTTCATTCTCGTACCACCAAAACTTGTGCATCTAAAGCTTGGGAAGGGCCGGCATACTCAAGGCCCCATAACTGTTAGTGGATCGCCAAAACTGGTAATCCTTTAAAGATTATTGGAGCTCCATCTTCCTTGACCTAAAGCATCCATCCAATCATTTGTCTTCTTGGAAATATGTTGGAAAGTTCCTAGAACTCCATGTAAGTGCATAATCACTTATATTGAACCTGTTAGTCTCTCTTGATACCAGACAGCATCTGTGGCCCATTTAGTGACTTCTACAGAGTTTCCTTTATTTATTTTCAGAATGCTGTCTTCATTGACAATAAGAAACTGCTTTCATATAAGGCCAATATTTTCTAAGGATTGGAGGAAGCATTGATAATAAAAGAATTCCATTCTGGTACCACCAAAACTTTTGCATCTAAAGCTTGGGAAGGGCCGGCATTCGCAAGGATGATAGACCCATAACTGTTAGTGTATTGCCAAAACTGGCAATCCTTTAAAGCTTTTTGGAGCCCCATCTAAAAGTATAAAGCGTTTTCATGTATCATTTATGATTTTAAGTATTTATTGCATTTTCCCACTTAAAATATTTGAAGCATATTATTTAAATTTCAGAAAATGTAGAAAATCATACAAATAACAGAAGTTGCATTGATTTTGTGCATGGATTTCGCAGATATTTTTTAGATCTACACATTACAAACCATTTTATATATTAAATGTAATCTTCAGATTCTTTGATTAATTATTATAGTTATTATTAAATTTTTTCAATTTTCACAAAATCTAGAAAATCCATGTAAATATCAAATTTTACATTGGTTTAGTAGGTTGGAGATAAGCTTCAAATTATAAAAAAAATTTATTTCTAATTTTTTTCCTAATTTTCGGGAAGATTATGTACAACATGTTATTTTAGTATCAAAAGTGCATATGATGTTTCCTTAGACTTCCATGACAAAATGGGACCGAAGTCTAAATCCACATTGAAGTTAAAAAACTTGCTCATAAGACCTCTCTGACCAAATCTCCTTAAACGAGGTGTATCACCACACTATAGGTCCTCCCAAAATTTGACTTTATCACCTTACTGACCGATTGATTCCTCTTGTGAAATTCTACAAGCCTACCAATTCCCTACCAAACCATGATCCTCCTCTCTTCCATGGGACACTAGCATCCTTTCTCTGAAGCCTGGCATTTCTCTACGATTTGGACTCCACAATTGCTTTTTTCACTCCATCTTTCGTGGCACTTTTGCTAAATAGCATTCTTTACCATGGTTCAAAATATCGTTATCAGATGCCTTATCGGTAAGTCTAATATATGATACGTATCAGACCGTATTGGTTGGAAACGACAAAAGTTTTTTGGATACACTAAGATACTCTTGGTATGCAAGGAAAAATCTTGATACATTGCATAAAACTTCTTGTAATACAAATATAAGCTAAAAAACTAAATAAAGACCCTCAACTACATTTATAACCATATATTTGATAGTTAAGAATTTTATAAGTTAAAAATGACTATCATGCTGATAAACAGGTATGGAAACATAAGCATTAGTCACTTAGCCAAGTACACGCAATACAATCTAGATATTAAAACCTTACATTCAATTAATTAAATAACAAAGTATAAAATTACAACCAGAAGTAAAATACATGCATTAACATGATACAAGCTCAATACTACATTGAGCTCGTGTTGGCTGTAAATCCGATACATTATAAGTGAGCTAGACATATTTACAATAATGTGGTCAACTCATGTGAACATGGTATGTCATATGTGGACTGATGTATATGTATGTATGTCTGCTGTAAAGCCGAGAGTTGTAAAATCTGTTCATAATGTCGCTTGATGCTTGGGATTGGGCATATAGTGACCTAACACTATATAAAAGCCAATGCATGAAATAATTTTACCGGTCTTTTGTGTTTTAATAATGTTTTGACCCATTAAAAATTATGAGACCTTAAGATTCGGAAAAAGCCTTGCAAATTGGAAGTTGAAATTTGGCTCGAATGACCAAATATCGATTTTTAGCCTTGAACTGGAAATTTGGATTTTGATTCTCTTAAATTTAAATTTGGGAGTATTTTTAATGAATTTAAAATGGGGTACCTAGCATATGCTTATAATTTTTTTTGTAAAACTTGAATATAAGTTTTTTTTTGCTAAACTGTTACTTTGTTAGTTGACTTTTGACCATGTAGATGAAAATATTTTTAAAGACTAAAATATGATACTTTCTTACTCGACTTTTAGGTTTTAGTAATGTTCTGATATAGTATAATTTATGAACAATTTAAGATTTGAGAAATACCTTACCATTTAAAAGTTGAAATTTTGACCTAATCCTTAAAGAGCGGGTTTTGTTCTTGAACTGGAAAGTTAACTTTTCATTATTCAGGGATTTGAATCTAGAATAATTTTTATTGAGTTCAAATGAGGGGTATAACCTTATTTACATATAAATATCTCAAGTAAAATTTAAAACCATTTACTTGAAATTTTATATAAATAAGCTATGCGTATTGGGTCCGTACCGTGGCTAGTATAAACAGAAGGAGAAATTGGTTTGTGCCGTGGGCATCGGGTGCGAATCGGACCGATACGCACGATACGACCGATTCAGTATCGCTATGAGGTATTTCATACATTATGTAGTATCTATTTATCGGGTAGACCATAACCCGATGTGTACCGGCCCATATCACGATATTTAAGTCCATGTTCTTTACCTGCTCAATCATTAGATTCTCGCTCCTCTAATGTTCTTGGGGCCTATGAAAGGTGTCCGAATTGACCAGGTGACAATTTTAGCTTCCACTTTCCGACTCCTGTTGAGCTCTTTGAATACACTCCAAATGGTTGGAATTAATTTTGAGGCACTCTAATAAAGATACACAGGAAAACTCTAGTAATTTGACTTGAAAAGCATGCCACGTCACCAAGTGTTAGGGATTTGGTGTAATGCATATGAGCCTCCTTTGCAAAGCTTTGTGCTGCTTGCTCCAAGAAGGGTTACCAAAAAAAAAGTCTGCCCCAATATGGTATTAAAAGTGTTGAAGTTGTAAATAAGTAGAGGAAGAAAGAAATAAGTAGAGGAAGAAAGACGTGTTGATATCACTCATCTGTAGTTGAATTTCTTTCTGAGAACTGTAGCTTCTGAGACAAATATATACTCACTGATGTACTTTTCTTTCTTGGACAAACTTGGTTCGTTTACAGGAACCTGCATTCCAGAGGTTGAATTTCTTTCTGAGAACTGTAGCTTCTGAGACAAATATATACTCACTGATGTACTTTTCTTTATTGGACAAACTTGGTTCATTTACAGGAACCTGCATTCCAGAGACTAATTTTCATAACTATGCTGGCATGGGAACATCCGTACAGTGAAGACATTGGTTCACGTGCTAATGCTTCAGAGAGTGCTTCTTTGAAGGTTTGTTTTTCCAAATGCTATATTTTTTGTAGTCTATCCTCTGAAGCATTGCTAACTTATGATCTCTGGTAATTGCATTCGTATACTAAGAGATAATTTTTAACTTAGCTTTTCTGTTTTGACTTTTTAACCATAAATTTCAATCCATCGCAATGAAGGTATAACCAAAAAAAGGGAAAATTGACTTATGCACTTGGGTGGTTTACATGCACTAGATGAAATAATCAGACAGCCAAATGTTGACAATATTTGCACCAGAATTTTAAGAACATTGAAGCAATGTAGGTTTTATAATCCGGAATTGACGCTGACCTGCCCCGGGGGGTTGGTCTAACCCACCCAGTTTGACTGATGGGTCAACCCAGTGAACACCATAAATGGAACAGTAAGAAATACAAGAAAAAGGAGGTTATGAGAAAAAAATGGAAAACAAAATTTTCAATTACACGAGACATAATAAGCTCTTGCTTGAACTTAGAAATGATTTTTTGTTCTCATGAGTGCCAACATCGGCTGGTGACGGTGGATTCCTTAGCCTAGGATGGCGTTCACAAGATTTTCTTATTGGCTTGATATAATCGGCTTCAGTATGGCCTTCTGTGTCCTTTTTATTTTTATTTAGTAACATTTTCTTTGTTTTCAGTGAACGTAAAATAGAGGGTGCAGGATGTCCAACATATGGTTTATGTGTTTTTCTGAGGATGAGACGATAGATAGTTTCTGATTCATTGGTAGCTATGTAAGCTGGATTTGGTGCCAATTTCTAGCCCTCCATGGCTCTATGATGTGCAGTGGGTGTTTCCTCTCAGCTCAGGATGCCATATCCAGATTGCTCATGCATAGCCTTGGAATGCCCAAGTGTGCAATCTGGAATACGTTCCCAGGTTCTTTTTGCTGGAGCTTTTGGAAGGAAAGGAACATGAGGACTTCTGAAAATAGTGCATTTCCAAAAGGGAAAATTTGGTTAAAAACTTAGTTCCTGCTTTTATATTGGTGTTCCCTTAGGAAGGACAATGAATACTCATAATTTTCATCCCTTTATCCTGCTGATGATGGGGGTTAGTTCTTGCTTTGAGATCTTTTAGTTGAAATGGGGGATTGAGATGTACAAGATATATATATATATATATATATTTTTTTTTTGTGTCCTAGGGTTGTCATTCTTGTTTTTGCGTTATTGGTTCTTGCTTAAAAGGAACATGAGAAAATAGTTCATTTCCACAAGGGAAAATTTGGTTAAAAAGTTTATACCTGCTTTTATTTTGATGTTCCATTAGGAAGGACAATGAACACTCATAATTTTCATCCCTTTATCTTGCTGATGATGGGGGTTAGTTCTTGCTTTGAGATCTTTTAGTTGGAGTGGGGATTGAGACATACAAGTTTTTTTGTGTGTGTCCTAGGGTTGTCATTCTTGTTTTTGCGTTCTTGGTTCTTGCTTCATGTTCATTGCTCAGTCAACATTAATCTGTATGTTTCTTTTGTAATTTTTTTTTTTATGGATAATGAGAATTGTATTAGAGAGAAGAATTGTAAGATGGCCGTGGAAAAAAGAAAATTCTCTTCAGAAGGCCTTACACAATAAAGAAAGAAAAGGAGACTCAAATAGAGATACTCTAGATACCTCAACACATTGTATACGCCCAAAGGAAACTGGAGCCTTCCAAAACATGCCAAAAGGGGCCACTAACTAGGACCTTGACATCTCTCTCTGCTACAAAGCCCCTTGAAAATCCAACTGATAGACTTCATGTTTGGACAATCCTCAACTGCCTGCTTGAGCAAACACAATAGGCCAATGCAAGAGCAAGTGATCCACCACCTCTTCCGTTTGATGGCACAAAAAACAGCAGTCAGAGAACCTCCACCCTCTATTTTTCAAGTGGTCACAAGGGAGAATCTTATCCAAAGCCATATTCCATAGGAAGAAAAATACCATGGAGGGAATGCTTGAATTCCACACAAGCCTATGAGGAAAGGGTGCGTAAGGGTACCTTACCCGAATGACTGTAGCAATGATTAGTGGTTTATACTTACACATGTATGTGTGTACAGACAAGGATTTCTTAGTCTGTATCTCCACCTGAACAGTGATCTCAAGCCACTGTATCGGTGTATAGTGTGGTTTTCCATAACAAATTGACTTCATTAATGGTCTTCAGTTATGGGACCTTTCCTACACCAAATTTTCCACTTATACCTTAGAATCTTGCTCCCGCTTTCTAGTCTTCTTGCTCCTGGCACAGATTCTTGCATTATTATCATTTACAAATGGTAGTATCTGTACTTTTGTTGTTCTTGGATCTCGATACTTCTTAAGTTCTTAAAAAGACAATACTAAATTAATGGTTTTCATACCTTCTAGATATAATTTGAGAGCCATTACTTAAATAATTTTTTTTTCTTGTTGACAATGAAGAGGAGGCTTGTAGGAGAAGAGGCTTTTGTTCGTATTGCTCCGGCTATTGCTGGAGTGGCTGATAGGCCAACAGCACATAATCTTTTCAAGGCTCTTGTTGGAGAAGAACGGGGGATCTCTTTAAGCTTGTGGGCCACATACATTGATGAAATTCTCAAGTAAGACTGCTAAATATTTTTCCTTTCGTTCAGTACATGATTATGATATTTTTCTCCTGATTCCTCTTATTTAACTATTTAAGTCCTGGGATTCATATTAAAAGTGTCAAAAAAAATAATAATTCACGATCCTGCTATAGATGCCATGAAAATTGTATTGATCTATGCCATTCTTGTAAGCTTAAAAAGCTTGCATTAAATCTGATTCTTTTTTCATGATTCTCTAATTGGTGTCATTAGAAAATCTGTGTAGAGAATATGCAATGATTCTTTGTTTTGTGAGCAAATACCCAGGTTTTTGTTGCTGTTTCAGTGACCTAGGAATGACCTTAGGCTTAGGCTAGGCTTGCCCCATTCCATGCTCCATATTTGCACGAGCTAAAAGCCTAAAATTGTTTAGGGCATGCTCCACACATTTGCTTAAATAAAGCAAAAATCCCTAAAACATTCACATAATCCAAAAATCACAGTTAGCATGCTCTTGAACTACGTTTGGCTTGATCCTATAAACTTGGGTAAGTAGGCACCCATTTGGGTTCAGCCCTACTTGATTAGTTTTTCTTTAATTCATTTCATTTCTATGCATGTCTCTTTGTTCAACATGATGTTTACTCTTTTAGCATGATGAATAGCATGTGTTATTTCCTTTATAATTTCCTCTAATTTGACTTAGACTTGGGAAGTAGGTTACCACTTACCACCTTTGGGTGGAGGTTTAGGGTGCCTAATTCTCTTAAACCTAAAAGAATCTCTTACCTTTGATCTCAATTAGACCATTTGCCTTATCCTCCATAAATGGGATCCTATTTTCCCAAATTAAATAGGTGGCAACTCCTTAATGGTATTTAGTGTCATTCCTTCTAGGGGATTTTGCCCCGGGACGGAAAAGGCGGTAAATTTGGTCGCTCACACTGACTAAGTACATGAGATGGCTGTTTTTGTGTTACACACTTTAGTGGAGTTAGTTTAGTCTTTCTAAACAATTCATTTATAATAAAATATGAGTGTGCAAACCAGAATAGTATGGTCAACACATCACTTTTCTTTCTTCCTCTTCTCTTCTTCATTCTTGCACTGAGGGCATCAATTTCTACTTGGTATACTTACATCGTTCAGAAGCTGTGAGGGGGTGAAAAAGAAAAAAAAGTGTAGGTTTGAGGCAGCCAAGGGATGATGTCATCCCACCGTGTGGCTACCATCAGTAGTCGAACTCACAAATCCCCAGGTAATTATTTTATACTAGGTAAGAGTTTTTTTTTGGAATTTATGGCAATTTTTTGGGGATTGGAGCCGAACATACAAATCTCCAATACCTTTGATGTTTCATATGACAAGTTGGAGTCTGAGAATTTCACTGTAATGTCCTGGTTGCTTCACTCCATGCAGCCATAGGTTTTTTGCTACTGTGGGCAGTGAAGGAAATCTGGGATGCTGCTGCTTAGATGTCTGTTAGGTTCTGAATGTAGTTCGGATTTATCAGCTACGACAAGAGATCTCCCACCTTAGACGGAGATAAATTTTTGGCAGAGTACTACGCTTGTTTGCATGGTCCATGGGAGGAGCTGAACACTTCAGATGTACTAGCCTGCATGAACTAAGGATGATGATCAGTACCACAGGCTTACAGAGTAGCTGGCGATATTGAGTTCAGAGTTCGAACTGGCACAGGTTCAGATTCTGGGCAGGAATGAGTTATTACCATTGAGCCAGGTCTAGGCTCTAGTTCAGAGCGAGGAGAGTAGACGTTTGGCTATGCATACTCTTGCTACTAGTTTGACCACTCTGTCTTAATATCAGCCTCGTTTCCTCTTAAAGGGAATAAAGGAGGCTTCCATAAACGGAATGGGGTATGGGCTACAAGGATAGAGATGTGCTCAAGTCTGAAGAGATCACGATGCTCTAGAGAGACTTGCTGGGATCTAGGTGGGAAACCAACCACATTCACTCGTCCTGGCTCTTTAGCTTTGCATATAATGCTTGTTCTACGAGTTAAGAGCCTGGCTCCATCTTCAGGTTTAACCTGCATTGCAGCTTAGATCACAACTACTTTGGCTCCCCGTTCTAAGAGGGAGATGCTATATGTTCCTAGAGAGGAACTTGAGAGTCTCAAACACCTCTTTGCCCAGTTGGATCATCCATCCGCTTTGTCTACATCATTTTCACAGTCAGGTATACATGCTTATGCTTGCCATATCCATTCATTATCCTTTTCTGGGCGTTCCTAGATAATCGATTTAGGGGTTCCGATCATATGTCTTGTACGTCATCCATTTTCTCTTCATATGATTTGTGTTCTAAACATATTAAAGTTTAGATAGCTGATGGTTCACTTTCCTCAGTTTCGGGAAGAGGGATTCATGGTCTCTCGTCTTTTATTGTCTTTCATTTCACACATTCCATTTTTTAGTTTCTAATTTCATTTTACACGTGGTGGCATCCTATTTAATTTAATTTGGCATCAAGAGTTAACCCCCCTTGTTGCTGCCACCAGAGGGCTAGGTGGTGGCCTCTGATTTGTTCAAAATTTGGACAGCTGCAAGAGTCCACGTGGTGGACTCTGATTCATCTAAACTTTGCAACAAGGGTTCAACCCTTGCTTCTGTCAAAGGCCACATGTTGGCCTCAGATATACTTTAATATAGGCAGCAAGGGGTTATGTGATGGCCTTTCATTGATTTAATTTAAGGAAACAAGGGTTTTTACCTTGCTGCTGCCAAAGGCCAAGTGGTGACCTCTGATTTGGCATTTATTAAAGGCAGCAAGGAATCTTCCCTTGCTGCTTCTGGAAGTCACGTGTTGGCCTCTTATTTGATTTAATTTAGGCAACAAAGGTCAGCCCGTTGTTGTTGCGAGGGGCCTGTGAGGGGCCACGTGATGGCCTTCATTGGCTTAAATTTAGGCAGCAAAGATTAACCCTTTGCAGTTGCGAGATTCTACCTGGTTGACTTTGAGCGGTTTAAGTTACGCAGCAAGGATTGTACCCCTGCTGTTGGTAGAGGCTACATTTTGACCTCTGATTTGTTTTAATTTAGGCAGAAAGGTTTACCCTTACTGTTTCGAGGGTCCACATGGACCCTCATTGATGTAGTTTTTTTTGATTGGTAATCCAAGCACGAATAAATATATCAGAAAAAAGAAAGTACGGAGATACAAAGAAAATAGAAAGCATAGCTCACGAGGATGTGAACCGATACATAACAACTACAAATGAAAAAATAAAAACGTGATGTCCCTTGAATTCCGCCTTGCGGACCTCGCATAAAATCAATCTGATAAGATATCCATATCCACCCCTGCCTGCCTCGCAGTGCACCAGGCCACCATTGCTGAACGGGTCTGAGAGCAAATATGTTGGATGGAAGATGAAGGGTTCTCAAAACTCTCATATTCCTCTCTTTCTAAATGGACCATGCTATAGCACCCGGCAAAACCGACCAGATAGCCATCCTTGAGTCAGTCTCACATACCACATCCCAACTGGATAAGAAGTAGAGAAGGGAAGAGGGAAAGACCCAATCCATGCCCACTCGAGAAAGAAAGAAACTTCAAATTTCACGAGCTACAGGACAATGCAAGAGTAGGTGATCAACCGACTCCCGCTTAAAGACACATAAAACAACAATTCGCCATCCTCCACCCTCTAGATTTCAAGTGATCATAGGTGAGGATCTTATTCAAGGCCGCATTCGATAGAAAGAAAGATACTTTTGATGGAATACCCGGATTCCACACAGTCTTTTAAGGAAAAAAGGCTGGTGGAATAGGCCTAAGAGACTAAACTAGAGATCTCACAAAAAACCGATCCTTGTTGCCTATAGACCAAACTCTGCAATCCTGCCCTTGGGAAACCAAAGTTTGTGACCCGAGCCACTCTAAAAGACTACTAAACTCGATGAATTCCCAGTTGTAAGCACCCAATTTTTACACCCCTTGCTAATCCTGGTTAACCATCTTAACCATGGTTAATACCCCCTAACTCTAGTCAAACTCTAGGCCTAACCCTAGTCAAACTCTAGGCCTAACCCTAGTCACCCTAGGTTAACCCAAGGCCCATTTCTAGGCCCAGGGACCCAAAACTAAAGCCAAACCATCCTGTGGGCCCAAGCATGGGCCCACAAGCCTTGAGGACCGTTGCTGTGGGGCCCACTTACCTTTTTTTGAAAAAATCAGGAATGGCGATAAAGTTATTACCGCCATTTCCCCATTTGGAAAAAGCTACAGTGATCCAGGCCAATTGCAATTGGGTTGGGTCTGATTTAGCATAAAATAGGTAATGACGGTAGAGTTTCTACCGCCATTCATGATTTAAGCTAAACCAGGAATGACGATACTGACATTACCACAATTTCTGGTGTTTGGTTCAAAAATGGTTTGGCACCCCTCGGACACTCCAGCTCCGCCTCCCTTGGGTCCTCCACCTTCATTTCAATCCCTAAACTGCCCCAAGGTCCCTTGAACCCTATAAATAAACCCCACCTCCAAGCATAAATTCCATTTTAAAAACTCCACAGTGAAGCTTTGTTGGAGTTTGGCCAGCCCACATCCCAACCTTCCAACCTTGTGCCCTCCACTTGAGGAGACCCCAAACTGCCCAGGGAGCATCCCCAGGCCCACCTCAGCCTGCCACCACCGTGCACCACTCCTCCACCACCGTGAGTATCAAGCCTATGGGGTAGGGCCACCCCTACCCTTTATTCTTTTTGTATAAGCATTGTAAGGCCCCTGGTCCTACTCCAGGGGCCTTTTACTTTCTTTTTAGTTCTAATACCCAAGGATAGGGGTTTCCTTTGCCTCCTCGTAGGCATGGGGGACCCCCTTGAGGGTTCATACTTTGTCATCATAGCCACCCCGTGCATGGTACCACCTCTTAATGTCTGGCGGACCCTCAGTCCATGAGGGATCCCCCGGAGTAGCCCTGGTTCATTCCCAGAAGTGGAATATCAAGTTTCTGGAAAAACCAGGAATGACGGTAAACTCAGTACCGCCATTCCTGGTCATCTCTATAACAGTAGCCCTAGCACCCACTTGGGTGGGTCCTGGTCCACTCGAGGGCTTGTTTTGGGTCCCTAGGACTTTCCCCTTTCTGCCCTGGTCTTTCCAGGCTAATTCTTTAGCTTAACCATGGTTAAAAATCCCTTCAAGTGGAAACTGTCAAGAATGGCGGTAAACAGTCTACCACCATTCTAGTTCTTTTGGTCTACACTGTTCCAGGACACTGTAGATCCATCTCAGACCACCCCTTGGGCCTACAACAGGCCCAGGACACTTGGTATACCTCTATCATCAACCCTGGAGGGTCCATGGGGGTTCACCCCTGACCTTAACCCCAGACTTGCGAAAACCATTCTCAGAAAAACTGAGAATGGTGGTAGACTGTCTACGCCATTCCAAAACTGTGAAAGTTTGGAAATGACGGTAAACAGTTTACCGCAATTCCTTGTTTTCTGTTGTGTGGGCTTTGCATAGGGCCCAGACCAGGTAAGAGGCCACTTTAGGCCCTGCCATGCTATTTGGGCCCACCCTGACCAGACCATACTTTTTAACCGGGGTTAACTCAACCCCGATTAGTATTTAACTATGGTTAAACTCATTTACCAGCTTGAAAACTTGGAAAAATCCCAAAAACATCTAAAGAATATAAAAAGATCAAAAACCTTGACTTTGGACTTTTTACCATGGTTAGCAGCCCTAACCATGGTTAACTCTCCCTTTAACCCTGATTAGCAATCCCAACTTCGGTTAAATCTCTTTTGGACTATCCGGTCTAATCTCTTAGCCTACCGGGTTTACCCTTGGCCTACCGGGCTTACCCTTGGCATACTGGGCCTAATCCCTTACTCTACCGGACTAAAAGTTTGGCCTCCGGGCCCCAACCATGCACTTGACCAACCCGGTCAACCAAACCCTAGCCTTCGGGCTAGACCCTTAGCCACCCCGATGCGCACACACACACCCCTTAGCCTCGGCACGGGCTCATGTGCTAGAACTACGCTCGGTCTGATCTCATTCTTGTGAGTACGTAGACAACCCAACCCGGATTCTACCCTAGTTAACTTTTCTTTCTTGGGTTAGTATTACTTTAAAACACTTAGACATTTGAATAACAATTTGACTTTAATTTGACTTATATCTAGGGAGTAAGTAACCATTATAAAATGGGGGTCTTAGGGTGCCTAATACCTTCCTCAGGACTTAACCGAACCTCTTACCTAGAACTCTCATGTAGACCAAGACCTTATCCACAACCCGGGGACTTATCCATTCTGAATTAATAAGTGGTGACTCTCAACACTTACTTCTCGTGAGGTGGAGTAAGATCCCGTGCTCACACCAGTCATTTAACCCTTTTCTCAGTCTAAGACACTAGACAGTCCCCTCACCACCCCTATCAATATACTCTCCTACTGATGCATCCTTATCAATGACTATACGAAATATGGTAGCAAAATCGTCTTGCAATTTCGTGACGCCACACCATATATCTTTCCAAAACCTGACCTCGGGTCCCCCCTCCAACTCTAAATGCAAAGATTGAGACGACAAATTGCGCAACTGACATAATGCCCTTCCACAAACCCACCCCATGGGCCCTCCTAACCTCTTTCGGAATCCAACACGAATGGCCCCCATTCCTGGCTACAATCATTGACTGCCACAAACTCTCTCTTTCCTCTCTGAAACGCCAAATCCATTTTCCCAACAAAGCAAGCTTTTTTTATTAGCAAGGCTTCAGATTTAGACGACCCTCACCCTTGGGACGACAAATGCGAGCCCAGTCGACTAGATGATATTTGAAGTATTTTGAATTGCCCTCCTTTCTCATGCCAAAGAAATTCTCTCTGCATTCTTTCGAGAGCAAGAGCTATCGATCGAGGGATAACGAAGGTGGACATAGAGTAGGTGGGTAAATTGCACAAAGATGATTGCCACCCGGACAAACGTTTTGCAAATCTTTCAAGACCGGAGCCCAAATTGCCTTGGATTTAAAAGTAGCTCCGAGAGGCATTCCCAAGTACATCGATGGGAGTTTCCCTGCCCTACAACCCAAGCCTTTCGCTAGAAAGGTCACTCCCACTACCTCCCCAACCCCTATTATTTCAGACTTGGACATGTTGACACACAACTCTGACACGACTTCAAAGCAAAGAAGGAGGCTCCTAATCGAGACTAGGTCCTGGCGAGATGCTCTATAGAAAATAAGGGTATCGTCTGCAAACTAGAAATGAGAAATACACAGACCATCGTGGCCCAAGGAGAAACCTTCGAACACCGGCCCATTAGCTCGGGACAACATTCTACTTAAAGCTTCTGATACAATGATGAAGGGGAATGGGGACCCCTTGCCTCAAACCCCTAGAGCTTGGAAAGAATCCTATTGGGCTTCCATTAATTAGGATGGAGAAAGTCATTGAGGAATGCGCAACTTCATCCAATGACACCACTTCAGACCGAAACCCATACCAGTGTTTTAAACCCAGACCGGATCGGTGGGTCAAACCAGTTAACCCGGTAAGCTTAGTGGGTTGGGTTAATCCTTTGATGGGCTTAATACCAAAACCGGGGTGACCTAGTGAAAACCGGCCAAATCGGTGTGGCCTAGTCGATCCGGGTGGTTTTTGTTGAACTGTTCGGGTCATGGAAAATGTAGTTTTTGACTTAATTATCCTAAAACACAATAAATTAAACAAAAGTTGGGTTTAAAAAAAACCTAGAGAAGAAGAAAGGACTACGTAAGAAAGAGAGGAGATTGGAGATAGAGAGATCTCAAGCTAATCGTGGAAACAAGGCATTTGAAGGTAATAGTAATTAGTTTCATCAAATCTCATAACAAAGAATTTATTTGTAGAGTAGAATAGTGTCACTTTTGAACTTAAAAATTAGTAATGTAGCTAGTTAATGTGAAAGTATTGCTGACGGCAATGTTGATTGGAGAGAATTTGAGGACGATGATGAAACTCAGCCACCTGACACTCGGCTAGACTTCACTTTCATGGACAGCAGATGATTTTAGTGGACTTGGTCGACCATATATAAGCTAGTTCTTAGGATTTAAGAAGAAGGATAACATAGTTGGTTACTTTATTTTATGCAAATAGACTGCTGTTTTTTCGTAGCTTAGATCAAACTTGGATTATGCTTTTATTTTTGATGGACAGGAGTTGACTATGTTCTTTTTTTAATTAGAATTGTGCAATGATGAATTTTTCTTCTTAATCCACATGTTAGCTTCTTTCTTATTTAAGTTATGTATTATTTTAATCTCTTGAATCACCTAAAAAATTATATATCTCGAATCAAATCTGTTAATATGAAGAAAAATATATTAAATATTTTTATGCCATTACCTAGTGTCATTAGGTCAACCCGGATTGACCCGACGGTTCGACCAATTTGGACCAACCCTTCCCCTTTGACCGGGTTAATGTCCAGTCTGCGTTTTAAAACATTGACCCATACGTTTCAGAACATACCCCAAAAGTGACCAACTGACATGGTCATAGGCTTTCTCCATATCCACTTTGCACAGTAAGCCCGGGGTTGAAGATCTGATCCTATCATCGATACATTCATTGGCTATCATTATGC
Source organism: Tetracentron sinense (assembly GCA_015143295.1). Classification (NCBI taxonomy): domain Eukaryota; kingdom Viridiplantae; phylum Streptophyta; class Magnoliopsida; order Trochodendrales; family Trochodendraceae; genus Tetracentron; species Tetracentron sinense. The sequence continues at coordinate 5,765,282 of CM026556.1, read as the reverse complement.
CATCAAGAATCTAGCGAGCACCCACAAAAGCCCCTTGTTGAGGGGATATGATATGATGTAGTTTTGGAGCAAGGATAACTTCCTTGCTACTTCCAGAGGACACTTGTTGGCCTCTGATTGATTGGCAGCAACAGTTAGCTCCTTATTGCTACGAAGGGACACATGCTGGCCTTCCATTGGCTTAAATTTGGCAGCAAGGGTAACCCCTTGCAGCTGCAAGAGTCCACGTGGTGGACTTTTGATTTGTTTTAATTTGTGCAATAGGGATTTATACTCTGCTATTGTGGAGGGCCATGTGGTGACCTCCTATTTGATTCATCTTCATAGCAAGGGTTTACCCTTGCTGCCTTGGGCCACACGGCTCCTCCTACTCCTAGTTAGTTAGGATTTTGCATCAAGGATTGATCCCTTGCTGCCTAGGCCACATGGTGGCTTTACATGGTTTCCTAATGGGCAGCCCATGAGCCTACACGTGTGTAACACATGCAAGAAGACAGCCATAGCCCATTTGAGGGCTATGGTAGGCTATAAACAGGTGTTCTGTCTGCTGTACACTTGCCAAAACGTAGGTGGTAAGATTTCACCACCTACATAAAGTGGAAGCAAGGTTGTCAATTTGTAATCGAATCGTAAAATCGTTTTAGGACCGATTCGATTCAAATCAGGATTCAAATCGTAAATCGTAAGATTCAATCAATTTTTAAAAAAACTGGTTAAAAAATGCTAAAAAATTACTAAATAAATCAGAAAAATAGAATAATCTATTATCCAAAAGATAGTATTCATATCTATTGATAAAAGAAAGTAATGAACATTTCATTCTATACACAATAAAAAACACGGATGAACTCCATAAAATGAAAAAAAAAAAACCAATATCATAAGTAAACTCATATAATCATGTTGTATAAGATCAAAAATCAAAATAATTGTACAAATGAAAAGACTAATAAAATAAATTATCAAGAGAAACTATCAAAATTTCTCAACATCCAACTCCATCATCTTTCTCATTTTTTTTTTCGTTTCACAACATGTCAGCAACAGAAAGTGGGTTTTGGCATGTCCGTAACAGGGGTTTCCTTGTTTCTTCTCTCTTCTTAAAAGACATAAAGTACCTTTAAAAAATAAAAAATATTTTTGAGTATTGGTCCGTAAAAGGGGTTTCGTGCTCAAATTGCTTGAATCGCACGAATCATACGATTTGAATCGCAAATCGTAATCAGAATCGCAAATCAAATGAGATTTACCCAATTAAGATTTTCACCTCCGATTTGAATCGTTTTGCATAGGATTCGAATCGAATCATAGGATTTGAATCGCAAATCGCAAGGATTTAACAACCATGAGTGGAAGTTTGTGGGTAATGCGGAATTTTTTTTAGCGGACTTATTTCTGGATGGCCATCAACTCTGTTCCCAAGTCAAGAAAAGATCCTATGGACACTCATCCCTTTTGCTAGTGCATTCGGAAAGATATTAACAGTCCCATTTATGATGACCAATCGGAGCCGGTTGACTCAAGTTTGTATTGTTGTTATTTTCTGGTCCTCCATTCTCAAGGACTTCATGGATGTTTTAGCAGAGCATCATTTTGTTCTAACTAGGTTGATTTCTTGTCGAGCTCTAATAACTCTTGTATAGTTTCGATTATCTCCGCTTCATGGGGATAGATAACATCTTATATTCAGGGTTCGCTTGTTGAGTAATAAAATTTTCTTAGATTTGTTATATTTTGAAGATATTATTGTTATCGACATTATTTAAGTATTTTTCATGCATTTGCTTAGACAGAACCTGACAAAATCTATGGTGACAATCAATTGAACCAGTGGATTTTTATTTTTCAGTTTGGGAGTGCAGAGTAACAGATGCATTAATGGAGTCTTTTTTTTTTTCCTGGAATGACTAATATACTACATTCTTTATCTCACTACAAGAAATCTACCGATCAACGACAGATTTTTTCTGTCTCTAAAGGTCCATTTTCCGTTGCTATTGTCATTAGCCACGAAACTTTTGTCCATCGCTATTCTGTTGCTGATGCGACCGTCATGGTGTCTAATGATGAATCTTTGACGGAAATCAAGCGGTCTCTAATGTCACATTTGCAACGGAAATTGTCCATCACTAATGTGCAAACACCATTAACAACGGATTCTTCTCCGTCGCTATTGTCTATATATTTTTTATATAATATCTTTTGTACTTCATAATAACCTGTAAACTTGTTCAAAAGCATATACGCAAGTAATCTGGAGCAGTTGATCTTCCTTGCCAGCTGTCTTAATTGATGCATTATTGTCTAAAATTGCTAGGTTTGATGAATTCTTGAGGCATTTTCCGAGTGGGAAGTGAGTCATTTAGCCCTAACATTTCTAAAGGGGAAAACTACTAATGTTCAAGGACCATCATAGCTTAGGTTATAATTCTTTATTTTTGCATGTAGCATATTGCTGAAGTTCATATTTAATATGTAACTGTATTTATACTTGTACATTGTTTCTGCTCTTTCAGTATTGTGTAGTTTCCGTGTTATTTACTTAGTGTTGGTGCGCTCGTTTGCTTTTGTGTAGGGTGCATGAAGGACGGAAATCATATCAGATTCGTGAAAGTCCCCAGCTTTCTGGTGAGCAAATCTTATGCGTAGGTTCTAGCAGGAAGCGCCCTGTACTAAAATGGGAGAATAACATGGCATGGCCTGGAAAACTTATTTTGACAGACAATGCACTCTATTTTGAGGTATATGTTCTTCCATGCATCTTGAGTAATTTCATGTAAATTGTCTTATAAAAAAAATATGGTGGAGGACCTTGTTTCCTCTTTCTCATGGATTTGTGGATTTGGCAGTATAAGGTAAGATTTTTCCTATGAAAAGAAAGAGACGATGACTATGAATTGTTAAAAAAGAATAGTTCCATCTGTTAACCCTTATTCTATTTCTATATTCTCGTTCCTGATGCCCTTCTCTCATAGCATCAAGTAGGCCTTCCGAAAGGTGTATGTCCAATCTATTGTCATTGGGCCCTCCTAAAAGGATTTACTAAATCAAGTTTTCATTCTGTACACGCGAGACCATGAATTAATAACTGCATCCGATCTCCAAAAACGTCCCAATTGTTTCAAACTTTCTATTTTTGGAATGGAATATTTACAGCTGTAATTAGCACATTTACATTCCCTGAACTATTTCAGAACAACCGACCAGTTGGCCAAAGAGCCATCATGTGTCGTTGCTCATCTTAGGGAGAGACCTCTCCCCGTCATTAAAATCCTCTTGTTTCTTTCCTTCCAAAAACCCCAGAAAATTGTGATTAGAAGCATTCTCTCTTAAGATAGCTTAGGGAGAGTACTCCATGAAAGATTCTTTGGAAAGAGTTCAAATTCTTCTTTTCAATAGCCAGCAAAAGGCTTCATTATTGTAATTCCCGGCACTTAATTTATCTTTTTTTTACTATTTCTTAATTAATCTAATCATAAATCCAACAGTTAATTATTATTGTGCTTATGGGTGCTGTGAGCCTTTTTATAAACTTTGGCTCAAAAAATAATTCTTGGATGCCAGACATCAGACATTTATATGCAAATAGTTTTCTATATGGACTGATGATATGCATCTTTGCTTTGTTATCCATCTCATCTATCTTTAGTTTCTGCTTATTATATGTAACCTTTTAAGGAGATGTCAAATCTTTATTGCAAGGCCATTTGTATTCTACAGTAAGATGTTTCTTGTTATAACTTACAATATTTATGAAAACTTAATTATGTTTTTCATCTTGAAATTCTGCTGTTCTTGTTGGGCTGTGTTTACCTTCTTTTTCTGCACGTGTTTGGTTGGAACTATATTGTTATCAATGGTGTTGCCATTTGCACCGGTATTGCAGGCAGTTGGCCTGATAGGTCAAAGAGAAGCTATAAGATTGGATCTTACAACATATGGATCACGAGTCGAGAAAGCAAGAGTTGGGCCTTTGGGATCTGTTCTTTTTGATTCTGCTGTCTCCGTTTCATCTGGTCCCGAGTGAGTAAGCCTCTGTAGACTTATATTCCTTTTACTTAATTGATCTCTCTATGTCAAAGCATCCATATATAATTTAAGACTCCACATGTCCAGCAGCAAAATGATGTTCACTTTTCTTTCTCAATTTCAGCTTTTTCTTAGATGACATGCTTAAATAGATCATGAGTTTCTTGTTCTTAAATTTTATATATCAGAATACTATATCAATCCCTATTTTCCCCTTGTACTAAAATTGAACCACAACATGTCATTCTAAATTTCTAATTAAGATGAACTCGATGTTTCAATATTTATTGACACTTGTGAGAACACTTGAGCGAATTGGTGATTATCGGGTATAACAAACTGTCTTTGTAACATTCGTGCTAATTTATTTCCTCACATCATATTGATTAATTGGGTAGTTCACTCATAAGTCACAAGCCAATAGTTTCCCAAAATGAAAAAATGGACATGAGTGATACGGAACCTCGCTAACTATATGATCCATTAAAGACAACCCTTGATTAACCATGGAAACAGCCACCAAATCGATTTTCTTATGGATGTGAGAATGTTTAATGGGCTCCAGTGTATAGACACTCCATTTTTGTGTGTAAGTGTTTCTTAACCCTTGATATTGAAAACCTTTGTAACGACATAGACACGAGTGTTGGTGTCTGAGAGAGAGAGAGACCGCCTCTAGAATCCCAAAATCTCAGCGTGTCCAGACGTTGAATGGTATTGTTAGAAAAACAGAATTAGACCAAGAAAGAAAGGGAAAGCATTACAATCATATGACTTACAACCCATCATGCCTGTTTCCTCGAGAAGGTCAAGTACATACTTGCGCTGAGAGACAAAGATGCCCTTCTTAGACCTGACAACTTCAATCCCAAGGAAGTACTTTAGAAGACCAAGATCCTTGATCTCGAATGCCTTTGCTAACTTGCCCTTTAGTGACTCTATCTCATCCATATCCATCACCTGTTACCACAATGTCATCCACATAAACAATCAAGATAGTTACCTTCTGATGAGATCGCTTGAGGAACAATGTGTGGTCTGCTTGACTTTGCCATTGTTCAAACCATGCTCTGGGGGACTGCTTCAGTCCCTACAGTTCCTTCTTCAGCTTGCACACTTTCCTTTCACCTGAGGGACATTTGAAACCAGGAGGAGGTAACATGTACACCTCTCTTTCTCCAAATCACCATGAAGAAATGCATTTTTCACATCAAGTTGAAACAAGGGCCAATCTTGATTTGCTGCAAGAGATAAGAGAGTTCATTTTTGCAACTGGAGCAAATGTCTCTTGATAATCTATGCCGCAAGTTTGAGTATACCTCTTTGCAACCAGGCGAGCTTTGTATCTCTCAATCGAGCCATTCGAGCGGTGTTTTACTGTAATCACCCACCTACTCCCAACCGGCTTATTTCCTCTTGGTAAGGTACCCATATCCCAAGTAGTATTTTTTTTCAAGAGCACACATTTCCTCATCCATAGCTCTTTTCCATTCTGGTTGGGACAGTGCATTTGCTAAACTGCAAGGGACAGATATAGAAGACAAAGCCAAGACAAAAGAGCGATAGGAGGAAGACAAAGCATGATAGGAAACAAAATTCGAAATAGGATGCAGAGTACAAGATCTAGTACCTTTCCTAAGAGCAATTAGAACTTCAGAATCTAGAATGTTAGGACTAGAAAGAATAATGTTACCTAGGTCAGAAGAGGTCTTGGTGGGGCGGCTCATGAGGATCTTTTTGCCTTCGCCTGTACACTTGTAATTCCTTGACTGAGGGTTCACACTCCCTTGTCCACCATCACCCTCAGACATTTAGTGATTACTGTCAGAAGGGAACATAAGAATAGGTAGGGAAGATATCTCTTAATTGATGCTCTCCCCCTGAAAAGATGTCTTTTGGATAGAAAATATGGAGTAGAATAAAAAAAGGTAACATCCATATAAACAAAGACCAAAGAGAAGGGGGATGATAGCACTTATACTCCTTCTGGGTAGGAGCATACCCAAGAAAGATACATCGAAGTGCGATAAGAACAAGCGATATGCACAATGCAAATACAACCAAAGATCCACGGGGCCACCGGAAACAAAGGAGCGGAAGGAGACAACAGGGAAATTGGAGACTGAAACTCCAAAATTCCGGAAGACTTTCAATTAATTAAAAATGCAGTAGTCAATAAGGCATCAGACACATTCACAGCAAGCGTGAGAGGACGAGTGAATTCGAATAGATTTTTCGGTTATTTCGCTTGGGCACACCATTTTGCTAAGAAGTACTAACACAAGAAGTCTGGTGAAAGATACCATGAGAATAAAAAAAGGTAGCTAAACTAGCAGACATATACTCCTCCCCATTGTCAGAATGAATCACTTTAATGCATTAAAGTGAGTAGAATTAATTTGTGAAAAGAGGAAAAACAGTGCTAACTTCACCCTTATATTTCAACATATAAACCCATGTAGTACGAGAGCAATCATCCACAAATATAACAAAGTATTAAAACCATAAGAAGAAGTAACATGAGATGGTCCTCACACATCAGAATGCACAAGTGAAAAAGGTGACTTGCATTTATTACCACTATAGGAATAAGAAGTTTGACAGTGCTTCACAAATTCACATTGAAAAGAAGAAAGCAAACTAGAAACAGATAACTGGGGAAATAAACATCTAAAAAGGGAAAAAGAGGGATGACCAAGACGTTTGTGCCATTACTACAATTCCTTCTTGCTACTAATACTCCGAACATTGGAGGGCAACTGTTGGAGTGATGAAGCGATGTGAGACAAAGGGTCTAGTAGATATAATCCCCGCTCCTCGTGGCCCGTACCAATCATCCTTTTCGTTTCCAAGTCCTGAAACACACAGTGAGAAGGAAAAAAAGTCACGCTATAATTCAAAGTTTTTGTAATATGACTAACAAACAAAAGATTCAAATTGAATTTAGGAACATGAAGGACAGATGAGAGGGACCTCCCCTTACCCGCAATGGATGATAATGTACCATCAACCATTTTAACTTTGTTTTTACTAGAATCAATAAAGTATGACAAAAAAAAGGACATACTAGTCATATGATCAGATGTTCATGAATCAATAATCCAGGAGCGATTAGGATCAGAAACACATGCACTGAGGGCCAAGGCTGAGGTACCTAAGTAAGGGACAGAAGCGGCACTGGCGGTATTATGAGTCTCCAATTGTGACATAAACCGGCAAAAGCATCGATCACATCTCTAGACAAACCAAGACTATCCAAAGGAGGTGCAATAGTAAATATCGGGCTTGTGGAGGTAACAGAGTGTACATTTGAGCTCCCCCCAAATCGTCCGTCCTTGTCTCCTCGTCAACCTCCAAAAGGGCCCCATGGAGGAGGGCGACCATGCAAGTTCCAACAAGTATCTCTTGTATGACGGGTACGCCCATAGTGATCACATTTAAGCTTATCTCGATCATCAATAGAAGAACCGGATGATCCAAAGCGACCACCTCCTTGGCCACGACCACCACTCCTGCCTCCCCTCTGGAATGAGGAGGCTAATGGAGATCTATTAAGTGTGGGAGGTTGGAGCATAGCACTCCAACGACGCTCCTCACGATGCAAGTATGCACAGACCTCGGTGGGAGGTAGGACTGGATCTTTGCCAAAAAATTGAATCCGTACTTGCTCATAATCCATATTCAACCCAACAAGTAACTCAAATAAACGGTTTTGTTTAATCAATTTCTTACACTCAACTTCATCTTTGGGATACTTAGCCTTGAAGGTCTGATAGTGATCGAGCTCTTCCTAGAATTGATAAAGAGTGAAATAGTATGTGGGAATAGACATATCCTCTTACTTTAGTTACCAAATACTCAGACGCAACTCACAAACACGTGTAATACCTTCATATTAGGTCTGTCACGACATCCTATATATTGCGTGCGGAAGGAAGAGATAAGTAAGCACTATTGATATCTAGCTGCATAGAATGGAGAAGCCATGACATTACAATGACAATCTCAGCCTCCCACTTGGTATAGGCAGGATCTGTGGACTTGGGTGTGGGAATGATACCATTCAAATAACCCATCTTACCCTTGCCCAGTGTTTGCAATTTCGTATATTTTGACGATATCTTTCGATGAGTTCCGAAACATCTGAACCATGTATTTTGGTTTTTACAAAATTTTGCAAATTTTGATTGAAATTTCTTATATTTTGGTCGAAATATTTTCTACTGTTTTTGTATTTACATTTTCTCGTTTGAGATCATGCAATAAACGACCATTTCATGGCTAATTGGTTATTTAAACCCCTAGCATCCATGAAAACATAACTCATGCAAACATTGAGGATTGAGAACTCAGAACTAAAGAAGGAAGAAAAAAAATAAATTTGAGAATTGAGAAAGAGTAGAGGAATATTGGAATAGTAGGGGTTCTAGGGAAAGGGAAGGTAACATACCGTCGAACTTGCTATGAACATCTGTCGCCGTCGCCGTTGCCGAACCCTTACCTAGCAGCCTAGGTCTTCGTCTCTGAGTCGTGAGTCTCTCCCCTGTTTTTTAACTTCGCCGAATGCATCAACTGAGAACTATTGTTTACTTGTTTATACTTAAGTTGTGATGGTCATTTACAAAATAGAACTTATGTTATAAAATAATAAATTTAAAAGCCTCTTTATAAATAAATTTCATTCTTATCTATATTTCAAAACCCTCCCTTAGATTACACTGATTACAATAATGGTTTTTAAAAAATTGCATAACGACCATATTACCCCTAAATGAGTGTTGCAAGTAGTAACCTAATTTTATTTTATAAATTGAATATTATTTAACTATTCTTAGTATTGATTTTTATTATACACAATAAAAATTCAATAAAATCTTGATACAATTTTTTTAAATTTTAACTATTCTTAGTATTGATTTAATTATTCTTAGTATTGATTTTGATTGTATTTGAGTTAGTTGTTATGCTTGATTGAGAAATGAATGCAACTTTATATGTAAGTTACATCAATCATAGTGAATCATACATTGTCGTTAGCATCAACGCACGTCTTTTGCTCCCTTCTCATTGCATCTCTTATATACATTATTATTTTTTTAAATTTTTTGATTCTCAAATGTGTATTAACATCTCCTGAAGTTTCATTGAAAATTTTTATGTTTTTCATTATTTTTTTCGATTTTTTCCTCCACGTGCGATATTGTTCCCGCGATATTGATATATCTTGCAAAATATTCTCAATATATCTTTTATCCACAACTCAAAATGACACGCAATATCCATAGTAGAACCTTGCCCTTGCCTTTAACAAACAACATAGCGGATTGAGACCATGCTAGCAAATTATTCCCATCCAACTTCACTCTAGTAATCAAGAGGTTTGGGGCATCGCTTGTAGGGACCCCAATATTCCCTCTTCCTTGCACAGGGATACTAGAGGACTGACTCACCTCAGATTCATCCGTCATAATATTCAAACCAAGAAACAATCACAAATCACACACAAATCTTCAACTTAGGGCTACAGCACCCTGGAAGAACTCCCAAAGTAGGGTTTTACCACTCGTACCCGTTCAATACTCAACCAAAACACAAAATAGGGTTTCAAAATATGAACAACAAGGACCTAGCACGCTGGTGGACATGCTACAACCAACCAACAATAGATATCAGCACAATAGAAAATTTTCTGCAAAAAAACCCCCCCAAAACACACTAAAGTAGGGTTTGACAACCTTATATTCACTTCCCTGAATTAATGAGAATGATCAGAGCCTCAAAAACAGTAACCCAACACCACATAAGGTTGCTCAGATCCCCACATCATTATATCAGAATTTTTTTTGACAAAAATATCTGATGAATATTATAAAATGGGAATACTATGGGGGAAAAATCCTCGCCGAGTCTTCTATCCTTCTCCAATCGTCGTGAAATCAGTGGCAAACACTTGCTAATTTTGATATGGATCAGCCAATACCAATTTGAATCACCAAAAAACCTCTAATCAATCACACGAAACAGATTCACAAATCTGTATTTTTTTCGAATTTTTTCAAGGAATTTCATGAAAAATACCATTGCAAGCTCCAAAAATTCCCAGAAAATTACTACAATTCATGAAAAAGCATGATCTATCAATTGGGAAGAAAAATCAGATCCATTGTAATTGCTACAGTGTCCATACAACTGACATTAGCATGACATCATGCTGATGTCAGCACTGCTAAAACACTCGACTGCTCTGCTGCACTCCCTTGGTTCTTTTCCAAGCTTTGATACCAAGTTGATTTCAACAAAATAAGTTTTAAGGTTTAGATCTCGGGTTTTAAGGTCTAGGGTTTTGAGAAAGAGAAGAGGAAGAAGAAGAAATTAGGGAAATATTAGAGAAAATTAACTCTCTCTCCCATACTTTATTATTTATATTCCACTAATGAAATACAATTAGTATATAAGAGATGCTAATAGTATACCCAAAATACAGTGTATAAGAGTAAAACATAAAGACTTATTCAACAGTCATAACATCCTATGAGTTTCTTTTATACGTAAGAAACAAAAAGGAGTAGCTTCATCTCAAACACATCATTGACAATGATTATCCTCATTAGTGTGAACATGGTGTAAAATATCTTGACGTGCACAGTATTTAATGTTGCAGAAAATTTATATTAGGTGTTATGGTGTGTAGCAGGTACAACATTTCAACTCATAACTCTGATACTTGCCAGAGTTTTTACAGCAATAGATCTTGTGCAAGTTTATTGATGGACCTAGTGAAAGAAATTGTTCATGCATAATTAGTGAATGGAAGATTGATTAATAATAAGGTCAGAAATATCTAGGTGATTTTCCGCCCCCCATATATGGCCCGAAAATTCGATTCTTCTTCTTCAAATCAGATGCAATGTGCACATATATCTTCTGGTTTGCTGAAAATCTTGTAACCCAAATGTCTGTTTTTGCTTCCCTAACATGGGAATATTATATCTATCTAAATTTTTTTTCTCTTAAGCCATAGTAATGCCCCTCAAATGTTTGTTGCAGGCTTCATATTTTTAGTGTCCTTTGCCCTCTATCTGCGAGTTTCACTTGCAGTCCCTTAGATCCAGTAAATTTCATACCTATATTTCTCTTTCGAACAGGTCTGAAACTTGGGTGCTGGAGTTTGTTGACTTTGGTGGTGAGATGAGACGAGATGTCTGGCATGCTTTTATTAATGAAGTCATTGCTTTATACAAGTTCATACGTGAATATGGACCCGAAGATGGTGATCAATCAGTAAATCATGTATATGGTGCTCAAAAAGGGAAGGCAAGAGCTATTACGAGTTCCATTAACAGTATTGCTAGATTGCAGGCTCTTCAATTCATTCGGAAATTATCGGATGATCCCACTAAACTTGTTCAGTTCTCATATTTGCAAAATGCCCCATATGGTGATGTTGCTTTCCAGACTCTGGCTGTAAATTTTTGGGGTGGATCATTGATTACAAAATTTACAGTGGCAGGCCATCAACCAGGTCAAGGAGTAAGGTCTTCAGACGAGGTATCTGACAATCTGCATATATTCAACATAGATGGTAGTGTATATTTGCGGAAGTGGATGAAATCTCCATCTTGGGCATCTAGCGCTTCGGTTGACTTCTGGAAGAACTCTTCAGTAAGAGAAGGGGTAGTATTAAGTAGAAATCTTGTTGTGGCTGATATGACTCTTGTGGAAAGGGCAGCAGCAACATGCAAGGAGAAAAGCCAGGAAGTTGAAAAAACTCAAGCCACAATTGATGCTGCAATGCTCAAAGGGATCCCCAGTAACATTGACCTTTTCAAGGTTTGGCTGTCTCAATCCCGAGTCTTATTCCTTTGGTATGAAACTTTTAACATAAACAAGATTAATTAATGCATGGGCTTTGCATTGTACTGCTGATTAGAGCAAATCATCTAATTGCCCTTGATGAATCCCCTTCCCAATAACTTATGCATCACCAGGTCTATCCTTTTTTCTGAGATGAAAATTATTTAATAATTTTTTATTAACCTTTTGATTTTGGCTTGTCAAAACAAGTTTTTGTAGTGACACCTTATTATTGGATAAATAACAGTTGTTTTCACCAGCTTAGTTGGTTTTGGTGGTCTTTTAATCTTGTAAGAGAATCTTTGGTGCATTCAAGAGCTCAAACATTGATTTTGAAGTTAAAAGTATCTGTTCTTATGCAGCTTAAGTGGTTCAGCACCGTGTTAAAAAGGTTCAAAGAGTCATAAATCTCTAGCCTTGCGGAGTTAAACTGTCCAGTCAAAGAGATTTCCGAGTCTTTTGTGCTTTGACTTGTTGAGTTCCAAAGTTTGTTAGCCTCGTAGAGCTTCTATTTGATTTTTGAAGAAGTTCTATTTAAGATAGGTGTTCCAAAACTAATATAAAAGGAGAAGGGTATGCTTACCCAAAGGCACCCTGATTTTGTGGCCAAAAAATCTGTTTTCAGGTTCTGCATCCATTAATGAATGATTATTTCTTCCCCCCATTATCTTCTAATGACTAAAAGTAGTCCATAAGTAGGGTATTATTGTTGTTATTCTCTTCAATTTTCTCCACTACTTTTCCTTAATTGCATTGTAGATTTTACATTTGGATGCTTGTGTGTCTGGAATTCTCTTAATTTGTTTATGGAGCTTTGATTCTCTGCTGTAGTTTCATGAAACTGTGATTTCATGCTGCTAGGATGGCAATGGAAGAGGCTACAACATGGAACCTCTATTTTATAATCTGAAGAATAAATTCAGGACTTATGGAGACTTATACAACAACTGATGCAGTGGCTTGATTGTCATGAATTTTGGGGGCATGATGCCATGATCATGCACCCAATAATATCAATTGCTTACATTGTCATTATTATGCTCCATGTAAGGAATCAAATGTAGAAGAATGTATTCAGTAGAGGGCACCAAAATTTCCAGATTAGGAGGTTGTACCAGATGTACGATGTTATCATTCTAGTAGTAATCAACAGTCATTAATTGGGAGTCATCACTCACCACTAATTTTTGATGGATTTTGGACGATGAAAGGATTCAATTGTTGTTGAAAACGCATAGTCACGGCCGATTTTTGGTGGATATTGGATGATGAAAGAATTCAATTGTTGATGGAAACACGGTTTCTGAATTACTGCTTTCCGATATTTGATTAAACGATCCATAAATAGCTTGAAAGGGTGATCGAATTCTTCCAACCCAATAACAAAAGAATTGAGTCAGATTTGACGGATTCATTTTAGCACAAGTTTTTGAATATGAGAAGGCAGATGGATCAGAAAGAGATCTCATCATCGGTTTATCTGCATGGAGTTTCCACGGTGTTTCATATTGCTTTGATTTTTTGTTGGAGATTGGAGGGCCTTTTCAAAAGCCATGTGTAAGATTGTGTAAAGAAACATCATGAAGCCATCCAGAGAAGGCATCAAAATCATTAATGGGGACAAAGTGTAAGTGTGAAAGAAGCATCATGGAGCCATCCATAGAAAGCATCAAATCATACATGGGGACAAGCTCTATTTCAACTGGGGGAGGATGTAATCCAAAGTAATAATCCTTTCAAATCAAGTGCTCAGCAGTATATCAAGAGTTAAGTAAAGCTTGTACAGATATATGCCAGGAAAGGAAGTCTTGAATCTTTATATCTTAATTAGGCTTCTTGACCATCATCTTCCAAGAGGCATGATTTTTTTATTTATATCTTTATTTTCCGTTGATTTGAGGCATATCGCATTGAAATGATTCAATTTAGAGGCTGAAATTAAGGAATCCAAATGGGGCTGTCGCGACCCAAAATACCCCCTAGGAGTTAGGGATACTTTAGCTCGTGACTGCTGTATCATACCCTCCTGTATGATACATAAGGCATACATACCATCTTGTCAGAGTATGCAAGTTATACACATAACGGAAATAAGCGGAAGCAATTCAAATAACATACTCCTATCATCAGGTTCAAGTCTGAACCAACAGAATATCACAAAATATTAAGTATGGAGTGGACAAGTCCCACTCTCAGTACTATCAAAATATAGGTATCCTCTTCCTCACTCTCTCAACAGAAATCAAAATCGGGCCGCCTATCCAGCGATCCATCATCCTGGTAGTAGTCCATAGAGGGCTCCGGATTGTAGTATTCTTCCTCTATCCAAGGTTCCGAACCACAGACATCGAAGGGAATACGTGCACCTGCCGAAGTCAATAATCGGCTGAGCATGGAATACTCGGTGTCTACAAACTACTAAAGCTAGCAAGCCATAACAGAAATTTATAACATGCTTTTCAAGTAAAGTAAAGCGAGTAATTAAAACCAAATACGACTAAGCCAACATACTTTAAAATCGTAGAGCAGAAACCACGATACTTTTCAAAACAGATACTGTGCAAGCTTTTCAAACATATTTCTAAACAAGGCTTTACAAGCATGACTTTGAGACATTCCGTACAAGCAAAGTGTTTTCCCTTCTCGGAACACCTTAGAGACGAGTTCAAAACTTATCAAAGTGATTCCCTTCTCGAAACACCTTAGAGACGAGTTCATACTTTACAAGATTTCAAAGTGATTCCCTTCTCGGAACACCTTAGAGACGAGTTCATACTTTACAAGATTTCAAAGTGATTCCCTTCTTGGAACACCTTAGAGACGAGTTCATTTCTTTCATTGAGCAAACTTTGAGCCAATCACACTACTTTGAGCACAATACTTAAAAATCAAAACCAAAAACATCGAGCAAACCTCTTCCCAAAACAAAGTTCGATTAAAACTCCTTTTCAAAACCCGAATCCTTCTTTGAGGCAAAAACCCTTTTTCTTCCATCCTTTGGATTGAACAAAACCCAACATACAAGTGCAAGTGATCAATTGTGTACAAGATTTAAACAAAAGTTTCAAGTATAATTTATGTAAATCATAGTTTACCAAGAATGAATCCAAGACCTTAATCCCCCAAAGAGATCCTCCCAAAACTTAAAGTTTAGAACAAAATATAACTATACTAAGTTTAGTAGAGTGTATCTACCTTTCTTAGATCAAAACTTTGATCTAAGCTAGTTGAGAAAGGTTGAGAAGCAAGAAAGACTCCTTCCTTGTTGAGAAATCAAATCTCAAGAACACCAAAAATCATAAACCCAACTCCTTTTTCCTTCTTCCTCTTTCCTCTCTTCTCTCTCTCTTTTTCTTCTTTTCTTGCTCAAGGGTGGTGTAAACCCTAACTCCCACGAAATTGGGTCTTTACAGACCCAATTGGGTCCATGGGAAACACCCAAAAGGTCCCCAAGTGAATAGTAGGTCGGCCAAGGCAAAAACAGCATGATCGGTCGACCGGTAGAGAGGTCCGGTCGACCGGTCAAAAGACCCCTCTCTGCCTGAAAAACCCATACAAAATTTTGTGCATTCGGTCGACCGGTCAAGGTTCGATCGACCGGTAGCAAAATCGGTCGACCGGTTTTGCCTGTTTTCTTCCCCTGTTCTTCTGTTTTTGGCCTGTGCTTTGTTCTTTTCCCTTCTTCAACTTACTCCTATACTTATTTTAATTTAAAACATTTTCATTAACATTAAGTTTTAAATTAAAATAAGAAAGTACCCCCCATTTGAATCCAATAAAAATACTTAGAAAATCCAATTCCTTAAAACTCAAAATCTGCTTTTCCAGTTCTAGGCAAAACCCGATAAATCCGGTTCGTTGTAAAATTTTCCATTGCCCGGGAATCCATTCTAAACTTATGAATAAAATCTCATAAAATTACGTGAGCTTAGTTAACATATAAACAACCATTATCGGGAATTTTTATCTCAAAATTTGGAAAATTTCATTACATGGTCACTATTCACAACATTATTCACAGGCTATGAAAGTGAGATCCGGGGTTCTACAGGGACGGTTATAGGAAATCTTGAGGGTGAGTTCAATCTAACTAAGGGAGATTGGTGCTGTTGACAACCCAGACATTGAGTCTGAAATTCAAGCCCAAACTGGCAACCATAACTTGTTCCAGCAAAATAGATGGTCATAACTCATAACAGGTTCTGTTAGGAAGCAACCTACCGTCAAAGTTTCCAAAAAGAAGAAATCCAAAGGTAGATAATAGTTAGTTACTGCAAATTTTGGTTCTATAGGTTTCTGGAGAAGAGTAGAGTTACATATTTCTGGGATCAGTATTCAGCAAAGTAGAATGAGTATGTTGAAGTTCAACTGTAAAGAAGTACATTTCTCTGTGTAGCATAACTGGGTCAGCCATGTATTTGAAAGTGTCAAAGAGTCATAATTGTGCACTCTCGAGTCAACCAGTCCAGTCGAAGAGATTTTCTTGCATTTTATGCTTTAACTTTTGGCTTTGTAAGTTTGTTAGCCTATAAGAGTTCATATGTGAGAGGAGTTTTATGTGTCATGAAAGTTGTGCCCGTAACTAATATAGAAGGGGAAGAAGCCGGTCACCTAAAGGCACCCTGTTTTATGATTAGAGATTAATGGTGAAGGCATCCAGGCAACGCCTAGGCCGTAGGGCTGTAGGGGTTCACTAGGCGAGGTGTTACCCGGTTGTTTCTTTAGCGTTACCTCGCCGGACTAAAATTTAATTTATTTATGAGATTCAAATAAAGTTAAAGATATTCATATATTATTGAAAACAAAGAGTTAAAACTGGAAATAAGGCATATCTAAGTCCACAATGTCCCTGCAAAATAAAGAGCATAGCTCACTACCAAGTAGTGAAGTAATGGATGCCCAATAAATCTGAAAGAGGAAAATTGTTTAGTAGTTTACTGTCCGAAAAGGAAAAGAAGCATAGAAAGAAAGAGGGGGAGAGAGAGGGACCTTGTCTTTCTTCTTAGACAAAGAAAAGCTAAATGTGGCTTGGCGAAGCTTCCCAAAACCCTCCTCACTTTTTATTTTTTACTTTGTTTTTGATATTAAAGACACCTTTTATAATGCCTATATTAAGTAAAATTTTGTTTTTGTTAAAGAGCATAGTTTCCTACCGAGTAATGAAGTAATGAACGCTATGTCCAACAGAAAAAAAAAAGCATAGATAGAAAGAGGGGGAGAGAGGGACCTTATCCTTCTTCTTAGACAAAGAAAAGCTATATGTGGCTTAACAAAGCTCCTCAAAACCCTCCACACTTTCTATTTATACTTTTTTTAATTTTATTTTAAGGAAACCTTTTTATACCACTTATATTAAGTAAATTTGTTTTGTTAAAGAGCATAGTTTCCTACTGAGTAGTGAAGTAGTGAATGCTAAATAAACTTGAAAGAGGAATACAGTTTAGTGGCTCAGTGCCAAAAGAGGAAAAAAGAGTGTGTAGGGTTTATAAAAAGCTAGATGCAGCTTGATGAAGTTCCCCAAAACTCTGACACTTTTTTAGTTTTTTCATCTTTTGCTATTAATTAAATCTTTTATACACACACATGTTTGACCATAACCTTCTTTGACAAATGAAAAGCTAGATGCGGCTTGATGAAATTCCTCAAAACCTTCGACACCTTTTTTGTTTAGTTTTGCTGTTAGGGAAACGTTTTATACCCCTATATTAACTATTAAGTATAACGTGTTCGGTACCTGGCTAGACGAAGTGATTGCGTAGGCGTAGACTATGTGGCATTTTGTTTAGATTGTTGGAAATTATATATTGAATATTTTGCCTCCATTTATGGAGGGCTGGTTCTTCTCTTTCCTTATCTTCTAGCTACTAAAAATTAGGTCAGAAGTGAAGTGCTATTTCTGTTTTATCTGCGATCTTCTCCAGTTATTTTCCTCCTTCCTTTTGTTTAGATTTCGGATTTGGACACTAGTTCACTTCTGGAAATCATGTTAAGTCCTGATCAGAAAATAAAAGGAAATAATCTCTTATAATGGTTATCTTTGACATAAAAATATGATAAACGTGTAAGAGATCACAAACCTAATGGAACCTTCTAGTTTGTGTGAATCATTGAAACAAAATACTACCAACTGAATAAAATATTCCTTTGTGTATTGTTTCATCCCAAGTTCATTGTTCTACCATTTGTTTAATCTGGTTTCAAATCACCACTCACATTCTATGATCTGAACTAGTGCTATAGTAGGCCCTTCAATAACTAATAATCATGGTTGAAATAGATTTAATTAGTTATTATAAATCATTATATATTATAAGTGCTGTGCTAGCCCTACTCTCAAGCATTCAATATTTAGCCAAAAACCAACACCTGTCCTTCCTTTTAGTCTAAAACCAAAACCTGCACCTGCCTTGCTTTAACAGGTTTTTGGCTGAGAGTAGGGAATGCCTGAGAGTAGGGCTAGAATGCCTCTATTAATAAATGCTATTTCTTCCGTCGAAATTTTATTATAGCATTGCTACTATGTTTTCCTAATGTGTGAAAACTATATGCAAGCATCCTTTAGGATCAAAGATTAAGCATCCGATGTATTCTAACAAGTATGATCTCAATGACAAATTATAATATGAACATAGAAGCCCGATTGGAATTTATGCGTAAAAATGTAGCAGAAGCCAATCATATGAATTAAAACTGATTGCATTTCCAAAAATAAGCATGCTCCACATCTCAAAAACAAAACTCCTCATCAAGTCCATTTCAAAAACCTAAATAATGATGAAAACATGCAAAAAAGTTGCTATTGCAAAAAATATAGCAAAACACTGCATTCACATATTAACACACGATGCATCTCCAAATAAAAGATTATAAAAAACCATCTTGAAAACTGTAGCTTCAAACTCGTAAAATAAATTGAAAAGAGAGAATAAAGACAAACCTCGTAGATGAAGGTAAATAGATAATTGGAAACTACTGTTAACCGATCAACTGGCACTGGTGACCTTCTACGCACAGAAATGAATGGATGAGATGATGAAGGGATAGGACGTTAGTGGTGGAGATGGGAAAGTAGAAATGTTAAATTTTTTTTTTTTTTTTGAAAGTACAGATGTAGAAATTATCTCTTTTACTTTTTACCTATTATGAAACTATAGGATATAATGGTTGCTTTGGTACAAAATATCTCCACACTAGTGGAGCTTTAAGTACCCTTGGACTTAGTGTTTTTAACCTATAAAATATCTGTAGTTAGTGTTGTGTCATACATATACCTGCGTCATACATATACCTTTATACATAAATTAAATTCTAGTAACTAATAATACACTGAAATGTCCTTAGAATACTATCAGTAAGTAGATATTAGAGAATATTAGTTATAAACTGTGGAACCAAATTGGTTCTTCGATTATTTGATATTAGAGGTTATTAGTTACCAAATATAAATTATAAGGGGGCCTACTTGAAGTTTTGATTAATATATTGGTCATTGTAAAATGCGTACAAACACAGTTGTAATTTTAAAATATGAATATGAAATGTCATACATACTGACCTCCAGAGACTTGTAACTCTGACACGTCCATACAGTTTCTTCCATATAGTATGAGATATACTTGGAAGATAATTTAGTACATGTAAGTGTACAAAGTACAGCTTGTAGTCTGACAGGACCATGTATATCAGGAAATATAGACTTCTTGTTCATTTGTTGAGTAATTCTTAGCTCATATCGCTGCAATTATTTAATCTTTTTTTTAAATTTAAAATTTTGTATTTATTCATATACCGTTGCTAGTTGAATAATTATGGCATCTTTTCACTACTCAGGAACTTCTGCTTCCTTTGACTGTCGTTGCCAAGAGTTTTGAAAAACTTAGGTGCTGGGAGGAGCCACGCTTGACTGTCGCTTTTCTTGCATTTGCTTATACAATTATTTTCAGGTGAGTCGTAATGAGCATCACTGCTTGGCAGAAGTTTTATGGTATCACTTCTTGGTTTCTTAGTCCCCTTAGAGAAGTGTGGGGAGAGGCAAATTAATAGAGAGAAAGGCCAAAAGTATTTTTGAGTTGTCACCTGTTACCGACATGATGATTAGATTATCTATGGCAAGGTTATGTCTTATTACTGTAGATTTTGTAGCATTTTTTCTCGTCAATCACTTTTATCCTGCATATTGTGGGTGACTACTTTTTTTAGTGATTGATTTATGCATTTGATTTCTTAACACATTTCTCAATTTGGCTGAGAGGGCTAAATTATTGTAGATGCTGGTGCTGATAAATGCTGTTTATTAGTTCAATATATAGCCAGGATGGGATAAGAGCCTTGTGATTGAAGAAAAATGAAAGAAAGAACGTTTGTGATTGAAGAAAAATTGTATAATTTGTGGAAGATGATGGGATTTGTTTTGGGTGGGGGGGGGGCAAAGGTTATGTTGCAGAGGTGAGAATTGAAGGGGCGTATTGGTGGCTTCTTGATCCATTGCCAAGTGCATTTCTGCCCCTTCGGATGAATATTGGTTTGACAAACTTGCGTCTCATGTAGATGTGTATGTTGTGGAGAGAAGATGCAATAGTCATGGGGCCTTCATATCGTTGAATGTTTTCTGCCAAGCAGGTGTCTGGAAGAAATGGTTTATCTGCCCCCATGGTTGTAACAAGTGTGTGTGTGGGGTGGAGAGCCGTTGTGGAGGTTCTCAGAAGCTTCATCCCTTGTAAGGAGTTGCCGGCTCAAACAAAGCTTTTCAGACAATGTCATCAGGTCGAGGCTAAGAAAGCTAGCCAGATTGGGGTTAGAAGGCACATCGATAGCAAAGGATTGGGTGATGGATTCCCCAAAGGGCTTTCAGTAAGTTCTTTTGGTAGATGGAACCAATCTTTAATATGTATAAACACAAGTTAGAATGGCTGGGATTACAGGGGGAGATCAATAATATCTAACTGCCAGATGAAAGATCTTGGTTGGCCTCAATAGATAAAGACAAAAGGGGTCATGGTGGTGAGAAGGATGGATATAATGCATCGACTTTGTCAGTGTGGACCCATTCTAATGAAGTCGGGGGGGGGGATTATTTCCTTGTTAATCGGTAGTGGTCGAAGATCAATGATGTTCTAGATTTTGATCTATGAACTAGTTTCTGAATAGGGATCAGGGGATTACCCTTTCACATGTGGAACAAGGATACCTTCTCAAGGATGTTTTTGGCGGCTTGTTAGAGGTTCATCCAGATATGGTTAACCAAACCTCTCTAGGTGAAGCAAGGATCAAAGTCCACCAGGTTAGCCTCGCTGTGATCCCCGAGATTTGCCATACTCACCGATCGAGGGAGGCAATTCTTGAGCATTATTTCTGAGTCGGAAGGATTCGACGACGATTTGGTGAACTCCAGTGGAGGAGAGGGGCGAGGGGAGGTTAAAGATGACCAGTACGGTCAGTACTTGCGGGAAGCTGAGATCTCAAGTGTCGTTGTAGGTGGGCAGAGTAGGGAGATAGTAGAAGTGTAGAACTAGGGGTGTATTCAAACTGAACCAGCTCCAAGGCTCGGCTCAATCAAATCGAGCTTTTTTTTTAATCGGTAAACAGAATATACGTAAATAAGAGAAAGAGAGCCATACATCTCATGGTTCACCAAAAGTAAACCAAGAGAGTAAACAAAAGAAACAAAGAAGCAACTACATCACATAACTATGAGGCAAAGATGATCCCCCAAGTGTTTCCACTATTTCCCCCTACGGAACACCAAGCTGAAACTAGAAGTTGTGCTCGAGCATGGATCCCGGGAATGATCAAGGAGGTGTCCTCAAACATTATTACAAATCTCTCTTAACCTTCTCATGATGACTCCTACAAGTCATCTAAACTCTGTCAACTCACTAGAGTAATCTAATTTCGTCAATTTATTTAGCTGACTCATCCAAGTCAAGCTTAGTTAAGTTACTTTACTCTTTTCCGCCATGGGTGCATCAGTCCCATCCTTCATCATTTAATAGTCAGTTTCGTGTCATCTTAAAGACCTTGATCCAAAATTGACCAACAAAAACATCCAAGAGTGATCTACTTCATAAGTAAACTGACTGGTACTAGTAGTGAGCAAAAAGAGCAAGTGAAATACCCTACTTTTCTAACTAATGTAAAAGATCCATCTGTAGAATGAAAAGGTGCTCAAGGGCAAAGAGAAAAAATTATTAACTATTGGTGAATGATTGATTCATAAGGATTATGTGGAGAATGATATGATTGTGGTTCCTAGAGAAGGCATAAGTTGTGGTATTAGATTATTCATCTTGGACCTGATATTCAACCTGGTATCTGTCATTGCATCCTATCTTTTTCACATCATGAGAGTGTTTTCCTATCAAAGGATTACACATTTAATGCCTTTCCATGGACAGTATCACCTATAAAGGCACAATTCATGGACTAAGGAAGGACAGAAAAGCATTTGAAGACATTTAGAGAGGTGAAAGTATATGCATATCAGCTCTCAAGATTGTACTGGATTTTCCTGTGAGAAATTCGTAAGGCATCATATTGATAAAATCATAAAATAAACTTTAGTAGCGTAAGCTCTAACGAATCGCTCTTTGGAAGCATCTCAAAATGTAAGGCCTGGAAGACCTACAAGTGTCCTTTTTCCCCTCTTTAAACCACTCCACTTTGTTGGAAAGTGTACGCACAATCATAGTATCAAAATTTCTTTCTTTTTTTCCCGAAAAATTTGCCACTTTTTCATCAAACCATTAATTCATGACTTGCTCGCTACTGTATGAAAATTCGACTTGTTGAAAAAGTCACTAATTTTGAGAATTAAATGTGAATTATTTATGACTTTTCAAAAAGTGACAAATAAATTACTAATATATAATATATAAATAATTGTGCATAACTTGTATTCTAATTTTTTATTTGTCCCTACAATTTCCCCAATTTTTTGGCTGAATAATTTCTGAACTCCGACTTGGTGACTAAGGATACAATTAGCTTGGGATTTAACATTTGCATGTAGATAGTTCTCAAAATCGTGAATATTATAAATATCATTGGTTTTTATGTGATAAATCCATCTACTGCAAGATAATCTCTTGAAAGAGATTAAAGATGGGAGCAAACTCATCAAACTCATGCTTGGTTTTTCACACGTTAGATTCATATGGTACAATACAAGCAATAAGCTATGAAGGAAACATAGTAACTAAATACCTTGGTAAAAGAAACTCAGGAAGGCTCCAAACCTCAGATTGAATCACAAAAAACACAATTAATGGTTTAACTCTGAGGATAAATACTGCAGCTCTATTTCGACAACTGACACATTTCACATTAAATCAGGCACTTCTGTTTTCCCTGAACCAAATTATTATCTAGACTTCTAAATTCTAATAAAATAATCCCGAATATGTTTGATAGAAAAAGGACCTTGAAAGCCTTTGTCTTTGAACTTAATTACATGAATTCTTCCTAGAATTCTCTTAGAACATGTGAAAATGAGAAAATGATGGTATTCTTTGCTTCTTGCATTTATCTTGACTGCCCATTATTTTTTAAACCACAGGAATCTATATTATGTAATCCTATTCAATGACAGGTCATATTCTATTTCTATCCTATTTAAAAGCAGGCTCAGGCCATTTTTCTATTCTTATGAAATGCGTTCTTGATACCTATGAAAATAAATTCCACCATTCTATAAATTTAATGTTATTTGACTTGTGTTGAATTTTTCTTTTTTGCCAGAAACTTGCTGTCATATATATTTCCTATGACATTGATGATTGTGGCAACTGCCATGTTATTACTAAAGGGGCTTAAAGAGCAAGGCCGTCTAGGAAGATCTTTTGGAAAAGTCACTATACGCGATCAGCCACCTTCAAACACCATTCAAAAGATCATTGCTGTAAAAGAAGCCATGCTTTATGTGGAATATTTTCTCCAGAATCTGAATGTTAATCTACTAAAAATACGTACAATTGTTCTCTCAGGTCAACCTCAGGTATGTTTTCTTGGTGTATGACAAAGCTTGTTATTTACCGTGAGTTCAAAAAATGGGAAAAATGTGAAATTAACAAGAGTAGTTAGTAACTAGTATAATGCATGTAAAACCCATTTAGAGACTCGTCATTTAATGCATGTATTGACTTGGAAAGGTGATGCTTTGAGCATAGTTTTTCCACGAAGTTTGCTTGATACTTGATATAGTTGTTACACTTCAAAGCCAATCTCCACTGATGATGAGCTATGGTTATTTGACTTTGGGAGGGATTAATACTTGCATTTGAAACCATGGAAGAACGTGTGCTCACTTCTATTAGAGAATATTACCAAGGTAAATATACGCATATCAACATAAACTGAGTACTTTGTTAATTGTTAAATGTGTTGGAAACTATATGATTTGGAAATATTAAAAATTCAATGATATGGGGTATGGGTATTGGGTAACTGAAAGTTGGCATATTGTCAAAAACATATCTGGAACATATAGTTAGCAGATGTCTGGTGGTTGTGATGGAGGTAGGTATTCTTCACCCCAGGCTGCTTTGAGCATGGTCTAAAATGCCGCTCGGTTATTGTATCATCTCCCAAGGATACATGTACGACACGATCATATAGAAACTCATGGAAACACATGCATATTTAAAATATCTCTTCCTTCATTTGCTTTAATTGTGTTAAGTTCAGTCCTCACTTATGTTTTACATAAAAAGAGGGAGAGATTGGTCATCTCCCACTTAGGTGTGTGTGTGCGCGCTTGCTTGTGGGGATGTTATTTCCTTTTTATGTTCTTTTTGAATTTGAAATTTCTCTGATTTTCGAGCTTTCCTTTCTTTGATTTCTCTTGATTTAACCTCATTGCAGATAACGACGGAGGTTGCTCTGGTGCTGTTTTCTTCTGCAACCGTTCTGCTAATTGTCCCTTTCAAATATATCCTTGCTTTCCTTTTCTTTGATCTGTTCACACGGGAGCTTGAGTTTCGGAGGGAAATGGTTGTGAGGTTCATGAGCCTTTTAAAGGAACGTTGGGACACTGTACCTGCAGCACCAGTGGTTGTATTACCATTTGAGAGTGATGAAACCGGATCAGGAAATCCTGGTAGTGGAACTGATGATAAAACCAAATCAGAAAGAACGCAGAAAAGCGGGAAGTATAGATAGAGTTTGTTGTATGTATGATATTCTTCATCTAACATATGTACACGGACAGGGTTCTATGGTAATGAAAAGCGCTGATCCTAGAAAAAGAAATAGTTTCTATGCCATGATTCTTTATTATTATTATTATTATTCTTTGTACTGAAAACTGAGCTATTTCTTCCTTTGCCCTATTTGTTTACCCAGAAAATAGGTGAAGAGAGAAAAGAATAAATTTTTTTTGGTTTCTCTATTATTACAAAGTTTTTTTTTTCTTTGCTCTGTTCTCACCTATTTTCTCGGCAACCAACCAAACAGCGGTTTAAGTGGTAACTTCACTGTAAAATTGACAATGTTTATGTTTAGTAATGGTTCTCATTTGTTACTGTAAAAATTGACAATGTTTATGTTTAGGTAATGGTTCTCATTTGTTATGTCTTAAAACAGATTGAGCCTATGGGAAAAGAGTTCCTTTTTGCAACCTCAGCTGTGTGAGAGGTGAGGTTTGTTTTAAGTAGAAGAAAAACAAATCCGTTCACTGACGGGAAACATCTAATTAATTTGGATCTCTCTTGAGGTGATACTTTTCAGTTCCTTTTCTCAGTTATCAATTTACTGTCTCCATAAGATTAATGTCATCCATTCATTCCTTGGCGGCTTATATTACATGAATGACACAAAAATAAAAAGCTAAACTTGTGGGAATAATCATTAACCATTATATCTATTATACAAGCCATCCTCATTAAAAGGAAACTATATATATGGAGAGTGAGCATAGATCCTCAGTAGCTGCTTTCTTTGTACCATAGTCTACATGAGGTGAGGCAAGTTGTACATTTTCCTTTGCAAACTAGTACAATTAGGGTGCGTTCGTTTGACGAGAAAGTGAGGGAAATGAAAATAAAAGGGTGTTTTCTTGCACTTTTCTTGCGTTTGGTTTGCAAGCACTTTCATTTTCTTGCACTTTCCCAAAAGTGACAAATTTTCTTCCAAAACCTTTATCTGTCTTTTGACGGTTGTTTCGCAAGAAAATTTAAGTTTAGTTTCTTTTCTTTTATTTTACTTTCTTTTTTTTCACCTACTTTCTCGCCAACCGAACACACCCTTACCCTATGTTTGGTTGTCGAGAAAATAAGTAAAAACATGGAAAAGAAAAGAAAATTAGACAAAATACAATTAAAATTTGTATTAAAAATCTAAAATTTTCTTTTCTTTTCCATGTTTTTAACAATTTTCTCGGCAACCAAACATAGCATTAGGGTCCGTTCTTTTGGTGAGACGTGTAAGTTTGGCACTTTGCACTTTATCGTGGTAGTTGCTGAGCTGAGAAATTTTAGTCACTTTGTCAAGGTTTCAAACAAAATTAATTCTTACCATTACAGAGAAGAGAAGAGTTGGCATTTAATTCTTACCATTTTATCAGGCTTGATAGTTATAGAAGAACCTCATGTGGCTGTGGCCCATCAGAAAATGCGGGAAGTTCCTTCCTTGAGCGGATGGAAGCAATGCTTTAGTTAAGTTCCCACACAGGTTTTAAGCTGCATGCATTTCAGACATAGGATATAGCTTCTGAGACCGTCTTTGGGTCGAGACCATCGAGATCGTTTAATTGGGAAATGACCAAGGGAAACAACTACCACCATAAGCTAATTCCAAGTAAGAGATAATTTTAAGAAGGCACAGGATTCTTAGGCACAGGATTCTCTCGAGTTGGAACCCCTAGAGGTCGCCACGTGTCTCCTTTGACACCCCTTAACCATGGTTAAGGTTCACCCACCCATAGGGTTCATTAACCCATCCTTGGTTATTTATTAATTTATTAATTATTATTTTTTAAATTAAAAAAACTGTTTTTAGAGTTTTTTAATATTAAAAATATTTTTTTAATTAAAATAATAATAATTAATAATAAAAAAAAAAACCAAGGATGGGATAGTGAACCCTAGGGGTGGGTGAACCTTACCCATGGTTAAGGGGTGTCAAAGGAGACACGTGGCGACCTCTAAGGGTTCCAACTCGAGAGATTCTCTCGAGTTGAACTCGAGAGGATCCTGAGCCTTTTAAGAATCCGGAGGTCCGGTAAGAAACAAATCGGACACCTTTTTTAGTTACCTCCAAGGGGGTTCAAGAGCATTTTCCATTGATTCGACACAGACCAGGTCTAATTACACGATCTTCACATTTAAACTTTCCTCTCCACCCTTTTTCGTTATAACGGAATCCATTTCTAATTTTTCAGTCTCCCCTCCTTTGTACACACAGCATGAGAAAGCCACCATGTCCTCCAGGTTGAAAAGAGATATGCCCAATTGAGTCCATTTAGAAAATTATGAATCCCCAACTAGGAGCAAAGAATCTGAGTGCTTTATGTTAGAAAATTTCCTTTATGCTATGTTTGGTTGTCGAGAAAATAGGTGAAGATATGGAAAAGAAAAGAAAATTTTGAATTTCTAATACAATTTTTAGTTGAGTTTTGTCTCATTTTCTTTTCTTTTCCATGTTTTTACTTATTTTCTTGGCAACCAAACATAGGGTTAGTGTGGCCATGCACAATCCCTTTACCGGTTATGACAAGTTCTAATTGTAATACTACTATTTTTTGTTAGGTGATGTAATTAGCAAGAAGATAATACACTTCTTTAATTAAGGTATGATTATATTTTAAGAGAGCTCTAATATTGAAGGATCCTTAATGGGAATGATTCCTTCAATGTCTATAAATAAAGGGAGTAAGGTCCTAACTCTCTCTCTAACTTTCCCATACAGAATACATACATTCATTGTGTAGTGAGGAACTACAAAGAGGAGAGGATTGAAGACCTTGTGCATCAGCTTCATTCAAACGGTTTCATTCGGATTGACGTTATGACTTTTAACCACGGTAAGACAGTTAAATACATGTTTTTCATTATAAGGAAAACTTTCATGTATATGTGATGATAGGTCTTTAATTTCTATTATGTTTAAGAGATTAATAAATCTAATATTTAGATTTACAATTGGTATCAGGGTTTCGGTGTATTTTCATCAGTATACATGGGTTTGGCTATACACGGAGTTTTGTTTTTCAAAGAACAAATATATATATATATGTTGTCTTTTTTTTTTCCAGCGGTTTCGCCGGTCACCCGCCACCTGTTTGGAAAATTAATTCAGAAAAGTCTTTTTTCTGTTTTTGATTTTTGACTGAGGTTTTGACATTCGAAACAATTGATTCTGGGAAAACTTTCTTCACTAAAGTTATAGATCTTTTCGAGGGCTTTGAAACGATGTACTATCGGACCAAAATCGGGCTTATAGTAATTGAGTTATGGCCTGATTTCAGTATGCCATTTTTAAGTCAGATTTGACCCATTTAAATTATATAAATTACAAACTTATTTTTGAGTTTCCGGACTCGTTTTAAGGCCGCATTGGGCTTGTAAAAGCTCGTTTCACTTGTTTTTTCGAGATCTATGCAATGAGCCTATTTTTAAGACTGTCAGAATTTGTTAAGGTAGTGTTTTGACTTATATAATGAGTTGTTAATTTGTAAATGGTTAATATATTGTTTGCATGTCATGACTATGATGAATATTTATTAATCGAATTATGATCAATAAGGATTGTGAGTTGCTGATAAAGAATTGCACAAATTTATTTATATGTTTCGAGCCTATTTGACATTCACATAAAAGTTCAATGTTGTGTTGTGCATATTATTTGGTTTAACTTTATGGATTTTATGATAATCATTCATTCCTAAACATAACCTTACATTGTGTGTTATTAACTAAGGAAATTGAATCACTATTATTGAAATAAATGTTTCATATTCTTCTGGAATGCCCAATGTGGATGATATGACTTGAAAGATTGATCTGCCCGATGGTGATGATCTTTTCTAGTGCTATGTTGTCCATATTGGACTACGTTCAATTATAAACTCCATTGACATGGAATGACACAAATTTAGGTAGTCAACGTTGATGTCACAACTTAAGGAATTTATCTGTCCAAAGGTGACAAATTTCTTAATGTTGTGATGATTGTATTTGACTAACCTACTTTTTTGAGGAAATCTCTAGCATATCATGACTCAACCCAAAGGAGGGACATGATGATGCAATTGATATCTCTATAAATTAAAGCACACTTAACTAGCCTTTATTTAGAGGAAATCGCTAACATG
This sequence comes from Tetracentron sinense, assembly GCA_015143295.1. Classification (NCBI taxonomy): domain Eukaryota; kingdom Viridiplantae; phylum Streptophyta; class Magnoliopsida; order Trochodendrales; family Trochodendraceae; genus Tetracentron; species Tetracentron sinense. The sequence goes on along the minus strand of CM026556.1, from coordinate 5,736,094 downwards.
TTATGACTCGACCCAAATGAAGGTCATGATGATGTAATCGGTCTCTTGAAAAATTATTGTGTGAGCTTATGATTGATTTTGCATAACGTATTAGCATATAAAATTATATTGATTTAAAAACCTTGTAGAATGCAGTTAAGGAATATGTATGTGGATATAACATGACTGTTACCCTATGTACAACATTAAGTCCCACGAACATCACTAGTATGATGAGAGGTATCAGTAGTTCAAATTATGACAAATGGAAGGAGCAAGTTCTAATTTTTTTGGGTTGCTTAGATCTTGATTATGCTATACGTTTTGACAAACCCATTGAGTTTATTGCTGAAGCCTCTGTCGAGGACTTGGAAGTCATGAACCATACTGAACTGAAAAAATGAGAAATGTCAAATCGTATGAATCCCCAACTAGGAGCAGAGAATCTGAGTGCTTTATGTTAGAAAATTTCCTTTAGTGTGGCCATGCACAATCCCTTTACCGGTTATGACAAGTTCTAATTGTAATACTACTATTTTTTGTTAGGTGATGTAATTAGCAAGAAGATAATACACTTCTCTAATTAAGGTATGATTATATTTTAAGAGAGCTCTAATATAGAAGGATCCTTAATGGGAATGATTCCTTCAATGTCTATAAATAAAGGGAGTAAGGTCTCAACTCTCTCTCTAACTTTCCCATACAGAATACATACATTCATTGTGTAGTGAGGGACTAGAAAGAGGAGAGGATTGAAGACCTTGTGCATCAGCTTCATTCAAACGGTTTCATTCGGATTGACGTTATGACTTTTAACCACAGTAAAACAGTTAAATACATGTTTTTTATTATAAGGAAAACTGTCATGTATATGTGATGATAGGTCTCTAATTTCTATTATGTTTAAGAGATTAATAAATCTAATATTTAGATTTACAATTGGTATCAGGGTTTCGGTGTATTTTCATCAGTATACATGGGTTTGGCTATACACGGAGTTTTGTTTTTCAAAGAACAAATATATATATATATATATATGTTGTCTTTTTTTTTTTCCAGCGGTTTCGCCGGTCACCCGCCACCTGTTTGGAAAATTAATTCAGAAAAGTCTTTTTTCTGTTTTTGATTTTTGACTGAGGTTTTGACATTTGAAACAATTGATTCTGGGAAAACTTTCTTCACTAAAGTTATAGATCTTTTCGAGGGCTTTGAAACGATGTACTATCGGACCAAAATCGGGCTTATGGTAATTGAGTTATGGCCTGATTTCAGTATGCCATTTTTAGGTCAGATTTGACCCATTTAAATTATATAAATTACAAACTTCTTTTTGAGTTTCCAGACTCGTTTTAAAGCCGCATTGGGCTTGTAAAAGCTCGTTTCACTTGTTTTTTCGAGATCTATGCAATGAGCCTATTTTTAAGACTGTCAGAATTTGTTAAGGCAGTGTTTTGACTTATATAATGAGTTGTTAATTTGTAAATGGTTAATATATTGTTTGCATGTCATGACTATGATGAATATTTATTAATCGAATTATGATCAATAAGGATTGTGAGTTGCTGATAAAGAATTGCACAAATTTATTTATATGTTTCGAGCCTATTTGACATTCACATAAAAGTTCAATGTTGTGTTGTGCATATTATTCGGTTTAACTTTATGGATTTTATGATAATCATTCATTCCTAAACATAACCTTACATTGTGTGTTATTAACTAAGGAAATTGAATCACTATTATTGAAATAAATGTTTCATATTCTTTTAGAATGCCCAATGTGGATGATATGACTTGAAAGATTGATCTGCCCGATGGTGATGATCTTTTCTAGTGCTATGTTGTCCATATTGGACTACGTTCAATTATAAACTCCCTTGACATGGAATGACACAAATTTAGGTAGTCAATGTTGATGTCACAACTTAAGGAATTTATCTGTCCAAAGGTGATAAATTTCTTAATGTTGTGATGATTGTATTTGACTAACCTACTTTTTTGAGGAAATCTCTAGCATATCATGACTCAACCCAAAGGAGGGACATGATGATGCAATTGATATCTCTATAAATTAAAGCACACTTAACTAGCCTTTATTTAGAGGAAATCGCTAACATGTTATGACTCGACCCAAATTAAGGTCATGATGATGTAATTGGTCTCTTGAAAAATTATTGTGTGAGCTTATGATTGATTTTGCATAATGTATTAGCATGTAAAATTATATTGATTTAAAAACCTTGTAGAATGCAGTTAAGGAATATGTATGTGGATATAACATGACTCTTACCCTATGTACAACATTGAATCCCACGAACATCACTAGTATGATGAGAGGTATAAGGCACTGATCAGTAGTTCAAATTATGACAAATGGAAGGAGCAAGTTCTAATTTTTTTGGGTTGCTTAGATCTTGATTATGCTATACGTTTTGACAAACCCATTGAGTTTATTGCCGAAGCCTCTGTCGAGGACTTGGAAGTCATGAACCATACTGAACTGAAAAAATGAGAAATGTCAAATCGTATGAGCCTCATGATCATTAAGAGTTTCATTGCTGATGTAATTCGACATGTCATTCTTGACTCAGAAAATGCAAAGTATATGACAACAATCAAGAACAATTCCTGAGTAATTCCAAGGTACTTGCTAGTAGCCTTATTGTAAAGATGAGAACCATGAAATATGATGGAAATAGTAGTGTATGTGATCATATTATGAAAATGAGTGACATGACTACTCAATTAAAGGGAATGAACATAAAAATTTCTGAAGGTTACCTCATTCACTTCATCATGACTTCTCTTCATGTTCAATTTGGTTCATTCAAGATAAGTTATAATACACAAAAAGAAAAGTGGAAGATGAACGAGTTGATTGCTATGTGTGTCCAAGAAGAAGAAAGACTTAGGATTGAAAGGCATGATAGTGCTCACTACACTTTTGGTCCATCTAAGGAAAATTTCAAGTGAAAAAGAAATAAAGGATCCTATAAAGGGAAGAATGTGAAAGCTTTTAACTCAGCGACCAAACAAGGAGAATCTAACAAAGCTGATTCTAGCATCAAGTGTCATTTCTGTAAAAAGAAAGGGCACATAAAGAAAGAATGTCAGACATACAGGGATTGACTGGTGAAGAAAGGTAACTCCCTTGTCTTTATTTGTTATGAGTTTTTTTTTTGTTGATGCTCCATGAAACACTTGGTGGTGAAATTAGTAATATTGGTACTAAATGAAATCGAACGGACAAGAATTCCTCCATTCTATGACATAAATGTTTGGACCATATATCGAAGGAAAAGATGAAACGATTAGTTAAAGATGATATACTCAAAACACTTGATTTTACTAATTTCAACACTTGTGTAGGCTGTGTTAAAGGAAAATATACAAAGATAAAGAAAAAGGGAGCCATTAGAAGCATGAATCTATTGGAAATAAACCACACTGACATTTGTGGACCATTTTCTACTCATGCTATTGGTGATCTGAAATATTTTATTAATTTCATTGATGATTACTCTCGTTTTGGTTATATATTTCTCATTCATGAGAAAGCAGAGGCCCTGGATATGTTCAAGATTTATAAAGCTGAAGTTTAACTACAACTCAACTAGATTATAAGATCTGATAGAGGTGAAGAGTATTATGTAAAATACTCTGAAACATGTCACCATCTAGGACCATTCACCCTATATTTGCAAGAGCACGACATTGTTCCTCAATACACCATGCCCCACTCGAACAAAATGGTGTATCTGAGAGACGAAATCATACTCTTATGGATTTGGTTAGAAGTATGTTATGCAACTCTTGATTACCTAAATTCTTGTGAGAAGCCTTGAAAATAGCTGTGCATATTCAAAATTGGGTTCTTAGTAAGACAGTTTCTAAAACTCCATATGAATTAAGGGTAGGAAAAAACCGACTTTAGAATATTTGCGCGATGAGGCTGTTTAGCTAAAGCAAATGTGTATAACCCACAAACAAGAAAATTGGATCCTAAAACCATAACTTTTCATTTCATTGGATATTCCCAAAGGTCAAAAGGATATAGACTTTATTGTCCCACCTATAGTACCAGAATTGTCGAGACTAGATATGTTAAATTATTTGAGGATAGGGACCACAGTGGGAGTGTTGAGCCTAAGAATTTCACTTTTGAGGAAAATCGGGTTATAATTACTATACCGATAATTCAAGAGAGAGTGATTCCAACACCACCTCTTGAAGAGGCTGTTGGTGCACCCGAGGCTATACTTGAGGAAACACCTCACATTATAGAAGCTTTTGCTCCCGCGACACCTATTGAAGATTTACCCTTGCGTAGATCACAAAGGGTTAGGAGGCCAACCATCTCTAATGACAATATATATGTTGTCTCCTTGAATGAGAGTGATTATGACATTGGAAATGAAACAAATTTTGTTTCTTTTGACCAAGCCATAATGAGAGAAAATTGAACTCAATGGCTTGAAGCCATGAAGGATAGTTGAAATCAATGAAACACAACTTGGTCTGGGATCTTTGCGAATTACTTAAAGGGGTCAAACCTGTAGGCTGCAAATGAGTATTTAAAACCAAGCAGGACTCCAAAGGTAACATGGAAAGATTCAAGACAAGATTGATCGCAAAAGGTTTCACTTAAAGAGAAGAGATAGACTATAAAGAAACTTTTTCTCATGTTTCTAAAAAGGATTCGTTTAGAATAGTCATGACTTTAGTGACTCATTTTGACTTAGAGTTAAATCAAATAGACGTAAAGATTGTTTTTCTAAATAGTAACTTGCATGAAAATGTCTTTATTATGCAACCTGAAGGTTTTCAAGTTGATAGCAAGAAACATTTAATTTGTAGACTGAAAAAGTCTATACACGAGTTGAAGCAGACATCTCAACAATGGTACCTTAAGTTTCATGAAATCCTTTCAAACTTTGGTTTTAAAGAAAATATCGTAGATCATTGCATATATTTTAAGGTCATAGGAACAGATTCATCATTCTTGTATTGTATGTTGATGATATACTACTTGCTAGCAGCAATTTAGGCATGTTATAAGAGACAAAGCAATTTATGTCAGAGAATTTTGAAATGAAAGATCTAGGTGAAGCATTGTATGTGATAGGAATTGAGATTCACTAAGACAAGCCTCGTGGTCTATTGGGATTATCTCAGAAATCCTATATTGATAAGGTTCTCAAAAGATTTAACATGCATAATTGTTTTGCTAGTATTGCCCCTGTGGTAAAAGGTGATAAATTCAGTTTGCTTCAAGGTCCCAGAGATGATCTGGAAATGAGACAGATGGAAACAATTCTCTATGCATCTGCAGTAGGGAGTCTCATGTATACACAAGTCTGTACTTGATCGGATATAACATATATAGTTGGTATGTTTGGTAGGTATCAAAGCAATCCAGGCTTGGACCATTGGAAAGCTATTAAGAAGGTTTTTCGCTATTTACAAGGGATAAAAGAGTACATGCTCACATACAAAAGGACAAAAAACCTTGAGGTAATTGGCTATTCTGACTCTGACTTTACTAGATGTCAAGACAGCAGAAAGTCTACATCAGCTTATATCTTTATGCTTGTAGAAGGACTTGTGTCAAACAATTGCTGATAGCCTCTTCTACTATGGAAACAGAGTTCGTTGCATATTGTGAGGCAGCATGTCATGCCGCATGGCTAAGAAGTTTTATCTTAGGGCTTTGTGTTGTTCACAACATTTCAAAGCCACTAAGAATAAAATGTGAAAAAAGGAAACACACAATGGTTAACAGATACAAGAAAAGAGCTGAAAAAAGTGGCCACTTTTTTTTTTGGTTCAACTCAACAATACCACTAGGCAAAGCTGAAAGCCTACACAAATGAAACGCACACACTCACTCACACACACCACACACACACCACGAAACACACAAAGCCCAAATAAGCTTCATCCAAACGCATCTCAATTGATCATCATAAATCTAGCATTGTGGTTTTATGCATCATTAAACTGCGCTGATCTTCCTCTGTATAAAAGCATATGGACTATTGGCCCGATATTGTGTTAGATGTGCATTATCCCATACCACTTGGAACAATGGCTGGAAAATCTATGGTTCAGAACCTGTTCAAGTCTTTATTCAGCAATTATTTACCCTTCTTCCTCTTTTGCCATCATTAGCTTGTTGGTAGGCACCAAGCCTGCATCTACTGATTTAACTAACCTAATCCAAAACCCCTATGGACATGAGGAACCAATCACCGTAGCTCATCATTTTAACTATGAGTTAGAAGTTAGTAAGGTTATTTTTTAGCCGTCATACTAACTCATCGTAATCGATCCCAGTTTACTCAAGTGGGAAATACACACTGAGACCAATAGGTAGGTACCCTTAGATAATTATTCATTTAGTAGTGTCCTTAAATTCTATGTATCAAAATTTAGGAATTATCTTAGTTCCATACAAAATGTCTCTTACATTAAAAAAAAAAAAAAATAGAACTTTTTAACTTTTGGAACAAGTGTAACGGTCTTACAATAGTTTGTTATAACAACTAAAAAATGGGATGTAATAACTATTTTGGAAGGACGTGAAATTCTATACATGGAGTCCGGTTATAACCCATAGGTTAACGCGTGTCCCTTTTTATACCCCTTAATTGTGGTTAAGATTTACTAACCCTTTGGGTTCAACCATCTAACCTTTGGTTTTTAGAAAAAAAAAAGGGAAATAGTTAACGCACCTAGGAAATGGAAAGGTTGGACCTGATTGGTCCATTCCTCCCTCTTACATACCCACCAGTTGTGTTGAGTATTTAAGAGAGGGAGGGGGGGGGGGGGGGGGGGGGGGCATGGACCAATTAGGTCCAGCCTTGGATTTTAAAATCCATTTCCCAGGTATGCTAATCATTGCTTAAAAAAAAAATATATTAAAAATAATAACTCTATTGGTTAAAGTTGTTAACCAGAGTTAAAAGAAGGCTTTTGTGTTGTAACAGTAGACAATTTCAAGTCTTTTAAGCCATAGGTTAGCCTAAGGCCAGCCTGCTGCGGCCCTATGCCTGGTCCTAGCCCGATTAAATAGACCGGGCTTGGGCCTAAATGTATAAGGCTCAATTAAAAGTGGGCCCTAGGTACATGTTGTAGTCTAAGCTTGAAGGGCTTGGTACCTACGAGAGTTACTTGAATCTTTTGACACAAACAAGAGTTACCAGAGAAGAAAAGAGTAAGGAAGAAAGACATTCAAGGTACATACATGTATATTTTATTTTTAAGATAAAAATAATAATGAACACACACAAGAATTTTACATTCCATTTGAGAACCTTTTCTGGTGATGAGCAAACAACCCTGAGACCGAGGCATCCTCTTGTAACTTTCACACTGTGAGCTCAAGGGAAAAATATTTTCTTTTGGTACAGAAATTCTTAGTAGGGGATGCATATATTTTCTTAAAACATAATCCACCAATTAATCATCAACAGTAATGCGAGCATCGTGACCCACCCATTTTGTGCCAGTGATTTTAGGCCCTTCGATCCACTACAGACGAGCTTCTTATTGTCATATGTGCACACAGTTTGCTTCCTGGAATCAACACAAACAAAGCAACTAGTGTTAATTGTTACTTACGGATCGGTAGTTTGTTGGAGCTTATAAATATAGAGCTTATAAATAAGGATTAGGGCTATCAAGGGCAGGACAGGAGTCAACCCTAACCCTAATCCTAACCCTGCCCTTACTTATAAGGGCAAGACCCTAACCCAGTCCTGGCCCTTCAAGGGCCTGGATTGATTATGTCCTAACTGGGCCGGGCCGGGCCGGGTACCCTTGTTACAGGTTTTTTTTACAGGCCTAGAAACCTCCGAGATGTTCGCCAATATGAATGTTAGTGTGGATTCAATTCATTTACCTGGATGAACAGAAGGTTACGACGTAGTCCGTCCGAGAGCACGTAAAAATACTGGTAGGGTCATCGTATGCGTAACTGTATGCAGCTGGGCAGGCCTCCTTAAACTTCTTTGAGTAGTATGTAGGCTGACATATAACGGGGTTCCCATACGCCCCTTTACAACAGTACTCATCGATGCCGAACACATCACATGCACTTCGACATCCAACAATCTTTCCATCGAATTTAACGGCGAGTTCCGATGGGCAATTAGGCCTCAAGTCCCCATCACAACCTGCAATGCTGCAATTTCCCCTACCATTAATGGGTGTAACAGTTAATGGCAAGTTGAATCCGTCGACAAGGCTAACATCGTAATAATCGAGTGATGCGAGGGTAAATTCGGCAAGTGTGACTGGAGTTTTCCCAGAGGCTGTGCATTTGAGGGAGGTGCCACAGCTACCAGTTTGGCATGTGCCGTTGCCCTTTTTGTCAAAATTGCAACCAGTCCGACCCCATATCCGGCCGACCCAACCAACGGGGGCAGTGAAAATGGCAGATTGGCCTGTTTTTAACGCAAAACCACCTCCGTTGAATTTCTCACCCGGCGTGATACCGGGCCATATTGTCACTTTGCAGCCATTTATTAAGGTAAAGATTCTCGACGATTCGGACAATTTTACCCCTACTCACCAAAATAATAAGAAAAAATAAAAATAAATGAGCAAACTATATGGAAATTAATGCAACCTTATACAAAAACTGATCATTTCTTGAATCCAAGATAATATAATTCTGATATTTGAAGCTCTCTAAGTTACTATAGATTGTGAAGGAAGAGTTCTAAAGATTAGAGTACTGGAAAATCAAGAATGAGTTAATTAAGAGAATCAAATTTTCATAACTAATGAATGAAAATAAAACCAGTTTGTCTGCTTTGTCGATGAATTGCCTCAATTACCGTTCGATTAGGAATAGAAAAAAGAACATAAAAAGAATATTATCAAGAAGAGAAATAGACAAAAGTGAATTACAAAGTACAGAACCAACTTAGATAAAAAAGCCAAAAGAGAAAGAGGATTAAGAGAAAATGCTACCTGTTGAAATTAAGATTAACAAGACGGTTGAAAGTGCACTAAGTTGTGGAGCCATCTCTCCTTTCCCTCTCTCTCTCTTTTGCTTGGTTAGGAGTAGGAATATGAGAGATTATAAAGAAGAATTTGTTTGGGAGAGAGTGGCCAAAAAGACTTCCTTACTTGCATGATCAAATGATTCTTTTCCCACCAATTTCCTATATTTTCTATGATAATAGACAAATGAATCTGGTTGATCCTGTTCCCATCATATCTATTCCTCCCTAATTGCATTAGCAATCATATTATTTTTGCGAGAGAATTGGAGGTGAGAATTCATCATTTTTAAAAGGATAATGCTAGCATCACTTTCTTTTAAAACTCACTCTATTTTTGATTGGAGAGAGTGTTGGTGGAAAACATGTGTTTCTTTTTAAATGGAAGATAATAACACATGTTTGATTCATAAAGAAAATGAGTTTGAAAGAAAATGATGTTTTATGTTACTCTTTTGCTTATCGTTTCTTTGGATTGCAATTCTCGAGAGACTTTGAAACTCACAAAGTGAGAAATTTTAAGTCTCACAAAAATGAAAGAACTTGAAATCTCGGGATGGGGAATTTTGTTTTATCATGATCTTTCATTCAAAGTCAAAAGAACAAAAATATTACGAAATGACTAGATTAGCAAAACCCGTCACTTCAAGTCTTGAGACTTGCAAAGTATCGGGCTTTATAAAGTCTCAGCAAAAGAATGAACCGAATAGGAATTATAATCATGTAAATTAGAATTTTTTTCCTCTTGTGCTTCCCTTATATGCCTAATGATTTGGTGAGTGGCTTCCATTGGTTGTATTAGGTTTTGGACGACCCCACTAGATAAATAAAGTAAAGCCTCTCACTCCATCTTTATTCTCTCTCTCTCTTTCTCTCTCTCTCAACCCTCCTCTATGTAATCAATTTTTAGGTTAAAAGATAAAGAATAGCTCAAAAGCTTGTAACACATATATGGAGGAGCTGTCGCTGTAGTTAGATCCTCCGTCGATCAAGCGAGTAACTGCTTGACATTCGGCAAAAATTATTATCCTGTACATTTTTCCTTTCATATTTTGGTGGTCCAGTATGGTGGTGTCAATATTATTTAATTACTGTTTGCTTTTAGTGATTGGGGGTATTAGATCCTACTTCCGGGTTGTGCAAGAAACATCAACCAATGATTAAGGATGGATACTATTAGGTCAACCTTATAAGCATATTTGCTATTAACTGTGATCATTTAGATTGCGCTCTTCCCATCGGTCTGGGCTTTTGGGATAAGTGGTTGTATCTGGTATGCAATAAGTTTAGTGTCATAATTACTAAGAAAACTAAGAGTCGAATTGTTATACGAGAGAGATACAATAAATGAAGGGTACTTGCACAGATGATGAAGCTGTTAGATCGCCGAAATTAGGTAGCGTACAAGATATTGACTGAAGAGTACTCCCAAAACTATTCACTCCGGTGATCGGGGTTTGAGATTTCGAGATTTCAACTTTCAAGAGTAGGTGGATGCATGTTCGAAGAAATTTTGGTGTAGAATGCGAGGAAAAGAGAAGTTTGCTGTTTATTCCTTGAGATACTGAAAGGGCATTTCGTATTTCAAACGGTTGGTACCCATTTTAAGGTGAGGTGTGGGTGATGCTTCATGTGGGGGTGCGTGTGTGTGATTGGGTGTGTGCGTTTGTGTCCCGCAGCTCCCGCTTACCACACTGCTTGGTGTGTTAAGCTGTTTACCAAAAAAAAAAAGGTATTTCGTGGAGGAAAAGGAAAATCCATCTCCCCCCTTTTTTGCCACGTGTCCAATTTAATTCCTTTTAACTGTCGCTAAGATTACTTAATGGATTAAAATATAGGTTTTATTAACCTGATTTCTTCTCTATTCATCATCACCTCTCTACGGCCTTAATTCATCATCATTTCTCCATTACCCAAAATTTAATCATGTTTTCAGTTTTTAGTTTGACAATTTTTTTTATTTAAGATTTTATTCATTTTATTGAAAATTAATTATATGATTTCTTATATGCCTTTTATTTTCTTTGCTTAATTAATATTTTTAATTAAACAAGTGATGATTGCATTATTTATTCTTGGGCAAAGTGACTCTTAAATGAAAGTAAAGCTAGCATTACCCTCTATTCTTATAATTAATTAATTTGAAGTTTGGTGTGTAACTATAAATTTATAAGTAATTGTTTTTTGATTTTGGTGTGCATTTGAATTTTTAAGAAACTAATGGTGTAGTCATCAATTTAAAAAAAAAAATGGGGTGTAGTCATCAAATATTGGGATGCACCTAACACCACCCTTTATTAATCACATGCATTAAAATTTGTTAACCATAGTTCAAGAGATTACTCAAATACGACGTGGCTTTTCCTTGATTGCCCCTCAAGTCTGAGATTGTTTCCTAAATTCTACTTTTCCACTTTTTCAAAACAAGAAGAAACTCTTCTTTAAAGCGTAAGTGGTAGTGAAGAGCTATTTAAGACTTTTCATAAATGTTAAATTATAAAAAATACTCACCAGGATTACCCAAGTAACAAGGATTTCACCAAGTCATTGCATATTTTTTTTTGCAATGAGAAAATGAAGAGAAAACTAAGGAAAGGGGGGAAAGAAATGAAAAGGAGGAGGTTTTTTTTAATCTTTCTTTCTTTTTCTTGTTTCTTTTTTTTCCCTATTGTTGTAATTTATTGGGCCTATACTGGACCATGTAGAGCTTATGTGGGCAAAGAAAGCCTATAAGGGTCAAAGGTAGGCCTCTAAGGGCCTGAATTACATATTCATCTCAAACTTTTAGAAGATGTACCACATCTCTATTGGACATCTCTAAGGACCATTTAGATGTACAATATCCTATTGGAACTCCTACATAAACTTTTAAAGAAACTTCATATTGATCTTCTCTCTCATAATCCAAACTAACCTTACTAAAAAAGTAACATCTGTATTGTCTCCTCCATCACTTCAGATGACAAAATAGTTTTGAAAACGGACCTTTATTAATAGATTCATATGCTTTACAATTTTACAATCTAAGAAAGAAAGAGAATGACAAACTGCTATTTTTGTTGCATTCCTGACATCATTAAAGAAGTCGAAGATACAAAGTGACTGTAAACCAACAACATTAGAGAAGTTGAAAAGACAAAGTAACGGTAAACCAACAACATTAGAAAAGTCGAAGAGGGAACATAATAGATTTTCCTTCTATATATCGCAAGGTAAAACTAGTAAGACTTTCCAAGTTTATATGGATTTGAATTTCGATCACATTTGTTTATAAACCGTGATTGGATTCTAAAATAATTGAATTACAATTTATTTATAAAAAACAATCACAGTTACGTTGATAACTGTGATAATAATTAAAAAGGAAATTCGATCACAGTTATTTAGAACCATGATTTTTTCCTTGAACAACAATGCTAAATGATCACAATTATAAAATAACACAACAATGCTAAATGATCACAATTATAAAATAACACTGATCTCATATTTCCTGCAAAAACCATTTATCACGCTTTGGTTATTAACTGTGTGTTAGCCTATAGGTTTTCTTAATGATTTTGATGATAACACAATAATGTAATGATCTTTGTGTTACTAATGTCTCAATTGAGTTTATGTGGAAATCAGTTCACCAAGAGCATTAGCTAACCATTCAAGGTAAAAACATGAAAATGATTTCATCTATAAAGAAGATTTATTACAAAGTTAAAGCAAGCCATTAGATTAAGTTGGATCATATTGAAGATGTTAAAGATCATATCCAAGTCCAAGTCCAAGTCATATCATGAAGAAGAAGAAAATTGATCATGAAACCAAAGAAGACAAATCAAGTCAAGATTAAGCTAAAAAAGAATGAAGATTCTCTTAGAAGGTTTAATGTTTTATATTTTAGTTTGAGAGTATTTAGGAATTTTGTAAAAAGTTCTCAAAGTTTGGTTGTTTGAAAACTTAATGCCTAGATTGACCATAGGTACCTTAGACCATATTTGAATATTGTTCTAAGGCTCTAAGACATCATAAATAATGATTAAAATCTTGATAAAGTTAAGCCAAGTGACCTAACAAATCATTCACATAATCTAGGTTGGTTAAATTAGTGTTTTTCAGTGAAAATCATCATCTAGTCGACCGGATCATCCATCTAGTCGACCAGATCAAATGCCCAAAATTTTATTTGGCCATTACCTTTATCTAGTCGACCGGATGACCCATCTAGTCGACCGGATGGCAAGAGATAGGGTTTTTACTCCGTAACGGCTGGTTTTCAACAACTCTTTTTGCAATTAATGCTACTCCAACGATCATAAAACTTTTCGGATATAAAATAGAATAATTTATGAATTAAATCAAGAATTCCTATCAATCCAATCATTTTATCATTTACTTCAAAGCTTAGATTTCCAAATCTGTTGAGTAAACCCTAGAAATCTCAAATCCCATATCTTGAGGTATTAACTCTAATGTTTTGGAGATTTTTAGAGAGCTTTAAAGAGATCATCTAGCTCGTGTAAGGAGTATTTTATGATTGTAAAATCACTTTCTACAAAGTGTGCTTGAAATCAAGAATCAGTGGATTCTTGTCCTTGAAGTAAGGAGCTTTATTGTAAGGTTGGATCTTCTCCCGGAAGATGATCGTGGAAGTCAAGAGAGAGGATTCTCTTGCACATGTAAGGTTTGATCTTCACCTATAAGAAGATTGTGCGATTAGTAAATCGTGGTGAATCCTTAAGTGGGTATAGCTTGAGGCGGGGACGTAGGCGAGATTGCCGAACCTTGAGAACAACATCTTGTGTTTGCTTTCTCTTTTCATTCTATTACTTTATTGTTTTGTATTATTTGTAAAATTGCTTAATTTCTATTCATTTTAAATTAGTATAATTGAAATTCTGCTTAAGGGATTAGGAATAAATTTGAATTTGCCATAGACCCTATTCACTCTCCCCTCTAGGATTCAATCCTTGGTTAACACTGTGTATTAAAATTCCGTCAAAAAATTTTCACGATCTCTCCGTGATTATAACCGTGATCTCATATTTCATACAAAAAACATTTTATCACGCTCTGGTTATTAACCATGTACTTAAATTTCGTGATCTCTCCCACGATTTATAATGGATAGTATCATGGGTTTCGTGAACACGGTGATTATACTTAAAAATACAATCGTGATTAATACACATATTTTTAATAGTGTCAATGCAATCTCATTAGCTTCAGATCCAGTACATGTGGATCTTTACTATCATTCCATTCGTGAGAAGGTCATTCACGGTGACATTGATGTCGGCTTTGTTGGGTCTATGATCAAATTGCTGATATATTTATAAAGGGCCTCGCTACCTCTCGCTTCTACTAGGATCCAAGCTTACCGTGATTCCCATCCCGCTTAGCTTGCAGGGCATAAGCATGGACTCCTCATAGATTTCCTCAAATCTCCTCAAACTCCCTCCAAAATAGAAGCTGTTACCTAATATGAGAATCTTGCCTCTTAAGAGATATTCTCGTGTACTCATATCCTACACGTTAATTAAGAAATACTGTTGTAACCAATCTTACACACTAGAAAATACTGCTGTAACAATTGTTTATAAATACATGTGCTTTCTCTCACTCAGTCCTTACGCAGAGAAGATAAGCTTTTACAAAACCTTTTGGTTTTACACCTCTGTGGCTAGACCCATGATGATCAGCCTTCTGGCTACCGGCTCTCGACCGTAGAATATCCAGCATTTCGTAAATGAGTATTGGATTATCTTGATGTATTTCTAGATTGGCCCACCACGTGATAATGGAACACCAAATGCGATATTGATGGATGACTTATAGCTAGCCATATATTATATGTGATCACAATGCTCACGAAGTGGCACTGGGTCAGGCTTGGGCTTGAATTTTGGTATTTTTTGAAAGGCCGAGCCCGAGCCCGAGCCCGACTCATTTGCAAGAGGCTTTGAAGCCTAAATTCAGCCCATTGACACCCCTACATGATGAAAGATCCTCAAGTTCGTTATCTGTATTTCGCTGGTCAAGTTGAATTTTAGCATTTCGGTTCATTAAGGTGAACCAGTCATCTGTCTCCGTGGGCCAAATAGCATTCAGTGTGGTATCTAATCAAGATTGATTTGAGAATCTCCCGGGTTCATTCACCTGATCCGTGTTCCCCGGGAACAACCATCAAGCTAATTTTTGGCCATGTGGTACATTGGCGTGTATGTGAGATTTGTTAGGCTGATTTTTTAGTGTGCCCAAACATGTGCATGTATAACCAATGACTTTGCTAGCCCCACTCTCCCGTATTACACTCTTCCTTCTCAGACAAAATAAGACAGATTTCATGGTAGAGCCCACAGTTGCCTGATACAAAATTATTGTCTTTTTGTACCGGGAAGAGGAGAGTGTAATAGGATGAAAGTGGGGGCTTTTACTCCCCCATATACCCTCTATTTTAATTGGTATATTTTTCACGAAAAACAAATATGAGATAACAGATTCAATAGCTATCCCTTTTTTTTTGGGCAGTCTAGGGTTAGGGGTTAGTATTTGCTCAACTCAAATTGTGGGAAAATCAACAACGCCCACTTGACGGAACTCGATCCCGGATTCACCCTCTTGAGAAGGGGATACATTACCACTGGGCTAGTTCCATGGTGTGTGCTGTCCCAAATTCAAGTTGATTATATATGTTTGTGCTATATATAGTCTATATAATATAGATACTGAAAGACTAGGGAGCCTAATCTAAATCACTACCATTGGATGAACAGCAATGCTAGGTCCACTTTCCGTTCGTTCGCTCTCTCCTATTTTCATACAAGAAGACAAAAAGGTATTGCACCTTTTTTTGGTCCCACCACATTTATATTGTTTTCTTGTATAAAAATAGTAAAAGCTACCGGAAAGTGGACGTCGGAAAGTGTACCTAGCATTGCTCTTGGATGAAAACTCAACCATAACGTTAACTCGCGATGAGGTGCAGGTGGATCGGTGATGGGCTGGGTAAGAAATTGTTATCTAGATCACATTAAGGGAGACCTATACAGAAACCAAATGTTTGTCAATGCTGGAACCACTGGACTCATTTGTTTTTGTCAACCCACCAAGAAGCGATTGGATCTGTCTTTTATGGATTTGGGTACATAACCATATGTTTTAATGCAAATCTTGCCAGCACTTACCAATGAAACCTTTGGAATTAGTAACAAAATTGGGATTTGCAATTTTGGGTAATTTCGGTTCAAGATCATGAAATCCTTTTCTATCATATATCATATAGGAAGGGTTGTTGCACAAAATTTACTTATATAAGTAATTGCGCTTATTGCCTAATGTTGTGGTATAATAAACAGGAAATGTAGAAAAATACCTTGCCTGTAATTTGTTTGGGGCGACAACGGAGAACGGATTCTTAGAGACGATCCAAGAGGAAACATTGAAGGCAATGATATTAATGACTATTTTAAGATATAAATATACAAGTTTTTTTTTAATGAGATTCCTGGCTCCCCTCATATTCCCTATGTAGCCCGTGGGATGAGTCTGAGCTTTCAAGGATCAGGATATCCACGGTTATCAAAAAAAATACAAGCGAAAGAAAGATTGGATCCGGTTCTGATTGAAGACAATGCTCAGGGGTTCTGTGCTTACTGCCTAAGAACACGGAGTCATTGACTTTACTAACTTTTGATTTTCATAGAAAGAATTACTTGAATAACCATACAAGTTTTTTGTTTTTTTCAACTTTTAACTTTTCAGAGTCAAAAGTCAATTTAGAAGTTTATCCAAACACTACCAAAGTTGTCATTCAATGCAAAGTTCAAATAGTTATTTTATAGTTGTGATCATTTAGCATTGCCGTTCAAGGAAAAAATCATGGTTCTCAATATAACCGTGATTGAATTTCCTTTTATTATCATAGTTATCAAATAGTACCAAAAAAAAAAATTGTGAGTGAGACTTTACTTATTTGGATAAATTTCTCTGAGAATGGAAGGACTTCTTCGAAATCACTTTAATAAAAGATAAATTAAAAAAACAAAATTGGGACCACAAAAGCTAATTGGGGCTGTTTTCCCTAGAAGCTAACATTTTGAATTTTTATGACTTTTAATTTGTTGAAAAATAACTCTCAAAAGTGTCGAACCAAAAGACCTTTTAGCCGACTTCTGACTCTTCAAGAGCCAAAAGTTGCTAAAAGATAATTTAGAAGTATATCCAATTACACTACCTTCAATTCGAAGGTGTGTTTACAAAATGTTTGAAATTCAAGAAATAAGAATATGAAGTAAAAACAGGAAATGAGTTTTGCAAATTGCTGAAAAAGTTAGCGTTCTTTCAAAATCTTAAACCAATTTTGGAAAGGAAATTAATAGAAAAAAATCTTAAATCTGTATTGGGAAAGATAATTAATAGAAATATATATGGAGAAAGAAAATTACTTTGCAAATCAGTATTTGTAACGGAAATCAAGCAATTAATTTTTATTTGAAAATATTAATAGCAAAATCTATTTGGGAAAAAAGTTTTAAATGCACCTATCATCTCTCATTCTATAAATTGGCCTCTTTGGGATCTCATCTTGGTCGCCCTTCATGGGTTCTTCTTACTTGTCTCAAGGTTTTGCTCTAATACATTGGCAATCTTTTGTATATTAAGGCCTCTCTCTCATATGTGGATTCAAGGACATCACATTGATGGCAATTTAATTGGATCAACGATCTACCAGATATCTACCGTCAGAACAGGAAGATGAAGAAAGTTGAGGTCAAGTGCCCAATATTGATTGGGGAAGAGTACCCGAGAAATCCTGTCACCATTTTTCTTTCATAGTTCCAGTTTATGGGGTTTTATTTTTATGTGAATTGTAAATTTTAGCATCGATGAGTTCTATTAAAAGCAATTAAATTTAGATTGAATGAGATAGAAATTTCAAGTTATTTGTGCTTGAATGGAGTTTTTGTTCTTTGAAATAAAATAATTATAAGTGGAGGTCTGTTTTAGAATGATTGGTAACTCGTTAATGAATGGATCTGATTTGGATTTGCTTTTAGTAGCCCCTTTATGAATGGCTCTGGATCATGCTGAATGTATTTTGACTTGTCCCACATCAAAACCAACACAATTGCAATACTAAAGTAGCCCTCTTATAATTAATATTTTATAACTTAATAATCTGTAATAATTAATAAATTTATAAGCAACCAACTTGGTTTTATATTGTATAATTAATAATCTCTTATACTTGCTATGTAATAATTTTTTAAGAAGGTTCTAATATATTATTAATTATAAGAGAGGTTTTTATATTATATTAATCCATAGTTAAATGAATCGTAGATATTTTGGCTGTGTAATAAATTATCATATACATAGTATAATATTTTAGATATTTCAGAAAGAAAAAAAACTAAAAAAAATCATTATATGAGGACTTCAAAATAATTAACAAAAGTTAAAGGGTGAACCCCATGAAAAACAGAATTTAAATAAGGAGTGCTTCTTGTTATCTTTGAAAAATAGGTTAACTTTACCAAATTGAAATTACCATGTACTAACCTTGTACTTTTGTATCTACATGAGGCTTATATGGAAAATACGATACATTCAAAAGAAATTAAGAAAATAAATTTTTGATGGACCAATATAGTGAATATTATATATAATATTCTCTTATAATTAATATAATTTCTTTCCACCAAGGTTATTTAATTAGGTTTTTTTTTTTGTAAAAAAAACCCCTATATTTTCAGCTATTTGTAAATATTTCATTGTGTTTTGTGATTTTGTATTATGGTCCACTAACTTTTAAAACTTTTGCAAATTCACCATTTCATCCAAAAGTTATGTAATGTAAGTTCAATTTTTTTATGAAATGACTTTTTTAACCTTGTTAAATGGTTGGATGAAACAAACACCTTCATTGGTCACCACGTGTCCTATTTATCACCCTTTAACTAGGGTTAGGCTTAATCGATCAAAGGTTAATATTTTTTTTAAAAATATCTAAAAATCAAGGTTGGATTGATGAACCTTAAGGGTGAGTGAATCTTAACTACAGTTAGTGTGTTAAATGGACACATGGCGGCTTGTAGGTCTCCTTTAACTTTGGTTAAGTATAATCAATCTAAAGTTATTATTAATTTTTTTTTTTTTCTAAAATCCAAGGTTAGATGCATGAACCCTAGCGGTGAGTTAATCTTAACCACATTTGTTGGGTGTTAAAAAGGATATGTGGTGGCTTGTAGAGCACCCTTTAACTGTCGTTAAGCATAATCAATCTAAGCTTAATATTTTTTTTCTTCTCAAAACTAAGGTTAGATGCATGAACGCAAGGGGTGGGTGAATCTTCACCACAGTCAGTGGGTGTTAAAAAGGATATGTGGTGGCTTGTAGAGCACCCTTTAACTGTGGTTAAGCATAATCAATCTAAGCTTAATATTTTTCTTCTTCTCTAAACTAAGGTTAGATGCATGAACGCAAGGGGTGGGTGAATCTTCACCATAGTTAGTGGGTGTTAAAAAGGATATGTGATGACTTGTAGAGTCTCTTTTAACTATGGTTAAGCATAATCAACCTAAGGTTAATATTTTTTTTATATTTTGTTCTAAAATTCAAGGTTAGATGCATTTGTTAGTGAGTGTTAAAAGGGACACGTGACAGCTTGTAGAGCCTCCCTTAACTGTGGTTAAGCATAATCAATTTAAAGTTAATATTTTTTTCTCTTAAAAACTAAGGTTAGATGCATGAACCCTAAGGGTGAATGAAAATTAACCACTGTTAGTGGGTGTTAGAAGGGACACATGATGGCTTGTAGAGCCCCCTTTAACCGTGGTTAGTATAATCAACCTAAAATTAATATTTTTTTTCTTAAAAACTGAGGTTAAATGGATGAATCCTAGGTGTAAGCACCCAATTTTTACACCCTATCCAAACCCTGTCAATACCCTGTAGAACCCTAGGTATCCCCTGAAAACCCTAGGTATACCCTAGTAAACCCTAGAACCCTAAAAACTTAGGACATGGACCATGGACTCAAAGCCCATTCCCCTAAACCCTATGCTAAACCCTAGTATGACCTTAGCTAAACCCTAGGTAAACCCTAGACATGCCCTAGTGTAGCCCTAAGCCTAGCCCTAGTCCTAAACCCTAGACAAACCCCTAAGCTAGAGGCATTCGGGCTCGAGGCCCATTTCAACTAAAAGAGCCTAAACCCTAGTCTAACCCTAGGCTAACCCTAGCTAAACCCTAGGACTAAACATAGGTAAACCCTAGACCCAACCCTAGGTCTAACCCTAGCCTAGCCCTAGTCTAAACCCTAGGCTAAGCACCACGGGCTCAAGGCCCATTTCAAAGCCCTAAACCTCCAAAACCATGAATAATTCATCTTTGGGGCCCAAACTTGGGCCCACAGGCCCAACCCCAGTGGGACCCACTCACCTTTTTCAAATTTTGAATTTGGGTTCCAAAATCTCAAAGGAAAAAGGGGGGGAAATGGTCTTGGGCCACGTATGAGGGTTAAGGCCCAAAATGGCAAAAAATGAAATCAAAATAAAAAAAAATAAGAGAGATGTCACTGTTCACCTTCTTCTTACGGGTGTGTGCAGCAAACGCACAGTAGCTCTTCCCCAGGTCACTTGGGACCTTCCCCCTGGTCCCCACTCCTTTTCTAATCTTGAAAATGCCCCTGACATCTTCTCTTCTCCTCTATAAAGCTTGACCTCCTCCCCATGGTTTAAGCATCCGGGGAAACTTTGATAGGAAAAAAAAACTCTGCAAAAAAAAAACCAGCCACCCCTACAGCAGCTCTAGCCCTCTCTAAGCTTGCTCCCTACACCTGTCCTAACTCACCTCAGTCCCCCAAGGCCTTCAACCACCTCTGTACCACCGTCTCCCAGCCACCACAGCCTTGCCTAAGCTTTCACCACCGTACCAACTCAGCCACAGGGTATATACCCTCCCCTCTCTTGCTGTACTTTAGATTTTAGCACTGTAAGGGACCCCTGGTCCCATTCCAGGGGTCCCCTTTGTCTTTTTTTGTTGCTATGCATCACTTTCACCAAAGATAGGGCCCCCTATGGCTTCCCGTAAGCATAGGGGACCCCTTGAGGTGGTATAGCTCGGGTTTAGCCCCCACAGGCGCATTGGCGTATTCCCTGAGATCTGGGGGACCCTCAGTCCATGAGGCATCCCCCCACAGGTCCAGTGGTACAGCCCCATGAGGGTATAATGTTTTTTTCATAAACAAATTCTGGAAAATCTCAGTTTCGGCCAGCAACCTGTAACCCCGGTTTAACCATGGTTAGACCAGGCCCTGGTCAAAACCAAGGCCATGGTTAGACTCTCCATATATAGGGTTCTTCCCCTATAAATTTTCAGCCCTTAAATATGCCTCTAACCATGGTTAAATCAACCCCAAAGTGGGGTCGACAGTGTGCATCCGTGGTGAAGTAGGCCACTTTGGGCCTCTGTGGGGCTCACACCCGACCTCCCCTTGGGCTCCACAAAGGCCCAAAATGTTCCTTGCACTTCAGGCTACCCAACCATGGTCTCGTTTTACCCTGGGTCAGCCCCTAACCATGGTTAAAGGTCTGACGAACAGTGGTTGGAAGTCTGTTTTTTCTGTTTTTTTGAAAATCTGTTATTTTATGTATGTTCATCATGGCCACTTTGGGCCTCTGTGGGGGCCACACCCGATCTCTTCTTAGGCCCCACAAGGGCCCAAATTGTTCCTTGCATGTCAAGCTACCCATTGGTAGCTTCGGATCCCCGCGGTTCCTCCGTTAACCATGGTTAAAATCATGCTAACCATGGTTAAAAGTGTAATGTTTTTTTGGGCTTTTTTACAATTTCAGACCCTTTTAAGGGCCCAGAACGGGTAGGAGGCTAGTCTAGGCCCTGCCATGGACCTTGGGCCCACTCTTGAGCCAACCGGACTCTTAACCATGGTTAAATTCGCCCATGGTTAACCCTTAACCATGGTTAAGCAGCCCATGACCCAAAAAAATTCTGAAAAAATATGAAACAAAATCAAAAATATTTCATAGATTCCAAAAATATTTTTTGTGATTTTTTTCATTGTGGTTAGGACCCTTAACCACGGTCAAAAACCCCATCCGGGTTGATTTTTAACCATGGTTAAGCGCCCCTTAACCAGAGAAAATCTGGAAAAATGATCAAAAATTCAAAAATATTCCTAGAAGCCCAAAATGGTCTCACTTGGCCATTTTACCCTAGTTAAAACCCTTAACCATGGTGACCTTCCCCCCCTAACCGCGGTTAAGCATCCTTGGCTTTTGGGAAAAATCTGTAAAAATCCTAAAAAAAATCAGAAAAATGAAAAAGACCAAACAATGTCAATCTTGGACTTTTTAACCATGGTTAGCACCCCTAACCATGGTTAACACCCTCTTAACCCCGGTTAGCAAACCTAACCCCCGGTTAACACCCCTCTTAGCCTCCGGGCTTTATCCTAGGCCTACCGGGCCTCAACCTTGGCCTACCGGGCCTCAACCCTAGCCTCCGGGCTCACCCTTGGCCTCCGGGCTCAACCCCTTTGCACATTGATCAACCTCGGTCAAGCAAAACCCTAATCTCCGGATTAGGCCCTTAAGCCGCCCTTGGTGCACACACACACACCCCCTCGTCTTAGCACGGGCTCATGTGCTAGAACTACGCTCGGTCTGATCTCACCCCTAAATGTGAGTACGTAGGCAGCCCAACACGGGCCCGACCCTAGTTAGCTTTTACTTTCTTCCGGTTAGTATAAGTTAAACACTTTGGCATTTGATTAACCTCGATCTTAACTTTGGCTTAAACCTAGCAAGTAGGGAACCACTTTATGTGGAAGTGTCGGGGTGCCTAACCCTTTCCCCGAACTTAACCGAACCTCTTACCCCGATCTCCGATCGTGGACCAAGCCTTATCCAAAATTCCCGGGGACTTATCCCTTCTGAATTAATAAGTGGCGACTCTTAACAAATCTTGTGAGATTTTTTAGGGAGTGAAATCCCGTGCTCACACCAGGGGTGAGTGAATCTTAACCACAATTAGTAGGTTCCAAGCACTTCTCTTGTGAAAAGTTTTACAAATCTCCTTAAAATCAAAAAAGGGTAAAAAGGTCATTCATAAAAAAAATTAACTTCCGTTGGGTAACTTTTGTATGGAATGGTAGATTTTCAAAACTTTTAAAAGTTAGTGGGTGCAAAATATAGAATCGCAAAACACAAGGGGGTCTTTACAAATAGCTGAAAAATTAGGGTTTTTTTTTACAAAAAACCCTATTAATTACAAGAGAGTCTACTGTATGTATATGTTCAATTCAATAAGTAATATATTTATTAAATTTAAATATTATTATAATTTATAATTATCATTTTATGTATTAATCAAATTATTATTATTTTATGTATTAAATTTCTATTTACATAAGAAAATAATAATTGTAAATTAGACTAATATCTAATTGTATTCAATTATAATATATTAAAGATAAATATTATTATAATTTATATTATTTTATGTATTAAATTATAATAATAAATATTTGATATATAAAATTATTATTTGTTAAATTTATATATTATTATAAATTTTAATTATTTTTTTATGGATTAAATTATTGTTCACATAAATTATTTCATAAATATTAAATATAAGTTTCAAACTTTAATTCATATATATATATATATATTTAATTATATTATTAATATAATTATTAAATTTAAATATTATTATAATTCTATGTATTAAATTATTTTTCATTTAAATTGGATGTAGCTATGTGTGGTTCTGTAATAGACTAGCTTAGGCATGTAGCTCTCATAATTCTAGGGGGATTATGAGTTATAAATCAAAAGGTACCCACTTCTTAAGGGATATCTTGTCTAGGTACAAAGATAAATAGGTCCAGATAAGTCATTCTTCCTATTTTCTATTTTTCTCTAACCCAGTTTTAGGAACCTGAGAAAATTTACATATGTGTCTTTCCCTTAGTTTCACAACATTATGGAATTATCAAATAAGACCTCTCAGTATGTATTTGAATTATGCTTAATTAGCCTATGAAATCACTGATTCAATTCCGTACATAATTAACGATTTCAATTTCAACAATTTTTATAGTTCAAGCCAAATGACAAAATCAGAATTCATCAATAGAATTGATAATTCCATCTACGAATTCCACAAATCCAAACACACCTGATACCTAATGATACGACTAAGAAGAAAAATGGAACAACATACAAAATGTAGTCCCACTTCGAGGGGGAAACCTACCTTTCATTCAACTATTTTTTTTTTAATCGATAATCAAAGTATATATAAATCAGAGCGGAAGGCAAAATAGTACATCAAGAAGAGTTCAAGAGTGTGTATACTCAATAGTCCAATAAGAAATCAAAGATAGAAATCGAGAAAAAATCCTCCCTAGTAGAGAGAGAATGATAGGGCTAGACTACCATTCCAATACCCTCAATATCTCCTCTATGTTGTCCTCAACCAGCCGAATGGGCCATGTAGGGCCTATGTGGGCAAAGAAAGCCTATAAGTTTCAAGGGTAGGCCTCTAAGGGCCTGAATTATGCACCTATAGGGGCATAAAGTGATTCTAAGGGCCTAAAGAACATCTAGTGAGCCTAGACAATGACGCTCTAAAGAGCGGAAGGTGTCTTAATGGCCAAGTAAATGAGCCCTTACATGCCCATTAAAAAAAAGGTCTCCAATGATTGGAAAGTAGGCATCTATAGTCTGAATCAAGGAATCCTTAGATATGATACATAACGAATCTCGTCCGGATAGATCAAAATCATAGGCTCTTTAGGCCTAAGAATTGTTCTTTTATACACATCTTTTTCCATACAAATCAAGTCATATGAGGGTTTCCTTTGTGTGGAAATTAATAAAGCGATGAGATACATTGTATCATGGTTGGTATATCTTGTCACAGTCTTAGATTACCAGCGTGTTAAGATTAGACCTGATTAGATTATATCTCTATCTTTTCGATAAATCATATTAAGAGTCTTTTTACAACTGTCTCAAAATTTTTATAAAGCCAATGATTTTTATTTTGAGATTAGAGCACATCGATTTGACATTGGTTTGATTTTTTTTCTCTTACGAATTTAGTCTTCAAGTGAGCGACACATCTGCCGAGCCTCAACCTTTCTTTTATTTTCCTTTTGTCACTGTCTCCACACTGAGTCGACATAGTTTTAGCTTGTTCTGCTTTGTTTAAAATTCCATGTTCATTGTTTCTATTGTGGTGAAAATAACTTGCAAATACAAAAAGAAAAACACACAAGAATGCACAGATTTTTACTTGGTTCACCTGATGTGGGCTACATCCACATAAAGGTCGCCTTCTTCACCAACTCAAAGCAAAAAGATTATAGAGATTCTCTCTTACAGTCTCTCAAATAAAAACTTGTTATATGTAGAATAGAAAACCATATGTCGAATGTTATATTATAAATTCGGTCAGAAACCTATCTTAAAAAAAACTCCTAATCCAATTAGGAAAACCCACGAAAACCATACGGATAGTTGAGTTTGAGTGTAACGATGGGCTTGAGTGAGCGATACTAAAGTTGTAACAAGCTGAATGCAAGACACCTTGCACAACATCTATCTCAATGCCTAATCTAATTGCGTCTGTTTTTTGGTCGATGTGTGAAATTGGCACCTTTTTCACCGTTCAAACTGCACCTTTGTCATACTTGTTGGCTTTTGAGATAAGCCCAAGCTAAAGTTGCTTCTGGCACCAAAGATTAGGGGTGTATTTGAGTCGAGTTGAGTTGGGCTTGGCCAAGTTTGAGCTTGGCTTGAGCTTGATTCAAGCTTGAATGTTTAGGTTTGAGCATGGCTTGAACAAGCTTGACCAAGTTGGAGCTCGAACATTATTCAAGCTGAACCGAGCTCGAGTTGGCGCAAGCTTGATTCATGGAATTATTATTTTTAATTTTAATTTAAGTGTTTATTAATAAATTATAGTATAAGAAACCACAAAAAAAGTAATACATCCATATAGGAAAATAAAATTTGAGAGTAGTCCTTCAATCTAAAGAATAGAGAATTAGATTAGAGTTCTTGCTTTTAATTTCTTGTTATTATTATCTTTTAAATTTATTTACTATAAATTAAAAATTATTACAATCTATAATAAAGAAAGCTTAAAATATTACTTTGTATCAATATAAATAACATTACTAAAAAGAATTGTATATATATATATACAATTTTGGCAAGGGACATGTGGCCACCTCAAGGGCGTAACCGAATTTGGCAAAACCGGTTACAACTGGAGAAGAATATGAGTCAGAGAAAACTAAAGACTAGGAGAGAGAAAACATAAGAAAATAATTATGAGAGATAATGAACATGCTCCGCTATTAATGGGCGAGTTAGTTACAAATTGATGTGATGGTTTTAAACTCAAAAAAACTGTTTTTTCTAGCCACCGTTAGATTTGAAGAGAGTAGAAATCATGTGGTTAGAAATTCGGTGCTTACTAGAGTCTCTAGTAAGCCACCTTAATAGGAACTCTACCGTGAGGTAATCTTTTTTTAAATCCAACGATTGGATGTTGAGGTGTGTCCATTGAGAGACACGTGTCAAAAAATCAGTTTGATTGGACTTATTTAGACCGTTCGATTATACCCTAGTTTATCAGTATTAACCCCTTAGGGTTCACTAAACCCTATCTAGGTTATAGAAATTAGCTAATCTTCCCATCTTCAATCAGATGGTTTATAAATGTCTGATCGAGCTGATATTTTACCAAGTGTCTCTTGATAGACCCGTCTACATCTAAAGATTGGATTTTAAAACAATGTACCACGTGTCTCATTATTAGGGACCACTCATTAAAGGTTTTAATGAGCATGACTCATTAAAATGCTAATATATATATATATATATCGAGCTTAGTCGAACTCAAGCCGAATCGAGCCCTAAGCGAGCTGAGCTTTGAGCCAAGCCGAATCAAACACGGTCTGACTTTAGCTTGGCTTGTTTAAACATTCGAGTTCAAATAAAGCTTGGCTTGATTCGTTCGAGCCTAAAATGTCAGCTTAAGCTTGACTCAAACGAGCCGAGCTGAGTCAAGCCGTCGAGCTAATTTGGCTTAAGTGCTGTCCTACCAAAGATGCTGCTCACTTATCAAGCCCAGAATGGCTCATTTTCCTAGTCCATAAATACCTGTTCACTCTGTCCATAGCAGCCTACTTAAAGTTCATAAAGGCTAACTTTCTTGATACATAGAGCCCATTGTAAGCCATTGAGGATGATTTTCCCATTGAGGCCCTGATCCAGATCCTTTATAGGCTCTAATTTTAAGGCATAGATGCTTCTTATTCTAGGTCCATGAATGGCCACTCTTGGTCCATAAAGGCCCTTTTTCTTTCCCCAGCCCGTTTGTGTTCTATCTTTGACTATCCATCTCCCCACTTGATATCTCTCCCCCTTTTATCACCACATGTCGGATGATGTGTGTGGGAGCCCAAAACCAATTTTCTAGCATCTGTCAGAGACAATCCCATGTGGAAGCTGTCTCTAGCCATCAACCTTGTTGTGCAATGTCAAACGGTAGGCACTAGGCCTTTTAAAAAAATCAAATTGTATTATTTTAGGGATTTTTGGTTGTTTTCAATGGAACGGTTTCTAAATAAACCGATAAAAGTGCACTGCTTCAAGGCAAAGTTGTCAGAATTGGACCGATCATTGAACCGGTAGAGTGGCTGGTTCTCGGTTCCACCGGTTCGACCGTTGTACTTAAAAAAAAAAAATCATTTTCCCTAATTTTTCCCGGTTCTGACCGGTTCCCAACCGGTTCTACCACTGATTTTGGCTGATTTTGACCGGTTCTTAAAGAGTATCAGTTTTAAGAGTTTTGGGAATCGTCAAGGGGGCCGGTTCCTGATTCCACCAGTTTGATCGGTCCAGTCTAGTACTGACAACACTGCTTCAAGGTTATTTTGTTGTTTTAATTTGATCAAATTCAACTACCCAAAAAAAGTGGAAGATTTAACTCAAAATAAGCTGATTTGAATTGTTACTTGAGAAATAAAATGAAATCATTTTACAAATGGTCAAAGGGAAATATTGGGCTCCTCCATCCTCCAATGTCCACTCTCTCTTAGTAACCAAAACCTTGCAATATCCTTGTACTCTTGTTCTACTCCTCCTGATCCTATGCTATATTCAATAAGCTATTATATTTTTTAGAATTTGATCAATTAATAAAAATTCTCTAATTTAAGAGTAGAATTTCTCTCAAGAGAGAAATATGATGAGGTGAGGGTATCTTTAGAATTTCTTAAAAAGATTAAGGACATAAAAGTCTAACTAAAAAAATATCACATGTACATGAAATATCCTCTAAGGCAACAGATTTCTGGCAGATGCCTGAATGTGACACTCGGGCATAGCCTCTGCAGCCGACGCGTGTAGAGGTTTTCATTAAAGAGGTGATAGCATGCATCTCAAATGTTCCACTAGGCAGTATGCGCTCACCTCCCCAGCTTACCATGTGTCTTCTCTGACATCAAATAACTGTGGTTAAGATTCATTCTCCATTAGGGTTAAAAAATTTAACATTGGTTTTTAGAAAAAATGTATTTAAAAAAATTAACTACATGAATGAGTGAATAATAACCAAGGTTAATTTTTTATAAAAACATTCTCAACACTAATATTATTAGATTATTTAACTATAGGAGTGAATGAATCTTAACCACCATTAATAAATATTAAAGAGAACACGTGACAAGTATGGAGGAGAGTGCACCTACCACAAACAAAACGTGTGAGATGCATGCTATCACCTCCTTAGTGAAGCACCATTGCACGCGTCCGCGGAAGAGTCTATGCCCAAGTGTAATCATCGGACATATACTAGAGGAAATCCATTGCCATCCTCTAAACGTATGATGTAAAATCTCTACTTCTAAATTTTTTAAGATCTCAATTTAGACTTTAACCGAACAGTTTAGGTGACGTTTGGATTGAATTTATTTGGCCAAAAATCAATTTTGATAAAATTGATTGTGTAGAAATTCATGATCAAATAATCATTTTTTCAAATAATAGTGTTTGGAGAATATGAAGTTGAGAGAGTACCTACGTATTCTCCGAACACTATTATTTGAAAAAATGATTATTTGACTATTAATTTCTATACAATCAATTTTACCAAAATTGATTTTTGGAAGTTTGAATAAACTCTAATTTTCAAATAAGCTCTATTTATTTAGAGTTACCAACCGTCTCCCAATATTTATTATTTAAAGTTGAATCTCTCTCTCATTAGAATGAACCAAATACCTTCAATGATCACATGAAATACTCAACGAAATGAGACCATCCGTAATATAATCATTTCAAATGAGTTCGTAAAGATTCATGATTTCAAAATACCCCCTTAGATTTTTTCCCTATCTATAATAGATTAATATCTTTATGTGATTACTTGATAAGACCTCAGGATGAGCTCAAGCATGACATAATATACTACTATTACATCTGTTTGGCTGCAAGTGTAATGAGAGGCTTTGCCCCTTAGCTAAGCTGAAAACAAGCTTTCTAGAGGCGCATCTTTACACAAAATACGTTATAGAAGTATGGTCTGCGGGTACCTGTACCAACGGGCAATTTGGGTCACAAAAATCTTTTGTAAATGGGCCGGGTTTTGGTTGAGCCAATTCAAAAATTGAAAAGAATGCAAGCCTAAAATCGACCTATTGACCCTATTGCGGGTTAGACATCCGATATCAGCGTGTGTCCTATTCGTCGGCACTGGCCGTTCTCTTAGCCTGCTTGATTCCTCAGGCCCTTCATGTCGTAGCCTTAGCTTATTGACGGGTCTTGCATTAGATACAACATTTTCTTTGACTATGAAACGAAGGCTAGACGACTGAGGGGGAGTGAGACGAGGTTACGCGCAGTCTGGTCCGTCTAAAACTTGGAACTGAACTCTCGTTTCTCCTGCTCTTAGTGCTGGTTTGGTCTGTTCACAGGTCAACGGCCATCCAAGTCGACACAGACCACACACTTTATGAACTCGAAGACGGTGACATGTGTGTCTTCATCTTATCCTTGTTGAGAACAAAGCTTCGGTTGCAGCCAAACACACGAAATAGACCTTAGGAGTTTATTATGGCAGGTGTGTTAACGGCCATATCTAATCATAAAATGGGACATTCTGTTGCCTTTTGATTTTGAGGATGCTTAGGGTAATAGGGTCCTCATACTTGGAATTGCACATGCAGTGGGCCCAGGAGCCGTTGACAGGCCTAACTTTTATATATTCTATAAAAAGCCCACCTAATCAAATGAATATACACCATCCGATCTATATATTATTTTCAACTTTTTCTTTTTGATCGTTCATCATTATTATGTATAGTTTTAGAATCCAAGAAAAATGCTATAATCAGATAATTATAGGTGAGGTCGGCAACGTGTTGGATTGGGTGTGGGCCGGGCCGAGCATTGTCATCAATCAGAACCCGACCCATTCTTTTTTTCGTTTGTATTTGATATCTCCTTTCGTCCTCCCAAGTAACTGAGATTGCCTATATTTGATATTTAGTATAGGGGTGGTGCTAGGCTTAACCCCAATATTTGATGATTACATCCTATCATTATAATTTGTATCATCCCATTAATTTTTTTTTTTGTATATTTATACCTTAAAATAGACAATAATGTCATTGCTTTCGATGTTTCCTCTTTCGATTGTCTCTAATAATCTTGTTTGCCTTCTCCCATCAGTACTGCACCAATCTTTTTCACCTACTCTGTCCTCAATACCACTACATTTGTTGGTGGTCCCACCGCTCTCGTTGATAGTCGGGTCGATTATTTCTCAGTCTAGGAGATAAATGAAAGAAAAAAAAAATGATACTCTCTCTTCTAATTATTATTATTTTCTCAAAATGATATCTTATATAATATAACTTAAATAACTTTCCATTTAGACTAGCTAGCATGAGTTCCAAAAAAAAAAAAAAAAATCAAATAAAATGTTTGTGACTTGGGGAATTTGGTATAGTATTGTGTGACTATGCTCATTTCTTCATAATCATACCAAGAAAATAAAACAAAACTGAAGGTGTGCCTTGTTTTGGGATGCCTAAACAGCATTACTGACTGGAATAAGTGAAGAAGATTGGCATGAGAATGGACAAGGCAAGCTAGTCAGGGTCCTTGGCCGGACACATTAATAAGAAGAATAAAAGTCGAAGAAAATGAACATTATTAACTATTTTAAGTTGTAATGTGAACATTTTCATAAGGGGATGTAGCCATTAAATGTTGGGACATCCCATCAAACGTTGGAGTGCACGTAGCCATGCTTAATAAATCAGTTTGGTATATTTGACCTAAAAGGGAAATTAATTAGGTACTAAGCCTAATTCCCACCAAACAACTCAAACTCGCACCAAACAAATCGTAGAAAAACTCAAATCACCTAAAAAGAGAAAATCTAGGGTGGGTTAATGAGTGTGGCACCCCTAATTATAGGCATGAGATTGGGAATATTTAAAGAAAGAAGAGCTAGGATTTGGGACCCATGAAGGGTGGATCTCTATCAAAGCAAAGGTCCCAAACACTAGGTGTGTGATCACTTCATACCGAACCATTCCTCTTTTGAAAATCAAAGAAAATGACTGAAAGAGAAGGGAATGGTCCCAAACACTTGTAAAGCCAGTTGGCACACGTGTGGTCTAATCATGTGAAGCAACAAGCCCACCTCCAAGCAATCATTCACTCCATCTTAGACTCACTAAATAAAAATCTATTTATTTCTCCATCTTTTCTTAGTATATTCATGAACAATCAGTGCATAGTCTCTTTGAAAATTAAAAAGCGTGTGAGTGGGTCACCCCGCTCGTGCGTTGCATGAGAGCTAGGGCCCAACACTCCACTGTCATGGACTCTAGCCAGAGAAATAAAGATGGATAACTAGAAGTTGAAGAAGAAGAAGGAGAAGCTCTTCCTCTTCTTATTTATACCCTCTAGATCCCCCCATTCTTCTCTCAACACCAACAATGGCATCCGAGAAGGTCGAGACCATTATCGCCGGGAACTACGTAGAAATGGAAACCGAAGAAGGCAATTCTAAGCCCGTCGAGAGCAAATTATCGAATTTTTTCTGGCACGGCGGTTCGGTCTATGACGCGTGGTTTAGCTGCGCCTCTAACCAGGTACTTACTATGATAATTTTACTTTAGATTATTGTAGTTTTTTTGGTTGGTTTAGATTGTTATGGAGGATAATTAATGGGTTTTGTTCTTTATGGTAGGTAGCACAAGTGCTTCTCACACTGCCTTACTCATTTTCGCAACTGGGGATGTTATCTGGTATTCTTTTTCAACTGTTTTATGGATTGATGGGGAGCTGGACTGCTTACCTCATTAGTGTGCTTTATGTTGAATTTCGTACTAGAAAGGAGAGGGAAAAGGTGGATTTTAGGAACCATGTAATTCAGGTATGTTTTAAAAACAGATAATTTTCATTGGTGGGTCTTTTTTCTTCTTCATTTTTTGAACAATTTGTTGGATTTTAATTGGTAATACCCATCAAAGGATTATTAGAAAGAAAAAATAGATCTGATTATATTTAAATCTCAATATTTTTTCTCAGTTATTTGGGATTGAGAAATTCTTTTATTTTTTGTATTAATTTCTCTTGAATTCCTTGTTTTGATTCTGTGCAGTGGTTTGAAGTTCTTGATGGGCTTTTGGGGAAACACTGGAGGAATGCAGGACTGTTTTTTAACTGCACCTTTCTTCTCTTCGGATCCGTAATTCAGCTCATTGCCTGTGCAAGGTAATTTACTAAAATTTGAATAATTCATGCTTCTTTTTTCTACTTGGATGCAAAGACTAAATTTGTATTAACATGAATTCCGTCTCCATGGCGACGCAGCAACATCTACTACATAAATGACAATCTTGACAAGAGAACTTGGACTTACATCTTCGGCGCATGTTGTGCTACAACTGTTTTCATTCCTTCATTCCATAATTACAGAATTTGGTCATTCCTAGGCCTCTTGATGACCACTTACACTGCATGGTATCTAACCATTGCTTCTCTTATCCACGGGCAGGTAGAAATCTTATGTAATTCTCCAATTCAATTTAACAATAAGGATTAAACAAAAGTTAATTTTCCTTCTGATACAGTATTATGCACTTATTCTCATTTATTTTTTTCTCAATTGGATATTTCAAGGTTGAGGATGTGAAGCATTCAGGCCCTACCAAAATGGTTCTGTATTTTACTGGAGCTACCAACATTCTCTACACCTTTGGTGGACATGCTGTTACTGTGTGAGAACTGATTACATATATGCTAGTATCATATATATATACATTTATACTTATCTATGTGTGTATCTTTGTGTGAAATTTGATTATTGGGGATTAATTATAGGGAGATAATGCATGCAATGTGGAAGCCACAGAAGTTCAAGCTGATATACTTGATTGCAACACTCTATGTGCTAACCTTAACCCTACCATCGGCTAGTGCGGTATATTGGGCTTTTGGGGACATGCTCCTCAACCATGCCAATGCTTTCGCTTTGCTCCCAAGGTCTGGATTCAGAGATGTTGCTGTCATACTAATGCTCATCCATCAGGTAAGCACAGGCTTGTTTTCCATATACTCTTTCCCTTAAAATTTGGGATCTGTTTGGCTAACAACATATTTTGGTGATCGATCGGCGCAGTTTATTACATTCGGATTCGCATGCACTCCTCTCTACTTTGTGTGGGAGAAGTTCGTAGGGATGCACGACACAAAGAGCCTATACAAGAGGGCTCTAGCTAGACTTCCTGTGGTGATCCCAATCTGGTTTTTGGCAATCATATTCCCCTTCTTTGGCCCCATTAACTCCACTGTCGGATCTCTACTCGTCAGCTTCACCGTCTACATAATCCCCGCCTTAGCCCACATGTTAACATTCGCTTCGGCATCAGCAAGAGAGGTTAAAGAATCTTGATTCTTAGTCATTGTTCTTCATAATTTAAGAAATGGAGTTACATTTAAATGGTATATATTTAATGGTTTATTGTTCACTGTTTCTCCTTTTACAGAATGCAGTGGAGAGACCACCATCATTCCTAGGAGGATGGGCAGGCTTATACTCCATGAACATCTTTGTGGTGGGATGGGTTCTGGTGGTAGGGTTTGGGTTTGGTGGGTGGGCCAGCATGCTCAACTTCATACAACAAGTTAATACATTTGGTATTTTCACTAAGTGTTATCAGTGCCCTCACAAGACTAAGTAGATTTCCTCCCAACTCTCTCAAAGAGAAGAAAGAAAGTTTGAAATACAGTGTAAAGGGATTGGCTTTTGTAACTTGTGTGTTAATTATTCCTATTAAGGAAATGCAACCCCCCTTTGTTTTTGTGGGATTATCATCTTGCTTTTATTTTCATCTTTTATCACTATAATTGTGTGGATTAGCTAAGCTAAAAAAGAGCCATGGGTCAAGCCTATAACTCAGATGGATGTTTCTCAGTGTCGCAACCCCGACATTTCAATTTCGACCTGTTGTAACCCTTGTGTTGCTTATTCGTTAGTACTAGTAGTACATGGCTCAGCTTCAAACAAATTGAGCAAATTGAGTTTGATCAACTAGCGACTGGCCTAATTAGCCGAATATGACATAAATAAATGGGCTCACTAGTCGTATACTCATAAGGCCAATGTGATTTTGTTTTTTTTTTTGGATTGAGAAAAGAAAATTTTGGGAAATTTTTCATAGCGCAATTCACGTACATTTTCTCGTGAAGCATAATGTGATGGATACAACTCATTTTACCCCCAAAAAAAAAAAAACTCAATCATTACCGTAAAATTAGCGGGCCTTCTGTTTGAACTTTGAATGGTATCTCAAAAAATCTAGGCTGATTAGAGTATCATAATCCTCCTATTTAACTTTGTCCATGATAAAGGTAGAACAGGCTGAACAGCTAGTGGTTTTGGGCTATGGCCCACAGACTTATACTGTGTAGAAGGAAAAGGTCCATGGGCTTGGTGGACCTAAAGTGATCTTCACGTTGAAAGGAGAAATGGGCAGAAGATAGAAAGGTATATATAAAGGCAATCACTCTCCCACCTTCTGACCACTTTCTTCATGGTTGATACTTAATAAGGCCCACTACATTTCGAAAGTCTCTGCAACTTAAAAGTATAACTCACATTCAGCAGCTAACCCAGAGAGCTCAGTACTGTAAGAAACATGTTCAGGAGAAATGATTGGGTGTGTAACAATAACAGGGAATTACAGAGTGGAACATTTGACCAGGAATGGTCAGACCAACACACTGCAGCCTGCAGGGGATCGATGGGGACATGGCACCTGATTGGTTTGTCAGGTGGGGTACCACCACATGTTTTATAGAATATTTGAAGATGCGGGTGATCTGGTCACTGTCATGGAATGTTTCAATTATTTAGCACCATGATCAATGAATCTGCTGCCTATCTGGGGATGGAGAAAACTGTCTTTGACCCATCATTGAATTTCAAAGATAAGATGTGGACCCCTAAGGCTAAACTGCCAGTGAATAGGTGCCTAGTTGGGTTCGGGTTCGGGTTCGGGTGGATAAGAATACCCTTAACCTAAACTCGATGTTAGGCGTCGAACTCGATAGTTAGTATATCTTAATTCTTATTCAATTACATATCCGACTATGTATATTTGATTAGATATCCAATGGATGGATAGTGAAATAGAATATTTGTATTGGACTCTATTGAAATATTTGAATTCGAATACTTAAAATTACTTTAATAAAATTAAAAATAAACATATATATATATATATATTATTAAAAATTGATAAATTATTATTTTATTCCTTACTTATATTAAAATTGATAATTTTTTTGATAATCTAAAATGATAATTTAATATCTTAGAATTATGTAGAAAGTATATATTAATATGGATATTTTAGTCTTATATATTATATATATATATATAGAGAGAGAGAGAGAGAGAGGGAGAGTGAGAAATATTATATAATATACATATATGATATTTATTATAATGGATAAAATTCGTAAAAATGATTAAGTGTTGGAAGATGAGTTAGTTCTCGACGAATTCGTTGTCTTCATGACAACGTATTCGTTATCCAGAGGACGAATATAGCCGCCCTCTTTGAACAACGGTTATTCTATCCATGTTTCCATACACAACAGACTCGAGCTTTAGTCAACAACGAGACCGACTTGCAAGACGAAATAATCAGGAGGTGATCATTTTATTCTGTTGTTAGGTGAAAAACACTGTCTTGGCATTTAATGATAGTCACCTTAGTCTTTTTTCGACCCCAAACCGACCTTATGAATAGTACGCTCACACGTGTGACATGTAAGACTCAAGATCTGTTTGACATATTTGATAATGATCATAAAGCAAGTGACATAGTCATTTATAGCCATCTATGGGCATACAGATCTAAACCTATAAATACTCTAAGAGACCCAGTACATAACGATCACGAAATTTCGTATTTCTCAATCATACTACTTCAGTTTCTCTTTACTGTTCATTATCTTCTTCAAATCATGACTTTGGCATTGGAGTGTATTATGGGTGCACACCTTTCTCTTCTACCTCATCAGTAGCTCGAGCTTTGCTATCTTCCTTCTACCAATAAACCAGACTTTGAAGGAGCAGGTACCGCGTGGACTCCCCAAAAAATCCCCGCACAAAAATTGGCACCGTCTGTGGAAAATTATAAATGAACCTCCCTTTGTTCTTTTCATTCACCATGGCTGATCAAACCCCCATATCTCAGGTTGAGGATCAAATCCCTCAGACCAACCCCTTGGCACCTACTGTACTACAGACTTTTATACCAGGAGTTGGGCAATCTTTTGCACAGCCGGAGAAATTGGTATATCCAACAATCGTATTTCCATCAGACCAGATCTTGCTATTATTGTAGCAGCAACAATCCACTCTTGACCGTATAACCAGCCAGCAGTAGTTACTGCAAGAGAGACTGGACGCTTTTGAGCATGGCAGGCTTGAAACAGATGTTGAGCCACTTCCCATACTTCCTGTTAGGCGATAGCTCGTCCTTCCATCTTCTCCCCCAAGAGTAGTAGTAGCACGGCCAGCATCACCGCCGTTGCGAGAGAATCCTGAGAACAGGTTTGTGCTTATCTCTCCTATTGGCAAGGCTGCTCGTCCCCGTTCTCCACCAGTCCAGCAAGCTTGCGATGGACAACGGGATCGAGATTGTGTTGAACTACGAGACATGGAGTATGTTCATGGTGGTTAGCGGGATTCTTATGCCCGCGGCAAGCTGCGAGAACAACGGGTTCGTAATGACCTGAGAGATCCCCATTATCTTCATGAGGAGCCACGGGTTCGTGATGCCCAGGAGTCGAATGCTCAAGTGCAGGGCGGTGATCAGAAGACGTGGATGACTCTTCAAGATGTAGAGGCTATGATCAGTGCCCGTATCAAAAGCACGGGTGAGAGCTCTTCCGATAAGTTCGCTCAAACAACAAAGGATAACGTTGGAACCTCTCCCTTCACAGATGAGATCAACGAGTCATACACTCCCTCGAGATTTATGGCACCAAACTTCATCATGTTCGATGGAAAGAGAGACCCCATTGACCACCTGTTCGACTTCAAGCATGCAAAGACTCTCCGTAATCCTGATGAAAATCTTCTTGACAAAGCCTTCCCAAATATCTTGTCAGGAGCAACAGCAAGGTGATTCCGCAATTTGCCCCCTGGCTCGATCAAGAGTATGACAAAGCTCAGGTCTGTTTTTATTGATCAGTATATTGTTCATAAAAAGAAGAAAGCAGGTGCGAATTCCCTCTTTGCCCTGAGGATGAAACCAGCGGAGCCTCTAAGGGACTTCATTCAGCGATTCACTGATGAGGTTTCTAACATCGACAATATTAAGGACAGTAGCTGTATAGCTGCTTTCAAGAATGCTTTGCCAAAGAGCTCCAAACTTTATGAGTCTCTTGCTCTTGACTACCCCACCAAGCTGGATGAAATGCTAGTTCGTGCTGCTAAATATAGGAGATTCAAAGACGACACCTCAGTCGTAGCACGACCGAAGGGGAAGGGAGTAGAAGCTATAGAGAGGATGGACATGGCATCTTTGTCAAAAAAGGGAAGAGATTGAGGCATGGGTTTTCCAGTGACGAGGAGTCACACAGAGAGCACTAAGAGAGAAGGTGGTGCATGTGAATCAATGAGATCAGTTGGATTGGCGCCTGTATGAAGTGTATCAAAATTAGAACCAACAGCAGAGCAGGACGGACATGCGTCCTATTCAACCCGATCAAAATTACCAAGGATAGTAGGAGAGACGTCCTTATCCACCCAGTAATTGCAGCCCAAGAATGATCAAGGCCCTCGAGAGCGGGGCAATTAGACAACAGAAAGACATCTCTTCTAGCACAGACTGATCAGGTGAATTTCACGGTCAGCCCATCGACTATCATGAAGTCGATGGAGGACAAGCCTTACTTCGAGTGGCCTATACGAGCTATTTGTGACGTCACCTCGGGACCATGGGCATACGAGTATTGTCATTATCATAAGTGCCATGGTCATCTCACCAACTTTTGTCGGATCTTAAGGGAGTATTTGAAGAGGCTAGTCCAGGAAGGCTACTTGGGGGAGTACGTAGACCCCAGTAATGGTACGGTGCGTGCCAGGGAACCACCACCTCTGCCCCGCATTGAAGAACCTTCAAATCTTGGTACCAGTGGTGGAGGACAATGAGGAGCTCCTATGAGTACTATCAATGTCATCCACTATGCTCTGACGCCGACGGTAGACTTGGAGCAGGATTTCAGAGCGAAGACGAGGAAGCTATTTCACATGGCTGAGGTGTGTCAGGTGCAGCCAGCGACGAGAGGCATCAAGCGAGCTCTTACTTTCTATGACCACGACATGTCAACCGTGGTTAGGCCCCATTATGATGCCCTCGTCCTCACTATGAGAATTGGTGACTTCGACATCAAGAGGGTGCTCGTTGATTCGGGGAGTAGGGTAGACATTCTCTATCTCCATGCCTTCACCCAGATGAAGTTGGATTCAGTTTTTCTTGTTGTTGCTCAAACCCTGTTGGTTGGGTTTGATGGGAGTTCGTTGCAACCCATGGGGGAGATCATCTTGTCAGTCGAGGTCGGACCAGTCGTCTTGCCAACACGATTTTCCGTCCTCGACGCACCATCCCCATATAATGCTATTCTAGTGCGGTGGTAGACCCATGAGATGAGGGCTGTTCCGTCCTCATATTATCAAATGTTGAAGTATCCCACCTAGGATGGGCCCAGGGAGATTAGGGGAGATCAGCTGCCATCTTAGAAATGTGATTACACTCCACCTGAGGTGCCCAAATAGCAGTTACAGGTCGGGGCCATAGAGGAAGAGAGCTCGGGTGAAGCATTGTGCAGATCATCCGTTGAGCCAACGAAGAGTGTTAACTTGGGGACAGATGAGGAGCCGAGGATGCTGTAAATCGGGACCAACTTGAAAACAGAGGAGGAGGCTGAGTTGCTGTGCTTTTTAGAGGAGAATCTTGATGTCTTTGCCTAGTCACATAAAGACATGACGGGGATCAGCTTGGAAGTCATTTGTCATCACTTGAATGTTGATCCCGCTGTCCCTCCTGTCAAGCAAAAGCCCCGGACACTTGCTCCTACTTATCATGACGCCGTCAACGAAGAGATTGACAAGCTCATCTAGCACTGGTTCATTCGAGAAGGTCAATATCCAGATTGGATAGCAAATGTGGTAGCTGTGCCGAAGAAGAATGGAAAAGTGAGAGTCTGCATTGATTTCACCAGTGTCAATAAAGCTTGCCCTAAAGACTTTTTTCCTGTACCAAGGATTGATAGACTTATCAATGCTACTGCTGGCCATGAGATGTTGTCTTTCATGTATGAGTATTTGGGCTATAACCAG
This sequence comes from Tetracentron sinense, assembly GCA_015143295.1. Taxonomy (NCBI): domain Eukaryota; kingdom Viridiplantae; phylum Streptophyta; class Magnoliopsida; order Trochodendrales; family Trochodendraceae; genus Tetracentron; species Tetracentron sinense. Next base: position 5,696,126 of record CM026556.1, on the reverse strand, counting down.
ATTCTTTTTGCTGATGGTGGTCAAGAGAAGACTGCATTCATCACAGAACGTGGTCTATTTTGCTAACGAGTTATGCCTTTTGGTCTCAAGAATGCTGGTGTCACTTAACAATGTCTAATGAATCTAATGTTTGGTCATTTGCTCATCAAGACGATGGAAGTATATATTGATGACATCGTGGTGAAGAGTCGAGTACGGGCAACTCTCGTGGTGGATCTAGTGGAGCCTTTCTCTATTCTTTGAGCTTTCAATCTGAAGTTGAACTCGGAGAAGTGCATGTTTTGTATCACCTCAGGCAAGTTCTTAGGCTATCTTGTCAGTTAGCGTGGCATTGAGGTTAATCCAGCTCAAATCCGTGTTCTGTTGGATATGCTGGAGCTGAGAACAAGAATGGAGATTCAGAAGTTGACAGGACGTATTGCAGCCCTCAATCGCTTTATTTCGAAGTCTTCTGATCGTTGTAAGTCTCTCTTCGAATTTCTGAGGAAGGACTTTATATTCAAATGGATCGAGGAGTGGTCTCAAGCTTTTGCTGCCTTGAAAGAATATTTGGGCTCTGCTCCCATTCTTTCAGTACCTGAGCCTGGTGAGCTGCTGTATTTTTATCTATCTATCTCAGAGCAGGTTATTGGTTCCGTATTGCTTAGAAGTTGTGATGGCGTGGAGATCCCTTTATATTTTATCAGCGAAACCTTTCTCAAAGCGGAGTCTAATTATAGTAAACTTGAGAAGGTATGTCTTGCTTTAGTATTTTCAGCTGAAAAGCTTCTTCCTTACTTCCACGCTCATATTATCGTTGTCATCACAATGTATCCCTTGAAAATTGTGCTGGGATGACCTGAGTTGGTTGGGCGAATGTCAAAGTGGGTTGTTGCGCTCAGCGAATTTGACATTCAGTATCGAGCAAGGATATCGGAGAAGGGGCAAGCCATGGCAGGTTTTCTATCTGATTTTCCCGTAGAGGAGGTCGGGGTAGATGTGGATCCTGATCGTCACGAGCTCCTAGACGATGTGGAGCACAGGAACCAACAATAGGATGGAGTGCATACGCAGGATAGGTTACCATCATGGAGTGATTGGGTCTTGTACATAGATGGATCATCCAACGCTAGTGGTTCAGGACTCGGTGTTGTGCTTATTAGCCCTGAGGACGTTAAAATTCAAAATATGACGCGTCTAAGCTTTTCTGCCTCCAACAACGAAGCTGAGTATGAAGCATTGCTGCTCGGATTGCAAAGTGCGCAAGAATTGAGAATCTCAAAGCTGAGGGTGTTCTCTGATTCACAACTCATGGTGAACCAGATGAATGATGTCTATGAGTGCAGAGATGATCGGATGAGGTGTTATGTAACACTTCTCCGTGAACAATGTGAGGCCTTTGATATTGTTGAAATCAAGCATATTCAGAGAGATGACAACAGGCATGTAGATGCTTTGGCTTACATTTGTTTCATGTTGCAAACTAATGAACAAAAGGCAGTCCTCATGGAGTACAAAGAGTATCCTTCTATCAAGCTATAGCCACAACGGGAAGTGTTATTCATCAATTTGGTACCGAGCTGGATGACGAGCTTAACAGCGTATTTGAAGGACGGAGTCCTCCCCATAGATGCAAGAGAGTTAAGACGAATATAGTACAGAGCACCTTGCTACGTCCTCTTGCACGTAGAACTGTATAGAAAGTCATTTGGAGGGCCCCTGTTGAAGTGTGTTCATCCTATAGATGTTGAAGGGATCTTGGTCGAGCTCCACAAGGGAATTTGTGGCATTCATTCTGGAGGGCGGACTAGTGCCCATCGTGCTCTGGGGCAAGGGTATTTTTGACCTTATATGCAAGCTGATGCTAAGAAGTATGTGAAGAAGTATAGCTAGTGCCAATGACATGCCAAATTAATCCATGCTCCAGCTCAAGAGCTCAACACCATGTCTTAGCCTTGGCCATTTGCTGGTTGGGGGCTTGATATAGTGGGACCTTTTCCCAAAGCTCCAGGACATATGATCTTTCTATTAGTAGCCACAGATTACTTGTCTCGTTGGATAGAAGTTGTCCCCCTTGCACGCATCAGAGAACAAGAAGTGAAGAAATTTATCTGGGAACATATCATTTGTAGGTTCGGCATCCCTCAGTCCATCATTTCTGACAACGGGAAGCAGTTAACAGGGAGAGTCATTACTGAATTTTGCAAAGAGCTCAAGATCAAACATATCTTCTCATCACCCTATTATCCTCAAGGGAATGGTCTAGCCGAGGTAGCTAACAAGAGTCTTTTGAATGCACTCAAGAGGAGATTAGAAGAATCCCAGGGGAAGTGGACCAATGAGTTGCATAATATATTGTGGGGGTATAGGACAACGCTACAGAGTCCTACAAATGAAACTCCATTCTCCTTAGCGTATGGAATGGAGGCCGTTATCCCTACGGAGATTAGTCTACCCACAATAAGTTCTTGAAAGAGCAAGAAGACGGGAGAGAATGACAAGAATATCGAGTTAATGGCTATTCATTTAGATTTGCTGGATGAAAGACGAGAAGATGCCAGTATCCAGATGGGGAGATACCAACAGCAACTGAGAAAGACATACAATAAGAAAGTACGAAGGAGGGTCCTTCAAGTCGGAGATCTCGTTCTTCGAAAAGTTTTCCAGAATACTCGAGAAATCAACAGCGGAAAGCTAGGGCCTAATTGGGAAGGACCATACATTGTGGATCGTGTAGAGACCCGAATCTGTTTTTCATGTTTTTATTGCATTGCATTAGGGTTATTATAGTCCTTGTGATGTTTTAATGTTTATTGTATTGTATATCTAATGGGTGTAGTGTGATTAAGGTTTAATCAAACTTCTAGTTCAGGAATGTCATAACATACCCTAAACTTTAGGAAGCTCTAGTTTTGGCACCGTTTGTTGGAATTGAGTGATTCTTGAACCATTAGAAAGGTATTGGAACTCTCTTCGATGTTCATGTTTAATATTTTTTCTTAATTTTAATCTAAGCTAAGTCAAAAATGGGTTTTCCGAGGTTTTGTCTGATGGAATTGCAGATCAGTCAACTTGGGGAGTTTTTGGTCTATAAATAAAGGAGAATTTGGAAATTCTAAAATACCAGAAATGTTCGTTTTCGAAAGACGAATCCAACGCAAGTTGAATCATCGAAATCCGACGAACGAGTCAAAAGTTTAGCTGAAACAGTAAAATGAGTCGAAATCTGCAAAGCACCGATCGCTCGATCAGAAGTAGCGATCGATCGGTCCAAAACCGATCGATCGGTATCTAACGACTGATCCAAAATTTTGTATGGGAAAAATTTCCAGAGAGTGATTTTTTGACCGAGAGCTCGGTCAAGAGCACCGATCGCTCGATTGAGAACCGATCGCTCGGTCATAACCACCGATCGCTCGGTCCTTCGTATTTTTGCAGAATTTTAGTAAGGGCTTTTTGGTTTGCTGGTTCTTAGACTTTGGGGCTATAAATAGGGATCCTATTTCGGGGTATTAGAATACTCTACCTATTTCTAACCTAATTTGGCAAAAAGGGAGAGAAACCCTAGGGTTTGAGAGAGGGCTTTCTTGGGGAAGAAGGAGATAGCTTGGATAGCGCAAGGAGAGCTTGGAAAGCTTCCCCAAATCACTCCGGGAGCATTTTGAATCCAAGGTAAGGATTCCTAAGGTCGATAGACTATCCTAATCAACTCTATTTTAATATTTTGTGAATATTAATTTGATAGAAATGATAGAATAGAGATTAGATGCATTTTTCTCAAATTTTATATGAAGTAAGCTAATTATGGATGGAAATGTGGATTAGAATATGGATGGAATGTATGGAGGATGGGATTAATATGTGGATTTGAATGGTGAATTGATGGTATGGATGGATCATGGTTTGATGAATGCTTTGCTTGAGAGGATAAATGCTATTATACTCTTATGAAATGGTGGTAAATTGATTATGAATTGCGATATGAATTAGGATAAGATTTGTATATGTGAATTGTTTGTTAAGTATGTCCAATTACTTGCATGGAAATTGATAGTCGGGAAGGTAAGAACTTAGAGGAACATTTCTCAAACCGGGAATTCTCTAACTATCTGGTATGGGACAGTATAGTGGAGTTTCCATGGTGGGAGATCGGAATCTAAGCAATTACCAACTCGAATGTTAATTTCGACACTTAAGCACATATGCACGTGTATGTTAAGATAAGAGTCTCACAAGTCACACATGTGGACCACAAGCATGAGCATGGCATACGTATGACATTCTGAATAAGCATAAGCATGACATGGTCCGTATCCGCCAAGAACGGCATGTCAACCATTTGATTTTTAAGCATGGTCCGTATCCGCCAAGAACGGCATGTCACATCATTGTATGATCTGAATAAGTGCATAAGCAAAAGCATCTCACAAGCACGTGGTCTCATAAGCATAAGCAACTCATAAGTGTATTGTCTTCCAAGTCTAAGATTCTCACAAGTACACGAGTCAAGGTGATGATATGATGTATATGCGCACACGTTCTTCCGTACTCTGATTATGTTATTATTCTATTGGATATGTTTCAAACCAAGTGCAAATATATTATTATTGTTGGTTGGATTTTATATACACCGAGTACTTTTGTACTCAGCCGGACTTTTGTCTTGACAGGTTTAGAGCAGGAGTATACGGCAGAGCCGTGGGTTGAGGAGACTTACATCGAGGAAGGAGGAGAAGGTGAGCCCAATGAGGAAGGAGTCGGAGTCTTGGGTGGCTACACCTCTTAGTTTATGTTTTGTTGGTTGAAAGAGTTTTGTATTAGACTTTCAAATGATGTTGCTTAGTAGGCTTTTTATGGTTGTATTTTTCATACTTGTTGGTTATAGTAAGTTGTATATGTTGACCATAGACTTGTGCAGGTTGGTTATAGTTTATATATCAGAATTTTATTACTCTCATTTTTGGAGACTCATGTAGTAGCCTTGTATGCATGGATTTTAAGCAGGTTAAGTAATGTGACGATTCCAAAGTCTTATTTTAGCCTTATGAGATTTTGGGGTCGTTACAGATCGTCTGGAGAGCCCTGGAGTATGTTATCTTAAAGATATACAAGGTAATGTAATCCAAAAGTCGTGGAACATTATGAATTTAAGGTAAACTTTTCAATAAAATTATGAGTTGCACAACGAATTCATTTACATACATTTGTTCTTGAGTTATTTATCAGATTATTTAATAATAAGGCAAGTGAAATGATCAAGTGTTTAGTGAAATGTCTTGAATGCAATGCAATATCAAATGGTTTTTCATCTGAACAGGATACTCACCACGGGACACATGTGGCTCATCCAAATGAATTGTCATTTGAGCATACCAGTGGCTTATACTAATGAAATGTCCACTGAGCATGGTGTCCCATCACGAGTCACCATGAGTTCTCCATATGAAATATCATTTGTCAAATTACATTCACGATGTGTTACACTACAATCCATTTGTAGTCTTTTATTATTATCAGTTACCTCGAAGTATTCATGCTCTATAACTTAGTGTTTTGCATCTTATTATCAACCAAGTGTTTTTATCAAGTGTTTATATGTTTCTTGCACTCTTACGTGCTCTATGTCTTGTAAGATTTTGAAGGATGATTGATTTATTCTCTTGATTTTATATTGTATGAACGAGTTACGTTCTTTGTGCCTTGTGAATACTTAAACCATATCATACGGAAGACGAAAGACGATATACAAAAAAAAGTTTTCATTGATGATATCCCACAATGGGATAAGTACATAATGGAGAAAGAAAGAGTACAATGGAGGAAAAAGATAAAAGCTAGATAGCGAGCTCAACATCGTCTTCTGGAGCAAGCTCTGACCGAAGGACTGCATCATCATTAACGGAGATGGGGACTGCATCATCATCAACGGAAGCAGGCGGATCACCAGGAATCTCGGGCAAGACAGGAGCTGGCTCGTTAGGTAGAGGAGGTTGCTCCACTCCTTGCACTTCAGGCTCGTCATTGAGCTGGATGACTTCCAGACCTGGAAGCTCGGAATGAGTGGTCTCGTCCTTTGACTGTTCGGGGAAGTCGGATCAGCGCAGGAACAGGGGCTTCACCGGCCATTTCTTCTTCTTCATCTTCATCATGAAAAGTAGCCGCAGTGACAACGGTTGAGAAGAGGATGGACCGCCTTGATCAACGAGAGGGGCTTCTCGAGATTTTGGCCTCGACTTCAAAGTACGTGCAGATTCCGATACAACGGAAGGGATCGACTTTGGAACGCTGTCTATGCCCGAGTCTTGCTTATTCCGCAGCTTCCACCTGATGTATTCCCCTCTCCTTTCCTTGTCAATATTCGTCAATGAACGCTCCTCATCGTGGTGATGTCCTTGAAAGGTATCTTCTTCGGATCTGCATGAGAAAAAAGAGTATCAGCAACAACGGACAACGGAGTTTGACAGCGGAAGAAAAAGAGAGCGGATAACGAGCATGGTTACCTGGACCTTTTTCGAAGATGCTAAGGACAGGTTAAGGAGAGAGCCTCGGTCTCCAAGCCCCAGAGACAATGAAAGGCGACTCCTTCCAATTCCTGTTTAGGTCAGCCATGCCCGAGATGAAGTTAGGGACCTTGGCATGTTGGTTCCAAGAAAAATATTTCTCGACTTCACCCTTATTCCCTCGGCATTTGACAGCGTGACGGAAGTGGAAGAGGTACCTAGCTTCTATGTCGTATCCGTCCTTGATGAACTTAACCACCAAGGACATGTACTTATAAAAGCTTGGGTGCATTTGACCCGGGACGAGTTGGAGAGCGGAAAGAACGGATTCCACTATAGGATCCAGGGGAAGACGGAGTCCAGCCTCGAGCTAAGCGAGGTAGACAACGGTTGAAGAGTCAGAACACTTATGAATAAAGGTGTCTTCTCTCTTGAAATGGAGGTGGACTTGAGGAGGGATCTGAAAACGGGTTTTATAGTTATCTAGACTCTCTTGTTGGTATTTTTTGAGTTGGAGAGTGGGGGCTATGTAGGCACAATATGGTGCACTACTAGAACAGCTAGCTTCATCACCACTAACGGCTTTGACCTCCTCAATAGACATGTTTAGTAATGGGGGAAATGGTAACAAAGGGCGTAAAGAACAGAAGAGTTGAGAAACAGAAAGACGAAGATACAGAGAGACCAAAGCTAACAGAGAAGGAGAAAAGCAAAAAACAGAGGAGAGAAACAGAATATGAAGAATGAGAACAAGCTAAGAGCGATATCTTACCAGGTTCTGGATTGTGATCGAAAAGCTGTGAGAACAGGGGAAAGCTTGGAGAACTTGGAGTCTTCGGTTGAGGCACGGATTCGGCAGAGTAGCAGTACGCAAGAGTTCAAATGAGGAAGAAGATGTACTGTGCATCGTATTTATAGGCAATTCAAAAGTTTCAGGATGAGAACGGCCTCCATCGCTGTCATACACGTATGCAAGAGCAAGGTCGGGATGGTCATTTGTGAAATTTAAATTGGCGTGTTAGACAAAAATTCATGCACGATGGAGCTGGCCTTCATCCCCGTCGTACACATACGAGATTGCATGGGCACGATCGTCTTTTGGGCAAACAGAGTAATTCTCACAGGGATTAGTGTGTTTCGAGCTCCTCAAAAAATAATGATGATAGCCTACCATGCATTAATGAGGCGTAAAGGTTTCACATGCGTGATACAGCTGGCACTACAATCCACCTTCTCGTACAGCTCACGTAACGTTTCAGTGACTGCTTAGGTATTCTCTTTGTGTTGAGTGATTTATGACACTTTGAACTACGTTCAAAACATCATATATGGGCAAATTGTAATGGATAAAATTCGTAAAAATGATTAAGTGTTGGAAGACGAGCTAGTCTTCGTTGTTATGACAACAGATGGGAGACACGTGTCCAAATTGAGAACGAATCCGTTCTCTTCAGGACAACGAATCCATTGTCTTCATGACAACGTATTCATTATTCAGAGGACGAACGTAGCTGCCCTCTTTGAACAACTGTTATTTTATCTATGTTTCCATACACAATGGAGCCGAGCTTTAGTCAACAACGAGATCGACTCGCAGGAGGAAATAATCAGGAGGGGATCTTTTATTCTGTTGTTAGGTGAAAAACATTGTCTTGATATTTAATGCTAGTCACCTCAGCCTGTTTTTGACCCTAGACCGACCTTACGAATAGTAGGCTCACACATGTGACACGTAAGACTCAAGGTCTTTCTAACATATTTGGTAATGATTATAAAGCAAGTGGCATGATCATCTATGACCATTTATGGGCATACAGAGCTAAACGTATAAATACCCCAAGAGACCCAGGGCATAAGGATCATGAAATTTCGTATTTCTCACTCATACTACTTCAGTTTCTCTTTACTATTCACCATCTTCTTCAAATCATGACTTTGATATCGGAGTGTATTACAAGGTGCACACCCTTCTTTTCTACCTTATCAGTAGCTGGAGCTTTGTTATCTTCCTTCTACTAGTAAACCAGACTTTGAAGGAGCAGGTGATGCGTGGACTCCCAAGAAAATTCCCGCATATTTATCAAATCAGATATTACAATATTATGATAGTACTATTTGCGTTTGCTCCATCAGATAATTATCCAAATCCGAGTAAACAAAGTTTGGGTTGGGTAATAATACCCTTAACACAAATAGTTGCTTACCACCCAAATTATAAACGGGTTTATTGCTTGTAGCATCACCTTGTGGTGTTGTTACCTTCAACCAAAAAAATTATAAACGGGTTGACAAGACACAAGTGAACCTGAACTTTGATCCAACATTTTGATCCAAACCCGTAGAGTTGGACGGGTTGGCAAAAGTGGCCATAGTTTTAAAACATCTTCATCACCATTTGATCTCGATTTGATGGGTACCGGGGACCTCTTCACCTACTCCAACATATAGACTCGTCCATGGAGAGCACGTAGCTTTAAGACTATGGTCAGTACTCAAGCTGCCAAGGAAACCCTTTGTTCTCATGCACGTTGTAAGCTTGTAAAATGGGGAATCAAATCCGGATCAGGGTCATGCAATTCAACCGTGTGGATAAGGCACACATGGGTATGGGACCCACGTGTGATCGCCCATTCGTGTCAGAAACATATGGGCGTGTCCTCGTGTGCCTGGCTTGTCCTCTTTTCTTAGGTCCACCAATTAGCGACATGCCATCTCATATCCATGTTAGGTATGATTAAAGATCTTCCAACTCGAAAAGGCCATCATCTATCTTCTCTTATGCTTTCTTCCTTTTTCTTTCCTGCTTTCTCATGACTATTGAAATTTAAAAATGATAAAAGAGAGTTCAGAAAGGAAAGGTGACTTACAAGTTGAGTGAGTATAGTCAAACTAAAGGGTCCATAGAAGCTTAGAAGCTTCAAAGACACTTTGGAAGAGCATCCAATTGATTTTGGTCCGTGAAGAGTGTCCTTTCTCAAAGTTTTATACGGTACACCTTCATCTTTATCCCGAAATCTTCTTTAGTGACATGATAGTAGAGACCACTTGTCCCATGCACTAATATTGACTCCAACAATTGCCATATATTTATACATACACCCCAAAGTCATTTTATATATCTTTACTCTTATAATGGGAGAGGCGGAGTAGCCTGAATTTTTTGAAATTCCTGAACTACCCTTATATAAAACAAAACTTTAATTTAATGTTTTACTTTAATTCCCAAACTACACTCATCTATCTATTTAAAGAATAGAATCACAGTCAATCGCGATTGAACTCGGGGAGAGTTCAATAACACCCGCGGGTTAACACGTGTCCCTTTTAACTCCTATTAACTGTGGTTAACTCCTTCCCCTTACTCTCACGTGCATTGCAAGTGCCACCCGCTACTTGCTTATTAATTGAGATAACAGTTATGATCTTACTTAGTGCAGTAGACTAGGCCCACGGGTCGGTATAATGGTTTGGTCTCCTTAACTCCCGACCTTATGAGTCATAGTATCTAAATAAATAAATATATATATATATATATATATATATATATATATATATATATATATATATTATAACACCAAAAAAATGGGTTTTTAGTTCTTTACGTTTTTATTTTTTTTAATTTTTTACATTGAAGTTTGGGTCACCAAAACAACTGGCGGTTTTGCTCCCCTTCGAAGGCACTAAGGGGCCTCTTATGTATCAAAACATTTCTCCCCTATTCAAATATCAACTATTAATTTTAAGTTTAAATGTAATCATAGTGCAAAGTAGGGCTGTATTCGGGCCGGGCTTTTCCTGGCTTGGCCAAGCCCGGCTCGGCTTGAAAGGATTTGATCTAGGCCTAAAGCCCGGCTCGGCCCGAAATGAAGCTTGAAAGTGCGGTCCAAAGCTCGGCCCGAATTCAAAATTCTGACTCGAAACTCGGCTCAGCCCAAATTGATTCAAGCTGGAACTAGGCTTGGCTTGGCTCGAGCTCGGCTTGAATACTTTTTTTTTTTTTAATTTTTAAATAATATTTTATATTATTTATATCTATAATAATGATATATATATAAATAATATTTTTATTTAATAATATTCGAGCCGAGCCGAGTTCGGGCCGAACCGAGCATCAATCGAGTCGGGCCGAGCCGCACAGGAGTTTGGCCCAAACTCGGCTTGATTGAGTTTTCGGGCTTTTTTTAGGCTTGGCTTGGCCAGTTTGATCCTAAAATTCAGGCTGATCTTGGGCCGAGCCGCACCAACGGGCCGATCAGGTTTTGTGTAGCCCTTGTGCAAAGTATATATTGGTATCGGGAGGCCAATAGCCTTGGAGGGCTCGGAAAGTCTATAACCCTTTGATCATGAATGTGATGTAAATAGCCTAGGATTGGGAAAGCTTGGAATGATAACACTCTTAGTGCGCGGACAAACAATCATATCTTGCATATTTACTCTTTAAATATATTTATAAGTATATAATGAGTTTGACAAATTACATTATGTGAGCATTCCACATAGTGATATGATCAAAGCGTGACCTCACGTCTCAGATCGAGGAGTGATTATTTTCCTTATTAATATAAATATTTACTAATTTAAAATAGATATATTTATTGATTTTATTAAGCGGGTTAGGCAGATGGGTTAAGGATAAGTAGTTCCGTATAGGGTTAGGTCCAAGTTTGCCTTTTCAACCCACCCATAAATGTGTCCGGTCAGGTTGAGGCTATGCTCAACCCACATCCCAATGGGCCATAACCATGAGCCATCCGCAACAGAGCAACCGTACTCCAAACATCAACAACCGATACTCTGGAAAGGCTACTGCATGTGGAACATCCAACTTTATAGGTAAAAAAGTAATTGGGTTTCGATCTCTACATGTGCAAACTGTCTCCTTGGAACATGCAAGAGTTATGGAACATGCAAGAGTTACAGAGATGAGAGTACAGTGGAGAATGATTCTGTCATGCCTTCCCGTTTATTGCATGATGCTAGTCTCTTTCTCCACCTTTTTTTGGGAAGAAAGTAAACTTAATAAGAACAGAGAGATTTACATGCAGGAATATGTACACCCGAGACCACATTGAGACCGTGCTTGTGATGCATGGATCTCAAAATTTCATTAAATCTGTTTTTGAAATTTTGAGATCCATGCATCACATGCACGGTCTCGGTGTGGTCTCGGCCCTTTGCGGTCTCACTAGCATTTTCCATACATATATATATATATATATATATATATTTGGAAGATATCACTTACAACTCAGGAGGCTCAAAAACAGTCTGGTCCTCCTAACTGCCAAAATGTTCCTACAATCTACTGGAGATAGCCTTTGCAGGAGGAAATTCTGATGGCGCCTAAGCAATGAGCTAAATTTGGCTAACTTGTGGGCGAAGGCATTCCCTTGACATGGGATGTGTTTAAGTTGGTAGTGAGGGATGCTCTTAAGGGAGAGTTTAACTTTGCTAACAGCAGCTGCAATCTCCCAAAAAGTACAAATCTTGGATTGCCCGCAAGCCTTGACTAATATATGTGGATCAATCTAAAAAACAACATCTGTCCATCCTTGGTCTCTAGCTAGATTAATGGCATTTCTAAAGCTAGAGCCTCCAGTGCCATCAAAGGAGAGCCCCCTGGAAAAGCCTGAATGTAACCCATATATTATAGAATTATTCTGTTTTCTGCAATTTTTTCCATTTGTTCTTTTTAAATAATCCAATATAGGTTTATAATCGATACCATCTTTGCCATTTATAGAGTAACAATGAGTAAAATCATGCATTAATGGGTTAGATGTTGAATTTTAATGAATTTCTTTCCGTTTTCAACAAATTGTGGAAGAATGAATCGCGAAAATTTATATATATATATATATATATATATATGAGTAGCATTACAATGAGTCATGTTCATTAAAGTCTTTAATGAGTTGTCCTTAATGACGTGACACGTGACGGGTTGTTCTAAAATCCAACCATTAGATGTCAAGATGGGTTTACCAAGAGACACATAACAAAAAATTAGCTCAATCAGACAATTATAGATCATCGGATTGAAGATAAGAAGATTAGCTATTTCTATAACCTAAATAGGGTCTAGTGAACTTTAGGGGGGTTAATGCTGTTAAACTAGGGTCTAATCAAATGGTCTAAACATGTTCGATCAGATTGATTTTTTGATACGTGTCTCTCAATGGACCCACCTCAACATTCAACCATCGGATTTAAAAAACGATTACCATATGTCATCTTTCTAGAGGGCCAGCTCATTAAAAGCTTTAATAAGCATGGCTCATTAGTATCCTTCCCTATATATATATATTACCTCCGCTACATTATAAAATTTTGATAGGAAATCTGCAGTCTGTTGGTTTCTCTAAAATGTTGGTTTCTCTAAAATGGTAAGGGAATAGAATCTCTTCGAAGCATCTTGAGGAGCTCTATCTCATACTTAGACAATAGATGGCCACTCAATTGTACCCTTTGGGCAGTCAATTGCCATGAGGGAATCCGATGCCACCCTTATGCATGCAAACCCTCTAGAAATCGCCTCATGCAATCCTCTTTAAAACAGTTTCAAGATCGATACAAAGAATGGATTCGGGGTAAGCAGCAATTCCGACCAAAGGGGACCCATTTGCATCTCTACTAATACATCCAATACCAGCACTGGTACCTCGCACCAACCCATCCGTATTAATACGCCACAGCCCCATATCTGGCGATCTCCAACTGCACAAAATGAAGGTTATAGGATGAACAAATTTGACATCAATATTTCATGAAGAAGTCCATCCATGACACTTTATCAACGACTGACTTCATGTTTTAGAAATGGGAAATGACATTTTGTATCCTTAAGAATGAAATAAATGATATCAGATTCTGGGAGAGAAGAAGGCCCTTACCTTGGTCACCAATTGCTCGTCGGAATTGCTTTTAATTATCTTATCAACAATGGAGCAACAAACATGATCCAATGAGAAAATATCATTTGAATTTCCAATCAATTTGGATGGGTGATGCTATAGCATTATTAATACTAGCGGAAGGCATGTGCGATGCACGTGAGTGTACAGTCCATACTATTGTAAAATAGTAAACCAAATGATAAATGAATTTTTATATAAAAATTTTTGAATTAAAAAAAAGAAACAAAATCTAGTAATAAAATCTAGTGCAGAATAAATTATGAAACATAAAAAACTGTTTAGTTAATGACTTGATCTTAACATTCGAAAATGATGAAAAAAAAAAAGATAAAATAGTGGCACCATCTAAAATAGGAGAATGAAACTATGGTGATTATCAAGGATAAATGCAAACATCGGATTAGATTGTAGCACATAACATCAAATCGTTAAATAGGGCTTTAATATAAGCACAAAACAAAAACACAAATATCGATTGTTAGTAAGACTCTACCAGAGGCAAATTATGTTAACAAAATTGAATTTGAACCAACAAAAACATGAAAAATTACCGATTCATTTTTTAAGGCCCCTATAAAATTCAAGCATGAATGCAAACATCAAATTAACAAAACTATCATCTATACATAATTATAAATATAAAAAAAAAGACATGAAAGTTTCCATTTCCTAAGCAACTCTCAAAACTGCAAAGATACCCTCTAAGCGAAGTTATTATAAGTTTTGAAAGTAATAGTGGACATTACCCATTTAAGGCCTAAACACGAAAACCCAATCAAATTGGTCCTTAACCACTTAGGATAAAAAAAAAAAAAAAAAAAAAAGAACCACAAAGCAACATTACTGAGAAAAAAAAAATTAGAAATGTAAGTCACACATTCCGAAATGTGATAGTGGATCACATTATTAATATTCGATGGGTGAAGCTGTAGCATTATTAATTTGAAGCTAAAAATACAATGGTGTGCCTAATTTTGTTTCCTATTTGTTTCGTTCGGAAAATTACAAAATCTATTTTCTGGAAAATTTGCTTATGGTAAATTTTATATTGTACTGCTAAAGTAGAAAACAACTCCTCCTTGCAATTCTTTGCACTGAATTACTGGTCCCAAACCTGGATAAAGGAGGGTTGCATGTCAGGTTAGCAGTTGGTATAGAAAGACCCTGCTAAATCCTATGACATGAATCCTATGAAGACTAAAAAGTTGAAAACACCTCCTTCCTTTCCCATCTAGTTAATGAAATGAGAGAAATATTGGGTGCGATGTGCATTATTAGTTGAACCACATGCAACAGCAGCAGTCTATCTATAAGCTTCAACTGCTACAATGGTGAACAGAAGGCCATCAAGGTTCAACGATGATCTGGTGGTGATAACAACAATGATTTAGAATTAAATTATACAATTATAATCACTCCCCTAATTATCCTGCTCACGCTTCATTGTGGTGAACAAGATCCTTTCAGGAACAAGCATTTGAAGATGCAAGAAATTACAAGCATCTAGTAATTATTTTAGCAGGAACTTTACAATTTAGAATGCTAAGCTACACATATCAAATGCAATTGTGATGCAACATATGCTAGGGAATGACTTCGATCGCACCAATCACACATCCTTCCATAAATATGTTGATTTTGTTCAAGGAAAATACCAGGAATAATGGGGTTCCACTATCTTTTTGATTCACAGGAATATTGAGAACAATAAGGAAAAGAGAGAGCTCTCTATAATTTTATTAAAAACAAACTGCCCTTACCCTGTGGCTTACAACTCTATAAATATGATGCTAAATCAAGCAAATTACAAAAATTACTAGAAATGAGAAAATGTGAACTAACCATGAAAATTACTAATAGTGAATACTAGATGCATGCCAGAATCGAGGGTGTGCGAAATTTTGACTTCTAAAACTAAAGTTATTACTAAACAAAAGTTTCCAAAAATAGCAAAATTACTATTTCCGATGACTAAACGAGTGAATTTGGCCAAAAAGTGAAAAGTTCCTAGCAAAGCTATGGATCTTGAAGATCTCGACGTTTCCAGTCAGACGTAGAAATTTCATGCAATTCCGACTCCGGGACTCATGATTTCTACTAGAGCCTTTTGCCTTTTGTTCCATGATTCCTACTAGAGCTTTTATGTCTTTTGTTTGGATTGTTGACGATCCAACAATTCCATGAAATTCTCCACCACTTGCTCTGCATCAAATTAGATCTGTATAGTTTTACTCTCTGTCCTAGGGCCAATGCCTCTATTATCTATTCATATTCTAAAGTGTTGCTTAACTTTTGATGTGCTACAACTCATATGTCCCAAAGAAACATTCCAAAGTTGGTCATCAGGTTTTTCTAAAAGCCCTAGAAAAGCCAAGTTAGCATCCATTTGGCCTTAGGCACCACAAGCTTCCCAGCACCATTCCAAGTCATTTTACCAAAAAAAGAAAAAGTCAAAAATAAATCTGCATACTAAACACAATCTTGAACTGGAAAAAAATACAGTAAAAACATGATTTTCTTGGTGCCTATGATGGAGAAAGCAAAGCCAAGTGAAAGGAGAACTGAAACATCTAGCTCATTTTAATAAATATAATCAAGTAACAAACAAAATTCTAAAGCATATAAGGATGTGCCCAATTCTTGGCAAGGTCAATTGTCACCTGGACTCCTAACTAGGAAACACAGCTGTACCAGTACTTTGGCACACCCTTCTCAGTTAAAGCATGGTCGTCTAACATGTAAGTTATGTTGAATTTGTGGAAGACCAACACCTAAAATTATATGTAGTTCAATCACATTTTTAAGTGTTAATTCTCCATGCTCCATTTCTTTCTATTTCATGTCTTGGAGATACAAAATGGAAAAGCATGAGAAAAAAATTATATTTTATAAATAACTACAAAACAATAACGAGAGATCAGTCAAGTTACATTTGCATAGAGAAAGGCGCGTCTCATTTTTTCCACTATGATGAACCATTCATAATCAATGTTTAAAAGAGAGAAACTAAACATAAATAAGTAGTCGAGTTGTTAACTCAAGACCCGGGTTAACATGTTATATATAATAAGATAAACACAGTTATAAATATAAGAAAATCCTAACCCACAAATCATAAGTAACAAAACCCAAGTCTTTAGTCACAATACAAGAATGACAAACATCTAGTTCTTGGTAGATATTGCAAAATACAATATGGTACACATTTATATACAAATATCAAGCTTGAAATTCCTTTCACCACAATCAACATTAGACCAAGAAATTGCTTTTTTTTTTTTTTTTTTTTTTTGGGGGGGGGGGGGGGGGGGGGGGGGAGGTTTACCAAAATAAGCTCCAAGTTTTGCGAAACCCTCAAATTACCCTCTAACTTTTCTTAATAACTTTTTTAGGCTTAAACACGTGTAAGTGTCGCACACGTGTGAGATTTAACTTGAGATGGACCAAAATGTCATTTTCTCTCTACGTAAGAAAGAAATAGTCTTTTCTCTGTTCCTATTCATTTTACGGAATAAAAAAGATCTTCATCATTCGAGTCGATTCATAGGGTGTGGAGGTAAGATTTCGTTCATATATATTATTATCTTCATTTTTAATATCCTCTTCATTCATATGCTTTTTTTCTCCATTCACTACAAAATTTAAGGGTTTAAGACGTGGTTTAAGACCGCCGCGAAAGATCACTGAATAGCAAAATGGCGGTTTAGCAAACCACCGGTTAAACCATTGTCGGGAAAGGGTTTAGCGGTGGTTAATAAACACCGCTGTTTCAACGGTAGTGTCGTGAAAACCGCTGCAAATATAGTAGCGGGAATGGTTTTCGATAGCGGTTTCGTAAAATCCTCCACTAATGTAGTGACGGGAATGGTTTTCAGTGGTGGGTTCGTAAAAACCACCGCTAATCTAATGGCAGGAATGGTTTTCAATGATGGGTTCATAAAAATGGCCACTATTCTAGTGGTGGGAACAATTTTTAGAGGCAATTTCGTAAAAATTGCCGCTAATCTGTGGCAGGAATAGTTTTCAGCGACGGTGTTAAAAAACCGCCGTTATAGATACGTTTCAGTGGCAGTTATTTAGAACCGCTGCTAAAGACCCTTAATTTTGTAGTGGTTCTAGAGTTTTAATCCATTCAAATTTCTTCTTTATTCTTTCATTTTTTTCACTTAAGGGTTTTATCATCTTCATTTGTAATATTCACTATATTTATAGTATTTTTTCATCTTTTTGGTGTTTCCATTCCAACCCCTTTATTTTTTTTGTTTTTTTTTTTTTTGGTCAAGGGTTTTTCCTTCATTTTCTTCATTTGTTTGCATATACTACATTTGTATTTACAGTATCGATCCATCGATATGCCATATTGATCGATATTTTAGAGCGATCGATTACCATATACTATTGATCAATTGATATAAGATATCGATTGATCGATATTAGATAGCGATCGATCTCTCTAAGATATCGATTGATTGTTGATTTACATCAATTGAAAGTTTAATTTTGTTATATTGTTTAACGTTTATTATTTTAATTACTTTTTGTAGGTACACAATCAAGGGTATACAAAAGATAATGATACATCCAAACTCAAGGGATGAGAATTCCACGAGCAAATGAGAGGTGGAGAAGATTATGGGCAGCCATCATTGAAGTACTCTCATAAGATATTACCCAACTTAGGAACAATTTTGAGGCCCTCGAGAAAGAAAATAATTGTGGACAGCGAGTTACTTCGATTATTTATAAATTTTTAGAAATGAGAAATTGTATGAGACGTTGTTATATAATCATTTGTAGATTTTTAGAAAATAGAAATTGTATGAGACTTTGGTGTATAATCATTTTTTGGTTATATGAATGTACTCAAAGTAATCATCTTGTATAATAGTTTTTGCATTATATATGAGTAATTTGAGCCACGCGACCAGATCTATAAAAACACAAGTTACATTCGTAAATAAAGAGTTTTCAAATTTATATAATATCTCATACAATTTTACATTTCTACAACATCTTCAATCATCATTTACAATTCCTAAATTCTTGAATGTAGCAACTACATCCCCAAGTGCGTCATCTTTTTTGTTTTGTTTTGGAGACAATATTCTTCACATACATTTTTGAAGTTGTAAAATCAATTAATTAAAGATAAATGATCAAAAAAAAAAATCTAACAAAACTTATACAACAAAAAATGATTATACATCAACGTCTCATATAACTTCTCATTTCTAAAAAACTACAAACGATTATACACCAATGTCTTATACAAATTCCCATTTCTAAAAGTGTACAGATAACAGAGGTAATTGTTGTCCACAATTACTTCCTCTCCCTGGGGCCTCAAAATTGTCTCTAAATTGGGTAATATCTTCTAGGAGTACTTCCATAATGATTGTCCATAACTTGCTTCACCTCCCCTTTACTTGTAAATTCTCCTCATTTGAGATTGGATGTGTCATCGTCTTTTATGGACCCTTGATTGTCAACTTAAAAGACATTTTAGCTACAAAAAATAATTTAAATAATAAAATTTAAATAATTTAACTAAATTAAATTTTCAATTGATGTAAATGATCAGTGAGCAATCGATATCTTAGAGCGATATCGATCAATCGATATAAGATAACGATCGATCGATACAGTATATCGATCGATTGATACTGTAATTACAAATGCAATATATGAAAAAAAAAATGAAAAAATTGATGAAAATGAAAGAAAATCCTTGAACGAAAAAAATGAATGGTTTGAAATTGATTTGAACACTAAAAACATGAAAAAAGATTATAAATATAGTGAACATTACAAATGAAGATGATCAAAACTCTTTAAAAAAAATAAAAGAATGAAAAAGAGATTTGAATGAATTCAAACTCTAGAACGACATGGTATAACATCTCAATTCTGTACTTCACAAAGAACCTTATGTAAATGTTGTTAAACTGAACACAAATATTCATTCCAATCCTACTGCATTTCTCTTAACCGTTTCTTAATTTTTAAATAGAGTAAACATCTAGCAATCTCTTCCAAAAGTATTAGCTTAAATAACTCATTTTCTCTGCATGTATTATCCCATGTGTTATCTCTGTCTAAAAATAATATATTTGAAACTTCATACAAGATGATGAAAATCCATGCTTGTTGATTAATTATTTTTTTAATCACTAACTAGAAATTCTATTAGAAAACGAGAGCAAAAGACAAGATAAAGTTCGCCAATCAAGTGAATAGAATAGCCTTACGGAGCCCAGCCTCTAGAAAGATACCACGGTGTAATGAACTTTGAGACAAGTAACAAAATAGACTTAAATGATTTAGATCTAGTAATGATTCACAATCTGGCCACTGTACATCCATGATCACATGCATTTTCTCCTTGTTTATAAATTATCAATAACTACTCCTACCTACCAAAGAGAAGATGCCCCGTTGGTGGTAGGGAGTGACACGCTTGCAAGACATCACCTATTGGGATAAGATCTCATGACCTTTCTTATAAGAGAGGCCACACCATACCATTGGAGCAAGTTGTAGTGGTGTAACACATGTAGCTGTTGAAAGTTACTCTTTATAAACTTTGACAAACTGATGCAAAGAAAATAAAATATGTAAACTATAAACTAAAATAAAATGAAAGAGTTCACCATATACGGTAGTAAAGGTATTACCAAAATAAAATGGCAGTGGTTGTAGATAAGCATATTGTTAATCATATTTAATGTGTCACATGTCATATAAGCATAGCATCCCACAGTAACATTGAGAATCACACAACTAGTAGTGAAAATCCTTAAATTACAACTTACAAATCCTAGAAATTACTACCCAATATCAGTTTTCCACATTTTAAATCCTAGACATCCATATAGAACAATAGAATTGCTTGAATCGTCCCTTAAATATTTTATTTGAACTTTCTACTTTCATAATTGTTAGATTTAGCTCATACAATTATCTGTTTTTATTATCTTTATTATACAGGGCAATTTAATATTTTTATAGATATTTAATGAAAGGAGGGGCACATGCAACCATAGTAACAAATTTCACGAATTATTCATTTTTAAGGGGTAAAGTTTAAAAAGGCAATTTTTTTTACAAACTAACGAATTATACCAAACTTATCCCAAATGGGGATTTCTCACAAATTATTCATTCAGTCTTATTTGGAATTATAAAATAAGAATGAGATCAAAATAAACTTTCTATTAGTACTAAGGATATTACCAATAACCCGAAACTTAGTTCACACTGAGAAATTTCCATTTGACCAAAATCAACAACTGAGAGAAGGAGAAACCTCCATTCAAGCAGGTTTTTTTAAAAAAGATTTTGATATTCATTCGACTGAACTGAGAGAAAAATATGATTTCACATGCTAATTAGTCTGCTGAACTTTGACCAAACTAAGAGAGAAAGATAATTTGTGCTATTTATTTTGAGTTATTTCTATATTGTGCTAAATAATTATGTTATGTCAAATAAATACACTAGGATATTGCTTCTCTGATTTTATCTATTCAAATTATTATTTTTTGCTAATTCTATACATCTCTAAATTACTTAAGTAATCTGAATTGCATATACAGACATGTAATCTATATTCTTCTTATTTCTTAAGTTACATAAGGTTTGCTTAAGCCTTATACAATTTTTTCTTGAATTTGTTTGTTTATATAGTGCTTGTTTATTTAGGAATTAGGATAAGTGTCTAACATAGTAAGAGATGTTAATCCATCCAAATTGGTAAATTGACTTGTTAGTATCACGTTTCTATTTTTTTTTATCCCGGGCTTATCCTAAATTTGCAGAATTTTGTTGATTTTTTCCTGAACTTATCCCAGCCAAATAATTCTTGAATCCAAACTTTGTTACTATGCATGCAACATATTGAGAATTAGTATTTCACTTCCTAATGTCAGTACAAAAAAAATTAGTGACAAAGTTTTAGCGGCAGATAACAATAACCACAGCTAAATGTCCTCTTTACCAAGTTAAAAGTTTTTAAAATTACTACTAATGCTGGCACATTTAAGGTACGTGCTACCTGATTTTTATCATGAATTTAGTTGAATAAATGAAAAACAATCTTCTTATAAATATATATTATAATTTATAATTCATATGTTCAATAATAATACTAATCTAAGAAAGAAAAGCTAACTAGGATCAAACCCGGGTTGGGTTGCTTACGTACTCACAAGGTGAGATCAGACCGAGCGTAGTTCTGACACATGGGCCCGTGCCAAAGCAAGGGTTGTGTGTGTGTGCACCAAGGGTAGCTAATGGACTAGTCTAGTAGACTAGGGTTTGGTTGATCAAGTTTGGTCAAATGCTTGGTTTAAGCCTAGTAGGCTTAGAGTTACTTTGGTAGACTAGAAATAGGCCCGGTAGGCCAAGAGGTAAGTCTGGTAGACTTGATTTAGGTCCGGTAGGCTAAAATCGAAAGTAGCCAAGGTTGGGGTTGAACTAACCACAGTCAAGGTAACAAGGGTGAGCCCAGTAGGCCAAGGGATTTAGGCCCGGTAGGCCAAAATCGGATTTAACCGAGGTTAAGGTTGCTAACCGGAGTTAAATGGGTAAAGTAATCATGAGTAGGACTGCTAACCATGGTGAAGAGGCCAAAGCAGTAACATTTTGGACATACAGCAATATTTCAGAATTTTTGGTATTTTCCCAGATTTTTCCAAGGGTTAAGGCTTCTTAACCATTGTTAAAAGTTAACCGATGTTAAATTAACCCCAATTAAAAGGTCCAGACAGGTTAGGATGAGCCTAGAGAGTATGGCAGGGCCTAGAGTGGCCTCCTACCGGGTTTGGGCCCTGTGTAAAGCTCAAATAGATCAGAAATAGGGAATGACGATAATCTGTTTACCGCCATTCCAAAACTTCATGAAGTTTTGGAATGGCGGTAGACAGTCTACCGCCATTACAATGTTCTTTAGTAATGGTTTTGCAAGGCACTAGGACCAATTTTAAAGGTTAACCCAAGGGTTAGGGACCCCCCAGGGTTGGTCAGGGGACTCCCCACAATATCCTGGGCCTTTAGTGGGCCCTGGACTTGGTCTGAGATGGGCGTGGTGGAGGCCCAAAGTCATTGTAAAAGGGATACTGAAATGGCGGTAGATGGACTACCGCCATTATGGACAAGGTTTAGTTTAGACCACTTAACCATGGTTAGGCTGCATGAGTTGGGCCTGGAAGGACTAGGCTAGGTAGAGGAGGGCCTGGGGACCAAGACATGGCCCTGGATTGGACCAGGGCCCACCCAAGAGGGTGCAATAAAGCTACAACCTAGAGAATCAAGAATAGCGGTACTGAGATTACCGCCATTCTTGGAAAATTCCTGAAAAAGATGTCTCCCTCCCGAGGGCTGCACCAAGGCTTGTCTAAGGGATCTCTCATGGTCTAACGGTCCCCTAGAAGCTGTGGGGAGGTACGTAGGGGCCACTGAGCCAAGTTTAAGCCTTCAAGGAGATTCCCCCATACCTACGCAGAGGTAGGGGGACCCCTATCCTTAGACTGAACTCTAAAGAACAAGAAACAAAATGAAAAATAATGACCTCTGGAGTAGGACCAGGGGTCTTACAGGGTTTTTAACAGAAAGTAAGAAAGGAGGGGTCACCCTACCCAAGCTGCTTCGATTTTCATAGAGGTGGAGATGGCTGTGGCTGCTCCTATGGAGGGTGGTGGGCATGGGCGAGGCCTGAGGGACTCCTTGGGAGGTCTAGGGACCTGCCTTGGTGGAAGACCAAGATTGGAATGCTTAGGGAGGGGCTGGCCGAATTCTCACAGAGTTTTGGTATGGATTTTTGGAATCCTTTGAACCCAAGATGGAGGGGGGTATTTATAAGGTTAGGGAAGGCCCAGGGGTAGTCTAGGGATGCCCTCAAGTGTGCTAGACACAAGAGAGGCGAAGCAGGAGGGTCGTAGAGGGGCTAGCTACACTGCAAACAGGTAATTCAACAATGGCGGTAATGTTACCGACATTACTTGATTTTTGCTAAACCGAGCCCAACCCTCACACGATTGGCCTGGTACACTATTCATTTTGCTAATTTTAGTAATGACAGTAAAGTTATTACTGTCATTTTTTGAATTTTCAAAATAAAGCAGGTGGGCCCCACTGTATTGGGTTCTAAAGGCTTGTGGGCCCTTGTTTGGGCCCATAAGGGTTTCTGGGCTTCGGATTTGAGGGTTTTCAGGCCTTAGGACTAGATTAGGGTTCACGTAGGGTTAGACTAGGGTTCAACTAGGGTTAGGCTTAGGGTTCACCTAGGGTTAGACCTAGGGTTTGATCAAGGTTTACCTAGGGTTAGTCTAGGGTTTTACCTGGGATTGCCTAAGTTTTAGGGCTTGACTAGGGTTTGACCAGGGTTTACCTTGGATTAGGATTTGTCTTAGGGTTAGGCCTAGGGCTTGACTAGGGTTCAACCAGGGTTTGGGCCAGGATTTACCTAGGATTCGGATTGGACTAGGACTCAGCTAGGGATAACCATGGTTAAAAGATTTTAACCACGGCTAAAGTAGGGTATAAAAATTGGTTGCTTACAATAAGTATCCTGGTCTCTACAGATATAACTAAAATTACATATTATCTTCCAACACTAAACAAACTACATCTACTTTTCTCATCGAGTTGAAAGATTAATTATCATAGATATTCAGATATCCCATTTAACTTAAAGATCATATAAGTATCATGGTCTCAACAAAAATGACTAAAATTTCATATTATCTTCCAACACTAAACAAACTACATCATTCATTGATTTAGACAAAAAAACAATGAACAAAACTACCACTATATCTGTCAGATGATGAAATCATTCCATCGCCGTTGATGTACATTGTGACAAGAATAGATACCACAATAAAGTTATTCGAGAATGATGTCATATTATTAACATTAGGAAGAAATCTGAGAACAGTTAAGGTTCCATTTATCAATTTAACAATTGTGATTCTCGGAGTAATAATAAGAAAGACAACCTATAGTGTAATTGAAAATGCAGATGTGAATCTCAATGAATCTATAAGCATAGAAAAATCGTTTGGTGATTAGGAAATTGTCGATCTCGTGAAAATATTGAACAATAGATTTCATTCTATGAAGATTGGATTTGAAAACTATATGGGTCTCTCCAAGACCAGTGCATGTTGTTGTTCTTGTATGTAAATGATAAATGCCTAGGTTAATCATATTAAATAATAAATGTCCTAAAAATCCAAGAGGGATCTTTCCAATTGGTAAGGCCTACCACGCAACTATGAAACAATTAAGAAGCTTTATGATACCTTTATATCTTCAAGGCATATCATAAGAAACAGGAAATTTAATGATTTTCCAAGTGCAGTTGCAACTAAGGGTGGCTTGGGTATTAGAGAGACGATTGATATTGCTAAGGTGTTTCGAAGTAATCAGGCTTGAAAAAATTTACTCTTCAGATTGTCTCTGGGTTAGATTCTTTAAAGTCAAATGCAATATTAATCATGTTTGGAATGCTTTTCCTAATCGGAGATCTTCAAAACTTTGGTCTGCTATATGTGGTGCCTTTCAAAATATGCTATCCTACACTTCAGTTCTTATTGGGAATGATTTAAAATCAATTTTTGGTTTGATTGTTGGTGTAAAGAGGAAGGTCTTATCAATCTAGCGTTGGAAAATCCTCAAAATAGCCTGGTTATTGCCAATTTTCTTAATGCAGATGGTGAGTGAGACTTTTCTCAGGTGAGTAATATCGTTTTACCTTCTTTAATTGATGATATCAACTTTGGTAACTTCTTTATTTCAGATGAAGAAGACAAATTTAATTGGAACAAATATGCTAATGGTGAGTTTTCAGTTTAGCCTGCCTAGAATTTACAAAGAAACTCTAGGAGTGTTATGGATTGGGCCAAGTCAGTTTGGAACCTGATTGTGCTGACGAAAATTCGTGTATTTTGTTGGAAAATTATGCATCGTGCTATCTCTACTAATTTGGCTATTCAAGATCTAGGTATTCCTCTAGCTAGTAAATGTTGTTGTTGCAAAAAAAATTTGTATTGAAAGCACCTACCATCATTTTATCAGTAGTGAGCTTGCTACTAACTTATGGAGATATTTCTCTTCTTGGTGCTTTATCCCATTTATTCAGCATGACAATATCCAGTGTTCCCTTACTCGATGGTTCAAAGCAACTTTATCTAGATATAATGACCTATTTATTATGGTGCCCACCTTGATTTTTTGGAAGGAAAGATGCCAGAGAAAATATGACACAGTTTCACACCAAATCAAAGTTGTGATTGACAGCATCAAACGAAAGGTTCATGATATTGAGTCTTGTTGCGAGAACAAAAGAATTGACTATCTCCTTTATTTTCTTCAAAGCCTACTCCTAATAGGTCTAGGTTCTCTTTGTTAAATGACTCTACCCTCCTCGAGGAAGATACAAATTGAATGTTGATGGTGTTTCTAAGGATAACCCTAGTATTGCTGGAGGAGAAGGAGTTATTAGAGAATATAATAGTGATTTTGTGGCTTGTTTCTTTTCCCATTACGGTATATGTAGTAATTATATTGCAAAAACTCGAGCCCTTCTTGATAATTTGGTTTTGTGCAAAAACCTTAACATACAAGATATGATTATTGAATCAGATTCTAAAAGCTTGGTTGATACTTGGAATGAGAAAGAATCAGCTTCTTGGAAAACCTAGTACTGGGATAAAAAAAAAAATTAAGCCTTTCTTTTAAACAGGAATATCTTTCAATCACATTTTCCGAGAAGCTAATGTTGTAACAGATTATATGGCTAACATTAGATGTAAAAGAATGACTTCAAAATGCATTACTTCTTATAATACTGTCCCTAGGAAAGATAAGACCATGCTTCATTTCAATAAGATAAGTCTAGGGAGTCTCAGAAATGTAAGAACCTAGTTTTATTTTTATTTTGAGTTTGTAGGGGTAAGGGTTGCCCCCCCCCCCCCCCCAAATTTCTTTTTATCTATTAATAAACTGGTAGGGGTCTGCCAACCCCCCCTCCTCCTGAGAGGCTTTTATTAAAAAAAAAAAAGGAATTGGAAATATTATTGAGGATTTTCCATCTTAAAATCTTAAATGATCACTGGTTAAGGAATGAAACAATTCTAAAATTATCTTCAATATCTAATAAAACACTTTGATATGATATACACTAACTACTCACCAAGTTACTATGTCTAAAATCTTTAATACAGTAAATGACTCACTAATACCTTTATGTAAGCTATATTACTATGAAACTCTTAACGCAATTCTCTAATTATCAACAATCTCGGGAAAATACTAACTAGAGCTCGTGCACTAAAGCTCTATATGTACTCATCTTGGAAACCACTCCCTCCTAAATCTCCCTTTCCAACAATACCACCTTATTCCCAGTATTTGGTCAAGCAACAACCTATCTAGTCTAGGATAAACGTACCCTCTTAAAATCTCTTTTGGTCTTCATACTAAATTAATTTGCATCATATCAATAGAAAGACATCTAAGTAGTGAATGATTAAACCCACTTTGTTTCGTGAAACCTCCCTCTCAACAGTCAGGCAATCCTTGGAAAAGAATTATGAATGTCAAACCATTAAATTTCAATTCCATGACGTTAAAATAACTAAATGAATCAAGAACAGCTACAAAGCATATAAAGTAGTGTTCTTAGAATCAATAGAAAAATGAATGCCACTCTTTGTCAATAGTAACTGAACATACACAACTTCAGTAGTAAGAAACATACTACCCTATCATCAGTGATATTTCTAAGTTGAGCAATAGAAAGAACATCATGTGGCAGTGAACTTATCACTTCCCAATGCATAATATGATGCACAAAGGCTGCATGAAATAGAATTTGAACATATACACCACCATCAATTCTTCTTCATACCCCCACCATCAATTCTTTTTCATACCACCAAAAACTAATCCCTTCTTCTCAATTACCACATAATATGAGATTATTCTTCAACTAAATTATCCTTCAAAATTCACTCAAAAAACAAAAGGTGAAAGAAAACAAAGAATTTGTACCAATGATAGGAAATATACTTCTTTACGATTCACCTTAAAATAATCCTAAAAATACTATAGCAAGAAGAGGGGAAACATTCAAACATGTAACGCCCCAAAATACACCCTAGGAGTTAGGATACTTTGACGACGTGACTTGACTTTAAATCAAACCTGCAAGAATATACAAGGCATGCCAAATAGTGATCCGAAAAAAATTCTTTAAACTAAATGTAATTCCAAGTGTCAACATAAACAACGACTGAATAAAATACAGTGATCACAAGGGGGTACATGTCTCTCTCTCTCTCTCTCTCTCTCTCTCATTTCAACCCTATGGCCACAGGTCAGCCCTTAACATCTGGCTAACCATCTGAAAAACCTCCTACTCTCCCTGAGCTACCTCGATCCAAGGGACCAGAGTCCATATATCTCATAGTGTACCTGCCGACATAAAAGTATGGCTGAGTATGGAATACTAAGCGAGTACAAGCTACTAGCTAACGATAGTAATAACGATAACATGACATACATAATACAGTTCATCATCGCATTTCAAAAATCAGAGTGCGGAAGCAAGAACAAGTAACAACGAATATAAACTCTTGAATATTATATAGTAAATCATGTCTTATGTTCATGCTTTAACCAATCTTGTTTCAATTACCTTGTGAGTTCCTTATGCGTCTTATGTATCTTGTGGTTACCTTATACATCTTATGAGATTATTCTTGTCTTGTGAGAATCATGCATGTCTGCTTGTTTATTTGCTTAAATGGGAACAGATGATAATGTCCATACCTAGTCTTAGTACAATATCACCCTTCCATATTTCTTTATTCTTGCTTGGAGACAGATACTAGTACCCGTACCTGGTCTTAGTATCCTAGTATCCTCTCATACTTGTTGGAAACAGATATTAATGCCTGTACTTGGTCTTAGTACATTAACACCCTTTCATGCTTTTCTTGAAAACATACACTAGTGCCCGTACCTGATCTTAGTACACTAACATACCTTCAGATTATTCATGTCTTGGAAACAAATACTAGTGCCCGTACTCGGTCTTAGCACACTAGTATCCTTTCATGCTTGTCTTTTACCTGGAGACAGATGCTAGTACCCGTACCTGGTCTTAGTATACCAGCATCCTCTTATACTTATTGGGGAACAGATGCTAGTGCCCGTACCTGGTCTTAGTACACTAACATCCTTCCATGTTTCTTGATTCTTGCTTGTCATGTTTTATTGTGAGCCAGGTATGACATTTCCTGGGGATATGCCCTACCCTTGACATTCATGCTTGTTTGCTTATGAGCTAGGTATGACATATCTTGCGATATGCCCTACCTTTGACCGGCCCAATGTCCGACTTTATCATTTGTATCGTGAATCACAATTCTTGATCTTATTTGGTTTATCATATACATATACTTTAGAAAATCGGTCCATGCATGCATGCGTGTGTGTGTGTTGCATTTGTAGTAATCATGGTGACTTGTATAACTCAAGGGATGATATGTAACATTTCAATTTCTAATATAATCATGTGAGAATGTAGATAACATGTAGAGCATTTGATCAAGATAATCATCTAGGAAGAATCACTCAATTCATGCTTTCATAATTTTCATTAATTCATTCAAATTGTCATTTAAGCATTTTGTCAAACACTTCGTTTGCAACATCTTCATAGGCCATGTATTTAAGTGGTTATGTGCATATTTTCCATCAAAACATCAAGGTGTGTTCATTATTTGTAAAGTGCCCTTCCACCATTTTCCATTACCCACAACACATTACATTCATATGGCATCCAATCGCCTCACCCTTCATCCATTCACACATCTCATAACCCTTATCTTGTTTATAATTAGGGAAATTAGGGCATTTCAATAAAAAAGGAAAATAGAGGAGATCAATACACCACATTCAAGAGAAAAACTAGGTTATTACTAAGTGAGTTAGTAGGGTGTACTAACCTTTGAGATCAAAACTTGATCTTGAAGAAACCCATTGTTTTGGAATTTCCTTACTTAAGGAAGAACACCACTTGAAGATGGAGGAATCCTTGCTAAGTGAGGAAGACCCACCTTGATTTGGGCTCCACTTGATCTCCACAAAACCCCTCTTGGAAATCCTCAATCTTCCTTCCCTTTCTCCCTCTCAATCCCTCTCTAGGTTTAGAAATCCCCAAAAATGAGGTCTCCTAACAAGTCAAGGGTTTAAAACCCTCAAATTCGGCATCAGCTACCGTGTGCGATCGATCGCACACTTGATTGCGATCGATCGCGAATCAGTGCGATCGATCACACATGGATGCGATCTGTCGCACATGAACCTGAACACTTTTGTCTAATTTTTCCCTACATGCGATCGATCGCACACTTTTGCGATCAATCGCACCTGGGGACCCATCCATCGCACTTGGTCCAGAGGGTTTTTGTTCAATTTTGCTTGCATGCGATCGATCACACTTAGCTTGCGATCGATTGCACTCCCCAGATTTTGTTGTTTTTACTCATTTTTCCCCACTTTGGTATTTCAGTCATAACTCTTAACTCGTTTGTCAGATTTTGACAATTCAACTTGCGTTGGATTCGTCATTCGAAGAGGAACATTTTTGGTGTTTTAGAATTTTCCAATTCTTCTTTGTTTATTAATTGGACTACGTGAAAGGCCAATTGGCTATGAAAACACTATTTATTGGGTATGAAAAGTTTCGGAGTGCTACAAAACACTTCTTGCAATAGAAAAACCTAACATCCATTATAAAATTCATCCAAATTAAACATTGAAAATAATGATAGATAGAGCCTACTCATCAAACATAATGCCAACAATATTACCATGTCTTTCAAAGAAATGTGTAAAATTCTAAAAAAATCCAACTCACCTCCTTCTCCACTACTCCTAGAAATGTAATAAAACCTCTGTGTTGAATACCTCAAATAATACCTAGCATTCAACACCATCCCTTCCTCCTTTGTAATACATGAAGTAATCTTTGAGACAACATTTCCAAATGCTTCGTACAAGAAGCGAACGAAAACATATACAACTGGTAAACTCTGTCAATTTACATTAAAAAAAGATAAATAATAAGAAAAAAAAACTTACTGGTAGGCTCGAGAGCAGCAATGCGAGCAAAAGAAAGGAGCTACGGTAGAAAGCGACGCGAACAGTGGCGACACAAGGGCTGGAACTGTGGAGTGAGCAAGGGGCATGAGCATATTAATGCAATAGGAAGCATCTGGAAGGAGGAAGAACAAATTTCATTGAATAAACTGTAGATGCTTTGGGGACATCTAGGAAAATATAAAAAAAGATGAGAACAAATTTTATAAATACCCTTTGACTTCTCCTCTTTTATAATAAGGGTTATAGATTAAAAAAATGATTTTTTTTCCTTTTAATCTTCCAAGTATTATAATCTTATTGTATCTTAAGATCTATCCCAAAGCAGCATCCTTTTGAATTTTCAATCCAAGTCCATTTTTACTACATCGATCGCGAACACTCAAACATGCAATCATCTGCTTCGTTTTGATGTCAAGCTTCCATGAATCTTTATATTGTCTATTGCTCTGTGTTGCTGCTGCTACTGTTAGAGTGGCCCTTTTGCTTGAATGCTATTAGATCTCTTTTTTGTCTTAATATTGATTAGCTAACTATATTCTGATAGACTTTGAAACTTCTGGTTTATCCATTTGGCCTAAACACTATCTTTATTTCTTCATACAAGTCCATTTTTGTTTATTGAATAGATGGTAGGAACCAGGTGGGACTTAAAACCAAATTTTCTTATTTCCCATCTTAAATCTTCACTCACACCTAATAGACCTAACGGGTTCCACTGTTGATTGTTTGAATTGATTGCCACATTTTTTCTCCAATTTATAAATACATGTCATGGATTCAATTTCGTGTTTAATGACAGAGGTCATTGTCTAATGGGAAGAGGCTTATTTGAAAAGCTAGGGGAGCATCACTTGGAAATCCTAGTTCGGATTTTGGGAAACGAGGTTCTGAGAAGAGAAGGGTCTCCATCTCAATGGTACGAATGTTTCTCCAATTGCTTGCCTTATTTATCATTCATAACTTGTTAATCATTAAATTGAATGTAATATATTTCTCTCTCTCAAAGAAACTTATATTTTGTAGTTTTGGATTGCGAGAAGTTTTTCCTAATTTTATATGCAACCAAATTCTTGGTAAATTGGTTGTTTATGGTTTTTCTTGTAATTTAAGTTTATTAGATTTTATTTCAAATAACTGTTGTTCAAAGTGAATGCCCAATTTCATATCATTGAGGGGTTTGTTATTTCAGTGGCTTCATTTTGTTGTTGGGGTTTGTACTCTATTTAGATGTTAGGTGTTTGGTTCTTTTTGTCTTACTTAAAGCATTCATCCCCTGTAATAATAGTAGTCTTTCTTGGCGTGCAAGAAGTCAATAAAATCAATGTAATAAGATTAAAGATGAATTCTCTCAAGCTTTGGTACATCATGCATCTGTTTAGTAGTGTTGTTGTTTGTGTAAATATTTGTTGTATCTTTGTAAGTTTTAAGTTGCAAACGTTTTTTCTTACTTTGTTATGTACTTTCTCTTTGACTTTGCAAGAAAAGTGATAGAACAATTTGTAATGTCTTTGAAATTCACATCTAGTTTGACTGGATCTTTTTTGTTTGAAAATTTACCATATATATAGCTCACAATCAATAGTGTAAGAACATAGTCTTCAACCTTTTTCTATTTTATAATCGTTTTAAGCTTTTGTAAAATTATAAGATAATGTCAAAAAGAATATGAGAGAGTAACAAGTGAAGTCAAATATAAGGCATATGATAACCTACACAATATGTTTAAGTTGGGTAGAAGAGAAGGTGAGAAAATGTATATAAACTTGAAAGACTTGGGAGATGAAAGCTAGAGACCTAGATCATGTTGAATGCATTAAAGGCAACGATAGAGAGTTTTGCTGAAGGATGAAGTGGTTAAGGAAATGTGAGGACTATATTCTTAAAAGTTGCTTAACAAAGAACACACATAGGGTCTTTGACTAGGTGGAGTCACTAACTTTGTGAAAAGTAAAAAATATAATTCTTTTCGTATAATTAGAGTAATCGAAGTGAAAGAAGCTCTGATTAGGATGAAGATAAGATCTAGGAAGGCTCTAGGAGGAACAAATGATATTCCTACTGAAGTGTGAAAATTAATAGGTATTATTGGTCTATCCTAGTTTGCAAAGTTGCTTAATAATATTTTATAGACTAGAAAAATGTCGGATGCATGGAGGAGAAGTTTTTAGTACCTATATGCAAGACCAAAGAAGATGTCCAAAGGTGCATTAATTATTGTGGATCAAACTTACGATCCATACTATGAAGTTATGGAACAAAGATTTAGACAAATATTTAGGGTTTCCGAAAACCTGTTTGGGGGTTCATGTCTAGGAGGTCTACCTTTGAGGCTATCTTGTTACTTAGACGATTACTGGAGAAAAAATCTAAAAATCAGTATGTTTTTCAAAGACTTGTTTTTCTTGGTTTATTTCACGTGTGAAGTGCTGAAGCGTGTCAGAGACCTCTGGTTAATGTCGAAAATATCACTCGTAAACACTTAATAGCTATCGAATACACCATTCCGACTACTACCGTGTAAGAAGAAGAAGAAAGAAAGAAAGAAGAAGAAGATACCACATCCGGTTCTAATCCATTAAATTTCCAAGGTATGTATTTGTTTTTTTTCGCATACCTAGGTAAGCTTAAACCTAACCATGATTAAACTGAAACCTCATTCACACCGAAATGAAAATATCTAGACATTTTGATATGTATTATTCAAAATTATCGATTTTGAAAAGTAGTTTCAGTAAATTGGAAGTAGTTTTCGCTATATCCAAAAAAAATAGCTCAATTAAGTGAAAATGTGCGTGGATATCAAAAATTATTTGTTTGGATATCGAAAAATTTTGGTCGATATCAAAGTTTTTTGGTCGGTATCAATTTTTTTGTCTAAATCCAATTTTTGTTTCTTTATATCGAAATTGTTTTCTCGATATAAAAGAACAAAATTTCAATATATAGCAAATTATTTTCGATATCGAACAAACAGTTTCGATATCCGTGTAAAAATTTTGATTATTTAGGAAAATTTTGATATTTATGTACAAAATTTCCAAATTTGTTTAAAATTATGTATTTTCTTTTAAATCATTCATATTTTGCATTATTTTTTCCTGGATGTTGCAGGTAATGGTTGTATCAGTGATTTGTTGTTATGATGGAGAATAGAAGATTCTCTCTGACAGGAGCCACGTATATAAGGGTCAAAATGCGAAATTGATACAATTATTTCATTGAATGACACATGAGCAACTTTTAAGTAAATTTTATCGATTAACTAAAGACCGGTGGGAAGAGAATGAGATTAGAGTGAGGGCTATGTTCCCTACACACCCGAAAAATCCTCCAACTGATATTGCAAATGATGAAAACCTATCGATATTTTTTCCTAGAATGTGAACGAGCACAACAACCATAATGTACTTATGCCAATATATGCAACGAAAGTTAGGAAAACTATACAACAGTGTGGTGCGACTTCTGTGAGTTACAAAGGTCAACCTGATCACGAGATTGTCATTCCCCATGTGAATGAGCCTATTACTTGTCCCATTCTTGAGCCTTCTACGATCTATGTTCCCAACCTTGTCATTATGCATGTTCTTATCCGCAGAGCTGAAAGCATGTCATATCTGTGAGCACGGATTTTGGGGAACCCTAAAAATTAATCTCACGAGATTAGAGTCTCCACTTATTTATTTAGAAGGGATAAGTCCCTGGGAAAGTTGGATAAGGTCTTGGTCTCCGATCAAAGATCAGGTTAAGAGGTTCGGTTAAGTTTGGGGAAGGGGTTAGGCACCCCAAAACTTCCACTTATAGTGGTTCCCTACTTGCTAGGTTTAAGCCAAAAAAAGATTAAAGTTAAACAAATGCCTAAGTGTTTAAGTTAATACTAACCGGAAGAAAGTAAAAGCTAAACTAGGGTCGAACCCGGGATGGGTTGCCTATGTACTCACATTAGGGTGAGATCAGACCGAGCGTAGTTCTAGCACTTGAGCCTGTGCTATGGCTAAGGGATGTGTGTGTGTGCACCAAAGGTGGCTAATGGGCCTAATCCGGTAGATTAGGTTTTGTTTGACCGGGGTTGGTTAATGTACAAAGTGTGGACCCGGTAAGCCGAGGGGCAGTTCAGTAGACTTGGGTTTAGGCCTGGAAGGCCAAGGATGAAGCCCATAGGCAAAGGGGTGTGTTGACCCAGGGTTAGGGTTGCTAACCGGGGTTAAAATGGGAGTTAACCATGGTTAGGGTGCTAACCATGGTTAAAAAGTCTAGGAAGTTCATTTTTTGGTCTTTGTATTTTTTTGAATTTTTTGTGATTTTTCTAAATTTTTGTGAGGTTAAGGGTACTTAACCATGGTTAAAAGTTAATCGGGGGCCATTTTAACCATGGTTAAGGGTCAAGGTTAGGCAAAATTAGGCTCAGAAGGTATGGCAGGGCCTAAAATGGCCTCCTACTAGGTTTGCGCCTTGCATAAAACCCGAGATGAAAAATTTACAGAATGGAGGTAATCGGATTACCTCCAATACAATACATTTTTAACCATAGTTTGTGGGGGTTTAATTACGGTTAGGGATCACCCCTGGGGAAAATAAAAGCATGGCTAGGAAGCCTGAAGTGCTAGGAGCCCATTGGACCTGGTCTCAACCCAAGATTAGCTCGAGTGTGGGCCC
Source organism: Tetracentron sinense (assembly GCA_015143295.1). Lineage (NCBI taxonomy): Eukaryota > Viridiplantae > Streptophyta > Magnoliopsida > Trochodendrales > Trochodendraceae > Tetracentron > Tetracentron sinense. Next base: position 5,660,899 of record CM026556.1, on the reverse strand, counting down.
CATGGGGGCCCAAAGTCAGTAAAAAAGAGACACTGTGTTGTCGGTAATCCTATTACCGACAGCTAAGTAGTTTGGTTGACCAATGTTTGGAGCCTTGCTAACCATGGTTAGACTTGACCCCTGAAGCTGAAATTTTGCAGAGAGGTAGTGGGGAGTTAGGGCTTCCCAATGGGCCAAGAGTGGGCCTAAAAGTATAAGGTATGTGGGCCCCAAAGTCGCTGGAAATAAGGCCATTGCCCGTCAGTAATGGGAGTGCCGACAAATTGGGAGTTCTGGTTTGCAAGCTAACTCATCCTAGTTAAGGGTTGAGTTAGAGTATGAAATTCCATAGGGGAGTAGCCAAGGGTCAGAGGTACCCAAACCTGGCCCTGGAACTAACTAGGGCTCAGCCTAGCTAGAGTTAAATGGCGAGTTCCAGTCAAGGTCCACAGTGTTGGCACTGCTATTGGCAACACTATGAAAAAAAATTTAGAAATGCAATTTCCCCACTAGGGTGGCTGCACCAGTGTGAGTCTAGGGGTTCCCTCATGGTCTGAGGGGCCCCAAATCCTTCAGGGAGTAACCATGCACGCAAAAGGGTCTTGTACCCGAGTTAAGCCTCTAGGGGATTCCCCACACCTATGGTGAAGGTGGGGGACCCCTGCCGTCGTCACTGGTGGCTACAGAGATGAAAGCAATAAAATAGGACCCCCTAGAGTAGGACCAGGAGGTCTTACAAGATATTACAACAAGAAAAAAAGATAGGGGATGCTACCCTCTCGGTATGAGCTCAACAGTTGTGGTGCTACGGTGGTGCAGGCTGGTGGAGCTAGAGCAAGCCTGGATCAGCTTCTGGGAGGCTCAGGGGAGACACTCAATGTTGTGGACAAGGCTTGGAGTGTGGGTAGTGGGCTGTCTGGGCTCAAGCAGAGCTTGGGGTTGAAACAAACGGTCTAAGGCTATGCACAGGGGTGGTGCAGGCTCACGATAGGCTTGGGGTCCTTCCTGGAGTGGCCTGAACCTCAGTTGGAGGGAAGGTTAAGGTGGGGGTTTGCACTGGACAGTAGCTGGACGTATTTCAGCAGGGTTTCTTTGCATTTTTGGTTGTCCAGAACTCAAGGATGGTGGCTGGTATTTATAGAGGAGAAGGGGAGATGCCTGGGGGCATTATTGGTATTAGGAGAGGTGTGGGGGACCAATAGTAGAAGACCCAGGGTGGCAGGAGAGGCTTTGATACGCGGGTTCTGCAAAAACTCAGGGTAGCGGTAATCGAATTACCGCCACTATGAAAATAAGGTTTTTTAAGGGTGTCGGTGAAGTGATTACGGACACCCTAGGCTTTTTCTTGTTTGGGCTAAACCCTCGCACACTTGGGCCGAAAGGCAACTATGGTTTGCCATTTTGGGACTTTTCCCACCTAGATTTGAACTTGAGGGGTTGTGGGCCCCACCTTAGTGGACCCTAGAGGGTTGTTGGACCCTTGTTTGGGTCCCCAAAGGCCTTTAGGCTTATGGATTCGGCTTTTGGACTAGGCACATGGGCCTTAAGCCCGAGGGACTTAAATCCTAGGTTTAGCTAGGGCTTAGGGTAGGGCTAGGTCTAGGGTTTGGTCTAGAGCTCTCGTAGGGTTAGACCTAGGGTTTAGCTAGGGCTTGGACTAGGATTTAAAGGTTCTAGGGGTAATGGGCCTAGAGCCCAAAGGTTGATTTCTAGGGTTTGAGGGTTATGGGGCCTACCTAGGGTTTAGCTTAGGGTTTGATTAAGGGTTTAGGGATTCTAGTGGTAATGGGCTTTGAGCCCGGTTGGTTTAGGTTCTAGGGTTCTATAAGGAACTCCACTGGGGGGAAGGCTGAGGTTATGCAGGTTAACCAGGGTGTAAAAATTGGGTGCTTACAATATCCACTCACATATCCTAACGGTTGATATTCCTAGTTTCTCTAGGTCTACTTTTTGGCAAGTGAGTCAAGTAAGGGACAATCGCCATAGAAATGATGATCCTCAAGGCCCTTCATCAAATGTGATAAAAAATGATGACTGTGAATTTCGAGCCTTCAGGCTTTGCACATGTACTCGAGAATACTAATGAAATTTTACTTGGGTAAGGTATGCAATGAGAGAAAACTTCCAGTACAAGGTTGTGGATTCAAATAAATCAAAGTTTATAGTTAGGTGTCATATATCAAATTGTACTTGGAGGTTGAATGCGACAAAGGTGAACGAGTCTGGTGTCTTCAAAATAAAGACTTATAATTCACATCACTCTTATGGGTTTCCCTTAACTGGGGTCGATCATCAACAAACATTTAGTTTGGTTGTTAGTGACATGGTTGTGGGACGAATCGAGGGTTGCGTGGTATATAGGCCCAAAGATATTATCCATGATGTTTGGCAAGAATTTGGGGTTTAGATGAGTTACAAGAAAGCATGGAAAAAAATCTAGGGGGATTGAATTAGATACGATTAGAGGATCATACAACGATTCGTACGCTGATCTCCTTGCTTATTTCTACGAGCTACGCAGGATGAACCCGGAAATAGTAACTACAGTATCAAGCAACCCAGGTACTGGTTCATTCGAAATGTGTTTTGTGGATTTTCGACTTTGTATCAAAAGTTTTCAACACACTTTATGAAGAGTATTGGTGTCACGGTCCAAAATCCCACCTACGATAAAGTGAGACCATGGCACATGACTTACTTATCATATTATCCTGTTAGAAGTATACAAGGCATACTAAAATATGAATCTGATTCAATTAATACATCAATTGAATCAATGAATCCATAACTAAATTGAAATATAATAAATCATTCGAACATGCATCCATCATGATTCCCAACTAATCAATTTAAACTTAACATGATCCATCAAAATATCTTATTACAATCTTTTAACATTAAATAAAAGCCTGATAAATGAAATCATTAATAAGGCCATCGGTCAAGATCCCGCTCCTCTTCAGGATGATCACCTGCTAGTTCTTTTTCTATGTATTCCTCTTCAATCCAAGGCTCAGAAACGCAGAAAGCAAAACTTAGACTTACTGATAATAACAATTTGGCTGAGCAATGAAAATGCTCAGCAAATATGAAGTCCTAGCTAACAATGTCATAAGCATTAATATAATACATATATCATGATTTAACAGAATAATCATGCATACATTAATCTAAGCAGATACATAAATCAGAGTGCGGAAACATATTTTCTTTTCAGTTCTTACTTGTGCTTACTTTTCTCACTTATTAAACTTTCCTTACTTTTTCTCATGAATGACAATGACTTACATATATCAACTTACATGCATTGTGCAATAACTTAAAATAACTCATACCATATATGGATATAGGTTAACAAATTAACTTTCCTTACTGAGTTACCGCTTACTTGGCACACACTCCGAAGCGTGCAGGCTTACTTGATTCACTTACTTGGGCATTCATGGCTCTTGATCTTAGATTTTTGGTACTCAGGCCGTGCAAAACTCAATCATGCAATACTCCTTATGCAATACTTACTTTTGATAATGATCTTTTACATGCTTGTGTGTACGTTATTGTGGTGATCAGTGAACAAGTGATAAACCTTCGGTAATTTGTGACCTAGATTATTAATCAAGAGTCATCAAAAATCTATCATAAAGCTCATTCCGCCATGATAAAAATCCTAAGCAACTGAGACCATAATCCACAACCAAAACCCTAATTCAAGGCTTGATCCTTTAACCGGAACATATATCACAACATGCAAAATCCTCATCATACATCATTCATAATTATCATGGTATATATTATCAAGGTAACATTCATACTCAAGGTTCATAATTCAGCATTTTGGCAGCATCATTCATTCATAAATTCGAATGATTCATACATTAATATAGTGACCATAAAATCCTTAATTGCACAAAATCCAGAATTATGCATCCAAACATACAATCATTCAACAATCTCTGGCATACACCCCCTTCTCCATAATCAATCATGCATACTCCAGAAAATCAATTTGTTCCCCTTTGTTTATCAAACATACATAAACAAAATTGAATCATCATACATCCATAATCTTGGTAAACTTGCATAGGAGAGATTCTTACGATCCAAACATTCTTTAATTATATTTTTACTTCAAAACTTAACATTTTTCTCCTTATTAGTATTAATGATCATGATAAAATCAACATAGGAGAACATATTTACCTTTCTCAATTGCTTCTCTACGTTCACATGCTTGCGAAAGACCTTCGATTTCGATCTCTAAGCTTTCCTTCTGCTCCAATTGAGAGCTCTCTCAAAAACCCTAGTTTTTTGTCTCTTGGATATTTAAAAGCTCTTAGAATAGTTGAAAACCCTAAACCCACAAGCTTAAGGCTTATTTATTGTGTTTAGAGTCTTAAAACACTTAGTAATTCTCAGAATCCTCTTTTTAGAAGGATTTTTAAACATTTTAGTAAGTGGGTGGTCGAGCCACACAGGTGGGCAGTTGACCGGTGGTCAAGGGGTCAACGGGCCATATTGGGCGGCTGGCCGGCCATTGTTGAACTCTCTGCCCAAATTTTCCCATGCAGTGTTTTTGAACTTTTTGCACTACGGATCAACTCATATAGAGAGGGGTGGACTTAGTTTTTGGTTGTTTTCTCTATTTTAACACTTAGCTAATTGCCATAACATGTTTCTTAACTCAAAGGAACATGAAATGAAGAAATTTGACAAGAACACCAAGATTATCATTAAATGTGCACAAATTACAAGACATACAAGATTTGGGTCTCTAAATCCTCCCTCTTATTAGAATTTCATACTTGAAAGTACAAGATCACTAAAAAATGTGGGGATACTTTTCTTGGATTTCGTCTCGCGTTCCCATGTGGCTTTCTCTATGGAATGATGTTGCCAACGTAAGAAAACAAGGCGGATAGTCTTGGTGCGCAAGATTTGCTCCTTTTGATCCGGAATTTGAGTCAATTGCTCAACCAATGTCAAATATTCATGGATCTCTAGTGGTTCAAGGTTGATGATGTGAGATGAATCCGGAATGTAATTCCTTAGAATAGAGACATGAAATACATTATGGAACGCTGCCATGTGAGGAGGTAGGGTAACCTGTAAGTACTTTCCCTACTCTTGTAACGATTTCGAAGGGACCCACAAAACTTAGACTTAACTTGCCCAATTTTCCAAATCTCGTAACTCTTTTTGTAGAAGAAATCTTGATAAAGACTTGATCCCCAACTTGGAATTCTAAGTCTCTTCGGTGAGTGTCTGCATAACTCTTCTGCCTACTCTGAGCAGTCTTCAATCTTTCTCTAATGACCTGCAATCTATCTATAGTTTGTTCAATGATTTTGGGACCCAGAATCTTCACCTTTCATACTTATCCTAATATAGAGGAGATCTACAACTTCTACCATACAATGCTTCGAATGATGCCAATTGTATAGTAGCTTCATAACTGTTGTTGTAGGTTAACTCTACCAACGGTAAATGTTCATCCTAATTTCCTTGAAAATTTAGCATGCAAGTATGTAACATATCCTCTATGATCTGATTTACCCTTTCAGTTTACACATTTGTATGAGGATGAAAGGTTATACTGAAGTCCAGGCGAGAACCCATAGCTTGTTGAAAGCTATTCCAAAATCTCGAGGTAAATCTTTGGCTTAGTCAGACAGGATACTAATTGGTACCCCATGCAAATGGACTACTTTCTTGATATACAAGTTGACAAGCTGATTCAAGTTGAAAGTCGTATGAAACAGAAAAAGATGACCTGATTTGGCCAATTTATCAACCACAACCCAAATAACATCAAAATTCTTCTCAGTCTTACGGAAACCCACAACAAAATCCATAAAGATGTTTTCCCATTTCCATTCTGGAATAGGGAGAGGTTGAAGAAGTCCCACTGGTCTTTGGTGTTAGGCTTTTACTTGTTGACAAACCATTTCATTCCCACATGAAATTCATGGTTATTGTTCATATCACATTAGCTAGAATATGCATGCAGCATTCAAGGACAATGGATTGAAAAAGTTCTTTTGGTTAGCCGTAAAGGCATGCAGAATCAACGAGTTCTGAGAGTTAATGTCTATTATCGTAGCCTCAAACTCCAAAGCACATCAATGGTTAGATGCAATTTTGAAGGAAAAATGGGCATTTGCATAATTTCCTGGGCTGAGATATAACATTGTTACTACGAATATAGTTGAATCAATCAACAGTTTTCTTAAAGAAGCAAAACAATATCAATCACAATGCTTGTAGAGGATGTATGACTTAAGATCTAGTGAATGTTCTTTAACCGACAAAACTGAAAATGAATGGAAGACTAACAACATGGGCTGAGGAGAAATTGCAAAGCAATAATAGTGAGGCGCATCATACAGATTGTGACAGAATCATTAGTTATGAGTATTATGTGAGGGATAATTTAACGCTTCAGTGAAGCTTCTTGAATGTGTCTGCACTCGTAGGAAATTTGATATTCAGGAGTTGCCTTGTGGACATGCTTTGGTTGCATGTAATAAGTATCGACATGATTTATATGCGTGCTGTTCTACTCACTATAATCTGATATATATCGAGCCACCTATAAAGAGTCAATATATCCAGTACATGACAACAACAATGAGATGTCCCATATGAAGTAATGGCCGAGACCAAGCGGATTAAACCCTTTGTACAAAAAAGATGCATGGGAGGACCATAGAAGAACAAAATTCTTTCGCAAGGCAAAGAAATGTGTATCGTAAGATGTAGTAGATGTAAACAATGTGGGCATAATAGACAAACATGTACTAATGTTATCCCTCAAAACAACAGACAAATATTATCATTTTGAAGTAATGAATATTGTGTTAAGATTTTATTGTACAACTATCTAAATTTTATTGTTATTGCTTGTAGTGGATTCTAGATTTACAGGCCATATCGAGAAAAAAATATGGATATTGACAGATCAGTCTTGATATCGAGAAAATAAATCATATTATTCGAGACAAAAGTCTCGATATCGAGACAAATAATCTCAATATCGAGAAATTAATCATATTTTTGAGAAAAAGTCTCGATATCGAGACAATTAATCTCGATAGTGAGTAAAATATTTTCAATTTGTGACCTGTAAGTCTCGATATCGAGAATGACATCCAAATGCCTTTACATCCATAATAAAATCAGTACATTCAATACATCAGCCTTTACATCCATAACAAATTTCAAGCCTTTGCATCCTTTAAAAACTCAATACATCCAAAAATTCATACAGATGATAAAAAAAATTACATCTAAAAGCCTGCACTCTCAAGACACCCCACTTTACATCCCGCTCTCAAGACACCCCCACCTCTTGACAACCCTCAAGGATTGGCAATCCCAATCATGATCTTGAAACCTATCCGCTTTTAGAATTTCATCACATCGGCCTACAAATTAAAATTTTAAATAATGTAAGAAAAACTTCTAAATGATCTCGATAAATAGTTAGTTAGAGAAAAAGATAGTTTAATACTTGCTGAAAATGAATCTGTAGATCAACATATTTCATCAAGAATATTCTACTATTGTAGCTGATACACATTAACAACATATTTCATCAATACATTATAAGTAAAAAAAGGAAATTGAGTACATTATAAGTAAATTGTTTACCTTAATATAGACTTACACGTTTTTTTGTTTTGATAGGTCGGTGATCTCCCTCACCACCCAGTCCTTGCCAATTATAGCTTGTGTGTTGCCAAACATATGGAAGAGGGCGGGGATGCACTCTTTGAGGGTACACCGTTCTAATGCATAGAAATTTGTGACATGGGTGAAGAATGAGTCCAAAATTAGGACCTCCCTCCTCGAGGGTTCCAACACTGCCAACTCCCAGTGCTTGTTATGGATGAATGGGAGGTACACCCTTTCAACTGACCACATGGCTGGTTGTCCATCCTAACCCTCAACAGTGAGCCTAAGGTTAGGGCATAATTGATTCATTAATGATTTGCGTATTGAAGGGTGACACGTCTCTGTCCTATTGTAAGAAATCATGTCAATTAGTTAAGCAATTAGAATAACTTAAAGATTGAATGCAAATAATGACCTAATAAATACTCACCTTACCATGAACCATAACTTTTCAAAGACACGAGACTGAGTGTAAAGAGTAGGGTGTCTCTCATGTCGCTTTGCCAACATCTCCATCCATATTTCAATGTGCTATGTACATTGTATTAATTTTAGAGTATTAGAATTACAATTTAGATGTGCAACATTAAATTAAAGTCGATAATAGACCGTTACCGAGGACTAGATCAAGCATTTGCTAATTGACACATCATGAAGTAGCTTTGGAGTGATGTTGATGTTACATACATTCCTTCATAATTAAAAGAATTAAAGTAAGGACATAGGTTCATTACATAATCATTTCTTCATCTACCTCCGTATTAAAAAATTATAGAATTAGGTCCATTACCTAATCATATCTTCATTTGCCTTCGTCTTCAAAAAATTTTAGAGGGCCTTTTTTTTTTTTTTTTTTCAGATGTCATAGCTTCCTCATTGCAGGGTTGCAGGGGCAGAGCCAGGGGCAGGGGAGCCATGGCCCCCCAAATATTTTTGTAATTCCTTCTTTCTTTGGTATGAAATAGTAGGCCTCTCAAATTTTAAAATTATTTTTAGTATACTTAACCCCCCCCCAAATTCTTTGTCTTACATATATAGGGCCTCCCCCCCCAATATTTTTTTCATATATATAGTGGTCCCCAAATGAAGTCCAGTTATGCCCTTTAGGTTGACACATGTCCCTATTGACACCCTTTAACTATGGCTAAAATTCACCCACTCTTGGGTTTCACCTACTTGGTTTTTAGAAAAAAATATTAAATTATATTTATCCTTAGGAATTGGTGAATTTTAACTAGGCCGGTTTAAAAAAATTTTGATATTTTTTTAAAGAATTAAGCCTAGGCCAAATCTATTCGTTTTCTCAGTCTAGTATTCAAGTAAGGGGAACAAAGATGCTTAGAAATAATTGTAAACTTTTTTGCTCTTCCCTTAACTCCTGTTCATTGGGTTCCCTCATCCTCTCCCTGGAAAAACCGTTCTCTCACCCTCACCTCTCAATTGGGTGAATCGAAGAGCTTAGATTTGGATACTTTTGAAGTGCCCGACAAACATTTTAGTTTTTAGAAATAGCACGAATAAGTTGAAAATATATACATGTATTAACAGTCAAGCAGAGAAACAACCTTTTTACTTTTTGTTTCTCTCAATAGCTTGCACTTCGTCTCCCAACTTATCAACTTTGTTGGATAGACAATCCATCTTCGCAACAAAGGTGTCAAACTATCAACCAAAATAGCTTTTGAGACGCTTGTACATAGAAGGGAAATCATGAACCTGAAATAATGATAGACTTTAGGACACAATAAAATGCAAGTATATTGAATAAATGAGTGCACTTTACTTACATGTTTCGACCTTTGCTCACGCTTCGACCTTTTGGAGAGTCTCGAGGAGGGACTATCCTCCTCCTCATGACCATCAACACCATCATCATTCCATTCCTCCTCTACTTCCACATCATTTTCCTCCTCCTTCTCATCATCCTCATCCTCCTTAGATCCCATCTGATGCTCTCTCCTTGACATTCATGCAAACGCATCCCTGACTACTTGTTGCTCCTTCTCATGAGCAGTGAGATGCATACAGAACACCTCAAGCTGTGAACATAAAATAAAGTTATAACTAAGAAAATAGACAATTACAAAATATATATATATATATAACTCCGTACATGTTTTAAATTAAATATTTGATTTGCTAGTGTCTTGTAGCTTTTAAAGGAGGTATTCTTCCATCATAGAACATGAGGGAATGTAATAGTAGCAGGAGGAGATAAGAGGGAACATAACTTCCCAAGTGCAGGGATGCACTCAAACATCCAAATTTGTCATCATTAGAACTTCAAATAAGCAACTTAGAAACAAGAATCTAATTACAAACAAAATAAAAAATAGCTAGTCAAGGAATAATATACCTGAAAAGTAATACCACATATGGTAATATTATATTGCTTTGTATCTATAGGGGCGATTCGAAGACCGTCTTTACATGTCTTATACCTTATAGTGCCCCAAGGGTATTTGTTGAAGGCGTCGAGGTCGTCCACCATTTTCAAGTAGTCAATCTCTATGTTTGTGTAGATTACTTTTAAAACGATCAATAACTTGATATATAGGACCAACACAATCTTGATTGCGTTCATATCATTGTCAAATGCCTCAAATGACCGAATCCGGTCATTTTTTTTTATCACCTATAATTCTCCAAACTTTTGAACCTTTATAGAGGAAGGAGAACTCGCATGTATTATGGCTGGAGTGGCAGGCATACTAGCATTTAGGCCTATAATAAGAGTGAAGTCCAACTCTCTGGACCTCATAGTCGTACCAGCCACATCAAATACAAGCTCATCCCTACACCTCTGCCTCTGCAGTAGGTGGTGAAATGTCTGGCCACACTAGGGATTATTGGGCACATTATACAAATTCTCAAAGCATGACTGCAGTCACAAACTCTTCCTCTCAGGATTGACCACCAAGTTCGGCTTTATAATTGAAAACCATTCATTCATTGTGCATTTCATTGAAGGCTGGAACGTTTCAATTTCCTTTAACTCTTGCTATTTCCCTTTCCCTTTCTTCTCTTTTTCTAATTGCTATTTCCCTTTCCCTATCTCTTTGGGCATCTCAAATATGCAAAATAGTAATAAAATTAAATATTGAAAATAGGATTAATTGAATACGAATTGAAAATCAGTTTTAATATCGAAACTATTTTTTTGATATCGAAAACAATTTGATCTATATCGAAATTTTGTTTCTCAATATCGAAAAAACAATTTCGATATAGAGAAAAAAAATTCAATATAGAGCAAAAGATTTCGATATCGAAAAAAATATTTTCGATATCGAACAAAATATTTTCAATATTGAACAAACAGTTTCGTTATCGAACAAAAAATTTTCAATATTGACCAAATTTTTTTGATTTACTTGTAGGAACTTCCGATTTACTTGTTAGAACATTTAGATATCGAACAAAATTTTTCTGATTTATTTGTAGGAACAAAGTTTTTCCGATTAACTTGTAGGAACAAAAGTTTTTCAATTTACTTGTAGGAACTTCCGATTACTTTTAGGAACTTTTCGATATCAAACAAAACTTCCGATTTACTTGTAGGAACTTTTCAATATCGAACAAAACTTCTGATTTACTAGTAGGAACTTTTTGAAATTGAAAAGTATCTTCGTTAAAATATATACCTCCCAAATGTAATGGGGTTTGAGTGAGTAGGTGATACCTTTTTTTTTTTTTATGTGGTAGTCGAAATGGGGGTTATAGAGAACTTTGTTAATAGTTCTCCAAGGGTATTCTCATCCTACATCAGAAAACTCCCACATGCTTCCGCATTTCCCACTTGCAAAGACTTAAACAAATAGAGCATGCTTAGCAGACCTGTGAGTCCATCCATTTCATATCTTACCCCCTTGTCAACGTGTCCTTTTTAGCACCCTTTTAACCCTAGTTGATCTTAACAAAATTAAAACTAAGATTTTGTTTTGTGTGTTTTTTTTTTTTAAAAAAAAACCATGATTGGATTGCTTAACCTTAAGAGTGAGTGAATATTAACCACAATAAATGAGTATTTAAAATTGGGGCATGGACGAATAAGGGCCGGCCATCTGGTTATGAAATGGGATTCACGGGTACGTTATTCCACTTGCCCCATGGTTGGGAACTAATGATTGACTCTTTCTACAAAGATTTTGAATTTGTTCATAACGATCAAATTATATCTGGTCTTGTTTTAGCTTTTCCGATCATTCTAGATACAATTTTTAAATATTGGATCTTCCGTTATTTAAATCGTGTATCTCCATTACTTGTAGTGATTTTTCATTCAATGAATGATTGGAGAATCATCTTACTGATGTTAATCCAATCATAATCTTTCTTACTTTGTACATAAACAAAGCATTCAAAACGATTTGTTTTAGGGTGTGTTCGGTTGAGGGAAAAGTAAAGGAAAATGGGTGAAAGTAGGAGAAACTCCCACTTTCACCCTATTCGGTTTGAGGGATTTTGGGGTAAAGTAAAACTTGAACTTTCTCAATAGTGTCTAACTTTCTCTAATTTTCACCCAAACCTTATTCTACCAAAAAATTGGAATTGTGAAAGAAAGTAAAGTAAAAGCTTCCAATTCCAAATCTACCCTTTTGTTGAATCCTATTCCTAAAGAGAGCAAAAGGTAATTTTGAAAAAATTTATATTTTCCCTTAAATTTCTCTCAAACCAAACACATAAGGGAATTTATACAATTCTTTCACTTTACTTTACTTCACTTTACTTTCTCCCATTCTCTCATTTGAGAAAGTTCGTCAGTTATGTGAAATTCTGTGAATTAACGAGCTTGAAATTAGCTTCGATCCTATCTATTGGTCTTCCATAGTTGCACAAGGTAAGTAATTTTATTGTATTTTTTCCTGTATTTCTTCTATTTATTTATCTGATTTTCACCAATAACCTTACACTCCAAAAGATATGGAGCTCCATTAGTTCTGCAGAAATTCCTTAACCATGGTACTCAATCGCCATATATGCAGTGACATCACTGTTACTATTGCAGTGACATCACTGTTACTATTGCTGTGACAGTGTTGCTAATACAGAAGCCATCTTTCACTTGCCTGGTCTAAACTTTCATTACTAGTCTGTAATTTGATTAGAGTATGTAAAACAAAAAGTCTGAGTTGTAGCTTAGCTTTACATTCTAGTGTAGTCATGGCGTCTAGGTGATGCCTAGGCGATTAGCCCCGGCTAGGTGAGGTGTTGTGTAGGCAACGTCCAGGCGTTACCTAGACGATAAATTTAATATATATATATACATATATATATATATATATAATTATATATATCTCATATACATGTATATTACTATCTATAACATCCAAAAGACCAAAACTCCATACCCACATTCCACAAAAACATAAAATAAAGTTTAAAAGCAGTATCACCTATATCAAAATTTAATTACCAATGTATCTCTATACACACATTCCACAAAAACATAAAATAAAAAATCTATTACAATCATTCATATCACATCATCATCATCAATAAGAGAATTTAATAAAACTTTATTATCTATTTCATTGTCTCCCCCATCTGAGTCATCATTATCTGCATCAATGTATAGTTCTTCGTCATCTGCCTCATCTGAAGCAAGTAGTGGATCTTTTTCAACCATTCTTCGCAAGCTTCCATTTGGACCTCCCCTTTATAAGTGAGAGCTGGACCTAGGATGTCGGGTGTGTTGTTCATTTGCTCCAGAAACCTATACTACTTGGTCCCATGTTAAATCATCATCTTCATGCACTAGTTCTTGCATGCTTCTAATGAGCCACTCATTGCACTCATCAATATCCCGCAATGTGATAGAGTCACGAATCATTTGACTTGAATCGCTCCACCAACTTTTGATTATAATGAACATAGACTAGATTATTCAACTTTTTTTGCTCTAATTTGTTCATCTTCTTTGTGTATTTGTAAAATTGAAAATTTTATACCATTAATATAAAATTTACAAACTAAGTAACTTATAAATATAATAAAAAGGAAAGACATGTATATAAATATACTCACTCGCTCAAATACATTCCAATTACACTCACAATCACTTGCACTACAAGTCAAGCCAAGAATTCGTAGAGCTAATTTTTGTAAATTAGGGGTTGAATTCCCAAAAGATCCCCACCATTTGTCTACATTAGATAAGATCATGAGAAGTAAGAAAATAATACCAAAACATCTAATTAATTAAAAAGTAAAAACTTAATAAATAAAAGTAATTGACTAATAAGTAATAACTTGGTGTTGTTGTAGTCCTCTGTCGGATCGGCAGGGACCATCCAAAAAGGCCTTCAGTATTTCTATACATTGCCAATTCAGTTATTATCTTATTTTGTAAGTCCAAATCTGGAATTAACCTCTCAATGACTTCGTTCAATCCTTGCATAATCTCTTCATAAGGTTCGATATCTTGATTGTTATAATAAAACTCTAGATTAAAGATATATCCAGCCGCATGGAGAGATTGATGAATTTGTACGTTCCACCTTCTGTCAATGATATTTTAAATTGGCTTGTGCCTATATTAATGACTATCAATTATATTAATTAATAAAATTATAAAATTTTTTAAAAATTATGTTCATGTACTATCAAAGAGACAAATTAAAGACTTACCGCCGTTCATATCGTTGGTCACCTATTGCTTCTTTAATGACTTCCTTAGCTCTATCCATAACTTTATAAATGTATCCCATAGGGGGGTTTCTTCTCCCCATCAACCAATCTCAAGACACGCACTAGTGGAGTTGTGATCTTCATTGCATATACGATGTTATTCCAAAAAGTAGTAGACAAAACAGTCTTCATGACTTTTTTTCCTTTTACATCACGCGGTCACTTTGATTTATTCCACTCATCACAAGTGAATACCTTTCTTAAACATCTTTCTTTTTGTGGATGTTCTGTAAGGTAAAAAGAGCTGTTGCAAATCTTGTGACGGCCGGTTGAAGAAGATCACTATTACTAGTATGTGTCATCATCAAATTCAATACGAATCCATGGTTGTATATAAATCCACTAAAACCAATTGCTTTCTCGAACACCCTCTTCGCTTTAAGAATCTCCCCAATATCCTCAAGCGTGAGGTCAATACAATGCGCCGCTCACGGTATCCAAAATAAATGACGGCTTTTCTCTATCAACTTTTTTCCAGCAAGTACATATGTGGAAGCATTATCAGTAATAACCTGGATTACTTTATGCTCACCAACCTTCTCTACATAGGAATCCAACAACTCAAAAAACTTCTGCCTTGTCTTCATGTATGATGAGACATCTATAGATTCCAAAAACATTATACCAGAAAGATTATTCACAATTTTTTTTTATCAATGTCCTATTCTTCTTGTCTGTCCAACCTTCAGACATTATTGTGCATCCATATTTATCCCATGATTTTTTAACAGGCTCCAGTATCTCATTAGTGCGCATTACTTTCTTCTTAAGGAATGATATCCTTAACTCATGGTAACTTGGTGCCTTCATCCGTGGTCCAAATTGTCCAACTGCTTCAATCATTATTTTAAAGCTCTTCAATCTTGCAGTATTGAATGATATTTCTGCCTGATAAAACCATTGTGCAACATATTGGCAGATATTCTCCCGTTCAGTTTTCTTCAACACACCTTCAATTGTTGCTTGCTTTCCTTTCTTTTTCTTATAAGCGTCCTCTGATTTTGAAGTTACAAATCTATCAATTAGCCCCTTCCTCTTAGGAGGCCTTATTCCTCTACTTAAATTTACTGCTTCTGGCTCTTCAGTATCTTCTTCTAAACAAAGTCTTTTTGCTCTACAATATTTGAAGCCATATGTGAGTCCTTAGTCTTAGGATAGAAAAGCTCGAATTTCATCCTTGACACCTTCTGGAGCCTTCAGGCATTTGGCTACATTTTCGCCAAAATGAGCTAAATGTATCTTCAACCGGTGGATGCCAGCTTTGTAAGTATTATGACAAAAATTGTGGGTGACTACATTCTTGTCTTTTGGGTCTTTTAAATAACCATATTTCCATCCTAAGTCTTTGTATCGAATAGATCTAGATCCTGATTCTGATCTCGATTCCATCTTTGAAACATAAAGAAAATAAGAAATTAACAAATTTATAAATTTTATATTAGATAAACTCATAAACATTAAACATTTAAAGATCATTGCACAAGCAGTTGCATTATTATTTGTTTTATTAATGCATTCCAACATAATTGTGTAACACAGTACTATGCATTCAAATTACCAATTTACCATAGACGCAATTGTGCGCAATATTCACTATTTGTTATATTAATGTCATTAAAGAGAGCAGTTGACATCATGTAAAATATTAAAGGCTCAGGATCCTCTCGAGTTCAACTCGAGAGAATCTCTCGAGTTGGAACCCCTAGGGGTCGCCACGTGTCTCCTTTGACACCCCTTAACCATGGGTAAGGTTCACCCACCCCTAGGGTTCACTCACCCATCCTTGGTTTTTATTTTTATTTTTATTAATTATTATTTTTTAAATTAAAAAAATATTTTTAATATTAAAAAACTCTAAAAACAGTTTTTTTAATTAAAAAAATAATAATTAATAATAAAAAAAAACCAAGGATGGGTGAGTGAACTTTACCCATGGTTAAGGGATGTCAAAGGAGACACGTGGCGACCTCTAGGGGTTCCAACTCGAGAGATTCTCTCGAGTTGAACTCGAGAGAATCCTGTGCCAATATTAAATATCCAAGAATGATCTTTCCCTTTCTCATTAATGATTCAGGTTCTCATTTAAAAGAATCAAACCAAAAGTTACATATGGGAACATGAATCATTAATTTGAGTGGGGGAAGACTGAGAGAGATATTGACTATTGATCTCTCTTCAATACTCCCCCTAGATCATGAATGGTTCTTTCGAGAATAAAATAAAGATCAATGGGTAGCATTCCCCTTTAAAAAAGCCCGCATCAATAGCATTCCCCTTTAAGAAAAAAAATACCATCAATCTAGATGCACAAGTATGAGTCATTACAAATAATTTGTATTTTGTATATGGTAAATCTCAATATGATTATATGCATATGGTAATTCTCAATATGATTATAATTACCAGCACAAATCATTACAAAACATGATCAATTACAAATCAGAGAAGAAGATAGTGGAGAAAATTGTTGATCGAATGGGCAGGAGGAGAGGTCCTAGATCTCGAGTGACCAATCACCACAACTGCAGCAAAATAAACAAATCCAAAAAACAAAAAAGCCAGTTCTTTCTTGCACAAACCAAAAAGTATATATTTTTTGCTCATTTAAAAAAAAAAACACACTAGTCCAATATTTCAAAAGAGCCCAATATCCCTTAAGATAGATGTTAAAGATCTCAGAAATTCCCTTGGTCTCAAAATCAAGCAAAACACAACTCCAATGGGTACCAAAAGACACCCAGGGAGTAGCCCTGTGGTAGGCGTATCCCCTTAAAAGAAAATAAATAGCATCAATTACCACAACTGGCAGACGCTTCATAGACTCTCCCTACCTAATTACCACATCCTCTTTTTTCTTATATTTCATTGAAGAATATAATAAAAGAGCAACAAGCAATGAAGTAAACTTCAAAGGATTTCATAATTAATTAAAGGGCTTGCTCAAACAAAGAAAACTAGAGATTCTACCACATTTACATCAATGCTAGAACCAGATCTTCAGAAATCAAACAAAACACTGTAAAAACAGAGAACATAAAACTAGAAGGAACTCAAATCTCACCCTGAGAGGCTTCTGAAGAGAAGAGAAGAGAAGTGAGAAGAGGGAAAGTTGGGACAAGAGGGAATTCGAAAATGAGGGAGAAGAGAGAGAATCGGGAAATTTGGCGGTCAATTTTGGACCCATAAAAGGTTTAAACCCTCAAACTTATTTTGTCGAGAACACACTGTGCTAGAGAGAGAGAGAGAGAGAGAGAGAGAAGAGTTAGGAATTAGGAAAAAAAAACACGTGCGGTAGAGAACGCACTGTGTTGGAGAGAGAGAGACTGAGAGAGGGAGAGAGAGACACTGTGAGAGAGAGAGAGTACCCCTTGATCGGAGATAGAGAGAGAGAGAGAGAGGGTAGTACCTTGATCGGAGGTACAGTTTCGCAGCCGGCAGCTTCTTCTTTCTCCTTCGTTTCCTCCTCTCCTAAACCATGTATAAAGTATAAACCCTAAAAAAAAAAAAAAAGAGTGTTTAAAAGAAAACAATATTAACTAAATTAATAAACAATATTAACTAAACTAAACTAACCATTATTAACTAAAAAAAGAAAGTGTTTAAAAGAAATCGCCTAGGCGACCGCCCAGGTGCCTAACGCCTAGGCGTCTAGGCTCACGCTTAGCATTTTCCGACCGCCTAATCACCTAGTCGGGCGCCTCCCCTCCAAAAACGCCTAAAATTCTCTGGTACAGTGACTGGAATAGGAGTGTATTGTGTTGGATACTGTGGAGGACATGTCGATGTGTAAGGGGTGTCTGGAACCATCTTCCGTGCATCTGTAGAACTCTAAAATTTATCATTTTTACACAAGGGTCTCTACACACTTGTAAAATTGTATAAAGAACCTAAAACCATTATAAAACCCTATACATTTAAATTGGGCCTAATGACAAGGCATGGGCCTCTTACGGCTCGGGGATGGCCACGAAGTAGAAAACCTATAAACTCAAAACCCAAGTCCAAATTCAAATGGGTCACACACTCAACATATAGGTTGATCCGTCAACACAATAAACCCGAGTATAGACTCAATATCCAAGAAAATGGGTGAGACCTATCAAAGCCTCCAAAGTCCTGTAAACCACTAAATGAAGTAGGACTCTTGGAATCCTTATCTCTAAATGAGTAAGCCTCATCAAAGTCTTCTAAGTCCCTTAAACCACTAAATGAAGTGAGACTCTTGGAATCCTTATCTCTAAATGGGTAAGTCTCATCAAAGTCTCCTAAGTCCCTTAAACCACTAAATGGAGTGGGGCTCTTGGAATCCTTATCTCTAAAAGTTTATAAATAAAACTCAAAACTAGAGATTTAAAGAGGGAATTCAGAAGAAGAAAAAGAAGAGAATTCAGAAGAAATCATCAATCCTTCAGAGAAAAGAATCAAAGCATTTCAGAGAAGACAAAGTTACAAAAAATCCAATTCTCTTCGAGAATCACTTTCTAGCCGATCAAGCGCAAAGCCCGGAAGAAAGGAAAAACTACATCAACACCTTCAAAGAAGATCGAGATCACGCCTCGGCCTTCATCTTCTACTTTAGAAAATTCTGATTGTTAATTAGAGGATTTTTTAGAGTTGTACTAAATTCTAAATAAATAAATATTTTGTTCATCCATTATTTCATCAACGAAATTTTATGTCGACAAATTTTTGGTTTTTGAGTTTTCTCATACTTTTGGGACTTGAGGGATGGAAGAATTTCAGTTTCTTTTCCTTTGTTGATGTTGAGTTTGCTAGAAGATGGCACCGAAGTTGGAAGTGCTCCCAAGAGGACTTCAGTCTCCGTGTAGAACTTAGCATCAACAAAGTGTGTTTCAGTCTTCTCAAAAGGTCGACTCTCAGCAACAATCTTTCTCTGCACACCATCCTTGTGATACTTGAAGCATTGATGCCATGTAGATGGAACCATACCTATCTCGTGTAACCAGGGACGACCAAAAAGCAAGTGGTATGATGTCTTGCAATCAATGACATGGAAGAGTACTTCGGACTCCAAGTCTTCGATTGTGAGCTTTAAACGGACCATTCCGATGGCTCTCTGCCCCCCTTGGTTGAAGCCTTGGATCACCAGCCTGCTTCAACTTAATTGATCAGGAGAGATGCTAACTTGCCTCATCGTGTGGATGGACATGATATTGACAACAGACCCGCAGTCAAGAAGAATGTGCAGAACTTTGTGTTATTTAATGGATCCTATGACATACAACGACTTGTTGTGAGGATGAGAACAACGTTGTAGGTCTTCGTCCCCGAAGGTGATGGTGGCCATGCAAGAGGTACATATCTCTGACTTCCTTTGAACCCAGTCATTTCCCTTGTATTTGTCAGGATTAGTTAAGGCTTGAGCGAGGCTGAGCTGAGTCTTCTCCGGTAGTTGTAGGGCCTCAAAAAGACTTAAGTGTATTGATGTCTCCTCAATGTTTGAGGCATCATCTTCTCCTTTGGAATGCTCCTCTTCATGAATTGAAGGGGATGATTGGTTGGCAGGTACATCGTTCACTTGTTCTTCCGATGTGTCTGACTCGATTTGGTAACATGCGACAGAGTAGGCCGGCTTTCGTTGCTGTTTTTGGAGAAACCACTTTGGTATGAAGTCGCTAAATGTGATTGACAAAGGAGGGAACTGCTTAAAAAATCTCTTCAGGATTAGCAGGAGGCACTTTGAATGCTTTTTTTTTCACTACCTTTTTCTTTGACTTGATGCTTGGACAAGTCTTTCTTTTGGTCCGCTTTCCTCTTTGATGAAGAGGAGGCGGTGGATGTTGCATGCGTTGTCGCCGTCGTGTAACCAATGTCCAACTGTCATCATTGATGAGAGAAGATTCCTCTACTGACTCTTGTTCAATTTTTGTAGGGAGACATCATTGTTGCTGATGTAGCTGAGACAATAGAATTTGCCATTGACTCGATACTACCATCGATGTTGAATGGCGGATGCCAGAGCCAAGAGTTCCGGCTGTGACTTGCTTCAAATTTTATGGCGGCTATGGTGCCTTTATTGCTTGAGGCAGCATTGCTACAAATGATGAAGGTGGAACCAAAATAGGGTTGAAAGACCCGAAGGCAACACTCGTTATATTCGAGGTTACCACATCATTGACGGAGTCAAGGTCAATCTTTCCTTGTCGAACTAGGTCCATAATTTTCTTTTTGAGGAGAAAACATTTTCCAATCGGATGGTTGATCAGTTGGTGGTATTGACAGTATCTTGGGTCTTCATAGCAACTCGCTTCTTCTAGATGTTTAGAGGTTGACAATTCAATTAACTTTAGACTTAGCAGTTGATCGAGCATGCCAGATACCTCAGAATCTGGAAAAAGATATTCTTTTGCTTCGAGCTCCTTGAGTGTCATCTTGCCTTGCCCTTTTTCTTAAGATGTGTCGGCCTTGTGTCACGATCAAAAGTTGTCAAGTACTGCCATTACTGTGATACTGGGTCGGGATGGCCTGAGTATGGACAAAGGATGCTAATGTGGTGCCTAGGAGATAGGTGAGGCACTATGCAAGCATTAGCGCAGCGTGGTGCAAGGTTGGTGCCTTAGTGTTGGGTACTGAAGTGAAGGGACACAGAGGTGTCTTGATGTTGTGTACGAGGTACTATGGTTTGGGTGAAGTACACACGAAGAGTTATGGAGTGAAGCTTGAGTTTGGTGCTTGATCAGACACATGTGGGCGAGTGTTGTGGAGCCCACATGGTAGTTGGAAGTAGAGCCGATAGTATCTTCATTCGAAGGAGTTCAATAGTACAGACGGTTTGTGGATATTCAATGTACTGTTCCGTAAAAGACCAGTATCACTCCATCAACAATGGTGATGTTTCCTTCTGGTGAAGGGTGAAAGGTTTATCATCCACCTCGAGGAGAAGGGCGTAGCTCTACCTTCCATTGTGGCACATCTTGGGCCACCTAATGAGCAACCCCAAAGGAGTTGGGGGTGGGCTCTAGGATCCTAAGGGGATCTTAGAGTCTCCTTGGATGGTTATTGGAGCATCCAAGGACGGTGCAAAGGAGACGGATATTGTAGCACTGCGCAAGAGCCTTCGGGCAAGATGTTTCATCCTAGTTCGGCCTTTAAGCGTGCGGTATGCATCATGATCGTCTAGGAGGTATGCGAGGTATGGTTGGGATACTCGGTCAGAGGACCGAGGATCGCGTTGTGGGCGTTATGCCCTCAATGCTCGGTAAACGGGGTAGTGATGCTCTTAAGCTATCCGCGATGTGTGGAGATGACCGATAGTTGTGTTCGAGAGTATCGGGCCGTGTTGGATGTTCGGCTTGATCGGGGAACCTTAGCATCATGAGAGATGCGTGAGACGGAACCTCGGTGACGCGGGAACCTTATGTGTTAAACGAGCGTCGGGTGCGACACGATGAAGTAATGCGTAAGCCAGCTGAGCATATCTTAGCGGATGAGACTCGGTAGTGGGTTGTACCTTGTCGTAGCATTGTAGCACGAGACGTTGGGTCGGTTCAGTGGACGGATAATGTAATGGTGTAAGGCTGGCCGAGATAATGAGATGAACGATGTGCTGCACGGTTGTTTCATAAAATCAAAAAGTTGACCGTGACACTTGGGCGGTTCCTGCTTCTTTTGGCTCGAGATCTTGACCGGCTTGGTGGTAGTAGTGGTGATCATAGCCTCCTTGGTCTTGGAGGGTTTGGATGTGTTCCACTGCTTTTTCTCCGACTTGAAAGAATCGATCAGTCGTGGATCCCATGTGCGGCTATACTGAGCTTCATGTTATGAGCCCGTGTAACCAATTCTTCAAAAGAACAAGGCTTAATCCCTTTGAGCATGTAAAGAAGCCCCCAGTGCATCCCTTGGATGCACATCTCAATAGAGATGATTCATAAAGACGATCCTTGTAGTTAGAGAGCAAGATTCCTCCACCTGTAGTTAATAACAGGTTCATCTTTCACTTGTACGGCGGCAAGCTCCACCATGCTCACTGTCTTTCTGGTGCTGTAGAAGCGGTTGAGAAACTCGTGCTCCAGTTGATCCCAACTGTTAATGGAACCAGACTCTAGATCGGTATACTAGTCGAACGCATTCTCTTTGAGAGAGCGAACGAACTGTTTCACTATGAAGTCTCCGTACGTGCCGACATTGTTGCAAGTCTCGATAAAGTGGGCAACGTGTTGCTTTGGATTGCCTTTTCCATCGAACTGTTGAAACTTTGGCGGTTGGTGTCCTGCCGAGAAGCGCATTTGCTCAATGCGCTGAGAGTATGGCTTGACATAGACCAAGAAAGATTGTGACACACCCTCGTACTGAGCGCGAATGGTATCGGTGATCATTGGTTGCAGTTGCTGGATGGAGAGCAAAGCAATTGATGCTTGGTGACTGTCCCGAGTGAGATCTCGTGAGCCGGATGCATTCCGGTTTTTTTCCTCTGCATCACGATGTCCTTGGAGAGTGAACCCCTTGTTTTGTTCTTCTGCTTCACGAGGTCCTCGAAGACTGAACCCAGGGGGATTTCTCGGCCCTTGATTGGATTCATTTACTTGGTTATTCTGTTCCAAGCGGATTAACATGTCTACAATTTGGGCATCTTTATCCTCAACTGCCTTTGTTAAATTTGCGATTGCGTTAGACATTTGTGCGATCTGCTCTTCAATCGTCGCTACTTCAATCATCATAGCAGATCTGATGGAGATATGTGTCTCAGAATTTGAGTAACTTTGATTCTGAAATTCTTTGGAGGCTCGACCTTGAGAAGGAGAGGTCACGGAAGACGTTGACCCTGCGCTAGACTGCGCATCAGAAGGATGACTGGAGGACATATCCTCGGACATCCTGGCTTGTGCAGTCTCAGCTATTTGCGTCGTTTTGGAGATGTGTTGCTTGCGATGCTGGGAGAGTGCCCCAACCAAGTGAGAGGCACTAGATTGCATCATATGATGTGTCGCTGGCGAGCATCGCTGGTAACCAGTGTAGATTCAAGTGCAGAAGAAGTTGTGTTCCTCTTTCCATGGATAGCGGCGGCTGCAACAACAGTTCTCTTGAGGGCCATTGATATTGCTCGATTGTTTGCTGACGAAAGATGAAAGGTAAAGAGTGTCTCACTGGGCGTGCCAAAAATTTATCGACACAAAATTTCGTGGATGAAATAATAGATGAACAAAATATTTATTTATTTAGAATTTGGTACAACTCTCAAGAATCCTCTGATTAACAATCAAAATTTTCTAAAGTGGAAGATGAGGGTCGAGGCGTGATCTCGATCTTCTTTGAAGGTGTTGATGTAGCTTTTCTTTTCTTCTGGGCTTCGTGCTTGATCAGCTAGAAAGTGATTCTAGAAGAGAACTGACTTCTTTGCAGTTTTGTCTTCTCTAAAATGCTTTGATTTTTTTTCTTTGAAGGCTAGAGAATGCTTCTGAATTATCTTCTTTGGCTTCTTCTGAATTCTCTTCTTTTGCTTTTTTTCTAATTTCCTCCTCAAATCTCTAGCTTTGAGTCTTATTTATAGACTTTTAGAGATAAGGATTCCAAGAGTCCTACTGTGTTTAGTGGTTTAAGGGACTTAGAAGACTTTGATGAGGCTTATCTATTTAGAGATAAGGATTCTAAGAGTTCCATTTCATTTAGTAGTTTAAGGGACTTAGGAGACTTTGATGAGTCTCACCCATTTTCTTGGGTATTGAGTCCATACTCAGGTTTATTGTGTTGACAGATCGACCCATTTGTTGAGTGTGTGACTCATTTGAATTTGGACTTGGGTTTTGGGTTTATGGGCTTTCTACTTCGTGCCAGACCTGAGCCATAGGAGGCCCATGCCTTGTCATTAGGCCTAATTTAAATATGTAGGACCCTTTTTAATGATTTGAGGCTTTTTGTACAATTTTATGGGTGTGTAAGGACTTTTGTGTAAAATTGAGAAATTTCAGGGTTCTACAGCATCAAGGAGGAACCAGAATGAAATATTGAAACTATTCATATCTTTTTGTACCCTTTGATTTTCTTTTTGATCGTTGGGAAATATATGGTTAATCAGAAGAAAATTTAAGATTAAGGACTAGTCATGGAATGTCACTGGAAAATTGTCTTTGAAAATCTCTCACAGGCATACTAAGAAGTTTTTCATACAGAAATCTTGGAGGGTCAAATTTCAGTAGAGGCAGAGATGGAAGAGAATTAGGCGCCTATATTAACCGACTCTCGGATTTGAGATATTGTGTAGAATTGGCTGTTAGATTCTAGTTTTAAATTGTTGTCAGGTAATGGGAGATAAATTCTCTCAAGATGTATTCTTCTAAATTTAAAATGTTTGTATTAAGTTCCCTCTTGTTCTTATATTCAATTGCATATGACTTGAATTTCTTGAATATATATTTTCTTAAGTTTTAGATGGATTCACAGTTTCGAAATTGCATTTGACATGGTTCTCTAATTTATGCTTGATCAGGATTTAACCCCATCTCTAGCCAAACAAGTTATTTTATTTGAAAGGAAAAAAAAATCGAAAAACAATGGTTTGGCGTATAGTTTGGTTCATATGCTTGTTCTGGGCAGGGTGGGATCATCCAATAAGAGCGAGTTGACTAAAATTCTATGATTCGCCTACAGTTTTGGGAAAATACCACACCTCAAAATAATCAGTTTCCTCAACATTTATCATCACAAGTTCTATGGTTCAAATGCCTACGGTTTCGGGAACAAACTACGCCTCGACATAAATGGTTTCGTCAACATATATCGCCTTGTGTAACATAATTAGGATCCTCAAGAGCTGATGTCTGGTTCCATTTTGTGGCAGCATCTCTTATCAAATGAAGTTGGAGCACTTGCAAGACCTGCGTCAAGTCTCTCTAATTTGTGCTCTCTCGACTCTAATTGGCAACACAAATATGTCCTTGAATCCATTGAAACCCCTTTCTTTCTTTCATCCTGCACAACAAGTAATCACTGCAGAAAAGTGTGTGTATATATATATATATTGCTTCAATTTTAAACCAAATCATGACAACAGTTGCAAATATAGCTTACGTAGATTGAGATGAATGTAGAAGAAGTACAATGAATGAAAGAAAGAAAGAGGTTTCAATGGATTCAAGGACATATCTGTGTTGCTAATTAGAGTCGAGAAAGGAGAGAGCAAATTAGAGAGGCTTGAAGTGGGTCTTGCAAGTGCTCTAGTTTCATTTGATAATAGACGCTGCTACAAATTGGAACTAGACATCAACTCTTGAAAATCATGATTATGTTCTGCAAGGTGATATATGTTGAAGAAACCGTTTATGTCGAGGCATAGTTTGTTCCCAAAAGCATAGAACTTGATGATATATGTTGAGGAAACCGATTATATCGAGGCGTGATATTTTCCCAAAATCGTAGGCGAACCATAGAATTTTTGTCAGAACGCTCTTATTGTATGATCCCACCCAGTGTTTTAAAAAACGTGTGAGGCTTACGCCTCGGGGCAAGGGTTGAGAAAAACACCTTGAGGCTCAACCATGAGCCTTAAACCCCATGAGGCACACGCCTTTTGTCTTGAAGCTCACGGACGTCTTAAACATTAAATAAAATTAGGTTTCTAGTCACAACTGATACTTAAATGTCATTGCTTTAATTTAATGTGTTTTAAGTTTCAACTAATTTATATAGTATTTCCTATTTGTACACGTGCGCCTACACTAACACCCACAATGTACACAAATACAAATATATATATATATATACACATATATATATGTATCTCTCTCTTTCTCTCCCTCTCTCTCTCTCTCTCTCTCTCTCTATATATATATATATATATATATTATAATTTTTCATTAACTTTTTGAAACTTTTTACAATTTTTCTTATATTTGTGTACATATATATATATATTTTTCTTAAATAAAATAAGAGAGCATTAAGGTTTCTTGTGAGGCTTTCGCCTCACGCATCTTGAGGTCCTAACGCCTCGTCTCATGCCTTCACGTTTTAAAACATTGATCCCACCTTGTCTGAAACAGGCATATGAACCAAACTATACCCCATAGGCCCTCACCTGGCTCGGTCCCTGCTCCCTCCTCTCCCATTATTACCGCCCCTGCCCCTTCTACTAGAAACCCTCTCCCACCACTACTACCAAATCGTGACCCATGTACAAGATTTACAAAATCATGGGTCCAACGCACAGGATGAATTGAACGTGACACAAAGCTCACATTAGACACATCCAAAATCACACAAAACTTGGGAAATATCTATCCCAATGAAGGATTCACAAACTCTCCTTCAAGCTTTATCTATAACCAATAATAATAATTATTAATGATCTATTACCTTATTATAAAAGGGAAGGTTTACCCTTCCTTTATACTTTTGTTAGGATATCTTTTTTAGTTATTACTTTGAACTCCTGTCTATCACAATCCATTGTGATTGAACTTGAGTCCATTGCGATTGAATTCTTCCCGAATTCAATCGCACGTGTCCCTTTTAATTCTTCTTACTATGGTTAAGATTCATGAACCCTTGGGGTTCAACAATATAACTTGGTTTTAGAAGAGTTTAGTGAACATTTACTAACCCTTGGAGTTGAACAATTTAACTTGGTTTCATAAGAGTTCAATCGCTCCCACAGGTCAACATGTGTCCCTTTTAATATCACACTCCTTTGTGATTGAACTCGGGATTGACCCATAGGTGGGGTTCAACAATATAACATTGGTTTTTAGAAGAAGAAAAAATAACTAACCCTTGTGTTCAACACTGTAACCTTGGTTTTTTATTTAAAAAATTATTAACTATGTTTAAGAATTTTTACCCTTAAGAAGATCATTTTTTTCAAAATATTTTTTGAAATTTTAATCAGAGTTAAATATTTTATACATATTCCTTTTAATCCTTATTAACCGTAGTTAAAATTCACTAACCCTTGGGGTTCAACAATATAACCTTGGTTTTTAGAAAAAATATTTAACTCCTTAAGGGTTAAAAATTCTTAACCAGAGTTAATGTTTTTTTTTTCTTTTAAAAACCAAAGTTATATAGTAAACCTTAGGGATTAGTTAATTTTTTTTCTAAAAACTAAGGTTATATTGTTGAACCCCAAGGATTAATGAATCTTAACTACAATTATTATATAGGGGTTAAAAGCCTTACACGTGCATGCACCATTAGTAATAATAATCTACTAATCTATTACCATATTATAAGAGAGGGAGTTTACCCCTCTTCTAAAGCTTTTCGTACAAACTCTTTCTATTATATTCCTCATAAGTCCTCTACGTTTGTAAAGCTTTTCTCTTAAACCTTTGTCACTTCCCTCTATCTCGTCGAGAAATTCTAGCCCTACTCTCAGTCAACCCATACTCTCACCCTCTACCAACCACTTATCCAATTTTTTTTGAAAAAAATGCTTTAATCATTGCAGAATGGACATGTGATTGGTGGAGGGTGAGACTGGAGATTGACCGAGAGTAGGGCTAGCACTCCTCCTATCTTGCCACTTCACTGCTCCATTCGTCTTCCCCATTCAACGCGACAACATTCATCTGCCACGTGTTAATGCCACTGACTCTTCTCTTCTCACCGCCAACCATTTACCGATTGTATATCATTATTCTTTTGTTACTAGAAAGACCCATTCTCTCTCATTCTCTCCCATGTTCTCCTTCCAGCTGCTTGTATACACCTCCCTTTTATGTTTGCTCCTCCTGGTCAGTGACTAAAGGAGACTCTAGAGAGGAGTGTTAAATGACTAATTTTAAGTAAATTGTTTGTTTGATATGGTGTTAAAGGTGTTTGGTTCATGGGTTTAGGTTCTGTTTGCTATTTAAATTTGCTTCATTGTTTGAATTTTTTCAGTTTTTTCCCCTTTTCGATGTTCGGTAGGAAATTTTGTTTTTTGGGTATCACTTTCTGTGGCAATTTCGGGTTTTCCAGTCTCTACATGATGTAAATTTTTTGGGTATTGTTCTTCATACCATCATTGTTGTTACTGTATTTTTTTTTCTTTTAAATGAGTTTATTTGTACCGTGGAAAATGTTGGCTTTGTTAGAGGATACTCCACTCCAATTTGCATTGTGTAAAGCTAGAATTTGATATACTTCACTTCTTGTAACAATACTTTGCACATATCTTTTTCACTATTGAATTTCTGGCTTTATGTGTACCCATTTTTTGTTTTCCCTCTCAATTTCCCTATTTTCTCTTCTCTCACATGTTTGCACCTTCATTTGTTGACTATAATTGTGAATTATTGGTGCTTCCCACTCGGTAGATTGTTGTAGATGGCTTTAATTTTTTCCTCCTTTTGGGCATCTGGTTTGTGTTTTTGTCCGGGTGTACTAGAGGTGTGCATATATATTGATTACCATGTTGGATCAAGCATTGGGGCTGGAGTTTATATTCTTGTTGGAACAATTGCTAGAGAGCATTCTGGACCTTCCCTTGTTTTCTCCTTTCTAACAGCTGGAATAGCAGCCGCTCTTTCAGCGTTTTGCTATGCAGAGCTTGCAAGTTGTCGCCGATTCGCTGGGAGTGCTTATCATTATTCATACATATGTGTTGGAGAAGGGTATATATCATTTCAATGTTACTGCTTCTGCAATCATCCTGTTTGCATATCATGGTTGCAGATAAAATCTCGTGCTAAGATAGTTCTTTGGGTTCATATAATTTTATTTCTTCATTGGGATGTGTGAACCATCAACCTGATTATTATTTCAGTTTCAATACAAGAGGAGCTCTGCTTCACGGCATTGAGCGGAGCTCCCCTTTTTACATTGTGACGGTGGCATTCTTTTAAATACGTGTGCTGCCAAATTACCCAGCCTCTCTCAATAATTACAAACATGCTACTTCCATAGTATAAATAGGGGAGTTCCGCTTCAACACCATGAAGCAGAGGTCCGGCTCAAAATTAATCTCTTATTATTTTTACTTACCAAGCGTAGTGGTTGAAGAGTTTGTTGCTAATGTCGAGGATTGAAAAAACGGTTAACATGCACTTAGTGTTCCTCTAAAGGGTTTTGATTTCCTTTCTGTAAGTTAATTTAGATATGTGATTGATTGCAGTGTTGCTTGGCTGATTGGTTGGGCTCTTATACTGGAATATACTATTGTTGGCTCAGTTGTTGCTCGTGGCATATCCCCAAATCTGGTGCAGTAGATCTTCACTACTACAATATTAGTTCTCTTTCATCTAGGCCTTTCCCCATGAGTTTGGTAGTATTTTTTTATGGTGCTTGTATTGGTTGTTTATATATATACTAGCAAAGACTCCGTGCATCTAAATTAAATAATATTATTTATTTATTTAAATATTAAGTAATATATTTTAATAATATAATTTTTTTAATTTGATAAACATAATAATTTGTATTAATTAATTGACTTTATAATAATAATTTATTATTATTTTAATAACATTCAATAAAAAATCATAAATTTCTTAATATTAAACTTAAATTAATATACCCAAGAGTTGGAGATAAGAGAGAACTCTACAATAGTGGAGATACAGAGGTCTCTAGGATGAGATAGTGGATCCCAAACCTACAAGAGTAGGAGATAAGAAAGGACTCTACAATAGTGGAGATATAAAGGGCTCTAGGATGAGATAATGGGTCCCAAACTTGAACGGTGGAGATTAAAGAGAAAATTCACGTGTTATATCTAAATTAGAAGTTATAAGATTGGAGGGATTGAGGTTTGGAGAGCAAAGAGAGAAGTCTTATTTCTTTATATTATAGTATATATATATATAGGTACTCCCTGTTCTTACTTCCCATCTAAACCCTTCATCAAAAAATATCAATGGCTCTCATAAGATAAGATGCTGAGTTGGCATATTTTACAAAAATATGGAATGCCAAAATCACCATTCCAAAAGAAATTCCTCTCTGTCAATTACTCAAAAATTGTTTCTTTTGTTTAGGTTTTTTTTTTCTCAGGTAAATAGGAGAGAGAAGAAACTGGAACTTGATCTTTAATCTCTGCAAACTAGTTGGATTCTGAAAATGAATGTTTCTCGAAGTGGGTTTTTGATTTCGTGGATAATCTAATTGGTTTCAGGTGGAGAAAAGTTCTCTTTTTCTTCGATGTCTTCCTCCCATCTCTTCCTCTAGTTCTCTTCACTCCCAGTCCTTGCAATCAACCCCATTCTCATTCTCTCATGGACTGAGATACACCACACAACTCTTTTTATCAATTATGTTAGTGGGACGCATCTATTAAAAGTGAATTACTTAAACACCCCTGTTTTAAAAGCATGGAGTTTTCGTCTACACACTCAATCATACCCCTGTTTTAAAAACCCTTGTTTTAAAAACCTTAAGAGTTTTCGTCTATGCATGCATCTCGCATTATAATTGTAAAGAAGATTTTAAAAACCTTAGAGTTTTCGTCTACACAAGTCTCTCGCATTATAATAGTAAAGATGTTTGCATCTTTTTTTTCTTCCTAAAACCCTAAAAAATGATTTCTCTAACAATGATTTAAATGATTTGCAGGGGACAAAAAACAAGTTCTGTGGAATGATATGCAAAAAATAAAAGGGGCTTCTCTCCCTCTATTTTCAAGGATTTGCAGAGGGAGTGGGTTTTGGGAAAGATTTACAGGAAAAAAAAAAACGCCTTCTCTCCCCAGCCTTGCTCTTTCCTTACCTTCTAGAGTTTTGTTCAGAGATCCTGAAAATCAATGCTTTGTTTTTCATTTCCCATTTACTCCATGAAGATCCACTTAAGTTCTTGAGAGATAGACTGGTTTCTCGTTTTCTGGTATGTTCATGGATTATATGCATCAGATTTCCCTATTTTTCTGTCTTTATTGGATTCAAATATTGGAAATAAAATTGCTTGATCCCCACTCCTTTTTATTTCTATTGATTGAAATTCCTGATAGTCGATGAAAGATCAGGATAGCGCTTTGTGCATTTTCTATCCTTTGGCTTTGTGAATATGCTGATGACGATTTGGACTAGTGCAACTTTTGGATTAAGGGATTTAGAAGGACCAAGGTAAACAAATTTCTTGTATTGGCATTTATGTGCTATTTTCATTAGATTTGTAGAGATGAAGAGATCAGGGTCAGTTTCTTCTTTCTCTTTTGCTTCTCAGTAAAAAGAAAAATAAACAAGACAAAAGAAATGATTTTTTAGTAATTGACGGAGAGGAGTTTCTTTTGGAAGGGTGATTTTGGCATTCCATATTTTTGTAAAATATGCCAACTCGGCATCTTATGAGATCGATTGATATTTTTTTATGAAGGGTTTAGATGGGTAGTAAGAATAGGGAGTAAGAACAAGGAGTACCTATAGACTGACTCTCTCTCTCTCTCTCTCTCTCTATATATATATATATATATATTCCCAATTATATCAATGTTTGCTTCATGATTTAGCATACTATCTGTTTATTGATTTAAATTGCTATATTATCTCAGGCCATAGACATTTGCTATCTGCTTGATGCCACCAATGTATAGAATTGGTTAGATAAAAATTCTTCATGCTATCAATTATTATTCATTTTCCGATTTCCTTGTCATCATCTGTTAAATATTTACCCATTTCAGCGGTTCCTTGTTTCACATAGCATATTTTGCTTTATGGACAGCTATATATGCCATTTTTCAGTGAATTGTCCATGCTTTTGTCTCATTCTTGTAAAGTCTATCTCTTTTTATTTGTTTTTCGTTTGTGAACGTCTAGCTTTCACTGCTTAATGATAATTATTCTTGTTACAGGTGGCCATACTCAATTCAGAGTTATTCCCCTATGCTCCAATATATGGTATTTTAGTGTAAACCATCACTGCCTAGCTAAAAATGTGAGAGTAAATCCAGCTTTTGTCTTAAAAAAAAAAGCTTACATAAAAAATCATTTGGATTCGCTATTAATGCATCATGCATGTGCCAAAATTTGGAGCTATGTTCTATCAAATAGGTGACTGATCTCGCTAGGCTGACTACTAAACTAAGACGCAAACTTAATTGTTTGTTTAATATATGCACAAGGCTTCATACCAATGTATTTACTACAGCTTTTAGCTGACCCTTTTATGTTGCTAATGTCATTCTATTCCGAGTTTTTTCTTTCTTTGCAAAATCAAATTTTTTTGTTAGCTATATATAGAACTTTGTACTCCACCTTTTTTTAAATCTTCTTCTTCTCGGGGCTAGGTTAATATTCCAAATAGATTTCTTCACTCTTTCTTAATTCTTAATTCCTGACGTTTAAGCCATATGTACTATTTGTAGCTTAACCTTTTCAACTCATCGGACTGAATTCCCTATCCAAGAATGGAGCAGCACGATCCTTGTGATTGCTACGGTCAGATTGTCGTGCACCTAGGATTAGGGTTTCGGGCTTAGAGTTATACCCATAGTTACCAAGTACAAGTATTATACGGTAATGATTTGTTCGGAAAGTATGGTTTTATACGGCAAAAACATAGGAAAAAAATGAGAATTAAAAGTACGTAGTTTTAAATGATGACCCCCCTAAAAGTATTATATGGGTACTATAATACGGGTGTTTGGTAACTATGGTTATACCTTGGGTTTGAGTATCCATTCGAATCAGTTTGATCACAACTCACGACAATGATCTGATTTGCGGTAATACCTCTGTAGCCGTTAATTGGACTATGACTGCGACAACGATCGTCAAAACTGTATGGAAGGGACCTACCTGATTCTAGTGAGTTCTTGTACTCTCTCTCCTCTACCCATTATGAAATTAGGCAATAATTGTTACACAAATTCTTAATGGCATCTCCAAAGGTTTCTTCCGGAGTTCAAATGGATTAAGACAAGGGGACCCTCTATCCCTGGCTCTATTTACCCTAGTGTCAGAGGCTTTAAGTCGGATGCTCTCTAGAACGAATGGGGTGGGCTTTCAAGGTTTTTCCATAGGGCAGAAACAACTATGTATAGCACACCTTCAGTTTGCTAATGATACCTTAGTTTTATGTGGTGCTTCCTGTTCCCAGCTTATCTACCTTAGATGTGTGTTGTGTTATTTCGAAGCAATTTCGGGCCTCTATATCAACTTGTGAAAAAGTGAAATTATGAGAGTTGGTGAGATCTCTAATCTAGATCTGCTAGCATATTGCTCAGGCTGTAAGATGAGATCCATACCATCCACTTACCTTGCTCTGCCATTGAGAGCCCCTTTCAAAGTCAAAGCAGTCTGAGACCCAATTATCGAAAGATTTTCCTCCATATTGGTAAAGTGGAAATCTAATTTTCTTTCGAAGGGTAGTAAGTTGACACTCATCAAAAGAACCCTTAAGAGCCTACCAACTTATTTCACGTTTACCTTGTTAATTCCAAAATCCATGGCTTTGATCCTTGATCGTGTTTAGAGAAACTTTCTCAATGATTAGTATGGCGATAAAAGAAAATTGTAGGTTGGAAGCAAATTTGTAGCCCCTTTACTGATGAGGGTCTCAACCTCGTTCCTACTAGCCAAGTCAACAAGACCCTTTTGGGTAAATGAGTGTGGAGGTTTGGCAAAGAGCGTGAGTCTTTAGAGGAAAG
Source organism: Tetracentron sinense (assembly GCA_015143295.1). Lineage (NCBI taxonomy): Eukaryota > Viridiplantae > Streptophyta > Magnoliopsida > Trochodendrales > Trochodendraceae > Tetracentron > Tetracentron sinense. Next base: position 5,627,040 of record CM026556.1, on the reverse strand, counting down.
TGATTGTTGCTAAATATAAGGAAATGCCTTGTTAGTCACCAAAAAGGGGTAAGGTTCACACGGGGTTCACACGGGGTAGGCCTGTGGAAAGGAATCATGCATGTGGCTAAGTTGTTCGGCCCTCACATTAGATTTAAGGTACGGAATGATACTAATACCCTATTCTGGGAAGATGTTTGGTGTGGCCAATTGAGGATTAAGGATGATTTTGGGTCCATCTTCCTCCTTGTGCTAAACAAAGTAGCCACAGTGGCTAAATGCGTCGAGAGGATTGGTAGTGAGTTAGTTTGGTGTCCCCATTTGTGTCGAAACCTGAACGATTGGGAAATCTAAGACCTAGATTGCCTCCTTCGTAGATTGAACTCCTCCTTCACTAATACCCAGGATCGAGATTGCCAGATTTGGTCAAAAAATAATAATGGTCGATTTTCAGTGAGATCTAAACTTCCGTCAAAACTCGGAAGTATGATTTATAATAGATGTCATCACTGTTTTATAGTAGTGAAAGGGAGATTTCTTCTTGGGAGCTCACGACTTGTTCTCTCTCTAATCTCACGGCTCTCTTTCTTTTCTTCTCTCTCTAAAAATAGAAGCCAGAAATTGATTTACGTATCCATTCATGTCCATGTGCATGAGCAACCCCTCAATGCCTAAACCTCTAAATTGTTATTCTGCTACAAAGAAAATAAATACTAAAAGAAAATATAAAATCTACTATTGTCTCTCTAAATTCTTAAACTAATACTGAAGTCAGATCATTCAAGTTATTGTTGAAACCTCTCGTGGTATTGATACTAAGAAAGAGAGATGAAGGTGGGCCAGTTGGGGCTCCTCTTAAACAGACCCGCCTGTAATTGCAGAAGCTAGAGCCATTGGAATGGCAGGAGCAGCTTTGAGAAGTTGGCCGTCCCTGTGAATCACCGATGTTCATAGTTGTTCGCCTTTGATGATTCCTTCTCTGGATGGGGTTTCCAGGTGGGGTACGTGGGGTACTGACTGATGAGTAATGTCTCCATTGATGGGAAATTGAAAAGGAGGAAATAAGTCCCATTGATGGACAATTGAAAAGGAGGAGGTAGATCACTAGGAAAGAAATGGTAGAGCATGCCTGCTAGCAAGCGATGCTTGGGGAAGAGTAGGAACAAGGAGCTCATTGCTCACCTCTTCGAACGGTCAAACACTACACGTGTAAATTGTAATGTGCCAATTAAAAATAGATTCAATTAATGACTTATTTAAAGAGTAAGTAGGCGCACATAAAGTTTAGTATACCCTAAGTTATTTAAAGTTAAAGGGTAATTTAGTCAACATAAAGTTTTGCACATTCCTTGTACTTTTATTAGTAGAATGATATATATATATATAGATTTCAGATTTCCAATGCTTTTATTATTAACCAAGATTATTCATATTAAGCAATCGTTTTTATTAGTTAAAAATTTAAGACAAGAATTAATATTGGGTCTTTCCTTTCTCAATTTAATTCAACCAATTTCTAAGATAGATGATATAGGAATATATTTCAGATTTTTCGATCAAAATTTACTATTTGAATTTGTTCGATTAGATTGTATTAATTATGATTTATCATGTTTTCCAGAAGTCAAAGGTTTATTCTTCTCAAATTCCTTTTGTACTTCCAATTCCTCATTCAAGACTCCAGACTTTTATCTCTTTTGCAGATATCTCTTTTGCAGATGGCTGATCAAGATTTTGGAGAAATTTCCCTTCGAGCAGTTAAGAACTAAAAGTATGTATATCCTTTTCCATTAACCAATCTCAATCCTCATGAAGGTTGTCTTATTGATAATTTATGGTTCTCCAAAATCATGAAATCTGAAAAACATCTTTCCAAAACCATTCAAGTTTTATGTTATCATTTTCAAGTTTCTATAACTTTTGTTCCATCTTTCATATCTCCATTACCTCCTCCTGAATCTTCTCAACCATTAGATCCTACTCCAGATCCAAGAAATTTACATCCATATTTTGGATTGTTAAAATCCATTTGTTTCAAACTTACAAAAGCCATTTTCAAGTTACCATTAGAAATTCGCCAAAAAATTGATATGACTATTCCTTCAGCACAAACCAAACGGTTAGATACTTTTGCAGCTTTTGAAGCTAATACTTATACTTGTTCAGGATTAGAACTAGTTCATTTCCATCCTTACAATTTTGCTATCACTAGAAAATTAATACCTCAAGACCAAAAAATTTGGTTGTTTGAAAATGGATTTACTATTGATATCTAGTCTTACAATCCAGATGATCTAGTCGGTTTTCCACAATGTGTTATCCAAGCATGTAATTTCCAGAGAAGATTTTTATATGATGATTTCCTCCATCTTGAAGTTATCAGTACTTGTCCAGAATGGGTTGATGAAATGTTTTATCCTAGTCATCATCTAATTTTTATTAATCAAGAATATCCAGGTTTCAATATTATGCCACAAGCCAGAACAAAAGATTATTTCAGTTATAGAGATATCATTGCCAGAAAAATTACAGGATTCTTCCGTATTCAGCATCATCTCCGAAATAGCGCTTGGAATATTATTACTGATACTGGAAGAATTATTATTATGGGATCTCCCAGATATAATGCTTATCATCCTATTATCCAGAAGATTTATCAAGGCACCATTGGAGCTTCTAGTCAAGTTAAACAAGAATTACAATCCATGTTTGCAGAAGATAATGATGATAGATTTTCCTCTTTCGCCACAGATAAGTGGAATTATATTACCGACACAGAAGAAGACACTCTAGAAGATCTAGTTTTTAGTCCAATTTTTCATGACCATAACCAATTAGACAATGTCCTTTCAGAATAAACAATTCTCAGAAGTTTGTCAAAAGAAGCCACAGTCTCCTACTATTCACCTTTTGACTTCCAGATTTCAAATTTACTTTTCAAGATTCGGTTATACAGTTCCAGACAAGTTAAAGTTTTACCTTCAAGTTAAAGACACCGAAAGGAATCTCCTTTCTCCAGATGATAGCAATGATGGTCCAAGTACTGGTACTAAGACAATTATGTATAAGAAATAAACCAGCAATTTTTCTGAACTGGATATCATTAGAACAATAATTTATTTTTCTTCTGGCTAAAGGGTCGATATAACCATTCGGAAGAGTTTCATGTAAGAAAATAAGATGGTGAGTAGCATGACACGAGTTATCATTATCCCATTCAGGATAAGAACTAAATACTTCAAAGTAAATAAAGGAATGAGATTGATGACGTCTTTGTTGTTTGCATGCTTGAACAACACAATTGGGAAAACCAAAAAGGTCAAACTGGGATTGGGAAAGAATTCCATGATCTTTTAACTTATGGTGATATTATTGCTATAATCCAGAATGAAGGCATTGCTTATTGCAGAGACTTCAAAATGCAACAACAGATCAAGTGACAGTTGTCATAAAGAGTTAGGTTCATTCTGTAGTCAATTTGGGTATTCCAAGTTGTCTATTTCTCTATCTGTTAGGAAAAAGAAAACAATAGTACAAAAGAAAAGAGTCCAAAGCTCATGGCCTAAGACCATAGAGATAAAGAAAAAGAAAAAGAAAAACTCACTCATTCCAAGGATAAATCAATTTGTAGGAAAACATCCAAGAAAATTTCTCATAGAGATTCTTTTAGTAGTTCAAAACCTCCCACTTGCTTTAAGTGTGGAAAGATAGGGCACTTCTCTAGTAACTGTTGGTTACAAAAGAAGATTAATGAATTAGATACTACAGATCAAATCAAGAATGTTTTATCTACTCTCTTGATCAATGATCAAGATCTAGATTTAGTTAAAGAATTTCTAGATCAAATAGAAGAATACTTAGAATCGTCTGATTTAGAGTATCACACTTCATCTTCTTCTGAACAAGTTTGTATCAAGAATTGTTCTTGTCCATCTTGTACCAAAATTCCTAGTTATATCCAGACTTAAACAAAAGAATTAGAATTTCTATTAGATATCATAGAACAAGTCAATGATGTAGAAATTAAAAAATTATTAATGACTTTATTTTAAGAAAAGAAAGAATTGATTTTCCAGATTAATAATTTGCAGGCACAAATTATATCTCTTCAAAAAAATCCAGAGAAAGTCTTAGACTTGGAAGATAATCTAGAATCTAGTATAAGAATAGATAATTCAGAAACTAGTCATCTATTTCTTAGTCAAAGGTCCCAACCTTATCACCAGAAATGGCAAATCCATGTTACAATTATTATCCAGAATAGTTATACCCTTAAAATCATTGCTTTAATAGATTCAGAATCTGAAACAAATTGTATTAGAGAATGCTTAGTTCCTTATATATATAATGAAGTAAAAATCGCATAATAACTGAAGTTATAAAGAAAAAAATTAAGACATTATTTTTAATAAATCCTAAGGCACCCCTATTGGCCCTCTCAATATTTAATCTCTAGGGAAACTCTATTTAGGTATTCCCCTCTCGTCTCTATTATCTTGTTCAAAAAATAAAAAATAAATAAACCTTCTCAGCTCCGTCTTCATCTCAAAGCCTCCAAAATACGACTAATGAGCTCTCTCTCTCATTTCATCCAAAGTCTAACATATATATTATGTGCTTTAGGTATGATTTTAGATTTTGCATGTAGTGGTTAATGATAATACTATGATAGGTTTTGAATGGTGATACTTGGTCTACAAGTGTTTTGAACGCATTGTGAATGTAACATTGATGATATTATACATGTGCACATATCTTTAACTCTTGATTTCATAAATGAGTTTTTCTCTGATTGCCGTATAGTTTGGCTTTGTTCTAAAAATATCTACTATTTAAAAACCCTTCTCTAAATGCCCTCAGACACATGTGAAGGAGTTCACACATGCGAACTATTTTCATTTTATCCAAATCATTTAAAAGAAAGACATTTGTGTCCCCTCTATCAACTATGGGGAGCTCCCTTCGTTCCTTGTCAACAATGGAGCTCCTTCGTTGATCAAGAAGAGTTCTCAAAAAATTTTATTACCTATTATTTCGAATAAGATTTTCACAAAAGAGCTTTGTTCCTTTAAATTACTAACCACGATTGGGAGAGAACACCATTAACGGAAGAAAAACACTCATTTTTCGATTTCATATGTTTTTTTTAAATAACTTAATTTAACTTTAAAAAAATGATTATAATCATGATATTTATGATTTTAAACCTGTAATCCCATGTTATGTGTTACATGAGTTCTCCTTGTATTTTTTATGATTTGCAGTGTGTGGTCGATACTCAACAAGCCGGGTCGATATTTCGTATCGATGCTGGTTGTGTTCCAAGGTTGAAGACGACTTGTATCAATATGTATTGATACAAGGTGTATCAATATGTGTATCGATAATGGAGGCAAAAATTATGAAAATGTCATTGGAACTGAAAAAGTACCCCCGAAAAACCTTCTAAATGACCTTGAAATGGAAATTTGGTTGTTCAACTTTGATCTGTCTCGTGGAACTACCCCAAGTTCATTTCTTATAATAGTCAATCAGACTTCTGGATCAAAAGTTATGGCTAAAACAAGTTATACTGTTATGAGTATTGATATGGGTATTGAGCAGGTGTATCAACTAGTATCGTTATGGATATTGAATAGGTGTATCGACCATGTGTATCAACCAGTATCGATATATATTGATCCAAAAAATTTCGTTGAAATCCAGATATTTACGGATTTTTCGTTTTTTTTTTCAAGAATTCTCTTATTAAGTTTGTAATAAAACACTCATTAAAGGAGAAATGAGTGAGGAGCTTCGTGAGATGGGAAGATGAGGAGAGTGAGAAGCTTCTCTAATCTCATGTGTATGTATGTATATTATTTTAAGTGTTGATGGTAGTAGAGCGGTATTTTAAACTTTTTATAAATAAAGAATCATGAGAAAATAATCACAAGGGCATTACGACATTATGAAAATTTTTAAAAGGTGAGTATTTTGAGAACAAAGGAAACTGTAGGGACAATCAGAAAAAAAAAAAAAAAAAAAAAAACCTATTTCATAAATGTTGCAACTTATATTAGTGAGAATCTGTTAATGATAGAAGATTCGATTTTAATGATTTTTAACTTTGAGTGCTATTGTTACTTTTTACTTGGGGTGAGAATGTAGTTTTTTTTAATTTTTTTTTGCTTTTTACCGATTTTTTAATTTATTTTAATACAGCATCTGACCAATTCAACCCAAACCAAGCTGTGGCAGGGTTGGGATTTTAAGACCTTATGTTGGGTCGGGTTAGCAGAAGTTGGGCTGGAGGTCAGGTTGAGGTAGGAATTTTATACATAGGACTGGGCTAGAGGTTTTATACACGGGATTGGGCTAGGGTTGATCTCCAACCCGCCCAAGTTGCACACACCCGATGACTCCCAATTGTTTGTTTTTTAAACCTGTTTCATTTCAAGAGATCACTCCAGTAGTAATTGTGTTTTTTTAGATGACATTAATTACAAACTAATGGGCCTCACATACCAACCGAGACATACTGAAAACCAGAATTTTTCATGAGTTTAGTATGAGGATCAAATTTTTCAAAAAAAAAAACCCACCAATAATTTTTTTTTTTTTTTCGCAAGGGGAACCCCTAACCTACCCTTTGGGCAGATCAGGTAAACCCGGGGTACATGCAAGACCCCACAACTCACATGAATTAGTAAGCCAAAGGTCCATGAGAACCATTAAACCTTGTGCGAGTGGCCCCAAAGTAGATGGTAGGAGTTGAACTCAGGGCCTCCGCTTCTTCTTAAGACGTGCTCCTTTGACAACTGGTCTACCCCTTGTAACTAACTAAACAACAGCGAAGAAAGTCAGAAAACACACTTTCTAATAATAAAAAACACAACAACGAAAATTCTCTACAGTTATAACCAGACTCCTTCGAGTCCAATTATAACTCATATGCCAACACGTGTCCCTTTTAATACCCCTTAATTATGGTTAAAATTTATCAACCCTTAAAGTTCAACCTTCTATTTTTGGTTTTTTTAAAAAAAATATTAAATCTTAATGTTAAAGTTATTAACAAGATTTTTGTATTGTGACCGGTTAGAGCAGTAGAGAATTTCAAGTTAAAGTCGGCATATGGCCAAGGAAATCCGATGCCACTAATTAGATATCATTTATGACATCTTTAATACTTTGGTTTGTCAAATACTATAACATATGTAACTGATGTTGATCGGAAGATTTAAAAAAAAAAAAGCAATGATAGGCATACCTCATTGGTTCATGCCTCCTCTTAAATACTCACTATATTTGCAAACCTAAGGTTGAATCTCAATGGTACATGCCTCCTTTTAAATACTTACCACATTTGCAAACCTAAGGTTGGATTTCATTGGTCCATACCTCCTTTTAAATACTCATCAAAAATAAGTATGGACCTCACTTAAGAAGGGGCATGGACCAATAAGGTCAATCTTAAGTTCGTAAATGGATATCCTAGATATATTAATTATTTTTAAAAAAAATTTAAAATTTGAAATTTGAACTTTTCACTCATTTTATCTCATCCAATCAACATCAGTAGCAAAATAAATTGTGCATGAGATTGCAATTGAATGTGATCCTATCTCGTTAATACACATGATGACAGATGGTCAGTGTTGCATCAACTGTCGCATCAACAACTAGGATTGGTATTTTGGACAGTTACTGTTCCTGTTGATGCAGTGACTGATTGAGCCACGACAGCACACTATTAATTTTTCTAATTTTCCTCTTCTGAGAGGGCATACGGCATTTACTTTAATATGCGGGTGTTGTTGGTGTGAATAAAGTTAGGCTGCATGCCTGCCTAAGTAGTTGGTCAGCAATGATTAGTGAGTTAGAAAGTTGAGCACCCGACTTAGAAGCGGCCAGCGGGCTAAACATGGTTAGTCTATAACCACTACACCGTCATTGGAGAGAGGATATGTTTGAGAGAAAAGAATTCAACAAGTCAATACACCATCACTCTGGCACAAGCCCGTCGGTGTTTAGGACCACCATACCTCTACCATTTCTTGTCAATTGAATGATCTTAACTACCACTGTACCACAACTTAATTATACTACCGACAGAGGGCCTCGGATTGTGTCCGGCGAAGCCAGAAAGGCTTATCTTGCGGTTCCATAGAATAGGAGACAAGTGGTGGAGAAGTCAAAATCATGGAGCCCATGATTTTGACTTCTCCACACATAATAAGACATGTGGCAATAAGTGTGAGAATAAAGGGGAGAGATATCAAATGGGGAGAGAAAACCCACTTTTATTCCAACTGTCGCACAATGTATGGAACCCCGAGACCAGTTTTGGTTTCGTAAGAGACAATCCGAAGCCCCGTTAGAGTTCTACCTTCTTTATATTCCCTTTTCTCGGTGTTTTACTAGTTTAAATACAAAGCAGAGATCTTCACTGCAGCAAAGCGGAGTTCACCCTTTTAGCCATGGCAATAGCAATATTGTAATTATGAGATTTTATTTTATTTTATTAAACAGAAGTACCATTGTCTTTGCGGTTAAGAATGGACCTCCACTCTCCACCGTGAAGCACTCTCCACCGTGAAGCAGAGCTCCGCCTCAAAATTACTCTTATTTTATATAGGATGCCTTTTGTTATGGTATTACATGGGATGTCATGCATGAAAAATTTTAACCAACCTTATTTGACCTTGGACCTCACTCCTACACAAGCACAAAAAGAGGAGCACCACTTTTTAATAATAATAATAAGGAAATAGATTCTTTTCACTCGTGTTCTGCTGTCTACACCTGCCATGTATCCCATTTTAACATTCATTAACTGTGGTTAAAATTCACTCTCATACATCTAACCTTGGTTTTTAATAGAAAAAAATTAAATCTTAAGTTGATTAAGTTTGACCACAGTTAAAGTTAAAGAGGGACATATGAGAAGCATGCCGGCAATGCTGGAAAAGAATTAGGACCATAATAATAATAATAATAATAATAATAATAATAATAATGTAACACGCAACAAAGGAGTACTCTTCTACTATTTCAAAACAAGTTGAAAAACTCTTCCTTTTTCTTTTTTCGTTGAACACAACACTACCACAAGGTGGAACACTCTTTCGATGACCTTAATAATTTCACTTCTCATACTTCATCTATTTACCCAAATCTCCTTTTAGACCATGCTCCTCTGTAAGGTTCTCTATTGTTTTATGAAGAAAGGAAGAAGAAAGAAATGGTTTGTCTATCATACCTCTTAAAAATTGGATGGGTGACGAGTTTTTAGTGTTTCTAACTAAATATTGTAACAAACCAAAAAAAACTAAATATTGTAATGAGATAGCATGACCATTTTTTAGAGAATATTTTATTGTAATAAAGTGAATGAGATATATTAATTCATTATTGGTGTATCTTATTAATAGATTAGTGTCAAATATTAGATTAGGATTTGATTAAGATTAGATTTGATTATGGTGTGATGCTTCTATCTTGAGACTCATGTGATTTTTGTATAATTCTTAATAGGGAGTAATTGTAATCATCCAAGACAATTATCAATATTCAGTGTATTTTCATGGTATCAGAGCAATCAATCATTTGATGACCTCTAAACTTTTATTTTTCTTTTTTCAATGGGTGGTGCCGTCACCACCCACCCGGTGAGAAACTTTTGATTTTTATGAAACCCTATTATTATCCTTCATTTACAACCTCCAATCCTAATACTCCTACTCATGCCAATGGATACTCGACTTATGACAAATCATGAAAATCTTGATACTCATGTGTTGAGAAAGAGTATTAGAAAATGTTTTATTATAATAAAGCGAATAAGATACATTACATCATTATTGGTATATCTCATTACAAATAGAATAAGTATCAAAAATTAGATTTAATTATAGTGTGATAATGCTTTTATCTTGAGACTCATGTGATTTTTATATAATCATTAATGAGAGCCATTATAATCATCAAACTATGACAATTTAGGCTAAGTAGCCACAGAATCATTTATCATTTATGTTTTTCATATAACTATTTTAATGGTCATGTTCTCTTAAGGTTGTTACTTATTATAGTCAATCTTATAAGTTAACATCTCAAACTATGACAATTTAGGCTAAGTAGCCACAGAATCATTTATCATTTATGTTTTTCATATAACTATTTTAATGGTCATGTTCTCTTAAGGTTGTTACTTATTATAGTCAATCTTATAAGTTAACATCTGCTAATTAAGAGATACTAACAATTCATTGGTGGGTGGGTAAAATATCAAGTGACTTACAAAACCATTCCCTCTTAGATGAGAAACGGTCTGAATTGGCCACCCTCAGTACTCTACATGGCAGACCCGTATCACCATGTGGTCTGAATGTAGCCGCTCTTCTAGTGAAGGTACGTTAGGTAGTGGTCCGAGATTTGCCGTAGAATTGGGACCGCCTTCAAATTATGAGGGCAGTAAATTGAGTGCTGGCAAATCTTTTTGTGCCACCGTTCCTTTTGAGTGTGTTCGGTTGAGGGGTAAATGGGTGTAAATGGGTAGGAGAAAGTAAAGTAAAATAAAGTAAAGTAAAGTAAAGTAAAAGAATTGTATAAATTCTCTTGTGTGTTTGGTTTGAGAGAAAAGTTTAGGGGAAAGTATAAATTTTTTCAAAATTACTCTTTGCTCTCTTTAAGAATAGAGTTCAATAAAAGGGTAGATTTGGAATTTGAAGTTTTTACTTTACTTTCTTTCACTATTCCAGTTTTTTGGTGGAATAAGATTTGGGTGAAAGTGAGAGAAAACTGAACACTATTGAGAAAATTCAAGTTTTACTTTACCTCAAAATCCCTCAAACCGAACATGGTGAAAGTGAGAGTTTCTCCCACTTTCACCCACTTTCCTTCACATTCCCCTCAACCGAACACACCCTTTAGGAAAATAGTTAACGTGCCCGGGGTTTCCATTTTATAAGGTCGATCCTCATTAGTCCACGTCCCAATTTTAAATATTTACCTATTGTGGTTAAGATTCACTCACCCCTAGGGTTAAGCAATCCAACCATTATTTTTCAACAAAAAAAACAAAAATCTTAGTTTTAATTTACTTAAGCTTAACCAGGATTAAAGGAGTGTTAAAAGGGACATGGTGTAAGATATGAACGGACCCATGGGTCCGCTAATTAAGCACTGTTCTTCCTTTTATATTTCATTCAAATCTTAAAGATCTTTATAGGCTTCAAATTTAAATCTTGATTTCGAATGGACCTTCTTAGATGTAAATATGTCATTTTGGAGTGGTTGCTTGGACCTACCCTTATAGCACCTTAGCGGCTAACTTAGGTCTGGCCGTGTGTGAATTAAGCCCGTGTGTTAGTGACAGGATGATAATTCTATAAAAAAAAAAAAAGATGTAAATATGTCATTTTTACTTTTTAAATTATAAAATTATTCCTCATTTAAATTTATAGTCACAGTAAACAAGATAACTATTGATATATTAAATATATCATTCCAAATTCAGTTACAAGATTACCAATAATTAGCGAATCTTACAAAATCTTGTAACCTACAAAGAAAAATGATAAAATACACCTTACTTAACATGAAAAATGATTCTTTACACAAAAATTGTCTCTGTAAACCATAAACCATACTCTACAAAAGTTGAAATCGTGCTCCCGATGTGATTTCACTCTCAAACCGTTATAGACTTACAATGAGCTTTTAAGAGTTTTATACAAGTCCGCCAATTAGGATTAAACTCAAGAGAGTTCAATCGCGCTCACAAGGCCCCTTTAAATGCTCTTTTAATTTTGGTTAACAAGTTTTAAACCTAATTAGGATTAATATTTTTCTTTAAAAAAATCTTCTAATACAAAGATTAGATTATTCAACCCTAAGAGCTAGTAAAACTTAACCATAGAATGAGTGTTAAAAGGGACACATATTGACTAGTGGGTCTGATTGAACTCTCTTGAGTTCAATCGTGAGAGCTCAATCATGATTGGATATGATCCCAACTAGTTTTATACATATGGTTGGTCCCAACCAGTTTTATACATTAAGAGTATAATTATAACATCCAGATATTTTGGTGCATTTATATGGTACACGTCCACTAGTCTGATGCAAGGTTTTAAATTTCGAAATTTCGGTAGATTTTGGAAGGGTATCCCGAAACGAGATTTTTCGAAATTTCGGAATTTCGGGCGACATCCGGCCGAAATCTCATTTAATAATAAAATAATATCCCGAAATATTATTCGAAATTTCGGCGAAATATTCCGAAATTTCGGGATTTCGGTCGAAATTTGAAATTTTTTTTTTTTTTTTTTAATATTTTCTAATTTTTTTTATATAGTCTTAAATATATTTTTATATATTTAAAATTTAAAAAACGTAAAATATTAATATATTACTATTTTTTTTTTAATTAGACTTTATACTTTACCAACTATATTTTATAAAATATAGGATATTATTATACTTTATAAAGATTAAAGAGTATATAAACTATTAAACTATAGTTTATAACTATATTATATGTTCATATATTATGATGTATTATAAAGAAAGTATTATAAAGTATACTTTATAATACATATTTTTAAGTTTTAACTTTTAAGTAATTAAAGATTTATATATTCCATATTTTTATATTCATTATATAGTATATAATAAATTATTCATTATCTACAAAATGATGAATATAAAGAATCTCCAACACTTTTATTGATAAAATAAAACAAAGATTACATGATAAAATTTCAACAATCATAAACTCCAGAGTCCAGATTTCAGACTGTCACTTTTATGATATTTGTTCTTCCATTTTTCACCTGCAATACATACAAATAGTAAATGTTAGTAAACATTAAATACATGAAATGAAATATATAAATGATAAATTAAGTACAGTGCCTAGCTTTTTATGGGTAAATTGCGTCAAATAAATAACGACTTATTTCTCTATAAAGCCCTGCAAAGTGCAATCATAATAATCTATCTATTGACAAATAACATAAATTTTATATAATATTAAACATTCACCGAATTAAAGATAATTAGCTTCACTACTAATAATAATTAAATATCATTATCCATCATCAGTTTACCACATAAAATATAAAGTATTCTTCCTAACCATTGGGAATACCACACCACATCATCATCACTATCAAATTAAACATAAAGTATTCTCCCTAACCATAGGGATGACCATACCACATCATCATCACCGTCAAATTAAAATTAAAGTATCTTTCCTAACTATAGCAGGAAGTACCGCCTTGATAATACAGAGTGTCATTGTCATCGATAGACCACTGATTAAAATTAAAATTATAGTGATCTTCAGACAATATCTCTTCTTCACCAGGTACAACATCTCCCCATGCACACGGATTTGCTTCACCGAATTGAACCTCTTCTGACGCATCAAGCAGATTATCGATCTCTTCTTCTGCCTATTCCTCAGTCCTATAAAGGGATAATTTAATTAATAACTAATAAAATAAAATAAAAAAGTAATATTATGAACATAACAAAATATAAAAATGATTATACCTGAATATCTCAGATACGTCTTCTTCATTCAATTCTCCATCTTCCTCGTCACATAGCTACTGATCAAAAGGATCTGATAACAGGTAGTTATCAACACGAAGAAGATCTGTGGTCTTCAACATCCTATTGTTCTTTTCATTTCGGCGTTGCAAACGCATGTTATAGTGCACATAAACCAAATCATTCAACCTTTTTGTCTGTAAGCGATTTCTTCGCTTTGTATGAATTTGGTCAAATGTGCTCCAATTGCGTTCGCATCCTGATGAAGTTGTTGTTTGACTCATAATGCGAAGTGCAAGCTTCTACAACGCCGGAAGTTGACCACCAAAGGATGCCCACCACTTATCTGTAAATTAGAGATAATATAACTTAGTATTATCAAAGTTTATAAAAAAAAATATCTAAAATTAAATAATATTGTGGTAAGTTAATAGTTAATACCAGGTGACCCTTTTTGAGCAGCTGTTATTGAAAAATCACTCTCGAGAATTCCTTCCAAATTTTCGAATGACGCATACTGTTTCATAAAAAATTAATTGTCATAAAAAAATAATAATTAATTTAAATTAAATTTACCTGCATCATTGCTGCTGAAGCCTCTTCTGAAGTGAGCGACATTTTTTGGATAACTTGCAAGAGACTCATGTGAATTTCAGCTGGAGAATCAGTTCCAAATTCATAGATAAACCCGAAGCTCTGGTTCACAACGTATTCTGGATTCAGTCTAACAGCAGCCCGATGTAGATCAGTGACTAGTTGGGTACTCCATCGTCGATCGATAATTTTTCAAACTGCTTCATATTTTCTAATCTTATCACGATGCGTAACTGCTAAAATTTGTTTAACCTTTGCAACAGCTTCACAAATGTGATCCATTGTAGGTAAGTCACCATCTACAAAGCAAATCAATTTAAGCAAAGGTTCACCCAACAGTAGTGAACTCTTCATCCTTTTTGGAAACGTCAGATCACTGACAATACCAATAATGGTTTGCCTCTGCCTTGTTTTCGAGGAAGCATGGACTTTGAATTCACTATCAATAATTAGTTGCTGAACCGCAGAGAAACTGTTATAGATGCTCCGGATTGCAAGAAAACTCGTGGCAAAACGAGTTGCAGCTGGTCTTATCAAGTCTTTTCCGTTAGAGATACAACGGAATTGGGCAAGTACCCAAGCACTGCCATATATAAATTTAGAGATTTTTCTCGCCTCTTGTATTGTTTGACTTACAAAGTCAAACTTTTTAATATCATGACAAATGAGGTCAAAAACGTGTGCAGCGCAGGCACTCCAATACAAGTGAGGATATTTAATCATTAATAATGCTCCAGCTGCTTTGAAGCCTGCTTCTTGATCCGTGATCACTTGAACCACGTTATAAGGCCCGATTTTATCAATCACTTTAGAGAGTACATGACATAGATACTCTCCAGTCATTCTCTCATCTCCAACACAAATAGACTTAATGAAAACAATCTTACCAAGGCAAGATACCAGAAAATTGATTAACTTGTTACCTCTACTATCCCTCCAACCATCAGCCATAATGGTGCATCCATTTTTCTCCCACAATTTTTTATACTTACCCACAATTCCTTTTTCTAACTTCTCTACCTCATTTTTTAAGAGTTTACCGGAAATTTCAAATGCAGTAGGAGGCTTATACGTTCGACGATAATTAGCAACAACGTTAATCGCCTCCCCATATGCAGGCGAGTTGGCAACATTAAATGCCAAACCATTTTCAAAAAAGAATCTCCCTACACACCCATCTACAAACCCCTTATCTTGTGGAACAAGGGTCTGTTCCACTGTGCGTTGTGTGGCTCTATGCATCGATGACATAGGGGGAGGGCCACCTGTTGCTTTTCTACCAAAGATACGACCGCCACTGGTCGATCCTCTTCCACTGGTCGATCCTCTTCCACTTGAAGAGATATGTTCAGGTTCCGTGTATTCCTCATCAGGAATTCTATAGTCATCCTCGCTGAAATGTTTATAGTTAATGTTTTGAGTAGAGCTAGTTCTAGCTCTTTTCTCAGCAGTCCTTTGTTCAATTTCTGATTTAATTATATCTCTTACCTCAGGCGGAACATCTGGACATGGCCGACTATCACCTCTAATCCCGCCTAGATGTTGGCGCATTCGGGTGATCCCTCCATTTTTCACCTTGTTACAGTAGTTGCATCGGAGTTGTTGTTTTGATTTTCCCGTCCTATCAGCATTGGTACAATGCTACTATGTTGGATCTGTGGTTGTTGCGGTCCACTGAGAATGAGCTTCACTCTCTACCTCTACCTCTTGCTCCTGGTCCTCCTCCATTTTATTTTTAACTACAACAAACCGACAAAGTTAAAAAGATATTTAATTCAAAAGAACATATATTAAAAAAAAATATGCATGAAATAAATATAATCAACATGAAAATAAAAATAAACAAATAACATATCTCTTTAGAAAAAAACTCAAAAGACTGAGAAAAATAAAATATAAACTAAGAACTACTGAAGATTAAATACTAACTTATAAATTGTAACTATAAAATAATATACATGAAATAAATATAATCAACATGAAAATAAAAATAAACAAAATAATATACCTTTGGTTGACTATTTCTTTTCAGCACCGATCCACTGTTAGCGCTTCGCCACCTTTAAAAAAGAATCAAAAGATTGAGAAAAATAAAATCTAAACTAAGAACTACTGAAGATTAAATATTAATTAACTTGTAAGTTATAACTACAAATTACAAAATAATATACATGAAATAAATATAATCAATATGAAAATAAAAATAAACAAAATAATATACCTTTGATTGACTCTTTCTCTTTAGCCCCGGTCCACTGTTAGCATTTCACCACCTTTAGCAAAGAGTCAAAAGACTGAGAAAAATAAAATCTAAATTCTAAATTAAGAGTCTAAGAAGTAAGAACTACAGAAGATTAAAAACTTGTAACTAAAGAACAAACTACTAACTACTAAGTAAGAAAAGAAGAAGAAGAAAATTGGTGAGAAATATGGTAGAGGGGGAGGGGTATTTATAGGTAAATAGAGGAGGATATTTTCGGAATTTTCTTTTTTTTTAATTTTTTTAAAAAATTATTTAATCATTAATAGGCTAAGAATATTCCAAGAATATTCTGAATTTATCCCGAAAATTTCGGGCGAAATCTCGTTAATTTCGGTTTATTTCGGAAAAATATCGGAAATTTCATTGATTTCGGTCAATCTCGGCCGAAATCAAATTGTGGTAGGTGAGGATTTCGTCCGAAATCCCGAAATTTCGAAATATCGTCTCCCATATCGCGAAATCTCAACGAAATCAGACTATGGTAGGTAAATATTTCGGACGAAATCACAAGATATCGGAAAAACGAAATTTCGGCCGAAATTTGCTCACCCGAAATTCTACCCGTTTCGATATCGGGTGCCCTTGTCGAGACCGAAATTTCAACGAAATTTTATACCATGGTCTGATGTGTGTGTGTTTAGATCACCTCTCTAGCAAAAAAAAAATTTTTTTTTTTGGAGAACATATATCAATTGAATGGTCTTAACCACCATAACTTGATTATAAGAATAGATATCAATTGAATGATCTTAACCACCATAACTTAATTATATTGCAATTATATTTTTCTTTTTTCTTTTTTTAGGTATTGTTTTATGAAAAATAATCACCTCCTCGGTCAGTGACGTGAGTGCGTTTCGGCTCCCCTTTTCTTTTCACGTGTCCCATTTTTAACTATTTTGATCAACAATGGTTAAGATTCACTTATCCCTAGGGTTCACCCATCTACCCTTGGTTTTTAGAAAAATAAAATAAATTTAATTAATAGAAGTTGAAGGTGTAGCTTTGTGATTTTTTGTTATATTTTTTCGTTTCAGTAATCAGCTATATCATTTATCTATCTATGTCAAGAGTTAGGGGTTTAGAACTCAAGGTGGGCAAGAACACGAGTCACTCCTCCCCAAAAGGAGATACACTACCACTAGGCGTGTGCCGCTTTATGATATAGGATGCCTTTTATATGATATGAGATGTCATGCATGAAAAATTACGGGAAATTCTTCATGCATGTTTCTGGGAAAGAGTGGGTCTCACTGAATCTAAGGAAGTCAATTTCTTATTTGACTACGGACGGCACTCCTATTCTACATTAAAATAATAATAATAATAAGGCTTTTAGAGAGTGCTAATGGTAATCACCAAAAAAAACTATATTGTGATTGAAGGAAGTAGGTACTGTCCTTAGTACGTCGTGGGATTGAAAATCTAATAGTGCCAAGCATTACAAGCATTACATGCTTTAAACGTTGGGCCATGCTAAGTGCTTAAGACCATTAGATTTTCACTCCAAGGGTCCAAATCATAGTACCTACTATTAGAGTTTTTAATCACTTTTTTTTTTTTTTTTCTGTACAATAAAGTGGGAGATTTGGTAGGCTCTCTACCTACAGTATTTACTAATACCAACAAAATTAATTACACTTGAAAAGGGAATATATATTTATTTATAAATTTTAAAACCCTAATTTGTAAGTCGTAACCCTAAGAATTATTACTTACCTACTAAGAGTTAATAATTTCATCTTCGATTAAAAATTTAACCAAAGAGAAGTGTTCTTTATGCACGGCATTCCCATTTTAGGTACTTGTAAAATAGATAATAATAATAATAATAATAATAATAAATATTATCACCATCATCGTCACAACATGCAACTTTGCAAATGCCGTGTTCTTTTTATTCTATTTCTAAATAAGTTGCAATTCCCTTCCTATCACCATAACACTTTTCTAGTTCTCATAATTATATTTTATTTACCCAAATCTCCGGTTATACCATATGCAAGTCTATATGTATATATATATATTTTTGGAAGATTAGCCCAAGTTTCTCTCTTCCCTGCTTTCTCAATAGGAAAAACCCGTATTGCAGCATGTTAAAGTAAAGAATGGAGAAGCTTTGTTGCTAAAGTTTTAACGGACGACAAAAGCAGCTTGAAATAATGGGGACACATGTTTGTTAGGCAGATAAAGTGGGGAAGAGAGAAACTACCGGCAAACATTTTTTTTAAATAAATCTTAGCAGGGATTAGCAGATCCCGTATTTTACTATCTAGTCGACCGTTGTGTCCCTATGTCCCTTTTAATCCTCTTTTTAACAATTGTTAAGTTTAACTAAATTGAGGTTAATATTTTGTACTATTTTTTTTTAACACCATGCAAGGTTGGATGAATGAATCCTAGGGGTGAGTGATTTTTAACCACAGTTAGTGGTGTAAGAAATGAGGGTGTGGACCAATGAGGACAGAGCATTTAACTACAAAGTGAAATGCGTGGTCTGTTTAACACTTCTCCCCCCCCCCCCCCCCCCCCCCCCGCCCATATGGTTGCCTATCATACACTTAAAATTGGATGGGTGATGAATTTTTAGTGTTTCTAACTAGTATGTTTTAATAAATAGCATGGCCACTTTTAACTAGGAACCCTCCATCATTTTCTATGAATATACCCACATTAACTAATAAAGAAGAAACAGGTCCATAAGTGTCACATGTCTCCAAATTTCCTGAAATACCTTAGTTAGCGATTTGGCTATTGTGCTAATGGAATTTGTTAGGCTGTCTACATACTCTTCAGATTTGCACTAAGTTTAAAAAATTGGTTTAAATTGATCCATAAAATAAAATATAGCAATTGACAACTTGCTAATCATTAGAAACATTCACCAATTCAAAGATTATTCATTCTCAATCATACAATAAGAAAACTTTCTAAACTCTAGAATAGAAATAAGGGTAAATTACACTGACCTCTTATGACGTTTGACAAAATTTCAGAAACCTCTCATCTTGTTTATGAAATTACATTTCTCTCCCCTGTGTTTAAGTAGTAGTAACAGATTTCCCCTTCCATTAATATGTTGTTATTAACATTGACGGAATTTGATGATGTCATGATTTAAATATTTTAACCATCCCAATTGCCCCCTAAATACCAATAACACAAAAAATATATTTTAACTCACTTGCTCTTTAACAAAAATACTTCAATATCAACGTAAACAAGGGGTGTTAGACTTTTATGTTCCTTTCATTTTGATGTAAAACAGGGGAAAACAAATCAAATCCGTAGAAAATGTCAATTATGTGCATTTGTTTGCTTGTAAAATCTTTCATAAGTAATTTTTTTTATGGAAAATGAATTACTTTTGTAAAAAATGACTTACATTTCAATAACTCACAAGTCATTTTCCCGTAAAATCTTTGTCTCTTAAAATATTTTTAAATTTTACAAAATCACTCATATTCACCAAACAAAAATTAATTTTTTTAATATTTTAAATTTTGTTAGTTTTAAGTTTTTATAATGTTAACTTTTAAAAAAAATTACAAAAAATATTCCGTCTTATTTTCAAAGAATGCAACCAAACAACAAAAAATTGGTAAAAAAAAAATCATATGTTACCATAAAAGCTTTTCCCTCGCAAATGGTTTACGTCGTAAAACAGTGCAAACAAATGGAGCCTTAGTGACGCTATGGGAGTACGTCGATATTCTTTACTTTGAACAGGAACTAAATTTTAATCCAAAAATAAATATTAATTAACAAAACATAAATTAAGTTTTTTTTTCAACTATTCACACATTCACAAATGGTTTTCAAGAATTACATCCACACGGGTTACTCACCAAAGAGATAGGAAGGAGACCTACTATCACCAAACATTTCATAAGCCTAATGAAATACAGGTAAAATAGCAAAAGTGGAATCTCAATTAATAGTGTTAACTTTAAACACTGACAGATGAGGTCAGTGTAATTTTAGAAACAAGATGGTAGGTTTTTGACATTTTGCCAAACCTCAGGGGAGGTCACTATAATTTACCCTAGAAACCAACATGCAAAAACACTTACTAAATAAAAATAAAAAGGATAAACTACACTCACCTCCTCTTAGGTTTTGTGAAATTTCACAAACCTCTCCTCTAGTTTTTGAAATAACACTGTCCTCCCCTATCAGACTTGGCAAGTTAACACATGTCATGATTCACTCATCCCTAAGGTTAAATAATCTAACTTTAGTTTTAGAAAAAATATTTTTTAAAAATTAATTACATGAGTAAGTGAATTATAAGCAAGGTTAATTTTTAAAAAATATTTTTTTTTCTAAAAACTAAGTTTAGATTATTTAACCTTATGGATGAGTGAGTCTTAACCACGGTTAGTGGATGTTAAAGAGGACACGTGGCGAGTTTGGAAGGTGTGCATGTATATCATGCCCCGAAATCCTTATACATAATATATCTTATATTTGTATAAATTTTCAAAGGGTGAACCTGGGATGAACCCCAATAGTGAATGCATTTTAATAACATAAAATGATTCTAGATGTATAAACATAGGAGCATAATTATAAAGGTTAAACAGAATATAAAGTGTGCAACTAAGTTCTCAACATGGTTCTCTCCACAAATACCCACTCTTAAAAAGAGACAAACAAAATGTTTTTCTAAGTTCTCAGCTCCTCTAGAGCTCTAATAGATCATCAGATACCTCCTAAAGATGTCAACATAACAAGGGTGAGTACAGTGCTCGGCAAATGAACACATACAACTCATGCAATCATGCGTCATTATTACATTATTACTCAATATGCAATCAATGATCACACAAGTCAATTTATTTTTCTTAAATTGAATTACTTGTCCACAACAAGTGGCCCCCGACAACACCTTTGAATAACATCATATTCTTCCAAGACAGTGCTCTTGGCATCGCCTCATGGCAAGATTACAGATCTCACATCTGTTCCAATTTTTGGTGGTAATTTTTGCAGACCTCAAGGATACCAATGGAGTCACACACCTATTCCTACTTTTGGTGGCCCTCAGCAGACCTCAATGATCCAGATGTAATCGTACGCCTTCCATCTCAGGTTAAGTCACCTATAGTCTAACAATTATAAGTGTAGCAGAAATAATGGTGTTATATCTTCACTGCTATGATGTCACATACCACATTATTAACCAAGATAAGCTTGTTATATCCCCCCCTCTATAACTCTATAGCGTCCTATATTTTCATAGCAAGAGGGATCTAAAGCTGTGTAAGGTCTACATATTTTAATCAATTTCACTTAAGCATACACGTCAGTTGATCATTATTAAGAATAACACAAATATGAGATAGTGACAAGATAAAATAAATAAGGTTAAGACATGAGTATTAATTTATGAAAATAAGAAAAACTATAGTTTTGATAGAAGAGATCTAACATGCATAGTTTCTAAATTCAAAGGGAATCCTAAACATACATAGTTTCTACATTTGGTAGGAAAATAACAAAGAAACTCACCAAACAAACAGTATGACCATCTACGGGGTCATCCTTTTGCCTCAAACAGTATTGATATATTTATTTTCTAACTTTTAGGAATTTAGCATTCTAATATTGGATTTTTGGTACTAACCCAAAAATTTTGGGCTTCCCTCCTACATTCATCAAACTCAACGGGCTGTTTTGACCTCCAATGACTAAAAATTATAAATTTTATATTAGACATGAAATTTTTCCCATTTAATTTACGCGTCAAACGCACTTTAAGTTGTATTAATCCGATAAACGAGTCAAAAGTTATGGTCAATTTACCGGAACAAGGTTTTCAGGTCTAAATCTGAAAAGTCAAGTGCGATTGATCGGACATAGGCTCCGATCGATCGGAAACCTCTAGATTTTGACTTTTTGTGCTCTTTTTTCTCTTTCCTTAGGTAACATCAGCCATACCTTCATCCAAACATTATCTCATCCTTCATTAATCCAACTTAAGGGTTCTAGAAACTCATTATTTATCCATTTACACATCCAAATTACGAGATCTTTAAAATTTTTATTTATTTTTCCAATTATCTTAACCAAGTTTTAAACTAGGATTCACAAAAGTAATAACATAAATTATCACATATGGCTCAAGGTAGATCATTGTCCATCTAAAAATATTTTTTAATAATTAAAAATCATTCTAATTTATCACAAATTTCTTGAAAATCAAGTATAAATTCATTCTTCAAAACCATGTCATTTTCTCTTCTTAAATCAATGAAATCATCAACATCACCAAGGTTCACAAAAGACCTAGAAAAATAGGAGAGAAAGTAAGGAATCTCGCAATTCATTCTATTTCCCCCTAAATCACAAATGAACATTTATTATAACAACTACAACAATAAATATTATAACTATAATGGATTTAAAGAACAAATGAGGTGTTCACTTGCCTTAAACCTAAATTTTTAGGGTTTCAAGAAGTTGGAAAAGCCCAAATGGATTTTGCTTCA
The DNA here is from genome assembly GCA_015143295.1 of Tetracentron sinense. NCBI lineage: Eukaryota > Viridiplantae > Streptophyta > Magnoliopsida > Trochodendrales > Trochodendraceae > Tetracentron > Tetracentron sinense. The sequence goes on along the minus strand of CM026556.1, from coordinate 5,604,162 downwards.
AGATCTTGAGCTCCCTTTAGTAATAACTCCGATTCTTGAGCTTCAAATCTCATCCTTCAAGTCTCATTTAAGATCCAAACCCTTGCCTTCTCCTCTTTCTTCCCAAAACTTCATCTCTAAATTAAGTTTTCTATAAAAATGAGAGATTAGGGTATTTCTATCATTTTATACTAAATCATTTTTATGTGTTTTTAATTAAACACCCTCATTAGTTATGTTTGGTTATAACTCAATACTAACATTAAAGTATTAAGCTTATTCATAATTATTCATTCAAATGTTATAATTGTTCTCATGACCAAACAATACACACAAATATTTACTAAAATATCCTAAAAAATTAAGTTATGAAAATACCCTTAATATTTAAATTAGAAATTTCATAATCACTACAGTGTACCACCCAACATAATGTGCAATGCATACTATCACTCCATCTAACCTTGTTTAAAGAAAAAAAAAAAAAACTTAGGTTGATTATGCTTAACCACAATTAAATGGGGCCCTATAAGCCGCCACATATCCCTTTTAACACCCCCTAATTGTGGTTAAGATTCACTCACCCCTAAGATTCATCCATCTAATCTTGGTTTTAGGAAAAAAAAATATATTAACCTTAGGTTAATTATGTTTAACCACATTAAAGGGTCTCTATAAGCCGTCATGTGTCCCTTTTCATACCCACTAACTATGGTTAAGATTCACTCACCCCTAGAATTCATCTATCTAACTTTGGTTTTTTTTATAGAAAAAATATATTTACTTTACATTGATACTATTGACCTTAGTTTTGGAAATATATATTAACCTTAAGTATATACCCCGATTATCATTTATTTGAGTGTATTAACTGACTGTCTTTAAGAAGGGTAATTTAGACATTTTAAATAGTTTAAATGATGACATCATCAAAATCCATCCATGTAAGTAAAGGCAAACTAAAGTTGAATGGAGGGTAGTGTAATTTCATAAACTAGTGGGGAGGTTTCTGATATTTCACCAAATATCAAGGGAGGTCAGTGTAATTTACCAAAATAAAAACTACTAAAACTTAAAATAGCAACTAAAGGAAGAAAACTTAATATAATTTTGGGTGAATTACATTAACCTTCCCTCGGGTTTTATGAAATTGTATAAACCTCGCCTCTAGTTTTTGAAATTGCACTAACCTCTCATGAGGTTTGGAAAAATTGCAGAAACCTCCCCTCTGGTTTTTAAAATTTCACTGCCCTCTCATGAGGTTTGGCAAAATTGCAGAAACTTTCCCTATTATTTTTTAAATTACCCTGTCCTCTCTTACCAACCTTGTCAAGTTGACGCCATTAAAGGATGATACTCTTTTATAAGTTTATCCCCATTGATTTACTCCGGGAAACGACTTCATATAACCAAGTTGACTGACTTCAAGGAGGGCACCATTCCATTGCGTAATGAATTGTTGGTCCTCATTAGTCCACGGACCCTCTTTTAACACCTACTAATTGTGGGTAAGAGTCACTCACCCCTAGGGTTCATCCGTCCAACCTTGGTTTTTAGGAAAAAAATATATTAATTAATCTCAATTTAGTTAAGCTTAATCATAGTTAAAAGGGACATGTGGACATGACAGTCCACTAGATAGCCGACCGGGGGGCTCCTTGAATCACCACACAATCAAAATCCATCTATTTCAATAATGATCTTACTAACGGAAGGGATCGACTACTAAAGTAGAGGGAACAGTAGTGTAATTTCAAAAACAAGATGGGCAATTTTTGCAATTTTACTAGACTTCGGGGGAGGTCAATGTAATTTAAAAAACAAGAGATGAGGTTTTTGTGATTTCTCCAAATCTCAAGGGAGGTTAGTGTAATTTCAAAAATTAGAGGAGAGGTTTCTGTAATTTCATCAAACCTGATGGGAGGTTAGTGTAATTTACCCTATAATTTTCTAATTAAATGGGTCATACCAATGAGGGATGCTCACGTATCTAAAGAGATAAGAATCAGACTAATGTAGTTCAATGCACGGGGCCAATTCTTCCTTTGTTCATAATCTTTAATAATAATGAAGTTATCTCTTTACCAATTAAAAAACAATCAAAGCAAGCAAGCAAACAAGATTTTTATTTTATTTTATGAAAATTTTATTTTTTTTATATTTTTTGAAGTCTAAAAATAGTTTAGGCTCATGCAAGTATGAAACATGCAAGCAACTAAAATAAACCAAGCATACGAATATGTTCTTATTGCTTCATAATTAGGAGTTAAGTTAGTATTTTCAGTCCATTTTTACTTGCAATTTTTGTAGATGTATTCTCTTTTTTTGTAAGTTCACATTTTTGAAGTTGATATTTTTCAGTTTTTGATCAATAAATTATTATTTTTCTTTAATTCACCTCCCCTATAGTATCGTCACCGCAATACTAGATTTTAACCAACAAGTTTGGGATGAATTGATGTGGTTCATCTACGCCTAGGACACCAGAATATCGATTCCAAATACCGGAAATAAAGAAATATAAGTCATCAATTAAAAAAGTTAATCCAATAACCCGGAGAGGCCGGAAGTGACGTAAAGATAAAAAAGCAGTGATCTATTTTTATTTTTATCACACTTCAGTATACGTCAAAAGTCAAAACCCCAAGATCTCCTTTCTTCAAATATTATTGAAAGTTCATAAGGAAGACACTGAATAAAAGAAAATATTAGTAAATCAATTTTTTCAGAAGTAGAAATAAAAGTTTTTTTTCATAGAAGATTTAAATGGTAGGCCCCACTTAATGCGCTTCAAAAGTTTCAAATCACTTTCCTTTAAAATATGGGCTTCCCAAAAAATAAAAAGAGTCAAAAATGAAGGAAAGTGTGTACAGTACCCTGGCCATTGGTGAGTAGTTTATTTGCATAGGTCGGGGGTAGATGAGTGGGTGGCTAGCATACGTTTTGGAAGAGTGCTGCTAGCCCCAGTCTCATAATTCTAAATTTTTTTCCAAACTTTCATCATGCGCGCAAGACCAAAAATGGGGAGCCTAAGCACCCTGAAGCTCTAAGCTCCACTAAATATTTACACTCATATAACTCAATGCAAGTAAAATTCAAACTTTGAGTCAAACAATTGAATTCGAGCCTAAAAATAATAATTTGTCTTTTTTTTTTATTTTGTATAATTGACGTGATTAGGCTATATTCTCATTAACTTTGGTGGGAAAAGGTGTGATCATTTGGGATAAATAGATAAGAGAAAAGAAAGCGAAAGAAATTGAGAATTCTCTTGTAAGTTGTAAGTTTAGTTTGAGAGAAAAGTAATATGAAAATTTTTTTTCCAAAACTAAGTCATGCTATTTTTTAATATTACTATTGGTGAAAGGATAGAACTATTTTTCTTTACTTCGAGAAACCAATCATTTATTGCAAGCTCATTTATTGCAAAAGAGGAGAAGTTTGGTTTCCTCTATTTCCCTACTTACCCTCCAAACGAACACAGCCTAAAGGGAAAATAGTTACCACCTCGGGATGGTAGACCAGAGGAAGGCATCTCATTTCTCCTTTTCTTGTCAATGGCTTTTTTTATTATAACTCTTTTTAATTGTGGTTAAGATTCATTAAACCTTTGAATTAAAGCATCTACTCTTAGTTTAAAAGAATAATTCAAGGACAAGTACAGCTAGTTAAATGGACTTTTTTTGGGGGGGGGGGGGGGGGGAGAAGGAACAATAGTTTGGATTATTGCTCTTCCATTAAGCTAGAGCCTTAGCTCCAGTTATGTTGAATTCTATAGACATCGATTTAAGTGTGAACAGGACTTTGGTCGTGGTGTTGTTGGATTGGAGGTCTCCCCGCCCAGTACAGCCGGAGTATATCCCAAATCTTTTAGAATAGTCCTGAGCTCCCAAAACACCATTTTTTTGGTTTTTGGTAAGTACTAGGGGTGCACATGGGTACGGGTCAAACCGTGAACCAGACCGAATTGACCACCATGGTCCGGCTTTGGTTCGATATTTTACAGGCTCGGTTCGGTTCTGGGTATGGTTTTGCTTAAACCGAATTTATACGGTTCGGTTCTAGTTTTTTCCAATTTGAAACCGAACCGAACCGAGAACCGAACTAAAATTAAGAAGTGGAGAAGGTTGATCCAGTGGTTCCAATTCTCAATGTATTGAACAAGTTGATCCAGTGGTTCCAATTTCAATTTAATCTATTTTAATTAGTGATTATTTTTATTCATTGATAAGATTTGAGTTGTGGTTTCAGTACATTGAGAATGTGAAATTGTGAACTATTGGATTTATCACCATTATGAGAAGATTATAAACCCATGGGTAGAACCAAACCGAATCGAGGCACTACGGTTCGGTTCTGGGTTGGGTTTTTTTCCAAACCGAGGCTCTATGGTTTGGTCCAGGGTTGGATTTTTTAGAACCGAGAACCGACGGTTCGGTCCCAAAATTTCTTAGAACCGACCCAAACCGAACCGTGTGCACCCCTAGTAAGTACTAACTGAATTAAATCCTCTACGGTTGTAACCAAAATCGGGGAGTCTGGTTATGCCCTTGAGATCGCCACATGTCCCTTTTGATACTATTTAATTGTGGTTAATATTCACTCACCCCTAAGGTTCACCGTTCACCCACCTAAACTTGGTTTTTAGAAAAGAAAATATTTTTAAAAAAAATTAACCCTGATTTAAAAAAATATATATTAAAAACTTTTTAATATTGTTTTCTAAAAATCAAGGTTAGGTGGGTGAACCTTAGGAGTGGATTAATCTTAACTATAGTTAAGGGGTATCAAAAGGGTCACGATGCCGACCTCGAGGGCGTAACCGGACGCGACCTTAGGGGCGTGACCGAATTCCCCCGAGTTCAGCTACAATCTTAGAGGCTTTCATTCTTTATTGAAATAGTGTGAGGACATCGCTATAGAGAAAAAAAAATAAAGGACTCGTGCTTCTCTCCCGGACTCAGGGGAATCTGATTACGCCACTAACGCTGCCACATGTCCCTTTTGACACCCCTTAATAGTGGTTAAGATTCACCCACCTCTAGGGTTCATCCAGCTATCCTTGGTTTTTAAAAAAAGTTATTGCAAAATAAATTTTACACCAGTTAAAATTCACTTACTCCTAGGGTTAATTTTTTAAAATATTTTTTCCAAAGACCAAGGGTAGGTGGGTTAACCCTAGGGGTAGGTAAATCTTAAACACAGTTAAGAAGTGTCAAAAGGCACACGTGGTGGCGTCAGTGGCGAAACCAGACTCCCCCAAGTTTGGTTACAATCGGAGATCGAAATTTTTTTTATGTAAGACGAATCATTCACGACTTATTCACAAATAATACCTACAAGATTTTAAAAAAATCTAAACTCGTAAAGTAAGTTCCTAAATCATCTTTCTTCTTTCTCACATTCACACATAGCTCATTTGCTCTAGATTTCTTTCTCTTGTTCAATTCATAATCTTAAAGTCTTTATCTCATTGGTCACATCGTCACTGAAAGCCATCAGCCACATGTCCTAAATTACTATCGGCCACCAAACTGTATAAGCTCCTCATTTTTTCTTGATCTATTTTTCTCTAAAATCTCTAATTTTAACTATTTCACAATCGTCACTTATCACAATGGCACCGCAACCGTCAAAAGTTGAGGATTGAGTCTCCGATTGTACAGCTTCTTCAATGCCAACAACCTTCATCCCCAAATCTTCTTTTTAAATGCAACTCTCTCTCTTTTTCAATCTCTGATTGCACTTCTTTTTTCTTCATTTGCTATAATATAAAATTAAGGATTTAATGTCATTTCTTATAAATTTCATATAAGCAAGTTTATATGTTTAGTCGAATTTTTCAATGAATTATACTCGAATTATTTTATACCGCACTTTTGACTTTCTTATTTTTTCACCAAATATCTAACCAAATTATTGAATGACTATTTCGAATTATACTTGAATAATTTCCATATTGAATTGTTACCTTCTGCTGAATTACTAACAATGGGCAGGGGTGGTTATTGAACAAAATGTTCGTGAACTACTTGGGCTTGGCTCGTTAAAAGCTCGAGCATCGTTCTTTTATTTAGTAAACAAGCCAAGCTTGAATGCACCTCTGCTCGGCTCAATAAAAGCTCGGTTCGATTCATATATATAATTATATATATTTAAATAAGTGTGGTTGTGAGTGTGGGTGTGTGGGTGTGTGGGTGTGGGTGTGGGTATGGGTGTGGCCATGTGAGTGTGTGGGTGTGGGTTTGGGAGTGTGTGGTGCCAGGTGTGTGGGTGTGAGTGTGGGTGTGGGTGGGTGTGGCCATGTGGGCAGTGGGGGTATAGGTGTGGGTGTGTGGTAATATGTATTAGTGTTACAAAAAAAAAAGGTGTGATGTGGGACCAAAGATAGTCCCACATCGGTTAAGTGCAGTGTGTGAAGGGTTTTTGGCTATAAATTAAGGTGTTGAGAAAGAGAGTAAGGCCAAGAGAGGTGGCCACTAGGCCCACTCACCTACTCGGCTTGGCTGAATTTGCTACTCTCCTGCTTGGCTTGGCTGAGTGGTTATTTTCCTATTTGGCTTGGCTGGGTTCAATAACAATTTCAAAAGAGATTTAAAAAAAAAATTCATTTATTATTAGGCTCGTTAAAAGCTTGAGTTCGTTTATGATTTCACAAGCCGGTCATGAGTCGAGTTCGAACAATGGTATCATTGTTTGGTCCGAACTCGAGCCGAGCTTGAACAACGGTAGAATTTAACGAACCGAGCTTGAATACCCCACTACTCGGCTACTTCGGCTCGAGTATCACCCCTAACTATGGGTGAGCCTCCTTTCTATAGACACCAAATAAAAGAAAATTTTAGTAAAGCAAGAGTTTCAAAAATAGGAATAAAAGTTTTTTTTAATAGTAGGACACTAATGGAAAGTACATGTTATTGAGAATTTTAAATCACTTTCGTTTAAAATATGGGCTTCCCAAAAAAATTTGAGTTTCAAAAATGAAGAGTGCCCTTTTGAATTAAGGGGTAATGTATACCCTTCACGGGTTACTGGCCATTGGTGAGTAGGTTGTTTGCATAGCTATGGGGCAAATGAGTGGGTAGCTAATATATGTTCTCGAGGAGTGCTGGCCCAAGTCTCATACATAATTCTAATTTTTTTCCATACTTTCATGTGGGTTGCTACTCCTTCAATAGTTTTAAGAAAATAAAATCTTTAATTGAGCATTAATTGATGGTTTATACCATTTCTTAAGGTAACACGAAGGAAGTCTACGACTGGGGCTAGCTATTCCCCTATGTTTAATGGGTGAGGGTGTATTTGGGATTATGCTAAAAAATGGTTTGGCAAAACTTTAAAAAAAAAAAATTATCTCAATAAGATAATTAATGGGCATTTTTGTAAAAATATAATCTACAAATATTGCACGCTCCCAATTTTTGCACCCGTTAGAACTCTTATCTATCTTAAAAACAATTTTCAAACCTCAACCAATCAAGACCCTTCAATGTATAGGACGGCAAAATGTTTACTCTTGTGCTCACAAGAGTATCCCTCTTGTGAGGACAAGATCAATGGACAAAAAAATTCAAAAACAATTTGAATGGGAAGAATTCAAAAAATGGGAGAGAAAAAAAAATGACTTATGATGAGGTAGCCTTTTTTTGTCCACTGATCTTGTGCTCACAAGAGAGATCTCTTGTGAGCACAAGAGTAAACCTTTTGCCGTATGGGACCATACTTATCTATCATGACACAAAACCTACCTTAGGAGTTAGAGTGAATCTTGAACGACTTGTCATGACTTACATGACCTGCTTGAGAAACCATCCTGCAAAATACATGAAGCATATACGATAGAGGATAACATAGCGGAAGCATAACTAACTTAGCACAACGGAAGTCTAACCGAACCTCTATGTATATACATGATCCAAGTTTTGTACGAAAGAGAAAACAAAAGAAAGAATGTGAGGACATGCCCGCCAAAATATATAGTATAAAATCTCTCGTACTCACCCACACTCACCTAAAATCTATCATCTAGTAATAGCCCTATACATGAGGCTCCTCAGCAAGGACCTCCTCGATGTTCTCCTCCTCCACCCATGGGACAAGAGCACAAATGTCAAAAGGAGCAGCCGCTCCGCTATCACCTGCCGATATGAGACGTACGACTGCTCAGCGGGTACCAAATAGTAACCAATAGTCATAGCATAATAATAATGGAAATAAAGTAGGAAGCAGTTCATATAGTTGACAGGAAAGTCAACAGTTTATATTTTATGCTTACATCACATCAAAGTCGGAAAACTCTTGAAATCATCGTATGCTTGACTTGACTTAAAATACTCTTTTCGTACTTGAAAACTTGTCTTATCATGTTCTATCTTATTTGACTTGTCGTGGCATATCTTGTCATGCATGTCATGTCATGAAATGTAAAATGCTCATGCTTGCTTGCTTACTTGGAAATTAAACATGCTCATGCGCTTGAAAGAGATGCACTTGTGATGAAGGGTGGTATAAAACCCCCTCATTCAATGAGATGCACTTGTGAGGGAGGGTAGTATAGAACCCCTTCTTTCAATGAGATGCACTTGTAAGAGAGGGTAATATAGAACCCCCTCTTTTCTTGTGAGATGCACTTGCGAGGGAGGGTAGTATAGAACCCCCTCTTTTCAACTTGAAAGAAGGGAAGTGTAAACTCCCTCATTTGCAATGTTTGTTCTTGTCAAAAGCGAGGCAAAACGTATCTTAAGATATACCCTACCTTTATTTACCAACCCTTACGTTTGACCTTATCATGGTGTTCGTAAATCGAGAATAAAATCTTTGTTCGTGAAAAACTCGATAAACCATGTCGTGCTTGTAAGGTCATGTACATTTCAAAACATGAGAAAATTGAGCATAGCAATTCAAGGCAATAATTTATTTAGACAAATATATCTACAATCATGCAATTCTAGAAAGTGAGTAAATCTACAATCATGTTATTCTAGAAAGCAATGTAATACACTAACATAAAACCCTAGAAATTTCCATGCCTTAAATCATGCTTTTCTTGGTCAATAATTCATCCAATCCATCAATCCTACTTGTGTATTCATTATTTGGTGAAATACCCTTCCCATTTAGTTTATCACATCACATACACATGGCATCCATCGCTCAACATCCATCTCCACACATACAATCCATCTTATAGTATGTTTATAAAATAGGAAAAACAAGGAAAAATGAAAGAAAATGAGAAATAGATGACTAGGAGGGTAGCATATGGTACAGACCTTGAAGAAGGAAGAAAACTCTTGAGAAGGTTGAAGGAGGCGTTGCTTGTGCTTGTAGGAGAACTCCACACGAGCTTGAGGTTTGGGCTTAAGGAAATCTAAGCTTTGTGATGATCTAGGGTTTTCAAACCCTTGATCTCTCCCAAGATGATGCCCTAAGAGAAAACTCCTTTCTCATCTTCTCACTCTCTCTCAAAACTAAGCTTAAGGGTTTATGAGGACCCTAACCCGCGAATTTGAGTTTATATAGAAAACGGGGTGGTCAAAGACCCATTTACCCTTAATGATTTGGTTTAAAAGACCGAATAGGACAATTTTTGACATGACCGGTCGATCGGTCAAAAATGACCTCTCTGAAAAAATTTTCCATTCATTTAGTGCGATGTTCGGTCAACCGGTAATGGGCATCGGTCGACCGGTGGCTATGTGTTTTTGCCCATTTTCCTGTTTCTCTTATTTTTCCCACTTCGGCAATTCGGCCATAACTTTTGACTTATTCATCTGATTTTGACGATTCAACTTGAGTTCGATTCGTCTTTCAAAAAGGAACATTTCTGGTATTTTAGAATCCTCCAATTCTTCTTTATTTATTAATCGGACTACGTGAAAGGCCAATTGGCCGTGAGAGTGCTATTCATTAGGTACAAAAAGTCCGGGTTGCTACAATACCAACATGAAATACCAACCAGGAGTGCACGTGCAAGGCACATGCTTTGTAGTAAACATAATATTTATATTATATAAAAAAAATTTACATAATGGACAATTAAGACTCATAGCATATAGGTTCTTCCATTAGTAGGCCCGACATGGTCCACCTATTGAAGGGATGATGTACTATTGTAAATAGGTGTAACTCTTATCTAGCATACACAAGTCTTGGGATACAATTGATATATAAATAAAAGAAAAGGGTATTATGACAGAGAATATATGGAAACAAAGGAAATTACAGAACAGAAAAATGTAAGTTTTGGAATACAATTAATATATAAGTAGAAGTAAAGGGTATCATGGGAAATAAATATGTAGAAGCAAATGGTATTATTGGGAAGAAAATGGTACTATGGTAAGAAAAAATATAGAAGCAAAGGTATTAGGGGAATAAAAATATGAGTTATGGGATACAACTGGAGAACAAGTAGAAGTACAGGGTATTAAAGGAAAGAATAATGTTAGTTGACAACAACTTCTCCCTCTTTAATCATAAGTATATACACCAGGGCTTTGTCTTAGTGATATTGTATCCCCTACTTTGGGGGGAGGTACCGGGTTCCATTCCCGAGAGGGTGAGAGTTTGTATATACTCTACACCTGTCCACTAACTGAACAGATACTAACACCTAACCGGCGTTGCGGCCTAAACGTATATTTCGTGTACCAAAAAAAATAAAAAATCGTAAGTATAGATAAAGATAAACGACCTGCCCAATTCAGCCTACTATGGGTGTGTCATTCATTCTATAAACAAACAAAACACTAATTTTATCCTGTTTTAAGCCTGTCGTGTATAAACAACCCTAATCAACCCCTAAATTTGTCGTGAAGCATAACTAACCATGTGTGGAGAATCTCAGTCCATCAGCAAGGGAGGACCACTGGTGGTTTAAATTTCAAGTTTTGTCTTAATTTGTTGCTATTTACATTTTTTTGCTATTTACGTAAAATGTTTTATTTAGCATGTTTGGTTGTCTTAGAGTTTAGAGACTAAGCAACCATCTTTGGTGGGAGTGTAGGGGTGCCGCGGGTGCCTAATACTTTCTCCTATCTCAATTTAATTTCCTACTTAGATCACTTCTAAACCCTGCCTTATCCTCTAATTAGGCTTTTTATTTTTTTCTTAAAAATTAAATAAATAATGTGACTATGTCTTTGGATTGTTTCGATTCATTTTATTTTAAGAATTTTTCTAATTAAAAATATGATAAATTTTCATATCTACATGTACTTCAATTATTTTTAAAAAAAAAGTATTTTAGTCAAGAAATTTAATTTTTTTGACTCATCTCAAAACATATTTTGATCATTTTAGAAATTTTTTTAATCATTTATTATATGATATATTTTTTTGGGTATAAAAATGATTAGTTTGGATAATAGTTTAAAATTAGGTGCTTATTTCTCTCATATGCCTACTGCTCTGATTAGCTTTCTCTTTAAATAATATACAAATCAACACACAGCCTACACTTTCAACTGAAGCCTTTAACTGCATACACCCCTCAAAAACAAGAGGGACATGATGAGAATGCTTAGGAGAAGGCCCTACCATCAATAGTTGATTTGGGATAATGGAGTTATCAGAGTACTGCTCTGATTAGCTTAGCATTAACATAATGTCAGATTTTAAACTTAACTAAGGACAGTTGTTGCTTTATTATTGGCTTTATGACCCACTCAACAAGGCCACTGTATCTTGTCACCGCCAAAACCGGAAGAAGAAAATTTGGTAAACAATGGCTGAGAAAAAAGGCAAGAGATTGTCTCTTCTGCCCGAAAAATGGTCCCTGGCTCCACACATCATTAGACATTTGACGATAAAAGGGAATGAGATATCAAGTGGGAAAGAAGTCAAAAATGGGAATAAAATAAAATGACTTCTCCCCTTTATATCTCCACATGTGGAATGATGTGTGCGGAGCCATTTACCTATCAGAGACAATCCCATGACGAGAGGAAAAGTATGATAAAAGGAATACGGAAACAAGGTAATCACGAGAAAAAAGACCGCACGCACAAACACAAACCACACAGCCCTTTTTTTTTTTTTTTTTTTTGTGGCCATAGGTTGTCGGGTTTGCAATGGTGGTCGGTAACACTTGTGTATCACATGTAAAGGAATGCTAATCATAATCTCATTTAAATACTGTCATCCGTGTTTGATTATAAACCAGGTAATTTTGAGTGGCTCACAATTGGCCTGCACTGCTGCAAGGTCCTCTACGCTACATGACTGGGATGGGATTTGGTCTTGCTGACCAAAAACGGGAGAAGATATCAAGGGGAGAGGAGTCAAAAAAAAAAAAAAACTAGGGAGAAAATAAAATGACTTTTTTTTTTTGTTTTTTCATGTACATAGGCAACATGGTTTTGATCTTGCTAGAGCAAGACCAAATCACATCCCTACATGACTACCTAGTCACATTTCACCACTACCCATTGCAACCCATTAAACAAGTTTCTCACTAGAACATGTCACCTTCCCACGTATTACCTTTCAGTTGCAAGGTCCTTAGTAAATTTGTGTGCAATTCTTTGCACATTTATTTATGTATATATATCTTTACTATTATAATGGGAGAGGCAATCGTAGCCCTGAATTTTTTGAAATTCTTAAATTATCCTTATATAAAACAAAACTTTAATTTAATGTTTTATTTTAATTCCTAAATTATCCTCATCAATATATTTAAAGAATAGAATCACAGTAAATCGCAATTGAACTGGGGAAGAGTTCAATTGTACCCTCAGGTTAACACGTGTCCCTTTTAACTCCTATTAACTGTGGTTAACTCCTTCCCCTCGCTCTCACGTGCATCGCACGTGCCACCCGCTAGTATAAATAAAAGAAGAGTCTATCTCGCATTGCTATCTCTTTAACCTTTCAAGAAAACAAAATTTTTAAAGTTGAAATTTATAATTTGTACTGATTTTCAAGATAACATGAAAATGTAATGACACTATTCACGGGTTAAAAATTCTAAAGAGATTAATTTTCATGGAGAGCACTGCATCATGCAGTGTAATTACACATTTACCCTCATGTAGTGTAAAAAGGGAGCTTCACATGATGTAGACCTCCACTTTATATTTAAACTGAATTCTAAACCAGATTTAATATTATTTTTTTCTATTGTATCCCAAGAGTTGGTGACTCTTTTCACAGTTAATAAGGATTAAAATGGACCCGAGTTAACTTCTGGATGCGATTGAGTGTGATCCAATTTCAGTTTGTAAATGATGCAACAGCGGAAAAGTTTACTTTGTTGGGATTTGCCTTGAATCTTATTTTGTGTAAAATTCTATTAATATAGAATCATTTTGAGGAAATCATAGTTGATATAAGATTTAATTTTATGTTTTAATATTTTAAAATTTTGTTCATCATATTTGTAACCTCAAGATTGCTTTGTTTTTCGCACAACATACTTCACAATTTTCGGATGATATCCCTGAAATGGGGGCACACCTGGCCAACTGAGCCAGGAGGGGTAGATGAAAATGAAGCTATCTTATTACAAAAACATGAATGCTACAGCATCAAAAGGGCAATTAGGGCTCTCTTATTTGTGCCATATTGATATATTTTACTGGGGAAGCTTGTTGAGCTTACAATACACATAATCCTTGTATTTCTTAGCCTTGTACTTGGCCGGATTCTCTTCACTGACAAGTTGCGGGAGAGGGCCCATGACCAGCTCCGGCGACGGCTCACAGAAGACCGGCCACGACATCCTCGTCTTCTCTTTGTTCACTGTTGTCCTGTGCAACACGCTCTTGTACTTGCCATTGCTCAGAATCTGTCAAAAGTCCACCCAATTAAACACAATTTCTGGATATAAAATAAAGACATGCTAGCCTTACTCTCAATTAAACTTTATTCTCAGCCTCCACCAATCACATATTCATTATCAAATTAAAGCATTATCTCTCATCAAGAATGGACAAGTGATTGGTAGAGGTAAAGAGTATAGTTTGACCGAGAGTAGGTCTAGCATTTCTCTATATAAAATAATAGTTCTTCCTCCAACCCAATTTTGAGTTCTAAATATGAGGTCACTTCCTCTTTGTAACTGCCACGGTCTTTACACCTAAAACGGGGAGCCTAAACGCCATGAAGCTCTGAGCTCCACTTAATATTTAAACTCAAAAAATGACAAACAAACAAAAAAGAGTCGTATGTAAAAATAAATGCTTAGAAAAATCAGATTTCGAGACAAATTATTGAATGCGAGCCTAAAAATAATAATTTGACTTCTTTTTATAATTGACACGATTTGGCAACATTCTCATATTACTTCGGTGAGAAAGGTGTGTTCGTTTGAAGTAAAGAAATTAAAGTAAAAGAAAATAAAATAAAATGTAGAAATTCTTTTATATGTTTTTGATTTGAGAGAAAAGTAATAAGATAAAATTTAAGTTTTTTCAAAATGAGCAGCGTACCCATGAATCTCATTTCTAAACCATAAAAATTGTATCTTGCTATTTCTAGATAATAATTTTGGTAATGATAGAATTGAATTTTCTTCATAAAACTTAAATTTTGTGTGGGGACCAGTTTTTTGAGAAACCGCTCATTTATTGTAAACCGAACTGAGGAAGAGTGGGGGTTTCTCTCACTTTACCCCACTTACCCTCCAAATCAACACAGCCTAAAGGGATACTCCTTGGATGGTACACGGAGGAAGGCATCTCATCTCTCCTTTTCTCGTCAATATCTCCTGAGGAGAGGATTATTGCTCTTAAGCCGGAACTTTAGCTCCATTGACTTTGCTACTGAGACCGGAAAAGGGGGCCTAGATCGTGCATCGGTGCATAGGATTTCAGGTGCGGTCCATGTTCACATGGTAAACCCCATTTGAAATACAGTGCACAGATGCAAGTTCTCGGTGGTCTCAGCCCTTTTGCGGTCTCAAAATCATTTCCCCTCCATTTGTTTATGTTGAATTCCGATAGACTTTAATTTAAGTGTGTAGGGTAGGTTGATTGACATGGAAGCACATGTATCTAATCGTAGGGCTGCGGTGTTGTTGGATTGGTGGTCTCCCCGCCCGCTAGAGCTGGAGAGTATCCCTAGTCCCTAATAGTAAAATTCCTGTGCTCCATTAACCCTTTTTGTTTTTTTTTGTTTTTTGTGGTTTGGTGGTTTTTGGTAAGTACTGAACGGAATGAAATCCTCAACGGTTGTAATCAGACTCGAGGGAGTCCCGTTACGCCCCTGAGTCATGTCCCTTTTGACACCATTTAATTGTAGTTAATATTTACCTTGCTGCAGGGTTCACTTACCTAACCTTGGTTTTTAATATATATATATATATATAACCCCGGTGAGAAAAAAAAATAAAAATATTTTTTTCAAGGTTAAATAATATAACCTTTGTTTTTAGAAAAAATATTTTTTAAAAATTAACTTTTCTTATGATTCACTTACTCATGCGGCTAATTCTTTTTAATACTTTTTTCTAAAAACTAAGGTTGAATTATTTAACCTTAGGGGTGAATGAATCTTAACCACGGTTAATAAATTTCAAGGTCATGTTGCGAGCTTGGAAGGTATGGGTATACTGTCCACCAGAATGTGCAATACATACTATCACTCCCCCTACTTAAATGCCTTACAACACGTCGTCCAGAAAGTAGTGCCCGAGTGCAGCACTCGGGCATCTACCAAAGAAAATCCGTTGCCTTCTCGTATCTAACAAATCAGTAGGCGATCCAGGAGGGCTGATGCAGGCCTCTCTCACCAGATTTATCTTACTATGAGAAGGAAAGGACAAAAATGGGTGCCATGCCCCCGAAATTTTTAAAAATCATAAAAATCTTATATAGTATTTAATAGGGGCGTAGCTTGTGAGAGGAGTGGAGGGGACATGTGCTCTAACCCCTAAATTTTAGAGAAAAAATATTTTTTATAAACAGGTATGAATAAAGGCGATGGCCTGTTAACCTGGCCCTATCAAAACTCTCATTGTTAGTCCCTGCAAGAGAATCCTAATTTTGAAACTTTGAATGCTATAGTACTTGGGCTAGGGGCGGAGTCATGAATTTTTCTTTGGGGGGTGGGGGCCGAAACACATGTATAAAAAGAACTATAGAATTTGCAAGAAACTTGGGGGGTTTGGGGGCATAGCCCCCGAGAAAAAAAAATTTGGGATAATTTTTTATTTTGAGAATTTTGTACTTGTGTTCCTATTGATACCCTTAACCATGGTTTAGATTCAACCACACATCTTTGGTTTTTTTTTTAAATATCAAAATATTCAAACCATAATTAAAATTCACTAACTTCAAAAGTTAAAAAAATATAATTTATTTTTAAAAAAAAACTAAAGATAAGTAGGTGAACCCTGAAAATGAGTGATTTTTAACCATAGTTAAGGGGTGTTCAGTAAAGACATGCGGCTAAAGGGCATAAAGGTCCATTGGAGGGCCCACAATATATGTAAAAAAAATTGGGAGGGGAGGCACTAATACATATGAGACAAAAAAAAAAAAAGGAGGGACCAAGTATAGTAAAAAAAATTAAAAAAATTTAGGGGGCCCATTATTTCTCAGCAAAGCACTAATGGAATTCCAAAAAAAGGGCTCCGCCCCTGCTTGGGCGTGTGAGACAAGAAGAGTTAAATGCAAGAAAATCACCTCAATCTGGTCACCAATATGGACGATGAGGGCGTTGGGGATGTATTTGGCGTCAAACCAATGGTCATCTTTGAAGACCTGAAGTCCAGCGACTTCATTAGGCACAAGGACTGTGATGGTGGACATGTCGGTGTGGGCCACCACTCCAAGAGCCAGATCAGGACGTGGACATGGTGGGTAGTAGTTTATCTTCATCAGATACTCCAACTCATCTCCACCCACTGCGTCCTTTAGCACATGCCCTTCAAGCCCTAACCCCAATGACAGACTCGTAAACAGCTTATCCACCACCCCCCTTAACCACTTTGCATACTCCTCGTTAGCCTCCCTGCCAAAAATACACACACCTCTTTAAAAAAAAAAAAAAAAAATATTGCTAACTTAAGCTGGAGAGTGCTAACATGTGCCGGGGGTAATCTAGTAAAATCAAATAAATTTATATATACCTGTAAGAAGATGGGTTCTTGGGCCAGAAGTGGTAGTTGATGCTAGAAGGAGGCCATATCTTGTGGAAGAGATGGTCAACCCAAGACTTCTTTCCTTCTACTTCTTTCTGAAGCTTAGTTCCATATCCCTCTATGGTTTTGGCTCCAGGTGGCTTAGCGTAGGCTTCTTTCTCTTCATGTGGGAGTTCAAAGAAGTCCCTTCCAACGCTCTGTAATTTGCTTATAACATCACTGGGTATACCATGATTCACCACTTGGAATAACCCCCAGTTCTGGCTAGCGTCTGAAATTGCCCGGGCGAGCTTTTCCTGATCTGGGTCGCTGAGATCAATGGTGGGGATTTCTGGAACTGGGCCATGAAAGGTGGTGATTGCGGGTTGTTCTTTCTCTGATCTTATGAACTCTAGTGGAATAGTGTTCTTTCTCACGGATAGAGAAGCTATGGCTTGCACTCTCTCCACCTCCATTGTTGCTCACCACAACAACTTGAAAGAAACTAAGAAACTGAACCTCTCTCTAACTTTCTAGACAATGTATCTTTCTCACTCTCTTTATAGAGGTTTTCGGGTACTCAGTCTACTGACCATAAATGGTAACAACTTTGTGAGGAAAGGTGTTACGTGGAGGGCGGCAAAGGAGGGATGTTTCTACAGTAAGAGAATGGGTCGACGTGGACTGATCTCGTCTACTTATTAGCGGTACCAACCACACAAGTTACAAATGTTTCCATTAAGAAGCCAAACCGCTCAAGTGGCCGGGTCGGTCCAAATCGGTCTAACCATCGGGTCGGCTGGGTTGACCTAATTTTTTTCCTGTTCTTAGGAAGGAGGGTACCCGGCCTCTTAGAGCAACCAACTTAGATCCCCTTGTATTACACATCGAGAAAAGCTGGAATAAATCCATCAGCTGTAGGGCGGCCAACAAGGGAAGAGACTCGAACTTAAGACCTCGACTTCATGAGGCGTAGTCTTAGCCTTTAGCCCAAAGTTTCTTTTTAGTTCAAAGTTTTCCTAAATACATCTCTTATTAATAATAATTTATTTCAAGAGATTAATTATGAAGAGGAGCTCCCGTTGTCATGGGAAGTAGTAGTTGGATAATTATGAACACAAAGAAATATAATTTTTAACCGTAAATTTTTTTCCATAAATACCCCATCCCAAGACAATTTTTGAGTTACTCCCCTCATAGTTACTTTTTATTTTAATATGTTATTTTCAATTTTAGGGTCTCTTTTTAGGAAATGATGAGCCTATTTTGACATGTCGGGATTTGGGTATGCTAATAGTTTACAAGACCACTAAATTATTTTTATGAATTCAAGTTCGTTTCCATCATTTTTATCTTTTGGTGTCCCATAGGTTCCCTCTAAATGTTTTTTGGAAAATAGTTAACGGACCCATGGATTCCATTTGCTAACCTAAGACATCCACCTATTGGGATCCATGGGTCCGCCTATCACTACTCTTGTTTTTTTCTCTTTCAATTTTTGGGTAAAGGTTCCCTCTAAATCTATTATTTTTTTTTGGGTAAAGTTGAATATATAGAGCAGGGTTACCTAGTTCGCTACCCACTAGTTCGAACCGCGAACTGGTTCGGAGCGAACCAGTTCGTGGTTCAGTTCGTTCTGATTCGTGAAAATCAGCGAACCCAATAGTTATGATTCAACGAATTTGTTTTTCAGATTCTACGAATTTTTTATTTGGATTCAGCAAACTTTTATTTTAGATTTAACGAATTTGTTCTTTAAGTTCAACGAACTTACACTTTGAATTTTGCGAATTTGTTTTCTAGGTTGACGAACCGGCCATAAAACCGTTTTTGTTGTTTTTTATTTTATTTTAAATAAAATAAATGTATTTTTAATGCCTTTTTAAAAATAATTATTTATAATATTTTTATTTTCACAATTATTTATATAATATATTAATATTATATAAGCGACCCAAGCTAGCAAACCAAACTAAAAACCTAAGCGAACCGAGAAGCGAACCGACTCATCCTACCCCTAACGAACCGGGTTCACTCTAGAGTGGCGAATTGCGAATTACGAACCCGAATTTGAACCGAGCTAACTGACGAATCAGGTAACATTGATATAGAATAATGCCAGCCGGAGTTTCTCTCTTCCTCACTTTTTCTAGACCAACAGTAAAACTAAGGGAGAGAAAATGGGGTTGCATTCCCGAATATATAATAGGAACAAAAACCAGTACAATTGCCCCTTGCCATTTCATTCCCAACTACTATCTTTTTCTTTCTTTTTTTTCTTTTTTTTTTTCTTTTTTTTTTTCTTTTTTTTTTTGAGTCATCGACCTATTTACATGACAAAACAATTAAATTTCTCTACGAGATCCCTGATATCCATATCACAGGTTTAAACTTCTAGGGAAGAGTTGGTTTGCCTCCAACAAAAGAGGTTATGCTCTTTGCATCAAAATTGTGTGGATCCATAGTGATTTATGAGCCTAGCTTTTCCCAATATTTGATATCTGAACTAACACCAAAAAAGGACTTTCTAGACACCACGTCCAACTTTAGAGCCACCATATGAAAAGATCTATCTGACGTCAGCTACAGAGTGTGGTTGTGTGTTACCCACATACTCATGTTATCATTACCTCATCACCGTAGTAGGTTATAGTTTAGATCGAATCACAGCCGATCTGGTTTGAGCTCAGGTAGAGTTTAATCGCACCAACAGGTCGCACCAAAAGGTCAACACGTGTTTTTTTAAAAACTTTTATTAGTCATGCTTAAAATTAACTAAACCTTAGGTTTCAATAATCTAACCTTGGTTTTAGAAAAAAAATATTTTTAGAAAATAACCATAGGGTTAAGAAATTTTAATCCTAAGATTAAAAAAATTAATTTAAAAAAAAAACCAAAACTAGATTGTTGAATCCTAATGATTAATGAATCTTAACCATGATTAATAGGGGTTAAAAAAGGCACGTGTTGACGTGTAGATGCAATTGAACTCTCCTTGAATTCAATCACGATTGGCTGTGATTTGTTTTTGATTTCGCTATATTTCAATATTATCAGACTTTTATAGGTCTTGGACCTCTTGGTGGACATTATCGCCCATTGTTATTTAATGTAAGAAGGTTGTTAGATTGATGAGAGAGTTGATTGTCATGGCAGCCAACATGAGAATATGAATAATATACGGGACCTTGCTACTGGACCATCTAGGGCAATGACCTCCGTGACTGTGTTTTATCGAGCCTGTATTGTGGAGTACGGGATTTCAAGTTCACATGACGGGCCCTATCTAAAATCTCGTGCTCTATAGCACAGTCTCAAAGGTCTCGGCCCTAAGACAGTCTAATAGCAAGGTCCTGTGTATTATTTATACATGGGTCTACTTTTTTTTTTGGTTGAATACATGGGTCCTACTTGAAATCATGTGCTCGATAGTATGGTCCCAATAGTCTCGACCTAAGATAGTCTCAGAAGCATTATCCTAATATATATTATATATTGTAACCTTGCTAATTGAATAATAAGAGCATTCCTAGCAGCCTCACCAAAATAACTTTTTGGTTATTTTGGTTAGCCAAAAGACTAAAAAGGTGCTAAAATGACTCCCAGCAGCCTCAACAGAATGAAGAAATCCCTTAGGTGAGTACTGTAGACTCACCAAAGTTAAATCTTCTCACCCTTGGGCCCACACAAATAATAAAATAAGGTTTCTCTCTCTCCCTTTCTTTTTTGTGGTCCCACACAAACAATAAAATAATATTTTTCTCTTTCTTCCTTTTTCGTTTTCCCACACAAATGATAAAATATTGCTTCTCTCTCCTTTTGTTTTGGTTAAAATGGTGAGGCTGTTGGGAGTGTTTTAAAAAAGTGGCTCACCAAAACCACTTTTTGTGGGTTTTGGCTATTTTGGTGAGTGAAATTTGGTGAGGTTGCTAGGAATGCTCTAAAGGAAAGAAATTGCAAAGTCCCAAAGAGAGTCTTCTTGAACACACTAAACTCTTTCCTTTATTTCCTCTATCAAGGCGTTGTTACAAGCGCTCACAAAAACGTGATCGAGTCCCAATTGTTTACCCCCATTTTTATTTTATTTTTTGGGTAGTCGAGGGTGTCCTAAAGCCTTCCAGCCAAGGACTAATCCCTTCGGGTATCCGTACCGACACAGTCGAAATTTTCCCTAAGAATACTAGGGTAAGTCGTAGAGTGGGGGTTGACACAAACAGTGTGGGTTGACACAAACAGCAACGCAATTTGCAACCAGACTCGCATATGTGACCCCCAAAAGCATGAGAATACTGGCCCAAGATAAAGATGTTCTAAGGGGGCTGCCACCCTTCTGTCCGAAGATGGTCCAGCTCGAGATATATATATATATCTATTAATTGGTTGTCCACGCCATAAATTGTAACATCTGCAATTGACAAAACAAGAAAACAAGATGACAAATAATCATAGCATTCATAATGAACACATGTGATTGAATTTAGAATATGAGCTGTATATCTATGGTTCTCATGCTTGATAATAGAAACTGGATTAACCGGAGATTGGCAAGAAAGAAGGTACTGAAAGACGGGAATCATAACGGAGATTTATAAGAGAGCATCCGCACCACACTGGTTCTAGGATCGGCCGCAATTTCTATTCCCCTCAATGTTTCTTAGTGTCTGTTTGGCATTGACATCATTTCTGATGATTCTCTCGAAGAAAAATTGTTTCTATTAAAGATGTGTTTTGAAGATTAATTTTGTACTAAAAACTCATTTGGCAACTACTCTTATAAAGAATAGAAATAACATAACCGGATAAAAAATAAATAATATAAAAAGGACGGTATTATGCGCACATTACCATTTGATGACTACATACCAAATCAAAAGACATGGGAGAAGTCTTCTCTTTTCTCCTAAGTGCGATTCAATGGGACTTCTACAATAATGTAAGAAAAAAGAGGGACTTCCTCTTTCTTTATATACCATTGAAAACCTACCCATCATAAGATCTAAGAACTGAAAGGAATCACACCAAATCAAAAGACATTATTTAATAAAGGATTTTGCTCCGGTCGTAAATCATCCACAAATGCAACTTGGTGGCAATAAATGGCAACCACTTTTTGTTTCTTAATTTTTTAATCTGTAAAAATAAAAACATTTCCACCTGTTATATCTAATCTTGCGTTTACGGAAATGTTTGGATTTAATGCGAAAATGTTTGGATTTAATGCGACTGGGCTAGCATACCTTTTAAAAAAAAAAAAAAAACAACATTAAATGAAAGAATTAGTTTAGGGATACTCCCAAAGTGTACTCCCATATATACTCCCAAATCCTACCCGTTTATCTCATTTATTAAACGGTTAGAAAATCCTAAATGAAAATGTCAATGATGCCATTGTGGTCAAGTCCTCTTTCTCATCTCCAATCAATCAAGCTTCCTTGCACATCACCTTTTAATGACTATACACCGAATTAAACTGGCACTATTTACAAAAACAACATAAATGAAAATATCAATAATGCCCTTATGATCAAGTCCTAATTTGTCATCTCCAATCAATCAAGCTTCCTTGCTCCTACACATGATTGCAGCAAAAAAGCCGCAGAGAATGATCATTTTCCCCTTCTAGTGATACTCTTAACAATCCAAAGGAGCTCTTAGGTGGTCTAGAAAGAACAAGCATCTGTCGGCGTTCAATATGCTAAGAACTCTAGCGTGACTTCAAATAACTATTCGTCCACCCACTACATCCACTCGACCTTCGTCGGGTTGAGTGTGACAATGAAGTCATGGAGGTATACAGTTCAATTAGGATTTATTGAGAGCTACTGTGTGATTAGAGTCTTTGATCAGAGACAGCATGAAAAGGGCTTGAAGATGAGGGCATTATTGACAATTATTCATTTTAGTATGTTTTTAAGATATAATGATGTAAATTTTAAAGTTTGGTGTTCAATCTTCATATCTTGATGTGTGCCTAAACCTTTAAAAAGGCGCCAGCCTTTTTTGTTTTCCTAGAGAAATAATTAATAAAAATGAAAAAAATTTACTTCTCAATTCGTATTTCGTACTCCAAAATAAAAATATTTCTTAAAATTGTTTGAGATTCTACCCCAACCAAATACGATTCTTAGGTTTTTATTCCCCCATTAATAAAGAATTGTTGCTGGGAGGATGCAGCCCCTGCCCAACTTCATCCAATTAAACGACTACCAAAAGCAAGTTCTTTGATTTTCTTGAGCTTCATCTCATTTTTATTTATTTGATTTTGATTGTTAATAAATGTTTCCAAATCTATATAGTTTTGATATGGGAAATGGAAAGCAGAGAGCTGGATCAGCTTTAGAAGTTAACTTCATGTTCTCATTGGTCCTGCCCCCTTTTACCATCCATCATTTGTGGTTATGATTTACTCACTCTTAAGGTTAAGCAATAAACCATAGTTTTTTTTTTAATTTAAAATTATTAACTTTAAGGTACTTAAGCATAACCATGGTTAAAGAAGTGTTAGAAGGGACATGGGACACTATGGTCTACTTAGCAGCAGCTATGCTTCTCAGGAGTCTTTATATATTTACTATGAAAATAAGAGGATTAATTCAAATAAAAAAATGGAAAATCAAAAACGGACCCAAGGTCAGCTTAGAAGCTGATAAGATTGGTCCACCCCCTTATCTTATTTGTCCACACCTCCTTTTTATTACCCATCAACTATGGTTAAGATTCACTCACTCCTTAGGGTTAAGCAATCTAATCATATTTTTTTTAAAAAAAAATTATGAGCTTCGTTTTCCGTTCCTTAATCACCCTAATGCTTTTTAAACCTTTTAGATCAAATAGGATAATGATAGCACCACTTTCATTCATGGCTCAATTTTTTTTTTATTGGATATAGTGCTATTATAAAACACGTGTCTTTCTTTTAATGGAAGACAATAAAACATGTATTTTCCTCGAGAAAATGAGTTTGAAAGAAAATGGAGCTAACATTGCCCAATAAAATATTAGTTAGGTTCTCAATATTTAATATCCGGCCTAACACTAGAAACAAATGACTTTCTAGA
This sequence comes from Tetracentron sinense, assembly GCA_015143295.1. Taxonomy (NCBI): domain Eukaryota; kingdom Viridiplantae; phylum Streptophyta; class Magnoliopsida; order Trochodendrales; family Trochodendraceae; genus Tetracentron; species Tetracentron sinense. The sequence goes on along the minus strand of CM026556.1, from coordinate 5,580,057 downwards.
CACCACGTCCAACTACGTCCAACTGAGAGCCACCATTTCATGGAAAGAGCGACCTGACATCAGCTACAGTGTGGTGGTACGTTACCCACATGAGCAGTAATAGGCGTACATGGGAAATGGATTTCAACTGAGGTTGGTGAATATTTAAAAAGGGGAGTATGGAGTGCAACCTTAGGTTTAGAGATCCATGGTTCCCCACGTTAACTATTTTCCTTACCCACATAGTCATGTTATCATAACCTTATCATTGTAGTAGATTATATTTGAGATCGAGTCACAGCTAATCTCGATTGAACTCAGGGAGAGTTCAATCACACCCACATGTCAACACATGTCATTTTAAACTTTTATTATTCATGGTTCAAATTCATTAAACCTTAGGGTTCAATAATCTAATATTGGTTTTTGAAAAAAATATATTTAAAAAAAAATTAACCTTAGGATTAAAAACATTAATTTTGTTTCTAAAAACCAAAGATTGTTGAGTCCTAAGGAGTGAATCTTAACCATATTTAATAGGGATTAAAAATGACACGTGTTGACTTGTGTAGATGTGATTGAACTCATCCAGAGTTCAATCACTATTGGCTGTGATTCGTTTTCAATTTCGTTATATTTCAATATTATCAGACTTTTATAGGTCTTGGTGGAGTCAATTGTCATGCGAGAAGGTTGTAAGATTGATAGGAGCATTAATTTTCATTACAGCCAACATGAGAATCGTATAATAATATACGGGACCTTGGTACTAGACCGTCTTAGGGCAGTGACCACCGAGACAGTACTGTGGAGCACGAGATTTTAGGTAGGGCTATAATCACATGATGGGTCCTACCTAAAATCTCGTGCTCCACTGCACGGTCTAAGAGGTATCGGCCTTAAGACAGTCTAAGTAGCAAGGTGATGTATATTATTCATACATGGGTCTCACATGAAATCATGTGCTCCATAGACCCTAAGACGGTCTCAGAGCATTATCCTACAATATATTATATATTGTAACCAAGCTAATTGAATAATAAAGCAGTGTATTGCAAAATCCCAAAGAGAGTCTTCTTGAACACACTAAACTCTTTCATTTTATTTCCTCCGTTGTTACAGGAGCTCACAAAAACGTGACCGAGTCCCAATTGTTTAGCCCGGATAACCCCCTTTTTGTTTTGGGTAACCAAGGGTGTCCCAAAAACCTTCTAGCCAAGGAGTAGTTCCTTCATGTATCCGTACCGACACAGTCAAAATTTTCTCTAAAGATACTAGGGTAAGTTGAGGAGTGGGGTTGACACAAACAGCAATGCAATTTGCAAGCACACTCGCATATATGACCCCCCCAAAATCATAAGAATACTGGCCCAGGATAAAGATAAGATAGAGATGTTCCAAGGGGTTGTCATCGGACAGAAGGGTGGCATATGAGATTAATGGGTTGTCCACACCCCCGAAATGTTACATCTGCTATTGACAAAACAAGAAAACAAGATGACAAAGAATCATAACATTCATAAAGAACACATCCGATTGAATTTAGAATATGAGATGTATATCTATGGTTCTCATGTTTGATAATAGAAACTGGATTAAACGGAGATTGGCAATAAGGTACAGAATGACGGGAAAGATAACGGAGATTTAGAGAGCATCCGCACCACACTGGTTCTAGGACCGGCCGCAATTTCTACTCGCCTCAACGTTTTGTTTTGTAGTGTCCGTTTGGCATCATTTCTGATGATTCTCTTGAAGAAAAATTGTTCTTATTAAGGATGTGTTCTGAATATTAATAATTATTAAAAGTGAAAAAATTTTACTTCTCTAATCCAAAAGAAGAATATTTCTTAAAATTGTTCCGGATTCTACCCCAACCAAATACCATTCTTAGGTTTTTATTCCCGATTAATAAAGAATTGTTCCCTTGGAAGATGCAGCCCCTGCCAACTTCATCCGATTAAACGACAACCAAAAGCATTGTACTTCATCTCTTTTTTATTTATTTGATTTTGTTTGTTAATTAATGTATCCAAATCCTTGTAGTTTAGATATGGGAAATGGAAACCAGACGACAGGGGCAGCTTAATAGCTCACCCTGCAATCTCATTGGTTCATGCCCCCTTTTTACCACCTATCAACTGTGGTTGAGATTTATTCACCCCTAAGGTTAAGCAATCTAACCATGGTTTTTAAAATGATAATGAAATAAAATTATTAACTTTAATGTATAACTCTGGATCTTGATGACATGACATGACATGATGAATAGTGCTATGAATAGTGTCTAAGACTTAAAGCCTATTGTAATGCCTTGAATGATTATCAAAGCTAATGAGAACCTTGTTTTTTATAGATTTTGGATAGATGATGTGTTATGGCTTGCATTAAAGTCTTAAGAATGCTTTCTTAAGTTTATGAGTGTTTGGGATGAATGAGTAAGAATATAAAATACTCTAAGTGTTAAAAATTGGTTATGTCTTAACATACCCTCAACTTTAAGAAGCTCTAGTTTTGTCACCGCTCATTAGAATCGAATGATTCTTGAACCATTGGAAATGTATTGAAACCATCTTCGAGGTTCATGAATATTATTTTTCCAGATTTTTAATCGAAGATAGGTTAAATGTTGGATTCCAAAATCGGGTCTATTGAAAATTTGGGTTGCTGAAATCCATTCCAGACTAGTCAGCTTTAAAGACCATTTAAGTAATTCAAAATTTAAAATTTTGATTTATCCATTAGACACAATATTGTTCCCCTTTGAATGACGAGTCCAACGCAAGTTGAATATTCAAAATCCGATAAGCGAGTCTAGTTATGGTCGAAATACCAAAGAGGAAAAATGGAAAAAAAAAAAAAAACTGAAGCAACCGTTTGAACGATTTTATGACTGTTCGAATAGTGCCAGAAAACACTGAAATCGAATTTCAGAAACCAAAAATAGTAGGCATAACCGTTCGAACGATTGAACAACCGTTCGAACCGTCATGCATAGGAAAGTGGCAAAAAGGCCCTAAATACAGGATATTTGGGGTTTTAACCCCTTGGGCTATAAATAGAAGGGACTTTTGGGGTTTTGGAGTTTCACAAAGCCTAAGAGAGACTTTGGGAGGAAAAGAGAGAAGAGTAGGGTTTCAAAAGGGGATTTTTGTTGGAGATTAAGTGGAGCTCAAATCTTGGCTTCTAAGGCTTAGATCATCTCATTCCAAGTAAGGATCTTCCTTCTCAAGGTTGAATCTTCTCCATCAAGCTTGGATTTCTTACTCAAGGGTTCCTCCAAGCTAAGGTTTTGTCATTAAGAAGTAAGTACTTCTACTATCTAGCTTTGTTATTGTGAGCATGAGATTTTCCGACCCACTTTCACATTGGTTTGACTTGAGAGTCGCCACCTATTCATTCTTAGGGATAAGTCCTGGGTAGTCGGATAAGGTCTTATGGGTCTTTACAGAGTTAGGGTAATCGGTTCGATTAAGTCCCGGAGAATGTGTTAGGCACCCCAAGACCCCCGTTTTATAACGGTTACCTAGTCCCTAAATTTAAGCCAATTTTAATCTTCAAGGTTTAATGCCAAAGTATTTAAGTGAGTGTCAACCCAAGAAAAAGAAAAAGCTAGATGGCTAGGGTCGAACCCTAGTTGGGTTGCCTACATACTCACAAGGTGAGATCAGACCGAGCGTAGTTTTTGCACATGAGCCCTTGCCAAGGCTAAGGGGGTATGTGTGTATGCGCATTGGGTGGTCAGGGTCTAGCCCTAGGGCTAGGGTTTAGTTGACCGGGTTGGTCAAGTGCAAGAGTTGAGTCTGACCGCGGTTAGAAAGGTGTAACTAGGGTTAGAGACTAACCCTAGTAAAGAAAGGCCTAGTGAGTCTTTTTTAGAATTTTGGGTTTTTTTTTAATTTTTTTGTGATTTTATGTGGTTTACGGATATGCTAGTTAACCATGGTTAACTAACCAATGTTGAGTTAACCATGGTTAAGGACTAAATATGGTCAAGAAGATGATAGCAAAATCAATATTTTTGGTCTTTTCAGTTTTTCATTTTTTTTATATTTTTCATAATTTTATGTGAGTGTACAGATGGGCCAAGGTTAACTAGGGTTTGGAGTTAACCAGGGTTAAGTCAACCCCGGTTAAAGGCATCGTCATAGTCAAATTAGGCATGCCATACGTGGCAAGGGCTTAGATGCACCTTGGATTGGGCCTGGGCATAGTGCATGGCTTCTGTTAAGGGATATAGGGAATGGCGGTAATTGGTTTACCGCCATTCTCAATACAGTTCATATTAAGAATGGTAGTAAAGCCTTTACCGCCATTCTTGATTCTCTAAGAATAGTAAGCTTGCAAGCCAAATGGGAGATCATGGTTGATGCCTCATGGGCTGGTCGGACCAAGTAAGTCTAGGGAATGTTGCCACGTGTCCTAGGCCCAGTATGAGTCCTGGGCTTGGTCCATATTAGGCCCTCAAGGCCTTGAAGTCCCAGGTTTAAAACATAACAGAATGTCGGTACTGGGATTACCGACATTCTGCACAGGTTGGTTTTTTGCAATTTTTACCACAGTTGAGCTAATCCTATGAGCATGAAAAGCTCAGGTATGATGGAGAGGAGTCTTAGGAACCCGAAATAGGCCCTAAAATGGACCAGGGCCTTACCGTATGTGGTCTACAGCCTCTGCAAAAGAACAGGTCGAAAGTGGGGGTAATTATTCTACCGCCACTATCGATTTTTCCATAAAAATGCAAAACAGATACTGGAGCGTGTTTCACGATGCATCCAGGGGGTTTCTCATGATCTGAGGACCCCCCAGAAGCTTTTTGGATAGGTGTGAGGGTCTCTGTACGGTGTGTGTAGGTGTGGGGAGTGGTGGGGGTTCCACTGTCTATGAAAAAGGCAGGGAACCCCTCTCTATACTAAAAACCAATGAGCTAAACCCCCTGGAGCTTGGACCAAGGGTTTACAGGGGTTTGAAATGAAGAAAAGGAGGGGTAGGGATAGTCCCTACCCTACTGGATCGTCTACAACGATGGTGGAGGGTGGCTGTCCGCGGTAGTGCTGCTACAGGCGAATTGGCTTTTTGAAGGGAACTAAGGTATGAAGCTACTAGGGGCTCCGAAATTGACCATGGGTTCCTTGTGGAGGTTTTTGCATGGGTTTTACAGTGAGGGTGAGCTTTGATTTTAGCAGACGCATGGAGTGGGTTCTGGAGGAGCTCAGAGGCATGGAGGAGGCATCATGGTTGCCTGGAAGAGGTAGGTGGTGCAGGGATGGCGTTGCAGGCCTGTAAACACACAAACTGGTAGTGGTGGTAATAGATTTACCGTCATTACCAATTGCATTGGGAACTTGGTGTCAGTAATAGGTTTTCCAACAAACAGAAATTTAAATTTTTATGGGCCAGGCCCCCCTGCAAGGGTTAGCTATGGGTCTTGGGCCTATGTTTGGGCCCACGCTTGGTTTCCTATTGGTTTTTGGCCCTAAGGGCTTAGGTATGCCTAGGGCTTAGGCTAGGGCTACCTAGGGTTTAGGCTACAGTTGTCCTAGGGTTTAAGGATGGACTAACCATGGTTAAGTTGATTAACCATGTTAAGGAGGTGTAAAAATGGGGTGCTGACAGCTGTCCCTCTTTGTCAGAAGAATGTCAAGTTGACAATTGAACGACAAAGACTGGAATCAATCAATTTTTACACCTGAGAAAGCAAGCATGATGGGTACGCACGAGGGGATAAGTAAGCATGGTGGATAAGCATGAGGGGAAGGTTGGCCACACGACCACCTTACCACAGATCGAAGCAAAGCATTGATGAACTTATGGAAGTGAACACATGTCCGCTCCAGAGGATGAGGTGAGGGTTGCACACACAAACAACTCACCAGGATTGAAGCAAAGCATTGATGGGTGCGGACTTAGCATCACTAGAGGTCGTAATTGACACCCGATCACACGACCGCGACAGTATACTCCTTGATTAGTGAGCTAGCAGAGCAAGATGATGGTGAACACAAAAAGGAAGATGATGGATGCAAGACTAAAATCACTGGAGGCCGCAACTGACATTCGGACGCACAACCGTGATAGTATACTCCTTCAATAGTGAGTTAGCTAAGCAGAAAGCAGATGATGAATGCAAAAATGAAGGTGATGGTGCAAGACTAAGATCATTAGAGGCTGCAACTAACATCCGGACACTCGACCATGATAGTATACTCTTTTAATAGTGAGCTAGCCAAGCAGAAATCAGATGATGAATGCACAAAAAAAGGTGATGGGTGCAAGACTAACATCATTGGAGGCCGCAACTGACATCCAGACACACGACCGTGACAGTATACTCCTTTAATAATGAGCTAACAAAGCATAAATGAACTTTACAAGAGGCTGCAACTGAAATCCGGCAACACGACCATTCCAATATACTCCTTTACTAATGAAGGGGAAGCGATGCCGCAGACAACCGCCCAATTTTCTGATGAGGATAAATGAGAGGATGAGGGTAAAGACAGCCACCCGACTGCTTCACTAGAGATAGGATGCGACATTGTAGACAACCGCCCGATTGCCTTCCAAGGTTGCAGAATGATAGAGGTAAAGACAGCCGCCCGACTGCTTCACCAGGGATAGGATGCGACACTGTAAACAACCGCCCGATTGCCCGCTAGGGTAGCAAAATGATAGGGGTAAAGACAACCGCCCGACTGCTTCACTAAAGGGATACAACACTGTAGACAGCCGTCTGATTGCCTTCCAGGGTTGCGAGATGATGAGGGTGAAGACAGCCGCCCGACTACTTCGCCAAGAAAAGGGTATAACACTGTAGACAACCACCTGATTGCCTTCCAGGGTTGCGAGATGATGAGAGTAAAGACAGCCACCCAACTGCTTCACCAAGAAATGGAAGCAATGCCGTAGACAATCGTTCGATTGCCCTCCAGGGTCGCGAGATGATGAGGGTAAAGACAGCCGCCCGACTGGTTAACCAGGAAATAGGTGCAACACTATAGATAACCGCCCGATTGGCTTCCAGGGTCGCGAGATGATGGGGGTAAAGACAGCTGCCCCACTGCTTCACCAAGAAAAGGGTGCAATGCTGTAGACAACCGGCCAATTGCCTTCCAGGGTCGTGAGATGATAGGGATAAAGACAGCCGCCCAACTGCTTCACCGAGATGGATTGCGATGATAGTGCAAACAATCACCAATTGCCTTGCTGGGGATGAATTTGAATTGATAGCTGATAGGAGAGAGTAAAAAATGAAGAATTTGTGAAGCGAGATGAATCGAGTATGAGAGAGAGAGCCATAGCCCTGAGTCATTGCACGAATCTTATACCTCTTTGTATATAACACCTGATGGACTTGACATGCCCCCCGACTAGGATGATTCAACTGTATGTACTTGCCCTTTCCCAGGATGTACCAATCTTCGATCCTTTGTATCACCCAGGATAGCCTGCTGACAGTACTTTGCCCGGGTTTCACTGCTCCTCCAATGCTAGCGGGAATGAGTTGCCGACTTTGGACTAACTCTGGGGAGCGAACCTTGGCCGACTATTGACACAAACAACTTGCTAACCTACTGATGGATTGACGGACAAGTGATGTGACAGACTGGAGGACTGACAGACATGTGGTTTGGTGGTAGATTGATAATTGACCAATGGACTAACCACTTATACTTTGAAAGTGTGTTTGAAACTACTTGTATTGAGAGACCTAGCTAGGTTCCTTTGCCTTTTAGCTGTGTTTTGATCATCCTTGTGGTAGATCTGCATTTGCTGGGGAATGATGTTCACAAAGCATGTATTAGCTTATTTTTCCTTCTTTTTCTCCTGGGCCCTTTTTAGGTTTTCACCAAGTATGGGTTCACATATTTTTTTATGCAATAGAAGGATTGATGATTCCTGATTATTCCCATGAAATTGAATTTTGATTTTATCCCTTTTTTGCCCCTAGTCCCTTACAGGTTTCCATTAGGACTGGGTATTTTCTCGTTGTTTGCTCTTTTCCCGATAATTCGCCAGTCTTCTCTTATCATTGCCTGTCGACAGATAGAAGTGAGTACTTTTGACCGTTAATGCACAAATCCTTTCGAAGATCAGGGAGAGCTTAGTGTTTAGTACGAAACATGGTTTGGTTAGAAACGAGGTAAGGCTCAAAGTTTCTATTTTAGCAAGGGTAGGGCACCTTATGATATTTGCTTGGTGTTAAGATGGACCAGCTTCTTCAGGCTTTGTCCTTTGGTACAGCTTTGCTTTGTAACCAAGTAACTTTTTCTTTGTTTTTTTTTTTGTCTTTTTTTTTTGTACATGGTTGTCTTGTATTGTGGCACATTTACTGTACTATAACCGAACCTGATTTCAGGCTGTCTACATACCCAAATAGGGATCAGCTCAAGACGTAGTTCAACCAAAAGGCCACATTTGTTGGTTGCTTTTTGCTGATTGTTCCTCTTTTGAATTGTCATTTTGACATTCAAGGGATGTCATTGTGTGGGTTTTGAAAGAAAGGCTATTTAGGCTCAACGGTCTTATTAGCGGATATATATAGCATGGGTAAGCGATGTGTTAAGAGGGTTATCGAAAGATGGCCTCCTATCCTTTCCTTGATTGGTCGAGAGCATGTATAGTCAATGCATCACCCTTATTTTAGTTGATTGACATTTGATGACTCAGAGAGGTCTTCACTGTTCCTGTATTACTCTTGTCTTGATTTGCTCAATCTAAGCAGAACATCTACTGCTTTGAATGATCAACCTTTATCGATTTGTTCCTTATAGGCATCAGAAACTAGTTCAGTTTCCAACTTAAGCATCTTAGAACACAATGGAACTTGACTTAAAAGAGTAGCTTTATTAAAATAATCAAAAAGGTGGACAGACCTGACAGTAAAACAAACAAAACAAGGGCTATTGGCCACTTGCTTGACCTGGACTGATGATAGGGATTGACATGAGCCAACATGACAGGCAACGGTACCAAGAAAAGAGGTACAAAGAGAAACACAACAAAAGTAAAGTTTGTTCAAAGATCGGCTACAGAACTATTCCGGCTGAAACACCTTAGTTTGCAGGAGGAGCATGGTTAGGAAGAGGAGCCTGAGAGATGTCCGTATTCCCTGGGTGCAAAGCATATTCTGTCTGTTTCCAACAAATCCTGAACAATATGCTTCAGATCGTAGCATCTATCCGTAGGATGCCCTGGCATCTGGTGATACCCGCAGTGCTGGTCTACCCGGTAATTCTTTGGAAGATTTGTTGGCGGAGTTTGGGGCTCCTTCAGAGTGATCAGCTTTTTGTCCAACAGGAATGAAAGAAGTGTCGTCATAGAATACAGGATTGGAGTGAATGCCTGATTTTTTCTTTGTTCAAAGGACATCTGATTGGAGAGCAGTTTCCCCTGGGGTTGTTGAGCTTGCCGGGGTTGTTGAGCTTGTTGTCGGGGCAAGTTAGGCACCCGGACAGGTATGGCTGCCACCATGTGTCCATCATCCTCTTTCTTTCTATTGTCCTTCCTCGGATGCTGTGGGGCACGGGAAGAGGATGCACCTTTTGTTCCCTAAATGATGTCGAATGACCCACTGTCACCCATCGTTGTTTCTATCTTAGCACCCGCACTTGACCATGGTGCTGAAGTCAGAGATAGGTTGCGCTGCCAAGAGAGTCTTGAGCGGGGTGTTTGAGGGTGCGGAGAAAAGTTGTTACCAATTCTTCTTCCAGTAGAAGGGTGCTCATTTTTTCAATCATTTTTCTCCACCAAACTGAGTATTCGATAAAGGTTTCATTGTCCCTCTAGGACATTCTCTCCATATCCGCCCTCTACAGGACTAGGTCAACATTGTAAGAGTATTGGGCAACAAATATCTCGCCAAGTCCTCCCATGTTCGAACTTTGCTGGGGTCCACTTTGGTGAACCATTGTAGAGCTGCCCCTTTTAAACTCTTCTGCAATAGTTGGACCAGCAACTTGTCCTCATGCTCGAGTTGGAATAGCTCTCTACGGTAAGCTCTCAAGTGTGTCTTAGGACATCCTTTCCCACCGTACTTCTCAAAGTCAGGTATCTTGAAATTCTTGGGCAATTGTATCCCAGGATATATGCACATGTCCTTGAAGTTAGTGGACTTACGGGATCCCTAAGTTTGCTTCACTAGCTCCTCCAGTTTTTCGATTCTCTCCCGATATACATCCGGAATTTGGGCAAAACTTGAAGATACATGGGCAGAACTTGAAGATACATGGGCAGACCCCGTATGAGATTCGCCGCCAGCCCTGGCCTTTTCTTCCTTGAACTGATCTATAATGGGTGGTGAAATATGGTAAGTAGGATAGGGTTGAATTAGCGGAGGAGGGATGTTGAAGGTGAGTGATGGTTGAGCAGGTGTTGGTTTAAGGTTGATTGTAGGTAATGATGGGATAATGTTGGAAGTAGATGGTAGATTAGATTATAATGGCCTTGCAACCGATTGAGAGTTGGAGGAAGAGAGGGCATGAGTCACTGCCCACATGAAATCCTGGACAATGTTTTTCAGATCTTCGATGCTCTGAGAATTCTCTGCTAATCTTGTTTCAACATCCGGAACCTGTGGCTGTGATGTCGGTGTGTCCGGGTCAGTCTCTTGGCCGTCTCGAGGGTCTATGTTGTAGTTGGTTGATCAGGTATCTACTAGTTTCGCTTTTCAGATACGTGCTTAGCTCAGGGTCCGCTCCTAAAAAGATGGGGGTATAGAGTAAGAGGCAGAATGGATAGGAGAGTGGAAAGGACAAAAAGCATGCAAATAACCTAACAGAGTCTAGTTGGCATAGGGACAATGCCCCAAGTCTGGGAGTTGGGATGTCAAGCAGGAGAGAAGGAGAATTTTTTTTTTTGATTTTTTTTTGTCCGATTTTTGTTTAGAACAAGGTGCGACATGACAGGTGTGGCCTGGTAGGGTAGGCGGAGAGAACTCCGTTCTACTAACCTGGGTTGTTGATTACCAGGGCCTACTGGGTCAAAGTTGATGCGGGTTAAACCTTACAACATAGGATTTGAATCTCACATGTATGTCTGGAGACTGGATAGTAGATATTTTATTACAAGCACAACAAAAGGCTCAGTACATGCCCCCTGGATAGGTGTTTATCTCGACAGAGTGCCCTGATATTCAACCATGATTGGGGGGCAGGTATAGGGTACAAGCAGCTTAGGATTTAGAGTATCCCTCTAGGTGGGCTACTTGTAGATTATACCTCAGCCTATTCTACATGTATGCATGCTGGTGTAATGCAAGTGTTCCTACATGATAGGGAGATCACTTAACACCGTATATGAGACTTCCTTGAAAATTCACAATTGGTGTAAGTGGGAGCGTTCGAAATCCTTCCCTGAGGGTAATCACCCAGCAGGAGTAATTTCGCAGACCTCCAAGACTTTTAAGTCTTAGTCACTGAAGATAATCATCCAGCAGCCGTAAGCGTATTAAGTCTGACTAATGGTATAAAATTAGTTATTACACTATTATATTACGTATAAAATGCACTATACAAAACACCCAAGATATATAAAGAATTAGCACTCAATTTAATACTTAGGTATTTCAATTAATTTTGAGATTATTTGACTTAAGTTTAAGTTCTGGCTTGATACTCACTCCCTAGCAAAGTTGCTAGAGCTGTGAGCATGGGATTTTTCGACCCACTTTCACATTGGTTTGACTTGAGAGTCGTCACCTATTCATTCTTAGGGATAGATCTCGGATAGTCGGATAAGGTCTTATGAGTCTTTACAGAGTTAGGGTAAGCGGTTCGATTAAGTCCCGGAGAAGGTGTTAGGCACCCTAGGACCCCCGTTTTATAACGGTTACCTACTCCCTAAATTTAAGCCAATTTTAATTTTCAAGGTTTAATGCCAAAGTATTTAAGTAAGTGTCAACCCAAGAAAAAGAAAAAGCTAGATGGCTAGGGTCGAACCCGAGTTGAGTTACCTACATACTCAAAAGATGAGATCAGACAGAGTGTAGTTCTGGCACATGAGCCCTTGCCAAGGCTAAGGGAGTATGTGTGTGTGTGCATAGGGTGGTCAGGATCTAGCCCTAGGGCTAGGGTTTAGTTGATTGGGTTGGTCAAGTGCAAGAGTTGAGTCTGACTGCGGTTAGAAAGGTGTAACTACGGTTAGAGACTAGCCGTAGTAAAGAAAGGCCTAGTGAGTCTTTTTTGGAATTTTGGGTTTTTTTTATTTTTTTGTGATTTTATGTGGTTTAGGGATATGCTAGCTAACCATGGTTAACTAACCAATGTTGAGTTAACCATGGTTAAGGACTAAATATGGTCAAGAAGAGGATAGCAAAATCAATATTTTTGGTCTTTTGAGTGTTTCATTTTTTTTGTATTTTTCATAATTTAATGTGAGTTTACACATAGGCCAAGCTTAACTAGGGTTTAGAGTTAACCAGGGTTAAGTGAACCCCGGTTAGAGGCATGGTCATAGTCAAATTAGGCCTGCCATATGTGGCATGGGCTTAGATGGGCCTTGGATTGGGCCTGGGCATAGTGCATGGATTCTATTAAGAGATATAGGGAATGGCGGTAATTGGTTTACCGCCATTCTCAACACAGTTCATATTGAGAATGGCGGTAAAGCCTTTATCGCCATTCTTGATTCTCCAAGAACATTAAGCTTACAAGCCAAATGGGAGATCAAGGTTGATGCCACATGGGCTAGTGGGACCAAGTAAGTCTAGGGAATGTTGCCACGTGTCCTAGGCCTAGTATGGGCCCTAGGCTTGGTCCATATTAAGCCCTGAAGTCCCTGATTTAAAACATAACAGAATGTCGGTAATGGGATTACCGACATTCTGCACAGGTTGGTTTTTTGCAATTTTTACCACAGTTGAGCTAACCCTATGAGCATGAAAAGCTCAAGGATGATGGAGAGGAGTCTTAGGGACCCGAAATAGGCCCTGGAATGAACCAGGGCCTCACCGTATGTGGTCTACTGTAATGACCCGCATTTAATTCACTAGTTTCATAATTGTATGAGTTAATTGTCTAAATAAATATACTTAATATTATACGTGAACTTTAGGAGAGAATAATGCATTAAAATATTAAATCTCAAAACTCATTTAATTCACTCGATTTAGTGAATTTATGGAGATAAATTGTACTAAATAAAAGAAAAACAAAAAGTAGCAAATGACTTTTTTTTTTAAAATCGACACCGGCGATCGATCGCCGCCAGTGGGCAATCGATCGCCCAAAACGCCAGCTGGATGGTGGTTTAGCGCGTTTTCATGGGTTTTGGAGTCCCTAGGGCTCCCAATGTATACATACCCCTTTATACTCGTGGGGAGGGTTTTCCAAGGCCTCCTAAAACCTAAAAAAGAGAAAAATGAGAGTTTTTGAGAGATCAAAAGAGAGGAACGGTAGGAGTTCAAAGATTCGGCCAGAAAAAGGGAAAAGAGGCGTGAAGAGCAAGGTAGAACCCATTCGCAAGTGATAAATCGTAGGGAGACGATCAAGTGAGGTAAATAACAGATCTAGTATTCAATATTTTGAATAGTTAGCCTAAATAATGAATAAAAAGAGGATGAATCTAGGTAAAGATGTAAGGATATGTAGGATGTGAAGAACCCTAGTCATGGATTTGTTAAATGGGATATAAAGAACCATATCTTAATTTTTACATTGTGGTTGATGAATGAGTAAAATATGATTTGAAGAACTAGATCTGTGAATTCAGTTATTAATTTTGATGGTTAAATTAAGATGTGAAGAACCTATTTATGACGTCGTTTTATTACACTTGGATGGTTAAATTAGGATGTGAAGAACCTATTTATGACATCACCTTATTACTTTTTGATGGTTAAATTAGGATGTGAAGAACTTATTTATGATATCATTTTATAATTATTCTTGATGGTTAAAATAGGATGTGAAGAACCTATTTATGAAACCGTTGTTATTATTCATTAATTGTTAAAATAGGATGTGAAGAACCCATTGATGATATTGTTTTATTATTGGTGAATCTTTAAAATAGGATGTGAAGAACCCATGAATGATATTGTTTTATTATTATTAAATCGTTAAGGTAGGATGTGAATAACTATATATAATTAATTTTGATTCAACAATGGTATTAAGAAGGTTAAATTGAAGTATGTGGATTTATGAAGTGAATGAGATGATAGATAAAATTGAATGGAGTAGTTAGTTGTAGTATTGTAGTGACATGTGAGTTTAATTTTATGTTTAAAATTCATGAAAATTATCATTGATGAAGAATGTTATAATTAGGATGTTAATCTTAATTAAAATAAAAAAAGAAATTCTGATATGTAATTTAGCTAGTAATTATTATAAATATTTAATGACATCTGTAATGGTTGATTTTTGTATTATAGGAAATATGAAAAGTTGTGTGTTTCTATTATATTCTTAATACATGATATACTTTTGGGTAAACAAACCTCTAATAAAAGTCAAGCTGCCTACGCCTGGTTAACATAGTGGTATGGGACGCTATGATGAGATGTTCTATGGCCCTTGACGGTTAGTCTTAGGTGCGATTTAAACAAGAAGTATATCATTGTACACTCACGAATGAAAAATATGCAAAAGTATGAATAAAGAATCAAAGACATTAATGAAATGTAAGTAAGACCAAAAGCAAAGTAAGAAAAATATGTAAGTAAGAAAGAAAGACACACATAAGTGATAATGCATATTTGTGTTGTGCACCACCGGATACCATCAGAAAGGGCGAGATGTATGCCAAAGTTAGTAAGTCATCGTACCGGAAAATGTACTAAGTCGTCCATACCGGATAATGTACGAAGGGTGGTATCTCGGTAAAGTAAAGTATAGTAACTCATTTCTTTATACGGTAAAGCGGTATTTTAAGTTATTACTAATGCATGTAAATGTGTTGTTCATGGAATAATAAAGTATGAAGTATAAAAAGTAAGAAAAGAAGAAAGGTAAGAATGTAAAAAAAGTAAGAAAAATAAAAGAAAAGTAAGAAAGTGAGAAAAGTAAGAAAGTAAGAAAAGAAATAAAGAAATTGACGTAATTTATTTGGTTGTTTCCGCACTCTGATTATGTATGTGAACTGATATATGAATCTATAAAATGCATGTAATTTAATGTTCATTATATTGTTCACTATAGTCTGTTATATACGCGGAGTAACTCGTTACTCAACCGATGACTTTTGTTGTCGGCAGGTTCAGGTATTAATTTTTGTGCACCCCGGCCGTGGGAAGAGGATGAATACTTCGGGGAACCGAATGGTGATTATTTCGAGGAAGAACGGGATCTTGATCGTGACCCTACTTTTGAATTTAATTTGTTTGTGGACAAATTTCAGGGAGACTTTAATTGACCTTATGGATATATATGTTTAGTTTAGTTTGATGATGATCATGATGGAGGGTTAGTATTTATTTTATTTCAGTTGTAGTAGAGATTATGGATTTAATTGATGTTTTAATCGAAGAAATTTTTAAGTTCGTATTTTAGTATGCCTTAAATGCTTTAATAGGATGGTTTGTTGAGTAAGTCACGTGCTAAGATCTCACATCCTCCTAGGTGGGGTTTTGGGGCATGACATCTACAACCTCTGCAAAAGAGCAGGTCGAAAGTGGCGGTAATTATTCTACCGCCACTATTGATTTTCCCAGAAAAATGCAAAACAGATACTGGGGTGTGTTCCACTATGCATCTAGGGGGTTTCTCATTATCTAAGGACCCCCTAGAAGCTTTTTGGATAGGTGTGAGGGTCTGTGTACGGTGTGTGTAGGTGTGGGGAGTTGTGGGGGTCCCACTGCCTATGAAAAAGGCAGGGAACCCCTCTCTATGCTAAAAACCAATTAGCTAAACTCCATGGAGCTTGGACCAGGGGTTCATAGGGGCTCGAAATGAAGAAAAAGAGGGGTAGGGATAGTCCCTACCCTACTAGATTGTCTACAACGGTGGTGAAGGATGGTTGTCCACAGTGATGCTGCTACAGGCGAATTGGCTTTTTGAAGGGAACTGAGGTATGAAGCTACTAGGGGCTCCAAAATTGACCAGGGGTTCCTTGTGGAGGTTTTTGCATGGGTTTTACAGTAGGGGTAAGCTTTGATTTTAGACGGAGGCTTTGGGGATATAGAGGGAATTAGGACTGAGTTGGGTGGGGTTGCAGACGCATGGAGTGGCTTTTGGAGGAGCTCAGAGGCGTGGGGGAGGCATCATGGTGGCCTGAAAGAGGTAGATGGTGCAGGGGTGGCGCTGCAGACCTGCAAACACGCAAACTGGTAGTGGCGGTAATAGATTTACCGCCATTACCAATTGCACTGGGAACTTGGTGTCGGTAATAGATTTGTCGCCAAATAGAAATTTAAATTTTTATGGGCCAAGCCCCCCTGCAAGGGTTAGGTATGGGCCTTAGGCCCAAGCTTGGTTTCCTACTAGTTTTTGGCCCTAAGGGTTTAGGTATACCTTAGGCTACCTAGGGTTTAGGTTACAGCTATCCTAGGGTTTAAGGCTGGACTAAGCATGGTTAAGTTGATTAACCATGGTTAAGGGGGTGTAAAAATGGAGTGCTGACAATTATTATGCAAAGATTGAAAATAAGGATTTAAGGAATGATTGTAAATAGAAATAGTAAGTACTACCACTATCTAACTTAGTTATGGTGTAAACCTTGAAAAGTAAGATTAAATGGATGATTTTGAGTGGGATTTACCAATACACACTACTAGATGACTTTATTATGATGCAATGTTGTAAATAAGGGTTTTAAGATTGGGTTTTTCAGTAAAAGGATAAATATGTTGATATATACATGATTGTGATTTTTCCTCCAACTAACCATGATTCTAAGTATGATGTTGATTTAATAAGAATTCTAAATTGGGGATTTTCTCAAGGTCAATGATAAAGCTATTTTTGGGTTATTATCTTTTAAAGAATTGTAATGTGGGTATGATATGATGAACTAGGTCTAAAGGCCATGACTTTGTGAGGAAATGATATGAATGAGAATGTTCTATGTTTTTTGTTTTGAATTGTCCAAGTATACTATTATGCTAAGATGTCTTGTATGAACCATATGAAATGTTAAGGCTTTCCATATGTAAGATGATGCTCACAAGCACTCCCCGCACCCTATGTGGTACATAACCTAGATTTTTTCATAAAGCATGATATTCAAAAATTCATAAGAAATGTTTTTTTAAAAATCCTCATAAAACGACTCATAAGTCACAAACCTTGAGAAGGCCAAACTTTGGGTTAGCATTTTCTAAGATCAGTTACTATGTTACATGCTCCAAGGATTAAGTCTAAGATCGTTTCACCCAGCTCCAAGGATCATAAGCCTCGAAAGGCTTTCATAAGAACTCATAAGGCTCATAAGGCTCACAAGGTTCATAAAGATCATGTCTAATCATTTCACAAACTCTAAGGATCAAGTCTAAGATCGTTTCACAAGTCTCTATGGATCATAAGTCTAAGATCGATTATCAAGCTTACAAGGTTCATAAGAACTCACAAGCTCAAATAACTCATAAGAACTCACAAGCTCAAAGAACTCATAAGGACTCGTAAGCTCATAAGACTCATAAGATTTATAAGAACTCAGAAGACATGTTTTGTTTTCTACGAAAGCTCTTAAGATAAGGTTTTAAAAGTTATGCACATATTAAGTTAAGTTTGAGTTATGATTTCTATGTTCGGCTCAATGTAAGAATTATGAATTTCATCTTCAATGCTCACATGATATTGTTTATTGTATAACAATGTTAGCTAGTAGCTTGTATACGCTAAGTATTCCAGGCTCAGTCGTATATTTTATGTCGGCAGGTTCATTTAACAATTACAACCCGGAGCCCTGAGTTGAAGAGGAATACATGAAAGAAAGGGAGCCGTCTATCCCGTTGCAGCCACAAGAGGATATGGATTTAAATGTGTGACCCTATCTAAACTATTGTTGAGCGGAGTGATAGTGAGATTATATTTTGTATTTTGATGGGTGGGCATGTCCACCTTTACTTTTGTTATGTATGTACAAACTTGGAATACAATCACATAAGTTAAAGAAAATTTTAGTTTCCAATTCCGCTATGATTATCATTTTTATTATATTATGTCTTGGACATCGGACATGATGGTTTGACATGACAGGTTAGTCACGCACAGAATCACGCCTAACTCCTAGGTGGAATTTTGGAGCGCGTCATTTAATGCAATTAAGCTTAATCATGGTTAAAGAGGTGTTAGAAATGATACGAGACACTACGGTCAGCTTAGAGCATGTCTGCTTCTCAGGACTCTTTCTATATTTAGTGTTAAAATAAGAGAATTAATTCAAATTAGAAAATTGGGAAATGGAAAACAGACCCTAGGTGAGCTTAGAATCTGATCTTTTTGGTCCACCCCCTGATCTTATTGGTTCACACCCCCTTTTTACCACCCATCAACTGTGGTTAAGATTCATTCACCACTTAGGGTTAAGCAATTTAACTATAGTTTATAGAAAAAACAAAAAAAAATATTAACTTTCAATTAGTTAAATTTAATATGATTAAAAAAATTGTTACACTACGGTGAGCATAGAAGAAGATTCTAAAAATAGAGCAGTGATAGGCGTACCCAGAAATCCCATTTAAAACCTAAGGCTAGACCTCTCCTCTCTCTCTTAGGTTTCTAAATGGGTTTCTTGGGTACGTTAATTATTTCTCCTAAAACTATCACACATGTTTACGTGGCACGTTCTAATGCCGCAGCTGGACAATTTGTTTGTTTGTCTGAAGGAGAGGTATAGGTGTAGACAGAGGGCGGTTTTTGCCCCCCAAGGAGTGGCGATTTCGTTTGACGGTAGGATCATTATAGAAAGTCAAAGGTATCTTTATTATGTGATTCTGTTCAGGTCAGAGTTGAAATATGTGACAAATTCCTTAAATATACCCTGAATCTTAAGTTTAAGTCTCATAAAGTGATTTAAAACTCGGTTAATACCTACTATCGATAGCCTAAGGCTATTAGATTTATAATCTAATGGAGTCAAGTAATAAGTGGGACTCATCAATTAAAGAATGTGCGTACATGGGGCCTTTAGATGTTAAATCGAACTGTTAGGGCATTCTTAACATCCTGAGCCAACCTACAAAAAAATACAAAAATAAGTCTCCATTAACTTTTTCAGAGTAATCATTTTAGCTCGGTGAGTGTACAGTACACTCACCAAACCAAATATTTCTCTCTTCCAAAATATTTCTCTCTTCCTTCCTTTTGTGGTCCTATATAAATAATAAAATAATATCTCTCTCCTTTCTTTTATTGCAATCCCACACAAATATAATAAAATAATGTATCTCTCTCCCTTTTTGTTTGTTAAAATGGTGACACTGTCGGGAGTATTTTAAAAAAGTGGATAGCCAAAATGAAAAAAAAGTGAGTTTTGGTAATTTTGGTGAGTAAAATTTGGTAAGCCTGCTAGGAATGCTCTTAGGCTCTCGATAGTAGGTACTATCGAGAGATTTTAATCACTTTCCTTAAGTTTAAAGGGTTAGGATTCCTAACCCTTTAAATTAATTATGTTTAAATTAATTATGATTTGGAATGTGATAAAAATAAAAATAAAAACTCTCTAAAGTATGTATTGTCGAGAGTTGGACCATTTGATTCAAAATCTAACAACGCCATGGCTCCTGCATTTAATGGTGGACCCTACTTTATGTTTGGTGGCCTTAGATTTTAAATCGGACAACCCAACTCTTGATAGTACATACTATCAAGATTTTAATTCTTACCCTTAATTATTTGAAGTAAAATGTTAGGATTCAAGAATAGATTTGAGAGTATGCGTGGGAGTGCCACAGACTGACTCCCGAATTGAAAGGAAGCCGAGTTTGCCAATAACATATTGCCAAGTCAGCAATTGGTTCCGAGATTTACCTTCTTTTAATAATAAAACTAGTAACAACCCGTGTGAGTAATCGGAATTTAAAATAGAAAGGGAGCAAATTTATATTTATCTATATTTATCCAATCTAAAGATAAACACATAAATATCTAGGGAATAGGATGCACTATGCAGTGAGGATGATGGATCTGGATCTAAGTTTTCTTCCATTGCCTACAAATTATTTCAGCGAGGAAAGAATTTATGTACATTGTCTCAATCATAGATTTTGGATCAGCCTCCATTGATGGTAACCTTGGATTTAATGAAATTGCTTAACAAAGGAAAAAAGTTTGTCAAAAATGTTACTTATTATAGACAAATGACTTCTTCATGATGTTATTGGCCAAAAAACAAAAATAGTGAAATTACTAAAAATAAGATAATAAGATGAAAGCTCTTTCATAACTCAACATCCACTGCCCAGTTTGATTGTATCATTCTTTTCATGTGTGATTCTCCCAAGATTTCTCATTTTTCCATGGCATGGGATTACCTTTGGTGCACGACGGAGGCTTGGCCTCGGGCGTCTATTCATCACCTGTCATATGGTGAGAAAAAGGGGAAGAGATATCAATGTAGGAGAAGTAAGAAAACAGGGGAGAAAATGAAATGACTTCTCCCCTTTTTAGAGCCAAATGCAGGGTGATGAATGGACGCCCCGAGGGCTCAGGTGCCCGTCAAAGGTAATCCGATACCTTTTTCCATATAGTAGGGTATGGGAATTTTTTTTTGAAAAATTAACCTTAGGATTAAGATATTTTAACCCTAAAGTTAAATTTCGTTCAAAAAAGAATTTCTAAAAATAAAGGTTAGAATATTGAACTTTAAAGGTTAAGGAATCTTAACCATGGTTAATAGAGGTTAAAAAAACACGTGTTGACCCATGGGTTGCGAATTGAACTCTCCCTGAGTTCAATCACCATAGACTGTGATTCAATCTCTTCCCAACTACCAATAGTGTCATATTGTACCACTGTTCTTGCCAAAGTCCAAACAGTGTCTTCTTTATCACCGACTTATTTACATGACCAAACAATAGGAGTGATAAATTTCTATATGAGATCCCTGATATCAATAATCAAAGGTTTAAACTCCCTGGTAAGGGTTGTTTCGTCTTGGGAAATAGTTCACGAACCTAGGAAATCCATTTCCAAACCTAAGGCACCACCTCATTGGTCCATGGCCCCTTCTTAAATACTCACCAATTGTGGTGAGAATTTAAGAGGGAGGAGCATGGACCAATGACATAGTGCCTAGGTTTGGAAATGGATTTCCCGTACGCGTATCACTGCTCTTTACCTTCACACTTGTTATGAACTACAGTAATTTATGAGACTTAACTTTCTGTGCCTTCATCACCCTTATGACCTTTTGAAATATTTATCAGGTTCCAAAATTTGGTATCAAATCACAGTCAATCCCCAATAGCGATTGAACTCGTGGAGAGTTCGACCACACTCACAAGTCAATATATTTGGGATTTCCATTTGCAAACCTAAGACTAGTCCTCATTGAAGCACGGGATTTCAAGTGAGCCTATTTTCACATGGTGAGTCCTACCTAAAATCTCGTGCTCCATTGCACAGTCTTAGAGGTATTGGCCCTAAGACAGTCTAGTAGCATGGCCATGTATATTATTCATACATGGGTCCCACATGAAATCATATGCTCGATAGCACAGTCCCAGTAGTCTCAACCCTAAGACGGTCTCAGAAGCATTATCCTAATATATATTATATATTGTAACCATGCTAATTAAATAATAAATGAGAGAATATTGCAAAGTCCCAAAGAGAGTCCTCGAACACACTAAACTCTTTCCTTTTATTTCCTCCGTCAAAGCGTTGTTACAAGAGCTTACAAAAAGCTTACAAAAACACGACCGAGTCCCAATTGTTTAGCCCGGATAAGCCCCCCCCTTTTTTTTTTGGGGGTAACCAAGGGTGTCCCAAAGCCTTCGAGCCAAGGAGTAGTCCCTTCGATTATCCGCTCCGACATAGTCAAAATTTTCCCTACAGATGCTAGGGTAAGTCGACGAGTGGGGATTGAGACAAACAATGGGGGTTGACACAAACAGCAACGCATGCAATTTGCAACCAGACTCGCATATATGACCCCCATAAGCATGAGAATACTGGCCCAAGATAAAGATAAGATATAGATGTTCTAAGGGGGCTGCCACCCTTATATATATATATATAATAATTGGTTGTCCACACCCCGAATTGTTACATCTGCAATTATTGACAAAAAAAGAAAACAAGATCATAGCATTCATAAACAACACATGTGATTGAATTTAGAATATGAGATGTATATCTATGGTTCTCATCTTAATTTGACTATTATAATGGAAGAGGCGGGCGTAGCCTGAATTTTCCAAAATTCCTAAACTACCCTTATATAAAACAAAACTTTAATTTAATGTTTTACTTTAATTCCCAGACTACCCTCATCTATCTAGTTAAAGAATACAATCACAGTCAATTGTGATTGAACTTGGGGAGAGTTCCCCGAGTTCAATTGCACCCGCATGTTAACACGTGTCCCTTTTAACTCCTATTAACTGTGGTTAACTCCTTCCCCTCGCTGTCACATGCATCGCACGTGCCACCCGCTAGTGCTTGATAATAGAAACTGGTTTAAACGGAGATTGCCAAGAAGGTACTGAAAGACGGGAAACATAACGGAGATTTAGAGAGCATCCGCACCACACTGTTTCTAGGACCGGCTGCAATTTCTACTCGCCTCAACATTTCTTAGTGTCCCTTTGGCATCATTTCTGATGATTCTCTTGAAGAAAAATTGTTCTGAAGATTAATTATTATTAAAAGTGAATAAATTTTACTTCTATAATCCAAAATAAGAATATTTCTTAAAATTGTTCCAGATTTAACGCCAACCAAATACCATTCTTAGGTTTTTATTCCCGATGAGTAAAGAATTGTTCCCTTGGAGGATGCATCCCCTGCCCAACTTTATCAGATTAAACGACAACCAAAAGTCAGTTCTTTGATTTTCTTGAACTTCATCTCTTTTCATTTATTTGATTTTGATTGTTAATAAATGTGTCCAAATCTATGTAGTTTAGATATGGGAAATAGAAACCAGAGGGCAGGGTCAACTTAGAAGCTAACCCCCTTTTTACCACTCATCAACTATGGTTAAAATTTACTCATCCCCTAAGGTTAAGCAATCTAACCATGATTTTTAAAAAGAAAATAAAATAAAATAATTAATTTTAATGTAGTTAAGATTAATCATGGTTAAAGAGGCGTTAGAAAGAATACGAGACAATGCAGTCAGCTTAGAAGCAGGTCTGCTTCTCAGGACTCTTTATATATTTAGTGTTAAAATAAGAGAATTAATTCAGATGATAAAATGGGAAATGGAAAACCGACCCAGGGTCAGCTTAGAAGCTGATCTTATTGGTCCACCAACTGATCTTATTGGTACATGCCATCTTTTTACCACCCATCAACTGTGGTTAAGATTTACTCATCCCTTATCCTATGTTTGGGTGCCAAGACAATAAGTAAAAACATGGAAAAGAAAAGAAAATGAAACAAAACTCAACTAAAACTTGTATTAAAAATTCAAATTTTTTTTTTTTTTTTTTCCATATTTTCACCTATTTTCTCGACAACCAAACATAGCATTAGGGTAAAGTAATCTAATCATAGTTTTTAGAATGAAAAAAAATTACTTAACTTTAAACCATGGTTAAAGGTTAAAGAAGTGTTAAAAGGGACACTGCGGTCATCTTAGAAGAGGACCCTGTGGTCCTCTCTTCTCAAGACTCTAAAAAAAATCCATCAACGTTTACGTGGCACGTTCTAATGCCTCAGCTGAACAATTTGTGTTTGTTTGTTTGTCTGTAGAGAGGTACTAGCAAACACCCCGTGCATCGGGATAAAAATTGTGATGAAAATAAAAATTAAAAAATAAATCTTATCCTCTAATAGGGTGTAAAGATGTTTTAAGAATGTTTTTATTTCGATTTCAAAAGAGGAGTAAAACCTAGCAGAATGGAAAACTTACAATTAAGTGGTGTGGATATAATGCCCAATAATCCCACTAACTCTTAACAGCTAATCATAGGTAAATGATTTCAGTACCTTATAGTAAACCTCATAATATATGTATATATATATATATATATATATAAATGACGTGTTAATCACTTGGATAATGCTTAGAAGCCCGCTATGCCTGCTTGTGTGTTTTGGTGATTCATCTAGAAAGTACTTGGACTAAAACAAACAGGTAAACCTACAGAATACCTTAATTGATGAGAACATAAGAAGAAACTTAAGGCGAATTTTAATTAAGGGTCGCGAGTAACCTAATGAGTTGCAAAAAGGAGGGATCCACCCCATGCCATGCATGGGTAGAAACATTGACCGAGGAGGTGGGAATAGGTTGAAGGAGAGGAATGGTGGAAACTGCCACAAGAAATACTTGTATTATTTCTCTAGAAGGGGAGGTGTAATACAGTAATAGGGCCTATAATAGTTAGATAGCTCTAATTTCTCTTACCTGAGACTACACTTTAAGAACCCTTTTTTAGCACAAAACAATAGAACTTGGTTCATTGGCAGTAAAGCTGTAATGGGCATGTAAAGCTTCTGACTTCTAAGTCTCCACAATAGAGTTACATTACACAATCAGAATGTGTCTACTGAATATTGCTTCTTCCGAACTATTACATTAAGATAATTCCTAATAGTTAATTTGCAGGGTTCCCTTGAATGCCTGTTGGATTTTGCTTAGTGTTATCCACTGGTTGCAAAGCAAGAATAGATTTCAAAGAGGGCTCATTATGTCTATCCCTTGTTTTGAGTAGCTTGGGCATTGTTGGTGTTAGGTTTTGGTGCCTCTACACTTCCAAAAAATGAATTATTTCCCCTGCGGGCAGCCGCTGATATGCTGATGCCACGACAGTCTCTTTCCGATGCCTTTTCTTTTCAGATAAGAGACCCTAGATCCTTGTTGTTTGGATTAGATCTGAAGTGTAGATCCAGGAATCTTTCACCTCTCTGTCTCACAGCTTTTAGATTCCATGTCAATCTCACAATTCTTGCTCCGATTAGGCTCTGAGGACACAAATTAAAATGGCCTGATAAAAAACAGCTAGCATTGCAGAGAGGAAAAATCATAGCAAAGCAGAACAACTCAACCCATATTAACATCTCTTTTCTTTTATAGATTTTAATGGACTAAATTACCTGATCATCTCCTTTAACCCTTGGAATCCAGCCATTTGTTGCAGGGTTGCTTTAGCTCCTCCATCAAGCCTTATTTGTAAATGGAGGTCATACTCATCTCCTTTCCCTTCCTTCACCACCTTTTTAAACATGTTTCCTGTCTCTGTTTGCACAACCAAAGCCAACCCCAATTCACAAACTATTGTAGATAATCTTTCAAGGACAACAACAATATGTAATTGAGAATAAGAGTATCCATCTCATAATAAAAACAAAACATAAGACAATATAGATTTGTTGCCTACCTTGTGATGTAGTTTGACAATGGGCAGCACTAATGGTGTCTCTGAGTGTATTTGTGTTGTTTGAGGGAGATAGGGTTCTTCATATTCGAAGCATTCTCAGATGCTTCGAAGCGGTGTCAGGGTTGAGGGTTAATTTGGCAAAGTCTGAGATTATGAAGATTGGGGAGGTAACTATTCTTGATCATCTTGCTTTGTGCTTTGGTTGTGGGGTGGGATCCCTTCCTTCGGTGTATCTAGGAATGCCTTTGGGAGGGAATTACAAGGCGAAAGCTGCTTGGAATCCAGTGTTGGATCGAGTTGGGAGAAGACTTTCCGGATGGAAGGCTTCCTACTTATCAAAAGGGGGAAATTGACTTTGATTCAGAGCACCCTACAAAGTCTTCCCACTTTCTTCATGTCGGCTCTCACTCTTCCTTGTTCAGTGGCTCATTCGATTGAAAGAAAACAAAGGGAGTTTATTTGGAATGATAGAGGAGATAAAGTCAAATATCATCTAGTAGCCTGGTCGCAGTTGTGTAAGTCTAAGGATGAGGGGGGTTTGAACCTAAAGTCGCTCACTCAAATGAATAAAGCTCTATTAGGAAAGTGGATTTTGAGATTTGGAGAGGAAAGGGAGTCTGTGGCGGGCTGTGATAGTAGCTAAGTATGGGGAGATATTTGGCTGGATTCCTAGAGGAGTGAGGGGCTCGCATGGTGTGAGGCTTTGGAAGGGGATAATGGCTCATGCTGATTTGGTTGTTCTCTTTTTCAGCTTTCAGGTGGGAAGAGGGTCGGAGATTAGGTTCTGGAAGGATATATGGGCAGGTCACACGTGTCTTATGGACGATTTTGGCTCCCTATTTACCCTTTCAGCAGATAGGGAGGCTCTGGTGGAGGATATGTACGAGAGAAGACCAGAAGGAGTTCTTTGGTGTCCACTAATGCGGCGAGCTCTTAACGACTGGGAGATTGGAGATCTTTCTCGCCTTCTGGAGCACATTTCCTCGATAGCTATAAACCCAGAGATTAGGGATTGCCGAATGTGGACTCGGAGCAGACACGGCCGGTCCTCAGTTAGTCTCTTGTTCCAGGCTTTGTCTCCGTCTAGGGGGGGAATGTTTCCTCATAGAGTAGTGTGGAAGTCCGGAGTTCCCTCTAAGGTTTCCTTTTTCGTCTGGACTGCAACCTTGAATAAAATCTTGACGGGGGATCATTTACAACATAGAGGATGGAACTTGGTCAATAGATGTATTATGTGTCTCCAAGCAGAAGAGACTGTGGATCATCTACTTGTGCGCTGTCCAGTTGCAAAGGAGGTGTGGAGCTTCTTCTTATCTTGTATGGGGGTGGCCTGGGCCAGGGTGTTCCCTTCATCTTTTCGACATCTTCTAGACTGTTGGTGGTGGAGCAATAGGGAGGGAGTGTGGCAGACGATTTGGGGAGTTCTTCCTGGGGCTATCTCTTGGTCTTTATGGAAAGAGAGAAATCGACATACTTTTGAAAATGTTTCGAGTCCAGTGCCCCACCTTTGTAACCATATAAGGATGATAGTCTTGGAGTGGGTAGTTGTGCATTTCCCAAGGGAGGATATTGAAGGTGTCATGTAGTCTCTGTCGCTCCTGATGTAGGTTGGGGGTTTTCTTTTGTAGTCGATTAGCGTTGAGTTTATTTACTTGTAAGCTCAACAGCTTTTGTAGCTTTCCCGCCGGCTGTTTTTCTTTAATAAGATGAGATATTGATCAAAAAAAAAAAAAGAACATGAGCAACTATTGAAGAGTAGGAGCAGAGAAAACAAAAATACCATTAGTTAGAAGCTCTAGTGTCCTTACACACTGTGTAAACATGTATAAAGGAATTAGCAAACACCCGTGCGATGCACGGGATAAGAAGATAAAATAATATGATAATTTTATTTCATATTACGCAAATCAAGTTTAATAATATAATTTAATTTATTTATTTCAATGCAGGTGTCTTCCAAAAATAAAAGCAAGATTAAAAGGAAAATTCGAATCCAAAGAGAAATACAAAGAAGAAATTGATTCCAAATATCAGCCTGACAGGCTCATCTCTAAATGGTAAGATATGAAAACAAACATGTCCTTGTCTATATAATTGTTAGAATTTGTGGATCGTCTCAAAACTACCCTTAATATGATCTAGTTAGCAACTTTAGCATAATAAGCAAATGTATGCATAGAAGTTCCAATGGACTGATATATAACAGATTTCACTTGTTACAATAAGTGAGGACCAAGCTTCCACCACAAGTGTTTGTCTCCATTATGAAAAAGTGTGACTTCTCTTTCCTCAGCTATGTGGACACCAGCTGAGTGGAACAATGCACTTCAAAGCTCCCAGCAATAGTCCCACTAATATAATTAGTTCAACACCCCAAGAACACCAGCAAAGCTAACTTATCCAAGTACAAAGCAATGTTTTGTTACAAACCAATTGCAAAGCATAGAATAGAAATGGCATTGCAGGTAACTTTTATGGTTTCAGGCGATTATAAGGTTAATTTATATATATTTTTTAGAGACTTGATACTTGACACAACAAAAGAGCTTTACATGGTGCAAAGGACCAATTCAGATGAATTAGATAGTAAAACTTGTGCAATCAGCTTCTGGCTTTGGACACAACATCCATCTTGGATTAATACTTAAAATCACATCTACAAGAATTCTAGGAATCCCTTGGTTTCTTGCCATATATCATGTTCATTGTAATACTAACCAACAGTTTCATAGGAGGATGAGTACCGTGTATCACTAAGTTTATGAGTACTGTGAATCACTAACTAAACTTTCAGGAAATTCTCTAAGGGATCTAGTACCGTGTATCACTGGTTGAAATTTCAGAAAACCAAGATCAATACGGTTAGAATATCTAATTTAGATTTAGATTGCAATCATCCAGATCAATACTCTCAAATTCCAATTCAAACAGCCTCTACATTTAATTATCACCCGATTAAGATTGGATCTAAATTGCCATCCCAAATTATGACTGGTCAGTGTTGGACAGTCCATGAAACTTTTTCAAAGGAATTCACATTGCCATCAACATGCCAAAGGACTAAAACTGCATGTTCTATATGTCAATACACAGTCTCATCTCGAGGCATATTTCCATTGTTGCTTACTGTATCCATTTGGATTAACTTCATTGATGCATTTTTAAAAATTCTTATATAAGTTGATACTGAAAATACTAAAGGGCCTTCTAAGCCTACCAAAAATACGGCAAGCAGATTTCATTTCAGTCTTAAACATAGTACATATTACACTACTATCAATGCAGATATAACACAAGGGCAAAGAGGCCTTTGAGCAGATCAGACTTCATTTGCTTTCACTTCACAATCTTGACCAAAACCTTTTGATTTCCCTCTCCTTGACGAAAAAGTGAGAATATATATCGTATAAACCTAAAGCAACATAAAGATCAATCCTTGATGCATGAGAGGACGAATTGGTAAAGAAGATGACCATTGGGAAGGAGAACATTGTGAGTCGATGACAGCGCCTTTCCTGGAGAGCAAATAGAGAAAAGGGTTTTCTGAGAAGGGAACATTGTGAGACAAATCGGCGTCTCGTCTGTAGAGCTAACAGGAAAGACGATTTCTCTATAGCTATGCACACTCTTTGTTGACGATCACTGAAATCATTTAAAATGGAGAGAGCAGAATGTGGTAACGTGATAATGAAGATAAAAGAAGATAGTGGTTAGTGGATAAAGCTATTTGAAGGCCAACTTAAGCTAAACTTGAACGGATGCTCATGTTCCCCTACGGACCGGACTAGTAGAATTTGAGGAGTTATTAATAGTGCTATAGTGAGAGGAGCTTTGTTTTGGGAATTTTTCCAGCCTCGTCAATAAGGAAAGCTCTAACAAAGTGAAAGGCAAAGCTTACCAGTAGATTCTCTTCAAGCATAAACATTGATGGAGATTCTCAGTGTGCTATATTGGGGTGTTTGTAAGCATGAAGGTCCTTGGACACTCGCCAACACAACCACCCATATTTTGGACTTTGTTTGAGGATTTTATTAAAGAAGAAGACATCCAAGGAATTGAAACCTTTCAGTTTGTCCACAACAGGAAGTCTACAAATATCAACAGGAAGTCTACAAATATCAAAACTCTTGCAAAGGAAAGTTGTTAAACTGAAACGGGAACTGATTTAGCAACTTAAAGTCCTACAGGTCATGACAGATTAGCAAGATTTTACCAGAACTGATTTAGCAACTCAGAGTCCTCATGATCATGACAGAATAGCAAGATCTAATTGTTAAGCCTTTGTATTCTATATAAGCTGTACGTGTATCAAGTCTAAAACATTAGAGAAAAACTCAAAGAAGAAAATAGAGCCTTTGTATTCTGAAATTTTTTATGGTATCAGAGCTTTGAGAGTTGAAGGAGCAATCTCAATGGCATTGTCTTTCACAACTTCGGCTCTCACAGTAGCCAATATCGCTCACCTGACGGGTATGGTGCCAGTGAAACTAAATCCAAAGAATTTTTTAGTTTGAAAGGAACAAATCCTTTCCTTGGTTGAGGGTGTAGATCTACAGGATCACATCACTGGAGATGATAACGAACCAAAGAAGGTGATATCCTCTGTAACAGAGGTTGCTAATCCAGCATACGTTACTTGGAGGAGGCATGACCGACTGTTGAAGAGCCTGCTATCAGGAACCATGACCGAAGAGATTCTGACCTTGAAGATAGGCATGGAGACTGCACGTGATGTGTGGCAGTACCTGGAGACTTCCTTTGTTGCTTCTATAAAAGAGAGAGAGTATACCCTTATAATGCAGATGCACACCATTGAAAAGGGAGCAGATTCAGTTGATGAATATCTAAAGAAATTCAAGAACATATGTGATGAGTTAACAGCCATTCAAAAACCTCCATCAGATTCTGATAAAGTTTTCTGGGCCGTGAAAGGCCTAGGTTCTTAGTATAGCAGCTTTGCTAATGCACTATTGGTAAAGCCTCCACTTCCCACCTTTGCTCAATTTGTTCAATCCTTAACGGGATATAAGAAGAGAGTTCAACTAATGAAAAATCCAGACAATGCACCAAACGAGTTTGGAGCTTTTGTAGAGCAACGATAGGGTCAAGGAAGAGGAAATCGTTCCAATCGAAATTGGAATTCAAGTTGGAATCAACAAGGCAGTCAACAAAATAATAATCAATGATGGAAACAAATCTGGAAATCAGCAAGGAAATCAAAGCTGGAATCAATTTGCTGGTCGTGGAAATAGGAACTGGAACTCGCGTGGACGTGGGTTCACTCAAGCTACCCAAGGACGGGGTCAATATCAATTTCAGCCCAATGCTCAAGGGAAAGCCACAGGCATGGCGAACCAGCCCATTGGACCAAGTATGGGTATGCAACAGAACAACCTAACAAGAGAACAACAGGCCGTGTGCCAGATTTGCGGCAAAGCTAATCATGTGGCGTTGAATTGTTGGAATCGTTTTAATCATTCTTACCAAGCTGAGGAGATTCCCCAAGCATTGGCAGCAATGACACTGACAAACCCACATGATCCGGAATGGATTCCAGACACTGGAGCAAGCTCTCATATGACCAACAATCCAGGTATTTTGAATACTGTTAAACCTTATATGGGACATGATAAAATAATTATTGGTGATGGTAAAAAGTTGTCTACTTCTCATGTGGGTTCTGAATTGCTTCCTACACCTCATGGTAATCTGCCTTTATCTAATGTTCTTCTGGTGCCTGAAATCACTAAGAACTTATTATTTGTTGGCCAACTTTCGAATGATTTATCTTGTATTTTTGAGTTCTCATCTGATGGATTTGTAATCAAGGACAAGAAGACCGGGAGAATCTTGGCAACCGGAATTAGAGAAGGTGGAATCTATGCCTTGGGAGCAGAGAAGTAGGGCTGTCAATGGACCGGATCATGATCCGGATCCGATCCGAATCCGATCCGATTAGCCGGACTTTGGACCCTATATGTGATCCGTCGGATCGGATTCGGATCGGATCGGTGGAATCCGATTATAATCGGATTGGATCTGGATATAGGGTGATCCGATCCGATTAAAATCCGATCCGATAATAATAATAATTTTAATTATTTTAAATATATTATTTAGATTTTCTATGTATAAAATATTAATTTTTTAAAAAAATTAACATTAATTAGTATTAATTAAGGTATTATTAGATTTTTTATTATTAAAATAGATTTTTTTTTTTTTAAAATAACCTTACTCGGATCGGATCGGACGATATATAATCGGATCGGATTCGGATCGGTTACTTCATGATCCGACGGATCTCGGATCGGATTCGGATCAGTCAGATTCTTAATCGGATCGGATTCGGATCTAGGCAGATCCGGTCCGAATCCGATCCGTTGACAGCCCTACAGAGAAGAAAGCGCTTTATTCTAGAAGGCAAAGAAGAACAACTGAAGAGTTATGGCATTAGAGATTAGGACATCCCCACCGCCAAGTACTTTTGTTTTTGAATAAGCACAATTTTATTCATGTTACGAATTGGAACAGTAGTGATGTTTGTGATAGTTGTCAGTTGGGCAAAAGTAGTAAGCTTCCTTTTGAAAAGTTGAATAAAAGATCAATGATTCCCTTTGCTAAAATACATTGTGATTTGTGGGGTCCTACACCAGTTGATTCTATGCAAAAATTTAAATATTATGTTGCCTTTGTGGATGACTGCACTCGTTATACTTGGTTGTACCCCTTGAAGCTAAAATCTGAATTTTATTCTTTCTTCAAGAAATTCAAAATTATGGTTGAAACTCAATTTAATGCAAAGGTTAAGATTTTTCAATGCGATGGAGGTGGTGAATTTGCTAAGACTGAGTTTTTGGAATTGTTGGAAGAGCATGGCATATTGAGACAACTCTCCTGTCCAAAAACTCCAGAACAGAACGGTGTAGTAGAAAGAAAGCACCGACATATATGAGAACTTGGAATGTCTATGCTTTTTCAACTGATTACCTTCTCCGTTGTTGGACCAAAAATCTCCCTTTCAGCTTCTCTTTGACAAGGATCCAGATTATTCATCCTTCAGAACTTTTGGGTGTCGTTGCTACCTATATCTTAAAGATTATGGAAAGAATAAATTTTCACCGAAGTCACTTCCTTGTGTGTTTATTGGTTATAGCAACATACATAAGGGTTATCGGTGCTTATAGATACATCTACCGGGAGAGTATATACTTCTAGACATGTTGTCTTTGATGAGTGTCATTTTCCATTCATTAACATCTCCCCTACAAAAGATTCTATGTTGCAGCCCGAAGAACTTATTATGACCACCTATGTTGATTGGACTAAAACTACAGATGATACTAGTGTTGCTGCCCAACAGGAGGAGAGTATTAGTGTGCAGGGGGAGACCTTGAGATTATTGCCAAGTGATAAAGAAGATCAAGAACATGAGGCAACAATACAGCAGGAGCCACACAATACTGACCAGATCGATGTCTTACTTAATTCGGGACCAGCAATTGCAACTCCAATCGAAGCAACCTCTTCTGCTACTCCTACACAAGAGAATTCCTCAGTTCAGAGTTTTGCACAATCAACTCGTCATTCTAAAGCTACCTATGATCCAAAAGCTGATCCAGGTCGACATCTCCAACTCAATACACATCCTATGGGTACAAGAGGTAAATCTAGAACTGGACTTGTACATGTTGCATCTTCGGTCATCTTGGACACTATTCCCAAAGAACCTAAGACTGTAAAAGCAGCCTTGAATCATCCTGGATGGAGAACGGCGATGAAAGAGGAGTTACAAGCATTGTGTGCTAATTCCACATGGGTTCTTCTCCCTCGTCAACCACATATGAATGTGGTAGGTTGTCGCTGGATATTTAAAACAAAATTGAAATCTGATGGGACACTCGAACGTTTAAAAGCCAGGCTTGTCGCAAAAGGGTATAACCAGCAAGAGGGAGTTGACTATGACGACACTTTCAGTCCTGTAGTTAAACCCCAAACTATCCGAATTGTTTTGACGATAGCGCTATCGCGACAATGGCCTATTCGTCAGTTGGATGTCAAAAATGCATTTTTGCATGGTCACCTTAAGGAGACAATATATATGGATCAACCACCAGGGTTTCAGGATCCTTTATCTCCAAATCATGTCTGCAAACTCAACCGTGCTCTCTATGGTCTTAAACAAGCACCTCGTGCTTGGTTTGATAGATTCAGCCAATACCTATTACATCTCTGTTTGTTCTTATGTCTTCACGAGGTACAATTTTTCTACTGTTGTATGTTGATGACATTGTTATTACAGGTAGTAGTGATGCTCTCCTACAACATTTTATAACTAAAGTTGGACATGAGTTTGCGCTCAAGGATCTAGGATCTTTACACTACTTTCTGGGTATTGAAGTCTACTCTACTTCATCTGGATTATATTTGTCAAGGTCTAAATATGCAAAGGAAATTCTTCTGAGAGAACATGATGGACTGCAAAGCTATTTCCACACCATTGGCTACAAAACTTGGATCAATACAAAATAATGGTGCCTTTTCTAATCCATCACATTATCGGAGTATAGTGGGAGCCTTACAATATTTAACTCTTACTCGTCCAAATTTGTCCTATGTGGTCAACTTGATGTGCCAATATATGCATCAACCTACTCTTGCTCATATGCAACTAGTGAAGCGGATACTACGTTATGTTAAAGGAACCTTCAATTATGGACTTCACCTTCTGCGTGATTCGTCCCTAGATCTTTATGCCTTTTCTGATGCTGATTGGGGTGGTTGTCCTATTACGAGACGATCCACTACTGATTACTGTTTGTTCCTTGGCCCTAATATTATTTCTTGTGGAGCAAAGAAACAGCCTACTGTTGCAAAGTCGAGTACTGAAGCTGAGTACCGGTCCTTAGCTGTGACTGCAGCTGAAATTACTTGGGTGACATTTATACTTCGTGCTCTTGGAATTTATCTTCCCCAGCCTCCTCAGTTATTTTGTGACAATATGAGTGCACTCTATATGACTGCTAATCCCATGTTTCATGCATGCACAAAGCATATAGAACTAGATTATCATTTTGTTCGTGAGAAGGTTGCTCAAGGTCAACTTGTTACCAAATTTGTTCGCTCCGCTAACCAATTGGGTGATATTTTTACTAAACCTTTGTCAAAGGAGGTCTTTCGTGGTATTCGATTCAAGCTAGGAGTTCAACCTCCTTCTCTTCTCAGCTTGAGGAGGAGTAAAGAAGAAGACGTCCAAGGAATTGAAACCTTTCAGTTTGTCCACAACAGGAAGTCTACAAATATCAAAACTCTTGCAAAGGAAAGTTGTCAAACTGAAACGGGAACTGATTTAGCAACTTAAAGTCCTACAAGGTCATGACAGATTAGCAAGATTTTACCAGAACTGATTTAGCAACTCAGAGTCCTCATGATCATGACAGAATAGCAAGATCTAATTGTAAAGCCTTTGTATTCTATATAAGCTGTACGTGTATCAAGTCTAAAACATTAGAGAAAAACTCAAAGAAGAAAATTTGTATTCTGAAATTTTTTATTTATATCTTCAACACTCTCTTTATATTGTAACTCTATCTGATAACTTCGCTAAGCAATGTAAATAAAGTATTAATACACTTAATCCAGAATCCATTAATCCTAATCAAAAGTATAAAAGGAATATAAAAATTATGGGTAAAATGAGAATCAATCTCTCGATTTTCTCAGCCACTGAAGGACTTAGTTGTATCCTAGGGTGTATTTCCCCTATCTTCATCATGAGGGTGAACCTTCAATACCAAATTCTGTTGGACAATTATTAGCATACCAAAGCCCAACCTGCCACTTGTCCAAAAATGTAAAAAGAAGTATCTTGAAAAGAAAAAAAATAGTGGACCAAGCACAAGGTTATACCAGTAGCAATAAGACTCTGACTAAGAGAAAGTATACCACGTAGAGGAAGCATGATACAGCTCTTTGGTGTAGTTGTTTGAAACTAAAACTGCATGGATTTGTAACCAGTTAGATGGAGCAATCAGATTATATATATATATGGGAAAGGATCTGGAGACATACGGAATATAACATATATGTTCACACACGCACACAAGCATTGGATCCTAGATCTAATGGGTATCATCACATCAATTACTTATGCATAGAAGGGCAGTTTAGGATTTTTTTATTTTTATTGTAATAGTCTCCCTTCTTCTTAGGAGAGACTCCATTCATATGCCCCTCTCTCTGGGTCTTTCCCTCTCTCTCTTCCTCCCTTTTCTCTCGTCGACAGATTCAAAGCATGATCACATCAAGCTCAAGCCCAACTGGAGCATGTTCAAACCAAGCTCAAGCTTGGTCAAGCTCAAGCTTGGTCAAGCTCGGCTTGAATATAGCACTAATTCTAAGGAGGAATTGTACCGCTTGTATTAGGTATGACTGGAGAAGTTGCTCTACCCTTACGCTGTGTAGAACTTTGCAAATCAAGGTTGCGAACTTGTGGAATTAATGTCAATCCAATTGAGCTATTTGCATAACCAATTTTTCCTGGGTTTTCTAAATTGTCAAGTAGTTTGCTGAAACCATTCAGTTTAGCTAAACATGTTCTGTCAGATTTAGCTAAACCTCTTCTGTGTGGTTTTAAATTGTTCTTCATTTGCATCTGTTTCTAAGTCCATTTGATTCACTTTTTTGTAAGCTTCCTTTTCTTTGTCCGATGCATCCTTTTCATCAAGCAATGAAACCTTAGGAATTAGAGGTTCATGCTTCTGCACCAAGAAGTATGTGAAACAAAGGCTCATTCCTTTTAACTGATCAGTTAGCACCAATTTTCAAAAACATAATCACAGACCTCTTCTGCAGATTTTTCACAATCTCTTCACTTGCAATGAAAGTGCCTCTTATGGAGAAATCTCAATCCTTAGTAATCAAAACTCACAAATCTTCCCCTATATTGTTGTTCCGCTTTTCCATTTCACAGAAGCATTAAAATCCTGGCTTCAGTTTCACATCTGGTTTTAGGTGGCTTCGGTTTCACATCTGGTTTTAGCGGTTTGCAGAGAGAGAGGGGGCCGCGCCTGGTTTTAGGGAGATTGCCGGAATCCGTATGTGATCATGCTTTGAATGAGAGAGAAAGGGGAGTTAAAGAGAGAGGGAAAGACCCGGAGAGAACAAATACGAAAGAAGTCTCTCCCAAGAAGAAGACGGATACAGTAAAAATATAATTTCTAACTACCCTTCTATGCATAAAAAATGATGTGATCTAGGATCCAATGGTGGTGTGCGTGTGTGAACATATATGTTATATTCCATGTCTCTGGATCTCTTCCCTAAATATATATATATATATATAACAGCTACAGGATTTACAATGGCCAAATCGAAATCATGGGTATAGGAGAATTCCTATTATCGTTAATAATGTACAGTTTGAACAATAAACATGAAAATCATATGTTCTCTTAACATTAGGAGTACATCAGCACAGAAACACAAGAAAAGAATTACTTTGCAAAGTTCTCTTCAATAACTTGAAAGGTACATGAGACCTGTTAGAGTTTGTAATTCTAACGGTGCTTCTGAATTGTTTACCAGGTTCATCTTCAAAAGAAATAATAATAAGAAAATTAAAAATCAGGAAGGGAAAAAGAAATCCAGCACCAAAAATAAATCTAAATTTATACCTATATGAACATCGATATTCCTGAAGAAGAGGAAAGGAAAAATTAAACAATTTCTTAATTAACACTAAATCCAATAAGAACTTAAACAAAAACTCAGACAAAGAAAATCCAAACACCAGAATATCCAGGAAGGCTCAAAAGGCCAATTCAAATAATAATCAATGAAAGTCAAATCTAGTTTGCCACATTGATCAAAACATCCAAATCTGACAAAGTGATCAAGCAAACATAATTCTATCATGTAAGGACCAAGATGAGAAAATGACTGACCTCAGCAAGGTAAATAGTCATCGGGCCTGTGGCAATAAAGCTATGGCCATATCCATCTACTCATGCATCCTTCTTAATCTTTGGATCTATTCAAAGGGTAAACATATGCACTCAACATGCTAAACAGATTTACATGACACTGCAGTCCCATATAAAAGGAAGATATTTGGCCAAAACCTTCAAAATATCATGCTGCGCTCTCCACAGAGAGTTCATGGAACATGTTCAGTCCCATATAAAAGGAAGATATTTGGCCAAAACCTTCAAAATATCATGCTGCGCTCTCCACAGAGAGTTCATGGAACATGTTTATCTAAAGTTTCAAAGTCAGCAAAAGTGGGGAGAACATGGACATACACAATCCAGCAATTTTTCAAGTACTTCTAGGTAAGATGGTACTTATATATTCTATTGTTATAAAACTATAATCTAAATTTTGTAACTACTATCGTAGTAGTTGTTTTAGAGTCTGTCAAGGGGTACTCCCAATTATACTTCCAAATATATTCCCAAATATTACCCATGATGCACTTCCTTGGTAAATCAGACTCGGGCAAGAGAAAGACGCATTAAAATAAATATTTATTTTACACATTAAAAATATGAAATAGATTAATCATTTTAGCTATTATATTTTAAGACTTCTAACCAAGATTTGCAAAAAGTTGAATGTCCCAAAAAAAGTAAAAAATCAAAATCAAAGTAACAAAAGGAAAATCACAACGAAGTTATCTAATCACAAGAACGTTCCATTGAAAAAAATCTGGCAGGACAATTTCATCAAACACAATTCAGGCGTCATAAAGGCGAGAATGGTATCCAAAAATGCCAATTTACAGTTTGAAAATAGAATCAACAAATGCAACATGCACACAGGTCAAAATTGAAAATACAATCAAGAAATGCAGGACTTACCGGTTTATAGATTTGTGAGGAAGGAAGTCGGGAATCTCTATGTAACGTGCAAGTTACTTTAGAAGGGAGAGGATGAGAGAAGATAGGGATAGAGACCACTTCGAGGGGGTTATCATCCTTAGACATTTTAGACACAAAGCTTTTTCATTCATAATCTCATTCAGGTCAAAAAGTGGATACATATAGTTCACTCAAGACCTATTCTCATGGCTCCACTAAGCACGTACACAGACTCCCACTACACACTACTATCTTGATAATAAGTAACTACCCACTAACCTTCTAAGTACAACTCCTACACATACTCAACTACTTCATTCCATCTCTCCACTAACAACTTATTTATTTACAAGTAACCATTATCTAATCTAATGCTCCCAACACACGTCCATACATGGGACACCTTCCATGCACGTGACATTCCCATCCCCTTCATACAACCTTGTCCTCAAGGTTGGACGTTGGAGAACTTTTTTTTTTTTTTTTTGACTCCCAACGCAAGCTTTTTTTTTTTTTTTGACTCCCAACGCAAGCATGTTCAACAGCTTCTTCTTTTTCTTCTTAACAACTTTTTCATTGTGTCTAAAGTCATGCTTATCAGAGATATAACTAAAAACAGTTTCAGTTGGCTTGTTAACATATTGAAGGTTTGAAGCCTTGATCCAACCATAGGCATTCCATACAAAAGACAATTTGTTTGCAATAGTGAAAGGCCCATTTTCATAGAAAATAGGCAACTCACTGCTGCACAACCTTCTTGTAGCGTTAGAGTGCTGAATCTTATACTACCCAGCACAAGGACCGAGGTCTTCGATAGAAACACCAGAATCTGCAAGATTAGGGAATTTGAAACACGTCCCGACGATCTCCGAAGCAAATGAAGAGTCACCAACGATGACAACATCTTCAGGGATCAAACTGAACTCATCTTTTTCAATGTAGTCCAGTCCTCCAACCGTGAGCAGATTGCGAAACTCATCAAGTAGTTGGACTTGTTGCATTGAAATCGCTTGAAGTTTCTTCACATTTTCCAACATGGAGCGTATACAGTCGGCCATTCCCGAGGTCGCTGGCTCTGATACCAATTGTAACGTGCAAGTTACTTTAGAAGGGAGAGGATGAGAGAAGATAGGGATAGAGACCACTTCGAGGGGGTTATCCTCCTTAGACATTTTAGACACAAAGCTTTTTCATTCATAATCTCATTCAGGTCAAAAAGTGGATACATATAGTTCACTCAAGACCTATTCCCATGGCTCCACTAAGCACGTCACAGACTCCCACTACACACTACTATCTTGATAATAAGTAACTACCCACTAACCTTCTAAGTACAACTCCTACACATACTCAACTACTTCATTCTATCTCTCCACTAACAACTTATTTATTTACAAGTAACCATTATCTAATCTAATGCTCCCAACACACGTCCATACATGGGACACCTTCCATGCACGTGACATTCCCATCCCCTTCATACAACCTTGTCCTCAAGGTTGGACGTTGGAGAACCTTTTTTTTTTTTTTTTTGACTCCCAACGCAAGCATGTTCAACAGCTTCTTCTTTTTCTTCTTAACAACTTTTTCATTGTGACTAAAGTCATGCTTATCAGAGATATAACTAAAAACAGTTTCAGTTGGCTTATTAACATATTGAAGGTTTGAAGCCATGATCCAACCGTAGGCATTCCATACAAAAGACAATTTGTTTGCAATAGTGAAAGGCCCATTTTCATAGAAAATAGGCAACTCACTGCTGCACAACCTTCTTGTAGCGTTAGAGTGCTGAATCTTATAGTACCCAGCACAAGGACCGAGGTCTTCGATAGAAACACCAGAATCTGCAAGATTAGGGAATTTGAAACACGTCCCGACGATCTTCGAAGCAAATGAAGAGTCACCAACGATGACAACATCTTCAGGGATCAAACTGAACTCATCTTTTTCAATGTAGTCCAGTCCTCAAACCGTTAGCAGATTGCGAAACTCATCAAGTAGTTGGACTTGTTGCATTGAAATCGCTTGAAGTTTCTTCACATTTTCCAACATGGAGCGTATACAGTCGGCCATTCCCGAGGTCGCTGGCTCTGATACCAATTGTAACGTGCAAGTTACTTTAGAAGGGAGAGGATGAGAGAAGATAGGGATAGAGACCACTTCGAGGGGGTTATCCTCCTTAGACATTTTAGACACAAAGCTTTTTCATTCATAATCTCATTCAGGTCAAAAAGTGGATACATATAGTTCACTCAAGACCTATTCCCATGGCTCCACTAAGCACGTCACAGACTCCCACTACACACTACTATCTTGATAATAAGTAACTACCCACTAACCTTCTAAGTACAACTCCTACACATACTCAACTACTTCATTCTATCTCTCCACTAACAACTTATTTATTTACAAGTAACCATTATCTAATCTAATGCTCCCAACACACGTCCATACATGGGACACCTTCCATGCACGTGACATTCCCATCCCCTTCATACAACCTTGTCCTCAAGGTTGGACGTTGGAGAACCTTTTTTTTTTTTTTTTTGACTCCCAACGCAAGCATGTTCAACAGCTTCTTCTTTTTCTTCTTAACAACTTTTTCATTGTGACTAAAGTCATGCTTATCAGAGATATAACTAAAAACAGTTTCAGTTGGCTTATTAACATATTGAAGGTTTGAAGCCATGATCCAACCGTAGGCATTCCATACAAAAGACAATTTGTTTGCAATAGTGAAAGGCCCATTTTCATAGAAAATAGGCAACTCACTGCTGCACAACCTTCTTGTAGCGTTAGAGTGCTGAATCTTATAGTACCCAGCACAAGGACCGAGGTCTTCGATAGAAACACCAGAATCTGCAAGATTAGGGAATTTGAAACACGTCCCGACGATCTTCGAAGCAAATGAAGAGTCACCAACGATGACAACATCTTCAGGGATCAAACTGAACTCATCTTTTTCAATGTAGTCCAGTCCTCAAACCGTTAGCAGATTGCGAAACTCATCAAGTAGTTGGACTTGTTGCATTGAAATCGCTTGAAGTTTCTTCACATTTTCCAACATGGAGCGTATACAGTCGGCCATTCCCGAGGTCGCTGGCTCTGATACCAATTGTAACGTGCAAGTTACTTTAGAAGGGAGAGGATGAGAGAAGATAGGGATAGAGACCACTTCGAGGGGGTTATCATCCTTAGAATTTTAGACACAAAGCTTTTTCATTCATAATCTCATTCAGGTCAAAAAGTGGATACATGTAGTTCACTCAAGACCTATTCCCATGGCTCCACTAAGCACGTACACAGACTCCCACTACACACTACTATCTTGATAATAAGTAACTACCCACTAACCTTCTAAGTACAACTCCTACACATACTCAACTACTTCATTCCATCTCTCCACTAACAACTTATTTATTTACAAGTAACCATTATCTAATCTAATGCTCCCAACACACGTCCATACATGGGACACCTTCCATGCACGTGACATTCCCATCCCCTTCATACAACCTTGGCCTCAAGGTTAGACGTTGGAGAACCTTTTTTTTTTTTTTTTGACTCCCAACGCAAGCTTTTTTTTTTTTTTTGACTCCCAACGCAAGCATGTTCAACAGCTTCTTCTTTTTCTTCTTAACAACTTTTTCATTGTGACTAAAGTCATGCTTATCAGAGATATAACTAAAAACAGTTTCAGTTGGCTTTTTAACATATTGAAGGTTTGAAGCCTTGATCCAACCGTAGGCATTTCATACAAAAGACAATTTGTTTGCAATAGTGAAAGGCCCATTTTCATAGAAAATAGGCAACTCACTGCTGCACAACCTTCTTGTAGCGTTAGAGTGCTGAAGCTTATAGTACCCAGCACAAGGACCGAGGTCTTCGATAGAAACACCAGAATCTGCAAGATTAGGGAATTTGAAACACGTCCCGACGATCTCCGAAGCAAATGAAGAGTCACCAACGATGACAACATCTTCAGGGATCAAACTGAACTCATCTTTTTCAATGTAGTCCAGTCCTCCAACCGTGAGCAAATTGCGAAACTCATCAAGTAGTTGGACTTGTTGCATTGAAATCGCTTGAAGTTTCTTCACATTTTCCAACATGGAGCGTATACAGTCGGCCATTCCCGAGGTCGCTGGCTCTGATACCAATTGTAACGTGCAAGTTACTTTAGAAGGGAGAGGATGAGAGAAGATAGGGATAGAGACCACTTCGAGGGGGTTATCCTCCTTAGACATTTTAGACACAAAGCTTTTTCATTCATAATCTCATTCAGGTCAAAAAGTGGATACATATAGTTCACTCAAGACCTATTCTCATGGCTCCACTAAGCACGTACACAGACTCCCACTAAACACTACTATCTTGATAATAAGTAACTACCCACTAACCTTCTAAGTACAACTCCTACACATACTCAACTACTTCATTCCATCTCTCCACTAACAACTTATTTATTTACAAGTAACCATTATCTAATCTAATGCTCCCAACACACGTCCATACATGGGACACCTTCCATGCACGTGACATTCCCATCCCCTTCATACAACCTTGTCCTCATGGTTGGACGTTGGAGAACCTTTTTTTTTTTTTTTTGACTCCCAACGCAAGCATGTTCAACAGTTTCTTCTTTTTCTTCTTAACAACTTTTTCATTGTGACTAAAGTCATGCTTATCAGAGATATAACTAAAAACAGTTTCAGTTGGCTTGTTAACATATTGAAGGTTTGAAGCC
This sequence comes from Tetracentron sinense, assembly GCA_015143295.1. Lineage (NCBI taxonomy): Eukaryota > Viridiplantae > Streptophyta > Magnoliopsida > Trochodendrales > Trochodendraceae > Tetracentron > Tetracentron sinense. Next base: position 5,537,036 of record CM026556.1, on the reverse strand, counting down.
TTGATCCAACCATAGGCATTCCATACAAAAGACAATTTGTTTGCAATAGTGAAAGGCCCATTTTCATAGAAAATAGGCAACTCACTGCTGCACAACCTTCTTGTAGCGTTAGAGTGCTGAAGCTTATGGTACCCAGCACAAGGACCGAGGTCTTCGATAGAAACACCAGAATCTGCAAGATTAGGGAATTTGAAACACGTCCCGACGATCTCCGAAGCAAATGAAGAGTCACCAACGATGACAACATCTTCAGGGATCAAACTGAACTCATCTTTTTCAATGTAGTCCAGTCCTCCAACCGTGAGCAGATTGCGAAACTCATCAAGTAGTTGGACTTGTTGCATTGAAATCGCTTGAAGTTTCTTCACATTTTCTAACATGGAGCGTATACAGTCGGCCATTCCCGAGGTCACTGGCTCTGATACCAATTGTAACGTGCAAGTTACTTTAAAAGGGAGAGGATGAGAGAAGATAGGGATAGAGACCACTTCGAGGGGGTTATCCTCCTTAGACATTTTAGACACAAAGCTTTTTCACTCATAATCTCATTCAGGTCAAAAAGTGGATACATATAGTTCACTCAAGACCTATTCTCATGGCTCCACTAAGCACGTACACAGACTCCCACTACACACTACTATCTTGATAATAAGTAACTACCCACTAACCTTCTAAGTACAACTCCTACACATACTCAACTACTTCATTCCATCTCTCCACTAACAACTTATTTATTTACAAGTAACCATTATCTAATCTAATGCTCCCAACACACGTCCATACATGGGACACCTTCCATGCACATGACACTCTAAGATTCACGTAGTCTCATTGTTCAGACATTATTCTCGTAAGTTGCCTTGCTGATTCCTGTTTCCAGGTCGTCTCGATGAGAGAAGCAGATCTTTGAAACCCAATGCTCCAAGGCTAGAACCAAGCTCACGCCGTTTCTGAAATGTGTCTTTAGGAGCAACCTACCATGCGCTCTCTGCTAGATGATGAATTATTTTAAGGGGAATGGAAAACAGAGAATGGAATAGATGAGAGGCATTCGAGAAAGATAATACTTAAAAAAAGGGAGAACTAAATAGTCGGAAGGATAGAGAAAGCCGCAAGGAAGTGGGATTAAAAGGGGAACACAAGTTCAAAGAGTCTTGAGAAAGAAATGAATTTTGTGACTTGGGAGTGGGAGTTCCCCTCTAAGAACCGGGGAGTTTAATCGAGGAGAGGGTCGTTTCGGTTGGGAAATGAATGCTGGGAGAGAGACAGAGGGTGGCGTTTACAGATTCCTATGTGCGTAGGGGAGACGACTGATGAAGGGATTCGTTGAAGAAGAAGAAGAAAGGGCGAGAAGAAAGGCATCAAATGCGTATTGGCGTGTGCGTGTGCGTGTGCGTGTGGGACCACTTTAATAAATTCTACAATCACATCTATTACTATACAATAAAGAAATAAGGATGCCAACAACTAAAAAATCCTAACCCCATTTGTAATTTGCTGCTTTTAGGTGGAATCTCTTTTTAATCTCTCTCAAACCACTCACATTTTTCAAAGAGTTTTGTCACTATTTCAACTGATGCAATTGTTCACGTAGCCATTTTAAGGGTTATGATGTGGCACTCTTAAAAAGACACTCTCCAACTTCTAAAGAACATTTCGTTTCCTCTCATCTCTTCTAAAACAGTAAAAATTTCACTATACAAGAGTTATTTCACGTTTCTCTCTGGCTCTCAAACGACACGACACTATCTCCCGCAAGTCTTTTCCCTCTTTATTTATTTTCTCTTCTCAATAGTTCCTTCGAATGTGTCTGCCATAGACACTGTCTCCTTAATTTTCCTTCATTTTTTATTTATTTATAATTATTCACTTGAGTTGACACGTCATTTCCCAAATGGTTTCTCCAAATGTTGTTAAGTTGAAACATCAGCGGTTTCCTTCCAAAAGGTTTATATTTCTTCTTCCAAACCATTTCAAGCTTGGGCCAAACTACTTCATATATATATATATATATATATATAAAGGAGCCAAACCATCTCCGGGCAAATCCGGTTATCACCCCTTTGGTCACCACGTGTCTCCTTTGACACACCTTAACCGTGGGTAAGGTTCACCCACCCATATATAAAAAATGGCCTTTACTCTCAACGGCATAATATTGCAATCATTTTTGGGTATATCCTTCATCTCCTCTGTCTTTCATCTCTTCATCGCTTGCGTACATCTACTTGCTGTTTCGGCATCGTACAGTGAGGTAAGTGACCCCATTCATCTCGCTCTTTTGGTTTTATGGGTATACTACAAATATAATAAGGTTTTATGTTGTTCTCTTTGTTCGTTTATGCCAAGAAGACTATGTTCATGGATATATTTATGACATTATCTTCTTTGTCATGTAAGTATTTAATTAGGGGTTGAAACTTGAAACATCCTCTTCTTAACTGTAATCCAATCTCTAAATGGAAAATAGTCACCTCTTCGAGTCGAGGAGGTGAGTTACCGTCTCGTCTCCCCTTTTTGGTGCTACGTGTCCCTTTTTTACTATATTAATTGTGGTTAAGATTCAGTTACCCCTAGGGTTCACACATCTACCATTGGTTTTAAAAAAATAACCACAAGAGGTGGTTAATTTTTTAACCATAGTTCAAAGGGTTTGTGAGAGTAAGGAGGAATAGTCCCCGTGTGGCACGAGGAGGTGACTATTGCTCTTCCTAAATATACTCTGAATCCTAAGTTGGGTTAGGATTTCTAACCCTTTAAATTAATTATGATTTGGAAAGTGATAAAAAAAAAAAACTCTCTGATTGTAAATCTAAAGGCACCAAGGCTCATATGCATTTAATGGTGGACCCCACTTTATGTTTGGTGGCGTTAGATTTTAAATCGGATAGCCTAACTCCCGATAGTACACACCCCTGTCTGTTGCGTGAGTGGTAGGGGGTGTGGCCTCCCAAGGGGGAGGTCTGGGGATCTAATCCCTAGGGATACGAGTTGCAACTGCTCCACTGCCCAGCTAACTTCAGACCGGTTCTCTATTGACGTAGGTACATGATATCTGGCCCTGTGGGGCCCACAAAAAAAAACTCTCAATAGTACATACTATCGAGAACTTTTAATTCTTACCCTAAATTATTTGAATTAAAAAGTTAAGATTCAAGAATAGATTTGGGAGTGTGCATGGGAGTGCCACAAACCGACTCCCCGAGAGAAAGAAAGCCGAGTTTGTCAATAACATGTTGCCAAGTCAGCAATTGGTTCAAGGATTTACCTTCTTTTAATAATAAAACTACAATCCGTGCGATACATAGGAATTCAATATAGAAATGTAGCAAATTTATATTTATCCATGTTCAGATGCAATCTTAATATAAATACATAAATATCTAGGGAAATGGATCTAGTTTTCTCGTAATGTCTACAAATTATTTCAGCAAGAAAATAATTTATGTTCGTTGTCCCAATCATAGATTTTGGATCAGCCTCCATTGATGGTAACCTTGGATTTTAATGAAATTCCTTGACAAAGGAAAAAAGTTTGTCAAAAATGTTACTTATTATATACAAATGACTTCTTCATGATATAGAATTTTATTGGACAAAAAAATAGTGAGACTACTAAAAAAAAGGGGGTAATAAGATGAAAGTTCTTTCATAACTCAACATCCACTGCCCAGTTTGATTGTATCATTCTTTTCATGTGTGATGCTTCCTAACCTAATTGTCCTTTCATTCATTTTTCCATGGCATGGGATTACCTTTGGCGCACACCCGAGGCTTGGCCTCAGGCATCCATTCATCAACTGTCATGTGGTGAGAAAAAGGGGAAGAGATCTCAATGTGAGAGAAGTCAAATAACAGGGGAGAAAATGAAATGACTTCTCCCTTTTTTAGCGCCAAATGTCGGGTGATGAATGGATGCCCGAGGCCCAACCTCAGGCGTCCTTCATCTGGACAGAAGCCGAAGTTTGCTCGGCTTTATGTATAGGACATAGAGCATGAAGTTTGTAATTGAATAAATATCGTTGTAGACAAAAATAGTACATCACAATATGATGTATCTATAGTAAGTGGCTTACAAACAATGCTAGATAATATCAATCCATATGTGCACGTATTCCGCATGGCAAGAGATGCGTTGGCTAAAGATGAAACGCTAAACTTTCATATACGGATTATGAGAGAAGGGTGACAACAATACAACAGACCAACATCAAGTGAGGTTGCTGCTTTGATACTTGGTGATGGAACCAAAGATGCTGAATATCGTGATATAATTGTATGTACAACATAAGGCTATTTGAAAATGATCAATGAAATGTACCCATCTTACATGCCCTTACAATACCCTCTATTATTTCCATATAGAGAAGATGGATGGCGCAAAATTATATCAATTACAGTCAGTCCATCTCATTCTCGAAAAACTGTTTCAATAAGAGAATTCTATGCTTTCCGGTTACAATTTCGATCAACTGAGGGAACAACATTGTTACAAGGAGGTTGTTTGTTTCAACGGTTTGTTGTGGATTGTTACGCGGCCATTGAACAAGAATGATTGAATTGGGTGAGGTTTAATCAGGATAAATTGCGTTCAGATCTTTATAAAGGTTTAGAAGATGCGATAACTGTAGGAGATGTCAATGCTTCTACAGTTGGTAGGAGGTTTATTTTACCATTATCATTTAATGGAGGACCACGAAATATGATACAACATTATCAAGATGTTATGGCAATTTGCAGATGTAAAGGCCCTCCAGATCTTTTTGTTACGTTTACATGCAACCCAAGAATTCTTGCGATTCAACAAGAACTAGCATGTATCCATGGCCAATGCCCTGAAGATCGACCAGATATAGTTTCAAGGGTATTCAAAATTATGCTAAAGCAACTAATGTTTGATTTGAAAAAAATCAACATTTTTGGTCAAGTTATAGCCGATACGTGTTTATAATCCTTTTTAAAAAAAAAATCATTGTCGATGGATTTGAATTTTCTTTAACATCTAAATTTCTTATATACATAATTACATTACATACAATTTATTATTATTTTTTTCAACGCACAGATGTCTATGTAATTGAATTCCAAAAAAGAGGCCTACCACATGCACACATCCTTCTGATTCTAAAAAAAGAAGATAAGTTAAATTCGCCAGAAGAAGTTGACGCAATCATTAGTGCGGAGCTTTCAGATAAGAACACTGACCCGCTTGGATATGAGACTATTGTTAGATGCATGATTCATAGTCCATGTGGGTCAATAAATCCGCAGTCTCCATGCATGATAGATGGAAAGTGCTCAAAAAAATATCAAAATAAATTTTGCAACCAAACAACAATTGATGAAAATGGGTTCGTAGTTTATCAGTGATGCAATGATGGAAATACTATCAATATAAATGGATTTGATGTTGATAATAGATAAGTGATACCTCATAATCAAGATCTCATAAGAAAATATGAGTGTTGTACCCAAATTAAGGTTATAAAGTACTTATACAAATATATACGTAAGGGTGCAGACCGAGCAACAATTGTGATTGAAGATAACATTTTGACCCAAAATAAAAATGGCGTACAACATTATAAGGAGGTGGATGAAGTCCAACAATTTTTAGATTGTCGTTATGTATCAGCGATAGAATCTTGCTGGCGAATTTTTTATTTTGCGCTTCAACAACAACGTCACACCCATTGAAAGATTGCAGTACAATTTACCTGATTAACAATTTGTTATTTTCAAAGAATCTGATCATATTGACTCGGTTATGGCACGGCCAGAAATTAGAAACATAATGTTAACGCAATGGTTTGAATCGAATAATATCTATGATGATGCAAGGTTAATGACATATGCCTAATTTCCAATAAGTTGAGTTTGGAACAGAGAGCTAAAGACATGGACAAGGCAAAAAAAACAAACTTCAATTGGGAGATTATATTTTGCACATCTAAATTCAGGAGAGCGTTATTATCTACGAATGTTACTTCATATTATTCGTGGTGCAACAAACTTTGAGGATCTAAGAATCGTTGATTGTATCATATATCCAATGGTCAAGGCTGCTTGCACTGCTCTTGGATTATTGGATGACGATACAGAATGACATAAGTCATTGACTAAGGCATCTCTTTGGGCAACGGGAACACAACTATGATATGTTATGTTCTATGCAAATGTTTTCATAATTGACAAATCCATTAGAACTTTGGGAAAGGCATTAGATGAACCTAACTGATGACATGCAATACAAATCACGAAAAGATACTGGTGAACCTGGTCTAAGTTTAGATTTAACTATTCAGAAGAATATGACTTTAAATGAAATTGAGCAAATATTGAATAAGAATAAAAGATCCCTCAAAGAATTCACAGGAATGCCCATGCCCAGCTTGGAAACTACTACTGTGCCTTTGAATTGTCTCATTAGAGAAGAAATTTCATTTGATGCTGACCTCGAGAAACAAAATTTTAAAATTCTGCATTATGGTTTGAACGAGGAGCAACAAAATGTGTTTCAACAGGTGGTTGAATCATATATATACAAGAAAGGTGGCATTTTTTGTTTATGGAAGTGGAGGTACTGGAAAAACTTATTTGTGGAAAACCATGATTGCACATTTTCGGGCTAATAAGAAAATAGTACTATTTATTGCTTCATCAGGCATTGTTGCATTACTTTTACCAGGGGGTGTACCGCACATTCACGTTTTAAGATCCCTCTATATTTAGACGAAACATCCTGTTATCCAATAGCCCATCAAACTGATCTTGCAAAGTTAATACAAGAAGTAGATTTGCTATTATAGGATGAGGCACCAATGACTAATAGACATGCGTTTGAGGCTGTGAATAGAACTTTTCAAGATTTGATGCAACCACTGGATTCAAACGCATCCAATAAAGCATTCGGAGGTAAAACAATTGTATTTGGTGGTGATTTTCGTCAAATTTTACGTATGACTAGAAAGGAGACACGCAAGAGCATAGTAGTATCATTATTACAAAGATCAAGTATTTGGAATCAATGTCATGTTCTTAAATTACATACTAATATGCGAGTGATGTCCACAACTATTACAAATGAACGTCTTGAAACGAAAAAATTTCCACAATGGATACTTGATGTTGGTGATGGAAGAGTTGCTGCAGCACTGATTTCTAGCTCCGAAGAATCAAATTGGATACAAATCCCAAATGAATTCCTTATTGACAATACTAATGACGGATTAAATCACCTAATTGAGAGTATCTTTCATGATCTTCGAAATCGATATTTAGATTGGTCATACCTACAAGAACGTAGCATTCTTGCGCCTAAAAATATTGATGTTGATGAAATAAATTCGATATTATTGTCAATGCTAGCAGGTGATGTGCAAAGTTTTCTAAGCGCAAACACATTAGGCTCAACTGATGACAATAGTGAACAAGACATGTATCCACCTGAATTGTTGCACTCACTGACATTTTCTAGGCACCGATAATGCTTCTACCTAACTTAAATCAATGTGCAGGTCTTTGCAATGGTACCCGACTTATTATTAAAAAAATGGAAAAACGTATTATCGAGGTAAAAATAATCACTGGGAGCAATGCAGGTGATGCTATTTTCATTCCAAGAATCGTGTTATCATCTTCAGATACAGAATGGTCATTCACCTTAAAGAGACGATAATTTCCTTTAAAAACTGACTTTTGCAATGACAATAAACAAAAGTCAAGGTTGAACATTGAGACATGTTGGAATATATTTGTCAAATCCTGTGTTTTCTCATGGACAGTTATATGTAGCTATTTCTAGAGCAACGACCCCAAATGGATTGAAAATTCTTATAGTCAATAAAAGAGAGCAACCGGCGAATCGTACAAAGAATGTAATATTCAAAGAAATATTCAACGACATTTCCAATAATTGAACACAAAGTATGTATTTTTCACATTTTCTAACCATCATACATATTGTTGACATGTCCACTAGAATATGTAGTCATATGTATTCCCAAATTTTCTCTAAAATAATACTTAGAACAAATTAAAAAACCTAATTAAGTACATAATTTCTGATATTTTAAAAAATATTGTATATTCATCATACCTACAAAAACATGTCATTCTTAAACTTAAATATATATACATGATTTCTATAATGTTGTAATTATCTGACAAATCTGAAGATTTTCTCAATGCTAACAAATTATGATTCACTTAAAATTTAGTAACTTTAATGCTTTTATATAATTTGAATTAGTGAAATGCTCATTGCACGTATTTTGTTCAAAATTAACTTTATATTATTCAAAGTATGGTTTTACATATTAAATTGCATTTAGCATTTGGAATACTTTAAAAATAATATGTATATATTATATATAAGAGAATCAATCTGCCATCAATTAAAATCATTACTGTCTATGTTACAATAGCTGTCTAATAATGCTTTTGTTGTATTAAATATATACAAACTGAAATGCTATATACTTGGAGAACAATATTTCGAGAACATAATGGTAAATAATTTTATCCTGTCTAAACATGTATTATTTTATTACTAATACTTTCACGCTTAATGTGAATACGAAATTCATTTGATCTCATTAACAATGTCTATTATAACATTTTCATTTTGTTAAATTATGATGAATTATGAAACTTTTGATCACATCCATCCTTACAAAAGCAATTTGACAATAAAAGTGCGCGTCAGTCGAGTTTTTGATGTTTCCGAATACAGTAATGCAAAAGGATATGAGAAACTTCTAAAAATCATTCTAATTAACGAAAACTAGATTCAGCTCGAGAAAATTCAGAACAATCAGCCAGACATTGCTGAGAAAAAATAAATCTAATAAGGTTCGTTCTTTTGCTGAGATTTATAAAGCTTGACACTTTATAATGGTAGTTGTTAAGAAATTGAAGTCACTTTGTCAAGGTTTGTAACAAAATTAATTCTTACCATCATGAGATTTCAAGTCTTATCATTTTTATGAAATTTGAAATTATTTATTTTGCTGCATTTGATGTCTTATAGGAATTGCAACCCAATAAATAAAAAGCACGATACATCTAGTTCTTAAAAGAAAATGCATATTTTCAAATAAAAAAATTGCAAAGTGCGGGACTTTATAAGTCTCATAAAAAAAACGGACCCTAAAAATAATCTTGTTAATGAGACTTTAAATACTTAAGAAGATTCAATGGTGTTGCATTCATCATGGACCCTAATACCCTACATATCCAGCAAGCAACCTCTTTTAATGGGCCATTCGTATCCAACAACTCATGCCTCTTGGACTGTCTTGCACACCCAACTAATAGAGTCATCCAAAGAATATGTTTAGTTGGACCCAAAACCATACAAAGTTATTTCTAAACATGATCAATCCACTTGTAGTCGGGAAGCATCCCATCCGGAAGGTGCCCGAACCCACCTTGTATAACATAATTGATTTCCACTACCATCCCTGCATCCAACCAGATTGATCCTTGTATATAGTATGGAAGAAACACCATGCTCAATAATGATCAGCACACCTAACTACCTATGTCTAAAAAGAACGATACCCGCCTTCTAGAGGAAACCTAGATTGCAGATTTGGATAACATATCAAAACAATCGGAAGCAATAAATTGAATAAACATAAAATGGACAACCACATGAATAGAACCTTAGGGATCCTTATGAACTCCACAAGCAACTGAGCACCTTCAAATGTAGCAAACATTGTTGCAAAAGTATCAAAAAAAATAACATGAAATTCTAACCCCTCTTAATCTTCTCTGCTCAAAATATTGTATGTTGATCTAAAAACGCTATAAACTGGGATTGACAAAATCAAATAACTTAGTGACAATAGTAGACTAAGAAAAGAGAAATAAAGTAAAAATCTATGGAAGAACAAAGGGAAGTACCTGGTCCGAGGATGTCTTTCAAGCACTTGGCGGAAGGGCTGGTGTTCCCTCCCAAAAGAGCGAGTAAATACGAAGCAATAAGCTTCATCTCTGCTAAAACAAAATTGATGGACGGATGCATTAGAATCTCATTCTCGACAGTACAGCAAGAGAGAGATAGAGATAGAGATTACTTGAAATCTTTGGATCTGCAGAGATGAAAAGCAAAGCTCCTTGAACACAACTGGGGGCTGCGATGTCGTTTTAGGGTTTATAAGAAAAGAGGAAGAAGGACTAGGCGTAGTTTGTAGCCCTTTATATATCTAGGGTTTTGTAGTGATTGATTTGGTTAATCAGGTTCCTTCATTCCTATTTTCCTTTTTTGGCCCTTAACTTCCTGAAAATGTCTCTTGGTCAGCACGGGTAAAATACGAAGACCCCATCTTCAGTGTTGTCAGAACCAGATTGGGCATCGAACTAGTAGAGTGGCCGGTTCCCGGTTCAACCGGTCGGTTCAACCATGTACTTTTTACAATAAAAAACATTTTTTTTTTTCATTTTTTCCCAATTTTGACAAGTTCCGGCTGGTTCTCAAATAGTTCTGGTTTTGAGGGGGCTGGTTCCTGATTCCACCGGTTCGACCGGCCAGTCCGATAAAAAATAGTCAAATTTTAGCAAGCCAGCTTGTAGGGTTTAGCCCTATTTACTGGTATTACTGGGCATCCAGGTGCATAGATTCTCTATTTTATTACAATTAAAAAACTTATTTATTATACTAATTAATACTAGTATAAACATTTGAGGGGCATTTTGAAAAAAAATTAAGGTATTTTTATGTATAGAATCTTGAAGGGTATTTTAGGTTTAAAATTTTAATCTAAGAAGTATTTTGAGAAAACAAAACTTGAGAAACTGAATACAAAAACTTGAGGGGGCATTTTGGAAATAAAAAAAATGAGGACCTTTTTAGTATAAAAACTTAACTGGAGGAACATTTTGAGAACAAAAAAAAAATTTGAAAACATTTTGAGTATAAAAAAACCTTGAAGACAATGATTGCCACCTATCCAATTCTCATCCCATTGAAGGAATGCTAATAATTACACTGAGAAGAATCAATGCTCTTCTCTACAATTCCAAAATTTTGATTGATCAACAAAATGAAATGAAGTTGATTAGAAATTCGAAAGTATACGGAGAGAAATTATCAAATTTCTCTTAGAACATCAATACTCCTTACATATGAGATTAAATAAAATGTTACTTATAAGAGTGCTTTCTATGAGAGGTTTAAAATGGGGAGGGATATTGAAAATAGAAGTATAAAGAGAGAGAGATATCAAGAGAGAGATATATATAAAGAAAAAGAGTTAGAAGAATTGTTTTTATCAATAGTTTTAACAGTCAAGTACCTTTCTATTATAAACAAAACGTGAGGATCGTAGGTATATAAAAGATTATTAATACACAATTAATGGGGTAAATTAGGAGAAGTCACCGTAGTGACTAAATGAACGTAAGGTTGACAGGTAGCCACCACCATTGGTAGGCTTTGAGAGGGAGACAAAGAAGTCTTATGTTTGATTATTGATAGAGACATACCGTGTTAAGAGGCAATGCAAATCAGTCAAAACCAAAACCCCAATCTCTCCTCACTATACATGTATATTGTTTATCAATAGTCTTATAGATTTTTGTTTGTCATAACTCAACCTCAAAATTCATTCAAAGCATTTAGGAAAAAAAAGATTAAAAATCAGAGTTGAATGGAAAAAGAGCATGGGTTGTCAATCATAGGGCTTCCATTAGCATTGAGAGTTGGGGTTTTCAACTTTCTGTGGCAACATTAGGTTCCAGCCACAAAGTTTGTAGAAGATGTCTGACATCAATAACCTTTTCAAATGTGAAGAGTTGTGTAGCATTCACAAAAAATTGAAGAGTATACCCAACCAAAGCCCCACAAAAATTGAAGAATTGCATCCACATCCAAAGCCTGCAAAAATCAAAGAGTTTTGCCCAAACCACACAAAAAAAAAACTAAAAAATTCATTGAGTCTCCTATCCCAACCTCTTAAAATTATTTTAAGACTTCCATGTGTCCTAACCAATTATCTACTTTTATTAGTAGTAAAATAAAATTATGAGATGATGCAGTATAATTTGATTTAATTTTTTTTAGGGAATTTGAGTTTCTTCTTTTTTTTTCTTAATTATGGGATCAATTTTAAAAATCTAAAAAAATGAAGAGGATCTCAACCGTGCATGCATCATTTGGTAGACACTAAACACAGAAAAATAATAAAAATTTGTAAACGCAAGAAAAATACTACAATTCAAGGTAAAGAGAATATGGTTATTAGTTATTATTATTATTATTATCTGTATCACTGTCATGCGATATTTAGTAGATCATATGCATCCACCCAACAAATAAATATAAAAAAATAATGGAAATAGATAAAGCAACATTGAAGAGAAGAATAAAGATGAACAAATATAAATATAGAATACCATATTAAAGCAACATTGACTATCATAAAAATCTCTCCACTGCAATTGCTCAATCTTACATCATTTCCGTGAATATCCTGAATTTCAATTTAGTTAGCATTTACATAAAATAAAAAAATTATTATGAAAAAGGAAAAAGTTAAAAAAAACAAAAAACAGTCTCCTACATGCAACAAATTATAAATTCAAAATTAAGAGTGAAATAAAATAATAAAGAGTAGAAAGCATCGTCCTCAAAAAAATCAATATAAAGCAAAGGAAAGATAAGCATGCCCACTTGTCACCCATACAACATCAAAGAAATCATCCATTCATAATCAATTTATCAATTATAAGAGATAAAACAAAAAGTTATTTTAGCTTACAAATTTTGTCTTCTTTTACACATGAGTTGCGGCTCTGAAAACACTTTAATCTCAGCCTATACAGTTCGAGGGGTTGAGACGCAACAAAGGATTTGCAGTAATTTTGAAAAACAAAAGTGGACATCCAAACATAACATTAGTGAAATAAAAAAATTACAAAAGAGAAATATAATGATATATGTCAACAGTTGCTTACCTAAAATAAACCTTTGTAACTTGGTAATACTAATCATAGATACCGTCCTACACTCAAGACAACATTTTCTAAACAGCATATGCCCAAACTTCCTGGGAAAGAAAAAAAGAAAAAGAAAACGAAAATCATAGGAACACATCAAGGTTGGAGGGAGAAAATTATGGAGTAAAAGCTTTCCATAAGGGCACCTTGCTCTGTAGAATACATCATGTTGTGGAATCAAACCGACATTTGGTAGAAAAGAAGAGAGAGAGAGTGTGTTTCCTATATTCTGTTAGAGTGATGCTTTCCCATCGTTATGCTTCCTGCAAATAAAAAAAAGAGGAAAAAATCTAGAAAGGGGGAGATGAAGGGGAACATTGTGGGGGAGGTGAAAGAGGGATGACGCTTCCAACACCCCCTCCGTTTTGATATAAGCCACAAAAAAAAATCCTGAAATTTTTTTTTTCCTAAGAATGTGAATAGAGAGAGGGTTTCTTATATACTGTTTTTAGGAGGTGACTCCTAAAACCCCTCCCAAGAGTTGCGTCCCCCCAAAACCACCAAAAAAATTGAAAAGTTGCGTCTGTATCCTAAATAGGGAGACCCCAATTGTAACGTTTGGAGAGAGACTGAAATAAAGAGAAGAAGATGGTTGGTTTCAACTTTGATGATGTGGCATAATAGGTGAATGGGAGAATGCTTTATACTCAAAATACCCTTACGTCCTATTTTGTTCCTAATGTACCCCTCAAGTTCTATTTTCTAAAATGCCCCTATATTATTTTCTATTCCCAACATATCCCAAATTTCTTTTTTATTTTCTAATATATCCCTTGAGTTTGATTTCCCACGTCATTTTCCTTATTTTTGAAATGCACCTAAAATTTCTATACCCAAAATATCCCCTAAGCTTTTTCTATATCCAAAATGTCTTTAATTTTTATAGACCCAAAATGCCTTATTAATTTTTTTATATCCAAAATGCCATCAATTTCTTTTAGTTCCCAAAATACTCCTCAAGTTTATAAACTCAATCCCACAAATTTTTTTCCACACTCAAAATGCCCCCTCAAGATTTTTGCTATGCCCAAAATGCCCTTAAAATTTTTATACTCAAAATGCCTCTCAAGGTTTTTTTATACTCAAAATGTCTTCAAATTTTTTTTTTCTCAAAATGTCCCTCAAGGCAAGTTTTTATACTGAAAAGGTCCTCATTTTTTTTATTTCCAAAATGCCCCTCAATTTTTTGTACTCAGTTTCTCAAGTTTTGGTTTCTCAAAATACTTCTTAGATTAAAATTTTAAACCCAAAATACCCTTCAAGATTCTATTCATAAAAATACCTTAATGTTTTTTCAAAATATCTCTCAAATGTTTATACTAGGTTAATTATTATAATAAATAAGTTTTTTAATTGTAATAAAATAGAGAATCTATGCATCTGGATGCCCAATAATACCAGTAAATAGGGCTAAACCCTACAAGCTGGCTTGCTAAAATTTGACTATTTTTTATTGGATCGGTTAGTCGAAAGACATTTTCAGGAAAAAAGGTGGTGTTACGCGCACCCCATTAATTTATGAGTACACCCCAAACTAAAAAGTAAATAATAAAATTTTTTAAATAAACATTTTAAGTAATTAAAAGACATAAATGCCCTCTTTCTTCTACCTGTGTCTTTAGAACCCCTCTCAGGCAACGAACCAACTACTACTCTCTTATCAGCGGCCCGCAATACACAGCCATGGCGTGATGGACCTTAACACTCTTTTATTTAATTTAATGAAGTAAAAACAGATCTTGGTATGGATGGCGGATCTGACTTAAACCCTAACAGCCTTTAATGTTTACAGAGAGGAAAGGGGTTTTTTGGTGCTCCCCGACCTTCATTTCGATGACTAAAAACATGTATGCAAGGTCTTTGTTCGTGGAGAGAAGCTAGAACTCGAACTTTTTGGACAGCCATGGCCGTCTGATCCAAAGAGAGCGAATTATTTGCAGAGAGATGAGTAAATAGGAAGGTGACGAGAATCCGTGGACCCACTTGAAGTAGTATTTAATGCTACTGAACTCTTTGATCCGTGACGAAGGTTTTACTGAGACAAACGAAGAAGATGAAGCTTAGGGTATTTTTGTCATTTTATTTAATTACTTTTGTGTTTATTTACAAATTTTAAGTATTTATTTTACAGTTTTGTGTGCAGGCATTAAAAAAATGGGGTGCGGGTAACACCACCCTTAACCAAATCGATCACTACAAAACCCTAGATATCAAACTACGCCTAGTCCTTCTTCCTCTTTTCTTATAAACCCTAAAACGACATCGCAGCCCCCAGTTGTCTTCAAGGAGCTTTGCTTTTCATCTCTGCAGATCCAAAGATTTCAAGTAATCTCTATCTCTATCTCTCTCTTGCTTGCTGTACTGTCGAGAATGAGATTCTAATGCATCCGTCCATCAGTTTTGTTTTAGCAGAGATGAAGCTTATCGCTGCGTATTTACTCGCTCTTTTGGGAGGGAACACCAGCCCTTCCGCCGAGTGCTTGAAAGACATCCTCGGATCAGGTACTTCCCTTTGTTCTTCCATAGATTTTTACTTTATTTCTCTTTTCTTAGTCTATTATTGCCGCTAAGTTATTTGATTTTGTCAAGCCCGGTTTATAGCGTTTTTAGATTAACTTACAAGATTTTGAGTAGATAAGATTAAGAGGGGTTAGAATTTCATGTTATTTTTTTGATACTTTTGCAACAATGTTTGCTACATTTGAAGGTGCTCAGTTATTTGTGGTGTTCATAAGGATCCCTAGGGTTCTATTCATGTGGTTGTCCGTTTTATGTTTATTCAATTTATTGCTTCCGATTACTTTGATATGTTATCCAAATCTGCAATCTGGGTTTCCTCTAGAAGGCTGATATCGTTCTTTTTAGACATAGGGGGTAGTTAGGTGTGCCAATCATTATCGAGCATGGTGTTTCTTCCATACTGTATACAAGGATCAATCTGGTTGGATGCAGGGATGGTAGTGCAAATCAATTATGTTATACAAGGTGGGTTCGAGCACCTTCCGGATGGGATGCATCCCGACTACAAGTGGATCGATCATGTTTAGAAATAGCTTTGTATGGTTTTGGGTCCAAATAAACATATTCTTTGGATGACTCTTTTAGTTGGGTGTGCAAGACAACCCAAGAGGCATGAGTCGTTGGATACGAATGGCCCATTGAAAGAGGTTGCTTGCTGGATATGTAGGGTATTAGGGTTCATGATGAATGCAGCACCATTGAATCTTCTTAAGTATTTAAAGTCTCATTAACAATATTATTTTTGGAGTCCGTTCTTTTAACGAGACTTATAAAGTCCCGCACTTTGCAATTTTTTCATTTGACAATTTGCATTTTCTTTTAAGAACTAGATGTATCGTGCTTTTTATCTATTGGGTTGCAATTCCTGTAAGATTATGTTTTGGTTGAATATGTTCATGTTGTCTGTGTGTGACGATCATAGTGGAGCTTCCTTTGGAGTCGATCAATCATCTCAATCGTTTGAATTAAAAATAATACTGTACAACATCGGTTCATTTTGTTGATTTTCACATCTTAACCAGGAGGTTGTGCTACTACTTATATTTGACTTTTTTTTTTCTAGAAGAGGGATTAAAAATTCTTGAAGAACTTTGAAGCAAATATTATGGCATTAGATAAAGTCATGGTAGCAAGAGTAGATTTGGATGCTTTGACCCAATTAAAACATGTCCTATTTACACACGCCTGGGTTTGTCCCAGTGGTAGTATATCTCCCTTTGGGAAGGAGTGACTCGTGTTGGAGTCCTGGTGTAGCCGTTGAGTGCCCACCCTTGAGTTCTAACCCTTGGCCCTCCTAACACCTGACATAGATAGATAAATGATTTAGCTGCCTACAAAAAAATAAAAATAAAAAAATGTCCTATGGTATAGAAGAAAATTGTTCAATTGACAAACAGGTAACAAATATCTCATTGTTACCTCTTAATTAATTAATTTATTTATTTTTATTTTTTTGATAACCATGGATATCCCAAGCCTTGAAAGCTCAAACTAATCCCATAGGCTACATAGGGAATACCCCCACCCCATGCAACCGTTAGTGAGGGGAGCCAGGAATTGAACTCGAGTCATTGTTACCTCTTAATTTATTTGAGCAAATGATTATTAGTGTTTTGTTCCACTATATCTTATCTTAGAAACGTCTAAATGATAAGAATGCTAAATTCTTGATGGCCTTAACCATATACATTGTTGGTATTTCAACTGTATTTTTTATCATAAATTATTTATTAATCATTCATCTAGGCTGCAATGTATTGGTCCTTACTCCTTAATAGTGCTTTATTATTAGAAGTAAAAAAAATTGTATCTACTGATTAATGTCACAAGTCCATCAATTATCGAGGAAGAATTATGTGCAACATTACTAGAGCTTTATGACCGGATTACATGCGATTGTAATGTAAACATATATGCTTTAAGTGGAGCTTTAGTTAGTCATGACTTTCATTTTTTCTTTTTGCAGGTTAGTCATGATTTTAAATAATTAATTTAATAAAATTTACGTGCAACGCACATACATTTTTACTAGTATATATATATTAATATATATATATATATAGTGAATGGATTGGGAGATACATTGAAAAGAACACTATGTTTACACACGCACGCAACCATACAATCAGGAAATCCAACGGCTACCATCACACCATATAAAAAAAATTCCTAAATGCCCTTCCACACATAAAAAGGTGGTGTGATTTACTTGATTATCCTATATATATATATCGAGAGAGAGAGAGAGAGAGAGAGAGAGTCTAGGGGTACTCCCTATTCTTACTCCCAATCTCTACACCCTATCTAAACCCTTGTTTAATCTAGATCAATGGCTCTAATTTTTGGTGAAGTGGCATCCTATACCAAATTTTAACGCTCTCATCTTCCTCTCGTTTCTCTCTCCTTCTCACCCCTCTCTTCTCATCTGCACTATTCTTGTAACTAGTTACTCTGAATTTTCTAATAATCTCTTGCTCTATTTACTTAATCTACTCAATTTGTGTTTGTGATTTATCTCTGTAATGGTGAATTGGCGGTCCCACCTATCTCCATATGGCTGTAACTGGGCAGCTTCTTAACTCATATTTCCTTCACCATTTGCATCAGTTCCATAATGTTTTACTGGTTTGTACAGGCATAGATGTTCGAGAGAAGCATATAATCCCATTTACATAGTTGGTTTGTTTGACTCTCTTTCACTCACACAAAAAAAGAAGAGGTTAAAATTGAGTCATATTATTCATAATCATGCGCCCTTTCTCCCTGTTCCAGGGCACCCAGATGAGTACATAAAGACAATACAAGTCATTATTGTAATTTTCTTGTATTATTTCCAACTGCAGAACTCGAAACAGCCCAATAGCCTTATCTAAGCCGTGGTTTTGGATACAGTCCATGTAACTAGCCGTGGTTTTGGATACAATCCATGTAACCTGGTTCTCTTGAGACTGATTTTTCTCTCTTTAATCTACAACTTTATTTTCAAACCGTCTTAGCAGATCAAATTGGTGGTTTGGTAGGAGAACGTCCGGAATAGGCTTTTGATGGAAGGGAGAGCGAGTGACCTCATGAGGTTACTATATGTTTCTAGTATTGCAGGAGAGAAGAGAGGCGTGAATGGGAGAGAGAATATTGCAGAAGAGAAGAGAGGCGTGAGTGTGAGAGAGAATATTGCAGAGGAGAAGAGAGGCGTGAGGAAGGGAAGGGAAGAGAGGCGTGACTGGGAGAGAGAAACGAGGGCTTACATAGGGGTGATTTTGGAATTAAAAATTTGGTAGAGGATGCCACCTCTCCAAAAATTAGAGTCATTGATCTAGTTTAAACAATGACTTAGATAGGATGTAGAAATAGGGATTAAGATTAGGGGCCCCCCACACTGAATATTAATTTGAGCCAAACATTAGAGCCATTGATTATTAATTTGCTTGATTCAGGATATAGATTGAATGACCAGTGTCTAGCAAGTCTGAGCACTGTAGTTAAAGTCTCCCTAGGCATTACCTAGTCGATCACCTCACTTAGCCAGGACCCTAGTGCCTAGTTAGGCTCTAGGTAGGTCTTTCTAAAGATGATGTCGCCTAGTGGTGCTTAGGCCTCGTAACCCAGGCATTAATTCTCTACTGCTTGAAGTCAGGTTGTGCTTTTTGAATTGGAGCCAGATCGTGGATCGTCAGATTCTGTAATAGCTGGAGGTAGGCTAGCCAAAAACAGAGCTGTCACTGGGAATCTACCCAAATGAGCTCAGGACACATTAGTTAGATATAATTTTTTCTAAAAAAATGAAGTTAAAAATAAAGTACAAATAAGACATTTTACTTCATAGATTTCATCTTATTGTTGTCTAGACAAAACATATTGTGTCTAGGGCTTCTGCATCTGGCCCTATGTCCACCTTTCTCTTAACTATGAGTTTTTCTTTGTTGGATATAATTTTTTCTAAAACAATGAAGAAATTACAAATTAAGACATTTTACTTCATAGTTTTCATCTTATTGTTGTCTGGACAAAACATATTGTTTCTAGGGCTTTTGCATCTGGCCCTATGTCCACCTTTCTCTTAACTATGAGTTTTTCTTTTTAAAAAATTATGTTTGTCGTGACTTTGTTCTTATACATGCTTTATTCCATTTCCAACAGTTTATAAATATCTTAAATCATTTGAGTTTTAATAAATAATAAATTTTGGTTTTCAAACGTCAATTCAATGCCTTGCCTAAGGAAACCTCTATTGCTTAGGTATTGCCTGGATGCTTTTTTACTACAGTGAGTCCGAGTTGTTTATGATACATTTGACCGCTCTATAAAATATGTTAACTGGTTGTTTGGTTGAGTTTCAACATTGAGTCTTGGAAACTCTTTATGTTTGAAAGTTTGGAGCTTTCCCCCTTGATTTTGCCAAGTCTAACTTGGAAGCTGAATTCTGGAGGCCAGGTTAAGTTTAAGTTATTGAACACTGATTCTGAAATTTATACAAAAGAAACACTTGTAGGCATTGATATGAAAATATTCTTCTGATTTACAGTTGGAGCTGATGCTGATGACAATAAGATCAAGCTGCTCCTATCTGAAGTTAAGGGCAAAGATATAACAGAGCTTATTGCGTCTGGAAGGGAGAAGCTGGCATCAGTACCCTCTGGTGGTGGTGGTGGTTCTGTTGCAGTTGCTGCAACTGGTGGTGGTGGTGGTGGTGCACCTGCTGCAGCCGAGCCTAAAAAGGAGGAGAAAGTGGAAGAGAAAGAGGAGTCCGATGATGTAAGTGGTCATATATCAAAAAAGAAAAAACTCGCCTTTGTTTTACTTGACAAATCAAGTAACTGAGACTCATCAGAATTAAAAAAAATCCCAATACACAGCAATGAATGGGGCAGATGAGAACGAGGGCGATGCCCACATGATCTATTCAAATGCTCCTCTTATCAGTTGGAATGTTTGAATTGGCCATCTCAATGAGACAGAAAATAGAGTATAATGCTCGCGCGCACATACACACACAAACTCACTCACCCTTTTTTTTCTTCTGATTTGTCTCGTTTCATTCAACTTGCTGCAGGATATGGGCTTCAGTCTCTTTGACTAAGGGAGCGGGATGTCTGTCTCTTCTCAAACTTTTTTTTTTTGGTCGAAAGGTCTCTTCGCAAGTTGGAACCTTTGGTTAAAACGTTATTGTTTGGGTCTGTAGACTGGTTCTTGATTTTGACAGAAATCCTAAAGTGTTGGATTAGTTAGAAGAAAGAGTGATGAGGTAAGAACATTGTGGAACAATTCAGTAATTTATGAATTTGATAGCATGTTTCTTTAATTATTGTGTATGATTGGGAGATGTTTGCGCCTGGACAAACCATAGCACCCTCTGATATTTGAGGGTGATTGTTTGCCTTAACAAATTCGTTTGTCCAATTGTCTCTTTTACAGCTTTATGACTGATACTAATATCCCTCTGATAGCTCTGATATGATCTCGTGGTATAAAAGAGATTCATCCATGGTAAGGCATGGGTCTCAGAGTTGAAACTTGTCAGTGAAGCGTGTTTCACAAAACCCTAACATATTTCCAATTCCCTATTTTGGGTGAGATGCTAGTAACCCTCTTTGAGATGTGGCTTCCAATCTCCATGTGTTGGGATCTAAACCTGAATGGCTTGGTGGCCTAATGAGAGTTACCAATGCCGTAGATATCCTTTTTGAGCAATGTTTAGTCCAAAACCTCGTTTAATCTGCACTGAAGAGGATAGGGTGGCTTTTGCTTTGGATATCATTTACCTACAACCTGGGTGATCTATCCATGACCAGGATGAAGTTTGGGTGAGGATGAAGTTTGGGTGAAACTAAGTGGAAGTCTGAATTAAGTGGAGGTCTGAACCAACTGATGTTGAAGATGACTGAATGCCGACGTGGTTCCTCATTGCTCTCTTAAGTGATCAAAACCTCTGAAGCCTTGCTGTCATGTTTTGTGGAAGTCAGTCAACTCTTGTCCAGTATCCGTTCTGAGGGGAGAAAGCATTAAGACAAGGTGAGGGATGATGTCGTAAGGGACGAGGCCATTGGCAGATAGTGGTTTAGTTTGGGGATTGGAATTCTTGCGGACTCATCACTTGGGGGGATTGGATCCCCGGACCTCCGCAAGAGGTGTTGACCGACTCTCTTAGACTATTCATCAATTCCCAGAACAAGATATGCATATAGTGGATTAATCTCAATTGGGTCTTTGTATGTTGAACTCAACTCTCTCTTTCCCTCAATTTCCTGTTTTCCTTTTCTCACACTTTCTTGTCGTGAACCCATTTTCCCAGCAACCGAAGAGAGTGGAAGAGTTATAATGGAGATGCGATCCATCATTCTCAGTCAACAACGACCTAATTCTGTCACCCGGATCTCCATTTCGTGGCTCACAGCTGTTTGATCAGCAGGTAGGCCACCTCTTGGCCTTCAGAAGCATGAAGTTTAGTAACTTGGAACTGTTTTTCGGTTGTCCAAGTAAATCTGTATCTGAAGGTCCCAAAAAACCCTGACCAGTAGCTACTGATATTAGCCTGTTCACTGGCAGTTTAGGGTGCTTTTTCTGAATCCCCTCTAGTAAACATATATCTCGAAAACTGACCTGAGCGAATAACCATAACTTGCACATTCTCTCTGTAGTCAACAGAGAATCAGATTACCTGTTTCAACTTCAAAGCCTACTTTACATAAATGTTCTCCCTGGATCCTATGAAACATAGATGTGCCTAATGTTACTGTTTTTGTTTTTAAAACAGTGTGTAATTGTAAAACAAGCTTTAAAATCTCATTTATGTTTAAAACCTTCCTTGTTACTGTTAACAGTTTCATTACCGTTTTAAGTGAATAAAAGAATAAATGTATTTACCGTTTGGGTACCTTCTATTTTAGAGGTCTAGAGCACTTCGTAGTTCTATATATAGACTTGTGGGTTTCCTCTTCGTTTGATATAGAAATGACAGAAAAGAGAATACAGTAACAGTATATTTTCTGAGTTTTTTCCTTTTCTTTGGGTTTGCCTACTGTGGCCTATATTTAAGGATTTAAGTGTTTTTTTTATCATTGCCGTTGAGTTCGCTGAAGACCAAGGGATTAAGAGTGCTCCTATTCCTTTGGTATTGATCGTTGTATCCTGGGGTGATCTTCATTCAGCCTCTCAAATTTTATTTGCAGAATTTTCAGTACTGGTTTTGGGCATATTCTGTTGATCGAGAAATTCTGGTTAATCTGTTTAATCTAATGTTTAAATTGCAAACATTAATTCTAACACCTAATAGCACTTGAATGCATGTCACTGGATGTGTGAGCAATGATAAAAAGATAGGTGCACGTGATCAACCAGTTACCACAACTTTTGCTATAACATATGATCCAAGAAGTTTCTTCATCTTCTAGGCAAGATATGAGACTTGGGACAATCAAAGGAAAAACAACACAAACAGAACCAGGAAAGGAATTCTAATCGGTAATTATCATTTATTTCGGTATTGAGATCAAGGTGGGACCCATCTAGTGGTGGGTCCTACCCAAGACAGGAGTCGGAAAATGGTTTCTATCATTCTTCAATCTCCTGTTAAACATCCTAAACAAACACGAACTTTTCTTGCACCAACATGTCAGGTTTAATTCTTTTGAGACTAAACAAAGGGTTGTTCACAACTTTCTTCTTTGCACAAATATGCAACCCCAATGACTCCATGTAACTATGTCTATCAGAAAACAAGTTTAATCAAATCTAATGAACTGAGTACTGTTTATAATTGCGATACTCCACACACCACAAAAGGAAAAGGGTGTTCAAACACAACACATAAAGGAAAAGAATGTTCAAACTTCAAACACAACACAAAAGCATGCCATCTAAACCCTCAGACACTAGCTCAGTAACTATAAAACTGAGTACTTACATTCACAAACCAGACTCTCTGAAACTTTTTCGACACACCTGGAGAATAAGAAAATACACCAGCTCTGCTGCGGTCTGGCCCCATATGCAAGAATACTGTTCTCCGGGAACCAAAAAAAGAATATTAGAACAAGAAAATGTACTTAGTTATCACTAACAATCAAAGTACCAATAGCACAACGAAAAAAAAAAAAAAGTAGAAACAAGCGGAAGCAGTGGCTGAATCAGTTGGGCATGAGTAGGAGATGGGAAGTGTTTCTCGTATGGAAGTTATGCTCAAGGTGGGATGCTTGCTTATATCATGTCTCATTTAATGGTCAAAGAGAGCTATATTAGTGAGACATTATGGGATTTACCTGAGTCTATAAGGTATAGAACATAAGCAAGTATTATTGGATTGGAACCTAAGGTGCTTAGTTCTCTACGAAATTTTCATTTCAGGCAAAATCTAAAGTATAGTTGTCATACTAATAATGAGAATAAGGCATTATGGGATTTACCTGAGTCTACAACCTAAGGTATAGAATATAAGCAAGTATTATTGGATTGGAACCTAAGGTGCCTAGTTCTTTGCAAAATTTTTATTTCAGGCAAAATCTAAAGTATAGTTGTCATACTAATAACGAGAATAAGGCACCCGTATCTCATTTCTCGCTTCTTGTTTACCAATGATATTTTGAGCCTCGTTATCCACTTTTTGTTTTTGCTTCTTGATACGGTAACTATGGTGTTTCTAAAGGTTATGAAGTGCAAACATCTAGGAAATTCCAATTGCGAAAGTATTAGAAAATATATATAAATAGTCTATGTTTACTAAATTATCCCAATTAATTTTGAAAAAGACCCATGAAATGGTTCTCAAAAAGGTCATTGGTGTCTAAGCCATCCCCAAGCATAGTCACAAAATCGGGGTTCGGAAATAATTCGGCAAAGGTCAAGTACGGAAAAATTCGAAAAAATCAGAAAATATGGGAAAACTTCAGAGAAAAAATGGAGAAAAATTTATAACTATAAAAGTTAGTAACAATACTAATTAATATATCTAACAATTTTATGAGATAATATACAAAAAGAGTAATTATAATCAACAATAATTTCATATATCATTTTAACATCAAATTCATTCCATCAAGACATTAAATTTCATTAAAACATCAATTATCAAGATTAAAAACAAGGCTAAAATACGCATATTAATAAAATCATTCATTTATATTCATTAATCCCTCAAAAGAGCATCAAAGTCGTCAATATCTGCATAATTTTCATTCCCAAAAAATTTCAAGATTATCCGTTTTTTTTTCTTCGTATTATTCGTTTTAAACGTGTTTTTTTTTTGTCTTATTATTTGTTTTAAACAGCTTTAAAATTATAATACGTGTTTTATTCAAAAAACAAGTTTTAAACGCAGTTTTCTACGGCAGGGTATTAATGCGCGTTTTAAACGGGTTTTTTTTCAAAAAAACTTAGTTTTTTGTAACTATCGCCCCAAGGACGCTCCTGTTAATTAATTTCTAAGTAACTAAGTAATAATAGCTCCTTATGATTTATAAACCAAAGTAGTAAGAATGTTCGTTTGTTTTTTATCAGCAAATATTCAGAATGATTTTAGACCATGATCCCACTTAAACTGCTTTTACACCTAGCTTATGCACAGTAATTTACACCAAGGTTACACTAATTTGGTCTTGAACTAATTTTGATTAATACTTCAAATTGTAATTATGGGATAGAATGTGGTATCTTTCTAATTCTTCCTTTCCTGTTCTGGAAAATTTCCTAACATATAAGATGAGGAAACTAAGACCACTCAAATATAGACGCAATAAAACATAACTACAACATGAAAGGTTTTAAATGGCTTGCAAAAATATGTAAACTGAGATGCCAATGTTGCATTCGTCTCTTTAGACAACTTATATTCCCTTTTTCCTAAGGGAAACAATCTCGAAAGTTATATTTTACTTTAAAGACATGCACTTTGAGAATACAACTCAGATTCAAGCACGAACTATCCCATCACTTTTAGAAGGCAAAACACTCTTGGAGCTGCAAGGACCGGTTCTGAGAAGACCCGTTGTATCAAATCTGTTGTGTTGGTAACTTAACGGAGGTTATTGCTAATTGCCCAAGAGAGACATGATTTGAGGAAAGACCTCAAGTAGCCCATACAGACTCTTGAGTTGGTAATTGGTGGGTTCAGGTTGAAAGAGCAACGCAGAATAGTTAGAGAAATTAAGTTGTAAAACTATTACTACTTGCTGCTCATCCCTGGCAGACTTTGTGACCATCCTTAGAATACTAGAGAGTTATATACAAAAACTTGAAGTGCCTCATGATTGATGAAGCCGACTGAACATTGGAAGGAACTTTGATGAAAAAACGAAGAGAATTATTAAGCTTTTACCAAAGGATAGACAGAGAACTCTTTTTTACTGTTACCTGAATTTTTTTTTAAAATGGCAAAAGATCCTGCAAACTTTTCACTCGGCAACTGGACATATATTGTTGTGGACAGTGGGAATTCAAAAGACGGTACTGAAGGGATGCACCAAGGCTACTTTGTTGTGCCAAGACATTTCTACATCATCCTTTCTAGCATAGTTGCCAAGTACGGGTATAATACAACAATGACCCGTATTATACCCGTGTTATACGACAAAAACATGGCAAAAGTATGAGGAAAAAAAAACATAATAATTATAAATAAATAAAAAGCATGATATTAACTAATAACAATAAATTAATATGGAATATGCATCTAACACGGCAAAAATACGCATATTGTACGCGTTTAATATGTAATTCGCATACTAAATGGATATTATACACCAATACGGGTATAATATGCAACACGACAAAAGTATGCACTTTTAAATGGGGACCCCCTAAAAGTATTATACGGGTACTATACGGGTATAATACGGGTGTTTGGTAACTATGCTTTCTAGAAGAGGAATGTGTTAGAAGAAAGTGAAGCTTTGTTATAATGTGTAACTCGGTGAAATATCCTCCAGGAGCTTCTAACACGGGATCGGATTTGGTTTGTCCCTTGCAAGACCAAAATAGTTTGGCCCACTCACAAAGCCCCTTTAAATGCCTTCTAACTCCAGTTAAGAATTTTTAACTATTATGGTTAAAAAAATTATAATAATATTTTTATAAAATCAAAAGTTAAGGTGGCCGAACCCTAAGGGTTAGTGAATCTTAATCACAGTTAAGGGTGTTAAAATGGACACGTGTTGACATGGACGGTAGCCAGACGGTTTTGGTTTGCCGAGGGCCAGACGAAATCCCATCCCTTTCCACACACACATACACGTTCATTGGGCAGAGTTTTGGGAGGCAAAGCTATTTTTGGCCATTAAAAAGAGGAGCTTGGGAGGTGGGTGTGTACCGCCCAACAGAATGTGTAATGCATCCTATCACCTCCCTAATTAAATGCGTGGTAGCAAAGAGTGGTGCCCCAGTGCAATACTTGGGCATTTGCCAAAGAAAATCCGTTGCTAGTTCTTGTTTGGTCTGTACAACCACTATTGAGCCACACTACCCAATATTTCTGCCTTTGGTGCCCTTAGTTTAGACCATTCCGGTTTTTCTTCTTTTTAGGTGGCCTAGTATGCATGAGAACAATAGTTAACTAGACGTTTTGGAATGAGAATTACAAAAGGTCTCTCACAATGTCACATAAGAAAACATGATTAAACTTAACTTTCATTAACTTTTTAAAAGATGATGATATCTTTAGCTTGTATTTTTCTTACAGTAATAAATGCCAAATCTAGCCTATCATCCTTACGTGGTAAAAGGGCCTTGCACCATTTAGAGTTGCAGATTGCATAAAAGGGCCCTTGCAGCTTATTATTGTTCTATGTATGGAGGGTTCCACTTAAAGTGTTCATGTGGTAATGTGAGAGACCATTTATAGCCGCCGATTGCATAAAAGGGCCCTTGCACCTTATTATTGTTCTATGTATGGAGGGTTCCACTTAAAGTGTTCCCTTTCCTACAACTAGCAAAATTCAACCAAATCTATTATGGAGTCCTAATCTCGGAATTAATCTCATTCCCATTGAGAAATCTAGCTTCAGTCCAGATAAGGCTATGGTTCGAAGGAATGTTTCGCTACACAGTGTACATCTCTATGGGTGTGTTTGTTTGGCAAGAAAGTGAGAAAGTAAAAGAAAAGCGAGTTTTCTTTCACTTTTCTTGTAATTGGTGTGCAATAAACATACTTTATTTTCTTGGACTTCCCTAATAGTAAGAAACTTTTCCCTTCCTTCATCTTTTGATGACGGTTTTGAAAGAAAATTTAAATTTCTTTTCTTTTTCCTTTCCTTTTATTTCCTTTTAATTCAACCACTTTCTCGCCAAACCAACACACCCTATGAAAACAGGTTCATCATGCATCAACTCTTAAATTAAGCCCCTAATATTCTCATTTCTTCCGAGGAATGCTAGCCATATTCCCAGAATTCGAAAATATTTTCATTCTCTCCCCAATGAAGCGAGACGTTGCTTTAGCCAGTAACTTTGCAACCAACAATTTAATTTTTCACGTGTCATTTCATTAGCGAGAGTAAGGATAGCTTTCTTCGCCAACTGCAAGAGATGAACAGCTTCAGTGAGCTCAAAGGAAGAAGAGAGAAAGTATGGAGAGAACTCAACTCAACGTTAGGAAGAAGCCTTAGCAAGTGATTATTGCCAAATGAGGGTAATATAAAGAGACAAAAGAAACAGAAGGTAGAATTAGCTATAGAAAGAGAGATACCATGAGCTGTTGCCGACCTTCACTAATCTTTGCTTTCAAACAACAAACCCCTTCTCTTCCATGAAAAGCATTTCTTTAGTATAAAATTTTCTTCTGTTAACATCCCCTTTTTATTTATTCTTCATTACTCACCACAATTTCGCATCTCCTTCCTTCTCTTCTGGAAGGGACTTTAATAATACATGAACTATCAGCAAAATACACCTCCTAATCGTAACAGTAATTTTCTCTTACACTCATTTTAAATGGGTTAGGTGGGCAAGTTTGCCTTCTCAATCCGTTTGTTGTATGGGACCGGGTTGGCAGTTGAACGACCAAGGTTGAAAATCCGGTTGGTTGGAATTTCGTGAAATCCAGTTTTCGTCCAACCCCAACGACATCGATACAGGCTGGATTTTTGAAAACACGATTTCTGCGAGGATTTTGGAAATTTTGGGTCAAATTTCGGAATTTCGGTGATATTTCAAATTTTTATTTTTGAATATATATATTTTTTTATAAAAATTTCGAAATATTTTGATATTTTTCTCTTAAACATGAAATGATAATATTTATATAAATTTATAAAATTTTAATAAAGTATAATTTTTAACATATATATTTAATAAAATATTAATAAATCGGAATCCGAATCCGAATCCTGCCGAGATACCAAATTTTTTTGGGATTTTGGTTCAAGTTGGCTGACTCCAATAATATCGGGATTTCAAACCTTGCACACGACAACAAACTTTGGACCCTAGCCAACTGCACCAACCTCTAGGGAAAATTCCGAGTGAGTCTATGCGGATACATGTACATGGTTGCAATGTGAGGGTGTATATGCATGTATATGTGTCTGCATTGTCATTACCATCATCTTTCACCAGTTTAGGATGACGGTTTACACTAAATAAATGTTTAAGATCATCCATGCACCACATACATGACTTCTCAGTCAGGAACATAAGCACATCATCATCTTAAGAATGATATTTGTAATTTAAACATGTGTTTCCACCAACTCAATTTCTGACTACGGCTATAGTCATTTGAAAATGGCCTCACGATCTTAATAGCTCCCCTAGCTTGGAAAATCATATTAGTGGATAGATGACTATTTTATGTAATATGCAAGAAAACTAAGGGAATTCGATCTATGGTTTTCTAAGTAAATCTTGTTTCTCAAGAATCCCAACATCCACCTACTAGGAAAAACGACATGGTAGCAAAGACTCCCATCTCTTTATAAGCGTGCGTTGGTCAGTCATGCATAGAGGTGTACGAAAGAAAACGAGATAGAACAGTGAGAAAGAAAGGAAAGAGAAACTGAAAGTCTTGAAAGGACAAATGGAGTGCTGGGTTCGAGTTTTGGTGCTGGTTGGTCTCTTGTTTCCGGTGTTGGTCGAATGCCGTGTTTGTCATTACAAGTTCAATGTAAGTCTTAAAGGACGAAAATTGATTAGGAAATATGAGCTTCGTACTTGCGGAAGACATTGTTAAAGAGATAGACTAAATCTTCTTCTCCTAGCTCCTCCAAAATATTAGCTTTCAATGGAGCAGGCCAATGGACGTACAGAGAGGAGAGGGGACCTAGCCTTATATATAGAAACATTATGGAGTCCTCCCATTAAAGACTCAAATTCCAATGAGTTTAAGAAATTTACAGAATAAAACCCTTAAGCTTCCAGGCCTACATACGTAATTTACCACAATTCAAATAGGATATAATCTCATATTACTAAGGTGCAATAAATCCCAAATGATCACTCAACTTAATGGGTATAACCAAAGTACCATTGTGAGCTATTTATATCTAACCCGTTTTTATAAAAATGCAATCAAAAGAAGCCCATATTTGAAATTATTCTAACATTCTCCCACTTGGGCGAACATTGATTGCAAAAAAAAAAAAAAATTGTTTTGAAAATGACTCTCAGGTTAGACTACATAGGTGGCCACTCAAATAAATAGCTCAAATGATAGCACCTTAGAAAACACGATCCGGTCCAACAAGAATATCAACCTCGAATATGGAAGTCGTTATACCACTTAAACAATGTAAGACCACTCCACAGCTACAAATGCTAATATCCTTGTCGACATGGATCCCCATCCTCCGACCAATGTGGTAGTATGTAGTATGAACTTAGCACCAAAGTGATCAAAAGCTGGGCTAATTCATATCAGTCCTCACAATGCTTCAAAGTGAAGCCACATGTCTCTAAAAGAGACTCATCTTATGTCTTTATCCATAATATCTCGAGATTTTAAAAATATCATAATAAAAGACATAAGCCAGATGCATGCTCAAAACATAGTTTATGGATAGGGGAGATATATATTATTATTATGGAAAGAAGCTGTTCCCAAATAACATATGGGTTGCCTACGTACTCCGTAAAGGGATTAAGCCAAAATGTAGTTCTTTTTACATAAGTAACTCCCATTAACCAAAAACATCAAAAGTTTCCACAATACCCATATTAGCAACATGTGTTTTAAAAACTTTAGGAGCGAGTCCCTTAGTTAAAGGATCTGCAATCATCACCTCTGTATTTATATGCTCTATCTTTGTCTATCCTTCCTTCTCTCTGTCTCTAACCACCAAATACTTGATGTCAATGTGCTTGGACCCACTATTATTCTTTGAAAAGAACACCGCTGCACTATTATCACAATAAATAGTAATTGGCCTTGAGATGGAATCAACAACTTTCAGTCCAGAAATAAAATTCCTTAACCAAACAACTTGGATAGTAGTTCCATAACACGCCACAAATTCAGCTTGCATTGTAGAAGATGCCACCAGAGTTTGCTTAACACTTTTCCAAGAAATAGCACCCCAGCCAGCATAAAAACATAACCGGAGGTTGATTTCAAATCATCTTGACATCCAGCAAAATCAGAATCTAAGTAGCCTACCACCTCAAGGTGATTTGAACGCTGGAAAGTGAGCATGTATCCTTCAGTCTTCTTCAAGTATCTCATAACTTTCTTAGCTGCTTTCCAATGCTCTGGCCCTGGATTCGACTGAAACCTACTAAGAACACTAACTGCATAGGCAATATCTGGTCTAGTGCAAACTTGAGCATACATCAAACTCCCCACAGCACTAGCATAGGGTATGTGCTTTACAGATTCTCTTTCGAGCTCATTTCTAGGACATTGAGTTTTGTTAAACTTATCTCCTTTAATGATGGGTACATCACCAGGTGCACAGTTTTGCATTTCAAACCTTTGTAGTACAGGTCGTATATAAGCTCTCTGAGAAAGTCCCAACAAACCACGAGCTCTATCACGACATATTTCAATGCCAAGCACAAAAGAAGCTTCTCCAAGATCTTTCATTTCAAAATTAGTAGATAACATTTTCTTTGTTTCATGAAGTAATCCCAAGTCACTGCTAGCAAGCAAAATGTCATCAACATACAGAATAAGAAAAATAAAGTTTCTCCCATTGATCTTGCGATATATGCACTGGTCAACTGTATTTTCAACAAAACCAAGAGAAGTTACAACCTCATCAAACTTCAAATACCATGTCGAGATGCTTGCTTCAGGCCATATAAGGATTTATTTAACTTACAAACCAAGTTTTCTTTTTCCTTCACAATAAAGCCTTCAGGTTGTCTCATATAAACCTCTTCATAAAGATCTCCATTCAAAAATGTTGTCTTTACATCCATCTAATGAAGCTTAAAATCATAGTGTGCCACAAGTGCCATGATAATTCTAAAAGAATCTTTAGACGAAACTGGTGAAAAAGTTTCATTATAGTCAATGCCCTCTCGCTGAGTAAACCCTTTTGCAACTAATCTTTCCTTCTTTTGTTCAACATTCCCTTTTGAGTCTAATTTACTTTTGAAAATCCACTTGTTGTCAACAGCCTTAGCATTTGGAGGAAGTTCAACAAGTTCCCAGACTCTATTCTTTTTCATAGAATTCATTTCATCTTCCATAGCACTTAACCATTTATCTGACTCAGGACATGCCAAGGCTTGCTTAAAAGTAACAGGATCAACAATGTGTCCAATATTAAAATCACTTTCTAACAAATAGATAATGTAATCATTAGGCAATGCAGACCTTCTTTCCCTTTGTGATCTTCTGACTTGTGGCTCAGAAACTGCCTCAATCACTGTTGGAATTTCTTCTTGTTGCCCAGGTTCTTCACTAACAATTTCAATTGGCTGAGAAACAACTCTTTCTTGCATAACAGGAACTGGAACAACAACTGGATTAGATTCAATAAAAAGTTCCTTCAATATAGAACTCCCACTGTCACCAACATCATTCTCCAAAAATTTAGCAGTAATGGACTCAACAATTCTGGTGCCACGATTAGGACAATAGAACTTATATCCTTTTGATCTATCTGGGTACCCAATAAAATAACCAGGAGTAGATTTTGGGTCTAATTTCTTTTCAAGAGGATTATAAATCCTAACCTCAGCTGGACATCCCCAAACTCTGAAATGAGCCAAACTTGGCTTACGACTTGTCCACAATTCAAAAGGAGTTCTTGAAACAGATTTACTGGGAACCCTGTTTAAATGTACATAGCAGTTTTCAAAGCTTCACCCCATAGATATTCTGGCAAATTTGTTCTGCTCATCATACTCCTAACCATATCCTTTAGAGTCCGATTTCGTCTTTCAGAAACACCATTCTGTTCGGGTGTTCCTAGCATAGTATATTGAGGCACTATCCCACACCCTTGAAAATTTTTTGCAAAATCACCCATGTTTTGTCCAGACTCATCATACTTTCCATAATACTCACCACCACGGTCATATCTCACAACTTTAATACTTTTCCTACATTGTTTCTCTACTTCCATTTTGAATATCTTAAATTTCTCAAGAGCAAGGGATTTATCATTAATTAGGTAAACATATCCATAGCGTGACAAATCATCAATAAAAGTTATAAAGTACTTATTTCCACATATGGTAGAAGGTAAAGGTCTACTAATGTCGGTATGTATTAAGTCCAAAATGACGTCGCTTCTAGTAGAACCTTTCCTTGAGAATTTAGTCAGCTTTCCTCTTATATAGTCCACACAGGTGTTAAAATCTGAAAAATCTAGGGAGGGAAGTATCTTAGCTTTTATCAATCTCTCCATTCTTTCCTTTGAGATGTGTCCTAACCTCTTTTGCCACAACATAGAAGATGATTCACGGATTAAAGACCTTTTCTTTGCTATATTGGTAACACAAGAAACTTCACCAAAATAAGCCAAAGACATTCTATATAAACCATCACATAAAAGACCATTTCCAACCAAATGGGAATCATAAAACAATTCAACTTTTCCATTACCAAACTTAGAGTAAAAACCAGAATCATCAAGTTTTGATATAGAAATTAAATTTCATCTCGTTGACGGTACAAAAATCGTGTTCTCCAAAACAAGAGAAAAACCACATTCCAAAGATAACTTTACTACTCCAATAAACTTGACCTTTACTTGAACTCCATTCCCAACACACAAGCTCACTTCATTCTCACTTGGCCTCCATTTGCTTATAAACCCCTGCAAGGAATTCACAATATGAATACTTGCACCTGAGTCTATCCACCAAGAATTTAAAGGTACATCTACTAAAGAAGACTCAAAACAAACTAAGGCCAAGGAGGTACCTGCCGAGTTCTTCTTCTTCTTCTCTAGCCAAGCCTTAAACTTAAAACAATCCTTTTGCCAATGACCCTTCTTTTTACAAAACTTACATTGATCATTTTTCTTTACAGTTTCTTTAGGACCACCAGAAGTCTGACCTCCAAAACTTTTATTGTGCTGGTTGCGGTGGGACTTATCCCGCTGAGCATTGTAAGCAACCTTTAGCTGATTAAACTGGCTAGGAAGGCTATTAAGAACATGATAAACCAAAAAAGGCTCTGCAATAGGAATTTTGAGGGCTTCTAGCTTAGAGGATATATGTATCATTTTCATAATGTACTTCCTAACTCCACTTGAACCATCATATTTCATACTCATCAGTCTATCCATCAGGTCTCTAGTTTCAGCTTTATCGGATTCAACAAACCTTTGTCCTATGGCATCCAAATTTTTTTTTGGCATTGTCATTGTCCGGAATAGCTCCCATAATTGAATCTGATATAGAACGTTTGATGATCTTTAAACAAAGCTTGTTTGCCCTATCCCACTTTTGATACTCAGCCACATATTCAGTAGTGCTCTCATCAGTAGGCGTTGAAAGATGATCCTCCAGGGCAAAATCCAATCCCAAAAGACCAAGTGCTATTTCTATGTCTCGTTTCCATCTCACATAATTATTTCCAGTCAAAGTTTCAATAGCAGATAATTGACTTGAAAGAGAGGAGGCACTCAAAGCTGTGGAAACATGAAATAATACATTTTATTTAATTATCATCCAAACATAATGCATGCAGTCAATGGATGATAACATATCTATCTAATTAATATGGGCTATTAATTAGACAACCCGTAATTAAACTCGGAACCATATGAGCTTCATTACGGTAAGAGCCTTGGTGCATCATTGTAAAGTCACCTTTGGGCTAACTAAACAACATGCTATAAGGTACTCTTAAAACATATCATGAAGCAAATTAATAAAATCACATCAGTTTTCGAAAAACCATCACCTTTAGGCAGAAGGAGAATTCTAGACTAATGCAATTTCATTAACTTCTTCTCACCATTTTCTAAAACATCACACACAATTACACCTTTGGGCAAGATATTATGGGCAATAAATTAGAAAATGAAGATATCCTTTTTTTTAATTTTTTTTTTATGAATAAATATCAATAAGTGTGCCACTTTGGCGGCTACGACCCACTAATATTTCAAAAGATTTCTCTTAATGAGAAAATAAGGATAGTCATTATAATCATCAACTTGACACAATCAAAATCAGAATTCACATATGATTAAGAGACGAAAATAATATGAACAGATCAAGTATATAAGAGAACAGTTATGTCTTAAAAAAAATGAATTTGAAAAACATATATTTACAAAAGAATGCTTATAACAAGTTACAAAATTAATATGCATCCACAAACATGCTTAGAGAGAGTACATATATGCATAGATCATATAAGACACTGACTATTCACTAGAAAATTTATTGTGATATTCAGTATACTGTAGCCCCTCGAAAAATGTGTAAATAAAATTCAAAATTATAAAACAGTGTCTTACGATGGTACAATTTTTTTATTTAAAATATATAAAAATTATTAGGGTGAAGAAATAAATACTGGAAAAAGAAAATAACAAATACAGTGTTCCAGGTGTCGCACGCGCCACTGTGATGTGCGTGGGGAACGTTCTGGCTGGAGGAGAATTCATCTTCAACCTCCAGCCGGATCGGAAATTGGGTCGCGGGTCTGCCTTCCGGGTCAACGGGTTTTTCAAATAGATTTTGAGTATTCGGTTTGTATGAAAAAAAAATCCGAAATTACAAACTCACGAACACCCTTTTTATTCGAAAGATTCTAATCCTAGCATGTTGGCTCTGATACCAAATGTAAAAAACTGGAAAACATGCTAGAAAGAATAATCTTAAAGGACGAAAATTGATTAGGAAATATGAGCATCGTACCTGCAGAAGACATTGTTAAAGGGATAGACTAAATCTTCCTCTCCTAGCTCCTCTAAAATATTAGCTTTCAACGGGGCAGACCAATGGATGTACATAGAGGAGAGGGGACCTAGCCTTATATATAGAAACCTTATGGAGTCCTCACATTAAAGACTCAAATACCAATGGGTTTAAGAAATTTCTAGAATTTTAAGCTTCCAGGCCTACATACGTAATTTACCACAATTCAAATAAGATATTATCCCATATTACTAAGGTGCAATAAACCCCAAACGATCACTCAACTTAATGGGTTTAACCAAAGTACCATTGTGAGCTATTTATATCTAACCTGTTTTTATAAAAATGCAATCAAAAGAAGCCCATATTTGAAATTATTCTAACAATATATTGTCTAAGTAGTTTGCATTAAGCAGGCCATGGTTTAGGCATTGTCTATGAAATTGGATAGAGCAATGAGGCATAACACCAATGTCCAACATTCATGGAGTGAAAATGTTTTCAAATTTTTTTTGAAATATTTTGGTGAAATGGGAAACAAAACACACCTTGGTCAATCACCTCAATTTGGTAAACAAAGCATGCATTGGTTAAAAATATTCTCCTTATCGTAGTTATTGGTATAATTATAATGAGTTTAAATATGAGGTTGAGCTCTACTTCATGGCGTTTGAGCTGAGCTCTTTTTAGTGTAGAGTTGTGACAATTTTGTAATTATGGCGAGAAAAGTGTTTGCAAAATTGCTGCATCTGTCAATCGTTACAAGACTACCACCATCTACATGTTAAAAAGGGAGGTCCGTTCAAACACCATAAGCAAGCTCTGCCTCATATTGAAACTCTATTATCGTCGCCACCATCCTTGTTATAATGATGCTAATGTTATTAATTATTACTATTATGATGCTAATATCATTACTATTATTATTCATTTTTCCAATAAAAATCAAAGAAGAATGGTCTCTCTATGTTAAACAGAGGAATACATGTAGTCGGCCTTAGATTAGTCAGAATCCCTTAATTGTTATTTGTGTTTGAGTGGTTTGAAATCACTCTTCAAAATCAAATTCCCATAATTGTTCATTTGTGTTTTTAAGTGGTTTCAAATCACTCCTCAAAATCAAATTCAATAAATAGGCCTCATTCAAATTCTTCTATTTGAAATGATTTCTTAGAAATTATTTTTATATCATTGTCGAAGAACTAGATAAGAATAAGAAAAGATCTTAATCATATATATCCTTTCTTAAGCTTAAAGTTATTATAAATTTAAATGACTTTTGCCCCAGTGGACAATATAAAATTAAAAAAATTATGGAGAAAATTAAATACGGAAGGTATGTCTACAAATCAGAATTATCACACCAGACATTGTTGTGAAAGTCACTCAAAGCTTTGTACCAAGGGTGGCATGCGCCTTGCGCACTTTATTATCCTGCTTAGTTTTCCAATGGACTTGTGGCTGTCTTTTGGCTAACGTACGCAGGTGGTGACGAGGAACACCTCCCGGCTGTGTTCAGGCAAGCCCATCGTTACTTTGAATGGGCTGTTTCCAGGGCCCACTCTGTATGCAAGGGAAGACAATACAGTGCTCGTGAAGGTTGTCAACCACGTCCAATACAAAAAGACTTAAGTTTGCCCTTTTCATCACAAAAATCTAACTTGGCATGTAGAAATGTCATGGGCAATATGATCATTCTAGTTGAGGTAAATCTTGTATTAGCACCAAACATTGGAAATAAAAAAGTGTTCATATTTTGTGATGGCAGGCATGGGATCCGATAGCTCCGAACGGGCTAGGCTGATGGGCCGGCATACATCACGCAATCCCGATACAACCAGGGCAAAGCTATGTCTACAACTTCACCATTACTGGCAAAAGAGGGACACTTCTTTGGCACGCGCATATTCTCTGGCTGAGGGCAACCGTCCATGGCGGCCTTGTCATCTTGCCTAAGCGCGGCGTTCCTTATCCATTCCCGGCACCCCATAAAGAAGTTGTCGTAATATTAAGTGAGTTTTAAGTTCGATTAGATCATTTTCCTTAATGCTCCATTTGTTTTGATGTAAAATAAGAGAAAACAAATGAATTTCACATAAAATATCATTTTTCGTACATAATTTCTTTAAGACAATTGATATTTTCC
Source organism: Tetracentron sinense (assembly GCA_015143295.1). Classification (NCBI taxonomy): domain Eukaryota; kingdom Viridiplantae; phylum Streptophyta; class Magnoliopsida; order Trochodendrales; family Trochodendraceae; genus Tetracentron; species Tetracentron sinense. The sequence continues at coordinate 5,499,118 of CM026556.1, read as the reverse complement.
GTGAAATTCATTTGTTTTCCCCTATGTTACATCGAAACAAATGGAGCCTAAGTTTAACCCTCAGGTGACGGTGGTTAGGACCTCACAGTTGTGACTTTAAGGTTATGAATTTGGAAACAGACTAGTAAGGCCTGTTGTTGTTATTGGATTCTTCGAATTGCAGGTGAATGGCGGAAGTCTGACGTTGAAGCCTTGATCAATGAGGCTCTCAAGTCTGGTTTGGCACGAAACGTCTCGGATGCTCACACCATTAATGGCCGTCCAGGACCTGCCTCTAGCTGTTCTTCACAAGGTACTAACATGGCCATGGAATAGTCTACATAACACAGATATATTTTAATTCTAATACACAAAAAAAAAAAGTTTTGTTAATTTTAGCAATCTATCATGCGCAGGGGGTTCACGTTACATGTAGAGAGTGGCAAGACATACATGCTGCGTATCATCAGTGCTGCGCTCGATGAAGGGATCTTCTTCAAGGTAGTCGGCCATCAACTGAATGTCGTTGAAGTTGACGCAATCTACACCAAGCACTTCAAGACCAACACCATCCTCATTGCCCCTGGCAAGACCACAAACGTCCTTCTAACCGCCGACCGGAACACGGGCAAGTATATGGTTGCCGCCTCTCCTTTCATGGGCCCTCCAATTGTTGCATACACACTAAACACACACACACAGCCATAACTAAGGTAGCCGCTAAAGTTCCATAAGAGTAAGTCCAAGTAACCACTCAACTGAATCGGAAAAGCATCTCTTAAAACAAAAGCCTTCTCAGTGGCTCTTTCCAATAAAACCTCTGGTTTCATGTTTTTGAAGCCAATGCCACAACATGGAATGGAGCAAAATGTGTTTGAATTCCAAAATGATGTAAGTGTTTAGAGCAGGTGTGTTTGTTGGCCAATGGGAATTTGTTTTGTGTATAACATTAACAAAAAAAAGGAGCCGGGTGTGTTTGTTGTTCAATGTGAGTGTGTGTTGTGTTTAAAATTAACAAAAAAAAAAAAAGCAAGGGATTTGGGTTTTAACCTGACTCAAGGAGTCTGGTTATTAGGGCTAATATTTATATATTATTTTGGCCAAAAATCCAGTAAGCAAATATAAAAAAAATATTGATCATTAGGCTTAATACTAACCTTGTTATAACTAATAAGTAATTTAACGTGATGATACTAAAACCAAGGTTAATTATTAAATTGTAAGGCTTAGTGGATATTGACCATAGTTAGTTGGGTTTAATAGGGGCACGTCTAAAGCATGGGTTCCTAAGCAATGGTTATGAAGATTAAAAACACACATTATTATTTTTTTTTTGTGGAAAGGTTATCATGTAACACACAAACATACACACTAAACACGCACACACACAGCCATAACTAAGGTAGCCGCTAAAGTTCCATAAGAGTAAGTCCAAGTAACCACTCCACTGAATCAGAAAAGCATCTCTTAAAGCAAAAGCCTTCTCAGTGGCTCTTTACAATAAAAGTTCTGGTTTCATGTTTTTTAAGCCAATACCACCACAGGGAATAGAAGAAAAAAGGAACAAAATGTGTTTGAATTCCAAGATGATGTAATTCCAATTAGTGTTTGGAGGAGGTGTGTTTGTTGGCCGATGGGAATGTGCTTTGTGTATAACATTAACAAAAAAAAGGAGCCGGGTGTGTTTGTTGGGCAATGTGAGTGTGTGTTGTGTTTAACATTAACGAAAAAAAATAGCAAGAGATTTTGGTTTTACCCTGACTCAAGGAGTCTGGTTACAACAAAATTTTTTTTTTTTTTTAAAATATGTTTGTTCATCCGCCCCAACCATAGCATGGCTTATTTCTTAAGACCTTATCAATCTAGGTACAACAGGTAGAGTTAGAAAAAACCCTCTATTTGGGGATGTATCCGTATCGAATAGGCCTTTTGTAAATTTTTTTTTTTGATGATTAAACATGTCACCATTTCAACAGGAAAACTGTAAGAATCATTTATTTAGAACAAAAGGCAAACAGTTTATATGCATTTACCAAATATGAAACTAATGGGGAATTTGCTAATTTATTGATTATTGGATTCATAGGGGAGAATAGCAAGAGGTACACAGAGCAATTATATTGCTGGATAGAAACATAGAAACTGGCCTGGATTGGAGCAAGAAGCCTAGTTTGATTGGAGTAAGCCATTTTTGGGTGATGTTTGCTTGATTCTTTTGGAGAGCAAAGAGCGGCAACCTTATCAGATGAAGAGAGATCAGAAAACCAATAGTGATTGAGAGTAAACTGTTATGACATTAGGAGAACGATGATGAGTGCAGATGATAAAGGAAGAAGACGAAATAAATAATGAAATGCTAAAAAAATTTCAAACAAAGAGAAAAACAAACAGGGGAGATCGACATACTTGGGAGTTGTCCTTGTATGAAAGGAGATTAACACCTCGTACACTATGGAGAACTAAAACAGAAAAAAGGTATTTAGAGAAAAGAAAGAGGTAGAAGGTTTGGTCGAGAAGAGAGAGCGAAGTGGTGATTCAGTTGACTGGGGAATATCCACTTGTATTGTGGAGCAAAGGGAATGTTTTTCTCTCTTCTGAGCCTGCCATGTCATCCACTTTCTACCACGTATCCACTCTAACTTTTCGTTTTCCCAAGTCTAACTAAGTCACCGTTTTTCCCCCAACCATCACCGGATTTTTTTTTCAATACTCATAAGGTATCTAAACATACAATACCCTTAGATCTGAACCATCCAATCTAAAGATGGATGGTTTGGATGTGTTCTTATGAAGACACACTTATCCCTTAGGTTCTTCGGTTTTTCAGGCTGTTCTTGTGACATGCTATTGCCGGTAACCAATTAGAATCGTAGCCGGATGAATGGCCACAATTCTAAGGTACTTAAGCTTTCCATACACTAGGGGTATTGAAGTGCTACTCACCATCACCAGGGTTCTCCAAGCATCACACCCCTATGCTTCACAATACACCAACCGAATCACCAACACGTGTACCTTTCTTCACTGATGAAGTCACGTCAGATCTTTAGGGGACGCAACTGTTCTAGATTTATTTGGAAGAGATACACTTCTTCACTGCCCCAACCAAAATAGAAACAACGAAGAGGCACCTTTTACGTTTCAACGAGAAAAATTAGATTTCTTTCTCCGATTAAACAGACATATGTTCCATTAATAAGACACATGTCTGTTCCGAACTTTAATTATACCTTCCACCAATACTTTGCTCTTCCATTGCACCTCTCATTCTCTTCTCTCTCACTCTCTCCCTCTCAGTTTGTGTGCATTGCATCACATCCTACACTTCCGATTGCTTTCCCAAGTGAAGATACTACAATCCAGTCATCCTGCACTTCCATTGTTCACCCATCTTGGTGCCAACAAACCCAATAGGTATTTCCATCACTCTTATCTCTATATGTGGTTTTTTTTCCTTTAACATCAACAATTAATGAAACGACTGACATGGTTGGTATCAAACAGTATTTTAAAAAAACCGAGTTAACTCGAAATTCAGATCGGCCATACACTAAATCGGTCTAAAGCTCGATACTCGGTTGAGTCAACTAAACTCCACTGAGTTGGTGGATCGATTCGATCCATCAGGGAACATAAAATATTTATAAAAAAAAAAAAGAATGGAAGGGATTTGATGCTCTGTAATCACACTGAAAAGAAGAACTCACTCAACACCATCAGCTTGGTTGCCATGCCTTAACATAACTGATATTCATCCACATCCCTATCTTCCTCTGGACGATTTATTCTTTTTGTACCATTTGTCTTTTGCCCATCTCCTTCCATAAAAGATTTCAATAGCATAACCGAACACCTGAGCTCCGAGAGCCTGAATCACTCAGTGTCAGTGGGAAGGAAACCCCCGAGTATAAGAAGCCGTAGGCTTCTTTTGCTAGAAACTCAAGCATGCTCTGGTCCAAACATTTCATTTCTTAAAGAGAAAAGTATGGAAATGGGCTTCGAAATTCGAAATAATCCGGATATGGGCTCCTGGTTTAAAAACTTACTTTTATAGGTTCCTACACGTGGGAGCCTACAGCACCTGTTGCCCTTTCTTATTTTCTTCCCAAAATACCCTTGCCTTGCGAACCTTTCTTGCTTTCCCAACTGAAGCCCTTGGTTACCCTGTCATCTGAAACCCTTCAAATCATTCAAACCCCAAATCTGTAACCCTGCAAATCCTTCCCCAAAGTAAAACCATCGGTTACCCTGTCATCCGAAACTTTACGGGCATCGTATTGAAGAAGAAGAAGGTGCCAGATGGTTACTCGTCTAATATTGCAAGACATGCCAATATTGGGCAACGTAAAATTTTTGGACTTAAGAGCCACGACTCTCATGTTATAATGCAACAATTTCTACCATTGGTTGTGAGGAAGACATTGCCGAAGAATGTCACTTCTGTGCTAATTGAATTGAGCAACTTCTTTCTAGTTTTGTGTTCCAAAGTCTGTGATGTCGTGGAATTGAGACGGTTAGAGGAGAAAATTGTGCTTACGCTATGTCATTTAGAGAGAATTTTTCCACTAGCATTCTTTGATGTGATGGTGTACTTGCCTATACATCTGGCAACAGAGGCAAGGCTAGGTGGACCTGTACAATACCGGTGGATGTATCCCATCGAAAGGTATGACTTCAATTATAATGTATCAATTGCTCAAACTTCTTGTGGTTATATGATTGTCTCATTGTTTTACCTAAATTTAATTCCTATAGGTAGTTGTCGACACTGAAATTGTACGTCCGCAACTAAGCTTGACCAGAGGGTTGCATAGCAGAAGGGTACTTGGCCGAAGAATGCTTGACCTTCTGCTCAAGGTACCTAAATAATGTTGAATCGAGATTGAATCGACCGGTGAGGAATGATGATGAAAGTGTGATAGGGGGTGCGCAACGCCCTAAGTGAATTAGAATGGCAGTAGGCACATCGTTATGTGTTGTTCAACGATGAGAAACTCACAACATATCGAGAGTAAGACAAATACTATCATAATTTTTTTGTTAATTGTCTTTCATTTAATTTTCATTTTTCATTTAATAGTCAATCTGACTTTGAGAAATATGGATCAATTCGTTATTTGCAGTCAACACATGAATGTACTGAAGATGACCAATCCCAAACTAAGATTGTCTCCGCACGAACTCCAAAGAAAGAACAGCGATCAGTTTGTTGAATGGATGTAAATCATATGCTCTTAACTTTTATATTTGAACAACACATACATAAAGTTTTGCATATTGAACCAATCTTATTATGTAAGTCATATGCCTTTGGCCTTCAAATAGGTTGAAAGGCTACGAACGTTATGCAGTTCGGTGTCTGATGAGATTAAATGTCTCACATACGGTCTACAGACAATCGTACAAATTTTTAAGGGTTACGTTATCAATGGATATAAGTTTTGTACTACGGATAGAAAGCGCGGACGCAGGAGTCAAAAATAGTGGTGTTACGGTCACTGCAACGACTCCTTGTTATGCATCTTCTAATGACAAAATTCCCATTGCAGGAGATATAACCTACTATGGCCGCTTAACCGACGTAGTGCAATTGACGTATTCAGAAAGCTTAAAATTTGTATTGTTTAAGTGTGACTGGGTTGATGTGATGTCACAGAGTAGAGGAATAAAGACCGATATCTTTGGGTTTACGCTAGTGAACTTTACATGCCTGCTCCCGACACACGCTGTGTCTCATGAACCATATGTTATGGCATCTCAGGCAGAGCAGGTATTTTACATAGAAGATCCTTTTAACCCAAGTTGGCATGTTGTCATCAAGACAAAACCAAGAGACTTCTTTGACATGAATGAAGAATCTACTGTGGACGATAATGTATTCAGAGAAAACGAGCCATTCAACGACCAACATTTAGATGTCACTGAACATGATGATGACGGAGGTGTCAGTTGGGTGAGATTAGGGATTACCGGAACAACTGTTAATGCGCCCCCTCAAGTGCAACTCCACCAAGCTCCTTCGACTGAATCTAGTGATGATGAAGTTGAATCGGATTATAACGATGAAACAGATTGAAATGAATAATATGCACCTAAATATACAAACAGAAACAATGTAAGTTTAATCCAATCGCGGAGGTAAACGAAGTTATTTTTTTAAAGAACGATGTTGTCGATTGTTTATTTGTTTGTTAATGGCGAAATCTAGATACTTTTATGTGTTTAAACTCTGTAAGTATGAAATTTCCTTTACTTGGTTAAGTGTTTGTTTGCATATTAATGACGAAATCCAGATACTTTCATAACTGCCGAAAACTCTCTAAGTATGAAATTTCCTTTACTTGGTTAAGTGTTTATTTGCATGTTAATGGCGAAATCCAGATACTTTTATGTGTTTAAACTCTCTAAGTATGAAATTTCCTTTATTTGGTTAAGTATTTATTTGCATATTAATGACGAAATCCAGATACTTTCATATTTGAGAAAACTCTCTAAGTATAAAATTTCCTTTACTTGGTTAAGTGTTTATTTGCATGTTAATGGCGAAATCCAGATACTTTTATGTGTTTAAATTCTGTAAGTATGAAATTTCCTTTACTTGGTTACGTGTTTATTTGCATATTAATGACAAAGATACTTTCATAATTGAGAAAACTCTCTAAGTATGAAATTTCCTTTACTTGGTTAATTGTTTATTTATATGTTAATGACGAAATCCAGATATTTTTATGTATTTAAACTCTCTAAATATGAAATTTTCATTAATGGGTTGTTTATTTGCATCTTCTTTTTTAGATAGATCCTGCAGGACTTAGTGGTTCGCCACCATATGCGGAGTCCTCTGTACTTGCGCTCGGGCCTAGTAAGAAGAGCCGAGGTCGTACCTGGATGCTGAGTATGCACAATGCCTAGTTGGGGGAGATGACGATGGTTGAGATCGACGATCTTGTCCAGCCCGTTGGGGCGGGTGGCAAGACGTTAGGTCAGTTTTTGGGTACTATAGCCCGTGATCCACACCTTTTGCGCTTCGATGTTGGTTGGAGGGACATCGGCACCGAGACCAAGGCACGTGTTTGGCATGTAGTCTAGGTAAGATGCAAAAAATATGCATGTCTTATAGTTTTTATTTTTGATTAGGTAGCATTTTTTATATTAGTTGAAAAAGTAAGCAATTGACAATGTGATCCAGGAACATTTCCAGCTCCCGCCTACCCTCGAGCATAATGTCTTCCTCTCACTCGAGCATAAGTGGAGGGACTGGAGGTCGAGGTTGAGGACGAAATACATGATCGCGGAGCTTGGACCGGCGGGCATCTATGCCAGATGCCCCTCAGATATTCCAGAGAGCCAGTGGCATGGCCTCGTCGATTATTGGTTCTCTGACACGGGGATGGTATATCTTCATTAACCTCTTTATTCTAATATGTAATAGACTTCAATTATGTCACTTCTCCATTCTAAACTGGAATAAATTTCAATTTTGCATAAAAGAAGTGCTCAAAATAAAGAGAATCGAAAAAAGCAGAAAGTGATGCACACTTCTGGGTTGAAGATCTTAGCTCGCGTGAGAGACGCGAAGGTATGTTCGAAGATACGTTTCCTAAATTTGAAAATTTTTCATATCTTTAAGTTGTGTTAACTGGTTGATGTTGTCATTATTGGGAGCACATAAAAAGGCAAGCCCGACCCAGAAAGCCCTGAGTGTGCAGAGGTGTGGATCGCCACGCACCAAGACAAGAGTGGTGCACCGGTGAACGAGGAGGTTGGAGAGTTGATGGTCGGTAATCTTTAGAAGTTGGAATAATCCATAATATAAAATACTAATTTTTTTAACATATGTGACATCTAACAACTGTTTCTAATTGTTTGTAGGGACGCATGAGAGAGCTCCTAGCGCAGCTACCGGATGGGTCGCAGGACAGTACAGCGTGAGATGATTTATTCTCCCAGGTCATGCCGCCTGAGCATCTTGGGAGAATACGTGGTCTCGGATTAGGCCCGACCGCCACCCAGTTAGGCTGGTCACGATCGTCGAGCCATGCCGGTTTGGCGTCAGGAGCTACTGAGATCCAGATGCTGAGGGATCAACTCACGAATACGAGAGCACTTGTGGCGACCCAGCAAACTCAGATCGCTCAGATCCAGGCGACCCTCGACCGGGTATTGCAGGGGCTGGGGCAGGGCCAGGCATATAATCTAATCGACATTTATTAACATGTTTAATAATGTGATCTTGAATCATTTATTAACTCAAATACATCACGAACATCATGCAGGTGAGCCTTCGACAGCACCACACGCGTCGGAGCAGGTAAATGTTAATTTTAGAAGTTTTATTTCCTATTTGTAACTGCATTGGAGCATTCCTAGCAGCCTCACTAAAATTTACTCACCAAAATAGCCAAAACTCACAAAACGTTAGTGGTGGTGGATGGGTGGTGCTAGTGGTGGTGGATGGGTGGTGGTGGTGGTGGTAGTGGTGGTGGGTGGGTGTATGGTAGTGGTGGTACTAGTGGTGGTGGATGGGTGGTAGTGGTGGTGCTAGTAGTGATGGGTGGGTGTATGGTAGTGGTGGTGGTAGTGATGGTAGTGGTGGTGGGTGGGTGTATGCAAATATCAGTCATGGTTAGTTATGGACATGTTGAGTCATTGTGAATAGAAACCAAGAACATAGTTTAGTTAATTTAAAATATCTTCTTTGTTAGATTACTTTTAACTTAGACTAAATTTGGTTTTTTAGTTTTTACTTATATTCCAATTAGTTTGTTTGATTAGTATGAACTTAGGCTAAATCTATGTTTTTAGTTGGTTGTCACCTAAATCAGGTTATTAGTTAGTCTAAGACATCTAAAATCTGGTTTTAGCATAAGTTGTAGGTCTAGGGTTAGTCTAGGGTAGTCCTCAACTTAGGTTAGATCTTGACCTATAATTGTCTCATAGCTTAGCCTAAAATTCCTTTTAGTTAACATTTTAGATTTAATTCCAATCGTAGTTTAGAATAAACCCTTTAGAATAAATCCTTTTTGGTTAATTCCTATGTTAGATCTACCATGTATAAACATATGTTATACATGGTTCTTGGTCCATCTTTGAGTTGTTTGAAAATAAACCCGATTAGGATTTGGTGCAAGGTTGTAGGTTTAGGCTAAAATAGACTTCCACATCTGGAATTCGGTCTCGTTGGTGCCCAAATCGGGCATACGACCTCGGTGATGATGTAATTCCAACATTAGCTAGCATTAAATTCAAAACAAGGATCAAGTTTGACCTACAAATTGCATGTTATGCCTCGATGTACCACCCACCCGGTTCCTGCACTGCTTATTACAACCACATTTACTTAAGACTATACTTGATAAATTTTCTTATTAAATGATCCTTTCATGAGTCAGGAATGTCCTCATTCTTGGACTGTTCGTACGGGCACTCGTTACAATAAAAAGTCCGGTCATGTTGAGTTAGGTGATTTATAGATATACATTCATTTAGAAACTCTTCCTTGACCAAGTCTTCACGTGTGCATGCACACGGAATGGATGATGATGACATACAGTGACCAATCCAACGTGAATAACAATATTCACCTTTGGTTATGTCGTTGACATCGTGGAGGGTTCCGTGCTACTTAACAACTACCAAACTACGTGAATTTGAATAACCTATACCTTCTTGATTTCTATTTCTTCTTATCTAGTTATCCCTTTCATCATTACTGTTCCCGATAGATTTTTTTATGGTTTAGATGGAGGTCATTTAAACCAATCAGACATAGACGTATGGGCTTCTCGAGGCCCAAATCGGCCTGAATTCCACATACCTAGTTCGAATCCAGTTCTAAAATTAGTTGAAGATAAATATCCTCAATCATATAGAATTATTGAACCTACTTTTTCTTTGATCAAACTAATGAAAGAATTGTCTGACTGCGCTTTTGGAAATGGGTACTGATTCGACGGATAACAAACCATCTCTGAATGGTTTGGATGACCTCTATCCCAAGAAGGAAGTTGTCACAAACGGTACTGGTGCAAGAGATCATAAGAGAAAAAAATCAAAAATTTCAACCTATTCAAATTCACGTAGTTTGGTGGTTCTTAAGTACCACGGAATCGAATACGATGTTAACGACATAACCAAAGTGAATATTGTTGTTCATGTTGTTTTGTTTACTATATGTTATCATCATCAATTATGTGTGCATGCTGACGTGAAGGCCCGGCCAAGGAAAATGTTTTAAGAAAATGTATATCTATGCATCACGGGTTTCACCATCACCGGACCTTTTATTGTAAAGAGTGTCCGCATGAACGACCCAAGAATGAGAACATTCCTGACCCATACAAGGGTCATTTAGTAAGAAAATTTATCAAGTCTGTTCTTCACTAAATGCGGTTGTAATAAGCTGTGCAGGAACCGACATCGGATTTTGACGAAACGAATTCTCACACGTAGCTTGGGTCGAAATACACGCGTTAGAAGAGACGAGATCAAAATCCGACTCTTGGTTTGGAAATTGTGGGACGATGTAGGTTTAGGCCTTAGTATAGTTGTAATGGAATCCGGCCGTCTCGGTGCCCAAATCGGGCATACGGCCTCAGATTCGCTCGAAACCAACTTTAACACTTAAGATATATGAAATACACGCGTTAAAAGAAATGAGATCAAAATTCGATCCCCAGTTTGAAAATGGTGGGAGTTTGTAGGTTTAGGCCGAAGTATAGTACTCAAGGAAAGATTTCGGCCGTCTCAGCGCCCAAATCGAGTATACGGCCTCGGATTCGCTCGACACCAACTCCAACACTTATGATGTATTGAAATACACGCATTAGAAGAAACGGGATTGAAATTTGACCCCTGGTTTGTAAATGATGGGACGATGTAGGTTTAGGCTGTACTATAGTTGTGAAACATGGAATACGACCGTCTCGACGTCCAAATCGGGCATACGGCATCGGATTTGCTCTAAACTAACTCCAACACTTAGGATATATTGAAATACAAGCGTTAAAAGAAAAGAGATCAAAATCGGACCCCCGATTTGGAAATGGTGGGACGATGTATGTTTAGGCCGTAGTATAAATGTGAAACATGGAATCCAACCGTCTCAGCGTCCAAATTGGGCATACGGCCTCGGATTCGCTCGAAACCAACTCCAACACTTATGATATATTAAAATACACGCATTAAAAGAAACGGGATCGAAATACGACCCCCGGTTTGGAAATGGTGGGACGATGTAGGTTTAGGCCGTAGTATAGTTGTGAAACATGGAATCTGGCCGTCTCGACACCCAAATCGGGCATACGGCCTCGGATTCGCTCAAAACTCACTCTAATACTTAGGATGTATTAAAATACACGCATTAAAAGAAACGGGATCGAAATCCGACCCTCGGTTTGGAAATGGTGGGACGATGTAGGTTTAGGCCGTAGTATAGTTGTGGAACATGGAATCCGGCCGTCTCAGTGTCCAAATTGGGCATATGGTATCGGATTCGCTCGAAACCGACTTCAAAACTTAGGATATATTGAAATACACGCATTAAAAGAAACGGGATCGAAATCCGACCACCGGTTTGAAAATTGTGGAAGTTTGTAGGTTTAGGCGGAAGTATAGTATTCAAGAATGGATTCCGGCTGTCTCGACGCCCAAATCGGGCATACGGCCTTAAATTCGCTTGAAACCAACTCCGACACTTAGGATGTATTAAAATACACGCGTTAGAAGAAACGGAATCGAAATTCGACCCCCTGTTTGGAAATGGTGGGAGTTTGTAGGTCTAGGCTGAAGTATAGTATTTCAAGAATTAATGGATTTCGGCTGTCTCAGTACCCAAATTGGGCATACGGCCTCAGATTCTCTTGAAACCAACTCCAATACTTGGGATGTATTGAAATACAAACGTTAGAAGAAACGAGATTGAAATCCAACCCCCAGTTTGGAAGTTGTGGAACGATGTAGGTTTAGGCCATAGTATAGTTGTGAAACATAGAATCCGATCGTCTCGGCACCCAAATCGAGCATACGGAATCAGATTCGCTCAAAACCAATTCCAATACTTAAGATATAGTGAATTACACGTGTTAAAAGAAACGGGATCGAAATCCGACCCCCGGCTTGGAAATGGTGGGACGATGTAGGTTTAGGCCGTAGCATAGTTGTGAAACATGGAATCCGGCCGTCTCAGCGCCTAAATCGGACATACGGCCTCGGATTCGCTCGAAACAACCTCTAACACTTAGGATGTATTAAAATACATGCGTTAGAAGAAACGGGATCGAAATCCGACCCTGGTTTGGAAATTATGGGACGATGTAGGTTTAGGCCGTAGTATAGTTGTGAAACTTGGAATCCAGCCGTCTCGACGCCCAAATCGGGTATACGGCATCGGATTCACTCGAAACCAACTCCAACACTTAAAATATATTGAAATACACACGTTAAAGGAAACGAGATCGAAATCCGAACCCCGGTTTGGAAATGGTGGGAGTTTGTAGGTTTAGGCTAAGTATAGTATTCAAGAATGGATTTTGGCCGTCTCGGCGCCCAAATCGGGCATACAGCCTCGGATTCGCTCGAAACCAACTCCAATACTTAGGATGTATTGAAATACACACATTAGAAGAAATGAGATCGAAATCCGACCCCCGGTTTTGAAATGGTGGGACGATGTAGGTTTAGGCCGTAGTATAGTTGTGAAACATGGAATCCGACCATCTCGGGGCCCAAATCGGGCATACGACCTCAGATTCGCTCGTAACCAACTCCAACACTTAGGATGTATTGAAATTCACGCAGTAGAAGAAACGGGATTGAAATCCGACCCCGGAAATGGTGGGACGATGTAAGTTTAGGCCGTAGTATAGTTGTGAAACATGGAATCCGGCCGTCTCGGCGATCAAATCGGGCATACAGCCTTGGATTTGCTCGAAACCAACTCCAGCACTTGGAATATATTGAAATACATGCGTTAAAAGAAATGAGATTGAAATCCGACCCCCGGTTTAGAAATGGTGGGACGATGTAGGTTTAGGCCGCAGTATAGTTGTGAAACATGGAATTCGGCCGTCTCGACGCCTAAATCGGGCATACGGCCTCGGATTTGCTCGAAACCAACTCCAGCACTTGGGATATATTGAAATACATGCATTAAAAAAAATGAGATCGAAATCCGATTCCCGGTTTAGAAATGGTGGGACGATGTAGGTTTAGGCCGTAGTATAATTGTGAAACATGGAATTCGGTCGTCTCAGCTCCCAAATCAGGCATACGGCCTCGGATTCACTCAAAACCAACTCCAACACTTAGGATGTAGTAAAATACATGTATTAAAAGAAACGGAATCGAAATCCGACCCCCGATTTGGAAATGGAGGGGCGATGTAGGTTTAGGCCGTAGTATAGTTGTGAAATATAGAATCCGGCCGTCTCGGCGTCCAAATCGGGCATACGGCCTCGAATTCGCTCGAAACTAATTCCAACACTTAGGATATATTGAAATATACGCGTTAAAAGAAACGAGATCGAAATCCGACCACCGGTTTGGAAATGGTAGGAGTTTGTAGATTTAGGCCGAAGTATAGTATTCAAGAGGTGATTTCAGCCGTCTTGGTGCCCAAATCGGGCATACGGCCTTAGATTCGCTCGAAACCAACTCCAACACTTAGGATGTATTGAAATATACGCGTTAGAAGAAATGAGATCGAAATACGACCGCCGGGTTGGAAATGGTGGGAGGATGTAGGTTTAGGTCATAGTATAGTTGTGAAACATGGAATCCGACCGTCTCGGTGCCCAAATCAGGCATACGGCCTTAGATTTGCTCTAAACCAACTCCAACACTTAGGATGTATTGAAATACACGCGTTAGAAGAAACGGGATCGAAATCCGACCCACGGTTTTGAAATGGTGGGACGATGTAAGTTTAGGCCAATGTAATACCGAAAACTATTAATATTTTGAGAGGAGTTTGTTTGATTGCATATTTATTAATTATTACATTTTCTCAAATTTTCTCATTTGGAAAAAACATTAATAAATTTTATATTATTGTTTTTTGTAGGAGAGAGTTGGCAGCACACATATATCGGGTTTTCGACCATTACCAGGCGGGACCTAGGCGACTACTTTTATATTTTTTTCCTTTGAGACTATGTGTACCTTTTATGACACTTTTATTATGGACATGTATATATAATTTTAATCTTAAATATTTGGGGCATGTTTTTTTATTTCCTGAATTGTTTATTCTTAATTGGCATTATATATTGCTTACAGGGTAGAATACATGTTTATTGATATTTATATTGCTTACAGGTACAAATAATACAAGAAAAAAAACAACATTTTTGCAAAATAATTTATTTTTTTTAAATAACATTGCGGCGGTTGGACCGCCGTGATTTATTGGACGGTGGTTTTACTCGCCGTAATATAGCAAAACTATTTAACTACGGTTGGAACCGCCGTGATATATTACACGGCGGATCAACCTGCCATGTTATTGGTCATAAATAACGGCGGTTAAATTCGCCGTGATAGAATTAAGAAAGGACGACGGTTCTAGTAGCCGTTTTATTGGTAATAAATAACAGCGGTAGAAGTCGCCGTGACAGAGTTAAGAAAGGACGGTAGTACAAGACGCCTTATATGAAATTCAAGCATGGTGGTTATTAACCGCTGGGATTTAGCGATATAAGATGGCGGATTCTTGTAACCGCTGCGCTTATCCGCCGCCATAAGATTCCCCGACAAGATAATCTTCGATGGGTTACTTACTCGCCGTGATACATTATGACGGCGGTGATTTCAGATATCACGACGGGTTTGAACCGCCGTAACAAACCTTGAATATTGTAGTGTGAGAATTAAGTAATTTTATAATTTCATGAGACACCTTAGTATTGGGACATACATAAATTAAGTAGATCCATAGTAACCATGGGCTTCACCAAGAGTTGTACCTGGTACTAATTGAAGCATTATTACAGAGAGAATTAAGAGTCATTCCTTGTTATGGAAATCTGGTGTACTAATTGAAGCATTATTGCAGAGAGAATTAAGAGTCATTCCTTGTTATGGAAATCTGGTATCCGAGAGCATAATAGCTCCAAATAACAGCATATAAGAAGTATCTCCATATGCACATGGAGCCTTATGCCATTTTTTTGTGGTAACATTTCATATTTGAATTGCTGCGCATCAACAAAGAAAATCAAATATTACATATAAGGAATCTTGATATACAATACACAATATACACAGCTTTTGATAAACACTCTTATGCTAAAGGTTAATGGATTGTGACGATGGAACATTTTATAATTTCACCGGACACCTTAGTACTGGTGCATACATAAATTAAGTGGATCCATAGTAACCAAATTTATAAATCATGGATTCACTAAGAGCAGTACCTGATACTGATTGAAGTAGTAATTACACAAGTATACCAATCCCCTACGTACTCATATATTGAAGCAAATCACACACCCATGTCTGCTTTATAAGTGGGCTACTATATAACCAAATGGGCAGTGATTAGCACACCATGTATTAGACTATGTAGTCTAATGCCATGGCCACATATCCCTTTTAACACTTCTTTAACTATGGTTAAGCTTAAGAAAAATAAAGTTAATATTTTTGTTTTTCTTTTTGAAAACTAAGTTTAGATTGCTTAACCTTAGGAGTGAGTGAATCTTAACTACAGTTGATTTGTGGTAAAAAGGGGGGGCATGGACCAATGAGGACTGCACATTAGATTACATAGTCTAATACGACAGTAAGTTAAGCATTTCCTTAACCAAATCAGAAGGCATGGAAAACAGACTGAGGTCTTAAAAAAATGCAACCCTAACTGGAAGATTATGTAAGAGATTATAAAAATACTTTTAAAAAAAGGAGATTGACCTAGCTTCACTCTCACAGCATCCATCTAAGTGTAATTTCTCGCACTAATTATAGAGTGAGGCGACCTGTAACCGTATGAAAGGAGGAAGGAAGAAACATGGGTGACAATTGCAAAACAGAAAAAGAAAAACTGACCTGACAATACATTCCAACTGCGCAGTGCTCCATGCAAGAGACAGAACTCGAATCCAATAATTGCGGTAATTATGTGCGACACATGTCCAGAAGGTTCCTGGTCCAAAAAAATTCAGAACTAAGTTGCCATGTCCAAAAGGTTCCTGGTCCAAAAGAACCTCTTGCCCTGAGACACTAAATTAGAACTAAGTTGCAAATTAAATAAATAAATTGAGTAAGGATTTTTTTCTCTCAATTGTTTTTATCATTTCTTATTTGACGTCCATTGTCATGGCAGGAAATATTAGCTCGTTCAAGAGAGTGTTGGACTGTCATGTTTATCCAATTCACAGTAAGCAAGGAGAAAACACTAATATAAAACACGGTTTTAAAAGATGGTTGACATAGAAGGGCAAAAACTCTCTCCAACTTCTGAAAATTTACTTTTCTAATATAAACTCATATCAGATTTTTGATTGTTGGGTCTTCTTGAAAACCCTAATCAAGAAGAAACCAAGTGTTTTTTAAATGAGTTTGCTTGACTTTCTAGAAAGATATTTTCAAGGTTGGTTCTGTTTTTTTTTTTTTATAGCCTAGTCAGGATTTTCATGATGGATTTTTTTTTGTAGAAACTCTTAATTATGAACAAAAATAAGAAATACTTTCCAGTTGGATTGATTTTTCACAAGAAATTCTCAAGATGGGTAGTGGGAATTTTCTGATCCCTTCACCTTCTCTGCAATTTGTTTTGGTTGCTAACGACATCAGGTATCAGTTATGATCCATTCCCAGAATCATCCATTAATCAAGAAGTATGGACCAAGAAGACAAATATGATGGAATACCCGAACCAAAACATAGACTAATTGAAATTAAAATAAACCAAAAGAAAATAGGGATACATAAAATGTGGCTAGTTTTAAATTAGTATTAATATCAAAGGTATATGTACGTATTAAAATAAGTCACACTCCCAAGTCCCAACCAACCCAACATAGGGAACCTGAATTACCATGAGGAAAGATTTCGGATACATATCTATGACATGTTCTTCGTCTACCTAACCCTACAAATAGGCATTCAATATAACGTGGAATCTTTATTTTAAAAAATTAGAATTAGTATATGGATAAATGATGTAGCGATTCTGCTAAAGAAGTGTAAAAAAAAAAACGTTAAATCTAACATACATGAAATCTGGGTAGTTTTAAATTAGTATTAATATTAAGGGACATAAAATCTGGGTAGTTTTAAATTATTAATATCAAGAGTCTATGTATTAAAATAAGAAATGGAAATTGTGTTGTTTCCAATTACTATTCAATGTATTCTAGGGGCTTTCAAAGATGCTAGGGAGAGGGGGAAGGGTTGCCTATTTGAGATGGTAATTAGAGACTTATTAGGACCCTAAAATCAATCAAAAGCAGAAAGAGGAGCACACACAGTTCAAAGACAAACTGAAATCATAAGTTCTACAATTGAAACCTACATGAGGACCTTACATTAGATCCAATTTTCTAGTAGGGGTTTTATTTTGAGGAAAGAAACCTATCAACCAAATCAACCGGACCAAATTTGCGAATCGAAGATAGGTATTTCTTGAATCAAGAATTCCAACAAATGATGCAAAGATAAATGACAATTTTTAAATAAAATAAAAACTAATAGCACAAAAAGGTTGGGGTAAATGTCTTGCAAAGCCCAACCAAGCTCGGTCTCAACAATATCTCTTCGACTATGTATCCCTTTCCTTGCTTTGGCCTCAGTCCTAGATGAGAGAAACGGTGATTTGGCAACTAGGTTGATGTATACAAACAATGTATCAAACGAATAAAAGAAAAAATCATTGATATATGGGAAAAAATGATAGCGCAAATAGGTTGTGGTAAAGACCTTGCCAATCCCACTCGTTCCCAGGATCAATAACCTTTATCCATTTCTTTTTTCTGCCACGGTCGTAGATGATGAAAACGAAAGGAATGGAGGTCATTTGATGGATTTTATAAGAGAAGAGAAGTGGGGGAGACGTGTTATGGATGACGCAAAGAGAAGTAGGGGAGATGTATCTAATTTTTTTCCATTAATGAAGAAGTGGGGAGCCAAACCGGGTGGAGATGAAAAGGAAACCATTTGAAGAAGAAGAAGAAGAAAGGGCGCAGAGGGTTATTAATAGTGAAGGGGCTAAAAATGGGTAGAGATGAATGGGGTAGTGCAGATGGATTTTTTTGGGGGGAATCTCACTAAGTGCGCGTATTGGGAAAGAAAAAACTGTGTGGGACCCACAAAAGTAATAATAACAATAAATGAGACATCCACGTGGCAATAACTTGGAGTTGAAATCGGACAATTTGAAGTTAACCATGTGGATACCACCAACTATATAGGAGTAGTATAGATAGATTGTAATTTTCAAACCAGCCCTACTCAAAAGCATATTTTTGTTGCTCCAGTTGATTCTGGATTAAGAGCTCCTCTTCATTAGTTAATCTCTTTATTTTCATAAGAGTCCTCAAGAGGGACCGCAAGGTCTCCTTCCTAGCTGACCTTGCAGTCCCCTTCCTTAATCCTTTTTTAATTATGGTTAGGCTTTTAATTAAATTATGATTAATATGTTTTTCTTCTAAAAACCAAGGTTGAATGGATGAACCCTAAGGGTGAGTGAATCCTAACCACAATTAGTGTATGTTAAAAATGAAGGGATGGACGAAGGAGATCTCACGGTTAGCTTGGAAGCTAATCCGTGCGGTTTGTTTCCCATTTCCCTTTTTATAATTCTCAAATTATTTGGTTATAAGGCATATTTTAATTTGTAAGATCTCTAGCTATCCCTTGAACAAGAGCTTATGTCTAAAGTAAAACCCATACAGCAAAGAGATTAACTATAAATAGGAGCTAACAGTCAGAACAACCCAAAATATACAAACAATAATCAACTGCAAGGTCCCTTGCAGTCGGCAGCTGCAAAGGGTACCTTGGGTTAACATTTATCATTGTCAGAAAAATACAAGTAAAAGACATCACCATCTTTTAAAAAATTAATAAAGGATAAACGTAATCCTGTTTTCCTATATGGCATGCGGCTAACAATTGTTCAAAAAATACCTTGAGAAGTGGTAGTTCAATAATTAGGAACACAAAATGGTATTTTTTAGAACTAATTTTTTTGCATAAAAACTTCATTCCAAGACATTTTTTGGGTTGGCCGGTTGACTATAGCTCTTAGTGATAGTTAATCACTATAACAAATATTCAAAACACATGAAATTGGAGAATATAATCAAATCCAGGGCTAGCTGGAGGGGAACTGCCCACATTAACTATGGATCTGCCACCTACCCCTTTAATTAGTTCCCCCAAGACTAAGTGGGTACGTGTTGGATCCACCTTAATGCTAGGTAGGCTCCCCGCTAGCATACACGGAGGAGATCCCAAGTCTACTCAATGGTAAGCATTAGCTTGCCATTAGCACCCCCAAGTCCATTCTAATGAAAAACACGTACGTAACAGGTACCTCCTCGTCTCCTCTAGCATTTCAGCCTCCGCAGGCAGGAGCCAGGAAGAGAACCTGGAAAGTTCGTTTACGAATTACGATATTGATCTCTAGACTTATATTTTATAACCAAGATAACAAATTCTCCATAATTCTCTTATATTTACAACCAAGAACACAACTAATTAATTACAACTTCAGAAACCAAAGCTTAATCATCCTCCAAACAATAAAACCTCATTTACGATAATTAAGAAAAGACCCACCATATGTCTTAAGGGCAACAAGCCAGATTTGTAGTTTGTTTCCCCAAACAGATCAAACAAACCACTCTTAAAGATTCTTGTAATCCAAATCATATAGAGAGAGAAAAAAAAGTGATGAAACCCTTGAAAACATACACTTCATGGGCACTACCTGGGACCAGAAACTTGCTGCGACGAGATGTAAGAAAGAGAGGCACGTGAGCCACTTGTGGTGGTGGTGGTTGCAGAAGCATTTGCTTGTGGGTACAACATGAACTCACTCCCACCATTGTGCTCTTCGATCATGGAAGCCTCGGTGAATCGCCGACCGTAGAACCGCAAGAAGTTCAGCGACTCCACCCTTGGTTTACCCAAAGCAATCCCACCTTCTAACATAGCAACTACATTAGCCATGCTCGGTCTCAAATATGGTTCCTCGTGAACACAACACAAAGCCACTCGAACTAGCTTCTCCACGTCCTCGCTTGTCGCTCGACCCTCCAGTCTCGGATCTTCTAGCCCCAAATATCTCCCTTGCTCATGCATTTCTAATGCAAATAATGGGAAGTAAGCAGGTCCTGGTCCTGAGGATGACGGTGTTCGGCCACCGCCATTACTTTCATCTTCAATATTGCTTTGGCTCTGAGTTCTTGATGCACAGTTCTTCCTTCCCCTCACAATTTCTAGTAATACCATGCCATAGCTATACACATCGGTCTTGTCCGAGATCGCAGAGCTGGTTAGCCACTCCGGGGCAAGATAGCCCCGGGTTCCTCTCATTGTGGTGAACAAACTTGACTGTTCGGGACTTAGAAGCTTTGAGAGCCCGAAATCGGAGATCTTCACTTGGAAATTATCATGCAAGAGAATGTTCTCCGGCTTGACGTCGCAGTGGATGATCTTGTGTTCACACCCACTGTGCAAATATGCAAGCCCACGAGCTGTTCCAAGTGCTATCTCAAACCTCTCTTGCCATTCTAAGACTGGTGCATTTCCAAATAGGGTCCGGTCGAGTGAACCGCGGTTCATGAATTCATAGACCAGTAGGCGTTGTCGTCCTTGGGCACAGAAGCCTCTCAATTTCACCAAATTGACATGGTGAATGTTTCCAATGGTGGCTATCTCGGTGCAGAATTCCTTCTTCCCTTGGAGGCCTAGATCGTTTATCTTCTTCACAGCCACGAGGGTCTGATCAGAGAGGGTACCCTTGAACACAGCTCCAAACCCACCTGCTCCAATCTGGGTATTGAAATTATCAGTGGCAACCTCGAGCTCTTCGTACTCGAACCTTACAGGTAAGCCCGGGATGGAAATTGGATCAAACTCGGTCGAAGAAGACGAATTGGGGCGGCCTAATTTTACTCCTACAGTGCTGGAGGGCCTTCTTCTCCACCAGACGAATACCAGAACCGCAAGCATGATCAACAGGAAGAACCCACTTGAAGGTAACAGCACCACAACGATTATCGGAAAATTTCGTGTTCGATCATCATCATCTGTGTTCTTCGGCGAAAATCCACCAACCGCCTTGATATATCCCAACCGATCATTCTCATCTTCTGTACTCATTATAATAGATCCCAACTGGTCTTTAAGCAGATAACAAGAACCAGACGAATTCTGATAGAAAACGCCCAAGCAAGAACATTCCAAGGTGCAGAGATCTTGACAAGTCGATAAATTCACGCCATATTCAACAGGCGTTGAGAAACCATTTGAAAAGTAGTCCATACCAGGTTCAAGTCTCAAATACGAAACCTCCGACGAATTCAACCGACTACCATTACTGGTAGAATTACAAGCAGAAGGTAAGGAATAAGAACTATCAGTTGGCAAGCAATCTATATTCTTCTGTCGATTGCCTTGGAAGCTTGGTGGACATGAACAGACCTTCGATCCGGGGATGTCCGTACACAATCCAATTCTGCCGCAGATGAACGGAATTTGACAATCATCAACCGGCCGTGCAAATTCCTGCTCCCACTGGGTACCAGACCCATTACTGACTATAAACCGGCCAAGAGAATCCAACCTGGCGATTCGAGCATCCGACCGAGACAGGATCACCTGAATCACCACCACCGATCCGCCGCCACCGAACAGATACAAACCGGTCGCGTTCATCGCCAAATACCCCACCTGAGAATTCGAGTTCACGTACGCTCTCGTGTCCATGGACAACATCCAGTACCTTAATCCCTTCCATTGCAGAACCGCATCCCGACTGGTAACCGTAAACTGGTAGTCACCGGTGGATAAGTCAACGTCCGATACAGGGCTAGACAGGAATTTCCCGACGGGTAACCGTTGACCGATCACTATGGTGTCCGTGGGATAATCGAAACTCTCCCAGAGAGAGGCGTTGAATCGATCGAGCAAGAGAAGATTGCCGGCCTCGCTGAGCTGTAACGCCATGACAGGTGATTTTAACATCGGCGTTGACCATTGGAGATTGCCATCTTGATCGACAATGGTGATGCCTCTGGGGGTTAGGCCCATCTCGCCGGATATGGAGATGGGGGCGTCGCGATTGGCGGACCAGATGAGGGTGTTGGAGGGCACGTGGCGGACGGAGAGGTAGAAGTTGGTTTGGAGAGCACCGGGGTTGAGGATAGCAGCTTGGAAGGTTCCATTGCGGGAGGATAAGAAAGCGCCGGCGTTGTCGATGAATAGGTAGTTGGAAGCGGTGAAGTTTGGGTAAATGAATTCCGTGTTGAGACGGCCGGAGGAGGAGGGGTGAGGGAGGAGGGCGAAGGATAAGAGGAGGGTGGCGAAGGATAAGAAGAGGGATCCCATGCAGGGGCCAGAGAAGGAGGAGGAGGGAAAGATGGGTTTTGATTGTGTGATGGGAGAGGTATGGGGGAGGGTGGGTATTTCTCCATGGATTTTGCAAGTATCATGTTCTATTCTGAGATTTGCGTTGACTGCAAAATGGCTTCCCACACCGACTTGATTCCGATAGGTGGTCCTTGTCGAGGTCGGTGGTAGCCGGGTTAGGAGTTGCTAACATAACAATAGCGTGGTTAAGGTGTAGTGGGAACTGGGAAGTGGACGCCGTAGACGCCAGGCGGCCAGGGCCTTGGACTTCCTGTTTTTCTAAAAATGGGAAGTTCTAGGTTCAAAACCGGATTTGGCAAATCCGGTTATCACCTTTTGAGGTGGCCACGTGTTCCCTTAACTGTGGTTTGGATTCATCCACGTGTACCCTTTAACACCCCTTAAACTGTGGTTCGGATTCATCTACTCCCGAGGTTCACCCCCTCTTCCTTGGTTTTTTTTTTAATATTAATTCCGTTATCACCTAAGAGGATTTGACTCCGTTAACTTCCAAAAAAAAAAGGATTTGACTCCGTTCAAAATTGGGGTGGGAAGGTGTATGGTTTGAGTTCCGTTCGGGTCAGAAACACTCAACCCGATTGTACTTATCCTTCGTTTAAAATACGAAAAAAAAAAAAAAACTCAGTCCATCCCTACTCTCGCCATCCACTAACCACTTGTCCAATTTGTAATGATTTGGCAGGAGAGGGTGAAAGTAGGAGTTGCCTCAGAGTAGGACTAGCACTTCATTAAATAATAAAGGAAATGAAAAAATCTCATTATTCCACACCTAATTTTTAAAACTAATTGTAGTTAAGAATCACATACCCCTATGATTAAATAATCTAAGCTTAGCTTTTACAAAAAGTAAATAAATAAAAATATTAATCTTAATTTAATTATATAGAAAAAGTGACAGTATTACAAAACATTTTCTCTTCATAATTACAAGATTGCATCTGCCAATAACTAGAAAGAGGAGCTCCACTTTTCCACAGCAAAACTCAGCTTTGTATTTAAGCTCAAAATAAAAAAGCAAATAAGCTTATTTTAAACTATAATATGAATAGAAATTGATTTTTTTTTTTTGGCATCATGAGTAGAATTAGGCCACAACCACGGTTAGTAGTGTTAATACATGTTCAGTAGTTAGAAGTTATGCCTAGTATTTTATCTGGCCAAACATTGAGCTTTTCCATGCCACATCACGACGTGCGAATCAGGGGCAAGGAGGGGTATAGCCCCCAAATATTTTTAAACTATCTTATATGGTAGGTTTAATTTTTTTTTTTAATGCATAATATATAAATTTTGTATATAGTGCTCCCCCAAACAAAATTTTGTA
This sequence comes from Tetracentron sinense, assembly GCA_015143295.1. Classification (NCBI taxonomy): domain Eukaryota; kingdom Viridiplantae; phylum Streptophyta; class Magnoliopsida; order Trochodendrales; family Trochodendraceae; genus Tetracentron; species Tetracentron sinense. The sequence goes on along the minus strand of CM026556.1, from coordinate 5,475,216 downwards.
ATTTTTTATATGTATATAATATAAAGGAATTGATTTTTTATGTATCATGTGTCCCTTTTAACCCTCTTTAACCCCAATTAAGATTTGGGAACTTAAGAATTAATTTTTTTTTAATCTAAAAACCAATGATAGATGCCTAAACCCAAGAGGTGAGTGAATAATCTTAACCATAGTTGATGTAAATTTTTTTCCGGCATACAAGGATCGTTTATCGCATAGAATTGCCAAATTAAAGGTAGTTATAGTATCCTTAGTTATAAATATCATGATCATTGATTTAAGTTATAAATGTGATTAAGAATTAGAATGGACTTTCAAGCAAGTATAAGAATTGTGATGAGAATCCTTGTACAAAAATCTATTGATTGTTAGAAAAAAGAATAAGAATTAGCTATTAGCTATTTGAATACTCTAAGCTGTATGTTCGGTGAGATTGTTATGATATGATATTTTACAAGTATGTTTATGTTGTTTTCTACAATTTATTAATAACATGCTATATATGATCTCGTAAGATAAGTTGTAAGTATATATGTAAGTATGATGTGGTTGAATTTGAGATAGACTAACAACTTAGAAGAAGATCTATGGTCTAGATTATTTATCATGTGGTATGGAACACTATAGTGGGGTTTCGATGATATAAGAGATAGGATTCTAAGGGGTAACCTAGATGAAAGTTAATCACGTCACCTCACAAGTTCACAAGCATGATAAGATTGCTCACAGGTTATGCTCATAAGTAAGCTCACAAGTCTCGCAAGATATTTCACAAGTTATGCTTATATGTCTCACAAGCTCATAAGTTTATAAGCTCACAAATGCTCACAAGTATGTGTGTTTATAGATATGATTACATGATTAAGTTTTCACAAGTTATAAGTATCAAACTCGTCACTTATATAAGTGATGAAGTCTTTTAAGTTATAAGCCAAGGGTATGTTGTTCACAAGATAAGTCTCACATGATAAGATCCTCATAAGAATAACATGCTATAAGATATGGTGCATATGATTAAGTGTTCACAAATTGATAAGTTGAATAAGTTTATAAGTATGCTCATATGTTTCCACACTCTGATTTAAGTGTGTATGATATGTTAAGATTAGACTATGATAAACATAAATATGTTTATGTTTATAATATTATTAGTTAGGATTTTATGTCTACTGAGCTGCATGTGTTCAACTGGTATGTTTTATGTCAGCATGTTTAGATTTTGAGATTGTAGTTAAACCTTAGGAGGAGGAAGAGTATCTCAAGAAATAAGAATGTGAGTACACGGAAGAAGAGAATCATTTGGATATATATTCACATTACCGAGTTTTAAATTATCAGACTTTGAATTTGAAAGGATCGTAATAAGATATTTATAAATTGATAGTTTAAGATTTTATTGTTATGGTTCAGTTTTTCAAACATCATAAGATTGTTATATTTAATTAAAGAAAATTTTAAGTTTGTTTTTTAGTATGCCTTATATGCTTATGTTAAGATAAGAAGTCTCAAGATGAGATGATAGGATAATGCAGTATTTCGAATCAAAGTTTCATTTGACCTAGATGAAATTTTGGGTAGCGATAGTTAATAGGTCTTAAAAGGGACATGTGTCAAGCAGGGGAGGCGCGCGTTCCACCAAGTGGAACACACATGGAAAAAAACACAATCTCCACAGTATAAAAATAAAAATACAGTTAATTTTATATATATAATGGCTTTATCGAAAGAGAAGGCACTGATTTTTTTTGTCACTAGTCCTTTATTAGAATACAATATTAATGAATTTTATGACCACAAATTCATAATGGACCCATTACTCCCAAAAAAACAATTCTTGGATCTACGCCCCCGAATTCCCCAAGGTCCCATACCAATCTCATTAATTTTCTTGATATATGTACTTCGGCCCTCAAAGGAAAAATTTATGGCTTGGTGAGAATTGACCCGGACCGGCCAAGTAGGGGATATAGTGATATACACACTACCAGAAAAAACATGTTTATATATTAAATAAACTAGGTATCTATTGTGTACTCAGCTATAAACATGTTGAGATTATCAAACCCAAATCTGACCCATGGGTTTGAAAAATAAACCCTGAGAAATTGAGCAGATTAAAGCGGGTTGATGGGTCGGTTCAAGTGTGGGCTCACTTTTGATGCACAATGGTCTCATATGGTCAGAAAAACAAATGGGTGAATGGATGACAAGAGAAAGAAAAAAAAAGTGGAAATTTTTCATAAATTGGATGGCTACGATCAACCTAGCAGATTGATCTCAGGGCATGAGAGATATAATAGGTGGGGTTTGGGAAAAATTCATAAATTGGATGACTATGATCAACCGAGCAGATTTACCTCTGGGCATGGGAGTGGGGCTCCGGCTATGGGTGGGTTTTGCCCACAGGAATGAAGATGCGCAAATTGGCTTTAATGGAAAGGATTTTGCTAATGTGAGCTTGGAATTTGCAAGAGATTGACTACTTCGATGTGACTGTATGTGAAACTGAGATAACTGCTTTGACATTCAGACAATTCATACGTCCAAGACTACCAACTATGGGCCCTCGGAAATTCGGAATGGTAATAAGTCTCACCCTTCAAAATTTCCAATATATTTTTTTTTTTTCGGAAGTCCGAGAAGTTGATTGTAAGGATGCTGTAGCAATTCTACAGGTTGGATCAATCCCCGTCATTAGCTTGAATTGTTCTCATTCAATGTTGCCCTCTTGCATCCTATCATGGTTTGAACCCTGTTAATATTACAAAGTTTGGTTCCCAAACAAAACCGAGTTTTCGAAAATTTCATATTATTTTGGCAAAATTTCGAAACTTTGATTTTTTATTTATTTTTAATATTTTAATAAAACAGAATATCTCACGATAAGTACTGATAGTTCATGAAATTTCGACCAAAATAAATATTTTATTTGTTTTTTGTATAATAAATTTACAAATTGATATTACGCAAAATTAAGTCAAAATGACGAACTTTGTATCCCATAAAAGGCAAAGTATGTCACTGTCTTCACATGTTATTCTCATTGTGTAGCTTCCAGCAAGAGTGGAGGCAGGAATTTTTCCTTGGTGGGGCTAGTATGGGTCTTGGGGGGAAAAAAAAATTTTGGCCAATGGGTCCGAAAAAGCTATTATTTAAATAAAATTAATTATATTTTTAATTTTTTTAATATTTTATATATAAAAAAAAATATTATTTTCCGTGAAATGGACAGGCCTCTATAGCCACCACATGTCCCTTTTTAACACTCACTAACTTTTGTTAAAATTCATTCATCCCTATAATTTATCCATCTAACCTTGATTTTTAAAAGAAGAAAAATATTAACCTCAAACTAATTAAGCTTAATCATAATTAAAGGAAAATCTATTTAGATGTCAATATGTCATGTGTCCCTTTTAATACCCACACGTCTGTTACGTGATAACATTTCACACCCAAAAAAAAAAAAAACTCTCATTCGACAGGTCTTAGGCCTCCTTTTTGTAGGCCTTGGCTTGCCTCTGGCGAAGCGGGCTTATCTCGGGGTTCAATAGAATAGGTGACATGTGGTGGAGTAGTCAAAATCATGGGGCCCATGATTTTGACTTCTCCACATACAAATGGACATGTGGCGATAAGTGTGTGAGAATAAGGAGAAGAGATATCAAATGAGGAGAAGTCAAAAATCATGGGGAGAAAATAAATGACTTCTCCCCATTTTGCTGCCAGCTGCCGCACAATGTATGGAACCCCGAGAGCCCTTTATGCTTCGCCAGAGACAATCCGATGCCCCTTTTTGTATTTGTATAGTAATAACGATAAAATTTTGGTCCAACTCAGAAACCGCCTGTCCCTCTTGTCATTGTGAACCCGGTTACTTACTATTTATTGGAGTCTACTTTATGACATCATCTATTCATTATTTTTGTACTTTTCGACGGCTGAGAAGAAGATTTGACTTTTTTTGGGAGCCATCTGTTGTGCCTGACCACCACATCAAATGCGGATAACTCGTTCCTAATCTCTCTCAATGTTGTTACATTGTTACCCGGCTACGTCTTAAAAATGGGTACCACATCCAACAAAGGCATGAACTCCACATTAATTAAGAAATTCAGGATGGGCCTCACATTTTTAAAGATTCAACGAGTTTGTTGCCCATCTGAACTCCTCAATGAGGTCACACCTCTGACATATGAGCCGAGGGACTTGATATATGTATATGTATAGTGAACATTGTTTTCGTTTTTTGGCAGTTCATTATTGACCAATTCTAAGGTCTAACTCATTTAAAGCACACTACCATAAATATAAAAGGTTTCAACTACCAATTGTCAACCCTACCCGTAAAATAATTGACTTTTCCGATAAGAAATTATATAGAGTAGTGATAGGCGGACCCATAGATTCTATTTGCAAATCTAAGGCATCCACCTAGTGGATGCCCCCCTCTTAAATGCTCATCACTGTTGGATGTCCCCCTCTTAAATACTCATCACTGCTGGTGAACATTTAAGAGGGGGGGCATCCACTAGGTGGATGCGGTTTACAAATGGAATCCATGAGTCTGTTAACTATTTCCCAATTATTTATATATATATATATATATATATATGTTTTTTTGGTATTATTGTTAGGGCTGTTCATTACAAGGTATAGTTAGCGCTTCATAAAAAGTAGACATATGACAACTTATTTGAAATTTCGACCGTTGGATTTGAAGGTGAGTCTTCTAAGAGACATGTAGAAAAAATCAATTTGATCGAACGTTCATAAATCATTGAAACAAATATTAGAAAATCAATCATTTTTATAGCTTAGGTAGGTCCAATCAACCCAAAAATTAATGTTGACAAACTAAGGTCTAATCGGACGATCTAGAATCATCATATTGGAATAATTGTTTGGTGACATGTCTCTTATTAGACCCGTTGACTTTTAAGGTTCGGAATCTCAAATAAGTTATCATGTGTCCACTTTTCAAAGAGGCCGCTAGACAGACACGTATTCACCGGTATAGGGATGCACTCCTCCCACTGGAATAACTAGAGAGGTGTAACTAAAAATAATTGAGGGTGGACTTCTTTCGCTAGGACAAGGAACATGGTCTGATGCTAAGAAACCAAAGCATGGAGCGGGAGCGGGAGCGGGAGCGGGAGCGAGAGTGTCAAATTTTAATTTAGGATATGGTCGAGAGCGCCTCCAGAGTGCCGGTATATAAATAATATTTTAATATTTTTTAAAAACTAAAATTATATTTTTAATCTATTAATGAAAATATATATATATATATGAAACGCAGGTTGCACCATTGGTCATTGCTTCACCACCCTGTAATCATTTCCTCCCTTTTCCTGAATTCTAAAATGTACGAAATAGTTGGAATAGGACAAAAGAACATAAAAGTTTGTCTACGGTCCTGTCAAGCTAGTTCAGGAAGTTCATTGGAGCAAATCTAGCCCTTCAGCATTGGATTGGAACCGAACAATACAATAAATTTTTTTTAAAACTCAAAAGAGTTATTGACTGGCTTGACTGAAATAAGTCATGAAATTAGGAGGTACTATGAGATTTTACCCAAAAATAACAAAATCAAGCTTCGTCTTCCTCAAAGTGTCGGTTTCAGACGATTGTTACACTGACATTTTTGTCATTGTAAAGCTCCACTCTCGACATAGTTACTGCCGCGCTCCACTAATATTGAAACCGCGCTCCACTAAATTTGCAACCGCGTTCCCATGACGATTCCGCTCTCAAACCGTAAAAGCGAGGTTTGAGAGCTGGGTTACTAAGGTCTGATGACCTCTCATGTTTTAGGCTCCTCCTCTACACCTATAAGGATGGGTATACACTTTATGCATAGTTCGAATTTTATCAGATGTCTCGAGATAGATAGACATATATATATTTATTTATTTATTTTTAAGGAAGAAAAGATGGACATATACTGAGAGCATCCATTAAATTTTTGGATGGCTGAGAAAAAAGATGGCTTTGCAGACATTTTTTAGGGGAACATGGATATCTGGGCCTCTTATAGTATCCGACTAAGTCCCTCGAGCCATACAAATCTGTGGCCAACAAGGGAAAAAGATTCGAACTTAAGACCTCCACTTGCTACATGAGAAAAAGATGAGGTAGCATACACATGGATCATTTTGGACTAGAGTAAAAGGTCATGGGCCATCTGTTGAGCTCGACCATCACCTCACATGTGGAGAACTAGGTACTAATTAGTTAGGGATACTCCCAAAATGTACTCTCAAATCTTAATCGTTTTATCTCAATTATTAAACAGTTAGAAAGTTGATGAAGCATTAGAAAAGATAAAATAAACCAACTCAAATCATAGCCCTTACTGATTAGTTATAAATGGTAAGGATTAGGGAGTATATAGACCGAGTCATTTATATATTGAGAATTCTTTTTCAAAACTTGATCTCAGAATCTCCTTCAACGAAGAGGCACTCCTTAGCCTTAGCCTTGATAGCTAGCATTATTTATTAATTTAGCACTACAATATTGACCAATTCTAGAGTAAACTCTTTTGAAGCACGCCACCATTTATAAAAGGTTTCAACTAGCAACTGTAAACCCCACATGAAATATAATTGAGGTTTTCCATTAAGAAACTAAAAATAATAATTAAGAAACTAAAAATAATAATTGAGGGTTGACTTCTTTTCCATTTATAACGTGGCTATTATTTGCCATTTGCCGCCTCTCACAAGAAACCTGCTCTAATGACTCCTCATGTTGTTTAAGGCTCATCCTCTACACCTAAAATGATGTCCATATACTATATTAGTAGAGACCCTGTGTGCAATGCCCAAGTAATAATTTAAAAATATCTAAAACTAAATAATATTATTTATTAATTTAAATATTAAGTAATTTATTTTAAGAATATTTAATTAAGAGAAAAACGACGTGTCATCTCTAAAAAAGAACTTATGGGATTAAAGGGATGAGAGTTTGGAAAGTAAAGAGAGAAAGTCTTATTTCTTTATAATATAAGTATGAGATGTGAAGTGTCCTAGTCTTAAGACTGGCTACAACCAAAAAGGACACTTAACGAAGATTCTTAAAATGATAAAATATGGGCTCTGATCTATTAACAAGAAGGCTAGTTTTTTTTTTTGGTAAAGAGATAATTGATGCATTAATAAGTGATAACAAAAGATGAAGCAGGGGCCATACCTTCCGATACATTTGCATAGGAAGAGTTCTTATCAATGCTCTCCTTAAGAGCCCTCCTCGCTTGATGGTGAGCTAGGGAATTTGCTTCTCTGGGAATGAACTTGAAAGTCACTGATCTGCATTGGGTCTTCAGGTATTGAATATCCGCCAAAAGGCTAGTTAAGATTATTCATTTCCATCTATCTAGACCATTGCCACAACCCAATCTTGGGCCCGTCAAATGTAAGCCGCAGCCCGGTCCAGGACATACAGAGTTAATATCACTCCAAAGGATATATACAGACCTAAGCTTTGTTTTAGTAAACACGGTCAAACCTTGTCACATTTATGTATGGAGGCTCATCTAAGATCCAACATAACCATCAGCTTTTGGCAGCAACCCAAGACTGTCCAACTGGGCTGGGCTCGAGTATTTCTTAGGCCAACTCTGGCACTTAAAGGCCAACTCTAGAATTTTCCTGAAACAAGGCGTACACTTTAGCCATCTAAACTATTGGCAAGTTTAACCAAACAACTCCTCTTAGATTAGCACAAATCCTCTACTTGGTTAGAGAATTTTGCTCCCGTACATTTTTCTAAAATCTAGTTCAATTGAGTGCAAATTATCAAGCCCATAAATTGGCGCGTAGATCTTGTGTGCCCCCAATACTACACATGGTATGGTAGTTAAAAAAAATCTTCAAGATTCGGATTTGTCTCATTGCATATTGACTGTTTTGATTGATATACCCACAATTGGGGTGTCGTCTTAGACACACAAAACATGACTACCGCACTTATATAGACAATTTCGTACCCTGTCCACACAACAACAAAAAATGAGTCTGAATCCTGTCCAATTGCAATTAAGCTGATAGAGCTCCCTTTTAATCCTGATTGAGAAATTTGAACTAGAATTATTTTTCTTTTAAAAATCAATGATCAATTGTTAAACCTTGAGATTAGTGAATCTTAACCACAGTTAATGAGAATTAAAAGGAACAAGTGTGGCTCTGTGGGTGTGATTGAACTTGGGGAGAGTTTAATCGCGATTGACTATGAATTCTATGATCCCAACTCAAAAAAATGACAAGTGTTCCTGTGAGCACGGAATTTTACTCACGGGTATACCCTTGTGGGTGTGAAGATGTTTTAGAATCGTCACCTAAGTCCCCGAGATTTGGATAAGGTCTTAGTATGCAAATTAAGATTAGAGTAAGAGGTTTGATTAAGTCTGAGGAAGGTGTTAGGCATCCCCGGCACTTCTGTTTTACAATGGTTCCCTACTCCCTAGGATTAAGCCAATTAATGTCAAAGTTTGTTAAAATGTCTAAATGTTTAAAGTAAGACTAATTGAAGAAAGAAAAACTAAACTAGGGTCGAACCCGGGTTAGTTTGCCTACGTACTCACATTAGAGTGATATCAGACCGAGCATAATTCTAGCACATGAGCCCGTGCTAAGGCTAGGGGGTGTGTGTGTGTGCACCAAGGGTGGTTAATGGGCCTAATCCGATAGATTAGGGTTTAGGTGACCGAGATTGGTCAAGTGCAAGGTATTGGGCCCGGTAGGCCAAGGGATAGTCCGGTAGACTAGGATTGGGCCCGGTAGGCCAAGGGGTGAAGCCTAAAGGGGTTTTAACCGGAAGTTAGGGCTGCTAACCGGGGTTAAGAAGATGGTTAACCATGGTTAGGGGTGCTAACCATGGTTAAAAAGTTCAATAACAATATTTTTGGTCTTTTTGGATTTTTTAGAGATTTTTTCCGATTTTTTTCAATGGTTAAGGACTGCTTAACCATAGTTAAGGAAGATGGTAACCATGGTTAGGGTTACTAACCATGGTTAAATGGCCTAAATAAGCCATTTTTGGGCTTCTTAGATTATTTTAGAATTTCTGAGTATTTTTTTAGATTTTTTCTGGTTAAGGGTTACTTAACCATGGTTAAAAGTTAACCAAACATGGTGTTTAACCATGGTTAAGGGCTCTAAATAAAACGAAAATGGTCACAGAAGACATTTCTAGACTCCAGGGAGTATTTTTGGTTTTTTGATGATTTTTTCAGAATTTTTTTGGTTCATGGGCTGCTTAACTATGGTTAAAGGTTAACTACATGTGAGTTTAATCATGGTTAAAGGTCTGGTTAAGTCAAAAGTGAGCTCAAGATCCATGGAAGGGCCTACACTGGCCTTCTACCTGGTCTGGGCCCTCACAAAGGTTAGAAATGGCAAAAAAATCCAAAATTTTATCAAGTTTTTAACCATGGTTAACATGAGTTTAACCATGTTTAGGAGGAGAATCAAAGGAAACTGAGACCATCAGGGGGTAGCCTAAAGTTTAGGGAACACCCTGGGCCTTCGGTGGGCACAGGGAGTGGTCGGGTGTGGGCCCCACAGAGGCCCAAAGTCGCCTTGTCCAACATCACATGAAATAATGAATTTCCAAAAAAAAATCAGCATGGTTTTTAACCATGGTTTGTGGTAAGTTAACTATGGTTTGGGTTGACCCCCGGGGGATCCAAGACCATGGTTGTGAAACTTGTACTTCAGGGAACACTCTGGGCCTATGGTGGGTCCAGGGGGAGGTCGGGTGTGGGACCCACAGGGGCCCAAAGGTGCCTACTTCACCATTTTTGCACACAGTCAACCCCACTTTGGGGTTGATTTAACCATGGTTAAATGTTGAAAAGAGGCTGAGATGACTCAGGAGGATAGCCCCAAATATGGTAAGTCTAACCATGGCCCTGGTCTTGACCAGGGCCCACACTAATCGTGGTTAAACCGTGGTTACAAGGGGGTGACCCGAAATGGAGATTTGCAGAAATTTTTTTTTGCTTGCTGCTTGGGTGTTTAACCAAGGAGAATCCAGGGGGTTCCTCATGGATTGATCATCCCTAGACCCTATGGAAGACCCCCTGCATGGTGGTGGGTGTTGTGCCCGTGGCCATTGCCTCAAGAGGATACCCCCACCATCTATGAAGAAGATGAAAGGGGGCCCTATCCTCGGCTGCTGATGCAATAGAAAAAAGAGAACAACATGGGACCCCTGGAATGGGACCAGAGGTCTCTTACAATGGTAATAAGTAATAGAGGAGTGGTGTATACCCTCGGAACACACGGTGGAGCAGTTGCGAGTGGTGGGCGTGGTTGAGCAGTGGCGGAGACTGTAGGTGCCGAGGGTGGCTGAGGCAACTCCGGTGAGGGCCTGGGGTCCTAGCTACGGTTGATACGGAGATCTAAGAGTGAAGGAATGGGGTTGGCTGAGGTTTTTCAGGGGTTTGGTATCAAAAATGGCCTCTCCCAATCTGTGGGGGAAGATGGGCTTAAATAGAAGAGAAGGGGGAGAACCATAGGGGCATTTCGGGTATTAAGCATGGCGTGGGGAGCAAGCCTGGGCAGCTGGAGCAGCAGGGGCAGTTGGAGCAACAAGGTGGGGGGGCTGTTGTACTGAAGGAGATGGTGAACAGTGATGGGTTTGGGTTTTTTTTTTTTTTTGTTTTTTTTTAATTTCCATTTCGGGCCCTACCCTCAATCGTGTGGGCCGAAAGCTATGGCTTTACCACTTTGAGTTGGCGCCTAAATTTTTGAATTTTGAGGATGCGGGTCCCACTCTAATGGGCCCTAAAAGGTCATGGGCCAATGTTTGGGCCCACAACAAGCCTTGGTTTTGGTTTTTTTTTTTTGGTTTTTTGTGATTGGGCTTCTAATGGGCCTTGAGTTCGTGGAGCTTAACCTAGGTTTTAGCTAGGGTTTAAACTAGGGCTAGGCTTAGGGTTAGGTCTAGGGTTTACGTAGGGTTAGACCTAGGGTTTAGCTAGGATTAGCCTAGGGTTTAGTCTAAGGCTTAAGTTTTAAAGTTGAAACGGGCCTTGAGCTCGTGAGGTTTGGGTCCTAGGGTTTGGCCTAGGGTTTAGGGTTTAGCTTAGGGGTTTGCTTAGGGTCCAAGGCTTGACTAGGGATTCAGCCGGGGATGACCATGGTTAAGGGAGGTTAATCATGGTTAAGCGGGGTGTAAAAATTGGGTGCTTACAGTTCCCTTATGTCACATGTTCCTTTTAAAAAGCTAAAAGACGTGTGGGCCCCCCGAGTGCAAATTTGTCTATGTTCAGATAGAGGAGTTTTGGTTTTTTTTTTGGTAAGAGGAATTCATTAAATAAGAGAAAAACCCTATGGAGGGAGATGAGGAAAAAACTGCCCCCTACAAGCTCCCTAATCTCAGGGTTAAACGGGATACACTGATGACGATCCAGGTGTTAGCCTATAGGTTTTCACCTTAAATATCCATATTGATTTTGATGCTAACAATAATAGAATGAGATTTATGTTACTAATGTTTCTATTGAGTTTATATGATAAACAGTTTATGAAGAGTATTAGCAAGTCATTCAAGATGAAAAAACAGGAAAATGACTCCATCTATGAAGATGATTTATCACCAAGTCAAGCAAAGTCATTGGATCAAGTTGAGCATATTAAAGATCATGCCCAAAGTCCAAGACGAATCACGAAGCTTAAAGTCAAATCCTTTCAAGATCAAGACTAGAAGAATGAAGACTCTCAAGATGGTTTAATTGTTTTATTTAAAAGTCTTACGATTTATGTAAGAAATCCACAAAGTTTGGTCGGTTGAATTGCTCAATACTTAGATTGACCATAGGTGCCTTAAGACTCAATTGAATATCAATCTAAAGACCTAAAACATGATAATTATCTTGTTAAAAATAAGATATAAGAACATGGAAATCATGCTCATCATATTGGTCAAGCAAATATGAGTTTTCTGAGAAAAATCAGAGGACTCGTCGACGAGTGAAGTAGTAGAAGCTAGTATTTTGTTTTTTATCACCTGACTCGTCGACGACTGGTTGCGGGAAATGCCCAACGGGCTAGTTTTTAACGGTTCTTTGAGTTCCCATAAAGCCTCCAACGACTATATTATTGAAATTGCTATAAATAAGAATGATTTGTGATTGAAATGAGAATCTCCAATACTTCTCATTAATCAAATCATTCATTCAAAGCTTAGATTGTCAAATTTATTAAGTATACCTTAGAAATCTCAAATCCTAGTTTTTGAGTTATTCAACTCCTATCTTTGAGGGATTCATAGAAGATATTAATTATAATCTATCAGCTCATTCTAGGAGCATTTCAAGATTGTAAACACTTATTTAAAGTGTGTTGAAATCAAGACGTACGTGGGAGTATTGTTTGTGAAGCTGGAAAGCTTTGTAAAATGTTAGATCCCAACTTGAAAAGTGGACTAAGTCTAGGGAGGATAGTTCCCTAGCAAGGTTTTAATCTCGACCTGGAAGTGAGATTGATGATTTGGAATAAATTGTGGTGAATCCTTCAAGCCCGAGAGCTTAAGGCAGGGAGTAGGTGAGTTGCCGAACCTCGAGAACAAACATCTAGTGTCAACTTGTGTTTGCATTTTCTCTAACTCTATCTCTTTACTTTCTTGTTTGAATATATGTTTAGAATTGCTTATTTTTCCATTACCTTTAACTTGTTGAGTTGAAATTTCGCTTAGGGAATTGGAACAAATTTTTTAATTTGCCATAGACCCTAATCACCTCCAAGGTCAATACCCTGGGCATCACCAGGAACCAAGCTGACTCCACCACCAAACCAGAAGAACGAAGACGTCGGACTCCATGTTGAGCTTGACTATGAGCTGCAATATTTGCCTGGCGACGAATGAACACTACTCTTACGGAAGGAAGTAGGAGAAGGAAAGAGGAGATATCCTCATAAATTGGACGAATCTCTTGAACTGATCGGAAAGATCCATCGTTAATCGTTGTAACTAGGAGTTGTGCATCACTCCCAATAATAATATTAGACCATCCTTGTCGAGCTATCAAAGCCAGACTCTCCCTTATCGCATATGCTTCGGACATGAGAGAAAAGCTGGACTGAGTTATCTTAGAGAGGCGGAACAACACCACTGCCCTGTGGTTACAAACAACAATCTCAATCCCAGCCACCCCATCTGTAGCATTAAAAGCTTCATCATAGTTTACTTTAATGAGACCAACTTTTAGACACTGCCACTGAAAAGAGCCCACCAAACTAGTCCGAACAGAAGAAAGCTCCCCTTGAGGCACGGAAGGTGATCTTTGATTGATAATTTCATCTACCAATCGCGATGCCTAATTGACAACACTCAGGGGATCGAAGAGATGCCGAGAAAAAACTAGACTATTCCAGACATACCAAATAGCCCAAAGAGTAGTTGCCAAGCACACCCCTATTTTATAATTATCCGAACAAAAGATTTTTTCTAGTGACCAGTGCTCCCACCACTTCGCAAAGTCCTGCATGTAGGTGGAATCATCTCGCCAATGAAATGATAACCCCAGCCAGATTGCTCGAGCAAAGGGACAATGGAGGAAAATGTGAGTGACTGTTTCAGGGGCTCCACAACAAAAAGGGCAATCCGGATCTACTGGAATTTTTCGAGAAATTAGGTTTGTAGCCACGGGAATGATATTCAAACAGCCCTCCAAATTAGTAGTTGAAGCTTTGGTGGAACTGGAACTGTCCACATAGCCGGAGTAATTATCAGAGCCGAGGGTCCCAGCCTGCCAAGAAGAGTTGGAGAGTTAAATTGCATTGCATGATAGGCAGACCTTACAGTGAAATCCTTGGATTTATGAAAGTGTTAGATTAGCTGGTCTGGAGCTCCTCGAGTATTAAATGGAATCTTTTGGATCAATTGAGTCACTCAAGGGTTTTAAAAAGCTTATCTGAAAAGGCTATACTTGTCTAACAGGGGCTAAGGTTTTAGAAAGCTTATGCTGAAAAGGAGATGCTTGTCTACTGTTGAGACCCGAAAAAAAATTATCTCCCCAGTTTCAGGAAGATAAGCCCAATTGAGATTTTAATTAGATCTCAAATAAAGCTTCATGTGTGGGAGTTGGTGTGTTGATTGTGTGTGTTATCAAAAAGAAAAAAAAAAAAGCTTAGCTTCAACTTGCAGAGCTAACTTTGTTTTGAGTGCATTCCTTATTTATTTATTTATTATTATTATTTTTATTTGGCTATATATTGGTATGTTGTATTTCATTGGAGCCGAGCTAGGTCAAGCTTTGAGCTTGGTTCGAACATGCTCAAGTTCAGCTTGAGCTTGGTTCAAGCTCAAATGTTTAGACTTGAGCTTGGTTTGAACAACCTTGATCAAACCCAAGCTCAATTCAAGAGATGAACTCAGGTTGCTCAAGCCTATTCAAATTTTAGGATTATTTTAATATAATTCTAATGAAATTAATTATTATCAAATTGCAATAAAAGAAATCATAAAAACTTAATCTAATCATACACAAAAATCAAAGTTGAAGATAGTATTCACTTTAGAAGCATAGTTACCAAGTACGGGTACGAGTATAATATGATAATGATCCATTTGAAAAGTACGTGTTATATGGAAAAAACACGTCAAAAGTATGAAAAAATTTAAAAATATTTAATAATTTAGAAATAAATAAAAACCATGATATTAATTAATAACAATCATTTAATGCAGAATACGCGTTTAACACGATAAAAGAATGACAAAAATATGCATATTATACGCGTTTAATATGTAATTCGCATATTAAATGAGTATTAAACGGCAATACGAGTATAACACATAACACAACAAAAGTACGGAGTTTTAAACGGTGACCACCCCTAAAAGTATTATACGAGTACTATACGGATACAATATGGATGTTTGGTAACTATGTTTAGAAGTAGTGAGTTAGGATTAAGATTTTTCTTTTTAATTTTTACTTTCTTGTTTATCATTATCTCCTACTTGTTTAATATATAAGTTAAAAAATACTATTATATATTAATCTAAATAATATTGCCAAAAAATATATATAATAAATTATGGGTGACGCTACGAGCACACCACTATTTACTGACTAGACACCATTTATATTACTTACTAACCGGACACCATTAAAATATAACAAGTTCTGTAAGATTATTAATATAAAAAATAAGCACAAAACATATAGAAGGAGACAACATATAAAAGGAGACGGAAAAAGATATAAAAGGAGACGGAAAAAGATATAAAAGGAGAAGACATTGAGAAGATTACTTCTATAAAAGGAGAAGTCTGGTTGTTAGGGGAGTTTTTAGTAAGGGTTTAGGGATTTGGGGTGCGACAAACTATAAAATAAATGGAAGTTATTTCTTTAAATGGTGTCCGGTTAGTAAATAGTGGTGTGCTTGTAGCAGCACCCTAAATTATTATTATTATTGCCGTCATCTTCCAAGCTTAAGCCAAAATTGAGCCCTAATTCTGCCCAGAATCAAGCCGAGGTCCGGCTCAAACTTGACTTGAACGAGCCGAGTCGAGCTCACGAAGCGTAAAGAGCCGAGAAACAGAAAAGGGGATTTGAAGGCTTTGTTGGTTCAAAAATCAAAACCCCAGGCAGAAAACGAAAAGAAAATCTGTGGAATATTGTAGATTTGGGAAGAGCAATGGCAGCAATCGCGTGGTACGGACCCCTAATCGATCTTTCGAAAGCTGCTTCCCACATCGGCGACTACGTTCAGCTCCTCGTATTTGTTCACAGGTCTAGACCCATCCAGGTTACCACTCAACACTCTCTTTCTCTCTCTCTCTGGTTTCGACTCCTTTCTTCTTTTTATCAATGGATAGTTGCAATGGCTTTTCACTCAATATCTGAAGAATCTACTAGCAATGGTTGTTATACATTTCCAAAGAAAAAGCTTGACATTATGCAATTTTGAGCGAGTGCATCCCTGTTGTGTCATTTCACAATTGAGGACTAGTCTAGGCCTTGAATTTGATTTCGCATCAGTTTCGATTCTGACCCAAATCAACAAATTTATGAATTGCTTCAGAATGTTTACCCAAAACTGTAGAAATTCCAAAATTTTCAAATTTCGATTGCTTGCAGTTGTTCCGAATTCTTTTGAAATTTCGCCAAATTTTATAGCATTGGACAAGGTAAGATGAAGATGACATGAACTGGGAACGAACCTCTGTAATAGAGGTGCAAGACCACATGATGACAATATTAATGCATACTGAGGGACCTTGGATTCAATCATGTGGAGCTTGTGGGTAAAGCATTTCTTTTTTAAATGAGATGTGCCTTACTGTGTATGTGCCTCACATGAAAGACTTGTACAAGTACTTGTATGCTCTAATATTGTTACTGATACAACTCAGTTGACTCAGTATGGTTTGTCCAAATTTGACATTCATCCAAATGATACATTTTCCTCATATTGGTGCAATATCATTGTTATTATGTCAAAAAAATTGTAGATTCTCTAGTTGCACCTTTGGTCACCTCAAAAATCGAAGGAGACATTATTTTGCCGAGTTACTCCGGTGACTCGGTCGAGTCGAGCCGATTTTTTTGACTCGCCAGACTAGGTCGAGTCACATGAGGGTGATTTTGTAAATTTTTTTTTACCTAAACTCGAATGTCACATTGTTTTCGCATCATATTTTTTTGGGTCTACAAAGACAACCTACTATGAGTTTTGTTTTAAACCTAAACTCGAATGTCACACTGTTTTCGCATCATATTTTTTTGGGTCTACAAAGACAACCTACTATGAGTTTTGTTAAACCTAGTTTTTAGGTTTGAGGCTGTAAAACCAATAGACTTTGAGTTCTATTAACTCACGTTTTTCAAGTAATTACATGTATATTCTGTGTTGGATCGAGTCGAGTTTTTTTTTTGAGTTTTCTGAGTTACTCAACCCCGCTAACTTTCGAGTCGAGTCAAGTTTTCGGGCTTTTGAACCATGGGTTGCACATTGAGGCTAAATGATAGTATTAACATATATGACATAGGAGGGGAGAGAATCTACAGGTAAATTGCCAAAAATCATCCATGATGCATGGATTGGATTTTGCTTACTATCTTGCTCTTAAATTGTGGTTTGTATGCAGATGGGGGTGATTCTATTTCTATTTCAACGGATGAGAATTCTTTCTATTGTTCCCTGTAGTATAACATGTTGTTTAGAACATTTGTGTAATATGGGACCTCATACTGCTTTCTGTGCATGAGTAACTTATCAAAGAGTTCGAATGGTTTTTTCATAGCTTCCAACTAGCAATGTGTATCTGCCTACTTGACCAGTCCAATTTTTATCCAGTACTGTAAGTCATGGCATTTGCATAAGACTGGTACCTATAATTGAAATTTAACTTTGGAATAGACAAGTTAGGATGCCTAGATGTACCAAAGAGGAAAAAGATTTTGGATGCCCATGTAAGGATGAAAATATGAGAAGTGGGAATGTGACTTGGTGTTTCTCAGATTCTTTGCAATAAGATTCTTTACAGAATGCATCATGTAAACCAGTAATAAAATACATTTTTTTTACGAAAAGAAGAAAAACGAGAATCTTGATTGGAATTCAGTAAACGAAGAACTTAATATAACATGATATTGTTAATTTGTTAGACTTTATCTTGCAACTGCAAGTACCCAAAGCGTATCCTGAACAAGTTGGTTATCCCAAACAAGTTAAAAAATTTAGCAAAAAAATTGGGTTGAGTAAGGCTATTAAGTATTAACATTCCTAAATCCAGTGAAAAGGGAAAAAAAAGTTCAGCTCCAGGTAGTTGAAGCGTTACAGATCTAGCCAAAAGAGTTAGATCGGATGGAGATCTGGGAAATTCTCTTTTCAGGATTTTTTTTATAGTTAAGCAGAATTTCATTCTTGAACAAGAGAATATACAGAGAAAACCCAGATTTACAAAAAGTGAATCAAAGTTCAAAAGAGACAAAAAAGAAAAACAAACCATAACAAAACAATTACGAAAAACCTTAACCGAAAAGACACGAAACAGAACCCTAATTTAGACAAGCAAGCTCGAAACCCCCAACTCCTCAAGCAAGCTCGAAACCCCCAACTCCTCAAAGTCATCTCTGAGAGAGATCCATTCAAGTAGGAGGTGTTGGAAGGTTAAAGTTAAGGTAAGGTGAAGTAATGTATTTGAGTCTGATGCTGCCAAATCCTTGCGAGGAAGTTTTAGACTGGGTCATTAGCAAAATTGGAAGTTTGGTGCTTTTCTAGGGGTTTTCCATTTAGGTCATGACAAGGAAGTCCATGCATTACTTCTATATACTAAAAAGGGTAGCAGAGATCCTATGTCGGAGAAGCTGGCTACTAAATCCAGGGAAGATGGAAAAATCTAGTGAATGAGTTAAAGAATTGAGAGTCTTCTATTAACTATGATGGCCAAGCTTTTGTGGAGTATAGTTACCAAGTAGCTGTTGAGAATTATTCATCTAGGAAAAATCTGGAATATTCAAAATAAATCAGGAAAATATTGGGCAATGTGAAAAATATAAAATAAAATTATTAATTATGAAAAATTATAAATGTAATATTTCATATATTAGATATTTATTATGATTTTTCCAAAAAGTCATGAATAATTTGTGTTTAATTCGCGGATTTCACGACTTTTTGAAAAAGTCACGATTTTTTCTGAAAGGTCGCGAGTACTTCATGAATTAGTCATTCAACGAAAAAGTCATGTATTATTCGGGACTTTTTGAAAAAATTGAACAACTTTGTTACTATAATGGGGAGAAGTATGGTAGCAGTATAAAATTTCTTAAGAGATTTTTCCAATGAATTTTGAAGATATATCTTAGAACAAAGGGGGTGGGATGTTGGGATAGAAGGTTAATCATTAAGGACAAGATTCACAAATAAAACCAAAATGATTTTAAGATACTAAATTAGCTCAGGTGGATTTGGTTTAGGTTAAGGAGTGGGAAACTCAAAATTTTGATGGGAGGTTCTTCTTCCTGTGGGAGCTTCAGGAGGCATCATTATGGTCTTGGATAAGAGGGTTATTAAGGTGTCAGACTGTGTTATCAGGAAGTTCTCAGTTTCTTTTCTCTGCAGCAATGTAGAGGATAAATTCAAGTGGATGTTTCCTGGTGTTTATGGCTCTCCAGGTGGCAACTCAACTGTTGGCTTATGGAGGAATTGGATGATGTGATTCCCAAATGGATGTTTCCATGGTGTTTGCGTATTTTTTATATGAGAAGAAGAGGGCAGCAGAATTTCGAGGAAAATGAAAGAATTTGGGGATAGAAATGGTTTGGTAGACTCACCTATGAATCGAGCTGAATTACTTGGTCAACCTTCTAGGGAAATCTGTCTATAAGTAGAATGGGCAGACTTCTTTTTTCCTCTCAATGGGAAATTCAGTATCGTTTTCCATGCAGGAAGCTTTTCAAAACCTGCTTCGCATCATATCCTTATCATGTTGGTCACTAAAAAGCAGGAAAGAGGTCAATTCTTTTCAAATTCGAGATATGTGATGGCCAAGCTTTTCAAAGTCGTCTGAGTTATATTCAATAGATATTCTAAAATCTAAACGTATCAATATTAGTGTTGTATAGGTCCCTGCTGAAACCGATGTGTATCGGGCAATATGTATTGGTTTCAACGATTTTTATTTTCATTATTGAAATGTGATACAGATTACTACTAACAAATTGTTTCCTAATTTACTAAATAGATATCTATTGCACATGAGGTTTATTGTTCTTTTGGTTTATTTTGAGTTTTGAATACCGACCTGATGTAAACCACTAATGATCTTATGCTCTTTTGTTTGAGTAAGATCCTGTGATAGAGTTCCAGCTGTCTTATTGCTTTTAAAATTCTTTTACAGTAAGAAATGTAGTTAGCATTCCAAAAACTAGCTTTCATTTTCTGTTTTTTCTGAAGAAACAAATTAACTGGTTTTGATGATCCTCTGGTTCTTGTGCAGAAGTTTAAGTCCTATCAAGAAGGGGCATTATTGAGGACTGACATTCAGGTCAGCGATGATACACGGTCTTTCTTCTCCGTATCCCTGTGGCAGAAGCAAATGGGGTCGATGGTAGTCGCTGGTGATGTCATTTTGTTACAAAGTAAGATCCATTTGATCTTTCAGATTTTTGGTCTAATTCATAATTAGGATCATGTACTCATATTTTGATTTTTGAATCCCTAGGATACTAATTATTGAGGCCCTTGTCTTTTTAGATGTTGAACTTGCTATATATCCCTTTTTCCTTGAAGGATGCCATATAATGATAGGTCTTTGTCCTAAATAGGGTTTTCTTTTTCTACTATTAAGGTTTCCTCATTGTCTTTCATTTGATATTTTTGTCTTTGCTTCTCAAACTTAATCGTATATTATTTATTTGGTCTAGTTAAGCTGTACTAAATGCTATTCTTTAGCTGTCAATACTCTAGATCAGATGTGGGGCTTTCAAGAATTGTCTTCGTGTTCAATCTCAACATTTACTACACTAAAATATCAGTAGAAGATAAATATAATTTTAAATTTATATTCTGTTATTCAATGTTTTCTACAATATGAGCAGTTTGATTAATATCACAATATCAAATTATGTTGTTTATTAGACTGTTTTTTTAGAACAAATATTGAAAAAATTGACATATTATATTGTTTACAAATATAGTGGTAAAATGAACTAGATGATCTGTAACGTAGTTGAGAGCTTGATTTTACCTCCTGAATCTTGCAAGTTAGACTTCAATAAATTGCACCCTTATGAATCATATCTTATCCATTTTAATATTTCTTTTTTTTTTTCAAGCCTTTTAAGCTTTCTTTCTATAATTGGTATTGGTAATATTTTGTCATGTGGTTTGAAGTCTTAGTTTCTTTTTGCTTCCTCCAGATGTTAAGATTGTGAAATTTGGAGATGTTGTTGAGGGCGGAACAGTCCAATTCTCATCTCTACTGCGTTTAGTCCACCCTTATGAATCACTCATCTCCAAGGGTATTTCATTCTTCTCATCACCTTTTTTATAAACCACGAAGAGTTCTTATTGTATGATATTGTTCTCCTTTTCTTGAATTACTCCTCAAAGTTAGTAACCATTAATTGGTTATGTAGTTGGTTTAGTTGAGAATTAGAGAAGCGAATTATATGGTGTCCCACATTCACATTACAATGATACTTTATTTTCCTAATATTTCGCCTTACTTTTGAGCAATAGATCATGAATACAAGAATGTTTAAGTACTTTGGTGAATATATCCACAAGCTGCTATGCATTACGGACAAATGGAGTATAAATTAAAGCGAAAGCAACCTTCCCTCAAATGAAATGGATGTCTCAGTTAAGCCTGTTGCTCAATTGGTTGATGTTTTGCAGCGTGACCAGGTCGTCCCGATTTCATCCATAGTTACGTAGACAAGAAAAAGCCCATCATAATCATTTACGAGACATAAAGTATTAGATTGCCTTCTACATTTTAAAATATGCACCTTCCACATATTCTCGTTAATGGGATTAACTAGTCCAACACTTTGTATATCTCGGGTTCTTACTCTCGTCACTGGTACCCGTGCAACATTGCCTCCAAGTTTTTATGACCTTTATCTTTTGTTAAGGTTAATCACTTTATTATAATTACATGGAGAAGAAGATAGTACAAAAGATTAAGCCCTTAAGAGATCGAGGGCTAAGAAATCTGAACAAGATTTTCAATGGAAATTCTGCTTCATAATATATTACATCCCTTTAAACGCCACCCTTTCCTCGAGAATCATCCATTGTATTTGGCAATGTTGCACAGATTCTTTGAGTACGTAAGAGAGTCGCGTGTCCATTTGTGTCAATCCGAATTCATATATGGGCACACCAGTTGTAATAAATCATACTTTCTGGAAATAATATCCATTATAGAATAATATTGTTAAACCATAGCTTCTTTAGTAGCTGATAGACTAATCATGTAAGAAATTAATCGTTGTAGTTATCCATTTAAAAACTTAATACATGTTCTATTAATGTTTTCAATTCTAGGTTTTTATTTGTTAGTGTTGTTTGCAACAATTTATGCTTTGGTATTTCATTTGTTTCCTTTTGCAATCTCCCATAGCATTCTTCACATGAAATTTTAAAATGTAAACTTTTTTGAAACTATAGTCAAAATATCCATGTGTCATTGAATCGGATGTTTTTGATGTTCATTGAATTCGACACCTCGCATCCATGTTGGATTCTGACACCTGTCTTTGTTGAACTTTGATTCGCCAACCTCGGCCCGGCCCACCATAGTCACCAAGTACGGGTACGGGTATTAAATGACAATGATATGTTCGGGAAGTACGGGTTTTAAACGGTAAAACACAAGAAAAGTACGGGGAGTTAAAAATAATAATAAATATATATATTTATAAACATAATACTAACTACTAATCATTTAACTCATAATTTAAGCTTATACAGTTGCATAGCGAAGGCAATCACATAAGATTTAAACCACGCAGATGCAAAGGATAAGGCGGAATACCCCTCCCCAATATGTACATAAACTGATTAAATCATATACCCCTAGACATGAAGCTCCCAAAAGCATCACAAGATAGTTTACGCATTAAAAGAATTCTGCCTATGAAAAATGGGTGACTCTTGGGTAGAATCGAAGCTAGTCTCTCCTAGTCCTAGGCTTCTAGCTAAGGAGATAAACCAGACATTGAAGGGGAATAAACCGAGCGAGAGAGAGAGAGAGACTTTATCATTGCCGGAGAGGGGTTCCACCGGAGAGTAACCGAGTGAGAGACGAGAGCTGAGAGTTGAGACCAAAGCGAGAAACGAGGTATTGACATTTTGCCCTAACACATCGTCTTGTAACTCTTAAAACACATTTTAACCTTCTTTCTTTGATTAAAAAAAGTTTTAAATGCGTATAAAATGGAGTACGCGTTTAAAACGTATTTTAAAGTTTAAAACGACAAACACGTTTAAAACGGCGACCCCCTCTAAAAGTTTTAAACGGGTACTTTGTGACTATGCGGCCCACTAGAGAACAAGATGTTCGTTTTCAAAGCCAAGTCTTGAGCCTTGTTTACTATATGGAAGAGCATACTACAAGTCCCCATCTTTTTATCCTTTTGAAGCCCAACAAATTGCAGTACTTGAATTCCCTCAACATTGTTTAGGGAGAGCCTCTTAGAGATTCTCAAAACATGAAGGACTACTAAAATTTTAGATGTGTTAGAATCTCATTCCATATCTGGCCCTAAATAACTTGGATGATATTTTACTCGGATGATATTTTACTCGTTGCTAAAAATAACTCGAGTCCTGGTGATTAAGAAATCTCGGGCTGCATGATGGACACTGATGACCTAAAATGTGCATCCATTAACATTTAATTTCACATCAGTTTCTTTTTGGGCCGCTTGGCGATTAAGAAATCTCAGGCAAGGGAGACCATATGAACCATATAACAGTCCATCAAATATTTCCTTTGTTAATAGGACTCTTTGCATCATCATTTAGTGATCTATATTTTCATTCATGTAGGTGTGGATGAGTTACTGGCGGATTGTCGAGTAGGGAAAACAACAAAAGCAAAGCTCAGAAAGGTGATAGAATGGGTGCAGCGAGCTGGATCTACACTTCACAATGTCCAATTGCACACATATCAAGTACTATATACGCTTGAACATGTGTTGTTATTTTCAGGTTTCACTTTAGTTTCCTATAAACTGTTAATTGCATGTGCTTTTCCCCTTTAATTGTATGTGTGTTGTATATTGTTGTTTTAGTAGTTTTACTTCGTGCAAAACTTTCTTTTGTTGAGAGATCTTCCAATTGTGTCCAATTATTGTTGGCGGCGAGAGGCCGGCTTCGGGCTGGGTGCCAGGCCGACCGTAGCCCATGGCAACACTATGCCAGCTCAAGGCCCCACCAACCCTGCTTTGGGCTGACAAGTACAAGCCAAGCGCAACCCAAATGTATTTTGTGCCTGAGGCCTGGCCTGGCCCGACCGCCTCCTATGCGAGATTTATTGGGTAAGAATTGCTTTTTTTGTCTTCTTTTTTTAAAAGAAAATATATATAACATAGTAACTAATTATATGTAACGACATACATCAACATCATCACCATCCAAGATTTATCCCAACTATTTGCATAAATCTTGTATCCCCATTCACTCTATCAAAAAGCATTTCTTTTTTTAAAATCATAATACTTTTATAAAATTTCGTCTTAATGCTGTCACAACTCACAAATCTTCATTGCACATTGAAATTTGATAGAGATTAAGAGATGCAAGGGAAGAGAAAAAAAGAACATGGGAGAGGAAAGGGTGAAGAGAAAGATCTGTTCTCTCTTAGATTCAACTATATATATATGTGTGTGTGTGGATCGATAAAGTTGACACATCGCGTGGACGTGGTAACCCCCACGCAAGGCAAAAAATGGTGGCATCCTGGCAATTATCAAGAGAAGTGACATTCTTCTAATTATGAATAGAAAAAGATTTTACAAAACCGACACTGTTTCTTTCCATAATTGCAAGAATGCCACTAACATATTTTTTTTTGGCCTTGCGAGGGAGTTACCACTTTCACTCATTGCGTGAACTAGTGTAGTCAAGGCGTCTAGGCGATTAGGCCTAACTAGGCGACGCCCAAGCGAAGACGATAAAAATAAAGATATATATATATTAAATATATATCTATATATATATTATTTATATATACACATAGCAATTCATACCTCCAAGGGTTGACAATAATCTAGGCAAATTAACATTTAATGTTGTAAAACTTAAATGTAAGTCTTTTTCTGCTGAACTATGGATGTTCCTGAAATCTTTGCATGCGCGAGGCTAGTTACTACTCAGATGCTACTATGGATGTTGTGAAATTGCTTCAAGGCCTCGCTCAGATGGATACTGCCCAAACCCAATTTGATTCCGAGCTCTTAAACTGTTGATTGAGATGCACTGGGATTGCCTATTCTGTACATTGACATGGGTAGGAGCGCTAAATGGTGTGGATATGTAAACAATACTAGGTACTACCCAGATGCTACTTCGGTTGTCTTTTACTATTTAGTGATTTTAGGCAGTTGGGAAGAAGAGGGTATGAGAGTGAGGGGGTGCATGTATTGGCCAAAGTTTTGCAATTTTATATTCCTCTCAATCCATTGTAACTCTCTGATTTAGGTTGTCTTGTACTATTTAGCTATTTTAGGCAGTTGGGTAGAAGAGGGTTGAGAGAGATGATTGGAGAGGCGTATGGGTCGTTCATATCATTTCAATTAGTCCTGGTGGTCATAACAGTTTATTTGCTCATTGTTACCAGATTTCTTAAAATATTTCTAACTTAAATGTCATTGGTACTTTTATTGTTTGGGCTCTTATTATTCTATCTCAACAAAGACCATTTCCAATGGAGGAAAATCTTGGGAGACTCTATGAAACCATATTTTGGGACTCAAAAGAATATACAAAGATTACTCAACATATAAGAATACCAGATCTTTGATGGAGGACTATCTTTGGGTAGATGACTCAACATATACAAAGATCATTGTTGGAGGCTATCTTAGGAGACTCAAAAGAAACCAATCGGTGATATTTTGCGCAGTTTGGGGAGATCCAAGAAACCGTGCATTATCAATGATAAGAATACCAGAAGATCTAAGGGAATGGCTTTGTAAGCCCACTTTGCCATCTTTACTAATTCCATCTTTCACCTTGGGTTTATTCAACTTGGGTTATTATTAAGGTAAGTTTTTAATTGATAGATAACGTGTAAAGATCCAAATGCAGTAAAGAGAGTATTCTATACTTTAAATTTTTATACTTTATTATTAATATAATTGATTTTTTTAATCTTTGTTTCTATTTTTTCTTCTCTTTTCATATTATTGCTTAATTTTTTTTTCTTTTAGCATTTCCATGCATCGCGCGGGTTTTGTATTAATTATTGGTAAATGTATGAGGAGCATGCATTGGGGCCCTCAGGTGTAAAGCGAGCCTCAAGGCGTAAGGAGTGCTTCTAATGTGAGCCTCACACTTTGAGGCGTAAGCCTCAGTGAGTTAAAGCCTCAAGATTGCATTTTCCTTGAGCCTTGCCTCGAGGTGTAAGTCTCACGCGCCTTTTAAAACACTGCCATGAAGATGAGGACAGGAAAGAAAACACCATTCAACTACCATTGATACCTAGTCGGGTCATGGATGAAATTAAGGATAACATTGAACTTACTCAGAATGTTTCCATAAGGAGTGGCAGGTACCAGACGTCCACACCCGTAGGCTCCTTAAGGTTTAATGTTACAGGGCCAAAACAGAAGGTCCTTGACAGTCCAAAAGGGGCCTAGAGGCAGGCTCATAAGACGATCTTTGACCTGTAATTGGTTGGGTTTCTTTCCATATTATAGCATAACATTCTGTTTCTGTTCTAACGATTGTTTGGCAATTAATTAGTCCAAGAATGTTATAATAATTCTTTTTTCAGCAGTAGTTTCAGTTTTGGGTCTTAGTTTCTTATATAGAAAATACTTGCTTACAATTGTTTGAAAGATATGATTTAGAAAGCTGTTGCCACCCCCATGGTGTATAAATATCTGTAGTTCAGATTTCTTAATAGATGAAGAATTAGAATTTGTTTGCCGCCTTAAGCTGCTCAATTGGTGGTGCGACCCTTCTGGTTCTGTCATTAGTGAGACTCCCATGTGTGGAGAATGGGTTGATGAGAGTTGTGAGACAATCATATCCTCCCCAATCAGCCCTCCATCTCCATGCAGATAGGAAGCCAAAAATTCATGATGTGCAGTCCTTTTCTTTTTTCCAATTAAACGCATTTAAGTGAGTCTTCTCCTCAATTCAACACCTCTATTTCGGTAGACCCTTAGCTTTTTGTAAGAATTTGATCAGATTGTAGATCAGTCTCATTTGACTGAGTTAACCCTGCTCGTCGAGTCCTTAATCCATCTAATAACCTGTTGTTGTGTCCCTGAACACTTACTGTAACAGCCACCCGAACCTCCATCTTTCTACTATGACCCTATCTAGGCCTACCATAATCATATCAAACTCACAAAATGTTTATTTTGCTTCTAAACCTATCAGATCCTTACGAATCTGTTCTAAACCGGTCTTGCCACCAGTTCTGAAATTCATGCTACCTAAATTTTATTCAATCGTATGCCTTTATTCTTAGGAAGCTTGAAATTCTTTCAGAGCCTTGTCCTGGGTTACTCTCTGTCCAACATCAGACATTTCCTTTGGATCTTATTTTGTTATCCATGTCCTCAGGATGTTACTTTTGTTGGGGGGGAGGGGGAGGGGGAGGGGGAGGGGGAGGTTTTAAGGGCATTGAAGATTTGGCCAGCCTCAATTGGCATAAAATATTAACCATGTTTAAATATGGGTTGATATTGAATGAATATGATATTATGCTTTCTCATATCAGTGCTTTTTGGAGTAGTTGGTCTCTTGGCAAAGTAGGAATTTGCCTTTTCCATTTTTGGGTAATTCTAGTCCAGTTGCTAATATGTATTGAACTACCTTTCTTCTTCTCTGTATGCTGGTGGCTTCTCTCCTAACTGGATATTATGGTCTTGAAGTTTACAGATTTCTAACTGTAAGTGCACGTTCCATTCATGATACCACATACTCCTTCGAGACCCACAGATACGAACTGCCTGACGACCAAAAAGGCTAGAAGGTTGCCAAAAGTGGAATGGAAAGATTAGCTGTAACTAATGAGATATATCGATTAAAAAAAAAATGAGTTCCTCCCTCTGCATAAAATGGATTGATGTGGGTTCAGGATTTCATGGGAGAGTTCCCTAGGAACCTATGCAACCAAGTACCGTCCTAGTGGCTACAGATTCTTAGAGGATAGTGGTGTAAACTGTAAAGTGTAAATGATTGTTTCCTTTTCTTATAATACAGAAAAATTATCAGTGCATAACCATTTGCATATGCCGCTATAAACACGAGACCTAATACTCAGCACAGCCAAGCCAATAATTGTTCTTCAATGCAGTTGTTTATTTCATGTTAACTGCTAGTCAATCAAATGTTGGAGGATTTGCTAACCTGGTTAGTTTTATTATTATATTTTAAAAATGGACAGCAAATTCAATTGAAATTCATATTCCTGTCAAATACATTGATGCCTTGTGCATTCATTCTACCCCACAATTAGTTTGGATTGCATCATGTTGCATGCTTTGTGGGTCTTCACTGAGCAAAACTTACACAGCAGAAGAGGCAACTGATCAGAAACTGGAAGGATTATGAACAGAGGCAATCCCGGGATTGCATCTCAATTGCAGAAGTATCATGCATAAACAGCTCCTGTAAAGCAACATTTCATGCATGTGTGGGTGAAATCTTTCTGCCATTTACTTGGAGAACTTCTGGTAAACCTGAGAAGGAAAGGATGTTCATTAGCAGGAGACTGTTTATGAAGGGAGATAATAGAGTAGCAGAAGATCTCATATGTACTGGCTGCAAGCTATGTGGTTCCCCTATGGATTTGGAGAATGGGTATATGAAATTTTTATTCCACTTTGTTGCCATGGGTTTTCTGCACCATAGTTTCAATTAAACTGAATGATACTTTTTCATTTGTTGCAACAGGTCTTTATTGGAGCAAAATAAGGTTCCACTCTATTGTCATAAAAGCTCTAACCACCTTCATACTGTATGCTTGATATATAGACCATTTCTAGTAAGGATCTTTTCTCGCACTTATTTTGCATTTTAATGAATCTGTTCCCCTTCAAATGGTGAAGTCACCTTTTTCCCTTGAAGTGATGAAAGAAATTCACTGTTATTTGAGGTGAATCTGTGATCAATCTTCAGAATGACTTAAATGCTTCTTCGAAATGTGGTTCTGTTCTTATTGTGTAATAATCTGAAACTACTCTTGAAATGATGAAAGTAACTCGCATGTTCCCCTTCAGGGGATTAAAAACACTCAATATTTGGTGAGGCAAATCCAAGATAAATCTGTAGAATGATTTGAACAGTTGAACTTCGTTGCTTTCTTTAGATGTAAAGTTCTGTCCTTCACTGCTGCACACATGTATACCTACTTTTGATTTGTAACATCTGCAAGGACATAGGGATGCAATAGTACAAAATATTTTAAAACCTATAAATATCAAGTCATTAAGCATATAATCCTTAAAAAATGATCAAATGTGAAACTGATGCTAGACATATCTCCAAATATGCTACACGTTGCTACTTGCTAGTGCTAGATGTAAACCACACTTGTAATTTGTTTGAATTGATCAGCACCTTGCAAGTTCGTGCTGAAAGGTTTTTGAAAAAGGGACTGGTTGTTGAAAACATTGTTTAAGAAATGGCTACACTTGTCCAATGAAATGCTTGTTGCTATTTGTTCCAATGACAAATCATTGGTGTAACTGAATAACTGAATAAAATAGATAGACCTTTCTCTTTGTTTCAGGTCAATTGATCTTCTCAATTAATTGAGTTTTGTCTTCAAGACATAATGGAAAACCAATAAACTTTGTGATGCAATCAGAGAAACCCACGTTATGCTGCTTAATAATATATTGATGGAAGCGAAGATCCTTGGGTAATTTGGGAGTCGGATGAGTCATTAGAGACAATAAGGTGAACTTTGAGAGGCATTTCTATTCCATGGGTCGGATGAGTATTTAGAGACAATAAGGTGAAATATGAGAGGTGTTTCTATTCCATGGGCCTAAGAGTTGCAAGGGATTATAGATTTCTGTTGTATTTTCTAGGCCCTTTGATGGCAGAATGCAAATACATCTTCTTATCTTGTGCTTCAAGGAAGTTGGAGTGTCCTCAGAGATCAATCCGAATTGTGGTCTCAATGTTGTGTATATTCTTGGAAGTGTCAATGAATTAGCAGTCTTTCTCCAAAATTGGTGTATATATAGAATCACTGGAATTAGGGAACTATATTTTCTTAATAGTGATAAAGTTTGTTTCCTCATAATAAAATTTAAATACTTCAAAAGAAATATTTCTAATTATTTTTCATATATTTTCAGAGATTCATTATTTGTGGATTACTACAATCCTATTTTCTACCTATGCAGCTATGCTTTACTGGTGGTAGAACCCTATAAGTGAGGAAGTGTGTGTTAGTTATTTCCCACTTTTCTAATAATCATTTTTTTCTCTTCATTAATGTTTCATGAATTTTCCTGTTCCATTGTGTACAAACACTTCTTTGCAGAGTGGGGCTTCGTCTAATGCATTGAAGCTCCCATGAAGTTTTTTTTTTGTTGACCTAGTAGCTCTTAAGCAATTTGTACTGCATTTTCACTCTTTTATTATTGCTTATGGATGTTCAGTTCAGCCTCACATTCATGAGAAAGTATGGGGTACATTCAATAGTTTTATCTTCAATTCGTATTATTACATTTGCAGATTGTCATTTGTGATCAAAATAGTCCTTCAGTTAGGAAAGGAAGACTAAATTTCTTCTAAATTTTTCTTCCCTTCTATCATCAAATCGGTGTCTGGGCGATAATTATTGTGTATAGATTGAGATCATGTGAATGTCTTGAAATTTTTATTTTTGGATTTTGTGGTTCTCTGCTCAAGATTATTATACTCCTTTAAAATGTCAAAGCATCACTGGACACTAGCTTATGTTTCTTCTGCTGCAGCTATATGTATGGGACCAATCAGAATACATCCCACTTCTTGTCACAAACAATGCTGCCGAACTCCTGTTTGGAAACATTAGGGCTGAAAGGGTCTATCTGTGCTATAGAAGGCAAAAGCCTGATCAGAACCTTGATCTGAAAGATGATCATAAGTGGGATCATTGTGATCCAAGAGCCACCACTCCCTCCAAAGCTGCTGGGGAAGGAGGAGCTGCTGCCTCTACCGATAATAGCCTGGAACCAAGGAGCACTAAGCAAGGGGACAAGAACCTGAATTTCTACATTATTTGGATAATTCTACTAAAAACCTTACTGCAACAAGGGAAGAACAGTCCTTTGAAGTTTGAAATTACTGTGAATGCTGGCTTAGACCAGGATAATGGTAGGTTTGAAATGGACTCGGTGACGATGCCATGCTTCCAAACAAATGGATCTTCAGATTAGGTACTCTATATTTAGAATGAATGTTATGGTGCAGGAAAATCAAATCTGGTTACAAGATATATCTATCAAGATCTTTTTCTTTTGGTGGGTAAGCAGAGATAAAACCCACAACCTCAAGTGATGGTGCTGTAAGCCAGCCACTTGAGCTGCATGATTGTGCACTAAAAGATTGTGGCATTTTCCACAAGGTAAGCCCGTTTTCTCATGGGATCAGTAATCCACTTCCAAGTGGCACTCTAAATGCACGTTGATGGGTTCTGGAACCAGGTCTGGGAGGGATCTCTTAGCTAGCAGACTGAGACTTGATCCATCCACATGAGAGGGGTGATATGGGCCTCTCTCAGCGCTGCAGGGGGTGTGGCTCTATTTGTCGTGGGAAATTCTGAGTGTTTCTGCTGATTGTTGACCGTGATATTGCAAATGTTTTGCAATCAGATTGAAGGTGGAGTCTCACCAGCGCAATGAATACACTTGTTGGGTCTGAATTTATTGAAAAGAGGAAAGACTGCGATCCACTATTATTGTGAACTCTGAATATATGGAGTTGAAGTCTGTTACAACTTTTTAGTTCCTGATGAAATATTTTGTGGCCTCTTCTTTGTAAAATGCTTTTGGATTTGATTGTCTTTTTTAGAATATGATAATTTTAAATTTTAAATGTTACACACTCCCTGGCTATAAAACAAGAGGGTTTATATCAGCCTATCAGATGGATGGTCTGGATCGGACACGTCATCTCCCCACATGGCTTAAAAGATGGTCAACCAGGATAGAGTTCTAGACGAGCGTCCAGAAAACCCATTTGAGAATGTTACCCAACCTGTACTTCAATCAGTGTCATGCTTAAACACTGGTTTGAAGATCTTAATCATCCCAGGTAGACCATCACAAACACAAGAAATTTTATTAAATGATTCATATCTTCCCAACATTAGGAATTTCAGGTCAACTCATTTGCTTGCTAACAGCCTCGAAGGCAGCTTAACATCACCAATCTCACTCTCTGTTTAATGTAATGACCACTGCAGGGGCAGAGCCAGGAATTTTTCATTGCCGCGGGGGGGGGAATACATGTATAAAAAAAAAACTATGCTCCCAAGGAATTTTTTCCGTAATGTCCTTGAGGTCGCCACGTGTCCCTATTGATACCCTTTAATTGTGGTTAAGATTCACCAACATATCCTTGGTTTTTTTAAAAATATGTCAATTTTTTTTTCAAACCCTAGTTAAAATTCACTAACTATTAAGGTTAAAATTTTTAAATTTTCTAAAAACCAAGGGTAAGTAGGTGAACCCTAAGAGTTTGGTGAAGTTTAATCATAGTTGAGGGGTGTCAATAGGAACATGTGGCAACCTAAAGGGCATAACCGGACTCCATTGGGGGGCCCACTATATATATGACAAAAAAATTGGGGCCCACTATATATATAAGAATTCACTAACTCCTAAGGTTAAAAAAAATTATATTTTTCTTAAAACCAAGGATAAGTAGGGGAACCGTAAGAGTTGTGAATTTTAATCATAATTAAGGGTGTCAATAGGAACATGTATAGGAACATGTGGCAATCTAAAGGGCATAACCAGGCTCCATTGAGGGGCCCGGGGCCCATTATATATATGACTAAAAATTGGGGGGGCCACTATATATATAAGAATTCACTAATTCCTAAGGTTAAAATTTTTTAAATATTTTTCTAAGAACCAATGATAAGTAGGTGACCCTAAGAGTTGGTGAATGTTAATCATAGTTAAGGGGTGTCAATAAGAACATGTGACAACACCGGGACTCCATTGGGGGCCCACTATATATATAACAAAAATTAAGGGGCCATTATATATATAAGACAAAAAAATTTAAGGGGCGGGGTATATTAAAAAATTAAAAAAAAATTGAGGGGCCAACTATTTCATACCACAACAATAAGGAATTACAAAAATTTTGGGGGCCTCACCCGAAGGACTCTCCTTTTTGTGTCTTTTAAGGATATGTTTCAAATGCTTCTGACCACAGGGTGAAAAAAATTAAAAAGACCTCAGGCATCCACGTCTTGTATTTGAGAGATTTGTACTTTCATATACCCGTTTCATGTCAAAGTAGATGATCCTTCATCTGTAAATCCAGTCAAAAATAAAATCCCTTTCTAAAAAGATTGAGCAGTGATTAGCCGACCCAAGGGTCCTCCCTTAACTTACCCCATGTCCCTTTTAACACCCTCATAACCTTGATTAAGCTTAACTAATTTAAAGTTTAAAGATTTTTTTTTCTAAAACCGAAGGTTGGATTGCTTAACCCTAAGGGTGAGTGAATCTTAACAACAGTTGGTGAGTGTTAAAAAGTGGGGTGTGAACCAATGAGGGCCTGACATTACGTTACATAATGAAAACCACGGATACCTTAAGCATTTTCCAAAAAGATTATCCTTTGATTTGCTTTGCTTTATTTGCTTTGTTTTATGGCCCTGTATTTCACTATTTGTACATGCGGCTTTCTCTTCGTTTATGTCTCCTGGTTATAACCGGGAGGCACTATTTTTTATATTTACCCACACAAACCTTACCTTAGTTCCGAATAACAAGTCCAAAAATTTTGAACCTGAAATTGCAATCCCCATGAAATAAATGTTGAATATAGCCAGCTAATTATTCGAAATATTGTCTTGTTGCAGATGGCTCTGTTGAATTTGAATATGGTACCGAAAACAATCATATCAAAATTATAAGGTAAGATTTGGTTTAGCTTTGCTCATATGCATCTTAGGGAGGCATCGGCCACAATGGTCTTAGCTATCCTTTTAAAGCAAATTTCCGGCGACTGCCGACCTTTTTTTCCTTCTTTTCAGTTGAAGATCACTGTATCAACAGCACGATCTAATTAATTACCATTACCAAAAAATAGGGAACAAAAATGGTCTGATTTAGAAAGTGATCCTCTCTCCAGCAATCACTGAACGCTAATCTAGGCTAGAAGTTATATGAGAAAGCAATTTCAGTGCAAGAACTAACACAAAGATACAAAAATTAATACAAATCTAGGATTATCCACTCCCCTAAAAGCTTATTTAGAAAAGCATCTGATTTACACAGTAGGAAAGTTGATCCACACAGATGGGATTGAAACAGTACACGTAGAAGTTTGTAAACATCAAGACTCACTTCCAGTATCTACTAAAGATGCATCGGTTGAAACATTTTGCGCTTCCATAAGCTTCATTTGGCGCTCTGCATGTTCTCTTTCACAAGCACTGATGCCCATGATAATATCGAGCATGGTACCAGTTGTGCCGAAGAACACCAGGGGAGCCAAAGATTTCCGCTTTATTCCCACTGGAATTGCAACTAAAGCCCCTGCTATCGAGAATACCCATGTGCCTAGTGCACTGCACACATCATCAAATTCATAATGCTTAATCACCATTTAAATTGAACCACTGAAGAAATGTCGATAGTTACATGTATCATGTTAGAGATTATGTTTGACAGCAAGATAGCCATGTTCAGCATGTTCAGACAGGATGGCTAAACTTGCAGCTCAGAAAATGAAAGATAAGCTAGATAGGACTAGAAAACACCCACAAGGAGCTGCATCCCCTTTCATACAGAGCAATCTTAAGAAAAAAGTTGTCATCTGAGTCCAGACAAATTCATTTGTGTAGATAAGAGACAGGAATTTCAGATGTGCACACATACGAGAGAGAGAGAGAGAGAGAGAGAGAGAGAGAGAGAGAGAGAGAGAGAGAGAGAGAGAGAGAGAGAGCAGGGGTATCCCCTTTACAATGTGGAAAACCAACTTCACAGATGAAGAGTTGGATTTGCCTTTTGCCGTAGTGACATCAACTCCTCACAACTGACCACTCCATGACACCACATCAATCTACTGAATTTATCACTAAAACAAGTCCCTAGAAAACCCATATGGCCAGGGCTGCCACCCAGGTCCATATACTAGTAGTGTATGGTACTATTTCCTTCCCGTAAATACTGTACCTATGTTGGTCCTCCACTTTCAGTTCATTTTTCACAAATTTTGAAGAATCCCAGTACTCAATTGCTTACCGTACTCAATACCCTTACCAAGGTAAAATAGTATGAGGGCTCCCCTTGCTGCAGCCATCAGTCTTATTGGACGGGAATTTGTGTTTATGCCCTTTTTCATAAGGCATTTAATAATCCTAAACCATCATAAGCTAATAACTCACCAGAGATTCATACAGGATACCAATTTATCACAGCCCAGCAGTATGACTCTTCATGCCAACAACCACATTATTTTCAAGACTCTGTACTTGCTAACAAGTCAAAATTCTTAATCACTAGAAAGTCCAATTTCACCGTAGTCAAACATCTCATACGGCCTTGCCTGCAAGAGACTGAAAAACCCTCCATATATTTGTCTCTGATTTAAATTACCCTTCCTTTTACCGTTGATCATGCCCAGTAAGGCCAACCATGCAAAGGAAAGTCCTATGAGAGCAGCAACATGTTCCCATTATGGTGGCAATTCGCAATAGGGGCAGTGTTTTAAAAGGCGTGAGAGGCTTACGCCTCAAGGTTCGCCTCGGGGTGAGGCTTACGGAAAACGCCTTGAGGCTTAACCTAAAGGCTTAAATCTCACGAGACTAACACCTCAAACTGTGAAGCTCGCTTATGTTTGGGAATGTGTCTCATACATTAATATATAAAAAAAATAGGGTTCTACCCACATAACTGAGACTTAAACATTAATTAAGGTGTGTGCCTCAACATTATTAAAAATTAAGATTCTAGTACCATAACTAAGAAATTATAAGTCGTGTGCTTCATGACTTCGTTAATCAATAAAATTAATTAATCTTATTTATTTATTTTGTTATTAGACTAAATTAACGCTTAATTTATTATGTCTAATGTATTTAGGCTTTTTAAAACCTTATGAAGTATATTTCTCTTTAATTTTTGTAGTAGGCATTGCAATGATATGGAGCCATTGCCTACCATATGTAGTTAGTGACTACTTTAAAATTGTTTGTTGGAATCCAAAATCAACCACATGATGATTGAACACTATCCGTTTTTTAATATATATACATATATATGAACAAAAAAGTTTATAAATTTTAGTTCCCTCTTAATTTTTCTTTAGAACTGAATAATTTATATTGTATTACATATGTGTGTGCACACACACACCTATATATATATATATATATATATATATATATTACCCTTAATTATTTTTTATGAATCTTGTTGCACTATTCTTATTTATTTATTAGTCAAAATGAGGTAGCGTAAAGCTTTCTTGTGAGGCTTAAGCCTCACGCCTTGAGGCTTACGCCTCACGCATCTTAAGGTCCCAACTCCTCGCCCCGTGTCTCTGATTTAAATTACCCTTCCTTTTACCCTTGATCATGCCCAGTAAGGCCAACCATGTAAAGGAAAGTCCTATGGGAGCAGCAACATGTTCCCATTATGGTGGCAAATCGCAATAGGACTTTCAAGTTTCAACTCCACCTGCAAAGGAGTGACTTGAAGAAGAAGCAAATATTTAGATCAAACTACTTACATGCAAGGTTCTAAATGTCGATATCACTCGGCATGTCAAGCCATGGAAAAAAGATATATCAGGGATATATCGCAAGGTAAATTGTTTATCAATCATTTTTCGAAAAATGAGAAAAAAAAAAAAGGGGCAAAGCATGGAATTTTGCAATGGAACTTCTGAATATGTTACAACAGATGTTAATACAACTTTGAGAATAAAAACATTTAAAAAACAACAATATACATATGAATGCAATGGGAAGAGGATAAAACACAATGTATGATTGATTCATATTCCTAAATCATTCATTTCTCAATCAATAATAAACTTATAATTCTTAAGATTCATAACAATACCAACATACATATTAATAATCTAACTCACCACAAGAACTACAATTAAAACCAAAAGGAGTTACGCAAAGGCTCGAAGTCATCTCTGTCCTGACTAAGCTAGCGATAATATCGGTTATCCACATATGTACAATACCGTGTCAAGCTCATCACATTATGGTACATTAATATATACTCAAGTACATAATGTGGGAAGTCATCTTGTCCAAAATGTAGCAATAAACCCATCGGTGGATATTGTGGGTACTGACACACAACTATCACTGGCACTAGCAAATAAGGTTGTACACCTCTATACCCATATGAATATAGCTCATACACAAAAACATATCCATGTGGATATTGGTTCTCTAGTTGTGCATATTTTTATGTTCCCGAGAGCACAATTGTCACTGACACTACCAAATAAGGCTATACCCCCATACTCATATTCATACGGCTCATACCAAAAAATATATTCGTTAGATTTTTTGGAATTTAAATTTGGGAATATTTTTAATGGTGCGTACCCATAATATGTTTAATTGTTTTTTGTAAAACTTGAATGTAAAATCTTTTCCTGGTGAACTGTTAGTTGACTTTTTGACCTTATAGATGAAAATATTTTTGAAGACAAAAATATTAGATTTTTTACCGGATTTTTGGGTTTTAGTAATGTTTTGATATGGTACAATTCATGAAATTTTAAGATTTGAGAAATGTTTTAGCATTTGAAAGTTGAAATTTTGACATAATCCCTAAAAGGCACTAAAATGCGAATTTTGTTCTTGAACTGGAAAGTTGACTTTTTACTCTTAGGAATTTATATTTAGAATAATTTTTATTAAATTCAAATGGGGTGTGTAACCTAAAACCATTAACTTAAATGATATTTAATGTAAATAAGTTGTAAACAGAATTTGGCTTTGTTTTATAGCTTAAAACCAATATTCCCTAGAATATCATACAATATTGCATGATATCAATAACATATAGTTGATATTGTACGATATGGTGTAAGATTTATAATACCCCATGTAAATACGTCGTGGGGGTGCAATATCGACCTATATCATCGACATTATTTCTATGCCTCTTACTTATAAAACATTAAAATTTCGGACGATATATCGGAAATAACAAATGATATATCTGAAATATCGGATGATATATCACAAATATCAGAGATATATCGGGCATATATTATAAGAAAAAAAATGCATGTAATATATATTTTTTACATTAGGATATCGGGGATATATCAGAAATATCGGGGATATATCGGATATATCGAGGATATTTCAAACCATGCTTACATGGAACTAGTTGTTCGTCTTAAGATGTAAATTTAAATTGGGCCCTCAGAGTAGAATAATTGTATAACACCAAGAAGCTCTTGGAAATTAAGATTTCACTAGTCCGGTTCTAAGCCACTCCCACTGGAGCTCAACCCTAGCTACAAAGTTGTAGGCTTCTTCATACAACTTAAGGAAATGTCAACAAGTAATTCCTACCTTATATAAATATTCCGAAAACCAACTGAGAAAACAAAATACTCCACCATGTAACTCTCCACAACTACCACAAAACTAAACTAGAAAGACCCTCTCTTGAGCATATTTAGTAAAATACATAGCATGAATCATGAAGATTATATTACTCAGGATTTGGTTAGTTAGAGTTAGTTGTTGGTTATGAGAGAATTTTTATGTATATAAACTCCTTTTAGTTCTTTAAATGGCTAACAATAAATTAAATCAAAGAGTTTATCTCAAACCTCTTATTTAGTTGATTGTTTGACATTTACAAAACTAAAAGGAGTTTTAATACATAAGAATTCATTCTTATCACCAACCATTAACTCTAACCAACCACTAACTCTAACTAACCACTACTCATTAGTCCCGCAACTTCTAGTTTCTTCGAGGGCAACCAACCACCTTTAAGTTACTTCAAGGGCAATAAGCCTCATTTGAGATAAACTCTAATTTAATTGATTGATTGTTATTTACATAAATAAAAGGAGTTTAAATACAAGAGAATTCCTTATCATAATCAACCACTAACTAGTCACATAAGATACCTTCCCCTTTACACGAATCTCATCCTCAAAGTTTAGTTTTTTTCTTCTATTTTTGGTGATGCCCAAGTTTTAAAAAAAAGATAATTTTCACCTTCAATTGGGCCAACTTTGATTGTCGTGGGGCCTGACTTTTGAGCAATAATAGGGTTCAGAAAGTTATGAGTGCTTCTTGAATCCACCAATACCACATTAGAAGCCTTTTCCGGCCATCCTCTCACCTTCATTGTTTGAGGTGTGTGTGTAACATTAATTTCTTCCACCACTTTCTTGCTGATACCATTGATTTCTTCCTTTACAGAGGTGTTAGCAACCTGCAAAGTTGGAAATACCTCAACTTCGTCAAAAAAACTCATCTCTTGGACTTTATGTTGTTCATCACTAAAAAAGGTGTTATCTTGAGAAATTCATGCTTTGTCTCACTTGTAACTTGTAAGTATCATCATCATCAATGAATTCTTACTCCCA
Source organism: Tetracentron sinense (assembly GCA_015143295.1). Lineage (NCBI taxonomy): Eukaryota > Viridiplantae > Streptophyta > Magnoliopsida > Trochodendrales > Trochodendraceae > Tetracentron > Tetracentron sinense. Next base: position 5,435,716 of record CM026556.1, on the reverse strand, counting down.
ATGATTGAATCTTTCATTCAAACGCTCTCCTTTCACTTGATCCCGGTCATTGGAAAGATGCTCAATCTTAGAGTCTAAGGCCGAATCCGATGCATCACTTCTTGTAACATTTTCTCATGCTTTTTGGTTGTCTACTTCAATAAACTCACCTTCTCGTCAAGTTTAGCGATTCCAATTCCTTCTGCCATTGTACGATAATCTGGCTCTAATACCAATGTTACGTAACTTTTAGTTTCTTCGAGGGAAATCTCCTTTGAGTTATTTCGAGGGTAACAAGCCTCATGTCCTCCTTTGAGATAAACTTTGATTTAATTGATTGTTTGTCATTTACATAAATAAAAGGAGTTTAAATATATACAAATTCATTCTCATAACCAACCACTAACTCTAACTAACCACTAACTCTAACAAACCACTAACTCTTTAGTCACGTAACATACCCTTCCACGGAACAATTTTAGGGGCAACCGGCTCCAAGGCCATGGCAATTGATCCTTCTCCCAAGGATTAGATCTAATTGTGGATGCACCAACAGCAAGGAGTATTCCAATGGGCGTTCTGGTTGTGGTATCAAAGCCAGGGATCTTAAGTTCTTAACCTGCCGGAAGAAAGAAAGCTTGCAAAAATTGAGGGCATGGAGTTGCTAAAGGAAACCATTGCAATCCAAGGAAATATGTTATAAAAACTGATGCAAAAGACCATTGTCATGGGCTCTAAGATTGAGAATATATCCTAGTGACTCAATTAGGGAGGGGAGAGAGCTCGGATGTAAGAACCGGTGATCGAATATTTGGAACACCTTCTCAACAACAATGGATGTCACAACTTCTTGGGTACACCTTTAATGTTGAATATTGCAATGGCAAACTCGATACAATTGTCGACAGCCTATCACATAAAGATGAAGATGGTGAGATAATGGCTATTTCCAGCCCTATTGCAACATGGCTAATTGAGTTGAAGGCTGAACATAATCAGGATCCGAACATTCAAGATAGGTTGCAGCGGTTAAAGCAAGGGTCCTTAGATGCCACTCGAGTTACCGAGCATGAAGGAATCCCATTCTGAAAAGGCAGATTTTATCTCAGTCCCAGTTCATCTATCAAAGATAAACTTCTTCAACAATTACATTACAGTTCACTTGGAGGACATTCGGGGTTTCATAAGACCTTCCAACGTGCGAAGGCTGATTTTCACATGGGAAGTGTTTAAAAAAATCTAAAGCTTGAGGACAAGATTAGTATAAGGGTATGTTACGTTACGTGACTAATGAGTTAGTGGTTGGTTAGAAATAGTGGTTGTTGGTTAGAGTTAGAGTTATTGGTTGGTTATGAGAAGGAGTCCTTTTGTCTTTAAATTTCTCTTAGTTTTGTAAATAACAAGCAATCAAATCAAATCAGAATTTATCTCAAAGGAGGCTTGTTAACCTTGAAGTAACTCAAACAAGGCCTAGACTGATGGGAAGGGCACAATCGAAGTATTTATCACCTGGATTGTAACATACCACCACGTTTCCGCAATCGTCATCCATGATAGCTTTCACTCTAGCGCAAGGCAATTCTCAGAATTTTTTTGTAGCCCTCCCCAAGAAGCCATTTCCACGACTCGAACTCGTGACGTGGGGCTTGCTCTGATACTAAACAATTTGTACCAAAACGCAACCACTAATCCCAAAAGCCCGATCTGATGGGAAGGGCAAAATCTAAGTATTTATCACTTGAATAGTTAAAGTTAGTGGTTGGTTATGAGAAGGAGTCCTTTTGTATTTAAACCTCTCTTAGTTCTATAAATGAAAATCATTCGATTAAATCAAAGTTTATCTCAAAGGAGGCTTGTTACCCTCGAAGTAACTCAGGGTCTGTTTGGAAACTCTCCTCGAATATAAAAAACTCTAAAGAATAAGCTCTATTTTTCTTTTAGAATTTAAACGTTTGATAACATTCTGAAAAATTCCTCTACTTTTTAGTTGTATTTTTGTTAAAACTTCTCATTACCAATTTTAAGAGCTTATTTCAATGATAACCAACGTCATTTTTAAAATATGCAAATACAAGCCTCCCCTTCTCCACCATTGCATGGGCCACCACCACCACCCTTCCTTGTTTGGGCCACCACCACCGTCACCCCCACCACTATTTGATCACCCTATTGGTCCTTAGCATAAGAACAATCATTTGAAAAGGCACAATAGCTCAAGTTCAGTTGAGCTGTACCAAAGGGCAGCTTATAACTCCAACCTGAAAAAATTAGAGCGTGATGACCAACAAAGCCTGCACTTAAAGCATCAACAGAAGCAAGGCTCGTTTGGATAAAATCACATTATGCTCCTATAGGAAAGTATAAGAGGATTTCGAAAGGGTCCCTTCTAATATGTATTTCGAAAGGCAATTGTAATTTGTCCAATTTTGCAAAATAAAGATATCTTACGGCTCGCACATAAAGCCCTTGTAATAATTTTGAAAAGGTCAAGTCCCACCCATTCAAAATGGTTTGGGTTACCTTTGAGAATTTCACAAGATACAGATGTTTTCACCGGTGAGAACTTCGCAACCTTAAAAAAATAAAAATAAAAATAAAAACGAGAGATGGGGTTTAGGTTTTCTTTTGGGTTTTATATGGAGGGATAACATTGGTATTAAGTTAAATGTGCAAGGGTACAATCGTCTGAAAATGAGCAACATTTCTTGACATTGATCCTCTACTATTTAGACCTAAAAATTATGAGCCCCCACCACTTATTTGTTTAGACGTTTTACCTCTTCTTCTAAAGTTTGTAGAGGTGCAATAAATGGGTAATCAACACCCTAAAATTCAATAAGCTCTAATATGAAAAAAATCTCTTAATATTTAGAGTTGTCCAATGATGCCTCAAAGGAGGTTGGTTTCCCTCAAAGAAACTAGAAGTTATGTAACATTTGTATCAGAGTAGAAGAACCGATCAACAATTCTTGACGTTGATCCTCTACTATTTTAGACCTAAAAATTAGGAGCCCCCCACCCCTTTATTTGTCTAGACGTTTTACCTCTTCTTCTAAAGTTTGTAGAGGTGCAATAAGTGGGTAATCAAACACTCTAAAATTCAATAAGCTCTAATATGACAAAAATCTCTTAATATTTAGAGTTGTCAAACGCTGCCTCAAAGGAGGTTGGTTTTCCTCAAAGAAACTAGAAGTTACGTAACATTTGTACCAGAGCAGAAGATCCGATCATGATGGAAGCTACTATGAATGCAAAAAATTGAGGAGATGGTGGAGTTGCTAAAGGAAACCATTGCAGTCCAAGATGTTATAAGAACTAATGCAAAATATCACTGTCATGGGCTCTAAGATTGAGAATATATCCAGTGAGGAGAGGAGAGAGAGCTCGAATGTAAGAACCAGTAATCGAACCTTTGGAACACCTTCTCAACAACAGATGTCACAGGCTCACAGCTTCTCTGGTACGACTTTCATGTTGAATATTACAGTGGCAAACTTAATACAGTTGTCGACACCCTATCTCATAAAGATGCAGATGGTAAGATAAAGGCTATTTCCAGACCTATTACAATGTGGTTAAATGAGTTGAAGGATGAACATAATCAAGAACCGGACATTCAAGATAAGTTGCAGCGGCTAAAGCAAGGGTCCTTGATGCCACTCGAGTTACCAAGCATGAAGGACTCCTATTCTACAAAGGCAGATTTTATCTCAGTCACAGTTCATCTCTCAAAGATAAACTTCTTCGACAACTACTACATTACAGTTCACTTGGAGGGCATTCGTGGTTTCATAAGACCTTCCAATGTGTGAAGGCTGATTTTACTTGGGAAGGGCATTCGTGGTTAGTTAGAGTTAGTAGTTGGTTAGGGTTAATGGTTAATTAGAGTTATAGTTGGTTATGAGAAGGAATCCTTATGTATTTAAACTCATTTTAGTTATGTAAATGGCAAGCAATCAATTAAATTACAGTTTATTACAAAGGAGGCTTGTTACCCTAGAAGTAACTACTCAAGGAGATTGGTTTGCCTCGAATAAACTATAAGTTATGTAACATTTGAACTAATATGAGAAGAAGGTCCATGTATTCAAGTTCCCCCTATTAGTGCATTCTAGATAACGCAAACACAGGCATGTTGGCGAGTCAAATTTTAAAACAATGTGAGAAAAATGGAATTAGATAGTCTGGTTTCTAAGATTACTATTGTTATTCAAAAGAAAAAAAAAAAGGAGCCAAATTGTTCCATGCATTATTATAATCAATTCTTCAGTTTATATAATTAGCGATTATCACGACAGGTCGGTGGCTATAAAACCCCAAATCAATTATTTTCAACTTCCTCCACATACCCCAATGCTGAATTTTACAAATGATGCACCAATTAATCAACCCATGAAACCCAAATGGCATTATCATTGCCAATGCCTTACCTGCTTCATCGATGTTCCTGCAAACCTTAAACTTGAAGAATAGAGCAATTACTTACATGATACTACCCATTTTCACAGTTGCATTCAAAGTAAATTGAGGGAAAAAAAACAACAGATAAATAAATAACAAGTTGAGATTGAATATTTAAATGCAGAGAGACGAGAATGGAGAAAAACTTACTTGGAAACGGAGCAGTCTTCAAGATGCTTCTCTTGGCTGGCCATCTCTCTCTCTCTTTCTCTCTCTCTAAATTGAGTTTCGTTCTCTTCTCTGCTTTTATAGGCGTTTAGGGCGAGCTCCCAGTCCTGGCCATGGTTTACAAAGACGGAACAAAACAGGAAAATGCTTAGTTTTTTCTGATTTTGTAAATACCCCTTGTTTTTTCTGATTTCTATTATGCCCCCACTAATTTTTAAAACATTTACAAATCGACCTTTCTATCTAAAAGTTAGTTCCCCCGGATGTTAATTTTTTTACGAAACTAAGTAGACCCGGCACGTGCAGTGCAGGGATATTCTTATTTAATTACAATAATTAATTTTTTACATAGAAATTAAAAATAAGAAATATTTATTTTAATTACCGAGTGATTCCATGTAAATTAGTTGTACGGAATAATAGTATATTAACAAAACTAAGGCGGTTGATTATTAACTGGACAGCCCATATGGCACACAATCCTACACAGATGGTTTGTTGTTTGAGATCGAATTACAGCCAATTGCAATTGAGCTAGCTTGGGGATAATTCAATTGCACCCATAGGCCAACACGGATAACTTTTAATCCTTATTAATTGGGTTAAGATTCACTAATTCTTGTATTTCAACTATATAACCTTAGTTTTTAGGAAAAAATACTAATGCTTTTAAACTTTAGTTAAGATTTTTTAAACCTTGGGGCTTTTATATAAATTTAAAAAAAAAAAACTAAAATTTTATTGTTGAACCCAAGGGCTAGTGATACTTAAAATCATAAGGAGAGTTAATTTTAAAAAAATATTTAATAGGTATGAGTGAATCGTAATCATGGTTAATGATATGAAAGAGGACATGTGGTGAGCTTGGGAGGTGTGTTTATTCCACCAAACTGAATGTGCAATGTATGCTATCACTCCTCGTGTTTAAATACCTTATCAAGCGTTTGAAAAGAGTCGTGCCCGGAAGGGAACTCGGGCATCTGTCAGACAATTGCCAAATTTTGGACAAAAAAAATGAAGGTTTAGGGAAGGATATGCAACACCTATTGTTCATTGTTCTTTAGGATGAAAGAAAGATTTCACAAGGTGGAACCCACCAACACAATAACCAAGGCAAAGTGCTCTACAACACATGTTGTACATAAGCAAGTAGGTTCATGAGCATGCGGTGAACTGCCTCATTTAGTATAGATTATAGATATAGATTATACTTTTAAGCCTTTTGTAATGGGTTGTACATAATGCACGCCTTTATTGGTCACCACTTGTCTCATTTATCTTCTTTAATTGGGGTTAAGCTTAATCAATTTAAGGTTAATATTAAAAAAAAATTAATCTAAAATCAAGGTTAGATGGATGAACCCAAAGTGTGAGTGAATTTAACTATAGTTAGTGAGTGTTAAAATGGATACATGGTGGCTTGTGGAGTCCCCTTGAACTGTGATTAAGTATAATCATCCTAAGGATTATTTTTTTTATATGTTTTTCTAAATTAGATGCATGAATCCTGGGGTGAGTGAATATTAACAATTGTTAGTAAGTATTAAAAGGGACACATGGGGGCTTGTAGAGCCTCCTTTAAAAGTGGTTAAGCATATCAATCTAAGGTTAATATTTATTTATTCTAAAAAACAAGGTTAGATGGATGAACCCAATGGGTGAGTGAATATTGACCATAGTTGATGGGTGTTAAAAATGACATGTGGTGACTTGTAGAGTTTCCTTTAACTATGGTTAAGCATAATTGACCTAAGGTTATTATTTTTTTCTAAATCCAAAGTTAGATGCATGAACCCTAGGGTGACTCATTAGTGAGTGCTAAAAGGGACACATGACGGCTTGTAAAGCTTCCTTTAACCATGGTTAAGCATAATCAATTTAAGGTTAATATTTTTTCTTCCGAAAACCAAGGATAGATGCATGAACCCTAGGGTGAATGCCCAAATCTTTCGCAACTTGGAGACACCCCCATTGATAGCCATAATCTACATCTTTAGAATATCAAAATATGCAACCCCGGCTGCGAAGGCTATGATATGGGTGGCACGATGGTCTCGAATAATGCCTCCAAACCGAGCTATTCCTGGTCTAACTGAGCCATCACAGTTTAAGATCCAATGACTAGTGACGGGAGGGCCCAGTGACACCAAATGGTGGTGCGATTGACGAAATTCCCTTGGTGGATATGCCATTTTCTCAAGAAACTCTTTATTGGAGGGGTGTCTTCAACATAGTGGTCTGCACCGTAAAATCTTGAGTCTTAAATCTCTCATAATGATGCCAAGGATGTGTTCTTTGGGTAAGAAAGTAGTGGTGAAAATGCAATTGTTTCCTTCGGTCCAGATGAAGTAAATTGTGGCGTAAAGAGAAACTCTCTTAATACTATTGATCAGGTCCTTACCTCGAAAAATTGAAGCAGCCCAAGCGATCTCATTGTTCCAAGGTAAGATTTGTCTATTGTTGATGCAGCTCAAAGAAAGAATGGATTTCCAGATGAACGTGGTGAAGGGCATTCAAAAAATAAGTGGTTTGTGTTTTTGGGAGAGGCCCAACAGAAGATACACTTGGATCTTTGGAAATTCTTGTGTTTGAGAAGAAGATCTTGGGTGAAAAGGCTGTTGGAGCAAGCAATCCAAGAGATGATAAGAATGACGAGGAATGTGATTAGGAGCCCAAAGAAGAGAGTGCAAGTCATCTTGGGCCTCATAGTCCGAATGCTGCTCCAGGCCGACTTGAGAGAATATGTGCCCGAACTGCATGGTTTCCAAATAACTTCATCAACATCAAGGTCTGAATTGATATCTACGCGATCAAAATTGAGTAAAACAATATGATGTATTTTCTTGAAACAGAATCAGCCCAAAAGAAATTGAGTCGGTCTATATATACTCTCACATATACTACATAATTTTAACCGTTTAGGATTTGAGTTTGACTTATTTTATCTTTTTCTAATGCCTTTAATTCTAATTGTTTAATATATAAGACAAACGGTTAAGATTTGGGAGGGAGTAAACTTTGGGAGTATTTAATTCAATGAAAGTTGCTACATATTTGCTCAGCTTGCTTCCAGACACATTGTTTGGACTGACGTGTGACCCTCAAGTTCTCTCATTTTTCTTTCCCTTCATATGTTCGCCCACGTAAGTGAAATTAGACCCCTCTTTCTCTTGTTCATCAGTTTTTTTTGAAATAGGAATAATCACAATTCACACACCTTTTCGATTGCTGCAATTGGTTCTTTCATCTCCTTATTGCTGTAATTGGTTGTGGAAACACCTGCTCCGTTAAGAGACCTCTCTTATCTTCCCTTTTCGTCTCCTTCCCTTCCCACTCTAATAAGCAACAATCTCAGGGGTATTTTGAGTTCTCGGTGAGGGTTTACCGGGGTTACTTTGAAGGCACGCCGGTTCCGATGTCTTCTCCGGCACCGCTGTCTTTTCCGGCTCCACCTGCACTCCTCATTGCTACATTGCGATTGGGTTCCCCAAAAATTCCACTTTAGTCGCTTGATTCTTTCTCACACCTTTTTTTTTTTTCTCTCACTCGTTACGTTTGAGGCTACAAACTACGTCACTGAAGCTGCTTTCTCTGCAACCGATAAATGGTGGCTGGTTCTCGAATTTCCCAACACTTGAAAGGGTGTGACCTAGGTTTTTACTCCAGATTTCGGGTTTGCTCTTTAATGGCTAGCGGAAATTTCATCTTGTCTTCTTTGAAACCATGTGGAGGCATTGGTGAGAATCGGTTGCAGAGAATCATGACTTCCAGAGTTCATGTTGGTTGCCTACAAGCCAAATCCCCGGGCAAAACTCCGGCGCTTGCAGACTGTTTTGGGTAATTTTCAATCTCAGCGTGTTTATTTGGTGCGGCATTGCCTTTTGTTTGTTCTATTGTTTGGTTTTGCAAGTTTTTTCCTTCTGGCTTCATGATAAAATTATCATTATAGTGTTTTCTTTGTACCCATCTTACTCAAGGTGAATGCTTTTTTTTTTTTGGATCAATTCGCAACTCAATTAGAAGTAATTGTTCTGTCCCACAAGCATTCTTCACTCCTTTCACTTCGTGTTGCAATCGGAACAGTTAATCAAGCCATTTATTGCCTCGAATCCCTGAATAAGAAGAGGTAACGAAGTTAGGAGAACCAGTCACCATTTTGTAGTTTGAAGAAAAGTTAGATAATACTCCAATCATTGTTTCAAAGTTTCTTGGAGGGAAACCAAGGAAAATGTCCTACAAGTCACTAATATAGCAACTAAAAAACTAGCTGAAAGAACTAGATTCAAGAAAACCTCTCAAGTATTCTTATTGTTGCTGTTGGTTTGGTTACATTTCATGACTCTCTTGCACCCTTTATGTATACCTTTTAAGTTTTAACAACCACCCGAATAATGACATTGTAGAAGACCTAAACATTCAATTTCCTATGCAACTAACTTACTTTGAGCTTACTCACATAGGAATCATAACAAACTTTAGAAAAGCAATACATTTACTCTATTGACTCTTCCAACTCCGTAACAACTCTCCGTCTCTTTGATTCTTTCTTAAGAACTATTTTGATACATCCAAAACGTACTGTAATCCAATATCCAAATTATTGTATTTCTACCACCAATCTACTAACTACCAAACTTGTCTATCTATTATCTAGATAATGATATGCTTGTTCCCAAACAACTTAGTTTCTGACCTACAGTCCGGATAAGACTTAACCTGCCTTAAGACAGTTAAGATATTCTCTTCTTCTTGCAGGTGTTTAGCTGAACTTTGTCTGCATCAATTCCTCCTTGAACAGAAATCGCCACCGAGTTTATGACAACAAACAAATCTAAATCCTTAGGATCCATCATGTGAAAATCTGAATAATCGGCCCAAGTATCATCATATTCATCATAATTCTTCCAGTGAATTACACACTCAGTGGTAGAATGATTGTTGTCCGCTTGGCTAGTATTCTTGCAACTCCATCTTCATTGTCATGACCAGGATAGTGATAGATCTGAAACATTAAATATGGAGTTAATTCTTTAGTGACAGGGCAAGTTGTCTTCATAAGCATTATCATTGATTTCTTGAGGATTATGTATGACACAAAATTCCTCCTGCTGAGTTTTAAATATGTACCGGCTGAAAACCTTTTATTTCGCAAGTAAAATATGATCATATCACAGTCTTTAAATGCCTGGAACCTCCTTTTATCAACATAAGCCTTGTATTTGGTATTTGCCTCTTCTATCTTCAGCTGAATCTTCTAAGGCAACTTCGTTATTGTGTCAGCCACCCTTCATGTTACTTTTCCTAACTTGCGGCAAGGGAACTAGATCATGATAATGATTTGGCTGTTTACCATACACTATCTTAAAATGACTTCTTATTATTGTGTTCTTTGAGTAATTGTAGGCAAATTCTGCTTGTGCAATGACTAATTCCCACTGTTTTGGGTTTCCTTCATTCGAACATCGTAGCAGAGTTTCCAAACTTCGATTAATGACTTTGATCTGTCCATTGGTTTGTGGATGCTGTTAGTTGCTGTACTGTTGACATGTACGGTGTACCAAACCTTGTCCACAAAGTCCTCCAAAAATGTGATAGAAACTTAAGAATCTTGATAAGATGTAATGTTTTTGGAATCCCACAAAGTCGAACAAGTTTACGAAAATAGAGATTTGCAATATGTGAAGCATTCATTGTCTTCTTGCAACTAATGAAATTTGAAGTTAAGCATTCATTGTCTTGGCAACACCTTTAATGAGAATATTGGTAAATTGTTAAGGTTGAAGTTTGGATAGAAAAAGGAAATGAGGTTTGAAGTTTAAAAAAAAATTAAAATTAGATTTTGGAAATGAGACAATTTACAGTTGAAGCAAAGATTGTTGAGATCCAGGGGGTAGAGCTTCGGGAAGGCTTTGCCCTGAAGATCACTGAAAGAAATAAACGGAAAATGAGATGTAGCCTGTGGGTACCGGAGGAAGCGATCTTATGGCTATCCAAAACTATATCGGAATTCATTGATAGTTCCGGGTATTGTTTCCGCAAGTTCTGGGGAAGAAGATGTTCTCTTATAGGAGAGAAGCGAAGTAATGAAAGGGGAGAGTTTTTGGCATTTCAGTCCTTTTTCGGAGAGGGAGCCGGAGGCAGGGTTTTCATTCCGAAAGGGAATCGATCCAGTGGGTGGTGTGCCCTTCTGTCAGCGTTGGGGCCGGGCTTTCCTTCTCGCAAACCACGTCCTGTAGGGGGATATTATGAAGGTGGTCTGCAGTGCAAGAAGTTGGAGACCAAAGGTTGGATGGTGAAGCCCAACAAGGGTGCTGTATGTCGAATAGAAAAACCTGGTTGTCCGAGATTGGTGGTTGAATTGGACGCTGGAGATGCCAAAAATTGGAATTTGGCGGTAGTATGTTCCATTGGGGGTCCAGAGGAGTCAGACGATTGGGAGGAGGTCTCAAGATTAATCAGCAAAATAATACCCGAGGACGAAGAGATCTCTGTATTTCCATTTGAAGAGCGTAGAGCAATTTATCATGCGAAGAAGGCATCCAACTTAGCATTGCTGTGTAGTAGCATCCCAATTCCGGTGGGCAACCGCAACGTGGTAGGATTCAGGCTGTGGTGGCCGGAAGCTAATTCCTTGTCTTACACTTGTTTTTCGAAACCTCGCTGGTTATCAGTGAAGGGAATCCATTTCATCTTTGGATCCCGAGCGTCCTCGGCAAGGTGGGAGCTCTTTGTGGAGGCCTAGTAAAGATTCACCCTTCAACGGTGGAAATGTCGGACCTATCCTTTGCTAAGATCAAGGTGAAGGGGGAGCTTAATCGCATCCCGCGGAGGATTTCACTCGAATTTCAATCCATCATATACCCGGTAGAGCTCTCGGTATGGGAAGTTGAACTATGTGACAATTGCAAGATGTGGCCTGAATCCATGGAAATCCGATATTGCCGGAGCTGGGTTGTAGCAGACGGAGAAATTTCGGGAAAGGGTGGGCCACGTGTTCCTTCGGGATTGGACGCCATTACCAGAGATTCAGGACAAATTTCAAATTTCAAACCTATGCGTGCGGAGCCAGATCTCATCCCTGCAGAAACGGCTGGAGTGTACGGTGCCAACGACAAGATGGAGGAAGCAGGTGAGCTGATCTCCCAAAAAGACCCTATTCGGCGTCTGCAATCGGCTAAGCAAGCCGTGGGGTTCATGAAAGGGAGACGGCAAGCTAGAATCAGGCAGTGAAGGGCTAGGAGGCAGCGCCTTCGGAGGCAGCGTCGGCTAGGAGTCTCGGTTTCTCGATCCGGCGGCGTGAAGATAGCTTCTGAGTTGGTTCAGAGGGTTAGGTCTGAGAAAGACCAGGTGATTAGTTCGAAGTCGTCGGGGGGGGCCAAGGAGAAGGATAAATCAACTGGGCTAGCTCTATCGTCTCAGGCCTGCGAGTTTGGGCCCAGCTCTAATGGGCCCAATCAGTTGGGCGAGACTCTTTCAAGTGTTGAGTCCCGTTTGGTTGAGACCGTCCAAAGAGGCGATGAGGCCCAACCCAGTTATGACCAGCCCACGACTCTTGGATCAGAAGATCCATTTGGGGTCAACCCGATCATAACTCGTGATAATAAGACTCAAACTAAAAAGAACTGTGTTGTCTTCTCGAAGAGTTTGGGGGTTCAATCGGTGGCGAGGGATCAGGCGGTTGGAGGACCATCGTCCATAGATCCTTTGTTCCGGTAGGTGAAGAGTATCCTTCAGCGTCATAAAGCAGACTCTCCAGGCCTCAATTCCTCTCCATGTAGGGTGTCAGAGGCAGTGGGTCTCGATCAGGTGGGTGAGCTAGACCAACAGAGTTCGAGGATGGAGAGCAGGAACCGTGTTGAGTTTCCAATTGGGGACTTGGAGGTGCTTGCGAAAAATCATTCTGAGGTTTCGAAGGTAGCATCATCAGTAGTTCGTCAGGGCAGCGAGGAAGGCGATATTATGGACGTCGTTTCGCCCAACTCTTCCTCCAGTTTCTCGTGCTCTTCCCCCCCAGGGTCTATTTCGTCAAAAGCTCGAACCAAGGTTTCTGCGCAAGGTAAATACGAGGCCAAGGATGGTGAGGAGTTCGATGAAGATAGGGGCAAGGACAAATCTGAGGGCTTATCGGCGACTCAGGTCTTATGCAGTAGCGAGTGAGTCTTATCCTCCAATTCGGAGAGGGTCTTGGTCTTCAGCATGTAGTGGTTTAGGTTGGATCCCCTGCAAGGCCCCATTCTAGTAATCCCAATCCAACATGTTTTGCGGAAGTGGTGCTGGGACGAGGTGTGAAGAACCAGGTTGCATCTTGCGTGGCAGAGGAGGGAATTCCTAAACCATCACTACCTTCAACAAGGGGGACGGAAGTCCTCAATCTGATGACCCCCATGACTGTTCCCCTGGAAAGTACTTCTCCATCCTCTTCTTTTTCTATCCCCCCTATCCAGGATGATGTCGTGGATATGAGGGATAGAGGAAGTGTTTCATGTTCATATGTTTCGAATAATTATCCTTTGTTGCATCCTCATGGAGTCATGATACCACAAGCCAATGAGGAAATCGAGTTCGTTGCAGGGAGAGGAACATTGGGAGGTTCTAGGGTTTTTGCTGAGAGTTTTAGGAGTCCAGAGTCAGTGCCTCGTGTCCACAGTCCTGGCATCCTCTTTGAGGGGCTTGGGGGGAGTCCTACTGTGTCCCCTAGTTTGAGTAAGGAGGAGGTAGCAGAGTGGATAGTCAACCAGGCAGTCGGGATGGGTAAGTTTTTAGGGCTTTCTCTAGAAGGTCACGAGTCGGCGGCTAGGGAGTTATTCCAAAGAATTGAGGGGGAGGTAGTTAGGGGGAGGGTTTTACCCTCTTCCATATCCAAGGGTGGCCGGAGAGGTTCCTCTATCTCGGGTTTGAGGAGATCCTCGGAATTGAGGCAGTTAGAGTGGAATGTCAATTATGAGAGTGGCCGTTCTAGAGGAGTGTCTCAGAGCCCGAGGTCGAGTAGGGATGATCGAGTGATTAGATGAATAGCATCTCAATTTTATCTTGGAATATTCGGGGTATGGGCCTCCGAGAAAAGAGGGCAGCGATGAGACATCTCGTGCGAGATAAAAAACCATCGATCTTATGCATTCAAGAAACAAAATTAGTAAGCATTCAGGAGTCTCTTATCAGGGATATTTGGGGCAATCCTAATCCAGGATGGCTCGCTCTCCTGTCTTTGGGGTCTTCTGGGGGAATCTTGCTTCTGTGGGAAAAGGATTTAGTGGAGGTGTTGGATTCTGAAATGGGAGCCTATTCAGCGTCTATTCTTTGTAGATTAGTGGGAGAAGACTTTCAATGGGTGTACGGGCCCTCAGGAAATTCGACTGGTTCCGACTTTTGGGTTGAATTGGATGATGTCAGTGTCAGATGGGGGGCACCGTGGTGCTTAGGGGGAGATTTCAACTGTACCCGGTTCTCCCAAGAAAAGAAGGGAGGAGGTCCCATCTCGACTAAGATGAGGCGGTTTGGAGACTTCATTAACCGACATGGGTTAATAGACTATCCGTTGAGGGGCGCCCAATTCACGTGGTCCCAATCTGGCAATACTTCGAGAGCGAGTAGATTGGACAGATTCTTAGTGGACTTAGGGTGGGAATCCCATTTCCCGAATTCTATTCAGTCAGCCCTTCCTAGACCCATCTCTGATCATCGTCCTATTCTGTTAGAATCAGGGTGCCTGACAGGGGGGCCAAGTCCATTTCGCTTCGAGAATATGTGGCTAGAGGATGAGAGGTTTAAGGTATTAGTAGCTGAAGTGTGGTCAAACCAGCCTGGAAGGGGTTCGGCCAGCACAAGGTTCGGACTGAAGCTAAAGGTCCTCAAAGCCAGGCTGAAAATCTGGAATAAAGAGGTGTTCGGGAACGTGCAGAATCGGTTATCTCAACTTATAAGGGAGATTGATGAGTTGGATGGAAGAGCCGACGCTAACAATTTGACTCAAAGAGATCTTCGAGCCAGGGAGTCAAAGCGGATGGAGTATGTCTCGCTGTTAAAGATGGAAGAAATAAGTTGGAAACAAAAATCAAGAATCAAATGGCTAAAAGAGGGGGATCGAAACACAAAATTCTTCCATAGAATGGCGAACTTCCACAGGAAAAAGAATTACATATCCAAGTTGCAGGTGGAAGGGTGTTGGAAGGAGTCGAGGGGAGAGATTGCTGAGAGCTTCACGTCATATTACATGAATCTGTTTCGTGAATCTGAAAATTGGCGTCCCCGTTTGGATAATTTACCTTTTGATATTTTGTCGCCATCCCAAAGGGAAACTCTAGAAGCCCCTTTTGCGGCAGAGGAGGTGCTTCGAGCTCTTGGGAGTCTAGCAGGGGATAAGGCACCTGGGCCGGACGGATTCACAGTTGAATTTTATAGGTCTTGTTGGGAGATAGTGGGTGGTGATTTTATGGAGGTGATGAGGGAGTTTTTTAATCAGGGCCGTTTTGACAAAGTGCTTAATAACACTTTCCTTGTATTGATCCCAAAGAAGGAGGGTGCACTGGATCTCAGAGATTTTCGTCCCATTAGTTTGGTCAGCAGTATGTACAAAATTTTATCCAAGGTTTTGGCCTCTCGTGTTAAGATGGTCATGTCATCCATCATCTTTCCATATCAGGGTGCGTTTGTCGGAGGTCGCCAAATAACTTATGGAATTTTGATAGCAAATGAATGTATTGATGCCAGGACCAAATCTAAAATCCCGGGACTCCTTTGCAAGGTGGATATGGAAAAGGCGTATGATCACGTCAATTGGGATTTTCTTGATTATGTGCTAGGGCGGATGGGTTTCGGGTCTAGGTGGAGACATTGGATGCGGGAGTGTCTGCCATCCGTATCCTTCTCCATTTTGCTCAACGGAAGCCCGGTGGGCTATTTTCCAAGTTCTAGGGGCCTAAGGCAGGGGGATCCCCTTTCTCCATTCCTTTTTGTGATAGTCTCGGAGGCTTTGAGCAGGATGCTTTCTAGAGTGGAGGGGAGAGTGTTCGAGGGCTTTCCGATTGGTTCCAATGGGCTACGTATTTCTCACCTTCAGTTTGCTGATGATACATTAATTTTCTGCCGGGCCCAGAGCGGAGATCTTCTCCATCTCCGATGCATCCTTCGGTGTTTCGAAGCGGTGTCCGGGCTTCGAGTAAATTTGGGTAAGTCTGAGATCGTAAGCATAGGGGTGGTCACCGACTTAGAGAGACTAGCAATATGCATGGGTTGTTCGGTGGGTTCTCTCCCATCTGTGTATTTAGGTACCCCATTGGGGGCGAAGTACAAAGATACTGAGGTGTGGGCCCCTGTCTTAGATCGAGTTACCAAACGTTTAGCTGGGTGGAAATCTTCTTGCCTTTCAAAGGGAGGGAAACTGACCCTTATCCGTAGCACCCTAAGTAGTTTGCCTACTTATTTTATGTCGACCCTGACAATCCCGCACTCAGTTGCTGAACAGATAGAAAAGATCCAGCGGGAATTCCTGTGGAGAGGTCATGTGGACAAATTTAAGTATCATCTAGTGCCATGGAGTAAATGTTGCAGATCCAAAGAGAGCGGAGGTTTGAATCTTAAATCTTTAGTGCAAGTCAACAAGACATTGTTAGGAAAATGGGTTTGGCGATTCGGGGAGGAAAGAGAGAGTTTATGGCGTGCAGTGATCATAGCCAAATATGGGGCATCTTCGTGCTGGACACCGAGAGAGGTGAAGGGCTCCCATGGCCAGGGTCTATGGAAGGGCATCATGGCCAATGCCAAATTAGTGGTACCGTACTCGCGTTTCAGAGTTGGACAAGGGTCTGAGGTTAGGTTTTGGTTAGACGTGTGGTGTGGGAATTCTCGGTTAAAGGACGACTTTGGTAATCTGTTCATGTTAGCGTCCGATAAGAAGACATTGGTTGGTGATTCTTTCGAGAGGACAGGGGAGGGAGTCGTTTGGTGTCTGAGTTTGCGTCGGGATTTAAATGATTGGGAAATAGAGGACATGACCCGTCTTTTGGAGAGGGTTGAATCGGTTTTCCCTAGTGCAGATCATAGGGACATCCGGATATGGTCGCAAGGCAACTTTGGTCGGTTTTCAGTTAAAGCCCTTTATCAGTCTTTGTATCCTGCTCCCTCTAGGAGGTTTCCTCATAGGATTGTGTGGAATCCCGATATTCCCTCTAAGGTATCTTTCTTCTTATGGAATGCAACCCTGGATAAAATTCTAACATGTGATCATTTACAGAGTAGAGGATGGCGAATGGCTAATCAATGCTTTTTGTGCTTCCAAGCAGAAGAGTCTGTTGATCACCTTTTGTTGCACTGTCCTATTGTGTTCGGGATATGGGGTTTTTTTCTCTCCCGCGTGGGGGTACACTGGGTCTTTCCCTCATCCTTTCTTAACTTCTTATCTTGTTGGCCGATGATGACAGGTGATGGGGCAAGGGGAGCGATTTGGGCAGTGCTACCGGGGGCGATTTCATGGATGGTTTGGAAGGAGAGGAATAACAGGGTCTTTGAGAATTCATCCTCTTCCGTGTCACGTCTCTGTGAGCGGATACGTATGGTGGTGTTGGAGTGGGCGGGATTATATTTCGATGTGGAAGCCATGAGGGAGTTGTTAAGTTGATGTAAGTGGGTTGAGAGTTCGGGCTACTCTTGATCGAGTTTACGCATGTGTAAACTCTTCTTTGGCTTTGCCCGCTCTACTCTTCTTTGTATTTCCTTATCCTCTTTTAATAATTCTTCTTTACCAATCAAAAAAAAAAAAAAAAACTAATGAAATGCACCATCTTACAAAATCGATCAACTACCACAAAATTTGAATCCATCCCTCTTTGTTTCTACGACAGTCTCAAAATAAAATCCATAATAACATTTTCCCAAGGCGCTGTTGGAATGGGCAACGGGGTATAGAGACCTATGTTTTAAATTTATCCCTTCCCTTAGATTCATGAAAATTTTAGCATCTTTCAATAAGCTTGAACATATACTGCCTCATTCTTGGCCAAAAATACTTTTTCTCTATCATAGTATGTCGCCGAAAATGTCATCCGAATCCACCACCATGCATATGTAGGATAATGCTTTTCCGTAGTGAACAATCTAGTACACATAGCTGATTGCACTTGAAGAGAAATCTGTCATATAGCACATACATTCCCTG
The DNA here is from genome assembly GCA_015143295.1 of Tetracentron sinense. Lineage (NCBI taxonomy): Eukaryota > Viridiplantae > Streptophyta > Magnoliopsida > Trochodendrales > Trochodendraceae > Tetracentron > Tetracentron sinense. The sequence goes on along the minus strand of CM026556.1, from coordinate 5,417,958 downwards.
GTGTTGGAACGTTTTGCAAACCGATTGTCAGGGTGAAATCAACTATCTTTTCTAAAGGGGGAAAACAACTCTCATTAAAAGCACTTTGAGTAGCCTTCCCACGTATTTCATGTCTACTCTCACCATTCTACACTCAGTGGCGGTTAAACTCGAGAAGATACAAAAGGCAAAAGGAATATCTCTAGAACGAGAAGGTGAATAGATTTAAACTTTACTTAGTTGCATTGGACTAGGCTTGTTGCCCAAAGAATGATGGGGGACTGGACCTCAAATCCTTAGTTCAAGTGAACAAGACTTTGTTAGGCAAATGAGTGTGGAGATTTGGTGAGGAAAGAGGTAGCTTATGACGGTCAGTAATAGTGGCTAAATATGGAGATTCATCCTGTTGGGTTCCACGAGAGGTTGAAGGATCACATGGGGTGGGAGTTTGGAAGGGCATAATGGCAGTGATTGATCTACTCTTGCCTTATATTAGATTCGAGGTTGGCAGAGGGTCAGAGTTTAGGTTTTGGAAGGACGTATGGAGCAGGGCCGTTAAGTTTAAGGAAGATTTTGGCAATATGTTCTTAGTAGCTATCAATAGGGACACGTTAGTAGAGGATTATTACGAGTCTGGGGATGAGGGGTTGGTGTGGTGTTCGAGGTTGAGGGCGTTGAATGATTAGGAAATCGACGAGGTGGCTCGTTTATTGGAGCGTCTCAATTCCTCGATCCCTAGTCCTCAGGGTTCGGATAATCTAATTTGGTCCTTAAGCAATAACGGTCGATTCTCAGTAAGATCTTTGTTACAGTATCTTGTGTGATGCCCCGAACCCGCGCCTATGGAATAATGTTCCCAGACGCGTGCCCGTATGCCATAACCACGCATACGGTAGACTTTACCCGCAAAAATGCGAGAAATTTTAACTTTTCGTATGAGCTTACATAAACAATAACAACTGATCATCACAATAACCCATCATAAGCAAATGCATTACCTCATTGGCTATAATAGCATTTACTTTTGGCGCCACAATTGTGCCGGTACACTTTTCAAATTCTATTAAGCGTAGCTCCTTGCCAATTGGCAACCGCTTCAGAATTTGAAGACAGAAAATGAGAGGAGTGAGCTATAAAGCCCAGCAAAATCCACAGTCCATCTAGACCATTTTCCACATAATAACATTAATCAATAATGATATAGTAGTACAACACAAATCTCATATTATAACAATATCGTAACTCATGACCCGAGGTCACTTAGGGTTATCTCACCCTATCCGAGGTTACCAACCTCCAAATATTTTCCATGATAAAGTTCATCCAATCATTGTCCACAACACCAGGTTACCGTTTCAGATAACCACTCATGCTTTATCCTTGAGTCCATAGACTCGATCAACTTAGCCTTCGCCCGTGAACAATATCTATCCCTGAGTCCACATACTCCATTATCAACCAATCGGGACTTCTCCCGATTATAACCAATCCTTGGGTATGCCGACCCAATTAACCTTAAATCTTTATTTCTCCATAACCCGGGCCTTCACCCAATAGCTGTCAGGAACAGAACAACTCCTCTGACATATCACACTCTGCCAGGAATAACACCTCTCACATATCACTTTATATTTTCCCACTGTGGGAAACATCGACACACACATCCACATTTGTCAGGAAACAAATCTGATTGTCAAGATACACATCTGATTGCCAGGATATATATCTGATCAGCCAGGATACACATTTGATAGCCAGGAAACCCATCCAACTTATCAGGAAAATGAAACTCATCTGACAAGGCAAGGACTCACCTCTAACTAACAGGAAACACTTGACCACCAAGAAACACCTAACCACTAGGAAACACCTGTCTATCAGGTACACATCTGACATCACTCTGCCAGGTATAACACCTCTGACATGACACCCTTTTCAGGAAACACATCTGATTACCAGGAATACATCTGACTTGTCAGGAACAATACATCTGACATGTCAGGAACAACACATCTGATATGTCAGGAACAACACATCTGACATGTCAGGAACACCCATCTGATAGCCAGGAAACACCTCTGACAATTTAACCCTGCCAGACAAAACACCTCTGATAGTTTAACCCTGCCAGGCAAAACACCTTTGACATCAAATCTTATCAGGCACAACACCTTTGACATTAAATCCTGTCAGACACAACACCTCTGACATCAAATCCCGTCAGACACAGTACCTCTGACATCAAATCTTGTCAGACACAACACCTCTGACAGTACAACGCTAAATCCAACCTCTGTTGGGATGTACCTGCCCCTGCAGAACATCATCTCTCAAGGCAACCATCATAGGTCATCACAATCTCTATTGGGTGCATACTTGTCAACACGGGCCAATGCCCCCTCAAGGTAATAACATTGAGTTCGTAAACTCAATACATTCATGGGTACGTAGACCCCAATCCAACCTTAGGCTCATAGGCCCAATGCCATCCTAACCCTCCCGACTATCAGTCACGGAGGAACCCCGACTCTTAATAGATACCGCCTCTCCTGACCTAGTCAAAGAGGGATCACAGTCAACATTTCACACAGGTTAGATTTTCTAACCATATGAAATCCTAATTAATCCAAGTTTTGCTTGATTAATTGAATACGTTGGGCTTCGTGCTTGTGGACCAAGTCCGAGGATATACCGTTCCTGTGAGGAACACTACCTGGCCGATGAACCATTTCACCGCCTTATCATGTTCAAACAACATCAAATCATACAGTTGTTCCGATAGGGAATATATCCGAGCCGATGGGTCCGTCCATCATCCAACAACTTTCAAACAACATCCCATCAAGCAGAGATTGTTCCGAGGTGGAACTTTACCAGGCCAATGGACTTACCATTGCCAAAGATCATCACATAATACAAGGTGGTTCTGATAGGGAACATATCCGAGCCGATGGGTCCATCCATCGCCCTACAAACATTCAAACACCATCACATCATATAAGGTTGTTCCGATAGGGAACCTATTCGGACCGATTGGTCCATCCATCACCCTACAACATTCAAACAAACATTCCGACACCATAGGGTGGCACACACAGAGGATCCAATCCGGGCTTCCCGGAGGTCCACCCAAAGGTCCAAGCACTGCGGGGAACAAAAACCCAACATCTGTGCACTGGCAATAGATTGCCAGTGTTGGGCGATCGATTGCCCATGCATCTGCATGCTGGCGATCTATCGCCCCTACAGAGGGATCGATCGCGCAGCCCCAGTGAGCCTAAATTCCGGGCTTTAACAACCCGAAATCGAGGGCTACACCCCTTTGCTCCATTTCCACCCAAATTCATCCCATCCACATGACAACAGGTCATCGACCCCTTATCTTCCTTGCATAAATCATCCATGTGAGCCAAAATTCTGGCTAACAAGCCCGAAACCGAGGGCTACACCCCTCTACTCAATTTTAATCCCTTCCCCTACATTCCATACACCAACCACGGGATCTCTGACCCTTTTACATTTACGCCATAAATTAAACACGCCATTCCATATAAAAATATAACATAAATAAGGAAAAAGTGAAGAGAGGGAGAGAGATTTTACCTCCCTTCACGGATTTTGAGACAACTGGGGAAGAAATGGACACCGCCAACGCACTCAGAAGAACGATCTTTTTTTTTTTGATAGGTAACAATAAACTTTTATTAAAGATAAACGAACGTACAAACGACGCAAGAAAGAAGCACCCAAAGGAAAACCAATAAGAAACGATCAAGCTAAGATATTTGACCAACTATACAGAAAATTAGATCGATGAACCTTCTTAAAATCAGCTAAGGCAGAGGCCCAAGAATAGAGTACCCATCCAATCTTAAGAATGACTTTGGGCATTGACTCTTCCTTCTCTTCAAAAATTCTATTGTTCCGTTCCCTCCATAAACCCCAACAAATCGCCGCTGGAAGCATCTTCCAAACCTCATTCCCTTTCCTGCTAAACACACCTTTCGGCCATCCCAACACACTTCCCCTAACTCCCCTTGTGAGACCCAGCTCAACCCAAAGAGACCCATATAATGATTCCAAATTACCTGCGCTTGAGGACAAATGGATAAAAAGGTGATGCACATTCTCCTCAGCCTGCCTACACATTATACATCTATTGGGAATGAGCATTCCCCTATGCACTAGGTGGTCAACTGTTAGAACCTTGTTTAAAGCAGCAGCCCAAAGGAAAGCTTGCACTTTCGAGGGAATTTTCAGTTTCTAGATCTTCCTAAACGCACTGTTTGCCCTCCCCTCCTCCCCCCCATCCTTCTTCCAAAGCACCGAATAACAATGGGCTGTTGAAAACTCCTCCGCATCACCCCCTTCCCATCTTCTTCGGTCTTCCGTATCTTGATGAATCACACTTACCATGAGAAGTCTTTGCAGCTCCAGCCACTCGCCCAATTCTCTATCCCCAAAGTTGTCCCTACTAAATCGCGGACCCCATCTAACCTCACCATCCTGGACCACATAACAATCCTGAACCACCACATCTCTCCTCAACACCAATCTATAGAGATTAGGAAATCTATTGCACAACAACCCATCCCCCAACCAGTCATCTTCCCAGAATCGCACCCTACTCCCATTCCCAACCCTGAATTTTAAAAACTCCTGAATCAAAGCCAAAGACGTCATTACCCCTTTCCAACACCCACCCCATACGACCTCCTTACCAGACTCGGATCCCAGTCCCCCCTACAGGCCCCAAATTTGTCCTTAATAACCCTCCTCCACAGCGCCGTCTTCTCCGTATTGAAACGCCAAATCCATTTACCCAATAACGCATTGTTCATACACTTGATTCTTCTAAAACCCAAACCTCCAAAATCCTACGGTCTCGTAACCCAATCCCATTTCACAAGGTGCAACTTCCTAGAGTCCCCCCTGCCCCCTTACAAAAAATCCCGTTGAAGCTTCTCCAACCTCATAATTACCGCCCAAGGAAGCTTGAACAATGACATGTGGAAAATTGGAAGGCTTGCCAACACACTTTTGATCAACGTTATCCGCCCTCCTAAGGACAAAAATCTTTTCTTCCAACCCGCTAATCTCCCCTCAACTCTCTCCACCACCGGATCCCAAATAGCTGTCCACCGCGGATTCGCTCCTACTGGCAAACCAAGATACTTGATGGGCAATGACGTCAAACTGCAGCCCAAACTTGTAGCACTTCTTTCTAAAAAACTCTCCTCCACCTCCCCCACCCCAATCAGCTTGCTCTTGGCCATATTAATCTTCAAATCGGATAAGGCCTCAAAGCATCTAAGAATACCTCTCATATTGGCTACCTGATCGCCATCCGCCTCCAAGAATAGCATAGTATCATCTGCATACTGAAGATGAGAAATAAAAGGTCCCTCCGTTCCCACCTTTGACAAGAGTTGGCTAAAAGCTTCAGCCACCAAAATGAAGAGAAAAGGGGATAAGGGCAGCCCTGTCGCAAACCTCTAGAACTAGGAAAAAATCCATGCGGGCTCCCTTTTAGTAGAATAGAGAAATGTGCCGACGAAACACACCCCTTCATCCACCTAATCCATCTCTCCCTGAAACCCATGCAATTGAGCATATACTCCAAAAACCCCCAATCCACATTATCATAGGCTTTTTCCATGTCAACCTGGCAGACAAGACCACCTATCCCTTCTCTAATCCGTGAGTCAATACACTCACTGGCAATCAAAACACCATCAAGCAGTTGCCTCCCCTTTACAAAAGCACCCTGATAAGCTCCCACCACCTTTCCCACCACCCTCTTCAATCGATCCGCAAGAACCTTATCCACAATTTTGTACAAGCTAGTCACCAGACTAATCGGCCTGAAATCTTTTAACTCCTCCGCTCCATTTGCCTTTGGAATTAGAGAGATAAACGTCGCTCCTGCCTCTTTATTCCATCTACCTCTCTCATGGAATTCTTGAAGTACCCTCATCAAATCTCGTTTCACCATTTCCCAACATCCAGTATAGAAACCCATGGTAAAACCATCTGGCCCTAGCGCTTTATCTTTCCCCATTTTGTTAATCGCCCTATGCACCTCCTCTTCCTCAAACAGTCTCTCCAGCTCACCAACCTCCTCCCATGAAATTTGATTCACTCTAAGACCCTGCATCTGAGGCCGCACCCTTCTTTCAGCCAAAAACCTGTTCTAAAAATATTTTATCACCTCATTGCCAATCTCCTCATCGCCTTCTATAATCTCATTCCCCACCTTCAAACAAGTGATGGTATTCACCTGTTTTCTAGCCTTAGCACATGCATGAAAATATTTTGTATTTCGATCCCCCTCCTTTAGCCACTAGACTTTGGCCTTTTGTTTCCAAGATATCTCTTCTAGACTTCGCAAAGACATAAGATGCCCTGATAACTCCAGCTTTTCTATCTCTTCCTCCCTACTCAGACCTTCACCTTCCTCCTTTCTTTCCAAAGCATTAAGCCTCACGTCAATCTCCCTCAACCTTTTATCCACCCTCCCAAAAGAATTTAAATTCCACTCTTTGATTTTACCTTTTAGCACCTTTAGTTTCCTCATGAACACATAACCCGCATGCCCCTCGAAATTCATATCTTCCCACCATTCCTTCACCAACTCCTTGAAGCCCTCCGCCTTTAGCCACATATTTTCAAATTTAAAAGGTTTATTCTTTCCCTGGTCCATGCCCTCTCTCAATAAAATCGGCCTATGATCAGAGCCACCATATGTCAAAGCTTCTTGAAAGACATTTGGAAACTTATTTGCCTAATCGACCGAATAAAGAGCCCTGTCTAATCGGCACATAATCGGAGAACTCCTTTTATCATTCCAAGTAAACATAGCTTCTTTCATGGGGGATCAAATAGCTCATGCTGATTAATAAAAGCTGAAAAATCTCTCATACTCCTGGAAATTCTCCTAGAGGACCCTCCCTTCTTCTCCCCAGGAAATCTAATCACATTGAAGTCCACCATGGAAGATGTCATCTTGTCGGTATCCCCTCTAATTCAGCCCAAAAATTTGGTCTTAAGATTCTCAGATTCGGCCCATACACCGAAGTGAAAATCCATTCAGATTCCACCCTCACCCCCCTAAACCGAATGGAAATCGAAAACTCCCCTGAGAAAACCTCAACCTTCTCATAAACCAAGCAATCCCACATCACCAACTGACCACCTGAAGCCCCCACTGAAGCCACAAACACCTAGTCCACCTGTCTGTTATCCCACACCTTTGAGACAATCCTATCAGACATCACTTCCAATTTAGTTTCCTGAATTGCAATAATCTCTGGCTTAAACTTCCTCAACAAACCCCTCACTTCCAACCTTCTCTCCTCCCTCCCCGACCCCCTAACATTCCACAATACTATCTTCATCTACACACCACAAGCCCCAAGCCACAAACCTCCTCCTCTTCTCTCCACCTTCAAATCTCCACCCCCTTTCCTCCCTGTCCGACCGCCCCTATCTCCTCCCTGAATTCAAGGTCTGCGAAAAACCCTCTCGCATGTTCCTCACCTCCAGCAAACTGTAACCCCAAGACTTTACTCACCTCCACTGATTTACCCACATTTGCCAGAATCTCCTTCCTCTTTGAACTACCTTCCTCCACCTTCCTACTGGTCGAACCAAAAGCATTCTTCTCCAATTCGACGGAGCCGGCTTCCTTCACTTCCGAGTCAACAACTTGCATCCTCCACAGTCCTTCCTCATCACTAGAACCCTCTTGGGATTTCTCTGAATTAGAAAAGTGATTGACTCGCTCGTTCATGGAATCTCTTTCCTCCAACAGGAATGACAGATAACGATCTACCCCCAAGGTGAAGCTCCTCGCCTTCAAACCTACTTTCCACAAATTTATCAAACACTTAACCAATTAACCTCAGTTAAGGACCCATAAACGCATAATTTAATTCTATTAAAATTCCGGGTCGTTACATCTTGTCTTATCACCTTCAGCACCCTTTCCTCATAGGATTTGTGTAGAATCCCGGTATTCTCTCAAAGGTATTGTTCTTCCTATTGAATACTACTTTGAAGAAGATTCTTACTTGCGATCACTTGAAAAGTAGAGGTTGGAGGACAGTGAACTGCTCTTTTTTATGCCTTCATGCAAAAGAGTCGGTGGATCATTTGCTCTTGCATTGTTCTATTGTGTTTGAGATATGAAGTCATTTCATCTCCCAAGTAGGGGTTGATTGGGTTTTTCCTTCTTCTTTTCACAACTTCTTATCCTGTTAGTCTTGGGTAAGCATGAGTAGTGCCCATGAGGTGATTTGGTAGGTTCTTCCTGTCAGAGTATCATGGACAATTTGGAAAGAAAGAAACAACCGGGTGTTTGAAGATTCTCCTTCCTCCCCATCTCGCATATGCTCACGTATCCAATCACTTGTTTTAAAATGGTGTTCTATTCAGCATAGCAGGGAGGATCTGGGGGAGGTCTTGTTTTGAGCTTTTTGAGTAGTGGCAGGTCCTTGTCATCAGTTCAGGGTTTATGTTTTCATTTTGAGTTTTCTAATCATCCAGCTGTGATTTACTAACCTTCAAATCATCTCTATACGGAGGGATAGAACATTTATAAAAGGGTACTTCCCCAAGCAACCAAAGAAGGAGAGGAGTAATTCAAGCGTCTTTGTAGCATTGATGGCAATATAAGATAATAATAGAACAATTTTTGATTCTTAAATGGCCAAAATTACCTCCGGTATTTCATCCCATGTTTTCCTTTTCTTGAATGAAATAAAAAAATCTCTATATGATTTATTTTTGTGTGTGTTTTATTCTTGCTTACTGATTGTAGAAGACATCATTTAATCTGGAATAGTATAACCTTCGGTTTATTTTGTTTGTGTTTTGTATTTTTTTAAATGCTTACTAATTGTAATTTTGTTTGTAGCCGTGCTCTGTAATTAAGAGAAGTCTGACATTTTTCTCATGATGTGAGAGTACCCGGGCACTGTTCTGAAAGAAAGAAAATAAATCCTTCCACTTAGCATTGTCTTATAGTATATTTTTTGTATTGCTTGTTCACTTGTGCTTATTCAAGTATCTGACTCTTTTCTCTGTGTGAAGTCAACGTGAAGATGATTGTGAGCTTCCTTCTGAAGGATTGCCCTCTGTGACAGGTTTCAGCCAGTTACCCCCCTTTTTTACTCTTCTTCTAGCTTATGCAGTAAATTTATTTAGATGCTACTCTTACTCTTTAAGCATGTCGTATCTTGTTTCATTTGACTGAATTCCTATTACTTTAAACACTGTTTTATCCATTTTTTGTTTTCTTACATTTTACATTGAATTCTTCTTTCAACGATTTAAAATATTGTGTTGCCATAAACCTTCTTTATTCTCTTTATTGTATTCCATAAAATGTGTATTGTGGTTAAATCTGTCAAGGATTAGAACCTTATTGGGTTTAACTTTACATTGAGAAGGATTGACCAACTTTTGGAAATTCCACTACCATCTAGAATCAAAGACTTTTTTTAACGGTATCTAGAATCAAAGACCTCACGGACAGTGTTTTAAATATCGGTGACATTGGCAATATATATCGGCTGATATATCACAACATCGCGTGCCAGAGAGATCGTTCCCTGGTATTTATCTTCTTACATTTTATGCCCTATTCGTCGCATATATCTCCCAATACATCGCAATATATCACCAATATCACATGAAATTGATGTTTTACAATGTAGATATTAGCAAATGTCGATCAAACATTGGGTTTATGTCAACTGAAATTTGGGAAACTTAGGGTTTTGCTCCTCTTTGGTTTTCTTTCGTTCTTTCTCGAGATTGCTTGCATTTGGGTTATTCAAACCTAAATCAACATAAATCTAGTGATAATTGTTGGATGGACTGCGTGGGGGAATTTTTTGTAGAAAAAAGCGCAATAAAGGTATACTTTTTAGATTTAAACCCTTATAGTAGGCAATGGTATATAGTGTATTTCTGGCCAATCTATTGATTAGCCAATTTTTTTTTTTTAATTTTTGAAAAAAAATTAATTATTTGTAATAAATTTCATTAAAATTATTTCTTTAAAGTAATTTTTTTTGGCCTAAAAATGGATCAATTAATTTGAAATTTCAATATGTTATGTGTGTCCATACAATCTATCCATTGGTTCGATTTTTTTAATTTTTAGAAAATAAATATTTGTTTATTTATTTTAGTTGTAAGATATGTACAAATAATTTAATAAATAAATTAAAATAAATATGTAACGAGTTACCATTACAAAATTATGTTGCAATTTTTGTGAATATTACGGTCAGTTAATTATCTTTATAAATAACAATTATTTAAAAAATTTGGACTATCATACATTCCCATCAACACGTATCTATGCCCTTCTAGGAATATATCTATTATGTATATTGTTGTTTTCTACATTTTGTTTTAATTATTAAGTGTGCATAAAGTTTTATTGAAATATTTCATGTTTTTTCTAACTTTTCCCCAATATTGCACTTGGATGGCAACAATCCGCGAAATATCTTGATATCCCACTTTCAAGCTGCATATTTCCGCCGATAATTGACACTTAAAACCTTTCTTATAGGTCATGACATTTAAATTAGCGTAGTCAAAATGTCCCCTAGGCAACGCCTAGGCCACTGCCTTGCCTAGCCACGACTCCTATCGCCTATATCATGATCTAGGTGGGTACTTATTAAATCTTATATAATATGAATGGAAAAAATAAAATTTAATCGCCTAGGGAACCCCGTATCGCCTGGATGTTTTGGCTACACTGATTTAAACCCTTTAGCTGTCTTGCTAGTTATAGAAACAATATGTTGAGGTTTACTCACCAAAGAGTGCACTTAACTGTATGGTATGAGCCTTATTTATAAAGCTGACATGGAGAAAATGAATGATCGTGTTGAGTGTACTTATTCTTCTCTCTTGGCTTGCTATGATGAGTTTTGGTGAGCACATGTGGATTTTAGCTTTCTTGGTTTTCTGGTTGCTAAGATGGGTTTACGAAAGAACATATAATTGACTACATAACTTCGCTCAAGTCCAATTCATTGACTTTCATAATGAATTAAGGATGGGAAAACTCTTTGTTTTTTTATCAAGTTAAACTTTTCCCTCTGCAAATTCTGTCAAGAACAGCATAATCGGCTTATGTGGCATAAATGTCTCATTATTTGACTATAAATGTGCAGTCTACCATGGGTGTTGGCATCTGTGCACTTTCTTAAATAATTCTTCATCTTGTACTCACTAATTCTTCATCTTGTACTCGAGCAGTCTACTGAAGTTGTATGTCATCATCATGCCATGAGTACGGGTGGTTAACGAACCAGGGTGCTTGTGAATAGCTCGGGCTTGGCTCGTTAAAAGCTCGAGCTTGTTCGTTTATTTTGTTTAACAAGCCAAGGTTGAACATATTTTTAAGCTCGTTTAAGTTAACAAGCTGAGCCTGACCACACCCCTACTTGGCTCGACAAAAGCTCGGCTCATTAAGGGTTAATGAATGGTAAAAATAGTTAGTAGAAAAGTAAATTAATAAGGCTCTCATTACTATTTATAGGCCCACACTACCTCAGCCCTTTTGTGTTTAATCGATGTAGGACTAAGTCCCTTTATGTTTTTTTTTTTTTTGATCTTGTGAAGTGTGCTGTTTAACGTGTGAGTGTTCCCTTTCCAAAATATAGTCCCACATTGGTAAAGAACATAAAGGCCTAGGGAGTGTTGGCCTATAAAAGAGTAATGAGACTCCCATTGCAAGCCAAGCCAATAGAGGCTGGCTTTGCTCTGAAACTTGAGTTAGTGAGCCGAGCTAGAGCTTAGCCTAAGGGAATTAAAATATTTTTTTTATATGCTCGAACCGAGCTCAATCTTATGATACATCTTACAAGCCGAGCTTGAACATAGGTTGAGGAGCTCGAGTCGAGTTCGAGTCGAGCTTGAACGTATGCATATTGTAACGAGCCGTGCTTGAACACCCCCCTACTCGGCTCGGCTCAGCTCGATAACATCCCTAGCCATGAGGCTTTAGTCTTATGTTTTTTTCCCTACTGAAGTTGTATGTCGTCACCATGCCATTAGGCTTTAGTCTTACGCTTTTTTCCCCCTTTTGTTCTAATATTTTCGTGGCATCACCCATTTTTGATGTTTTTTTTAAATGAATACTTGTGGAGAGAGGAGTAGAGGAGAGGGGAAGAAAAACTACCATTTGTAAAGGAAATTAAATGCATGATTGTAGGAGGGATAAGTAGAGCAACCTTACAATGTTACCACCTGAGTGACTTCGTACACATTAATAATGGTGCCAGTTGCTCAGTTGGCTATATTCTATTAGATAGTATTTCATCCCAAATTTCTTCATCAGTTGCCTCATTTGTAAAATTGCCAATTTTCTGTGGAGAAGGGACTTCTAATCCGTCCCTTCTTGATACCAAATACATTTATATTGGGCAGATTGAGATGTATGTCCCGTAAAATTTATCTGTTTTCTAAGGCTTGGTGTTGGTTTATAATTTGTTTGATTTTAACTGCTATATTCTCTCCTCATGTAGTTCATCATTAATAGGAACAAATTGTCTGTCTTGTAGTGTGGCAGATTTATGTAACAATGTCGAAGTTTTTTAAGGCTAGGTGACCGAGTGTATTTTGCTTTCGATTTTGACTTGCTATAATCGTCTTTTTATTTAGTTTATCATTGATAGGAACAAATTGTTTGTTTCATATTGTGACATTTTTGTGCACTGTTTTCCACAAAAAGGTGCATACCGGTGGTTTTAGGAAACATCAGAACACTTCATATTTTTTGAACTTATACCATGCCTCATGCTGATCAGAAGTTTAGTGGCTGCTCTTTCATTCAGTTTTCTATTCCAATTAAATGGGCATAATAAACCGTAAGTTTGATTGTCTGTTAAGTAGTGTATATGCATTTCTTTCTTTTTCCTCCAAATGCATGTTTGGGCTTATTTCTCTAATAGTTCTTATTTATCATGGTATTCTTTGTTTTATGTTAACACAACTATTTTATGGTTTCTCTGTAATCATATCACTAGGAGGTATAGTAGCTTTGGGAAAGTTTGATGCCCTTCACATCGGCCATCGAGAACTTGCAATACAAGCATCAAAGGCTGGTGTTCCTTTTCTTTTGTCATTTGTAGGAATGGCGGAAGTACTTGGTTGGGAACCGGGGTAAGGATATTGTAATTTATTTTCTGTCATTTTTGCTTATTTGGATTGTCTTTCCACTTGTAACCTATGGAAAGAGCATTTTTTGTGACCTTAATCACACACACACACACACATATATATATATATTATTTATTAATGTCAATTGATTGTCTGAGTAGAATAGGAGGGTGTTTGAGAACACCTCCATTTCGAAGGAGAGGATCTACTCTAGGATTCTTGGCCTTCTCTGTGTATGGTATTAGGCTAGAGATGATCCTTTGGAGTTGGGATTGTCTTTTTTTAATTGTTAATGGTTAGTTCTGTTTACAGATGTTTGGTGCAATCACAAAGTCAGGGTTCGGGAATAATTCGGCAAGGGTCAAGTACGGAAAAATTCAAAATTTTGGGGAAATATGGGAAAAAAACAGAGAAAATTAATAATTATAAAAATTAGAAATGATGCTAATTAATATATCTAATAATTTGGTAAGATAATATACAAAAAGAGTAACTATAATCAACAATAATAAGTTCATAACATCATTTTAACATCCAATTCATTCCATCAAGGCATCAAAATTCATTAAAACATCAACTATGAAGATTAAAAACAAGATTATAATACGCGTATTAATAAAATCACTCATTCCTATTCATCAATCGCTCAAAAGCATCATCAAAGTCATCAATATATGCATAATCTTCATTCTCATAATGTTTCCAAGATTATCTCTTTTTTTTCATATTATTTGTTTTAAACGGATTTTTTTTTCCGTATTATTCGTTTTAAACTATAATTCACGTTTTTTTCTTCTTAAAAAACCGGGATTTAAACTCTGTTTTCTACAGTAGGGTATTAATGCGCGTTTTGCAGTTTTTTGTGACTATGTTTGGTGTAGGTTTCCTGATCTTATAGCTTTTCTTTTTCTTTTTTGCTGTTCACTTTTTTGGGTGAATTGCCTCTTTTATATTTTCCTTAACAATTAATGATATTGCCTCTTTACCAATATAAAAAATAGAAGCAAATAGTATGACTAGTTTGATTTGCTATTTTTTGTGGAAATTATGATTTTGTGAAGTCGGAGGTGTGTGGAGCTTGCTATGATTTGGCACTATTTTACTGTGTTGATGGTCGATATTACACCTTCATGGATTATGTTGCAAGTTGCAACTTATGAGTTACAAAGATTCCTATGAGGTAGGATTGCGGGGGGATAGGGAGGAGATCCAGGGCGTATTGTATTAGCCTTAGTAGGCCTTGTTTGGGGGTTTTTGTGTGGATTTTTAGGACATTTTTCGGGTTTACTGGCTTGTAAACCCGAAGGCGTTTCTAGCTGGTTGTTTTGCTGTTTTGGGTGTTTTTGCTCTTGATTAATAAAATGAGGTATTGATAAAAAAAAAAAAAAAAAAGATTCCTATGAGGTACTTTAAGGAGCGGAAGATGAACCATTATTTTACAGTATTTAAAACACAATTTTTGAGATTTGGATTGTATGAAACTAATATAATATCCCACTTCCAATGCTTCTAGGGTTACCTACTTTTTTGGCAGTTGTTATATGGTGTACCTGTGTTAGCTTGACATGGTTATAACTTGGAACACCGTACGAGTCAATATTGATGCGGACACCCTCCAAAAAAAAAAAAAAAACATTGATGCAGATAACTTTGTATGAAATTGTTGCATGACTGATTGTATGTTCTTTCATGGAGGGAGTTAAGTATTTCATCTTTAGAGTACTTACATTGATTTATCTCAAACCTTTTATATTATGTGTTTTATATTAATGAAAAGGACCGAAAAGTACATCTGGGATGGAAGAAACATTGTCTATGAATATGTAAGGTCTATTTTCACCATGATTAGCTGGGTTATATGGATAACACATTGGCCTCTCTAAGTATTAGACTGAACACAGCCAAGAGCCTTCGACCTAGCTACAAAATGGGTGAGCCTTCGACCTATCTTTGAGGCCGATAAAATAGTGCTCGAAGAATCACCCTCCACGAAATATATTTCATATGTTTCAAACTTGCCTAAAAATAGCTAAAAATGGTTTGGCATAATTTATATGCATCAGTATGCAACCTAAAATAAATTAACATTTGTTGTTGTAAGCCTTATGGCTAACAACCATACAACCTCCTTACATATATGTAAGGCCCTTCATTTGTGCACTATAACTATTCAAATTACGAAGAGTATCAATTAAGAGTGTAAATGTGCATCACTAGCCAAATGGATTTTTATGCCTGTCCACTTTATATCTTGACTTTGGCTGCCGTTCATAGGGGGGCAGGATCTTTCTCAAGCCTGCTAAATATATGGATTGGCTCTGGCTTAGATTAGTGGCCCAAGAAGCCCTTCTTATGTCACAAAGAGGTCAAGCTTGAAGGAACGACTAGCTAGGCTAACTCAGCATTAGCTTAATATTATTTTTTTTATCAGTGAATTAGTTTATTCCTTACACCAACTTAATAACTATACGTATCGAATTATATTGTTTTCAATTAAGACAGTTTCCAATTTTTCTTAAGAGTATGCATAGTCTTCATATCACAAACCTAACAATAGAAGGATCTGTTTGATATGTATATGATAAGCCACTGATCAGGACATATTTCTATCACCATTGCTTGAGTTAAAAGAGACAATAGTTTATATTTTGATTGAATATTATTTTCTTAATATGGCTCTTCATTAGAAATCAATATCCATAAGGTATAGAGTCAATCTTTCATTATTAAATGCGAAAAAATGAGTGTATTTCTACCAAGTGTAAGTTATCTTACAATGAGTCCAAGGTTAATGAATCTGGAAATGATAATTGAGTGGCTTGTGAATTTTCCTATACAGGGCTCCTATAGTTGCCAAGTGCGACCGGAAGCGGGTTCTTTCCTTTTGGGCACCACATTGTGGTAATGTAGCCCCAGCTGAATTCCATGTTGAATTTTCAAGTGTTCGACATCTCACTCCACGGCAATTTGTTGAGAAGTTATCGAAGGAGCTCAGAGTTTGTGGAGTCGTGGCAGGTAATCATCAAATCAAGAGCTGCATCCTTTTCTTTATGAAATTTCTTCTTTTTTCGTTGACTATTTTATTTTAATTATTATGATATGTCATAGTGGGTTATTGTGGCAGGAGAGAACTACCGATTTGGATACAAAGCTGCAGGCGATGCATCAGAACTAGTGAGGCTGTGCGAGGAGTATGGATTGCGGGCTTACATCATAAGTTCCATAATGGACAAGAACCAATTCTCCAGAAATATTGGCTCTGGCAATTCCAAGGAGAGAGGACAAGTGTCCTCCACTCGCGTTCGTGGTGCTCTTGCTGAAGGAGATATGAAATACGTGTCAGAACTTTTGGGCCGCCAACATCGTCTCATGTTGATGATGACAGATCAAGGAATGAAAAGCAGTGAAACTAGGATGTCAGCTCCCAAGTGTTGTCTGTTAAATCTACCACCAAGGGAGGGTTTGTATGAGAATTGCTCTCTTTTTTATGGTGACAAGATCCTAGTACCATGCAGAACAGTCATCGATACAACACACATCCATTTGGAGTCAGATGATTTATGTTCTTGGATGAACGCCCCATTTCGAGATCGCCGACTTCTTGGTATTGAATTTGATGATTCAAGAATTTGATTGGGATAGTTCATGGAACCCTCATTCGATTTTCTTCTTGGTATACCAAATTAGTTGCACCCACATCATAACCAAGAACAAGGTGCCTTTGCTACCAGAAGCAAGGGGTTGATGTGTAATTTTGTCCTTCTAAAAAATAAAAATAAAAATTGTATTTATATGCTAATTCATGAATATATATAGCTAGCAAGCTTGTTGAAAAGTATATTTGTAGCAACGCATCAATGCAAAATGGTTGTTGTATTCTTTCGGCTGAAATGAACTCTAGACATTTGATTCAGCCAAGTACTTTAGTTTGTTACTGTTTAATTACTCATTCCAATGGATTGACTTAACGTGAGTAATTCAGATTGGAAGGAAACCACTTATACTACTATTAGGTATCCATGTCTTGATTGGATGATTCACTCTTGTAATTAATAATATTGAAAATTTGGACTATAGTTATAAAGTTTATAAATAGTTTTGAAATTTGTAGGTAGATATTTTATTTTATTTTATTTGTTTTTAGTGTGTTCGTAAAATTTTATGAATTTAATAGAATGTAATTAGTAATTTTGAATAAGGGTATAGCCATGTTACTTGTTAGGGTGTGTCATTGTGCCTAATAACAATTTTTTTTAATAGGAAAATTAATAATTGATGGGACGGTCAGCTTGCTAGAGGACCTTAATTGGAAGATGATCGTGTCTATTTAATTGTGGTTCAAAAATTTTAATCTTTAAAGTTAATTTTTGTTTTGAAAGTTAATAAAATTTGATCGGATAGTTGGCTAGCAAGAGGACCTTGCAGTATTTTTACTTCCAAGTAGGGCTGTCAAAGGGCAGGGCCAGGGTCGGCCCTAGCTCTACCCTTCCCTATAAGAGTAGGGCCCTAGCCCAATCTTAGCCCTTCAGGGCCGGGATTGATTGGGCCCTAGCCCTGCCCTCAAAGGCCAGGGCAGGGCCGGAAGAAAGAGTGAAATTTTTTTGTGATTTAAGATGACGGGATTTTTTTTCTACACCGACTGCCAACCTGACAAGGAAATTATGGATACCCTCCTCTTTTATCCGGGCTTGGGACCGGCATTGCAACAAAAAGAGCAATGACAAAGTTAAAATTTTTTTTTTTTCCTTGCAAGTGACAGGCAGATATAATACAATAAAACAAAGTAAAACTATATAAAAAAATATTTATACTATGTTTAATTATCTATATCATTCATTAATATATCTAATGTATCTAATTTCACTAACTCTAACTCCTTTTGTTTAGTTGTACGAATCCAATCTTGGCAACAAACTAAGGCTTCTACAGTGTCGGATTTTAAACAACTTCTAAATTGGTCAAGTACCCTATCTCCAATGCTAAAAGCAGACTCAGAAGCTACTGTTGTCATTGGAATCGCTAAAATATCACGAGCCATTATTGATAAAATTGGATATTTTTTTGAATTAACTTTCCACCAAAGTAATATATCTAAATCGTCAGATTTATCTCTTGGCTTTTCCAAATACAAATCTAATTCTGATCTTACTTCTAAATTAGTACTTTGACTCATTTCTTCTTCAAATCTCAAGAAATCATTATTTATTCTCTTTGAACTTGTTGCAACAATATTCTCCCCACATGGCTTCAAAACATTAGGGGTACTAAATTTAACATTATATTCCTTATGTAAGTCTTTAAGATTCTTAAGGGCTTTCTCCTTTCGTGTCTTCACTATATCGCTTTCCCCAAATAACTTTCTCAAAACATATTCTAAATACAATTGTTTATGTTGTGGATCAAAAAATATAGCAAGCTAAAAAATAGGATTATAATCTTCCCAATATTTATCAAATTTTAGTTTCATTCTTGTAGCTATATCACGGAGCAAAAGATCTTCACCGTGTATTTTTTCCATTAATTTAATATGTATCTTAATTACTTCTTCCAAAAATAAATGTATAGTTGGATATTGAGTTCCAGAAAATATATTTGTAATTTCATAAAAATTTTGTAAAAGCTCGCAAATAATCTTTGCATGATCCAACTCATCATCTAAAGGATTAGTTTTATAGTTTGAGTCTATTACTTCTAATCGAGTAAAAACTTCCCTAAATTCTAATGCAGACTCTAACATAAGATAGGTGGAGTTCCATCTTGTTAAAACATCGAGGGATAACCCCTTAACAATATTTAACCCTAATTCACTAACAATTTCCCGTATGTGTACGTGATGTTGAATTTTTAATAAATTTTACTGAATCCCGAATATTTTGAATAATCGGGCTTATTTCTCTCAACCCATCTTGCACAATAAGGTTGATGATATGTACAGAACAACGCATATGAAATAACCTACCTTCTTAGGAAGATGAGTTTTCATAACTCTTACAATACAATCAGTCTGTGGCTGTGAGGAAGAGGGTGATGGATGAAGAGGGTCATCGGAATGTGTTATGTTCTCCCCTCCAATTTCTACAATTCTACGGTCCTCTGGTTGAACACCTATTGATGACTCAACTAAAGGAGAACTCGCATTACTACTAACACCAGGAGTCGACATTTTATCCTAGTAAAACAGAATCTAATCAACAATATCAGAATCTAATAAAAAAGTAATCTAATAGGGTATAATCAATAAACAAATTCTAACAGATAATAATCAAAAAAATTTCTAATCAAATAATAAGATCAGAATAGAAACTCAACAATTAGAATGCAAATTTCTAATCAAATAATAAGATCAGAATAGAAACTCAACAATTAGAATGCAAATTTCTAATCAAAAAAATTTCTAATCATTTGCTAATCAAATACCAATATCAAAAAACAGTATTAATAGCTAATCAGATACCAATATTACTAATACAATTATCAGATCAGAATCGAAACTCAACAGTTAAAATGCAAATTTCTAATCAAAAAAATTTCTAATCAATTGCTAATCAGATACCAGTATCAAAAAACAGTATTGATAGCTAATCAGATGCTAGTATTACTAATACGATTATCAGATCAGAATAGAAACTCAACAACACAACAACCAAACAGTAAGGGTTTGGTGACTATTTGAGGCTCTGAGGAGGTTAAGGTTAGGGTTAGGGTTAGGGTTACTGGATTAGGGACTTAGGGTTTTAGAAATTCAGGGGTTAGGGTTTTAAGAGGTTTTGGTTTTACGGGGTTAGGGTTTGGTGACTATCTGAGGTTCTGAGGAGGTTAATGTTAGGGTTAGGGTTAGGGTTACTGGATTAGGGATTTAGGGTTTTAGAAATTCAGGGGTTAGGGTTTTAAGGGGTTTTGGTTTTACGGGGTTACTGGTTAGGACTGTAGGAGAGTGGTTTTACGGGATTAGGGTTTTACAGGGTTATCTCTATCTGAACAAAAAAAAAAAAATTGAAACGTGCACTGTATCCCGTAGGCCGTAGAACTGCAGGAGAGTGGTGGACTGATGGTGGCCATGAGCTCAAGCTTGAACTTGAGCTTGATTTGAGAGCAATCGGCAACGGCAGAGTACTAATCGATAGTTTGAGAGAGAGAGAAGAGCAGAGAACCACTACACCAGACGATAGCTTGAGAGAGATAGCAGAGTAGAGCACCAGGCGTCAGGCGATGATCTCACCGTGAGAGAGGAAGAGATTGAAGAGGTTAGAGGCTCAGGCGAAGCTGCGAAGAGTAGAGACGAAGGAAAGAGGCGATTTCGATCTGAAACTCGTATGTGAATAGTGTTAGGGTTAGGTTATAAGATTTCATTTATACTGGTCATTAGTTAGGTAATTACGAAACTGACCCTATTTTCATAACGTTAATAAAACGTTAATAGGGGCATATTAGTCAATTTTTGAATTTAATGGTTATTAATAATAATAACTATTATTATTAATATTTGAGGGATGGGCCGGGCCGGGTAGGGGGGAGCCCTAGCTCGGCCTTACAATTGAAGGGCTGCTTGGAATTGGGCCCTGCCCGGCCCAAGGGCTAGAAGAGGGCAGGGCTTTGGCGGGTTTGGACGGGCCTGGCAGGGCCGAGTACCCTTCGACACGGGCCTTTTTGATAGGCCTACTTCCAAGGCATGACTCAACTACTACTAGTAAAAACCCTGCCTCTTGATCTTGGGATGTGGGCTTCTCTCAATAGAGAGGTCTCGGGATCCATTCCCCCGGTAGCAAGAGTTCGTGGGTTATTACCTAACGTGAGGGAAAGCTGCCGATAACCCAGTTGAGAATAGACACGGGATGAAATCTTCTCCAATTGGTACTGGCGAGGAGACCGCCAGCACCCACTCTCAATGCGCCAACAAAGCTTGCGCACGCCAAAGTAAAAGCAATCGGTAGATGTCGTGTCATGATTGAAACCCTGCGACTGGATGGGTGAGCATCCTGCTAATAGGCATCTTAACTAATCTCCAAATTTCCCTAACTAGAGATTGCAGAAAGCATGTATGTAGGAGATGTTGAAGAGTGGGGAAGGAGGGAGATGAGAGGAGTAGGAGGGCCATTGCTATGCATAAGCGATCTGCTGAGTGACGTTGGGGAAGGCGATGGTGGAGACCCTTCCTCATCCCCTTCAATTTCAATTTCAATTTCAAATCCCAACGATCATCTTCCACACTTAGACCTCTGCCAACTCTTTCAGGTGCCGTTTCAATCCCTACTCCATGTTTGCGTCTGCTTAGTACCTTGCTCTCCATTGTTGGAATTCATCTATCTATCCTGTGTTTGGTGGCACTGACAAATCTTCTCTGAAACATATGATTTACTTTTAATTTCAAATGCCCCCCATTGGGGCTGCTCTATATTACTTGCCCTACATTGTTCTGCAGAATACTAGACACCCATCACAACATTACTTTTTTTTTTTAAAAAAAAATCCTTAACAAGACTGATCTTTAAGAAAACTACAAAGAAAATACCCCGCAACAGATACTAGGGATGAAGAACAAGCCATGTCTAAAATGCAAGCGTTCTTCTGTTTTTCAGATATCATAAACTATATAATCGAGTAAAAGCCAACCTAGGAGAATTATCACCCCATCACACATTGTTCCAAACTTTGTTCATGTTTCTGGAGCCCATATCATATCTGATAATAGAAAGGATGAGAAAAATCTTACATTAAATTTTCGTGGAAAATTAAAATTGAATCCGAGTTTACCTAGAATCTTTCCCATTAGAGTTATATCCTACTTGCTTTTACTCATAGTTACAAGAGCGAGAAGCGAAAACGAGAAGCAAAGCAAAAGCTGAGAGGTGGGAAGCGAGGCTCTAAAAAACTTTAGGAGAGAGGAAGCGAGAAATGAGATATAAGTTCTTCATTCCCATTATGTTATTATGACTAGCTATAACTTTGAATTTATCTTACATGAGATTTTTGTGGAAAAATAGGTGCCTTAAGTTCCAAACCGACGATACTTGCGTAGAGTCTATACCCTAGGCTATAGACTATGGTCTACTCCATCATTTCACACATACATCTCCCTTTGACTACTAAATGGGACGCGATGGAAGCGAGTCTGCCCGAGGAAGCAAGCCTCTTAGGAAGTGAGTTTGTCTAGTCTGGGAAATGAGCTTCTTGGGAAGTTAGCTTCCCACTCTATACGTAGCTTCCCTGCAACTATACTTTTAATCACCGAGACATAGAAACTATATAATATAGCTTGAGAGAAAATCTCCACAAACACTTTTACTGTAGGGCCGAATTCCACTCCTTACTTTTAAAAAGGTTCATGGATAAAATCATGGATTCCAATTTCATTATGCTTGTTCCTAAGAAAGTGATAACAAGAGAGAATTTGGAGAATTCTTTGATGGTTTATTCCTCCATCCCAATGGGGTTTATATGGAGATGTACAATGATATACATGGTAAGTAAATCAATCAAGATGATTTAAAGAAAATATTGATTCTCCTCGATACAATTAGAAACTACAACAATTAAGAAAACTACAGCTATTATCACCATCCTCAAAGTTGAGGTGGGTGATCAACCAACAATCGTTTGCTGACTAGAAAAGAGTATTTGACGATTGTTAGATTTCATAAGAATGCTTGCAATTTGATCCTGAGACGCTACATGTAGAAGAGAAACAACCCCGACTTGAAATTTTTCCCAAATGAAGTCACAATCTACCTCAATATGCTTTGTTCTCTAGTGAAAGACAAGATTTGAGGCAATCTGGACAACGAAAGTGTTATCTATATGAAGTGGCGTCGGGTTAGTAATCTGAATACCAAAATTTGAAAGTAATCCTCGCAGCCAGACAATCCCACTGCATGCAGAAGACATAGCTCTATACCCAGTCTTTGTACTAGACTTGGAGACTGTTGATTTCTTCTTACACTTCCATGATATAAATATATAAGGGAAGTGCCAAGAAACATAGAATACCCTGTAGTGAATTTATGTCTAAGAGCACAACTAGTCCAATCAGCATTGCATATGCAACAAGATCAAGGGGAGATGTAGATGAGAAGAACAAGGACTGAAGTGAGGAATAACAAGATAGTCTTGTTTCCGAAACTGAGGTGTGACCTGAATTATTGGGAAATAAAAAATTTTCTTCGCCTACTCCATAATCTCGGGTCCTCTCCCCCTCGGACATAAAGCAGAGACAAGAATCTGGTCTAGGGACCACAATGGTCGGTTCTCAGTAAGATCATTACTACGGTCCCTCGACAACATTACCTTTTCCTCATAGGTCTGTGTGTAATCCTAAAATTCCATCTAAAGTTTCGTTCTTCCTTTGGACTGTGGGTTTGAATAAGGTTCTCACATGTGACAACATGAAAAAAAGAGGGCGGAGAATTGTTAACCATTGTTTCTTGTGCCATAACATGGAAGAATCAGTGAATCATTTGCTAAAACACTGTCCTGTTGACTTCTAGATTTGGGATTACTTCCTCTTACGAGTAGGGGTAGTCTGGACCTTCCTTGCCTCCTTTTGAAACTTTTTATCGTACGGGTTTCGAGTTAGTGCGGATATTGCTTGGGCGGCGATTTGGAAAGAGATGAACTCTAGAGTGTTCGAGGACTCCCCCTGCACCTTGCCTCGTATATGTGCACGGATTAGACAATCATTCCTAGAATGGTTGTCAATTCTCCATATAGACTCGAACCTAGGAGAAATGCTTTGATACTCTAGTGGCTTTTTGCTTATAGTGGTTAGTACTATTGTTGAATTTTAAATTATACTTTTTCTGCTTCGAGTTTACTACTCAGTAACCTTGTAGCTCTGTTTTGAGATATCTTGTAACTGTTTAGTGATGGCTATATTATATTTCTTACCAGTTACCGATCAAAAAAAAAAAACAAGGACCAATCTAAGGTGCCTCTCAAGTATTGGATAATCCTCAAGGCTGTAGTCATGTGAATGCTACGAGGCTCAGCAACAAACTGACTAACTAGCTGGATGACATAGGCGATGTTAGATCTAGTCATCGTCTAGTAAACAAGGCTGCCATCCAAGCAATGGAAGAGAGTTGGATGCTTTGAAAGTTCACCATCATGTTTGCCATACTGGACATTCAATTCTATCAGTGTGTCAACCGTCCTCTGATTGAAAAGTTGAGCTAGGTTAATGGGATCTTGGGTATACTTTGGTTGATTGATAAGTATACCACGTTTTTGAACGGGATACCTCCTAGTCTAAGAAGTATGTAAGTTGACCCAAATCCTTCATGCAGAAGGATGATGGACTCATTGAAGTTCTACAATATTGGCTGTGTCGCTGCTTGTAAAAAAGAAGACCATATGAATCATGAGGATTATGACCACTCTGATGAAACCTTGTCCTAACAACCTCGTGGAATCTTTGAAATCGGGCGCGAGGTGCTTGTTTCAATCCATATACCGCTTTGCAAAGCCTGCACACCACATCTCTCTGACTTGTGTCAAACTCCAGGGGGGTGAGCCAAATAAACGGTTTCCTATAAATCTCCGTGGAGAAATGCATTCTCACGTCTATCTGGCTAATAGACCAATTTCTAGTAGAAGTAGGAGCCAATTGTAATAAGAGTGCTGATACTTTTTATCATAGCAATTGGAGCAAAAGTCTCCTCATAGTTAATTTCATATTTCTACTTATAGCCTTGCGCCATGAAGCGAGCCTTGCTTCATTTAGGGGAGTAATAATAGACTAATTCCTGTAACTTCCTTAATTGTTGTAGTTTCAAAATGTGTAGAATAGAATCAATCTCTTCCTCTAAATCATCTTGATTGATTTACTTACCATGTATATCACAGTACATTTCTATATAGACCCCATTGGGGTAAAGGAATAAACCATCAGGGGATTCTCCAAAATCTCTATGGTTATTATGGTATCACTTATCAGAACAATAAAATCGAAGTTATTAAGGAAGCAGATGTCGCTCTCTCCAGTTCTCCTGTTGTAGTCGTTGGATCTCCTGTTGCAATTGTTTAGCTAGATCTATGTTTATTGTTGTAGAATTGCTGGATCTCCTGTCACAGTCACTGGATCTTCTGCCGCTGGATCTCCTGTCACAACGCACCATTGTTGTGTTGTTCTTGCACCATTGTTGTGTCGTTCTCGCACCTTTGCAAGTTCGAGTAACTTCGTTGTCGTTCTCGCACATTGCTGTTCTGAAGCTATTATTAGAAAGATGCATGCTTTGGCCTATAAGTTTACTGAAATATGTGTACAAGATTTCTTTATAACTTTGTAATAATGGTTAGGGTTAGTTTTGGAGCAATGGAGTCAAAAGACGCCCAGAAAGTGGTGGTTCACCACCCAAGGTTCTAAATGCCGATATCTCATGTCATGTTGAGTCGTGGAAGAAAGATATATCGGGATATATCGATATCGCAGGAACAATATCGCATGTGGAGGGAAAAATCGAAAAAAAAAAAAGAAAAATATGAATCTTTTCAATGAAACTTCAAGAAATGTTAAAATATATGTTAATACTTAATACATATTTGAGAATCAAAAAATTAAAAAAACATCAATGTATATAAGAGATGTAATGAAAAGGGGGCCAAAGATGTGCGCTGACGTTGACGACAATGTATGATTCACTAATATTGATGTAACTTACATATAAAGTTGTATTCATTTCTCAATCAAGCATAACAAATAACTCAAATACAATCAATTTCATACATGATAGTTAATACATCAATAATGATATCTCCAAGTTAAGTGACATGCGTTTTTTGCTTCTTTGAGTTATAAATTCTTCTTGATATTTCTTTATATTGTCAAAAAAATTTAACTACATTTTATTCTCTAGTCAATTGAAGGGGATATGTGGACCCATTTTATTCTCTTTAATAAAATAAATCTTTTCAAAAAATTAATACTTGTAATAACACATTATGAAAATTCATGACTAAATAAAACATTTAATGAATTCAAGTATAATCCTTAAAATAAAGTCTTTTTATTAAATCAATAATTGTATTTTTTTTTTGTAAGAACCAATATGTGATTCGTAAATTTCGACCGATATTTCCAAAATATCGTGCGATATTTCGGATATAATGATTGACATTAACGAAAAATTTTAAATAAAAAACCAATTTGTGATTTGTAAATTTTGACCGATATTTCCGAAATATCGTGCAATATTTTAGATATATCGATCGACATTTACGAAAAATTGTAAAAACCAAAATACCTGATATAGATGTGTCAAGAGTCATCAAAATCGATATATATCATTGATATTTCTGAAATAATGGCGATATTTTGAAAAATATTGACGATATTTTGAACCATGCTACCACCACAAGTAGCTGGGAACCCTAGCACCTGCAGTGGTTTGTTTCTTGGTTGGCACTCTTTAAGGCACGATCCCTACTCTGATGAAGGTAGGCCCGTGGACCTCAAAGTGTACAACCGTAGGCCCAACAAAACTCATGACAATCCATAAAGCCCATAAATCTGAAAATCTAGCCATGCATTAAAGGGGTCTTCTAGAAAGACCAAAACTCTTTTTGGAAGTTGATAGAATACTCTAGAAAGTCAAAAAAGTTATTAAGGAATTTCTAGAATGTCAAAAACTTTCTAGAAAGTCAAGTCTAAAGAGTTTTCTAGAAAGTTAAGAGTCTTTAATATTCTCTAGATGGTCAAGAGTCATTTAGAATATTCTAGAAAGCCTAAGGGTGTAGAAAGTCCAAGAGTCTTAGTTGGTTCTAGAACATTACTGTCTTAGCTTTTATGTAGAATGTTCTATTAATGCCTATAAATAGAAGATCCTATGGCAATGTAAGCATGGTAGAATTGAAGTGAATGAAAGTTCTTCTTTAAGTAAGGTGTGACTCCTTGCATTGGTGGTGTGACTCCATCTTCGGACGCCTAAATTGGTGAGACTCCAATCCTAGGTATTCCATAGAAGTAGTGAGACTCTACTTCTCTTCTTTCTTCCTTCTTATTTCATTTATCTTTAAACTTCGTATTCCCTTTATTATAATCTAGCATTATTCTTCCTTCGTCCTACATCAATTTTTGGTATCAGAGCAAGTTCCGACTTCTTGGCAATTTTGTGAAAAAAATGTCTACTCGAAGTGGACGATCATATGCTCCTAAACTCACACAATCTTAGCGAGATGAACTTCTTTTGGAGTTAGTTCAACAAGTGCAACAACTCTCTCAACGTACAGACATCCTATGGTCTCGTATATTCCCAGAGCAGTCGGAAGAAGTTCAACAAGAACCCAACAATGGTGACGCAAATTTTGATGAAGTTTTTCAAGAGCATGAAGATATAGGTGGCATTGGTGAGGGCATGAGGAACAATCAGCCCAAAGCATCAGTAACTCATACTCCAATTCGCGATGACTCTACTTTGCATAGACTACCTCCACATCGTGTTGAAGCTAAAATTCCACAAGGCAATTTCCGTCAAATCTTCGAGCGTCGTGATAATTATAGAGATTGATTTGATGATGGATCGAGGGGAGTTAAAGTTGAAGTTGTTGATTTCTTCGGAAAGCTAGATCCGCATGCCTTCCAAGACTGGTTAATGTCTTTGGAAGATTATTTTGATTGGTTCGAAATGTCCGAAGAACGACGGGTCCGTTTTGTGAAAATGAAATCCAAGGGACAAGCTCGTATATAGTGGCATAGTATAGAGTATCGATTCTATAGACTCGGTCAACCTCCTATCAGTGATTGGGAGGAGATGAAATTGAAGTTGAAAGAGAAGTATCTTCCTCTTGATTATGAATAAACCATCTTTGAGGAGTTATTTCAACTTCGACAAGGAGCTTCTAGTATAGAGGAATACACGGAGAAATTCAATGAATTGGCTATTCGTAGCCGGATAACAGAAGACTAGCGACAAGCTATATCGCGGTATCGGATGGATTTGAAGATGGAAATTAAGAAGGAACTCACGACTGTATGCTTGACAAGCCTTGAAGAAGCTTACCAGTTGGCCTTAAAGATTGAAGCTCAATTAAAGCACTCAACGCTAAAGCGTACTGGAGTAGTAGTTGGAGGATTCTCTACCTCTCAAAATGCTTCCAGTGTTCCCCGTAGCAATGTGAGTGCTTCAAACTCTCCTTTAATCAACAAATTCAGCAGCTCGAAGCTATTTGGTGGATATAGTAACAAGGGCAAGGCTCCTGTGAATAGTACATCACGTCGTGATAGTGAAGCAAAATGCTACAAGTGTGGTGGAGTAGGGCATTATGCAGTTGTGTGCCCTACAAAGAACATTCACTATTGTGAAGAAGAAATCGAAGAAGATCAATTAGCTAATGATCAAGGTGTTGAACCATTAAAAGAGTCTTATATTGAAGAATTAGAAGGACTCCCTGAGACTACTCTTATAGTTCGAAGAATCTTGACCATCCCTAAGGAAGAGGAGAATGAAGATTGGCGTCGCACCAATATTTTTCATACTCATGTAGCATGTGAAAGAAAAGTTTGCAAGGTCATCATCGATGGAGGAAGTAGCATGAACGTGGCTTCCCAGGAGTTGGTTGATAAGTTAAATCTAAAGGTGGAAAAACACCCACGACCTTATCGAGTTGCTTGGGTAAATGACACATCAATACCGGTAAGGTAAGTACTCGATGCTTAGTTAATTTTTCTTTGGGTCAAAATTATTCTGATTCAGTTTGGTGTGATGTTATCCCAATGAAAGTTAGCCACATCTTGTTGGGAAGACTTTGGCTATATGACTGGAAGGTTCAACATGATGGGTTTGCCAATACCTATACATTTTTACACAATGGTCATCGGACTATCCTTAAGCCCATGAAGGATACCTTACCTGTGAAGAAGGTGGAAAAGAAGACCTCCTCTAAAGTGCTTACCATGCGAGAATTCATAGAGGACAGCCAATATCAAGGGCTAATTTATGCATTAGTGGGTCGTGAAGTTGAAGAACCCAAGGAAATGCAGAAGGAGCAACCATCTGAAATTTAGAAGCTTTTATCGGATTTTTCAGATCTCATTCCGAAAGAACTACCAAAAGAATTGCCACCAATTAGGGATATCCAACACGCAATCGATTTGGAACCTGGAGCTGTTTTACCCAACTTGCCAGCCTATCGCATGAACCCGGCAGAGTATGCCGAACTTAAAAGGCAAGTGGACGATCTCCTTGATAAGGGATTTATAAGAGAAAGTATGAGTCCCTGTGCAGTACCTGCTCTCCTTACTCCTAAGCGCGATGGAACTTGGAGGATGTGTGTTGATAGTCGAGCCATCAACAAGATCACGATTAAATACAGATTTCCAATTCCAAGGCTTGACGACATGCTAGATATGATGGCGGGTGCAACGATCTTCTCTAAGATAGATCTTCGTAGCAGATACCACCAAATTCGCATCCGTCCAGGAGATGAATGGAAAACTGCCTTCAAAACTAAAGATGGTTTGTATAAGTGGTTAGTCATGCCATTTGGACTAACCAACGCCCCAAGCACATTCATGCGCATTATGACACAGGTACTTCGACCTTTTATTGGAAGATTTGTCGTAGTCTACTTTGATGATATTCTTATTTATAGCCGATCTAATAAGGACCATGAGGAACATCTGCGTCAAGTAATGTGAGTCTTAAGATTTGAGAAACTCTACATTAACTTGAAAAAGTGTTCTTTCATGAGTCAAAGCGTTGTTTTCTTGGGCTTTGTTGTATCATCAAGGGGAGTTGAGGCGGATCCTGAGAAGGTTAGATCAATCATTGAGTGGCAGCTTCCTTCTAACATTCATGAAGTACGGAGCTTCCATGGGCTAGCTACCTTCTATTGGTGATTTATTAGAAATTTCAGTACCATCATGGCCCCTATTACTGAATGCATGAAGGGTGGACAGTTTGAATGGACGAAGGTCGCCACCCGAGCTTTTGAGGAGATTAAAGTGAAGATGACTGAGGCCCCAGTCCTACGACTCTCAGACTTTGATAAGGTGTTTGAAGTTGCTTGTGATGCTTCACATGTGGGAATCGGCGCCGTCTTAAGTCAAGAAGGACATCCAGTAGCTTATTTTAGCGAGAAGCTCAACGATGCCCGACAAAAGGTACTCTACCTATGATGTTGAGTTCTATGCCATGGTCCAAGCCCTGAAGCATTGGAGGCATTATCTTATCCATCGGGAGTTCATTTTTTTCTCCGATCATGAAGCCTTGCGATATCTTAATTCTCAAAAGAAGTTCCGTGCTCGACATGCTAAGTGGAGCGCATATCTACAGGAGTTCACTTTCCTTCTGAAACACAAGGCAGGGATCGAAAATAAGGTTGCAGACGCGTTAAGCCGTAAGTCCTACATTCTATAAACCATTACAGTAACAATTGTTGGATTTGAGGAGATTAAATGTGATTACACATCTGATGAGGATTTTGGTAAGATATATAGGACTTTAATAGTAGGTCCTAATTCAGAATACTCATGGTATCAGTTACTTGATGGGTACTTATTTTTTGGGAACCAGTTGTGTCTTCCAAAAACTTCTCTTCGAGATCGTGCTTCCAAAAACTTCTCTTCGAGATCGTGTTTCCAAAAACTTCTCCGTAGAAAGATTGCAATTAGTACTGAGAGTTACAAAGAAAAAGCTGATCTCCATCAACGGTTTGCCCAATTCAAGGAGGGTGATATGGTGATGGCCTGTTTAAGGCCTGAAAGGTTCTCAACTGGTACGTATCACAAGGTTCATTCAAAGAATGTTGGACCTTATCATGTTTTGAAGCGACTCGGGGAAAATGCTTACTTACTTGAGCTTCCACTAGATGTTCGATTTAGCCCTATCTTCAACATTGAAGACTTAACAGCATATTTTGGGCACCATGAAGAGACTGAAGAGTGTGCTATCCACCTCCCTCCAGCATCCAAGCAAAAGGTAGAGGACATTGAAGATGTGCTTGATGATCAAATTATGTCTACAAGGCACGGTGGATATCAAAGGTTTTTAGTTAAGTGGAAGAATCGCCCTCTATCAGATTGCACATGGATCACTACAGAGGATTTTCAGCGAATCAATCCTGATTTGTATGAGTATTATCAGACTATTCACTCGTCGGAGCCGAGTTTTTTCAAGACGGGGGGAATTGATGAAGGCAGGCCCAACAAAACTCATGACAATCCATAAAGCCCATAAAATGGGCCCACAAATCTGAAAATCCATCCATACATTAAAGGGGTCTTCTAGAAAGACCAAAACTCTTTTTGGAAGTTGATAGAATACTCTAGAAAGTCAAAAAAGTTATTAAAGAATTTCTAGAATGTCAAGAACTTTCTAGAAAGTCAAGTCTAAAGAGTTTTCTAGAAAGTTAAGAGTCTTTAATATTCTCTAGATAGTCAAGAGTCATTTAGAATATTCTAGAAAGCTTAAGGGTCTAGAAAGTCCAAGAGATTTAGTTGGTTCTAGAACATTAATGTCTTAGCTTTTATGTAGAATGTTCTATTAATGCCTATAAATAGAAGATCCTATGGCAATGTAAGCATGATAGAATTGAAGTGAATGAAAGTTCTTCTTTAAGTAAGGTGTGACTTCTTGCATTGGTGGTGTGACTCCATCTTCGAACGCCTAAATTGGTGAGACTCCAATCCTAGGTATTCCATAGAAGTAGTATCACCAATGTATTATCGCCTAGGCATTAAAGCGTTAGCAGCAAAGGAGGTAGGCCTGAGACCGACATAAAATTAGAATTTATATGTAATAAAAGGAAACAAGTAAATAATTAATTCAATTAGAATATATTTTACTTATTATCATGATGATATAAAAGGTTTTCTAAATAGAAAGAAAATGGAAAAGAAGTGTTGTGGGTTTTGAAGAACTTTGTTTTGGGATTCCATGCCTTTCTATAAAAGGAGAGTAAGACTCTTTTGCACTAAGGCACTAAGTATTTTGTTTTACATGTATATTTGGCATTTGTTACTTCATTATTCACTGGCAAACTATGATCTTTAATTATTTGCAATGACATTATGGTATTTTTTAATGCTTTATTTCATGTTTTTAACATTTATTTTCAATTGGATAAATATCTATAACTCGATAAATTCAAGAAATGAAATAAAAATTGGTTGCCCAGGCATCAACTATACAATGCCTAGCTGACACCTCACCCATGGAACCCTATCTCCTAGGAGTTGTATGGATGCTTGAATACACAATGCGTTTGTTAACAAAAGACGTCAACGAATGTGTTTAAGTAAGAATGTTGATGGTATGTGAAGGGCTAGTGTTTAAGATTGATTTGGGAAGAGCTTATGGCCGTGTTAATCTGCAATTCCTTGATTACTCTCTTGTGAGGAAGGATTTTGGAGAAAGAGAAATTGGATTAAAGAATATATTTCTTCATTCTTATCCAAAACTTATTTCATTCTCTCTTGGTGTTCGATTAGAGTTACCTTGAGGACTTGGATGGATGTGGGTCGTCTTTTTTTTTTTAATCATGGGTAGTTTCTTTGTTTTTTCTAGTTTTTAGGGATGGTCATAGTTAGTAATTCGGCGTAAGGCAAATATTCGGTACGAGAATTATTCGAGTATTATTTGAAATAGTTATTCAATAGTTCGTTCAAATATTCGGCCAAAAAAACACAGGATGTCAAAAATACAGGACGAGAATAATTCGAGTACAATTCGGGCTACCATTCGAAAAATCATTGAAAAATCCAGGTAGACATATAAAATGCATGTATTTACTTAGACTTCTATGTAGTTGAATATATGAGATAAATAACTTAATAACCTAATCATATAAATAAAATATGAAACACATAAATAAATCAAATTTAAGTGATTAAGTAATAAAATCAAACTAAAAAATTCGAAACATCTAACATATAATTCCAATTTTCAATAAATAGTTCACATTCATCCAATAAGACATAAAAAGAGATCTATAATTTAATAAAAAAGTTTAATTTTAATCAGCATCCATCTACTTCTAAGAAACAATTTATCGTGAAGCAAATGATACATGCTCAAATAGCTGATCAAAAAGTATATCTTTACGACTAGTTGAAGCTTCTTCCACATTTCCAAACTCTACCATCATCCATATATTCAGGAAGCTCTCCAAGCTGTTCAAGATTAATTATTTTTGTATCTCGCTTCTCATGCTCACCACAACTAGCATCCATCTTCGAATTCATTTGTATATGAATCAAGTCCTCCAACGTAGCTGGTGACTGGTGTCAATCTGTTTCCCTTCTTTGTTTGTGCTGCTTCGAATACACTCCGATTTCTTTCACATGCTGAAGAACTACATGGCTGGCTTAAAATACGAATAACCACCTTTTGAACTATTGAAACTGGTCCACCTTTTTGTGACCACCATACTCCTAAAATTTAATTAAAAAATTTAGCACATATTCTCATGTATTAATAAAGAACTTAAAATAAATAAAATTAAAATACTTACTTGGGTGAATTGTTTCCAATTGATGTCTTGCAAGAGGTAAAAATATCTAAACATTGAATATTGTACTTCGTGATTTGTGCACCAAAGGCCTTTTGTTCTTCACTTGAGCTAAGCATTTTTTCTGCAACAAAGAGCAACCATTTTCTAACATCCGAGTGATCATTATTAGAGAAATATTATGTTAGGGAAACAATTATGTAATATCTATTAGATACACATAATAATTGTGTTTCTCATAGATATTACATAATTATTTCCCTAACATAATATTTCTCTAATACAATTATGCAATGCCTCGATCATCACCCGACTAGCCAGCCTTACGCTATCCTTACACCAATCTCAACCCTTTGCTTAACACATGATGCACCGACAGGATACGACTCCCTTCATCCCTTGTGAGTCCCGCACACACAGGGATGGAGCTAGGATTCTCTTCCAGGGGGCTAACAATCGTTTGGGGACGTAGCCCTCGAAAATTTTTTTGAGGCCAAGTTCATAGGGCATCATGTCTCTTTGTGTCCGTTTTGTAAAGAATTTTTTTTTTCTCAAAAATTCAGGAGGGGCTAGAGCTCCTCATCCTCCTGCTCCGCCCATTTCCGAGGCTACACCCTTATTATTGCTATAGTAATTTTTTTTTTCAAAATTTCAAGGGGGCTAAAGCCCCCGTTGGGCCCCATGTGGCTCCGCTCCTGGGTGACTTTTGTCCATACATTTTGTATGTATTATTAGTATTGTTTCTTCTTGTTTATGGGGAAGTTGTCCCCTTGGCACATAACTATGCCCAATTAAATAATTAAATTAAACGATATAAAAATATAAATTTTATTTTCAAGAGTTCAGGAGACAGTTGCCCCACATGCCACAACTATGCCATATTAAATAATATAGTACAATTTTTCTAAGGGACAATTTCCCCCTTGTCCAATGAATTATGTCCGATTAAATGCTTAACAATTTAGTATAAAAAATACGAGTTCGGATCTTGTCTAATTGTGATTTGAATTCGGCCAGTTCAATCACACTTATGTAACCCCCCTTTAACTCTGGTTAAGAACTTTTAGCCCTAGGGTTAATTTATTTTCTTCTAAAAACAAAGGTTAGATTGTTGAACCCTAGGGGTTAGTAAATCTTAACCGTAGTTAATGGGTTAAAAGGAACACGTGTGGGCTCAGTTCAATCTAATATGATCCCAAATCAAAAAAATGCTTTTTTTTCCAAAGTTTAGGGGACACCTACCCCCATTCCCATGCTTTACCCAAAAAAAAGTTTTTAAAATTTTCAAATGTTGAGTGAGGGCACGTTGTAACGGACATAGTGGTTACGTAGTGCTATGATCGTGATAATGGGCTGGGATGACTTGAACGTGGCCAAGCAATGCCTATGTCGTGCCTAGGTGATGGGCAGTGCACTATGCAAGCGTTAGCATAGCATGGTGCAAGGTTGGTGCCTCCATGTTGGGGTACCGTAGTGCTTAGTAGATAAGTACTACATGGAGTTTGAAGAGACACAGGAGTGTCTTGATGTTGTGTACGAGGTATTATTGTTTGATTGAAGCGCACATAAAGATTTGTGGGGTGAAACTTAGGCTTGACATTTTATTGGACACATAGTGTGCGAGTGTTGTGGGCCTACATGGCATGTTGGAACTTGAAAGTAGGGTCGATAGTACCTTCATTCGAAGATAAAGTCGATACAAGTTCAATGGTACAAATAGTTTGTGGAGATTCAATGTGTTGCTTCAAAAAAGGCTAGTATGACTCCCCCAGCACATAGGATGTTTCCTTCTGGAAATGGGCTAAAGGCTTAGCATCTACCTTGGGGAGAAGGGTGTAGCTCTTCCTTCCCTTGTGGCACATCTTGGGCCACCTAATGACCAACCCTAAAGGAGTTGGGGGCGGGCTCTAGGATCCTAAAAGGGGTCTTAGGGTTTCCTTGAATGGTTATTGGAGTATCCAAGGACGATTCAAAGGAGATGGACTTCCTAGCACTGTGCGGAGCCTCCAGCCAAGAGGTTCTAACCTAGTTCGTCTTTAAGCCTGCACTATGCATCATAGTCGTCTAGGAGGGATGCGAAGAATGGTTGAGATACTCGGTCATGGACCGAGGATCGCGTTGTGGGCGTTATGCCCTCAATGCTTCGTAATTGGGGCTGTGATGCTCCTAAGCTACCTATAATGTGTGGGGATAACCGATAGTCGTGTTCGAGAGTATCGGGCCATGTTGGATGTTCGGCTTGATCGAAGAACCTTAGCGGCATGCAAGATGCACAAGACGGGACCTCGGTGACGTAGGAATCTTATGTGTTGGACGAGTGTTGGGCGCGACACGATGAAATAACGCGTAGGTCAGCTGAGCGTATGGGACTCGGTAACGAGTCGTACCTTATCGTATCACGAGACATTGGGTTGATTTGGAGTATGGATAGTGTAAGGTTGGCCAAGATCATGGGATGATCAAGGCACCGCAAAGTTCCGCAAAATAAAAAAGTTGACCATGACAATTGGTATCAGAGCTAGGTTGCTCGTGAGAGCCTGAAGCTACAGTTTGCAACATGTGATCATGTTGAATGCATAAGGTGCTTCTACAGTTGTTCCAAGTAGTGGGACTGTTACTGGCTACAAAGTTTGTTGGCTTCTATTGAGTGGGCCCTACCTTGTGGGCTACCCCACCTTAGTGGGCCCCACCCCGTAGGCCACCTCACCCTAGTGCGGAGATGCATCTGCATCAAAATTTATTTTAGGAAAAAGAAGAGGAGATGAAAGGGAGATTTTACGCACCTTTTTGAAGTCTATCCCTGGGTCTACTTCATAGTAACAAAGTCCGAACTTTCTTCAAAAAAGTCGCGAAATAATTTATGACTTTTTTGTCAAATGATTAGTTCTTGAAATATTTACGATTTGTTTTTTGAAAAAATCTTTTCTTTTTCAAAAAGTCATAAATTTTACAAATTAAACATGATTCATTTTTAACTTTTTGAAAAGTTGCTAATATATATTTATATATATATGAAATATATTTCCTTATAGTTTTCATAATTAGTAACTTATAATTTGGTTATTTTATTTTCCCCAAAAATTTTCCAGTTTTTCAGAATGTTGCCGGTCTTTTTCTTTTGAAATTTCTTGTGGCCAAATAATTCCCATCTTGACTTGGTGTCTATTGCCGACTTCAATAACCATGGTTTAATGCGATTCAAACTTAAATTGTAAAAACCTCCAGTGTTTTATTTATGCTCTTTGCTTCATGTGGGAACTTTCACTTGTGTAATAATTTTTTTTCTTACCCGCAGTACACAAAAAAGATGAGTTTCAAAATTTCACCATATGAAATGTGTTTCATGTGTGATGTTTTCATGTAGAAGCTACACAGACAGTTCTCTTTGTTAACGTGAACAAGTTGTTCAGAATATTTTGCTCATTTACTTTAAAATGTCTTTAGTGATTGAATTTGACATGCTTGTATTAAATCAGCGTTACACTAAGAACTTCATTCCGTGCCTCTTGTATCAGGAGGACTACAACCAGTTGAATGAGGCTTTGGCTGGGACTGACCACTCGTGGACAGCTCTAACATTAAAGGTGATAGACGATTTCCACTGTAATATTTATTTTTGGGAAGTTTTAGTAATGTTTAAGCTGTTCTGATTATTTCTGTGTCTACGTTTTATGTTATCCCAGTTATGCTCTGTTCTAGAAACTGCGGATAAGTTGGTTCAGTCTGCCAACTCAAACATTAGATTGCTATTGGAGAAGGTTGGAATGATCGAGAGCATCATAAGGAGGGGGGATTCTGCCATAGCAGCAGGCAAAGCCATCCTCGGTACACTAAATAAACAAGGACCTTCCACTGGAAGCCAAAATAACAAATGATTCGGCCTTAATCAGGCACAATGTACTGAGGGAAGATGCACGACGTTCTCTCCCTTTGTTGCTTACTTGCAGCACAAAGTCGCTATAGAGAAAGACCAGAATGAATTTGAGAATGGAGAACCTGCAAAACTTGTTTAGGGTATGCTATCTTACTCCCTTAAAACAGTTATTTTGGATTAGCAGTAATTGATCATATTAAATGAAGTGATTTGAGAAAGGAAATAGAAAGTGCCACCACAGCAAACACAACCACCTGTTGTGGGATCACAAATTAGCATCAGTGTGCGCCCTTTGCAGCCTGCATGTAGCAGTCAAAGCCGCATTGAGTCAGCTTGTTGATTATCTTAATGGGTTCAAGGTACCAAGTTCACCTATTCATACACAGCTCCCCACAAATGCATTTAAAAAAAAAATTCATCCATAGTCCATACAAGAGTAATCTTAGGATCATGGCGTTCCCTATATATTTACTACATGTTCTATATCTATACAGTTATGGAACATTCCACTTCTCCTACATTGTCCAAATGTCTCAGACTGAATTTTCTAGTTTTTTTTCTCTTAACATCATTTGGTTTAAAGGGGATCTGTGACGATCCTCCCTCACGTGTTTTCATTGACATTGTTGTCGCGCTCTCTTAATGTAGTTGTGCCTTTGTTCCTTGAACTGCCGTGTGATCTTCTTTATCGAAAGAGGTAAAGAAGTGGTCAACATCATAGGTCTGAGCTTTAATATCCCAGGCATCTAGTTGTTTCTGTCCTTGTGGTATGGATTTGGATAACTTACATGGAAGAGGGGATGGGGATGGATCTTCAGTTTGGTCGGTAATATGAGCTTCCAAGATACTCTCCCTGCTTCCTTTCATAGTCATCCACAGAAGCTCTGTATGTAATCTCCTGATTACTTTGAATCGCTGGGTTTGCAACTTGGCCATGACTCCAGGACCATGTCTCCTCCCTATACTCTTATGGGTTTCCTATACAGAATTTCTCACCTTTTATCCACTCAGCAGTCATCTCCAAATAAGCTTTGGGTGCCAAGCTATGATAAATTGATATTCCACAGTGAGTTTTCCCTTTATAATCCTCATGTCTTGCCAATCTATTTATAATCCTTTAGGTTCCATTCTTTTGGTGGAACTTTTAAAAGTCCGAAACATTAATGTTTTGTAACAAGAGGCGAGAGTCTAGGAAGCGAGGGGAGAGGGTTTCTCATCCTTTTAGTTGATGGTATCTTGGATTTATTGACTATCAATTTAATTAGAAGTTCCACATGTACGGAACTTAAAAAATCCAAAATTTTTTGTGGAACTTGAAAGTCCCATATTTGTAGAACTTTTGCACTCTATGAAATGATATAGTTCTACACATCAAGTAAAATTAGGAATGAAACAATGAAAGTTCTAGACTTTAAAAGTTCCACCAAAAGAACGGAGCCTTAGTTATCTCTTGCCATTCTGTGACAAACTGAAAAACTGTAGGGAATTTTCTCTACATAGGCCTCAACTGCCTTCTCTGATGCTGAACTGCAAATGGTTGTTGGCTGGTAGAAAAATCAGAAAGGGTTGTGTTTTGATGCTTCACTTCGTTAGTTGTAGTAAAATTGGGATACGTCGTGAGGACACTCAGCTGTTCTGATTTTCACTTACCAAGTGTCAAAGAAACTCTATTAATCCACTTCATTTGACACTCATGATACTCATGGGATTTCACAATATTTCATCACATTCTTTCGATTATCTTGCTTTTGGTTTATCTTGTAATCTGTTGGGGCTGCTATAAACATGGCATACTTAGAGAATGATTTACTGCCTTAAATTTTGTAAAATAGATATCTTGAATTGATCAAACCGCATAGGAGAGTTGACCACGAAATATACCAAGAAGCCCTTTTAAAGTTTCATGTCCAAAACCTTCAGTTGGGCGGCAACATCGGGCATCTTCGTTATGTGTTATGTGCACTTGCTTCATTGCCTGTTGAATTTTTCCGACTGTAGCCATGAAATTTATTTTATTCTCAACAGTGAGGACTCAGAATCATATGGCTAATGGAATGAGACTTCTCAGTTTGATGGTTCCATTTCTAGAAATTTGAACATTTTGGGGCCTCAATACTAATTGGGTAACCAGTAACTGAAGAAGGATTAATAGTTGGAATCAAACAATGGATACTCAGTACACGTTTTATCAAGCATTCAAAGCCATATGAGAGGACTCAGAAGACTCTTCAGCCACATTCCTTCGAGATTATGGGGATTCTAAGGGCCGGCAAGGGAGCATGAGCACGGGGTACAAGGGCAACAAATCTTCTTGATGGACCCTAAACTACTTTTGTCATACGGACCCACAGAGACCAAATCGTATGCCACTTTTGCAATTCGGACTCGCAAAGACCAATAAATATAGTTCTTTTCCTATCCTCTCGGGGATCCTTGAACCACCCTTCCTCCTTCACCTTTGCCTGCTCTCAAACTCCCCATTGTGATCCTGCAACCATCCTTCCATTTATCCTTCCCCATCCTACTGTCACAGCCATAAATACACTTCCAGCTCCGCAAACCATGCCTCGCTGTAAACCCCAATTCCACTGACCCCTTCACTGGAAAAAAAGTAAACCTCCGATGGCAGATAGTTCCCTCCCTTAACCGGACACCCCCTCGGAATACGACCTAGCTGAAGAAGTAGGAAAAAAGCTATCCACTAAAATGTTGATTGACCCTGATAGAACTGAGAATAGAAGAAGATCGACAAGAGACGATAACGATAACGTGCATGGTTCGGTCAAGTTATACATCCACGAAGAGGACTATTCATTCAGTTCTATTGTATCTTCAAGAACACTCTCTCAAATAGAGGCAAGAAAAATTAAAGATGGAGAGTGTACAACTAATACTTCCCATAAAGAGGAGACCACAATATACAAATCTCATTAATTATGTCTATCAACTTTGCAAATCTTCAACACTCCCTCTCAAGTTGGCACGTAGAGATCATTGGAGCCCAACTTGGTGAGAACTTGGTGGAACTGTGATTTCCCAATGGTCTTAGTAAAGATATATGCAAGTTGATCTTTGCTTGAAACATGAGGAGTATAAATAGTCTTTGATTGCATCTTTTCACGTACAAAATGACACTTCTATATGTTGGGAATGTGAGAAGTGGTCGTAATTTCTGAGAGAGTGAGAAAACTCTGTGTATTCTGTATCTTCGATATAGTGAAGTGGTGTGGCTCCTGAGGACGTAGACACGTTGCCGAACCTCGTATATCTTAGTGTTTTTATCTCTATTTTATTCTCTGCAATTTTTCTATCTGCTGTATTATTTCTGTGATTAATAGTTTCCAAGATCCGAAGGGTTTAGGGATTAAACAAGTAGTTTAAATCCCAACACTATATGCTTAGTTCTTTCGTGGAATACGAGATTTGAGGCTATATGGATAACAACTTGATTCTTGCAAAACATCTTCATTAGAGTTGCTTTGGAATCCAAGGTCTTGAATAAAAGAATTGAGCCAAATTAACTCACATGCAGTGGATGTCATAACACGATATTCTGCTTCAACACTAAATCTAGCAACCACAAATTGTTTTTTACTTTTCCAGGTAATCTGGTTACCTCCAACAAATGTATAGTAGCCTGTAGTAGACCTATTATAGGACTGATAGCCCAGTAAACATCAGAAAAATCTGAAATATCATGATGATTCATTTTATCTGGATTTCCCTATCAGGGGAAGATTTTAAATACCTTAAAATCCTATTAACAACATCCATATGAGTTGATCTAGGGGCATTAATATATTGGCTAAAAAGGCTCACAACATAAGTCGTGTTGGGTCTAGTTATAGTTAAATGAATTAAATTTTCGACTAACCGTTGAAATATACCAACGTCCTTTAAAGGTCCACCTATTTCACTATTTAATTTAAAGTTCAAGTCTATAGGTGTATCAATAGGTTTAGCCCCAAGTTTGCAAGTTTCCTTTAGTAAATCCAAAGTATACTTTCTTTGAGAAATAAACAATCCTTTCTTAGAGTGAGCCACTTCTATCCCAAGAAAAAATTTCATTGGGCTCAGGATGTCAAACACTTGGTGAAGATATTCTCAGAGTTTCATAATTCATTGTGAGTTATTTCCTATTACCACGATATCATTAACATAGACCAAGACCACCACAATTCCTAAGTCATTTTTCTTGACAAACATGGATGAATCAGCAGAACTTCTTGAAAAATCGTTGCTTAAAAGTGTATAGCTGAGTTTAGCATACTAGGCCCTTGAAGATTGTTTCAGATCATATATTATTACCTTTTTTTAGCTTGCACACTTTATTCCCTTGACCTTCACTAGCAAGGCCTTGAATTTTTTTTTTTACATCTAACTGATGTAAAGGCCAATCAAGATTGACGGCTACAGACAGCAGCACCCTCACAGAGTTCATTTTGGCTCCAGACAGCAACACCCTCATAGTAGCACCCTGGACCTTCACTAGTTTCTGAAATCCTGCCAAGAAAACCGAAATTTTCATAATTTAGGTGATCATATCGGGATTTCAAACAATGGCATACGGGTCAATTAATCCGGGCTTGGCTATCCATCTCAACCATGCCCCGCTAAGGACTACTGAGAAAAGAGATCTCCATACCATCCTTTTAAGGGTTTTTCCTAAATTGCCCCTCTAGTATGGGCTTTTTCTCTAAATATCTAGGTTTCAAAAACCCTTCTCTAAATGCCCTTATGAAGTATTTTCCCTTATTGTGGATATATGTAAAGTCCAATATACCCCTCCACTATCTTCAAACATTAAACAGTGAAACAATGAAGGCATTAACTTTTAAAAAACGGTGGGAATGATGGCTTATGTATGTGCATGGGGAAAACCTTCTACGTGCATTATCCCGGAAAATATTTCGGCGAACTCCAATCCAAACTCATTCTTTTGTGTGTGAATCCTTTTTCGGCGAACTCCAATCCAAACTCATTCTTTTGTGTGTGAATCCTTTTTCGGCGAACTCCAAACTCATGAGTTTTGTGTGATAATCATTTACCAAAACCTAGAAAGGTATGTTTTGATTTCTTAATCTCTATACCTTGTGATTAATTTCTTAATAATGGTATATGAGGTTTTGAGTAATCTAAGGAGCCTTTACATTGAGGTTTTCTCCGACAATCTAGTCGTTAAATAAGTTTTAGGAACAAAGGGGACGAAGCTGGTGGAAATCGGTTCAAGTTCGATACATTTTGTTTAAGAAGTCGATGCATGGTTCTTGGTCCTTGTTGATGCAGTTAAAACACTTAATACAATGTAGTATCGACCCTTTGCTGATTTGCATTGACTCTTCCTGATTTGCATTGACCCTTTGTTTATTTGCATCGACCCTTAGGTTTTTTCATCGACCATCTATACTGTGTTGACCCTGTCCCTTCCATGCATCGACCTTTTGTAGATTTGCATCGACTCTTTGATAATTTGCATGACCCTTTGCTCATGTATACTGTGTTGACCTTGTCCCTTCCATGCATCAATCCTTTGCTGATTTGCATCGACCATTTGCTTATTTGCATCAACCCTTAGGTCTTTTCTTCAACCATGTACACTGCATCGACCCTTTACTTATGTGCATCGACCCTTTACTTATTTTCACAACTCATTCATTTGTCTCTTATCTAACTAATCAGTACTATGTTTCTTACAGACGATGATGCCAAAAGTATCACTAATTTGTTGCTACGATAAAAAATGGGTTGTGGAAAGTGGTGAATTGTTGGAAAATGGAGCACAAGGTATCTGTTATCGAGGTGGAAAGACTCAATGTCTACTAGTAGATAATAGTATTACACACAAGGAGCTCTTATCTAAAGTTCATCGACTTACCAATTCCAAATTATGCAAGTGCGATATTACTTTAAGGTCATTTTTCCTTCCTCAAACCTAATTCCATCAATTGAAATTGCCAATGATGAATCTTTGTTAACATTTCTTTATATGATTATAGAATGAAAGGATATTTACCTTCCATTGTACATATCGAAGGGGGAAAGAAGGAAACACATTTCAAAGGAAGAGTATGTTCCCATCGCAGTTTGTAGAGAACATTTGTGCAACCAATAGTATGTTCCCATCGGAGTTGCCAAAGAACATGTGTGCAGTTAAGAGTATGTTCTCATCGAAGTTTTTAGAGAACATTTATCCAAGCAAAAAGATGTCTCCATTGAAGTTATTGGAGGATTGGATTTTGATTCTGAGTGCAATACGGATAGGCTATACGGATAGGCTGACTAATATAAAAGAAGACAATTTGCATATGAAAGATCTTGTTGGCATTCATGATGGTGTAGAAGAGGATGCTTTGAGAGATAACATTGATTCAATAGATGACTCTATGAATAATGCATTCTCAAGTGATGATGAAAATCAACTTCTCGTCATCAATGAGCCTATCGATTCAATAAATGATGCTATGAATGATGCCATCCCAACATATGTAAATCTTGGTACATAGGTCATCGTAAACGACTTCCCTAGCTTCAGGTAGATTCTTGTCTTTATAATTCTATTAAGAAAACTTTTTCAAATTATAGATTATAATATGAAACTCTCTCTATTTCCACATTGTTTTGTAGCCATGATAGTTCTCCCCTCACCTTAGAGATGCATAATAAGAACACAACAAACAATCCTATTGAGAATGAACAATATGAGGATATGTCGGTGTACAATGAATTGGTTCAGATGTTGAATGTATGTTGCAAGATGGGATGGTAATCAAACTTTGTCAATGTTTTAAAGACAATAAGATACTGCAAAGGTGTATTCATAAGTATGCGATGCGCAATAACTTTCAATTCAAGGTAATATGTTCTGATAAACAACGATAAACATTGAAATGTCATGTTCAGAATTGTAAATGGTGACTACATGCATCAAATAGTTAATGGTTTTGGCTAATTAAAGATAAAGAGCTACGTTGGGATACACTCTTGTCAGGCACCGACTGGGGAAGATAATGTGCAAGCAAGAAATTGGGTGTTGAGCGAGTACGTTCTATTACATATCGAGGGGCATGATGTGTATAGGTCAAGGCAAATTGTAAATGATATATGGTGCGAGTTCGGGGTCAAATCCAATTACAAGAAAGCTTGAAAATCTCGAGAAATTGCAATAAAGAAACTTAGAGGATCATTTGACACATCATATGCGGATCTTCTAGCTTGTTTCCATGAGCTTGAGAAGCCCAATCCAGGTACAGTAACTGCAGTGCATTCAGATCCAGTGAATGGAGTGTTCAGTTCTGCTTTTTAGGCGATCAGTGTGGTACTTAATACTTTTTGAACTTGTTGCCAAAAAATGTTAACCCTTGACGCGACACATTGAAAGGAAAGCATAAGGGGATACTATTTGTCGCAGTAGCTCTTAACGGGAACAATGACCTCATACCTGTCGCCTTTGGATTGGATGAAAAGGAAAACCATTCCTCTT
This sequence comes from Tetracentron sinense, assembly GCA_015143295.1. NCBI lineage: Eukaryota > Viridiplantae > Streptophyta > Magnoliopsida > Trochodendrales > Trochodendraceae > Tetracentron > Tetracentron sinense. Next base: position 5,372,995 of record CM026556.1, on the reverse strand, counting down.
GTGAATGATTTTTAATTCATCTGAAACAAGAATTGGGGCCACTGGAGGATTTAGTGATTATCTCAGATAGACACCCTTCATTGTTAAGCAAAGATCTTCAAGTACTCCCGAATGCATTTCATATCTACTGTGCATATCATATTTCAATGAACATGTACAAGTTGTGTAAGGATGAGAGTGTCAAGCCTTTCTTTTGGCTAGCAGTAAAGGCTTTCAAACGGTCTAAGTTTCGCGAGTTCATGGCAATTATTTCTCAGACGAATCAACAAGCACATGAATTTTTAAACGAGATTCCAAGGCAAAAGTGGGGAAATGCTTACTCTCCGGTCAAGAGATATGAGATTGTGACGTCTAATATAGTGGAGAGCGTTAATAGCTTATTCAAAGAGGCAAGAGAATACTCGGTTACAACATTAGTAGAGACCACAAGTGATACAACTCAAAAGTTTTATTTTACTAGACAAAATGAGTGGTTAGAGTGGCTCTCAAGGTTGACTAAAAATGTCGAAGAGAAAATGGACAAAGACTTTCACAAATGACGAGGTAGACGTGTTGACGGTATCAATGATCATGAATTTAGAGTCCATGAAGAAGAACATAGGGAGTTGGTCAATCTACTTCAAAGGTTGTGTACTTGTGGTAAATTCAACGTGACGGGATGGCTGTGCAAGCATGCTCTTGCTACATGTACAAAATATCGCTTTGATAAATATGAATATATTGATCGATATTACACAACGGAATATGAACGGATGGCTTATGAGGGGTCGATTTACCCAGTACCGGACAAATGCGATTGGGAGACACCATACGCACAACTTCTACTATGTGAAAAGATGAAGCCATTAAGATACGGTCGGAGTGACAGAAGACCTAAGAAGAAGAGACTTCTGTTACAAGGAGAAGAGCGTCGAACTGTGAAATGTGGTAGATGTAAACAAATAGGGCATAATAGACAAAGTTGTACTCGAGTAATTGAGCAACAAGAATAGAAAAGTTGTAATTTTGGACAAAGAAATAGAAATTTTTGAAGAAAAATTTACAATTTTTTTTTTAAAATTGTATTTTTGGAAGAAAAATTGTAATAAGGGAGAGTCGACCCTGTCCCTTTTGGTGTATCGACTCTTCATAACATGTATCGACCTCAATAGTTTACATTATAATACATAGAACCTCAAAAGTTTTGAACTGACAACATACATGGACCCTCAACTGTTTACATTACATTGAACATGTGCACTTCCTCACAACATAAATTCATCTGGACAACATACATAGAAGCTCCCTCCCTCCCTCTCCTACATAGAAGTTTTGTCCATGAGATTGTAAGCAATACAATACCGGTACTTTGGAATATCCCTCTAAAGCATTAAAAAGACATATATTATAAACTAGAATAACTTATAAAACAGAAAAAATGGAAAAAAAATTAGATTTTATTTATTACCTTATAGAATGTAGGATGTAAATCAATACATAGGAAGTCGATGTATTTAACCACGAATACCCCGCAGTTATGAATATTTTCTTGCATAAGAATAGTGTCAAGATCCATCCCTTTAAAATCTCATTCCTTTCCTTCTAATGTCTGCTCATCCCCCGCAACGTTGAAAAGTAGTGGGATCCCCTCCTTCAAAGTTGCTACTTCAATAGCATACCTGTCCAGTAGATCATCTTTATAGTAGGATTCCCATATAAACACTTGCCTTTCTGGGGGCTCAAGTACGAACAATATCCAGTGGGTTCCTCGTGGCTACTCTCCTCATTTCTATTGCTCCCTTATTAAGTAGGGAAGGTAGGTACGTTCAGAACGCCACATCATTGGAGCTGGTGACTAGAGTACCGTAGGGATCAATGAGGCGTTGTCCATCATATCTTCTAACCAGACTAGTGCCTAGGTTATCAGGGGCAGTATTCATATTTTTAAAAAGTGAATCCTGGTATAGGAAAAACAAAGTCAGCACATTATATATATTAGTGGTCAAATTTAGAACATATTAAACTTTGATTGTTAACTTACTGTAAACAACTCGTTTGCAAAAAAAAATTTCTGGGTGAATATGTCGGGGCAGCTCACATGCCTCTCGAATAATAAAATCATGTAGGCGTTCATTTCCTAAAAACATGAAGTATGTTAGTGCATAGTTTAATATGCTAATTTTAAAAGGAAATATTGATAAGAAATCCTTCCATTACCCAATTCCCGAACCAGCAGGTAGGGGATGACACTACATGAACAACCATCGGAGTGATGAATAGGGTACCAACTATGCTGCATCTGAGCTGTTCATCATCCTTCTTCCTACGTAGCTTGGCAAACTCCATCATCTCTCTACGTTCAACTTTAAATATATGTCTAAGTAGGTTCAAAATTGGTTCCTCCATGGATGCCTCCGTGGACGCATTTTATTAGTAGCTTTCTCCTTCTGGATATTATATCAAGGAGACTGCATTCACTAAGAGTCAAAGCGGATCCTCTTCGCCTTCTGAGGCGGTGCCTTATGGATTGTTAGTTCCATAGTCATGGGCGAGTCTACACTGACTAGTGTAGCAAAACTCACTGGTGTAGCATCAAAAACCTTCTACAAACTAAATAAAAGAAGTCAAATCAATAACAAACATAACAAATTTAGTATAAAACAATTGTGCAAATCACATACCTCATTATATTGTACATCAAAAGTGAAGACTGTAGTCTCCTCAGGGTATAGTGGAGACTGTTCGACCGACTTTTGTCTTTCTTTAATACAAGTAGCAGGTGTGCTTCCTCGAGGGATCGTCATCCTGCGCTGCAAATAGAATTATCAGTTTATCAAAAGGGAAATTGTTTTTTTTTTTTTTTTATATAAATTTCAAAATAAATAAGCACTTACCTTGCAAAATTCCTTATTCAACTGTCTAACCTCCTTACTCAACTTTTTTACAGTTGCCTCGAGGCGGCCTTCACTCGCACGAATATCAGCTTTATGGTTTTCATCGCTCCTCTTAATAGCCTCATCAATGTAGAGCTTGAGCTGGTCCAAAATGCTACTATCAGAAGTACTATCTTTTCGTGCCTTCTTCCTCTTCCTAATAAGAGGGGAAACTGTCACATCCACCTCTTCCTCCTCATCCTCCTCGTTCTCATCCTCATCCTCATCCTCCTCGTCCTTGCCCTTGTATTTTTTCTCCTCCCCCTTCTCTTTAGGAGGAATGTCCCACTCTTTGTGGACTGCCAAGTCCAACCCTCTAAGTCGGGTGAGTATGTCAATCACTGCCGGCTCTTCCATCTCCCTTTGAGTGGGCGCGAGGGGTGGTAAAACCCTAACCTATAAGAATAAGTAAAAAAATTAGTTACATCAATAATGTAAGAAATACTTATATTTAATGTAGTAATTAATGAAATAAACACCTACATCTGGAGTCATTAACACCCGCCGGGCATCCTCATATTTAATGTAGGTCGTGATCTTCCAATGTTGGAACCGAGAAAATGTATCGGGCCTAACCGGGATGGGATCCGAAGAGGACTTGATACCTTGCCTCCATCTCGCTAATACGGGAATACATTCCAGTACCCAAACTTGTTACAATAAAGCAATTAAGTTATGAAGTATGAAAAAACCATTAAGTATAAAAACTATAATGATAAACTATAATTCAATTACCTGGAATGCAAAGGAGCAACCATAAATGTTGTATCTATAGCTGACAATAGAGAATGCAGACTCCAAAGATACGTTCAACTTTTTGTATCCAAATACTCCCAATGGATAATTATTGAAGGCTGGAAGGTCTTCCACTAGAGCCCATCATCTCTCATCTACACAGGCGGTGAAGACCTTTTCATCTCAAAAACTCTCTACAAAAAGAATCAAGCCTAACTGCACGGCTTACATATTATACTTCTTCCCAAGCCTCTGGATCTTCTTCAACAAATCTTTCTTATGGATTTCCTGGGCTTTCTTTAAGGAAATATTTTTTTCCTAAGTTTCTACTCCTGCAATTGGATATCACGAGGGTAGAAGGAGTTGATCTAAGGCCCATGGCTAGGGAAAAATCCAACTCCCTAAATTTCATCAAGACCCCCCCAATCTCAAACTCCATATCTCCTACGTTGTGTTAGAGAAATAAGTGAGCCACCATACCACAAAATATAAATGTCTATTAGTCCGTCAAACCCTCATACACTTGCTCATTCTATACAACCATTCTATTTGGCACACTCTCAAAATTCTGTTTTATCTCCTACCAAAAAGCCTGAGTGCATTTGGAGGTAGGCTGACCCTCCCTATAAAAAATAGGGGACTGAGGATCCATACTTCACATTCATGGACTTTTCTACCTTTTGTTGGCTTGCTTGGGCTCTTCTGAACTTTTGGATTTGCAACAACCTTCTTCGCAATTCTTTTCTTCGCCATCCTATAGTAAGAAAAAAAAGAAACATGATGAAAACAAAACTTTTGATAAGTGGTCGATACAGTCGATGCACAAAAATGCAAGGAGTCAATGCATTTAGCTTACAGGATCGATATATGTATCAACCTGTATAGCAAATCATGGTCGATACATATTATACAGGGTCGATACATTAGAACAAAGGGTTTGATACATTATAGGGACATGGTCGATACTAACTTAAAATGGTAGTAACTTACTTATGAGGTTGATGCAATTTATTCAGGGTCGAAACAATATAAAGGACAGGGTCGATACTCATTCAAATAGGGCTATAGCTAACTTATGAGGTCGAGACAGGTTGATACATTCATTGCACTAGGTTGATGCATGTGTATCGACTATAGTAAATGGTTGATACATGTATCAACCTAGTGCATTCAGTCGATACATTCATTGCACTAGGTTGATACATGTGTATCGACCATCGTTTTCAACCTCCGAAAAAGTATGTTTTGACCTATATGCATCGACCTAGTGCAAAGTAATTGTTGAAACAAATAAGAAAATATTATAGGTTTTTAAGGTCGTTTTTCAGAGGAAAATGTGAGTTTCATACGAAGGAAACTCATATTCAAGATTTTCATAAGAAATTACAAAAATGTAAGTTTAAAAACCGAAATCCTTCAAAAAAAAAAACTATTGTATATAGAAATAACCGAAAAACTATATGCAAACACAAATCCATCAAATGGAATTAATCATGTACCTTTTACAATCAATGGAACTTCTCGAAATCGCTTCACGAAGGAACCTTGATGATCTTGAAGGTTTTTGGTTCAGATGGAGTAGTCGATAAAGATAACCGATGAAGTTGATGAAGAAGATGAACCGTTCTTATGGTTTCCCTTTTTTTATGAGTTGGGGACACAAAGGTCATAAAGGAAAAGAATAAGGGTATGAAGGAGAAAAAAAAATCACATGTGCGAGTGGATGCACATGTGTGGGGGCATTTAGAGAAGAATTTTTAAAACCTGAATATTTAGAGAAGAAGCCCATACTAGAGGGACAATCTGGGAAAAACCCTATCCTTTTATTAGTTGAAAATTCCTATAGAATTTCATTACTTGGAAGGAATCTATGAGAGTGGGACTGTGGGACCTGTCGGAAGACATGGGTTGCCCTCGGCCATTCAATTTTTGAGTTAAAGTCGTTGTACCATAAAAAGTCAGCTTTTAAGCCTACCCTTATCGGTAATGTGTAGGGCTGTCAATGGATCAGATCATGATCCGGATCCGATTTGCCAGACTTTGGACCCTATATGTGATCCGTCGGATCGGATTCGGATCAGATCGGTAAAATCCGATTATAATCGGATTGGATCCGGATATAGGGTGACCCGATCCGATTAAAATCCGATCCGATTATATTAACTTTTAAAAATCATTTTAAATATATTTAATATATTTTTTTATACATAAAGTATTGATTTTTAAAAAATTAACATTAATTAGAGTTAATTAAGGTAGTATTAGAATTTTATATTATTAAAATAGATTTTTTTAAAAAAAAATTAACCTTAATCGGATCGGATCGGATTCGGATTCAGATTCGGATCGATTAATTTATGATCTGACGGATCTCGGATCAGATTCGGATCTAGGCAGATCTGGTCCGAATCCGACCCGTTGACAGCCCTACTAATGAGCCTATCCTTATCTTCATGTCATGTTCTTTCTACTATCATGCACTGTATGTAGGAAGACATGAGTTGGCCATCTCGTTTCTAAAAGCGTCAAAAAGTATAAACAATAATTAAAAGCAAAATAGAAGGAGAAAGTTCTCCCTCTTCCCCTCTTCTACTTTTCCCCCTATAAAGTTGTCTCTCCAATATAATTTGATTTTTCTTTTTTATGAGTTTTTGGTAGGCGGAATAATCTCATTCAAGTGTCTACATTACAATTTATGAGTGTCGGTCATATATGGCCAGTGTTTTTTCTCATGATTTACTCTTCATGTGCTGTTTTTGAAAGAGATATATTTGCATTATTATTTGGAAAAACACCCGTAAAGAATGAGACCGAATCCTCTACGGTGATGACTAGATTTGGCAAATTCGGTTATCACCCCTGATGTCACCATGTGTCCTTTTTGACACCCTTTAACTATGGTTAAGATTCACCCACCCTAGGGTTCAACTACCCATCTTTGGTTTTTAGAAAAAATATTAACCCTTTAGGGTGCACTAGACTTACCTGGGATAGAAAAATGACTATTCTTCCCTTCTTCGATCAGACGGTCTATACATGTCCAATCAAACTAATTTTTTTCTCACATGTCTATCGAGTAACTTGTCTTAACATATAACGGTCAAATTCTGAAACAAATTACTGTGTGCCACATTATTAAAGACCGCTCATTAGAAGCTTTAATGAACATGACTCATTAGAATGCTACTCAGGTAAATAATGGGTGAGTGGGCATTCTACTGGCCACATCATCAAATACTACCTCTTGGGGCTTGACCACAAGAACTCACTCACCCGAGGGGCACACCTCGGCCATCTGCGTTAGAAGGTCTGGTGTAGCTATTGGATAGACTATAAAACCCTTATCTTCATGTCGAGTTCTATTTACTATCATGGATATAGACTTTCGACTTTGGTTGGGGGGCTTTGCTACTGCATTTTGAATAACGCCCCTCCTTGTACTCTCTCTTTCTCTCTCATATTTGTCTATCATCTCCTTATAACTATTTTCAGATATTTTTCGAATTTTATGAAACTAGTATCACTCTAGTCCCAATTTGGCGTTTTAACTTTCACTAAAGGTTTTTCTTTTGGGTGATGGAAATTCTTAGTAGAGTCAACTGGTTAGCTTGGGCAGTGGAGCTCTTGCTTACTCATACCCGGATGTGATTAGATCTCTAGACCTCCTCCGTTGAAGGCCACACCCCTAAGGTTTCACTAAAGCCAAATTGAGATCACAGATATGTACATGAATTAGCATCTATAATTGATTTCTTTTTTTGTAATATTAACTGAAGAGCTAACATTTAATAAATATTTTTGGATTATTCCCAACAATGATATTTAAAAGAGGATCCATGTTTTTACAATAGAGAATTACTTAGCTCCGGGGCAAGCTTCCAAACACTTATAGACTTTCAGTGATTGTGACACATGTCATTACCTTTTCATGTTATCTTTAGTATCCATTGAGACTATAACTTTCTCAATTGTTTTAAACAAAAAAAAAAAAAATCATTTTCTTAACTTGTGGAAGGAGTAGCAACTACAGATTTTGCACCCAAAATGACAGTTCGGTGAAAAATTGAAATGTGTGTATGGGGCTAGCACTCTTCTTGTACCACAAAGAGATAAAGTTCTCCAAAATAATCTGATTTTTCTTTTTCATGTTTTTTGGTAGGCGGAATAATCTCGTTCAAGTGTCTACATTACAATTTATGAGTGCCAGACAAATATGGCCAGTTTTTTCTCATGATTTACTCTTCATGTGCTGTTTTTGAAAGAGATATATTTGCATTATTATTTGGAAAAACACCCGTAAAGAAGAGTAGACCGAAGAAAATTCAAAGGAGCAGGAGCAGGAGCAGGACAATTTCCTAGCTATGGCGTTCTTTCTATGAATTTGGAAAAACACTAAGGATTAAAAAATCTTAACCATGGTTAATAGAAGTTAAAGGGGAGACGTGTTGACTTGTGGATGCGATTGAACTCTCCCTGAATTCAATCGCGATTGGCTGTGATTGGATCTCACAAACTACCACTACCCCTTGATGTCTTCATTGAGAACACTTTACTACACAAACAAAGAAAAAATAAAGAGGTAAAAAGACTTAAAGTCTCTACCAATTAAGTGTTAACCGTGTAAAAAGGGAAATTTTTATTTAAAAAATTGAAGGGTCACTGTTTCGTTTTCCCACATGAATTACGAAATAGAAAATTGCACGAATCGGCTCTCAAACTGTGAGAGCGAGATTTGAGAGTGGGAGTGGATAGTAGAGTAGACGGTTTTGGGTTACTAAGCTTATGCCTCACGCCTTGAGGCTTACCCCTTACGCATCTTGAGATCCTAACACTTCACCTCACGCCTTTGCGTTTTAAAACACAGGTTAGAAGAAGTATTTAAGAGTCTTAAGTATCCTATTAAAATAATGGATAATCATCTAATTAAATATGTAATCTAGTAACAATATATACATATATATTTAATAAAATTCTAAAGTTTCACAAAATTTTGACAAATATATTGAACATTTTGGTATATTTAGTATATACAACTAATTTTTTTATTAAAATTTAATTTAAAAATAAATTAACAAAATTCCAATTAAAATCCCAAAATTTCAGCCCAAATAGTATAGCCTAAATAATAAGGATATCAATTGGACAAAGAGCAATTTTTTGTACAATTTTAAGAAACTTAAAAACCATGGTTTGATTGGAATGACCCACCCAAACTGGGTCAATGGTCGGTTTAGTTTCCAAAACATTGCTCTCGCGTACTTCGCCATGCGTAGCAAATCATCTGTGTTCCTCCCTAGGTTCTTCCTTGTGGCCAAGAGTATTGGACAGCCGGGATCAATTCGTCTGTATGGATTTAACAGTTGTAAATATGCACTGAAGAAATCTTGGCCTTCAAAATTCTTGCCATATGGAAGAACTCAGGGAAGAACACAGACGATATGTTCCCCCGCCATGCGACTCCACCACTACTCTAACTTAAATGCAAGGTACAACCATCATTGTCATGGTCCATGTCATCTAAAAGCCTTATCCACCATACATTGATTACATATGGTGTAAAGCAATGCTAGCTTCACTTTCTTTTAAACTCACTTTCTTTATAGGAAAGACGTGTTATTGTCTTCAATTACAGAGAAAGACGTTTGTTTTCAACTAACACTTTCTCCAATAAAAAAGAGAGTGAGTCTTAAAAGAAAGTGATCTTAGCATTATCCGTAATTAAATGGTCAAGTGCAAAACCCTAAAAAAATGATTTATTACATAATAGAACTTGTGTTATCTCAAAATGATATTCAAAGTCACTTTATGAAAAATTTCCTTTCTTAGATGAACATTTTAAAGAAGGATAATGTTAACTATAATTTCTTTTAAACTCATTTTCTTCAAGGGGATGACATATATAATTCTCTTCCATTAAGAGGACACATGTTTTGCGCTAACACTTTCCAATCATAAAAAGAGTATTTTAAGAAAGAGAGTGTTGCTAGCATTATCCTTTAAAGAATTGTACAAATAGAGATCCCGTTGTTACATGTCATCAACATGGTTAAGTTTTTTATTTGAAATGATAACATTATTCCTACAATTATTTGAAAAAATATTACTTAATTAATGAGTTATATTATCATTTAAAATCGAAATCTTAACTTAACGTTAGATGTATTTAACAACAGATTTCTATTTATCCAATTCTTAAAAATGCAGGTTGAGAAATGAATTTATTTTAAAGGGACACATGAATATCATTTTAGGATAACACTGATTATGATGTATAATTAACCCAAAGAGCACCATTACATCAAAACTCTAAGAAAGAAACAATACATTTGCCATTTATTGTAAGTGTGGTCCTCTCTTCAAATTATTGATATGTTTCATTTTCATTATAGGGGATGTTAGGCTCGCAAGGGTAGACATTTATACGTAGAAAATCGACCCGTACAGATGTTTGAGTCTAACTTCGTTCCCATGTGATCCATAGGCGGCTTCAAAACTTATCCCAAGTAGATTTTTCTTTGGAAGAGTGACTAATGAAATGGATACGTAGGCAATTGCTCTAATTTCTTCACGGCGCTTTACGGGTTTTCATATGGGTGGGCAAGTTAGGACTGATGAATTATGTGTTTAAGTACTGTTTTGTTGCCCTAAATAAATAATATCCCGGTTTAGGACATGGTTTGAAAAGTTTTACTAAATAGGTTATGTACTCTAATATGAATTAGTCTAGGGATACTCCCAAGTGTACTCAATAATTCTAACCGTTCGTCTCAATTATTAAACGGTTAGGATTAGAACTGATGTGACATTAGAAAAGACAAAATAAGTGAACTCAAATCTTGACCTTTTTTGTTTGCCCTTAGTTGTTGGTTATAAATGGTTTGGATTAAGAAGTATATTTGGGACTACCCATAGAACAATTCAATATGAATTAGTGTTTGGCTTTCATCTGCATACCTAAAGGATAAATATGTCAAAACTATATCCTTTTAGGTAATAAAAATGCAAAGCATGCCTTATTTGATAAATATATTAAAATCATGTCCTAAGCATACCCTTTTAAGTAATAAAAATGTAAAGCATTCCTTGCATTCCTTATTTGATAAATATATTAAAATCATGTCCTAAGCATACCCTTTTAAGTAATAAAAATGTAAAGCATTCCTTATTTGATAAATATGTCAAAATCATGTTCTTTTAGGTATTATAAAGGCATGCCCTTCTAAGTGAAGCTATCATGAATTATTTATCGGATTGGGCATTCACATTTTCCGAACCTGTATAAACTGCAAGAGCCTAGGGTGAGAATATGCTTTGCGTGTAATTGGGATGCATGCGAGTCAACTAATCCGGGCTTGGTGATCCATCTCAAGCATGCTCCGTCAAGGACTACTGAGTATAGAGATCTTCATATCTCCTTAGGATCCGGATCCGTTCTTTTGCATATCTCTTCTCTACTATTATAGTGCGAGAGGCATGGGCAGATGATTTTTCCGAAATTTCCAAACCACCCTTATATAAAAACAAAACATTGATTTAAAATTTTACTTTAATTCCCAAACTACCCTTGCCTTTGATTTAATATTTTACTTTAATTCCTAAACTACCCCTTGCCATCTATATATTTAGAATCACAGCCAATCACGATTGACCTCGGGGAGAGTTCAATCACACCTGTGGGTTAACACGTGCCCTTTTTAATTCCTATTAATTGTGGTTAACTCCTCATCGCTCTCACGTGCACTGCACGTTCCACTAGTGAGTTCAATCGGGTGTCGTTAACTCCTTTCCCTCGCTCTCACATGCATCGCACGTGCTACTAGTGAATTCAATCGGGTGTCGTTAACTCCTTTCCCTCGCTCTCACATGCATCGCACGTGCTACTAATGAATTCAATCGGGTGTCGTTAATTCTTTCCCCTCGCTCTCACGTGCATCGCACATGCCACCCGCTAATACTTATAAAATCGGTACTTTACAAGTTTTGCCAATTGAACAATATTTATTTTCTTTTGAAAACTAAATGTGCTGTACTTTTTTTTATCTCTTGCAAATCCTATAAGACTACTTCAAATTCGCACAAGAATGATTTTAAATCTCATTAAAATAAAATAAAATGACAGATATGAAATCTCGTTAAGATAAGAATTAATCTCGCTAGAAATCATGACAAATGACTTAACTGTCCTGACAATTACCACGATAAAGTGTGAAGTGTTGAAGTTTTACAAATCTCAGGGAAAGACGGGACCCGTGGGAAATCAATGCAATTTCATTGTGGAAGGAGTCTGTGTGAGTGCGACCCGTTCGAAGACAATGGTTGCACTCAGCCATATAATTTTTGAGTCAGAGTCGTTGTAGACTTTGGAGTCAAGTCGTTGTAAACGCGTCTTCAAGGATTGTCTCTGGCCTGGGATTGTCTCTGGCGAAGCCAGAAAGGGCTTATCTCGGGGTTCCATAGAATAGGTGACAAGTGGTGGAGAAGTCAAAATCATGGGGCCCATGATTTTGACTTCTCCACCCTTAATAAGACATGTGGCGATAAGTGTGTGAGAATAAAGGGGAGAGATATCATATGGGGAGAAGTCAAAAAAATGGGGAGAAAATGAAATGACTTCTCCCCATTTTTTGGCCAACTGTCGCATAATGTATGGAACCCCAAGAGGGGTTTCTGGCAGAGACAAGCCAAAGCCCGTCTATAGAGGGTAGTAAGTGGACTGAATAATGAGTGAAGAAGAGGAGAATCCAAAGGAGCTGGAGCACGGCAATTTCCTATAAAGAGAAGGGAGGGATGATTTGCTGAAGCTCTTATATCATCCGTTGTACAAGCTATGGTGAAAAGAATGGCTATAAAATTGATGTTTCAGCTCATTTCATTACTATGGCTAACGAAAGCATCATCAGCTGTAGCAGCATCTATTGCGAAGCCTAATTGTACAGAGAAATGCGGGAACGTTAGCATTCCTTATCCATTTGGCATTGGAGACGGGTGCTACATAAACAAATGGTTCGAGATAAGTTGCAACAGCTATTCAAGGCCTTTCTTAACGAGTGTCAATCTGGAGGTGCTAAATGTTTCTGTGATGCGAGGCAAAGTGCGCGTCAACAGTCCCGTAGTTTCAGAATGTAATGATACAGAATGGGTGGTCCGCGGAGAGAACGCAAGCGTCAACTTAAGAAGAAGCCCATTCTTCTACTCAGAAACCTATAACACATTTGTGGTCACAGGTTGCGACAACCTTGGCTTCTCCATGTTGGATGGGAAGGTCATAGGAGGGTGCATGGCGATTTGCAATAATAGTGTTAACATTAAACCACCAAATGGTTGCAATAGCATCAATTGCTGCCAGACCCAAATTCCAATTAGGCTTGGGACATTTTATGTGAATATCACAAGCCCAGGCGTCAATAGTACGCAATTCGGTTGCAGATCTGCCTGCCTTGCCGAGAAAAACTGGTTCTCTAACTCAACATGGAATTATTTTATTGAGGACTTTCAACTGGTGAGATACGTTCCAGCAGTGCTGGAGTGGGGGTTAGGATATGGGATACCCGAATTTAATCATATAGAAAACAACTCGTCCGGCGTTTGCAGCACAGATGCCTACTTTTCAAAGAATGGGACAGACTATGATCGTTGCTATTGTAAGAAGGGCTACAGCGGGAACCCTTATCTACCCAATGGATGCCAAGGTACATTTCTCTCCTAGCTATATAGAGAAAGAGAGGGTCAATTGACTGTTTTAATGATAGTTCTAACTTTTCTCTGTGATTTGGATGTCAGATGTCGATGAATGCGCGCAGTGGATTACCAATCGTTGCTATTGGGATTGTATCAATACGGTGGGGAGTTTTAATTGCTCTTGTCCACCTGGCTATTTGGATATCGGTAACAGCAGGGGCAATAGCAGCAACAGCATCCCTAGCAGTTACAGCAGAGTTGGATATTATTGCGTGGGGCTTCGAAGCCGTCGATCTCAGGCTAAAGTCATTGGTATAGGTAAACCCATCCCCTCTCTCTTTTTTTTTATTTTATTTTTGTACAAGCATAATTTATTAAGGTTACTTTAGGTTAGCTAATCGGTGGACACATCAACCACTCACTCTAAGAAACTTGAACAAATCCACCCCAATAGGGAACCATATCATTCTTCCTTATGGCTAGAGGAGGATTTGATGAAGGCCAGGATCTCTCCAACAGGTGGTTACAACTCTTACTGACAAATGAATCCTGGCCTTCCAACACTCATGGCCACAGGGAAGAACCCAATGAAGAACACAGATGATTTGTTCCCCCCCCCCCCCCCCCCCCCCCCCCCACAACAGAGAGGTGTAATCCTTCCCCACTTTTTCCTACTAGTATAAACTGAATCCCAGGATGAAGGATACCTCTTTTTAGGGTCCATGCATATGCCAGACTGATGTCCGGCCATGGTGCTAGCTTCGAAGTCAGGCCTCTTTCCTTTTGAGACAAAAGACCCTTCCTTTGTATGCGTTTCCCAAAATAACCCAGTCATGGGTATATATGTGTGTGCAACTTGGGCGGGTTAGGTCGAGTTGGGGGCCAAACCTAACCCAATCCATATGTAACAAACTTCCAAGTTCTAACCCAGCCAGCCTCCCCCAGCCCAATCCAACCCGAGGTCTTAAAACCTCATCCCTGCCACAGCTTCGGTTGGGTTGGTTGGGTTGCAATGCAAAATTCATAGAAAAATCACTGAAAAGAAACAGCAAACAAACATGCTTCTCCTAGGCAATACAATACCATAAATCAACACATTCACACCTAAAGCATTCAAAACGCTTATAGACATCAAATCTGCAATATCATCATCCCGATCATTAAAATTAGAATATCGTCATTATTACTAAAATACACTTTCACCCGATCATATAATCCAATATCCAATGGAAAAAAAAGAGATTCCCACTGAACTGAGATTCTTAATTTCTTCATCCAGGGAAACTTCTATATTGTTAATAGATAATCTAGGGATATCAAGTTCATCCTTTACTAGAGACTCCCCAAAGAGTCACATACAGGTTAGGGATCCAACGTAGCTAATCTATCTAAATCATAGGATTTTGAGTCCTTTGGGTTGTAACTTCCTAGTTTTACTCTAATGGGGCATTAGGATTGGATTTTATTAGCCAAAAATCCATTGTGATAAGATTGATTGTGTAGAAATTAATTGTCAAATAAGCACTTTTCAAATAATAGTGTTCGGGGAATACGAAGACACTTACACCTTGTACTCATGTATAAATATATCAAAGGGAAAGTAATACAGCAGAGAGTTGAACATATACAAAAACAGAGCAAAGCTTTCATACATCATCATCCGGATCATTATAACTAGAATAACGATGAAACACTATCCTCTATGCCAATTGAATGAGAATTCCACCCATGTTGTCTACCTCACCATAATCGTAACTTTCTTTAAACAAATTGCATGAATTATCAAAAACCAAATCACGTGTTTATAAAGATAAATAAAGAGAACTTACTTTTACCACATCAAAGTGTGGTTCCTCGCATTTGTTTTTTTACTTTTCTGTATCTTCAATTTCAGCAATGCGACCCTCTGAATCCTTCGCATCTTAACTATTTCTTCTTGATAATCTGTTTCTTAGAACTCATCTGTAACAGAATTGTCTATCCAGTACTCAAAATGTATCAAATTCCCACCTTCATTTTTTTGAAGAAAACGACTCAAGCTTTTCCTAGTAATACTTAAGTTAGAAAACTCATATTATAGAGCACTGCCAAATCTCATCGCAAACGACGTTAATTAGTAGAATTTTAACCGCTCTTCTATTTTCGTACCAAACTTACCATCCAATCAGATTGAGCAACTTTGATACCACTTGTGGTGAGGAAACGTGATAGAAGGGTTTATTTGGCAGTGAAAATAGAATATAGAGAAAAAATAGAATAGAAATAACATACAAGCACGCCATGTGAGTGACTACTTTAGGTACTTCCACGATCAAAGAAAATCGAGGAACATCCACCATGTGGAGAACACAAGGTGAAAAGTTCTTTGTACTCTTAATCTATGAGCTCCTCTTCTTGAGAGGCTTTGGCATTGCCCATTAACCCGCTCTCCCTGAGAACCACTACCCTTCTTCCTGAGAGCCACCCGCTCTTATGAGAGATGCAAGTCTCATTTGAAGCCCTACTCACTCACACATCCACAAATTTCAATAAGCTTACATCCTAGGCCTATTAATAGTCTTAAATAAAAATCCCTAAACATTTATATGGCTTTCCGCATATTATATTTTCATAAGGAAAACTCCATAACAACAGACAGTTAATCCAAATAGAATTCTGAGACAGTTCCTAGCATCTCCACCTTATCTTGAAATATGTCAGCCTTCAAGGTGTTAGAAATAGCATTTTCACATGTTTATCAGGTTCAAGAAAAGCATAGACATCTACACAAGAATCGGCTTCTTCTTCATCCTCCACACCTTGTATAAATCTCTAAATCAACGGTTCCCATCCTTTAACTTTGCACAAGCCAATACAATTATTCCAATTTTTTTTTTTCTATCTCAAACCTTGCATTCGAAATCATCACTCGCTAACACCAAACTTTTCTTTGGTACCACATATTAGAAGTAAAAGATTCTCAATAGGACTTATTTATTGCTTCAATTCCAAATGATAAAATCTTAACACTTTAAATCCCTGGCTTTACTTTGAAATCCTAAGGCTAAAATAATACACATAATAAATTGTAAGAGAAATACCAACTGGAGAACTCCAAATTCAGGGTTCACACTCTGGTATCACATGGTCCTTACACCGCAGCAAGCAATATAATGAAACAATGCCGAACACAAAATGTGTGTGTGTGTGGCGATAATACTATTCTTTATACTGAAATAAAAACTAGTAAAACTCTCTCCATCCCATGTTCATATAATCCATATATAGACTCCACATACTAATTCCTAATTGAACTTTGATTTGAAACACACCCTAACCTAATACAATGTCACGCCCCAAAATCCCATCTAAGCTAAATGGAACTTCGGCCCGTGACACTGCTTATCTTGAACTTATCTTAAAAGCATATAAAACATACTAAATCGAGAACTCAAAAATTCTTTAATTAATATGTCATCAATTGCAATATCCATAATTAATAATTGAATCATAAATATTTGAATCACCCATCACGATTCCCAAACCATCAATTTAAATCTAAATGTAATCCATAATAAATTCTCATTACAACCCCTTAAAAAAAAATTCTAACAACTAGGAGTTGCATAATATGGATATCGATCCAAATCCTTCTCCTCTTCGATATAATCACCTTCCTGTTCTTCGATATACTCCTCCTGCCAAGGTTGCCTCGAACTCTAAACCTGCCGACACAAAACATATCAGCTGAGTACATGCAGCTCAGTAGACATAAAATCCTAACTAACAATATCATAAATATTATCATAACATACTTATCATGGCTTACCTTACATGACATACATACATAAATCAGAGTGCGGAAACATGTGAGGATCTTGTCTTACTTGTGATCGTTTTATCTTGCTTGATCATTCTTATCTTACTTTCCTCGTGAACATCATCAACTTACATACATTTGTGTAATAATTTAAAATAAATCTTCTCCATATACGTGAAGAGGCAACGATATATTATTTTTACCGAGTAACCAACCATAGCACTCGTCGGTGCGCACATACTTCTTAGGACTCACTTATTTAGGTACGCATACCCTTATGATCTTAGACTAATTGTACTCATAACTTATTGACACTCAAACAGGCATTCATACTTACTTGAGGCTTACTTGTTATCATTATCTTATCGTACTTGTGTGCTTATCATACTCGTGAGTGAAGGTGAAAACCCTTGGTTAAATTACACCCTAGATTATTAATCGAGTACCATCGGAAATTCATTATAGCGTTCCATACCACTATGATAAATAACCTAAGCAACAAGACCGTAATTTCAGGCTCGTTTACTTGAAAATAGATCACAACATGCATACATCATTCATCATACAATCATTCACATAATTCATAGATTGAACATACCTATTTGTGGTTTCTAACAATAATTCATAACATCATACATTATTCATCACATCAATTTCACATATACATACATGGAAATAATTGACCTAGATCCCTATTTGCACTTAAATTCCACAATCTCGCACCAAAACACCGATTCATTCAATCACAACCCAAAAATACATCCCTTCCTCCATTTTCAATCTTATATTACAATTACAATCAAAATCCCTATTCTTAGTCACATCCACGCATATTAATACTTTTCTTATCTTAACAATTAATGATCATGAAAATCTTAGCACAAGAGATTAAATCTACATACAAATCAATTCTTGATCTTACTTTACATTAATGATCATGGTATCATCTACTAGGGAAGTTATATATACCTTTCTTGATTGTTTCCCTACAATCTCAATAAGATTGGGCTCTACACTATATGTTCACCTTAAGCTTCACCCAAGATAGAGCTCAAGCATGGGTCATGAGCCCAGGTGAAGCTCGGCTAGTTTTAAGCTCCTTTAGATGTTGGATTAAAAGTTTGGTACCCCCCACACACAATGCCTAGTTTAGGAGCACTTTGAGAAACACCAAAAATGCATGAGACAACAATATTCTTCCTCCCATTAAGTATGGATTTCAAGTTCGAATGTACATTGTCTCCTCTTCTTTCCATGTTTTAACTCGTTCCCCTTTGATTCCTAGTTTTTGTCAAATTCCTTTAAAGAAATAGGCTAACTTGGTATTCCTTGTCACACTCGCACAAGTTGATGGAAAAATAGAAGTCAACTCCCAGCTTGCCTATGGATCCAAAAATATATCCTTAGGAAGCAAATTCTTAAAAATATCATTGAGTTTTTGAAAAGAATCAAAGTAACTAGAGAATTCTATAACATCTTTCACATACAAAATAACAAATATGTTTGGTGTGAGCATGAAACACAAGATTAATGGACATCCACACAGAACCGTGGCTGTCACACTAAAGGCTATCCGATTGGAGAAGGGAACTATATATTATATAATTGCAATGAAGAAAGGTAATCTGGATGATCTAGGTAGTTGCAAAGGCTATAGAGTGATACTCTAACTTAGAAGTGAGCAACAACGGGTTGCTTTTTAACATTCCAAAAAATAATAATTGAACAAAAAAAAAAGGCACGCCATCCTGTGTTAGAGTGTTGCGTCTGTTGATAACCAAGCCAATTTCCATATGAAAAGCATATAAATAAAAGGTACTATCTGTAACGGCCCCAAAATCCCACAAGGCTAAAATAGGACTTTGGGATCGCCACATTACTTAACCTGCTTAAAATCCATGCATACAAGGCTTACTACACGAGTCTCCAAAAATGAGAGCAATAAAATTTCCGATATATATAACCCAAACCAACTAAATAACACAAGTCTATAGTCAACAATTACGACTACTAAATCCAAAGAGTCTGATACACAACCATAAACGTCTACTGAGCAACATCCTCTAATAATCAATTACAAAACTCTCTCAATGAAAAGAAATGTAAACTAAGAGGTGTAGCCGCCCAAGTCTCCGGCTCCCTTCTCAGAAGGCTCACCTTCACCTCCTTCCTCTGTGTATGCTTCCTCAACCCACGGCTCTGCCGTGTACTCCTGCCCTAAACCTGCCAAGACAAAGTCCGGCTGAGTACAAAGGTACTCAGTGTATATAAAATCCAACCAACAATAATGATATACCTGCACTTAGTCAGAAACATATCCAATAGCAAAATAACATAATCAGAGTGCGGAAGAACGTGTGCGCATATACATCATATCATCACCTTGACTCGTGTACTTGTGAGAATCTTAGACTTAGAAAACCATACACTTATGAGGTACTTATGCTTACGAGACCACGTGCTTGTGAGATGCTTATGCTTATACTTATGCACTTATTCAGATCATACAAGGATGAGACATGCCGTTCTTGGCGGATACGGACCATGCCTTAGAAATCATGTGGTTGACATGCCGTTCTTGGCGGATACGGACCATGTCATGCTTATGCTTATTCAGAATGCCATACATATGTCATGCTCATGCTTGTGGCCCACATGTGTGACTTGTGAGACTCTTATCTTAACATACACGTGCTTGTGTGCTTAAGTGTCGAAATTAATATTCGAGTTGGTAATTGCTTAGGTTCCGATCTCCCACCATGGAAGCTCTACTATATGTCCCATACCAAATAGTTAGAGAATTCCCGGTTTGAGAGATTTTCCTCTAAGTTCTTACCTTCCCGAGTACCAATTTCCATGCAAATAATTAGATATACTTACCAAACAATCACATATATATCTCATCATAATCCTTAAACAATTCATAATCAATTTACCACCATTTCATAAGAGTATAATCGCATTTATCCATTCAAGCCTTTTCACAAACACCTTGTGTACACATATAATATGAATCAATTGTTTATCTACTTTTCATGCATTCATCAAATCATAATTTCATCCATACAATCCATATATTCATCCACATCCACAAATTAATCTCATCCTCCATACATTCTATCCACATTCAAATCCATATTTCCATTCACATTCCCATCCATAATTAGCTTATTTCATAGAAAATTAGGGAAGATGCATCAACTATCTATTTCTACAATCCTTAGCACAACCACATTCATAAAACCTTAAAATAGAGTTGATTAGGATAGTATATCGACCTTAGGAATCCTTCCCTTGGATTCAAAACGCTCCCGAGACGATTTGGAGAAGCTTCCCAAACTTTTCTTGCAATCTCCTATCAATCTCCTCATTCTCCAAGAAAACCCTCTCTCAAAACCCTAGGGTTTCTCCCATTTTTTGCCAAATTAGGTTAGAACTAGGTGGAGTATTTTAATATTTCGAGTAGGACCCCCTATTTATAGCCCCAAGGTCTGAGAACAAAAGACCAAAAAGCCCATACTAAAATTCTGTAAAAATCACGAAAGACCGAGCGATCGGTGGTTATGACCGAGCGATCGGTTGCCTACCGATCGATCAGTGTTTATGACCGGGTGATCGGTCAAAAACACATTCTTTGGAAAATTTCCCCATACAAAATTTTGGACCAGTCGATAGATACCGATCGATCGGTTTTGGACCGATTGATCGTTGGTTCTGACCGAGCGATCGGTTCCTGCAGGTTTTGACTCCCTTTACTGTTTTGGCCATAACTTTTTACTCGTTCATCGGATTTTGACGATTCAACTTGCGTTGGATTCGTCTCTCGAAAATGAACATTTCTGGAGTTTTAGAATTTCTAAATTCCACTTAATTAATAGACTAAATATCTCCAAAGTTGACTGATCTGCATTTCCATTAAACAAAACTCACTATTGACTTGACTTAAACTCAAAATGAGGAAAAACACTAAACATGAACCTCGAAGAGGGTTCCAACACCTTTCTAATGGTTCAAGAATCACACAATTCCAGTAAACGGTGCCAAAACTCGAGCTTCCTAAAGTTTAGGATGTGCTATGACATCCATCCGTTACAAGTTGATTAAGCCTAGTTTACATCACCATAATTAGATATAAATACACACACTTTAACACCTTATAAAGACTAAAATACCCTTAATGCAATGCACTAAAAACAAGAAAAAGATTCGGGTCTCTACACTATCAAACAAGAGGTGAAGACCATAATGTTGAGGACCATGTTTCCAATGAAGAATGTGCTTCATCAATTGCATATGACGGACCATAAGAGAAGCATGGCTTAGAAAGCAAGGTTAAGTTATTAAGAGAGATCACACCTCCTCTAATATAGCCCAGGGGGTGTATTCAAGGTTTTGTAGAAATTCGAATAGACCCTCAAAACTTCTCAACTGATATTTTATGGCTTTTTAAAGTGTGGAATTTAACTTAATCAATCAATCTAAGTCCAAAGAAGTAACTTCAATACAATAACTTCAGTCAAAATAACAAATTCTTTCCAAACCAATATAGTTGAAAATAAAGAAAAAATCAATCCAATAATTCTTTCAATAGAGATCTAAGATCCACCAAATAACTCAACTAGATGCAAATCTAGGAGATCCAAAATTAGGGTATCAAAATATGGGTTTCAAAAATTGAATAATTCAGCTACAAAGTTTTGAAAATATTCAAGGAAATCAAAATAGTTGATTTCTAGATAACTCCAAATAATAGAAATCATTAGTTTATTTAACTACCATGATTTGAAACAATTGTAGAAGAACAAAGTAATAAATACCTTGTCAATGAGATGGAATTTCTCTCAAATGTTTTCTCCCTCTAAGGTGCTGCCCCTTACTGTTAACAAACCCCTTTCATGCGCCTGAGTTGGTTGGACCAAATGGATTCATGTGGGTCCCACTTAGCTTCGAAACATTTTCTTGTTCTGAAAGTAGCTCTTAAATTGGATAGGTTTCAGACTTTGATCCCCATAATCCTTGTCGTGAGGTGCTGCAGACTGCAGTGCACAAACTACTCATTCAAAAGAAATAGCATTTTCAAAAAGATCATTTGAATCGAGCTACGCTCACAACAGAAGGACTAAAAACTGCTTTACGGTCATCCATCTAAGATCGAGTGAAAATATCTCTTTTACATTTAGTCTATAAGAATATGATAGCTATGGAAGTAGTTGTGACTTAAACCCACGAAAAAATGGTCAGGACTCAAGTCTTTTATTGCAAATTCCATGCCAATTAGTAATAAACTAAGACCAGTGAAATTATTTTGTCACAACCCAAAATACCACCTAGGAGTTATGATGCTTTGACAATGTGACTTATACTTCAAACCATCCTGCAAAGTATATACTAGGCATGACAAATAGTGAACCTGAAAATTTCTTCTATATAAAAGTTCTTCCAAGTGTTAACATAGACAAAAGACTGAATAAAACTACAGCCTGTATACAAGATCCAACACTTGAGTTACCAACTCAATCCCACATGAAAATCCCCAAAACAAAATCCCAGAATACATGTCTCTCTCACTCAAATTCCCCCATAAGGCCACATGTCAAGGCCCCTAGCATCTATACGATAATCCCAAGCAAGCTCCTGCTCCCCATGAACCTCCTCGATCCAAGGCTCCGGAGCACGACCGTCCAACCTGGAACCTACTGAAATAATAGTTCGGCTGAGTATTGAATACTCATCGTATACAAACTACTAACTAACCATGTTACAAGACATTAGCATTTAATTCATGACATAGTTCATCAGGACATATACATAATTAGAGTGCGGAAGTTTAAAACAAGATAATAATTACATATTCTCAAAAATCATACTTTAAATCATACTTTAAGTTCATACTTTAACGAAATGTATTTCAAACATCTTATGAGTCTTGTGAGTTCCTTATGCATCTTATGAATCTTGTGCGCTCCTTATACGTCTTATGAGATTCTTAGCTTATGAGATCATTCTTTTCACTTGTCTTGTACTTACTTTGAGACAGATGTTAGTACCCGTACCTGGTCATAGCATACTAGCATCTTCTCTTACTTATCTTGGAAACAGATACTAGTGCCCGTATCTGGTCATACATTAGCATCCTTTCATATTCTTCTTAACTTGCTTGTGTGTTTCTTATAATCTTGCTTGCATAGAAAAGGATGATAATGCCTGTACCTGGTCATAGTACACTAATATCTTTTCTTACTTATCTTGGGAATATATACTAGTGCCCGTACCTGATCTTAGTACACTAGCATACTTTCATATTCTTCCTTTCACTTGGAGACAGATGCTAGTACCCGTACCTGGTCTTAGTAAATCATCATCCTTTCATACTTATCTTGGAAACAGATACTGATGCCCGTACCTGGTCTTAGTACACTAGCATACTTTCATATTCTTTATTTTACTTAGAGACAGATACTAGTACCCGTACCTGGTCTTAGTATACTAGTGTCCTCTCATACTTACTTGGAAACAGATGTTAATGCCCGTACCTGGTCTTAGTACATTAACATCATTTCTTACTTATCTTGGAAACATATACTAGTGCCCGTACTTGGTCTTAGTAAACTAGCATACTTTCATATTTTTCATGTCTTGGAAACAGATACTAGTGCCCGTACCTGATCTTAGTACACTAGTATCCTTTCATGCTTTTCATTTTACTTGGAGATAGATGTTAGTACCCGACCTGGTCTTAATATACTAGCATCCTCTCATACTTACTTGGGAATAGATGTTAATGCTCGTACCTAGTCTCAGTATACTAACATCCTTCTATATTCTACTATCATATTCTTCATGTCTTGGAAACAGATACTAGTGCCTTTACTTGATCTTAGTACACTAGTATCCTTTCATGCTTTTCATTTTACTTGGAGACAGATGCTAGTACCCGAACCTGGTCTTAATATACTAGCATCATCTCATACTTACTTGGGAACAGATGTTAGTGCTTGTACCTAGTCTCAGTACACTAACATCCTTCCATATTCTACTATTATATTCTTCATGTCTTGGAAATAGATACTAGTGCCTTTACCTGATCTTAGTACACTAGTATCCTTTCATGCTTTTCATTTTACTTGGAGATAGATGCTAGTACCCGTACCTGGTTTTAATATACTAGCATCCTCTCATACTTACTTGGGAACAGATGTTAGTGCCCGTACCTGGTCTCAGTATACTAATATCCTTCCATATTCTTGTGAGCATTTTATTCTTGTTTTATGAGTTTCCAATTGTTCCTTATGAACTTTCTTTTCATCCTCTATGCATTTTTCTTTTTCTTCTTAAAGAACCTCCTCATGAGATTTACTTATAAATTTACTTTCTTCTTATCTTATGAACTTTCTTATAATTCTTCGGATACCCATACATATGATAAACCTCAGTCATACATGTACATAGTGTGCTTGTGAGCATCATGGTAATCATAATCCTAGAAAGCTTTTAACATTGAGTAGCATCATAAAGTACTAAGGAGCATCATAGTAATCTTAGAGAGTAGTTAAAACATCGAACAAAACATGGAATTTCATTTATGAAGATGCCATAGCATATATACATGACTACTTAGCCTATTTCGTCAAACCATAATTCCAAGCTTACTTTAAGGTAAAATGATCATTTTTCATATTCATATAAAATCTTGATTATGCTATCATGGTAGGTGAGGAAACCATCATACATAATTGAAACCCCATTTCATTCTATTTCATTCAATAGCATACACCTATACGATTATATACCTTAGTTTTCTCAAAAATATGTATCATATATATGGTTTACTTAGCATAGCATAGTATAGCATATACATGGGTTACTTAGCTTTTTTCCATCATCACATGCCCATAGAATTTCAGTCATAGTGAATTCATACATGTGCTTAGAGTATTGGTGAGCATTAAAGAGTACTTGTGAATCAAATCATAAGAGCATGGTTTTCATTTCAAAACATTCATATCATGGTGAACCATCAAGTTCAAGGAAATACCTATTTTAATTCATTCATAACAATAGCATGTATCATAGTCAATAAAACCCAATTTCATTGAAAAACCATTTTGCTAGTATGCACATTCAAGGTAATAACCCTTATTTACTCCAAAGACCAAGCATTTCATCCTACTCATCAAGCAATGGTTCATAATAAAGCTAGTTTATCAAAATTATGCTTTACATCTTACTTGAAATAGAGGATTTATAAAAATAGCTAAATTAATTCAAGTTTCATCTCAACATTTATTAAATACCCTAGAACACAATAATGAGTTGTAGCAAAACAAGTTAGTAGATTGTATCTACCTTGAAAATTCTAGGGAAAAGACTTGAGAATGCTTGAGAACGCCTGTGGAAGTGAAATCCAAGCTTCAAGTGGTGAAATCCATGCTTGAGGAAAAAGATCCAAGCTTTGAGGGAGGAGATCTAAGCCTTGGTGGCAAGATTTGAGCTCCCCCTTTATTTCCAATGAAAACCCCTTTTGAAACCCTAGCTCCCTCAATTTTTCTTTCAAAATACGTCTCTCAAGGTGTTAGAACCCTTATTCCCACGAAAAATGGGTATTTATAATGTTAGGTTAGTGAAAAACCTTTAAAAAAACGAGTATGTGCGATCTCGCTCGAGTAGGCTTGGGTCTCGCTCGAGTGGGCTACTCATTGGAACTCAAAAACGTTGTTTTGGTCAAGTTATACTCGAGCAGGCTTTCAGCTCGCTTGAGCGAGATTTTCTACAAAACTATGCTTCAGTATTTCGACCATAACTTTTGACTCATTTATTGAATTCAGGCGATTCAACTTGCGTTGGACTCGTCATTCAAAGACGAACAATTTTGCCTCTAATGAACAAGTCATAATTTTGATTTATAATTTATCTAAATTGGTTTTAAAGTGGAGGGCTTTTCTTAACCAACACAATCACACTTTGATCACCCAATAGGGTCCTTAGGTTCCTCAACACATATACACCTCCTTTAACTCATAAACATTAGAGAAGGTCCTTAAGACCCCTAAAATGCGTTAAGAGTGGGTTCACACTCTTTCAACCCATTGTAAACCCTAACACATCAATTAACATCTCGATGTCATAAATTTTCCATTTTGACACTAAGGGTGTTTTCACTCTTTGTTGAACACCCTTAGGACCCCTTGGCATCCTTAGGACACCTGAACACTTACCCTAACACACACCATAACATATGTAGAGCGTGTTCACACTCTTTCAACCCGACTTGAACCGAATACGTGAATTAACACATTGATGATATAATCTTCTCATCTCTTTGACACTTAGAACCTTTTCCCCCTTGTTCTTATCATTCTAAACACTTGGAGTATTTCCTATACCCTTCCTTTGCACACTAACACAACCCAATTTCTTAGAGTACTTTTACTCTTTGCTTCATCACCCACATACCTCGAGTAATGCATACTTTTTGCTTAAACTCCCAAGGACTTAGAGTATTTCATACTCTTGGGTTCAACACACCGACATACACCACACATATTTCTAAGCAACTAAAACTTAAGGTAAGAACCCTCTTTATCATCCATCATACGACTATAATAATACAAGAAGGCTTTTGGCCTTCACAACCTATTCGCAAAACTTTTCACAACACTATTCCCCTCATTGCAAACTTGGTTCCCGGGGTTCTAAACATACTTACGTTATTTTATACCCTATGCTTTTAGATACTTAGAGTATTCTTATACTCTTGTTTTGAGACTCAACCTACACACGTAAAGCCCTCACTTCACTTTCTTCAAACCAAGGACCCATGGAAGGCTTTAGACCTTTGCACACACCATGCAAGTGCACTATTCACTGGCCTACTCACATGAACAGTGAACCCAAATTTCTGGGATCTACATATTTCCTAGGAGAAAAATATGTTCCATGTACAACAACGTAAGCATTTAAGATCAAGGTTTAAAAAATCAGTTTCGGGGACTATAACAATCCCTACCAAAACCGATACGTATTGCTGTTTTTTATTATTTTTTCTTTTTCCTTGAAAAAATTTGAAAAAATCACAATAAATTTGAAATAATAAAAAAAAAAATGCAGTGAATAAGTAACAACATTCTATTAATGCCAATATCAAGTTGAAATATAAGGTAGTAGATGAGTTGAAAGTAGAAACGTATACTGCTAAGTGCTAAAGCCACATAGACTTTCTTCAAATCGATGATTCAAACCCAAATCATGTTTTCAATCACAAAAAATCAAAATGATTTTAGGTTTTAGGGCTTAGAATGAGTAGATAGGAAGAGAGAATTGAAAGAAGTGATTTTGATATGTTTTTAGGGGTTTATGTAACCCCTTTTAACCAAAAAAGTTGGCCGATTCCTATGGCTGAAACCGTTACGTATCGTAAGACTCGGGTGATACGTAACAGTTTCAGCTGAGTCCTATTTTTTCTTCAAAAACCCGTAAAGGTATGGTTTCGGGTAATAGGTACTTCCGAAACCGATACATATCGGTTTCGGCAATTTTTTAAACCATGTATAAGATATAACCACATGAGATATGTGAGATGATTAACATATCATATAGACTATAAAGGAAACTCAAACAGAGCACAAAGAACCTTCTTGAGTTCATACAGAGCTTATTAAGCCGAGAAACATGATGTGGAGAGCTTGCACCTACAAAACATGGGGGATTACTGGATAAATATAGGTTCCTTTAGATACCTGTATCATCCAAGTGATGAATGTCCCATCTATGAACCAAGACAATGACGTCTCCTGGTTTGCTCCAATTGTAAAATGCATGTTCCCTTGGGGAGGACTCAGGTTCGAGTCTGGGCAGTGTGGCGGTTGTGAGGTCCACCAATTGTACTAACTTAACTCCTAACCTACACTTGCTATGACACCTACCAAAAAAGAAAACCAAGACAAAGAAAACGATAGTCCATATGGTGGCTGCTCTGATGATGTTGCTAAATGTTTCTTTAAGATCATATCATTGATATTGATTTTACCTTTTTGATAGTAGTCGTGCTTTCAGTCAAAACTCCCATTGTCTTTTAGCTTCATTATAGAAAAAAAACCCATAAATGCTCAAAGACATTTATGTGTACTATGAACAATATCTTAGGAGTTACTATCTAAAGCCAGCAAAAAAATATCTATCCTAATAAGGATCGAAAGGGAGCAAATATGATAGTCTTGGGCTCATGTCTCGAGAGGAATGTCTTGAGTCAGTAGCATGTGCAAAAATATCGAATCCAGATGACACATTTTTGGAGTGGCCTAGGAGAAATCAGATCATGTCATCAGGATGTGAAGTCAATAGGGGTGCAGATCGATTAAAAATTGGATTTGTGGTGGCACTGAAGGTCTTTGAACAAAGGAGCATGGGTACCGTCTCAAAGATATCCAAAATATATACCTTATAGAAGTGTTTTGAGGCAGCTGGCACCTAGAATGGGGATGGAGGTTCAACAACCTTGACTATGGGATGTGCAAAGAAGGGCATAAGGGTGGAAGAGTTGGGGATGCCAAACGCATAGAGGTGAAGGACTTTGCCATGGCCTCAAAGAATCATCAGCTCCTATAAGGAAGAATAGTTTCATTAAAGATAAAATATCTAGAAGTTTAGGTACTCTCGATTGAGGATGCAGACAGAGATACCCAACAAAATCGAGTAAAAGTTTAGTGTAGAACATGTTCTTTGTGTATTCTAAGTGATAGGGAAAATATCTACACCTGGATGTTCTGAATGAAGTAATCTATCTTTTTCCAAACAAAGAAAGAATGGAGACTTCGTTGCCGAAAGAGAAGTTCATAACTGATTAATTAACTAAAATACTGTAAAAAAACATTCTCTAACAGAGGTTCTCCGAAACTCCAGTATAGAAAATCATGGTTAGTTCAACAGAAATTTTATTACTACTCCGTTTTTGTTCTTGGGTTTTATAATAATAGAGATGTCAGATGTCTAATATTTTCACATTTTCAAGATAATTTAGAAGTTTTGGTATTAAAAAAAATCATTTATAACCACACCATAACACTTTAAGTATACTGTTTGACAGAGGAAAATCTGATATTTTATTTCAAAAAACAAAATATAATCTTTAGCTTTTCCAATAGAGTAAGCTTTATTCCAGTTATCAACAGAAATACCTTCATATTCTTAAGAAAATACATTTCGTTGGGTCTCAGTTTGATGCCAAACGTCTTCTAAAGCTTTCCTAGATCTAATAAAATATAAAGTCTCATCATGTGTCCCAAGGTAGAAAGTCCTCCCTTAGTTCCCATTACTAGAATCTTGCCTATCCTACGATCCTTTATCATAAAACTCAGAATTCCAAAACATAAGAGGATCATTTGTAAACTAACATAAATAACTAATTTTTGTTTATTCGTTAATTTTTCTGCTAAGAGAACATCTTGAAGATGCATCTTTCTAGATTTTCTAAGAATGCACTTATGCACATATCAGAAGTTGCAATGGATTTATCATCACCTATCACAACTCTGTCTTCTCCAACATCAAGTGCGTTGCTTGTAATGACCTAATTTTTTTATCAAGTAAAATGTTGCCCTGGTGTCTGGTACCATTCAGCATCTTAAAGAATAGAGATAGACATACAATGGCTGTGGGACCTCCATCTGATAAGCATGATTTAAATGGTATCCACACTTTATGGATGTATAGTCATACTTGATTACTATCCATAGATTTGACACACTGCTAACTCAAGTTAGAGTTAGATGTAATCCTTGGGCATCTCTTTTGAGG
Source organism: Tetracentron sinense (assembly GCA_015143295.1). NCBI lineage: Eukaryota > Viridiplantae > Streptophyta > Magnoliopsida > Trochodendrales > Trochodendraceae > Tetracentron > Tetracentron sinense. The sequence continues at coordinate 5,343,079 of CM026556.1, read as the reverse complement.
ATGTCCAGCATCTTATACTTCTATTGCCTCTTATAATTTTCATTTTCAGAAAAATGTTGTACTTTATTAAAAGACTAAATTTTGTTCCAATTTTAATTGATATGATTTCTTCCACTAAACCGGTTGCAAAATAAGTCATGAGAGTAGTTCGTATTGTTCCAACCTGAGCAATATGATAAAGATCTCATCTCATTGCTAGTTTGCGATGACACATTTTGAGAAAAGGTCAGGAGAGATGGTTTCAGTTTTCAGTCAAAGAGAGAGTAGAACTTTCATATTTTGGGCCAACTCTTTCCGAGAAATAGAAGACCTTGTCCTCTTCTGATACATGCCTTGAGTGCTGATTATATCATCATCACATATGATCTTAAAATGATGACTATATTCTTTAGAAGTAGAATTACCTTTTCTTAAGAAGTGCAACTATGAAACAGGCTCTAGTGCTTTGGATGACTCTATCAATGCATTCTTCAGGTACTTTCAGATTTCAGGTAGGGTATTCATCCAATGACTAAACTCAAGTCTTTTTCAAGCAGTAACTATTCAATAAAATTGTTCTTCGCCTTCTAGGACATGTAGTCTTCATTAAGATCAACTCATTATCTCTCCTTTTTACCCCTTGGTTTCCTTAGTTCTGTTGAATTCCCTTAATAGGTCTAGCAATTGCAAATCTTCCCTTGTCACCATTTATTGCATTCCCATTCCTAAAAACAAGGAGTTCACATATTAATTATTATTAGGGTTGTAAACGGAGTGTATTCGAAGTGGATAGTGGACTATCCAAACTCGATCTGATTACAATATTCGACTATCCAAATTTGATTTGATATTCGGAGGATAGTGAAATAAAGTATCTGTATTCGACTTCAATTAAAATATTTGAATTTGGATATAATCCAAAAAACAAAAAAAGGAAAAAAAATACTACTAAATATGATAAAATACTATATTATCCTCTTTTATTGAAAATAACGATTATTGTCTTCAGACTATGTAAAATATACATATAAATAAGGATATTTTAGTCTTCTAAATTTATAAAATATTTCAGATATTTATTAAACCAGATATACCAATATCCAACTCAAATCCGATTACAAACGGATAGTAAAAGTCTTATTCGAATTCGCTGTGCTTCATACCTATTTGGATAATTACCTAGGTAAATGATTTTGGATACGCATTGAATACGAATTGAATCCATCCATTGACAGCCTACATATTATGGGGTCATGTGGCAAGAATTTAGATCATCATATCACTATGGTAGAGGATGGTCAGATTTTATTTTAACTTTTCTCACATGTTGTGAACATCAAGTTGACGCGTTATACTCTACTATTGTGCAGGTATCAGCATAGGTACTGTGGGGCTATTGTTTCTTATCCTTGCTAGTTTGTGGATGTACCGGGTAGTAAAGAGAAAAAAAAACATCAAACTCAAGCAGAAGTTCTTCAAACAAAATGGTGGTTTGTTATTGCAGCAACAAATGACTTCTGATGAAGGCAATGTCGAGAAAACAAAAATTTTCACTGCAAAAGAATTGGAAAAGGCGACTGACAACTATAATAACAACCGAATCCTCGGACAAGGAGGCCACGGTACAGTTTACAAAGGAATGTTAACGGATGGAAGAATTGTGGCAGTTAAGAAGTCCAAAATAGTAGATGAATGCCAAATCGAGCAGTTCATTAATGAGGTTGCTATACTTTCCCAAATCAACCACAGGAATGTGGTTAAATTGTTCGGTTGTTGTTTGGAAACTGAAGTTCCCATGCTCGTTTATGAGTTCATCTCAAATGGAACCCTTTTCGATTATATACATGATCAGAGTGAGGAGTTCTCAGTTTCATGGAATGATCGCTTAAGGATTGCTACAGAAGTTGCAGGAGCAGTTGCCTACTTGCACTCAGCAGCTTCTATTCCAATCTATCACAGAGACATCAAGTCCACCAACATACTCTTAGATGAAAAATACAGAGCAAAGGTGGCAGACTTTGGAACTTCAAGGTCAGTTTCAACAGATAAAACTCACTTAACTACATTAGTCCAAGGAACCTTTGGGTACTTGGACCCAGAATACTTCCAATCCAGCCAATTCACGGAGAAGAGTGACGTTTATAGCTTTGGAGTAGTCCTTGTGGAGCTCTTAACGGGGCAGAAGCCGATTTCTTCCATTAGATCACAAGAAGAGAGAAGCTTAGCTGTACATTTTATTTCGTCGATGAAGGAGAACCGTCTCTTTGATATTCTTGATACTCGAGTTGTGACCGAGAGTGAAAAAGAGGAGCTCATTGCAGTTTCTAGCCTTGCAAAGAGATGCTTGAACTTGAATGGGAAGAAAAGACCCACAATGAAAGAAGTCGCAATGAATCTTGAGGGAATGAGAATGTATCAAGGGAATTTGCATGTTCAACAAAATCATCAAGATGTCGAGGACTACTTAACTGAAACATCAGGCCCTTGGAATGCTTGTTCAACTTCAACTGGATATGCAAGTTTGGAAAGTAATGCCAAATCATCACTAGACACAAAACCATTACTATTGAACTCATCGTGCTGATTAAGAAGATGGGTCATGCTGCCTACTTTCTTTCAAGTTGAAATAGTGTGCTCCTACTCTCTGTTTCCTCTTTTCTGCTAGATCGGCATAGAGATGAATCTTGTGCCACACTACCATGATTTTCGTAGTTTGTTTGTTATAATACTCATTTTCTTCATTCAAGGTCATGCATATCATTTTGGTAGATATATGATATAGTGTTTGATTATGATATAAGGAGGTTACTATCTCTAATGACATTATCATTACATGTGGCGCCACATACAAGTTAAGACCACCAGTCAAGTCAATGAGTACTAGCTAAGAGATATCACAATAAAAAGTAGTTTATTGATTATGACTACCTATGACTCAAAATGTTGATGATATATCATCGATATCGGTGCAATATGTCGATATCAAAAGTGTCTAACATATCTACATGTTGTAGAATATTATTTACATGATATCACCGAATAATAATACCAACGATATATTGCATATATCGTGCGATATCCCCGATATTTTAGGAAAATTTCACTGTTTTGATAGTTAGGGTATAAACTTCACTATTTATAGTTTATTTACATAAAATATCATTTAAGTAAAATAAAAATTTACTTAATATATTTATATGTAAATAAAGTTATTTCTCCTATTTAAATTCAATAAAAATTATCTTGGATCCAAATTTTTGAAGAAAAAAAGTCAATTTCTAGTTCGAGAACAAAATCCGTTTTTTAAAGATTAGGTTAAACTTTCAACTTTCAAATGATAAAGTATTTCTCAAATATAAAATTTCCTAAATTCTATTATATCAAAACATTATTAAAACCCACAAGTTCGGCAAGAAAAGTCTCATATTTTAGTCTTTAAAAATGTTTTTATCTCCAGGATCAAAAAGTCAAATAACAGTTCACTAGAAAAAGACTTACATTCAAGCTTTACAAAAAAATTCTAACCATATGTTGGGTACCCTACATTTAAATTTATTAAAAATACTTTCAAATTTAAATTTCAAAAGAATCAAAATCTAAATTGTTAGTTCAATGCTAAAATTCAGTTTTTAGTTTGTTCGAACCAAATTTCAACTTCCAAATTGTAAGGCTTGTTTTGAATTTTAAGGGCTGATGCTGACAGTTATGCCTCAATACTGAAAGTATCCATCGATGCGGGTTTTGCTACATCTTGGATCAGATGACTACCAATGTTATTTATGTAATTATACATCTTGGTACTATCATCATCATAATCACAAAATTCGCCAATTTTTTGAAAATTTTGCAAATTTTAGGTATGCTAAATTATTCGTGAATTTTTAAATTTGCCAAATTATTCCTGAATTTTCCTCGAATTTACCGAATTATTCCCAAATTTTCCAAATAATTCGCTTATGAATTTCTATAACATATAGTCTATAAAATTATATCTACTATCTACCTGTCATAAGTAATTTTCCTACTTGTACCATAAATACGACTGTAGAGTGAAGTCCATAACAAGCTACAATGCACCCGCCCCTCAAGCTAGGTTGTCGAAGGTATGCCCCTCTTTTAAGGGAAGTTTGGGATCAAGTCCCACAAAAAGAAACTCCAAATCGATTGTTAAAAATTTCCATCAAGATGTGGCAGTGGCCCACTCACCCTGACCCAATGTGACACCCCTGCACAATGTGGCGCTAACTGACTACAAATAATGACTAGCTAAACAATTGAGAAAATAAAAATAACTAGCTAAACATGTCTTGTACCGAAGAAGAAAAAAAAAAGCTCCAAAAGATATAGTATGACCTTCCATCTTACACATGACTTACATTATCAGTGAAACTGCCTAATCAATTAGCACCATGAAGTAGATTTTTCTTCACAAAAATCCCCTCGATTAGATGATTCTAACAGTTTGATAATTTTTTTTTAAAAAAATCTTATTATTGAATGGTTATGGGTAAATGACCATAGAAATTTTTAACAATGACCATAGAAATTGTTACATGCCTTTAAACCCTAAACCTACATTATACCTAAAGCCTAGCACCATGATACTACTATTGATGAAATCAACAACCACAAAAACAATTGGGGAAAAATAGAAATTTCAAAATTGAAGAATCAATGTAGGAGGAGTATACCTGATCTGATGCATCTTTTCGATTGGAAAAATAGAAATTTCAAAATAACCAAAAGGTTATTTTGGTGAGCTTAAAAAAAGGGTCTCCACCAGCCTCTTCAAAATAACCATTTCGGTTTTGGTGAGTACTGTACACTCACTAAAGCTAAATATTTTTCTCCCTTCCTTTATGGTCGCACACAAATAATAAAATAAAGGTTTCTCTCTCCATTTATTGTGGTCCCACAATAAATAATAAAATAATGTGATTTTTGGCTATTTTGAAGAGGCTGTTGGGAGTGTTTTAAAAAAGTGGATAGCCAAAATAGGAAAAGGTGAGTTTTGACTATTTTGGTGAGTAAAATTTGGTGGGGTTGCTGGGAAGAGCATTCCCAGCAGCCTCACCAATTTAATACTCCACCTTTTTAAAACACTGCCAATAGCCTCACCAATTTAACAAAAAAAGAAATGAGAGAAACATTATTTTATTATTTGTGTGGAAAAACAAAAAAGGAAGAGAGAGAGAAACATTATTTTATTATTTGTGGAAAAACAAAAAGGAAGGGAGAGAAATATTTGGTTTGGTGAGTGTATAATACTCACCAAACTTGGTAAGTACTGTACACTCACAAAACCAAAATTGTTATTTTGATGAGGCTGCCAAGAATGCTCTTACATTGTGGTTAGCACCTCATTTAAGATTCTTTAACACGTCTCGATCATGCAAGCTTAGTCATCTTCTTTCTTCTCTTCTTTATTTTACATAGACAAAGCTCACCTTCTCTACCAGGGGTGTATTCGAGCCGAACTCGAGTTCGGCTTGAACTATTTCAAGTCAGGCTCAGGCTCGACTCAAGCTTGAAAAGCTCAACTCAAATCTTAGCTCGGATACAATAGCTTGACTCGAGCTTGAATGGGCTGAGCTCGAGCTCGGTTTGAACTATTTCAAGCCAGGCTCAAGCTCGAACTCAACTCAAAGTTCAGCTTGAATACAATAGCTTGGTTCAAGCTCGAATTGATTCAAACTCGGTCCGAGCTCAGACTTGGCTTGACTTATTAAAACCCTATTTTTAAATAATAATAATAATATAAATAGCTCAGTTTGATCAAGTCAAATATTCAAGCTTGACGTCGTTTTGATCGAGCAGAGCCTTCGAGTTTGCTTGGCTTGGCTTAGATACACTCCTATTCTCTACTATTCTCTTCTTTTACTTTCTGCACTATAAAAGCTTCCTAATTTGAAGATGATTTCTTATATATATATACTAGTAAAGGTGGACGTACTTTGCACGAATTTTTTTTGATTATTAATAAAAAAACATAAATTTCTTAAGATCTTTTTTAAAAAATCTAATTTTTATTACGCATTACTCTCTTTATATTAATTAATTTTACAATATATTAGTATATTTTATGGAATATATTTTAGCAAATAAATTTAAATTTATATATATATATATATATATATTTAAATTTAATATTAGAAAAGAGTTATTACTCTCTATATATTAATTAATTTTACAATATATTAGTACATATTATAGAATATATTTTAGTAATTAAATTTAAATTTTCTTACATGAATTTAAATTTAATAAGAGTTACTAATAGCTGATTATTTATGGATCTCACTTATAAATGTATAAAGAGCAAGAACTCTTTCTAATGGGGTCCTTATTGATAGTGAGTACTTATAATTAATTTAAAAGAAGTGTTTGGAATTCTAATTAAGACCACCTCTTAATAATCATTTGAGAGAATCTATTAGTGGGGGGCATAACATGGGACACGTGCCACCCTAGGCCCCACTTGGCTCTGCCCCTATTGACAGATATCCAAAATGTATACAATTTACACGTGTTTTCATTTTTCTTGGATTTTAACCAAGCATGTTAATGGAAAGACTTGAAATTCTCTGCTGTTATAACCGAACCATTGGAGTTCAATTATGTCCCATAGGTCAACATGTGTCCCTTATAATACCCCTTAACTGTGGTTAAGATTTACTAACCTTAGGGTTCAACCATCTAATCTAGGTTCTTAGAAAAAAATATTAACCATGATTAACCATTAGAGTTAATATTTTTAATTCTTTTTTTCTAAAAACCAACATTAGATGGCTGAACCCTAAGGATTAATAAATCTTAACTGTAGTTAAGGGGTACTAAAAGGGATACTTGTTGACCTGAAAGGTCCGGTTATAACCGTATGGATAAGGACTCTAGCTCTAACCTACATTATGAGAGGGAAAAGGACTCTCTAACCTCCATCTAGTTAAGGACTCTCTAATTTTGCAGCTATGCCCTTTGTCCAGAGAAGTATTCCGGGTTGCCGAACCTCGTGAATAACATCGTTTGTCATTGTGTTTGCATCTCTCTAACCCCTCTCTTTACTTAATTGTTTTGCATTGCTTGATAGAATTGCAGAATTTCTAATTCCTTTTATAGTTGAACTTCTGCTTAAGGAATTACGAAGAATTTTAATTTGCCTTATACCCTATTCACCCCCCCCGCGTCTAGGGCCCAAACCTTGGGCAACAAGTGCTATCAGAGCCTAGGCCTCTATTTTAAAAAGATTTAACAATCTTAGAGTAAAGATTTTAATTGACAAAAATGGAAAATATTTATGCATCTACCCTATGAGAAGGCTAATCTACCCTTAGATTACCATTGTTTAATAGAGAAAACTATAATTATTGAAAAGTGAGAATGATGTATTTCATTTAAGCTTTCCACTATAAATGTTGGCAAGTGATTGTTAATGGTCCTCACATCCCCACAAAAAATGTCAAATGAAACTCAAATTCCTAAAGATGAGGATGAGTTGTCGGAAGCCAATACAAGGCTTGTGCAACTTAATGCCAAAGCAATAAGCTATTTATATTGTACATTAAGCTCACAAGAATTTAGTAGAATTTCGGCTTGCGATTCCGCAAAGGAAATTTGGGATAAACTCGAAATTACCTATGAAGAGACTAATCAAGTAAAAGAAGGAAAAATTAACATATTAGTCCATATATATGAATTGTTTAAAATGGTAAAAAAAGAACTCATTTCAATTATGTTTTCGAAATTTACTAACATTATTAACGAATTGAAATCTCTTGGTAAGATTTATAATAATGCAGAAAATTTAAGGAAGATCCTTCAATCACTATCAAAAGAATGGATTTCTAAGGTCACGACCATCCAAGAAGCAAAAGACTTGGCAAAACTTCCATGAATGAACTTCTCAGATCTTTAATGACCCATGAGACAATCATGAGAAATTAAGAAAACCAAGAAGATAAGCCTACACCAAGAAGGGGACATGCTCTAAAATCCTCCTACAACAAAGAAGAAAGTGAAGAGGATGAGGAGGAAAGTGAAGAAGAGATTGAACTTATGACAAGAAATTTCAAGAAATTCTTGAAACACAAGAAGAATTTCAAGAAAATGGCCTACAAGAAGGAATTTACTAAAACACTCATCAAGAGTAAATCAAGCAAAGATGAAGACATTATTTGGCACAAGTTTCAAAAGCTCGGTCATATCAAGCTGGAGTGTCCCCTACTCAAGAAAAAGACTATGAAAGCTACATGAGACGATTCAAGTGAATCTGAAGCAAGCTCAAGTGAGGATAAAATAGAAAATTTATGCCTCATGACACATAAGGATGAGGTAAATTCTTTTGATGATGAATCTTTTTCCTTAAATGATTTAAGAGAAGCATATGATAAACTATATTGTGAATTTGAAAAATTAGCTTCTAAAAATAAAAAGCTTAAAAAGAAAAATTCATCAATTTCAAATCTAAATGAATTATTGAAAAAGGAGAAAGAAAATTTAAAAGAAGAAAATGAATTTTTGAAAAAGAAAAATGAAGAAATGGTTTCTATGCCTAAAGTCTCAACCATTGAATGTAATGATTGTAATAAATTGAATGCTAAAATTGAAGACTTGTAAAAAATTATCACTAAATTCACTAATGGCAAAAAGACTTTAGATACTATGCTAAGTTAACAAAGATGTGTTTTTGGTAAATCCGGATTAGACTATATTTAATTTAAGAAACAAAAAGATTATCGAAATTTCTTTAAACCTTGCTCTTCAAGATCTATCTATAAATTTGTTGGTAATAAGAAGATTAGGCAAATTTGGGTGCCTAAAAGATCAAGTCTTCGCAAGGCTAATGTTGTTGGACCGAAAACAGTTTGGGTACCAAAAAGTATTCCTTGAATAAATTGAATGTTTGATTGCTTGATTATCTTTACTATTATAATGCGAGAGGCAGGCGTAGCCTAATTTTTCTGAAATTCCCAAATTACCCTTATATGAAACAAAAATTTAATTTAATGTTTTATTTTAATTCCCAAACTACCCCTTGCTCATGTATTTACTTAAAGAATAAAATCACAGTCAATCACGATTGAACTTGGGGAGAGTTCAATCGCACCTACGGGTTAACACGTGTCCCTTTTAACTCCTATTAACTGTGGTTAACTCCTTCCCCTCGCTCTCACATGCATTGCACGTGCCACCCGCTAGTGTGTATAATGATTGATATTTATTGAAATGTATATTTGATAAATGATGCTTGATACCTTTGATAAAATGAATGATGATATGATGGATGGAATGTTTGAATTTTGAAGTATGAACAATTGGTATGAGCTTATGCTTTGAAATGAATATCTTATATATTTGATTGAGCTTAATTGAAATTAATGGTATCATGCTTCAAAAACTTCGGTGCTTAATTGTTTTATCTTTTTAATGTTGCCATGAGAGAGAAATATGTAATGAAATGATGTAAATCTTACTTAATATCCCATTGGAATCATTAATGGTATCTTGAGCCTAATTAACAAAATTAATGATATATATCATTATCATAAATTGATGATCTAAACTTTATACGAATAAATGAAATTCTTAAATTTAATTGAAGCATATGTTTTGGGGAAGCTTTACCTCAAAAATTTGATTTAAATCATATATTGAGGGGGAGCTTGACACATTTCATTCCATTATTGTGTCATCATCAAAAAGGGGGAGATTGTTAGCCTCTAGGTTTTTGACCTAAGTTAACATATTTGATTTTGATAATAACACAATAATAGAATGATTTTTGTGTTACTAATGTTCTATTAAGTTTAAGTGTAATTCAACTTATGTAGAGCATTAACACATCATCCAAGACAAAAAGATAAAAAGGACAACCAAGCAAGAAAGATTCTCCATCATGTCATAAAGAAAGCAATTGAATCAAGTTGAGCATATTGAAGATCATGCCCAAAGTCCAAGTCGAATCTTGAAGCTAAATTCAAATCCTTTCAAGATCCTGATTGAAGATGAAGACTCTCAAGAAGGTTTAATTGTTTTATTTAAGAATCTTAGGATTTATGTAAGAAATCTTCAAAGGTTGATCAGTTGAATTACTCATAACCATATATTGACATTAGGATCCTTAGATAATATTGCACATCTTTTAAGGACCTTAGACATACCTTAGAATAACTAAATTCATGATAAAGTTAAGGTACAAGACCAAATGATTCATTCCCATCATTTAGGTCAAGCCAAAGATTACAGAAAAATCAGAGTAATCTCGTTGACGAAATTGAACAGGAAATTCAATATCGTCGACGAATCTGGCCGCAGAGCCATTGTTTTCATCTTTGTTCCAATCTTGTCGACAAATTCAAAGTATTCATCCAATCTAGTCGATGACTTCTTGCAGGATAGAGTTGTCTGAACTCTTCAACGGCTAGTTTTTAATGGCTATTTGAGTTCCTATCATGCCTCCAATGACTATATCTTTGCAAGAGTTATAAATAAGAATGATTTATGAATAAAATTAAGAACTCTAATACTTCCTATTAACTAAATCATTCACTCAAAGATTAGATTGCCAAATCTATAGACTTCAACCTAGAATCCCCAAATCCAAATTCTTGAGCTTTTCAACTCCAATCTTTGGTAGATTTCTAAAGAGTGTTAAAGACATTTATCAGCTGGTGTAAGGAGCATTATTTGAGTGCAAATATTTTCTTGTTAAAGAGGTTGTAAATTCAAGACGTCGGTGGGTGTCTTGTCCTTAAATCCGGAAGCTTTGTAAATATTTGGTCACTACTCGAAAAGTGGACTAAATCTAGGGAGGATTGTTCCCTAGTAAGGTTCAATCTTCACCTGGAAGAAGATTGACGATTGAGAATAAATCGTGGTAAATCCTCTAGCAGGTATAGCTTGAGGCGGGGACGTAGCCGGGTTGCCGAACCTCGTGAACAATATCGTGTGTCATTGTGTTTGCATTTCTCTAACCCTTCTCTTTACTTAATTGTTTTGCATTGCTTGATAAAATTGCAGAATTTCTAATTCCTTTTAACTTATATAGTTGAAATTCCGCTTAAGGAATTAGGAAGAATTTTAATTGCCTTAGACCCTATTCACCCCCTCTAGGGTCCAAACCTTGGGCAACAAAAACGAGGAAACAAAAAATAGAGAGGACCTCCGATCAAGCGAAGGCAAGCTCCAATCGAGTGGACATGACCAAAGAGTTTTTCCACGAGCCTGTACAAGCTCCGATCGATTGGAAATAAGCTCTGATCGAGCGGACACGACTAGGGAGTTTTTCTATTAGCCTTTACAAGTTCTGATCGATCAGATAAGCTCCAATCAAGCAGTGGTTGTACCCCGAAATGCGAAAAGACTCTATTTTCCGATCTTTTAATGATTTAGGGTTCCAAACTCTATATATATTCAAAATTTCATGGGTCTGGGGTTAGAGAAATATTCTAAGAGTTTTAGAGATCCAGAAAGAGGGAAACTTAAAGTTTGCAAAGAGTTTTCAATTGGAGGTGAAGAGAAGGACTTGGAGATCAAGATCAAAAGCTATTCGCATATGCGAGATCGTAGGGAAGCAATCAAGAAAGGTAAATATGGATTTATTCCTATCAATAGCATGATCATTAAAGCTAATAAGGAGTAAAAGTTTAAGTTTCGGAGTAAGAACATGATTAAAGTATGTTTTTATCGTATGAACATTATTTATGTAAGAATACCATGATTATTATTGAGATTTCTATTGTGATTCCAGTATGTAATGCATGATTAAGAATGGAGGAAGGGATATATGCCGGGGTTGATGGAATGATTTATGACTGTAATGCAAGATTTCGATGTTTTGTGCAATTACGGTCTTTAGTCCAATTGATTATATGGAATTGTATGTGCGAAATTGAACTATGATGATTGATTTGGATTATATGAACTTATTGTAAGAACCATGTTATGCATTTTTAAAATTTACTAACCATGAGATGAATGATATGCCATGATTTTGATGTATGATGTATGATTTGCATGTTGTGATATATGTTCGGTTAAACGAGTCTGTAATTATGGTTTGGATGCTTAGTGTTTTTATCATGGTGGTATGGGTCGTTAGGATGAATTTTCGATGACTCTTGACTAATAATCTAGGGTGTAATTCAACTTAGGGTTTATCACTTTTCACTCACATCAATAACGTACGCACATGTATGAAAAAGATCACTATCACAAGTAAGTATTGCACAAGTATGATTGAGTTTTGCACGGCCTGAGTACCAACAATCTAAGATCGTGGTATTATTACCAAAGTAAGTGAATCAAAAGTAAGCCCATGTGCATCCCAGAAAGTGCCAAGTAAGCGGTACCTCAGTAAGTAATGTGTAGTTAGTCTTTTCATATATATAGTGAAGAGTTATTTTAAGTTATTGCACAATGCATGTAAGTTGATGTATACAAGTCATTGTCACTCATAAGAAAAGTCAGGAAAGTAAGAATAGTAAGCACAAGTGAGTACAAGTAAGATTAGCAAAAAAAAAAGATGTTTCTGTACTCTGATTGATTTAAGTATGCTCGGATTAATGTATGCATTACTATTTGCTTAACCATGATAATTATATGATATTAATTGGTATGATATTGTAAGTTAGGAGTTCATATTCGGTGAGCGTTTTTGTTGCTCAGCCGAATTGTTATTATTGACAAGTTCAAGATTCGATATTTGTGCAGCTGAACCGTGGATAGAAGAGGAGTATATTGAACGACCCGAAGGTGATCATCCCAAAGAGGAGAGGGATCTAGATCAATGACCTTACTATTGGTTTCAGTTTATTAGACTTCTGTTTTAAAGTTAAAGGAATGTAATAAGATTTATTTAGATAACATTAGAGTTATATTGATGGTTGAAAATCATGATGGATGATTCCGATGATTTATTATATTTCAGTTTTAGTTATGGACTTTTAGATTCGATTGATATATTAATTGAAGGAATTTCCAGGTTCATCTTTCAGTATACCTTATATTCTTCTAACAGAATGTAAGATAAGTGAGATCTCATTTAACCTAAATGAGATTTTGGGGAATGAAAAGAAGGGAACTCACTGTGTTGCCATTGTGGAGAGAATGATGGGTGCACTTGTAATTACCTTAGGAGTATGGGTTAATTCTCCAACCATAATTATATATAATTACACATTACAAAGGATAACCCCACAAGCCCCCTTAGAGTCCGTCCAAAGAGTTACTAATTTCCTAGAAAATTAACTATACTAATAGAGAATCCTTATCCATAAAATAGTAAAAATTGAGATTTAATACGTAATAGTGGGTCTCATGGGTCCCACATAATACTATACATTATAATTTTTTTTTTTATAAGAGATAAAGGGTAATTACATCCACATAAAGTTTGGTATACTCCTTGTACTTTAATATTTCTAGTAAAGGTGCATGTGCTTTGCACGTAATAATTTTTTATTAATAAAATTAAATAAGTACTTTTTAATGTAATTAAACTCAAATCGTCACTTTAAAAATATGCTTTTATTAGTGTTTTTTTTAAGAGTTTAAATACAAAGAGGAGCTTTGCTTCACCACGTTGAACGGAGCTCCTCTTTTTACTCTATCTAGTGGCAAATGCGTAATTATGGTGTGTTGTAAAATTGCCCCAACTTCCTTCAAAAAGTACAAAGATGCCACACTCATTGTGTAAAAAGGGGAGCTCCGCTTCAACATGGTGAAGCAGAGCTCCGGCTCAAAATTAATCCCTTTTTAAAATTATTAATGAACTCTAAAATAATATAAATAAATAAATAACAGTGTTTACGGACAGGCTATCATCCATTCCTGTCAATACATGGTTGGGTCAGCAATAATATTATGTAACTTCAATTACGAGACAAATGTAAAATTTTTCATTTTGATGCATTGAAAAAAAGGCTCTATTTGGCTAAAATAATCATTTTTCCCTCTTTATGTCCCTCCTAACTGTAAGCACTCAATTTTTACACCTCTGCCTTAACCATGGTTAAACTTTAACCATAGTTATCCCCACCTAAACCCTAGGTAAAACCCTAAACCTTAGTCAAACCCTAGGTAAAACCCTAAACCCTAGCCAATCCTTGGGTAAAACCCTAAACCCTAGCCAATCCCTGGATAAAACCCTAAACCCTAGTCAAACCCTAGGTAAAACCCCAAACCTTAGTCAAACCCTAGGCAAAACCCTAAACCCTAGGTAAACCCTAGCTAAAACCCTAGGTAAAACCTTAAAGGCCCAAGGCCCATTTCAAAGCCCTAAAACCCAAAAAAACTTGTCAAACCATCCTATGGGCCCCAAACAGGGGCCCACAAAGCCTTTAGACCATTAGGGTGGGGCCCACATGTCCTAAAAATTCTAAAATCCTGAATAGTGGTAATCAAATTACCACCCCCAATAATGGCAAAACTACAATGAATCGCAGCCCAAGTGTGCAAGGGTTGGGCCCAAACAAGCAAAAATCTCGAATGGTGGTAATACCACAATTCTATTATTAAGCTTATGTGGGAATGGCGGTAATCCAATTACCGCCATTACCTGATCTTCTGCAAACTCGTATCAACACCCCTCCTAGACCACCTGGCTTGCTTCCAACTTGTCCCCCACGCCTGTGGGAATGCCCTAAACACCCCCAAGGCATTCCCCTCATCCTATAAATACCCTACCAGTTCCATGAGTTCAACACTCTGAAAAACCCATAGTGAAACTCTACTTCACAACAGCCAGCCCACTTCCATCCATCTTAGGCTCTTGCCTTAGCCATAGGCAGTCCCTCAGACTCCCCCAACTCTTCCTTGAACCAGTGCACCATCCCTTTACACCACTACACTACAAAAACTCATACCGAAACTTTGCCCAAGTTCATCCAACCAATCCAGTGCAACTAGGCCTTGGCCTTACACTTGAAATCACTCATTGACATCCTAGGGAGCCACCTCAGCCTCCCTTAGTGCTCCACCCGCAACCACAGCAACCCCACTATCGTGAGCAGATTGTAGGAAGGGTAGTAATCTTTACCCTTGTTACTTTGCTTTCAATCATTGTAAGGAACCATGGTCCTACTCCAGGGGTCCATTGGCTTCTTTATTTCGTATATACATTGTTACCAGCCTAGGATAGGGACCCCCAGCCTTCCTTATAGGCATGGGGGGATTCCTAGAGTCTTAGAGCTCGGGTTCAGACCCTCCCCTACTGCATAGAACCTCCACAGAGTCCCTGGAGAGTCTTCAATCCATGAGGAACCCCCTGGGGAAGCCCTGGTCCAGTCCAAGTTAATTTGGTTTCTAGGCAAATCCAGAAATGGCGGTAGAATAACTACCGCCATTTTTAGCCTTCCCCTATAGCAAGCTCTTAACCATGGTTAGCATTGGCCTTGGTCCAGTCCAGGGCTATATCTAGGACCCTCAGACCCTGACCTTCCTTCCCTGGTCCTTCCAGGCCTTAACCACCCTCCTAACTATGGTTATTTTAACCCAAATCAAAAGCTGGCAGAATAGCGGTAGTTCATCTACCGTCATTCTATGATTTCATGTTCAGTGAGTTTGGGCCCATACCAGGCCCATTCCAGACCATTACCCAGGCCCAGCTGAGGCCCACGACCTTTCCTAGAGTCCAATCTTCACCCTTGTGGGTTCAGAACCCTAAGGGATCACCCCTAACTCGAGTTACAGGCTCGCAAACTAGGGTTAAAAAAGTTATTAAATTGAGGTAGTTCATCTACCTTCATTACTGAATTTTTAACTTCTAGGCTTTGCACAGGGCCCAGCCTAGTAGGAAGCCATTCTAGGCCCTACCGGTCCAATCCTGACCAGACCTTTGTCTTAACCATGGTTAACCTAGCCTTTGATAACTTTTAACTCCGGTTAAGCAGCCCCACAAAAAATCTGGAAAAATGCTCAAAAAATCAAAAATATTCTGAGATGCCCAAAAATGTCCTGCTTTGGCCATTTTACCATGATTACTATCTCTAACCATGGTGACCTACCCTTTTAACTATGGTTAAGCAATCCTTAACCCATGAAAAACACTTGGAAAATCCTAAAAACATTTAAAAAATATAAAAAGACCAAAAATACTGTTTCTAGACCTTTTTACCATGGTTAGCACCCCTAACCATGGTTAACACCCATTTAACCCCAGGTAGCAACCTTAACCTCGGTCAAATCCATCTTTGGCCTACCGGGCCCAATCCCAGCCTACCAGGTTTGACCATACCTCTTTAATTGTGGTTAGTAACCCTAACCATGGTTAGTTTGACCTAACCCCAGTTAGCAATCCTAATCTTGATCAAACTTTGCCTTGGCCTACCGGACCCAAACCCTAATCTACCGGACTACCCCTTTGCCTATCGGGCTCAATACCTTGCACTTGACCAACCCCAGTCAACCAAGTCCTAACCTCTGGAATAGATCCATTAGCCACCCTTGGTGCACACACACACACCCTAGCCTTGGCACAGGCTCATGTGTTAGAACTACGCTCGGTCTGATCTCACCCCAATATGAGTACGTAGGCAACCCAACCCAGGTTCGACCCTAGTTAGCTTTTCTTTCTTAGATTAATCTTATTTTAAACACTTAGACATTTTAGCAAACGTTTACATTAATTGGCTTAAACCTATGGAGTAGGGAACCGTTGTAAAACGGAAGCCTCGGGGTGCCTAACACCTTCCCCGGACTTAACCGAACCTCTTATCCTAATCTCAAATCGTAGACCAAGACCTTATCCAAATCTCGGGGACTTATGCCTTTTGAATAAATAGGTGGCGACTCTAACCCGTGAGATTTTTTAGGGTTCTGAAACCCGTGCTCACATTAACCATGGGAGAAACAAAGAGGGGGGAAATAAGATTTGAGAGACTTTTTTGTGGGCGGTTAGGCTGGGACTGGAACCCATTTATGTGATACTAAACCTCTAATATTGTGTGCTAATACCACATATAGACCATTGAACTTTGTCCCAAGATTTGAACTTGGATAATCTCCTGTATATGAAATGATAATGACAGTCGTATGTTACTGCATTCTTGAGAGTGGCTTTGAAAACGTTATTTCGTAGATTATTTCATCCGAAAACCAATACATTGAAAGTGATTTCTTATCTAACCTCTACTCCAAGCTTAACCACAGTTAAAGGGGATAAAATAGTAAGACACTTGATTATGTAGTAAAATGCGGGGTGGGCTAGCACTACAAAATTCAATGTTTATTGCAGCGGCTAATATCCGCTGCAAGAACTAAAAAAACCATCATTATAAAAATATAACGGCGGTTTCCTTAAATACCGTCAGAGGTCCTGTCGCAAGGGATATAACGGCGTTTTGTTACGGCGGTCATTATATCCGTAGCTATATAGTACACTTATAACGACAGTTCTATATCTGCAGCTATAGAGTACACTTTCAACTGCATTTTAAACCGCCGTTATATATAGCATCTAGAATAGCACCAACAAACCGCCGTAATAAATTGATTTTCAACGGCATTTTAAACCACTGTTACCATGCTGTATCTGTAATAGTGGTTTTAAACTGCCGCAATGAATGAAAAATTAAAAAATATATATTTATTAATTAAAATATTTTTTTACCTGTATTACTTGTACCTGTAAGCAATATAAAACAAAATTAAATTATCTACAAAAGTTCTAAACACCAAAATATAATCCATACATATATAAATTCATGTACATAACAATCCCATAACAAACCATCTAAGATGGCTGTCAATATATATATATATACATGTCCAAAAAAATGTATCAAATGTAAAATAAAAAATCTGATAGAGTTGCCTAGCAGGTCCATCCGACTGATTCGCTCTTGCTGCCCCAAAACCTGACCCATGCGTGCTATCGACACCCTCTTACAAAAATAATAAAATACAATTTATTATTAGACTAGCAAAATCATAAAATTTATATATTTCATCAAAAATTTGCAAATAAAAAGATAATTGTAAACATTTCATAGTTATTGGACTAAACAAAAAAGTTTAGTTCAATAGCCTAGACCTAAAAACGCACACCAAATTCAAATCGTGGGTCAGATTTTGATCCCGTTTCTTCTAACATGTGTATTTCAATACATCCTAAGTGTTAGAGTTGGTTTTGAGCGAATCCGATGCTGTATGCCCGATTTGGACGCCAAGACAGTCAAAATCCATACTTGGATACTATACTATGGCCTAAACCTACATCGTCCCACCATTTCCAAACCGGGGTCATATTTCTATCCCGTTTCTTATAACGCGTGTATTTCAATACATCATAAGTATTGGAGTTTGTTTAGAACGAATCTGAGGCCGTATGCCCGATTTGGGCGCCGAGATGGCCGAAATCCAAACTTGGATACTATACTATGGCCTAAACCTTCATCGTCCCACTATTTCCAAATTGGGGGTTGGATATCAATCCTATTTCTTCTAATGCCTATATTTCAATACATCCCAAGTGTTGGAGTTGGTTTCGAGTGAATTCGAGGCCGTATGCCCGATTTGGGTGACGAGACATTTGAAATCCATACTTGGATAATATACTATGGCCTAAACTTACATTGTCCCACCATTTCCAAACCGGGGGTCGAATTTCGATCCAATTTCTTATAACACGTGTATATCAATACATCCTAAGCATTGGAGTTGGTTTCAAGCGAATCCAAGGCTGTATGCCCAATTTGGGCATCGAGACGGTCGAAATCCATACTTGGAAATTATACTATGGCACAAACCTACATTGTCCCACTATTTTCAAACTGGGGGTCGGTTATTAATCCCGTTTCTTCTAACATATTTATTTCAATACATCCTAAGTGTTGGAGTTGGTTTCGAGCAAATCTGAGCCGTATGCCCGATTTGGGCGTCGAAACGGCCGAAATCCATTATTGGATACTATACTTTATCCTAAACCTACATCGTCCCACCATTTCCAAACTGGGGATCGGATTTCGATCCGATTTCTTTAAACGCATATATTTTAATACATCCTAAGTGTTGGAGTTAGTTTTAAGCAAATCCGAGGCCGTATGCCCGATTTGGGTGCCGAGACGGCCAAAATCCATTCTTGGATACTATACTATGGCTTAAACCTACATCGTCCCATCATTTTCAAAAGGGGAGTTGGATTTCGATCTCATTTCTTCTAACGGGTGTATTTCAATACATCCTATGTGTTGGAGTTGGTTTCGAGCGAATCCGAGGCCGTATACCCGATTTGCGCTTCGAGACGGCCGAAATCCATACTTGGATATTATAATATGGCCTAAACCTACATCGTCCCACCATTTCCAAACCGGGGGTCGGATTTTGATACCATTTCTTCTAATGGGTGTATTTCAATACATCCTAAGTTTTGGAGTTCGTTTCGAGCGAATCTGAGGTTGTATGCCCGATTTAGGTGTTGAGACGGCCAAAATCCATACTTAGATACTATACTATGGCCTAAACCTTTATCGTCCCACCATTTCCAAACTGGGGGTCGGATTTTGATCCTGTTTCTTCTAAGACATGTATTTCAATACATCCTAAGTGTTAGAGTTTGTTTCGAGAGAATCCGAGGCCGTATGCCCGATTTGGCCGTTGAGACGTCTGAAATCCGTACTTGGATATTATACTATGGCCTAAACCTACATCGTCCCATCATTTCCAAACGGGGGGTCAGATTTCGATCCCATTTCTTCTAACGTGTGTATTTCAATACATCCTAAGTGTTGGAGTTAATTTCGAGTGAATCCGAGGTCGCATGCTCGATTTGGGCGCTGAGACGGCTGAAATCCATACTTGAATATTATACTATGATTTAAACCTACATTGTCCCACCTTTTCTAAACCGGGGGTCGGATTTCAATCCCATTTCTTCTAACACGTGTGTTTCAATACATCCTAAGTGTTGGAGTTGGTTTTGAGCGAATCCGATGCCGTATGTCCGATTTGGGCACCGGGACGGCCGAAATCCATACTTGTATACCATACTATGGCTTAAACCTACATCGTCCCACCATTTCCAAACCGGGGGTCGGATTTCGATCCTGTTTCTTATAACACGTGTATATCAATACATCCTAATTGTTGGAGTTAGTTTCGAGCGAATCCGAGGCAGTATGCCCAATTTGGGCACCGAGACGGTTGAAATCCATACTTGGAAACTATACAATGGCCTAAATCTACATCGTCCCACTATTTTCAAACCGAGGGTCGGATTTTAATCCTGTTTCTTCTAACATGTGTATCTCAATACATCCTAAGTGTTGGAGTTGGTTTCGGGCAAATCTGAGGCCGTATGCTCGATTTGGGTGCCAAAACGGTCGAAATTTATTCTTGGATACTATACTTTGCCCTACACCTACATCGTCCCACCTTTTCCAAACTGGGGTCGGATTTTGATCCGATTTCCTCTGACGCATGTATTTCAATAGATCCTAAGTGGTGGAGTTGGTTTTGAGCAAATCTGAGGCCGTATGCCCGATTTAGGTGCCGAGATAGTCGAAATCCATTATTGGATACTATACTATGGCCAAAACCTACATCGTCCCACCATTTTCAAAAGGGGGGTTGGATTTCAATCCCGTTTCTTCTAACGGGTGTATTTCAATACATGCTAACTGTTGGAGGTTGTTTCGAGTGAATCCGAGGCCGTATGCCCAATTTGCGCGTCGAGACGACCAAAATCCAAACATGGATATTATACTATGGCCTAAACCTACATTGTCTCACTATTTCTAAACCGGAGGTCGGATTTTGATACCATTTCTCCTAAAGCGTGTATTTCAATACATCGTAAGTGCTGGAGTTCGTTTCGAGCAAATCTGAGGTTGTATGCCCGATTCGGGCGCCGAGACGGCCAAAATCCATACTTAGATACTATACTATGGCCTAAACCATCATCGTCCCACCATTTTCAAACCGAGGGTCGGATATCGATCCCGTTTCTTCTAACGGGTGTATTTCAATACAACCTAAGTGTTGGAGTTGATTTCGAGCGAATCTAAGGCCGTATGCTTGATTTGGACGCCGAGACCGCCGAAATCCATACTTGGATAATATATTATGGTCCAAACCTATATCGTCCAACCATTTCCAAACCAGGGGTCGGATTTCGATCCCGTTTCTCCTAAAGTGTGTATTTCAATACAGTTTAAGTAATGAAGTTCGTTTTGAGAGAATCCGAGGCTGTATGCTCGATTTGGGTGACGAGACGATTGAAATCCATTCTTGGATAATATACAATGGCCTAAACCTACATCGTCCCACCATTTCCAAACCGGAGGTCGGATTTCAATCTCGTTTCTTCTAACACGTGTATACTAATACATCCTAAGTGTTGGAGTTGGTTTCGAGTAAATCCGTGGCCGTATGCCCAATTTGGGCACTGAGACGGTCGAAATCCATATTTAGAAACTATACTCTGGCCTAAACCTACATCGTCCCACCATTTTCAAACCAGGGGTCGGATTTTAATCATGTTTCTTCTAACGTGTGTATTTCAATACATCCTAAGTGTTGGAGTTGGTTTCGAACAAATCTGAGGCCGTATGCTCTATTTGGGCGCCAAAACAGCCAGTATCCATTCTTGGATACTATACTTTGTTCAAAACCTACATCGTCCCACCATTTCCAAACTGGGGGTCGGATTTCGAGCCGATTTCTTCTAATGCATGTATTTCAATACATCCTAAGTGTTGGAGTTGGTTTTGAGCAAATCCGAGGCCATATGCCCGATTTGGGTGCCGAGACGGCCAAAATCCATTCTTGGATACTATACTATCGCCTAAACCTACATCGTCCCACCATTTTCAAAACGGGGGTTGGATTTAGATCCCGTTTCTTCTAACGGGTGTATTTCAATACATCCTAAGTGTTTGAGCGAATCCGAGACAGTATGCCTGATTTGCGCATCGAGACGGCCAAAATCCATACATGGATATTATACTATGGCCTAAACCTACATTATCCCACCATTTCCAAACCGGATGTTGGATTTTGATACCATTTCCAAAGTGTTGGAGTTCATTTCGAGCGAATCTGAGGTTGTATGCCCGATTTGGGCGCCGAGACAGCCAAAATCCATACTTGGATACTATACTATGGCCGAAACTTTCATCGTCCCACCATTTCCAAACTGGGGGTCGGATATCGATCCCGTTTCTTATAACGCGTGTATTTCAATACAACCTAAGTGTTGGAGTTGGTTTCGAGCGAATCTGAGGCCTTATGCCTAATTAGGGCGTCGAGACCGCCGAAATCTATATTTGGATCATATATTATGGTCCAAACCTATATTGTCCAACCATTTCTAAACCGGGGGTCAGATTTCGATCCCATTTCTCCTAACATGTGTATTTCAAAACATCCTATGTAATGGAGTTCGTTTTGAGAGAATCCGAGGCCGTATGCCCGATTTGAGCCTTAAGACGGTTGAAATCCATATTTGGATACTATTCTATGGTATAAACCTATATCGTCGCACCAGTTCCAAACCGGGGGTCGGATTTCAATCATGTTTCTTATAACACCTGTATTTCAATACATCCTAAGTGTTGGAGTTGGTTTCGAGCGAATCCGAGGCCGTATGTCCGATTTGGCCACCGGGACGGTCGAAATCCATACTTGTATACTATACTATGGCTTAAACCTACATCGTCCCACCATTTCCAAACCGGGGGTCGGATTTTAATCCCGTTTCTTCTAACACATGTATTTCAATACATCCTAAGTGTTGGAGTTTGTTTCGAGAGAATCCGAGGCCGTATGCCCGATTTGGCCGCTGAGACCCGTCTGAAATCCGTACTTGGATATTATACTATAGCCTAAAACTACATCGTCCCATCATTTCCAAACGGGGGGTCAGATTTCGATCCCGTTTCTTCTAACGTGTGTATTTCAATACATCCTAAGTGTTGGAGTTAATTTCGAGTGAAACTGAGGTCGTATGCCCGATTTGGGCGCTGAGATGGCTGAAATCCATACTTGAATATTATACTATGACTTAAACCTACATCGTCCCACCTTTTCTAAACAGGGGGTCGGATTTCAATCCCATTTCTTCTAACACGTGTGTTTCAATACATCCTAAGTGTTGAAGTTGTTTTTGAGCGAATCCAAGGTCGTAGGCCCGATTTGGAAGCCGAGACAGCCGAAGTCCATACTTCGAAACTATACTATGGCCTAAACCTACATCGTTCCACCATTTCCAAACTGGGGGTTGGATTTCGATCCCGTTTCTTCTAACCCGTGTATTTCAATATTTTGAGCATGAGATTTTTTGACCTACTTTCACGTTTGTGAATTGACTTGAGAGTCGCTACCTATTCATTCTGAGGGATAGGTCTCGGTTGGTTGGATAAGGACTTATGGTCTATAACAGATTATGGTAAGTGGTTCGATTAAGCCCCGGGGAAGGTGTTAGGCACCCTAGGACCCCCATTTTATAACGGTTACCTACTCCTGAAATTTATGCCAATTTTAATCTCAAAGTTTAACTTAAATATCCAAGTGTTTAAAAAATGCATATCCAAAAAATATAGAAAGCTAAATGA
Source organism: Tetracentron sinense (assembly GCA_015143295.1). Lineage (NCBI taxonomy): Eukaryota > Viridiplantae > Streptophyta > Magnoliopsida > Trochodendrales > Trochodendraceae > Tetracentron > Tetracentron sinense. The sequence continues at coordinate 5,319,554 of CM026556.1, read as the reverse complement.
CTAGGGTTTAACCCGAGTTGGGTTGCTTATGTACTCACTAGGGTGAGTTCAGACCCAGCGTAGTTCTGGCATATGAGCCCGTGCCGAGGCTAGGGGTGTGTTTCTGTGCATATGGTGGTCAAGGGTCTAGCCCGGAGGCTATGGTTTAGTTGACCGGGTTGGTCAAGTGCAAGGTTAAGTTTAACTGGGATTAGAAGGGTGTTGACCATGGTTAGGGGAACTAACCATAGTTAGGAAAGCAAGAAAATGCGTTTTTGGTCTTTTGTATTTTTCAGATTTTTGGGTATTTTCAAATTAAGGTTCAACCAAAGATATGAGACTTAACTAGGGTTAAGTTTAACCCTATTTAGTGGTCTATATGATAGAAGGGGAATTAACCATGGTTAATTCAAACCAAGCTCAAAGTCAAAAATGGCATGAAGAGTTAATTAACCCAAGTTAAAAATCCATGAATGGCTCCTAAGTGAATGTAGGCCTAGAATTGCCTCCCACATACTTGGGACCCAAAATAGAGTTAGTTACCGAGGGTTAATTAAACCTCGGTTGAGAGTCCATGAGACAAGAGGGTTGAACAGGTTTAAGTTTTAACCCTAGTTTTGAGGCATGCAAATCACCCAACAACTGATTTTTACACATTTAAACACTCAAAAACAGTGCTGTTCTTAGCATTTTTTTGATAAAAAAAGATAAGGAAAAATCACAGGATTAACTAGGGTTAAGTATAACCCTAGTTTGAGGTCTAAGGGACAAGTGGTTTTAACTAGGGTTAAGTTTAACCCTAGTTAGATGGCGATAATAACTCAAACAAGGCCGGTTTGGTATTTAAAAGTCTAAAAATAGTGTCGATTTCCAACATAGCTTTGGATTAAAAAAAAATTATATATGGATCCTATTGGTTAACTGGGGTTAAGTGTAACCCTGGTTAAAGATCAAGCATGGTTAGGAGGTTATAAAGTCCAGACAACAAAAGCAATGTCATTATATACTACAGTAATATCCGGATTAGGTGTAGTTCCATTTGAAAAAGTTGATGTATAATGACCTTACTTTTGACTGGTTTTGGGATTTAGTAGACTTCGAAGCTAAGGAAAACACCAAGACCAAGCACTGGACAGAATGTTGGTAAGCATGATACCAACATTCTATAACCAAATTTGGAGCCAATACTCATGACTCGGTTAAAGTATAATCAGCCTCAATCAATCCTCCAAACATAGGGTGATTCAAGAATTTCAAACAAACATAACAAGCAAGCCAATAAAAAAATATAAATGATAAAGCATTGACACGGCAATTAAATATAAATGGGAGGCCTCTCGTCTTCTTCATGGGGACCCCTTGTCTTGTTAGAAACAAAGCAAGGGGACCTCACTAATAAGGGAAGGCGAGGGCTTGGATACTTCCTAGAAAGGGACTAGGATTTATTGGAGAACAGAAAATAAAAAAAAACAAATTGTGATGGAAGGCCTCACCCTTCAATGGTGCACATTGCGGTTTCACAAGTGAAGTAACGGCTAGGAGAGGGAGACCGTACAATGAAGGAAAGCCCAAGCTTTTCCTCAGGTTCAACCTCAGCTCCCAAGGCCAGACTCACCAAGAGACAAGGGTCTTACGCTAGTTTTATATCCTGGGTTTGGGTTTACAGTGGGTTGGATATTGGACTTTGCAAAATCTACAGGATAGGGACTTGAAGTTTTGGACCTTTGGGAATCAATTCAGGAGAGGGGAGTAGAGAAGATGGGGGATGGTTGCTCTCACTTGACGGAGAGTTTCCTTAGGATTAAACTTAAGGCAGCTCTTTTACTGGGGAATCCTCCCTCCTAAACTTGACATAGGTTATTATTTATAGACTTTGAGGAGGTATGGCATGGTTGGTAATTAAGTGGAAGGATGGTGAGAGTTTTGGAGCTTCTAGGTGCACAGGCTGGTCCCCTTCTCTTTAATTCAAATCTTATCATCAAAAGGGAAAGATGGCAGAACTGGGATTTAGGGAAGAGCTGGCCAAATCACCAAAAATGAAATTTTGGGCTTATGTCATGGAGAAAACTCAAGGGCCTTGGGCTAGGATCGGCCTTGGCTTGGGCCTATGCAATAGGAAATCACATAGACCTATGGTTAAGGTTGAGCTTAACATGGTTAAGTCAATGAACCAGGGTTAAAGGGGGTGCAAAATTGAGTTACTGACAGCTGCCCTTCTTTATCGGAGAGTGCCGACTTGGCAATTGAACGACAAAGACTGAAATCATCCAATTTTTACACCAGGAAGCCGAGTGAGAGCAAGCATGATGGATAAGTGGAGTGAACACACATCCGCTCCAACAGAGATGAGGTGATGGTTGGCCACATGACCACTGTACTGGAGATAGAAGCAAAGCAATGATAGGTGCAGGGTTAGTGACACTGGAGTCCGTAACTGACAATTAGTCACATGACCGTGTCCGTATACTTCTTGATTATTGAGCTAAAATAGCAAGAAGGAAATGAGGGGTACAAGACTAACATCACTGGAGGCCGCAACTTACACCCGGTCACACGACCATGTCCATATACTCCTTGATTAGTGATCTAGCAGAGCAAGATGAAAGATGATAAGTGCAAGACTAACATCATTGGAGGCCACAACTGATATCCTGTCATACGACCGTGTCAGTATACTCCTAGATTAGTGAGCTAGTAGAGCAAGAAAAACTTCACTGGAGGTCGTAACTGAAATCCGATCACACGACCGTTTCAATATACTCATTGATTAGTGAAGAGAAAGCAAAGCTGTAGACAACCACCCGATTGGCTGACAAGAAGAGGGTGAAGACAGCTGTTCGACTGTTTCACCTGGGGTAGGATGCAATGTTGTAGACAACCGTTCGATTGTCTATCAGGGTAGCAAGATAAGGAGGGTAAAGACAGCCGTCCGACTGCTTCACCTGGGGTAGAATGTAACGCAGTAGATAACCTCCTGATTGTATGCCAGGGTAGCAAGATAAGGAGGGTAAAGGCATCCGCCCAACTGCTTCACCTAGTAGCAAGCCAAGATAGCGTAGACAACCGCCCGATTGTCTCATTGAAAAAGAATACAACACAGTGCAGACAACCGCCCAATTGTCTGACTAAGTAGCAAGATAAGGAGGGTAAAGATAGCCGCCCGACTACTCCACCTGGTAACGAGCTAAGATAGTGAGGACAACCGCTCAATTGTCTGACTGGACAAGAAAGCAACACACTATAGACCACCGCTCGATTGTTTGACTGGGTAGCAAGATGAGGAGGATAAAGACAGTCGCTTGAATTCTTCACATGAGATAAGATGAAATGCTAGTGTAGACAATCGTCCGATTGCCTCACTGGAGTAGGATGCAAGATAGTGCAGACAACCGCCCGATTGTCTCACTGGATAGTGTGCAAGATAGTGCAGATAACCACTCGATTGTCTTATTGGATAAGATGCAAGATAGTGCAGACAACCACTCGATTGTCTTACTTGGGTAGGATGCAAGATAGTGCAGACAAGGACCCGATTGCCTCATTGGGGTAGGATGCAAGATAGTGCAGACAACTGATCGATTGTCTCACTGAATAAGATGCAAGATGGTGCAGACAACCACTCAATTGTCTTACTGGATAGGATGCAAGAAAGTGCAAATAACCGTTCGATTATCTCACTGGGGTAAGATGCAAGATAGTGCAGACAACCGCTCGATTGTCTCACTGGATAGGATGCAAGATAGTGCAGACAACCTCTCGATTGTCTTACTGGGGTAGGATGAAAGATAGTGTAGATAACTGCTCAATTGTCTCACTGGATAGGATGCAAGATAGTGCAGACAACTGCCCGATTGTCTCACTGGGGTAGGATGCAAGATAGTGCAGACAACCACCCGATTGTCCCACTAGATAGGATGCAAGATAGTGCAGAAAACCGCCCGATTGTCCCACTGGGGTAGGATACAAGCTAGTGCAGACAACCTCTCGATTGTCTCACTGGGGTAGGATGCAAGATATTACAGACAACCGCTTGATTTTCTCACTAAAGTAGGATGCAAGACAGTGCAGACAACCACCTGATTGTCTCACAGGGGTTTCAAGGTGATGAGGGTAAAGACAGTTGCTCGACTGCTTCACCAGGAAGTTGATGCAATGGTGTAGGCAACCGCCCGATTGTCTTGCTAAGGATAAATTTAAATTAATAGCTAGTAGGAGGAAAGATAAATATGAGGGATGAGAGCCATGACCCTGAGCCATTACACGTATCTTCGCCTTTCTGTATATATCTGTGTCTTGCTGAACTGGAATTTGCCCCCTGTTTGGGTGATTTAACTGTATGTACTTGCCCATCGGGATGCACTAATCTATTTGCCTTATCCAGAATAGATTGTTGACTTTGCTTTACCCCGACTTTACTGCTCTTTTTGCACCAGCGGGAATGAGTAGTCGACTTTGAGCTTACTCTATTGTGGATTGAAATTTGACTGGAAGACTAATGGATGGGAATGACTTGTAATAGACTGATGATTGATTGAAAAATGATGCGAAAAAATTGTTAATTCAGCTTATGGATTGCTGATAGACTGTTTTGGTTGCTATGTAGTGGCCCTATAATTTATAAGAAATGGCCCATTGACGTGCACTGTATTGTCTGATGTGGGAGACTCGCTCGTTGCCTTTGTTCCGTTACTAATCTTTCAGCGTTGGTTGATATTTGAAGCGGTGATTTTCTGCTTTTATAGACTAATTCCTCTTGCTTCCGTTCCATTTTGTACTTTTCTGAACTCTTTTTGACCCTTTGCTCTTTTTCTTTTACTTTCCCTTCTTTTTCACCAATACTTGGTTACATTTTTTTCCAATCTTATTCCGCTTCTTCTATCCCCCCC